>LR994572.1:20929423-22179423 GCA_905187475.1 Syritta pipiens | reverse complement strand
ACAAGAGACTCTCGACAAGAAAGTCTGAACAAAAAACTCTGGACAAGAATCTCTGGACAAGAAACTCTGCACAAGAAAGTCTGGACAAGAAACTCTGGGCAAGAAACACTGGACAAAAAACTCTGGACAAGAAAATCGGGACAAGAAACTCTGGACAAGAAACTCTGGGCAAGAAACTCTGGACAAGAAACTCTGGACAAGAAAATCTGGACAAAAAACTCTGAACAAGACAATCTGGAGAACAAACAATGGACAAGGTAATCTGGAGAAGAAAAACTGGACAAGAAAATCTGGAGAAGAACAACTGCACAAGAAACTCTGGACAAGAAACTCTGGACAAGAAAATCTGGACAAGAAACTCTGGACAAAAAACTCTGGACAAGAAACTCTGGACAACAAATTCCGGACAAAAAAATCTGGACAAGAAACTCTGGACAAGAAACTGCGGACAGCAAACTCTGGACAAGAAACTCTGGACAAGAAACTCTGGCAAGAAAATCTGGACAAGAAACTCTGGACAAAAAACTCTGGACAAGAAACTCTGGACAACAAATTCCGGACAAAAAAATCTGGACAAGAAACTCTGGACAAGAAACTGCGGACAACAAACTCTGGACAAGAAACTCTGGTTAAGAAACCCTGGACAAGAAACTCTGGACAAGAAACCCTGGACAAGAAACTCTGGACAAGAAACTCTGGCAAGAAAATCTGGACCAGAAAAGCTATGCAAGAAACTCTGGACAAGAAAATCTGGGCAAGGAACTCTGGGCAAGAAACTCTGGACAAGAAACTCTGGACAAGATACTCTGGACAAAAAACTCTGGGCAAGAAACTCTGGACAAGAAACTCTGAACAAGAAACTGCGGACAGCAAACTCTGGACAACAAACTCTGGACAAGAAACTCTGGACAAGAAACTCTGGCAAGAAAATCTGGACAAGAAACTCTGGACAAAAAACTCTGGACAAGAAACTCTGGACAACAAATTCCGGACAAAAAAATCTGGACAAGTAACTCTGGACAAGAAACTGCGGACAACAAACTCTGGACAAGAAACTCTGGTTAAGAAACCCTGGACAAGAAACTCTGGACAAGAAACTCTGGCAAGAAAATCTGGACCAGAAAAGCTATGCAAGAAACTCTGGACAAGAAAATCTGGGCAAGGAACTCTGGGCAAGAAACTCTGGACAAGAAACTCTGGACAAGATACTCTGGACAAAAAACTCTGGGCAAGAAACTCTGGACAAGAAACTCTGAACAAGAAACTCTGGACAAGAAGCTCTGGACAACAAACTCTGGACAACAAACTCTGGAAAACAAACTCTGGACAACAAACTCTGGACAAGAAACTCTGGACAAAAAACTCTGGACAAGAAACTCTGGACAAGAAACTCTGGACAAGAAACTCTGGACAAGAAACTCTGGACAAGAAACTCTGGACAAGAAACTCTGGACAACAAACTCTGGACAAGAAAGTCTGGACAAGAAACTCTGGGCAAGAAACGCTGGACAAAAAACTCTGGACAAGAAAATCGGGACAAGAAAATCGGGACAAGAAACTCTGGACAAGAAACTCTGGGCAAGAAACTCTGGACAAGAAACTCTGGACAAGAAACTCTGGACAAGAAAATCTGGACAAAAAACTCTGAACAAGACAATCTGGAGAACAAACAATGGACAAGGTAATCTGGAGAAGAAAAACTGGACAAGAAAATCTGGAGAAGAACAACTGCACAAGAAACTCTGGACAAGAAACTCTGGACAAGAAAATCTGGACAAGAAACTCTGGACAAAAAACTCTGGACAAGAAACTCTGGACAACAAATTCCGGACAAAAAACTCTGGACAAGAAACTCTGGACAAGAAACTCTGGTTAAGAAACCCTGGACAAGAAACTCTGGACAAGAAACTCTGGACAAGAAACTCTGGACAAGAAAATCTGGGCAAGAAACTCTGGACAAGAAACTCTGGACAAGAAAATCTGGACAAAAAACTCTGAACAAGACAATCTGGAGAACAAACAATGGACAAGGTAATCTGGAGAAGAAAAACTGGACAAGAAAATCTGGACAAAAAACTCTGGACAAGAAACTCTGGACAAGAAAATCTGGACAAGAAACTCTGGACAAAAAACTCTGGACAAGAAACTCTGGACAACAAATTCCGGACAAAAAAATCTGGACAAGAAACTCTGGACAAGAAACTGCGGACAGCAAACTCTGGACAACAAACTCTGGACAAGAAACTCTGGACAAGAAACTCTGGCAAGAAAATCTGGACAAGAAACTCTGGACAAAAAACTCTGGACAAGAAACTCTGGACAACAAATTCCGGACAAAAAAATCTGGACAAGAAACTCTGGACAAGAAACTGCGGACAACAAACTCTGGACAAGAAACTCTGGTTAAGAAACCCTGGACAAGAAACTCTGGACAAGAAACTCTGGCAAGAAAATCTGGACCAGAAAAGCTATGCAAGAAACTCTGGACAAGAAAATCTGGGCAAGGAACTCTGGGCAAGAAACTCTGGACAAGAAACTCTGGACAAGATACTCTGGACAAAAAACTCTGGGCAAGAAACTCTGGACAAGAAACTCTGAACAAGAAACTCTGGACAAGAAGCTCTGGACAACAAACTCTGGACAACAAACTCTGGAAAACAAACTCTGGACAACAAACTCTGGACAAGAAACTCTGGACAAAAAACTCTGGACAAGAAACTCTGGACAAGAAACTCTGGACAAGAAACTCTGGACAAGAAAATCTGGACAAGAAACTCTGGACAAGAAAACTCTGGACAAGAAAATCTGGGCAAGGAACTCTGGGCAAGAAACTCTGGACAAGAAACTCTGGACAAGAAACTCTGGACAAGAAACTCTGGACAACAAACTCTGGACAAGAAACTCTGGACAAGAAACTCTGGACAAGAAACTCTGGACAAGAAACTCTGGACAACAAACTCTGGACAACAAACTCTGAACAAGAGACTCTCGACAAGAAAGTCTGAACAAAAAACTCTGGACAAGAATCTCTGGACAAGAAACTCTGCACAAGAAAGTCTGGACAAGAAACTCTGGGCAAGAAACACTGGACAAAAAACTCTGGACAAGAAACTCGGGACAAGAAACTCTGGACAAGAAACTCTGGACAAGAAACTCTGGACAAGAAACTCTGGACAAGAAACTCTGGACAAGAAAATCTGGACAAAAAACTCTGAACAAGACAATCTGGAGAACAAACAATGGACAAGGTAATCTGGAGAAGAAAAACTGGACAAGAAAATCTGGAGAAGAACAACTGCACAAGAAACTCTGGACAAGAAACTCTGGACAAGAAAATCTGGACAAGAAACTCTGGACAAAAAACTCTGGACAAGAAACTCTGGACAACAAATTCCGGACAAAAAACTCTGGACAAGAAACTCTGGACAAGAAACTCTGGTTAAGAAACCCTGGACAAGAAACTCTGGACAAGAAACTCTGGACAAGAAAATCGAGACTAGAAACTCTGGACAAGAAACTCTGGGCAAGAAACTCTGGACAAGAAACTCTGGACAAGAAACTCTGGAAGAGAAAATCTGGAGAAGAAACTCTGAACAAGACAATCTGGAGAACAAACAATGGACAAGGTAATCTGGAGAAGAAAAACTGGACAAGAAAATCTGGAGAAGAACAACTGCACAAGAAACTCTGGACAAGAAACTCTGGACAAGAAAATCTGGACAAGAAACTCTGGACAAAAAACTCTGGACAAGAAACTCTGGACAACAAATTCCGGACAAAAAAATCTGGACAAGAAACTCTGGACAAGAAACTGCGGACAACAAACTCTGGACAAGAAACTCTGGTTAAGAAACCCTGGACAAGAAACTCTGGACAAGAAACTCTGGCAAGAAAATCTGGACCAGAAAAGCTATGCAAGAAACTCTGGACAAGAAAATCTGGACAAGAAACTCTGGACAAAAAACTCTGGACAAGAAACTCTGGACAACAAATTCCGGACAAAAAAATCTGGACAAGAAACTCTGGACAAGAAACTGCGGACAACAAACTCTGGACAAGAAACTCTGGTTAAGAAACCCTGGACAAGAAACTCTGGACAAGAAACTCTGGCAAGAAAATCTGGACCAGAAAAGCTATGCAAGAAACTCTGGACAAGAAAATCTGGGCAAGGAACTCTGGGCAAGAAACTCTGGACAAGAAACTCTGGACAAGAAACTCTGGACAAGAAAATCTGGACAAGAAACTCTGGACAAGAAAACTCTGGACAAGAAAATCTGGGCAAGGAACTCTGGGCAAGAAACTCTGGACAAGAAACTCTGAACAAGAAACTCTGGACAAGAAGCTCTGGACAACAAACTCTGGACAAGAAACTCTGGACAAGAAACTCTGGACAAGAAACTCTGGACAAGAAACTCTGGACAACAAACTCTGGACAACAAACTCTGAACAAGAGACTCTCGACAAGAAAGTCTGAACAAAAAACTCTGGACAAGAATCTCTGGACAAGAAACTCTGCACAAGAAAGTCTGGACAAGAAACTCTGGGCAAGAAACACTGGACAAAAAACTCTGGACAAGAAAATCGGGACAAGAAACTCTGGACAAGAAACTCTGGGCAAGAAACTCTGGACAAGAAACTCTGGACAAGAAACTCTGGACAAGAAAATCTGGACAAAAAACTCTGAACAAGACAATCTGGAGAACAAACAATGGACAAGGTAATCTGGAGAAGAAAAACTGGACAAGAAAATCTGGAGAAGAACAACTGCACAAGAAACTCTGGACAAGAAACTCTGGACAAGAAAATCTGGACAAGAAACTCTGGACAAAAAACTCTGGACAAGAAACTCTGGACAACAAATTCCGGACAAAAAACTCTGGACAAGAAACTCTGGACAAGAAACTCTGGTTAAGAAACCCTGGACAAGAAACTCTGGACAAGAAACTCTGGACAAGAAAATCGAGACAAGAAACTCTGGACAAGAAACTCTGGGCAAGAAACTCTGGACAAGAAACTCTGGACAAGAAACTCTGGAAGAGAAAATCTGGAGAAGAAACTCTGAACAAGACAATCTGGAGAACAAACAATGGACAAGGTAATCTGGAGAAGAAAAACTGGACAAGAAAATCTGGAGAAGAACAACTGCACAAGAAACTCTGGACAAGAAACTCTGGACAAGAAAATCTGGACAAGAAACTCTGGACAAAAAACTCTGGACAAGAAACTCTGGACAACAAATTCCGGACAAAAAAATCTGGACAAGAAACTCTGGACAAGAAACTGCGGACAACAAACTCTGGACAAGAAACTCTGGTTAAGAAACCCTGGACAAGAAACTCTGGACAAGAAACTCTGGCAAGAAAATCTGGACCAGAAAAGCTATGCAAGAAACTCTGGACAAGAAAATCTGGACAAGAAACTCTGGACAAAAAACTCTGGACAAGAAACTCTGGACAACAAATTCCGGACAAAAAAATCTGGACAAGAAACTCTGGACAAGAAACTGCGGACAACAAACTCTGGACAAGAAACTCTGGTTAAGAAACCCTGGACAAGAAACTCTGGACAAGAAACTCTGGCAAGAAAATCTGGACCAGAAAAGCTATGCAAGAAACTCTGGACAAGAAAATCTGGGCAAGGAACTCTGGGCAAGAAACTCTGGACAAGAAACTCTGAACAAGAAACTGCGGACAGCAAACTCTGGACAACAAACTCTGGACAAGAAACTCTGGACAACAAACTCTGGACAAGAGACTCTCGACAAGAAAGTCTGAACAAAAAACTCTGGACAAGAATCTCTGGACAAGAAACTCTGCACAAGAAAGTCTGGACAAGAAACTCTGGGCAAGAAACACTGGACAAAAAACTCTGGACAAGAAAATCGGGACAAGAAACTCTGGACAAGAAACTCTGGGCAAGAAACTCTGGACAAGAAACTCTGGACAAGAAAATCTGGACAAAAAACTCTGAACAAGACAATCTGGAGAACAAACAATGGACAAGGTAATCTGGAGAAGAAAAACTGGACAAGAAAATCTGGAGAAGAACAACTGCACAAGAAACTCTGGACAAGAAACTCTGGACAAGAAAATCTGGACAAGAAACTCTGGACAAAAAACTCTGGACAAGAAACTCTGGACAACAAATTCCGGACAAAAAAATCTGGACAAGAAACTCTGGACAAGAAACTGCGGACAGCAAACTCTGGACAAGAAACTCTGGACAAGAAACTCTGGCAAGAAAATCTGGACAAGAAACTCTGGACAAAAAACTCTGGACAAGAAACTCTGGACAACAAATTCCGGACAAAAAAATCTGGACAAGAAACTCTGGACAAGAAACTGCGGACAACAAACTCTGGACAAGAAACTCTGGTTAAGAAACCCTGGACAAGAAACTCTGGACAAGAAACCCTGGACAAGAAACTCTGGACAAGAAACTCTGGCAAGAAAATCTGGACCAGAAAAGCTATGCAAGAAACTCTGGACAAGAAAATCTGGGCAAGGAACTCTGGGCAAGAAACTCTGGACAAGAAACTCTGGACAAGATACTCTGGACAAAAAACTCTGGGCAAGAAACTCTGGACAAGAAACTCTGAACAAGAAACTGCGGACAGCAAACTCTGGACAACAAACTCTGGACAAGAAACTCTGGACAAGAAACTCTGGCAAGAAAATCTGGACAAGAAACTCTGGACAAAAAACTCTGGACAAGAAACTCTGGACAACAAATTCCGGACAAAAAAATCTGGACAAGTAACTCTGGACAAGAAACTGCGGACAACAAACTCTGGACAAGAAACTCTGGTTAAGAAACCCTGGACAAGAAACTCTGGACAAGAAACTCTGGCAAGAAAATCTGGACCAGAAAAGCTATGCAAGAAACTCTGGACAAGAAAATCTGGGCAAGGAACTCTGGGCAAGAAACTCTGGACAAGAAACTCTGGACAAGATACTCTGGACAAAAAACTCTGGGCAAGAAACTCTGGACAAGAAACTCTGAACAAGAAACTCTGGACAAGAAGCTCTGGACAACAAACTCTGGACAACAAACTCTGGAAAACAAACTCTGGACAACAAACTCTGGACAAGAAACTCTGGACAAAAAACTCTGGACAAGAAACTCTGGACAAGAAACTCTGGACAAGAAACTCTGGACAAGAAACTCTGGACAAGAAACTCTGGACAAGAAACTCTGGACAACAAACTCTGCACAAGAAAGTCTGGACAAGAAACTCTGGGCAAGAAACGCTGGACAAAAAACTCTGGACAAGAAAATCGGGACAAGAAAATCGGGACAAGAAACTCTGGACAAGAAACTCTGGGCAAGAAACTCTGGACAAGAAACTCTGGACAAGAAACTCTGGACAAGAAAATCTGGACAAAAAACTCTGAACAAGACAATCTGGAGAACAAACAATGGACAAGGTAATCTGGAGAAGAAAAACTGGACAAGAAAATCTGGAGAAGAACAACTGCACAAGAAACTCTGGACAAGAAACTCTGGACAAGAAAATCTGGACAAGAAACTCTGGACAAAAAACTCTGGACAAGAAACTCTGGACAACAAATTCCGGACAAAAAACTCTGGACAAGAAACTCTGGACAAGAAACTCTGGTTAAGAAACCCTGGACAAGAAACTCTGGACAAGAAACTCTGGACAAGAAACTCTGGAAGAGAAAATCTGGGCAAGAAACTCTGGACAAGAAACTCTGGACAAGAAAATCTGGACAAAAAACTCTGAACAAGACAATCTGGAGAACAAACAATGGACAAGGTAATCTGGAGAAGAAAAACTGGACAAGAAAATCTGGAGAAGAACAACTGCACAAAAAACTCTGGACAAGAAACTCTGGACAAGAAAATCTGGACAAGAAACTCTGGACAAAAAACTCTGGACAAGAAACTCTGGACAACAAATTCCGGACAAAAAAATCTGGACAAGAAACTCTGGACAAGAAACTGCGGACAGCAAACTCTGGACAACAAACTCTGGACAAAAAACTCTGGACAAGAAACTCTGGACAAGAAAATCTGGACAAGAAACTCTGGACAAAAAACTCTGGACAAGAAACTCTGGACAACAAATTCCGGACAAAAAAATCTGGACAAGAAACTCTGGACAAGAAACTGCGGACAACAAACTCTGGACAAGAAACTCTGGTTAAGAAACCCTGGACAAGAAACTCTGGACAAGAAACTCTGGCAAGAAAATCTGGACCAGAAAAGCTATGCAAGAAACTCTGGACAAGAAAATCTGGGCAAGGAACTCTGGGCAAGAAACTCTGGACAAGAAACTCTGGACAAGATACTCTGGACAAAAAACTCTGGGCAAGAAACTCTGGACAAGAAACTCTGAACAAGAAACTCTGGACAAGAAGCTCTGGACAACAAACTCTGGACAACAAACTCTGGAAAACAAACTCTGGACAACAAACTCTGGACAAGAAACTCTGGACAAGAAACTCTGGACAAGAAACTCTGGACAAGAAACTCTGGACAAGAAACTCTGGACAAGAAAATCTGGACAAGAAACTCTGGACAAGAAAACTCTGGACAAGAAAATCTGGGCAAGGAACTCTGGGCAAGAAACTCTGGACAAGAAACTCTGAACAAGAAACTCTGGACAAGAAGCTCTGGACAACAAACTCTGGACAAGAAACTCTGGACAAGAAACTCTGGACAAGAAACTCTGGACAAGAAACTCTGGACAACAAACTCTGGACAACAAACTCTGAACAAGAGACTCTCGACAAGAAAGTCTGAACAAAAAACTCTGGACAAGAATCTCTGGACAAGAAACTCTGCACAAGAAAGTCTGGACAAGAAACTCTGGGCAAGAAACACTGGACAAAAAACTCTGGACAAGAAAATCGGGACAAGAAACTCTGGACAAGAAACTCTGGGCAAGAAACTCTGGACAAGAAACTCTGGACAAGAAACTCTGGACAAGAAAATCTGGACAAAAAACTCTGAACAAGACAATCTGGAGAACAAACAATGGACAAGGTAATCTGGAGAAGAAAAACTGGACAAGAAAATCTGGAGAAGAACAACTGCACAAGAAACTCTGGACAAGAAACTCTGGACAAGAAAATCTGGACAAGAAACTCTGGACAAAAAACTCTGGACAAGAAACTCTGGACAACAAATTCCGGACAAAAAACTCTGGACAAGAAACTCTGGACAAGAAACTCTGGTTAAGAAACCCTGGACAAGAAACTCTGGACAAGAAACTCTGGACAAGAAAATCGAGACTAGAAACTCTGGACAAGAAACTCTGGGCAAGAAACTCTGGACAAGAAACTCTGGACAAGAAACTCTGGAAGAGAAAATCTGGAGAAGAAACTCTGAACAAGACAATCTGGAGAACAAACAATGGACAAGGTAATCTGGAGAAGAAAAACTGGACAAGAAAATCTGGAGAAGAACAACTGCACAAGAAACTCTGGACAAGAAACTCTGGACAAGAAAATCTGGACAAGAAACTCTGGACAAAAAACTCTGGACAAGAAACTCTGGACAACAAATTCCGGACAAAAAAATCTGGACAAGAAACTCTGGACAAGAAACTGCGGACAACAAACTCTGGACAAGAAACTCTGGTTAAGAAACCCTGGACAAGAAACTCTGGACAAGAAACTCTGGCAAGAAAATCTGGACCAGAAAAGCTATGCAAGAAACTCTGGACAAGAAAATCTGGGCAAGGAACTCTGGGCAAGAAACTCTGGACAAGAAACTCTGAACAAGAAACTGCGGACAGCAAACTCTGGACAACAAACTCTGGACAAGAAACTCTGGACAAGAAACTCTGGCAAGAAAATCTGGACAAGAAACTCTGGACAAAAAACTCTGGACAAGAAACTCTGGACAACAAATTCCGGACAAAAAAATCTGGACAAGAAACTCTGGACAAGAAACTGCGGACAACAAACTCTGGACAAGAAACTCTGGTTAAGAAACCCTGGACAAGAAACTCTGGACAAGAAACTCTGGCAAGAAAATCTGGACCAGAAAAGCTATGCAAGAAACTCTGGACAAGAAAATCTGGGCAAGGAACTCTGGGCAAGAAACTCTGGACAAGAAACTCTGGACAAGATACTCTGGACAAAAAACTCTGGGCAAGAAACTCTGGACAAGAAACTCTGAACAAGAAACTCTGGACAAGAAGCTCTGGACAACAAACTCTGGACAACAAACTCTGGAAAACAAACTCTGGACAACAAACTCTGGACAAGAAACTCTGGACAAAAAACTCTGGACAAGAAACTCTGGACAAGAAACTCTGGACAAGAAACTCTGGACAAGAAAATCTGGACAAGAAACTCTGGACAAGAAAACTCTGGACAAGAAAATCTGGGCAAGGAACTCTGGGCAAGAAACTCTGGACAAGAAACTCTGAACAAGAAACTCTGGACAAGAAGCTCTGGACAACAAACTCTGGACAAGAAACTCTGGACAAGAAACTCTGGACAAGAAACTCTGGACAAGAAACTCTGGACAAGAAACTCTGGACAACAAACTCTGAACAAGAGACTCTCGACAAGAAAGTCTGAACAAAAAACTCTGGACAAGAATCTCTGGACAAGAAACTCTGCACAAGAAAGTCTGGACAAGAAACTCTGGGCAAGAAACGCTGGACAAAAAACTCTGGACAAGAAAATCGGGACAAGAAAATCGGGACAAGAAACTCTGGACAAGAAACTCTGGGCAAGAAACTCTGGACAAGAAACTCTGGACAAGAAACTCTGGACAAGAAAATCTGGACAAAAAACTCTGAACAAGACAATCTGGAGAACAAACAATGGACAAGGTAATCTGGAGAAGAAAAACTGGACAAGAAAATCTGGAGAAGAACAACTGCACAAGAAACTCTGGACAAGAAACTCTGGACAAGAAAATCTGGACAAGAAACTCTGGACAAAAAACTCTGGACAAGAAACTCTGGACAACAAATTCCGGACAAAAAACTCTGGACAAGAAACTCTGGACAAGAAACTCTGGTTAAGAAACCCTGGACAAGAAACTCTGGACAAGAAACTCTGGACAAGAAACTCTGGAAGAGAAAATCTGGGCAAGAAACTCTGGACAAGAAACTCTGGACAAGAAAATCTGGACAAAAAACTCTGAACAAGACAATCTGGAGAACAAACAATGGACAAGGTAATCTGGAGAAGAAAAACTGGACAAGAAAATCTGGAGAAGAACAACTGCACAAAAAACTCTGGACAAGAAACTCTGGACAAGAAAATCTGGACAAGAAACTCTGGACAAAAAACTCTGGACAAGAAACTCTGGACAACAAATTCCGGACAAAAAACTCTGGACAAGAAACTCTGGACAAGAAACTGCGGACAGCAAACTCTGGACAACAAACTCTGGACAAGAAACTCTGGACAAGAAACTCTGGCAAGAAAATCTGGACAAGAAACTCTGGACAAAAAACTCTGGACAAGAAACTCTGGACAACAAATTCCGGACAAAAAAATCTGGACAAGAAACTCTGGACAAGAAACTGCGGACAACAAACTCTGGACAAGAAACTCTGGTTAAGAAACCCTGGACAAGAAACTCTGGACAAGAAACTCTGGCAAGAAAATCTGGACCAGAAAAGCTATGCAAGAAACTCTGGACAAGAAAATCTGGGCAAGGAACTCTGGGCAAGAAACTCTGGACAAGAAACTCTGGACAAGATACTCTGGACAAAAAACTCTGGGCAAGAAACTCTGGACAAGAAACTCTGAACAAGAAACTCTGGACAAGAAGCTCTGGACAACAAACTCTGGACAACAAACTCTGGAAAACAAACTCTGGACAACAAACTCTGGACAAGAAACTCTGGACAAAAAACTCTGGACAAGAAACTCTGGACAAGAAACTCTGGACAAGAAACTCTGGACAAGAAAATCTGGACAAGAAACTCTGGACAAGAAAACTCTGGACAAGAAAATCTGGGCAAGGAACTCTGGGCAAGAAACTCTGGACAAGAAACTCTGAACAAGAAACTCTGGACAAGAAGCTCTGGACAACAAACTCTGGACAAGAAACTCTGGACAAGAAACTCTGGACAAGAAACTCTGGACAAGAAACTCTGGACAAGAAACTCTGGACAACAAACTCTGAACAAGAGACTCTCGACAAGAAAGTCTGAACAAAAAACTCTGGACAAGAATCTCTGGACAAGAAACTCTGGACAAGAAAGTCTGGACAAGAAACTCTGGGCAAGAAACACTGGACAAAAAACTCTGGACAAGAAAATCGGGACAAGAAACTCTGGACAAGAAACTCTGGGCAAGAAACTCTGGACAAGAAACTCTGGACAAGAAACTCTGGACAAGAAAATCTGGACAAAAAACTCTGAACAAGACAATCTGGAGAACAAACAATGGACAAGGTAATCTGGAGAAGAAAAACTGGACAAGAAAATCTGGAGAAGAACAACTGCACAAGAAACTCTGGACAAGAAACTCTGGACAAGAAAATCTGGACAAGAAACTCTGGACAAAAAACTCTGGACAAGAAACTCTGGACAACAAATTCCGGACAAAAAACTCTGGACAAGAAACTCTGGACAAGAAACTCTGGTTAAGAAACCCTGGACAAGAAACTCTGGACAAGAAACTCTGGACAAGAAAATCGAGACTAGAAACTCTGGACAAGAAACTCTGGGCAAGAAACTCTGGACAAGAAACTCTGGACAAGAAACTCTGGAAGAGAAAATCTGGAGAAGAAACTCTGAACAAGACAATCTGGAGAACAAACAATGGACAAGGTAATCTGGAGAAGAAAAACTGGACAAGAAACTCTGGACAAGAACAACTGCACAAGAAACTCTGGACAAGAAACTCTGGACAAGAAACTCTGGACAAGAAACTCTGGACAAAAAACTCTGGACAAGAAACTCTGGACAACAAATTCCGGACAAAAAAATCTGGACAAGAAACTCTGGACAAGAAACTGCGGACAACAAACTCTGGACAAGAAACTCTGGTTAAGAAACCCTGGACAAGAAACTCTGGACAAGAAACTCTGGCAAGAAAATCTGGACCAGAAAAGCTATGCAAGAAACTCTGGACAAGAAAATCTGGGCAAGGAACTCTGGGCAAGAAACTCTGGACAAGAAACTCTGGACAAGATACTCTGGACAAAAATCTCTGGGCAAGAAACTCTGAACAAGAAACTCTGAACAAGAAACTCTGGACAAGAAGCTCTGGACAACAAACTCTGGACAAAAAACTCTGGACAAGAAACTCTGGACAAAAAACTATGGACAAAAAACTCTGGACAAGAAACTCTGGACAAGAAACTCTGGACAAGAAACTCTGGACAAGAAACTCTGGACAAGAAAACTCTGGACAAGAAAATCTGGGCAAGGAACTCTGGGCAAGAAACTCTGGACAAGAAACTCTGAACAAGAAACTCTGGACAAGAAGCTCTGGACAACAAACTCTGGACAAGAAACTCTGGACAAGAAACTCTGGACAAGAAGCTCTGGACAAGAAACTCTGGACAAGAAATTCTGGACAAAAAACTCTGGACAAGAAAATCTGGAGAACAAACAATGGACAAGATAATCTGGAGAAAAAAAACTGGACAAGAAACTCTGGACAAGAAAATCGGGACAAGAAACTCTGGACAAGAAACTCTGGACAAGAAACTCTGGACAAGAAACTCTGGACAAGAAAATCTGGAGAAGAAACTCTGAACAAGACAATCTGGAGAACAAACAATAGACAAGGTAATCTGGAGAAGAAAAACTGGACAAGAAAATCTGGAGAAGAACAACTGCAGAAGAAACTCCGAACAAGACAATCTGGAGAACAAACAATGGACAAGGTAATCTGGAGAAGAAAAACTGGGCAAGAAACTCTGGACAAGAAACTCTGGACAAGAAACTCTGGACAAGAAACTCTGGACAAAAAACTCTGGACAAGAAACTCTGGACAAGAAACTCTGGACAAGAAAATCTGGACAAGAAAATCTGGACAAGAAACTCTGGACAAGAAAACTCTGGACAAGAAAATCTGGGCAAGGAACTCTGGGCAAGAAACTCTGGACAAGAAACTCTGAACAAGAAACTCTGGACAAGAAGCTCTGGACAAGAAACTCTGGACAAGAAACTATGGACAAGAAACTCTGGACAAGAAGCTCTGGACAAGAAACTCTGGACAAGATAATCTGGAGAAAAAAAACTGGACAAGAAACTCTGGACAAGAAAGTCGGGACAAGAAACTCTGGACAAGAAACTCTGGACAAGAAACTCTGGACAAGAAACTCTGGACAAGAAAATCTGGAGAAAAAAAACTGGGCAAGAAACTCTGGACAAGAAACTCTGGACAAGAAAATCTGGACAAGAAACTCTGGACAAGAAACTCTGGACAAGAAAACTCTGGACAAGAAAATCTGGGCAAGGAACTCTGGGCAAGAAACTCTGGACAAGAAACTCTGGACAAGAAACTCTGGACAAGAAACTCTGGACAAGAAAATCTGGACAAGAAACTATGGACAAGAAACTCTGGACAAGAAGCTCTGGACAAGAAACTCTGGACAAGATAATCTGGAGAAAAAAAACTGGACAAGAAACTCTGGACAAGAAACTCTGGACAAGAAACTCTGGACAAGAAACTCTGGACAAGAAGCTCTGGACAAGAAACTCTGGACAAGATAATCTGGAGAAAAAAAACTGGGCAAGAAACTCTGGACAAGAAACTCTGGACAAGAAAATCGGGACAAGAAACTCTGGACAAGAAACTCTGGGCAAGAAACTCTGGACAAGAAACTCTGGACAAGAAATTCTGGACAAGAAAATCTGGAGAAGAAACTCTGAACAAGACAATCTGGAGAACAAACAATGGACAAGGTAATCTGGAGAAGAAAAACTGGACCAGAAAATCTGGAGAAGAACAACTGCACAAGAAACTCTGGACAAGAAAATCTGGACCAGAAAATCTATGCAAGAAACTCTGGACAAGAAAATCTGGGCAAGGAACTCTGGGCAAGAATGTCTGGACAAGAAAATCTAGACTAAAAACTCTGGACAGGAAAATCTGGACAAGAAAATCTGGACCAGAAAATCTATGCAAGAAACTCTGCACAAGAAACTCTGGACAAGAAACTCTGGACAAGAAACTCTGGGCCAGAAAATCTGGACAAAAAAATCTGGACAAGAAACTCTGGACAAGAAGCTCTGGACAACAAACTCTGGACAAGAAACTCTGGACAAGAAGCTCTGGACAAGATACTCTGGACAAAAAACTCTGGGCAAGAAGCTCTGGACAAGAAACTCTGGACAAGAAACTCTGGACAAGAAAATCTGGACAAGAAACTCTGGACAAAAAACTCTGGACAAGAAACTCTGGACAACAAATTCCGGACAAAAAAATCTGGACAAGAAACTCTGGACAAGAAACTGCGGACAGCAAACTCTGGACAACAAACTCTGGACAAGAAACTCTGGACAAGAAACTCTGGCAAGAAAATCTGGACAAGAAACTCTGGACAAGAAAACTCTGGACAAGAAAATCTGGGCAAGGAACTCTGGGCAAGAAACTCTGGACAAGAAACTCTGAACAAGAAACTCTGGACAAGAAGCTCTGGACAACAAACTCTGGACAAGAAACTATGGACAAGAAACTCTGGACAAGAAGCTCTGGACAAGAAACTCTGGACAAGAAATTCTGGACAAAAAACTCTGGACAAGAAAATCTGGAGAACAAACAATGGACAAGATAATCTGGAGAAAAAAAACTGGACAAGAAACTCTGGACAAGAAAATCGGGACAAGAAACTCTGGACAAGAAACTCTGGACAAGAAACTCTGGACAAGAAACTCTGGACAAGAAAATCTGGAGAAGAAACTCTGAACAAGACAATCTGGAGAACAAACAATAGACAAGGTAATCTGGAGAAGAAAAACTGGACAAGAAAATCTGGAGAAGAACAACTGCAGAAGAAACTCCGAACAAGACAATCTGGAGAACAAACAATAGACAAGGTAATCTGGAGAAGAAAAACTGGGCAAGAAACTCTGGACAAGAAACTCTGGACAAGAAACTCTGGACAAGAAACTCTGGACAAAAAACTCTGGACAAGAAACTCTGGACAAGAAACTCTGGACAAGAAAATCTGGACAAGAAAATCTGGACAAGAAACTCTGGACAAGAAAACTCTGGACAAGAAAATCTGGGCAAGGAACTCTGGGCAAGAAACTCTGGACAAGAAACTCTGGACAAGAAACTCTGGACAAGAAACTCTGGACAACAAACTCTGGACAAGAAACTATGGACAAGAAACTCTGGACAAGAAGCTCTGGACAAGAAACTCTGGACAAGATAATCTGGAGAAAAAAAACTGGACAAGAAACTCTGGACAAGAAACTCTGGACAAGAAACTCTGGACAAGAAACTCTGGACAAGAAACTCTGGACAAGAAACTCTGGACAAGAAAATCTGGAGAAAAAAAACTGGGCAAGAAACTCTGGACAAGAAACTCTGGACAAGAAAATCTGGACAAGAAACTCTGGACAAGAAACTCTGGACAAGAAAACTCTGGACAAGAAAATCTGGGCAAGGAACTCTGGGCAAGAAACTCTGGACAAGAAACTCTGAACAAGAAACTCTGGACAAGAAGCTCTGGACAACAAACTCTGGACAAGAAACTCTGGACAAGAAACTCTGGACAAGAAGCTCTGGACAAGAAACTCTGGACAAGATAATCTGGAGAAAAAAAACTGGACAAGAAACTCTGGACAAGAAACTCTGGACAAGAAACTCTGGACAAGAAACTCTGGACAAGAAGCTCTGGACAAGAAACTCTGGACAAGATAATCTGGAGAAAAAAAACTGGGCAAGAAACTCTGGACAAGAAACTCTGGACAAGAAAATCGGGACAAGAAACTCTGGACAAGAAACTCTGGGCAAGAAACTCTGGACAAGAAACTCTGGACAAGAAATTCTGGACAAGAAAATCTGGAGAAGAAACTCTGAACAAGACAATCTGGAGAACAAACAATGGACAAGGTAATCTGGAGAAGAAAAACTGGACCAGAAAATCTGGAGAAGAACAACTGCACAAGAAACTCTGGACAAGAAAATCTGGACCAGAAAATCTATGCAAGAAACTCTGGACAAGAAAATCTGGGCAAGGAACTCTGGGCAAGAATGTCTGGACAAGAAAATCTAGACTAAAAACTCTGGACAGGAAAATCTGGACAAGAAAATCTGGACCAGAAAATCTATGCAAGAAACTCTGCACAAGAAACTCTGGACAAGAAACTCTGGACAAGAAACTCTGGGCCAGAAAATCTGGACAAAAAAATCTGGACAAGAAACTCTGGACAAGAAGCTCTGGACAACAAACTCTGGACAAGAAACTCTGGACAAGAAGCTCTGGACAAGATACTCTGGACAAAAAACTCTGGGCAAGAAACTCTGGACAAGAAACTCTGGACAAGAAACTCTGGACAAGAAAATCTGGACAAGAAACTCTGGACAAAAAACTCTGGACAAGAAACTCTGGACAACAAATTCCGGACAAAAAAATCTGGACAAGAAACTCTGGACAAGAAACTGCGGACAACAAACTCTGGACAAGAAACTCTGGTTAAGAAACCCTGGACAAGAAACTCTGGACAAGAAACTCTGGCAAGAAAATCTGGACCAGAAAAGCTATGCAAGAAACTCTGGACAAGAAAATCTGGGCAAGGAACTCTGGGCAAGAAACTCTGGACAAGAAACTCTGGACAAGATACTCTGGACAAAAAACTCTGGGCAAGAAACTCTGGACAAGAAACTCTGAACAAGAAACTGCGGACAGCAAACTCTGGACAACAAACTCTGGACAAGAAACTCTGGACAAGAAACTCTGGCAAGAAAATCTGGACAAGAAACTCTGGACAAAAAACTCTGGACAAGAAACTCTGGACAACAAATTCCGGACAAAAAAATCTGGACAAGAAACTCTGGACAAGAAACTGCGGACAACAAACTCTGGACAAGAAACTCTGGTTAAGAAACCCTGGACAAGAAACTCTGGACAAGAAACTCTGGCAAGAAAATCTGGACCAGAAAAGCTATGCAAGAAACTCTGGACAAGAAAATCTGGGCAAGGAACTCTGGGCAAGAAACTCTGGACAAGAAACTCTGGACAAGATACTCTGGAAAAAAAACTCTGGGCAAGAAACTCTGGACAAGAAACTCTGAACAAGAAACTCTGGACAAGAAGCTCTGGACAACAAACTCTGGACAACAAACTCTGGACAACAAACTCTGGACAACAAACTCTGGACAAGAAACTCTGGACAAAAAACTCTGGACAAGAAACTCTGGACAAGAAACTCTGGACAAGAAACTCTGGACAAGAAAATCTGGACAAGAAACTCTGGACAAGAAAACTCTGGACAAGAAAATCTGGGCAAGGAACTCTGGGCAAGAAACTCTGGACAAGAAACTCTGAACAAGAAACTCTGGACAAGAAGCTCTGGACAACAAACTCTGGACAAGAAACTCTGGACAAGAAACTCTGGACAAGAAACTCTGGACAAGAAACTCTGGACAACAAACTCTGAACAAGAGACTCTCGACAAGAAAGTCTGAACAAAAAACTCTGGACAAGAATCTCTGGACAAGAAACTCTGCACAAGAAAGTCTGGACAAGAAACTCTGGGCAAGAAACACTGGACAAAAAACTCTGGACAAGAAAATCGGGACAAGAAACTCTGGACAAGAAACTCTGGGCAAGAAACTCTGGACAAGAAACTCTGGACAAGAAACTCTGGACAAGAAAATCTGGACAAAAAACTCTGAACAAGACAATCTGGAGAACAAACAATGGACAAGGTAATCTGGAGAAGAAAAACTGGACAAGAAAATCTGGAGAAGAACAACTGCACAAGAAACTCTGGACAAGAAACTCTGGACAAGAAACTCTGGTTAAGAAACCCTGGACAAGAAACTCTGGACAAGAAACTCTGGACAAGAAACTCTGGAAGAGAAAATCTGGGCAAGAAACTCTGGACAAGAAACTCTGGACAAGAAAATCTGGACAAAAAACTCTGAACAAGACAATCTGGAGAACAAACAATGGACAAGGTAATCTGGAGAAGAAAAACTGGACAAGAAAATCTGGAGAAGAACAACTGCACAAGAAACTCTGGACAAGAAACTCTGGACAAGAAAATCTGGACAAGAAACTCTGGACAAAAAACTCTGGACAAGAAACTCTGGACAACAAATTCCGGACAAAAAAATCTGGACAAGAAACTCTGGACAAGAAACTGCGGACAGCAAACTCTGGACAACAAACTCTGGACAAGAAACTCTGGACAAGAAACTCTGGACAAGAAAATCTGGACAAGAAACTCTGGACAAAAAACTCTGGACAAGAAACTCTGGACAACAAATTCCGGACAAAAAAATCTGGACAAGAAACTCTGGACAAGAAACTGCGGACAACAAACTCTGGACAAGAAACTCTGGTTAAGAAACCCTGGACAAGAAACTCTGGACAAGAAACTCTGGCAAGAAAATCTGGACCAGAAAAGCTATGCAAGAAACTCTGGACAAGAAAATCTGGGCAAGGAACTCTGGGCAAGAAACTCTGGACAAGAAACTCTGGACAAGATACTCTGGACAAAAAACTCTGGGCAAGAAACTCTGGACAAGAAACTCTGAACAAGAAACTCTGGACAAGAAGCTCTGGACAACAAACTCTGGACAACAAACTCTGGAAAACAAACTCTGGACAACAAACTCTGGACAAGAAACTCTGGACAAAAAACTCTGGACAAGAAACTCTGGACAAGAAACTCTGGACAAGAAACTCTGGACAAGAAAATCTGGACAAGAAACTCTGGACAAGAAAACTCTGGACAAGAAAATCTGGGCAAGAAACTCTGGGCAAGAAACTCTGGACAAGAAACTCTGAACAAGAAACTCTGGACAAGAAGCTCTGGACAACAAACTCTGGACAAGAAACTCTGGACAAGAAACTCTGGACAAGAAACTCTGGACAAGAAACTCTGGACAAGAAACTCTGGACAACAAACTCTGAACAAGAGACTCTCGACAAGAAAGTCTGAACAAAAAACTCTGGACAAGAATCTCTGGACAAGAAACTCTGCACAAGAAAGTCTGGACAAGAAACTCTGGGCAAGAAACACTGGACAAAAAACTCTGGACAAGAAAATCGGGACAAGAAACTCTGGACAAGAAACTCTGGGCAAGAAACTCTGGACAAGAAACTCTGGACAAGAAACTCTGGACAAGAAAATCTGGACAAAAAACTCTGAACAAGACAATCTGGAGAACAAACAATGGACAAGGTAATCTGCAGAAGAAAAACTGGACAAGAAAATCTGGAGAAGAACAACTGCACAAGAAACTCTGGACAAGAAACTCTGGACAAGAAAATCTGGACAAGAAACTCTGGACAAAAAACTCTGGACAAGAAACTCTGGACAACAAATTCCGGACAAAAAACTCTGGACAAGAAACTCTGGACAAGAAACTCTGGTTAAGAAACCCTGGACAAGAAACTCTGGACAAGAAACTCTGGACAAGAAAATCGAGACTAGAAACTCTGGACAAGAAACTCTGGGCAAGAAACTCTGGACAAGAAACTCTGGACAAGAAACTCTGGAAGAGAAAATCTGGAGAAGAAACTCTGAACAAGACAATCTGGAGAACAAACAATGGACAAGGTAATCTGGAGAAGAAAAACTGGACAAGAAAATCTGGAGAAGAACAACTGCACAAGAAACTCTGGACAAGAAACTCTGGACAAGAAAATCTGGACAAGAAACTCTGGACAAAAAACTCTGGACAAGAAACTCTGGACAACAAATTCCGGACAAAAAAATCTGGACAAGAAACTCTGGACAAGAAACTGCGGACAACAAACTCTGGACAAGAAACTCTGGTTAAGAAACCCTGGACAAGAAACTCTGGACAAGAAACTCTGGCAAGAAAACCTGGACCAGAAAAGCTATGCAAGAAACTCTGGACAAGAAAATCTGGGCAAGGAACTCTGGGCAAGAAACTCTGGACAAGAAACTCTGGACAAGATACTCTGGACAAAAATCTCTGGGCAAGAAACTCTGAACAAGAAACTCTGAACAAGAAACTCTGGACAAGAAGCTCTGGACAACAAACTCTGGACAACAAACTCTGGACAAGAAACTCTGGACAAAAAACTATGGACAAAAAACTATGGACAAGAAACTCTGGACAAGAAACTCTGGACAAGAAACTCTGGACAAGAAACTCTGGACAAGAAAACTCTGGACAAGAAAATCTGGGCAAGGAACTCTGGGCAAGAAACTCTGGACAAGAAACTCTGAACAAGAAACTCTGGACAAGAAGCTCTGGACAACAAACTCTGGACAAGAAACTATGGACAAGAAACTCTGGACAAGAAGCTCTGGACAAGAAACTCTGGACAAGAAATTCTGGACAAAAAACTCTGGACAAGAAAATCTGGAGAACAAACAATGGACAAGGTAATCTGGAGAAAAAAAACTGGACAAGAAACTCTGGACAAGAAAATCGGGACAAGAAACTCTGGACAAGAAACTCTGGACAAGAAACTCTGGACAAGAAACTCTGGACAAGAAAATCTGGAGAAGAAACTCTGAACAAGACAATCTGGAGAACAAACAATAGACAAGGTAATCTGGAGAAGAAAAACTGGACAAGAAAATCTGGAGAAGAACAACTGCAGAAGAAACTCCGAACAAGACAATCTGGAGAACAAACAATAGACAAGGTAATCTGGAGAAGAAAAACTGGGCAAGAAACTCTGGACAAGAAACTCTGGACAAGAAACTCTGGACAAAAAACTCTGGACAAGAAACTCTGGACAAGAAACTCTGGACAAGAAAATCTGGACAAGAAAATCTGGACAAGAAACTCTGGACAAGAAAACTCTGGACAAGAAAATCTGGGCAAGGAACTCTGGGCAAGAAACTCTGGACAAGAAACTCTGAACAAGAAACTCTGGACAAGAAGCTCTGGACAACAAACTCTGGACAAGAAACTATGGACAAGAAACTCTGGACAAGATAATCTGGAGAAAAAAAACTGGACAAGAAACTCTGGACAAGAAAGTCGGGACAAGAAACTCTGGACAAGAAACTCTGGACAAGAAACTCTGGACAAGAAAATCTGGAGAAAAAAAACTGGGCAAGAAACTCTGGACAAGAAACTCTGGACAAGAAAATCTGGACAAGAAAATCTGGACAAGAAACTCTGGACAAGAAAACTCTGGACAAGAAAATCTGGGCAAGGAACTCTGGGCAAGAAACTCTGGACAAGAAACTCTGAACAAGAAACTCTGGACAAGAAGCTCTGGACAACAAACTCTGGACAAGAAACTATGGACAAGAAACTCTGGACAAGAAGCTCTGGACAAGAAACTCTGGACAAGATAATCTGGAGAAAAAAAACTGGACAAGAAACTCTGGACAAGAAAGTCGGGACAAGAAACTCTGGACAAGAAACTCTGGACAAGAAGCTCTGGACAAGAAACTCTGGACAAGATAATCTGGAGAAAAAAAACTGGGCAAGAAACTCTGGACAAGAAACTCTGGACAAGAAAATCGGGACAAGAAACTCTGGACAAGAAACTCTGGGCAAGAAACTCTGGACAAGAAACTCTGGACAAGAAACTCTGGACAAGAAAATCTGGAGAAGAAACTCTGAACAAGACAATCTGGAGAACAAACAATGGACAAGGTAATCTGGAGAAGAAAAACTGGACCAGAAAATCTGGAGAAGAACAACTGCACAAGAAACTCTGGACAAGAAACTCTGGACAAGAAAATCTGGACCAGAAAATCTATGCAAGAAACTCTGGACAAGAAAATCTGGGCAAGGAACTCTGGGCAAGAATGTCTGGACAAGAAAATCTAGACTAAAAACTCTGGACAGGAAAATCTGGACAAGAAAATCTGGACCAGAAAATCTATGCAAGAAACTCTGCACAAGAAACTCTGGACAAGAAACTCTGGACAAGAAACTCTGGGCCAGAAAATCTGGACAAAAAAATCTGGACAAGAAACTCTGGACAAGAAGCTCTGGACAACAAACTCTGGACAAGAAACTCTGGACAAGAAGCTCTGGACAAGATACTCTGGACAAAAAACTCTGGGCAAGAAACTCTGGACAAGAAACTCTGAACAAGAAACTCTGGACAAGAAGCTCTGGACAACAAACTCTGGACAACAAACTCTGGACAACAAACTCTGGACAACAAACTCTGGACAAGAAACTCTGGACAAGAAACTCTGGACAAAAAACTCTGGACAAGAAACTCTGGACAAGAAACTCTGGACAAGAAAATCTGGACAAGAAAATCTGGACAAGAAACTCTGGACAAGAAAACTCTGGACAAGAAAATCTGGGCAAGGAACTCTGGGCAAGAAACTCTGGACAAGAAACTCTGAACAAGAAACTCTGGACAAGAAGCTCTGGACAACAAACTCTTTACAAGAAACTCTGGACATGAAACTCTGGACAAGAAACTCTGGACAAGAAACTCTGGACAAGAAACTGTGGACAACAAACTCTGGACAAGAGACTCTCGACAAGAAAGTCTGAACAAAAAACTCTGGACAAGAATCTCTGGACAAGAAACTCTGCACAAGAAAGTCTGGACAAGAAACTCTGGGCAAGAAACACTGGACAAAAAACTCTGGACAAGAAAATCGGGACAAGAAACTCTGGACAAGAAACTCTGGGCAAGAAACTCTGGACAAGAAACTCTGGACAAGAAACTCTGGACAAGAAAATCTGGACAAAAAACTCTGAACAAGACAATCTGGAGAACAAACAATGGACAAGGTAATCTGGAGAAGAAAAACTGGACAAGAAAATCTGGAGAAGAACAACTGCACAAGAAACTCTGGACAAGAAACTCTGGACAAGAAAATCTGGACAAGAAACTCTGGACAAAAAACTCTGGACAAGAAACTCTGGACAACAAATTCCGGACAAAAAAATCTGGACAAGAAACTCTGGACAAGAAACTGCGGACAGCAAACTCTGGACAACAAACTCTGGACAAGAAACTCTGGACAAGAAACTCTGGCAAGAAAATCTGGACCAGAAAATCTATGCAAGAAACTCTGGACAAGAAAATCTGGGCAAGGAACTCTGGGGAAGAAACTCTGGACAAGAAACTCTGGACAAGATACTCTGGACAAAAAACTCTGGGCAAGAAACTCTGGACAAGAAACTCTGAACAAGAAACTCTGGACAAGAAGCTCTGGACAACAAACTCTGGACAACAAACTCTGGAAAACAAACTCTGGACAACAAACTCTGGACAAGAAACTCTGGACAAAAAACTCTGGACAAGAAACTCTGGACAAGAAACTCTGGACAAGAAACTCTGGACAAGAAAATCTGGACAAGAAACTCTGGACAAGAAAACTCTGGACAAGAAAATCTGGGCAAGGAACTCTGGGCAAGAAACTCTGGACAAGAAACTCTGAACAAGAAACTCTGGACAAGAAGCTCTGGACAACAAACTCTGGACAAGAAACTCTGGACAAGAAACTCTGGACAAGAAACTCTGGACAAGAAACTCTGGACAAGAAACTCTGGACAACAAACTCTGAACAAGAGACTCTCGACAAGAAAGTCTGAACAAAAAACTCTGGACAAGAATCTCTGGACAAGAAACTCTGCACAAGAAAGTCTGGACAAGAAACTCTGGGCAAGAAACACTGGACAAAAAACTCTGGACAAGAAAATCGGGACAAGAAACTCTGGACAAGAAACTCTGGGCAAGAAACTCTGGACAAGAAACTCTGGACAAGAAACTCTGGACAAGAAAATCTGGACAAAAAACTCTGAACAAGACAATCTGGAGAACAAACAATGGACAAGGTAATCTGGAGAAGAAAAACTGGACAAGAAAATCTGGAGAAGAACAACTGCACAAGAAACTCTGGACAAGAAACTCTGGACAAGAAAATCTGGACAAGAAACTCTGGACAAAAAACTCTGGACAAGAAACTCTGGACAACAAATTCCGGACAAAAAACTCTGGACAAGAAACTCTGGACAAGAAACTCTGGTTAAGAAACCCTGGACAAGAAACTCTGGACAAGAAAATCGAGACTAGAAACTCTGGACAAGAAACTCTGGGCAAGAAACTCTGGACAAGAAACTCTGGACAAGAAACTCTGGAAGAGAAAATCTGGAGAAGAAACTCTGAACAAGACAATCTGGAGAACAAACAATGGACAAGGTAATCTGGAGAAGAAAAACTGGACAAGAAAATCTGGAGAAGAACAACTGCACAAGAAACTCTGGACAAGAAACTCTGGACAAGAAACTCTGGACAAGAAACTCTGGACAAAAAACTCTGGACAAGAAACTCTGGACAACAAATTCCGGACAAAAAAATCTGGACAAGAAACTCTGGACAAGAAACTGCGGACAACAAACTCTGGACAACAAACTCTGGACAAGAAACTCTGGCAAGAAAATCTGGACCAGAAAAGCTATGCAAGAAACTCTGGACAAGAAAATCTGGGCAAGGAACTCTGGGCAAGAAACTCTGGACAAGAAACTCTGGACAAGATACTCTGGACAAAAATCTCTGGGCAAGAAACTCTGAACAAGAAACTCTGAACAAGAAACTCTGGACAAGAAGCTCTGGACAACAAACTCTGGACAACAAACTCTGGACAAGAAACTCTGGACAAAAAACTATGGACAAAAAACTATGGACAAGAAACTCTGGACAAGAAACTCTGGACAAGAAACTCTGGACAAGAAACTCTGGACAAGAAAACTCTGGACAAGAAAATCTGGGCAAGGAACTCTGGGCAAGAAACTCTGGACAAGAAACTCTGAACAAGAAACTCTGGACAAGAAGCTCTGGACAACAAACTCTTTACAAGAAACTATGGACAAGAAACTCTGGACAAGAAGCTCTGGACAAGAAACTCTGGACAAGAAATTCTGGACAAAAAACTCTGGACAAGAAAATCTGGAGAACAAACAATGGACAAGATAATCTGGAGAAAAAAAACTGGACAAGAAACTCTGGACAAGAAAATCGGGACAAGAAACTCTGGACAAGAAACTCTGGACAAGAAACTCTGGAGAAGAAAATCTGGAGAAGAAACTCTGAACAAGACAATCTGGAGAACAAACAATAGACAAGGTAATCTGGAGAAGAAAAACTGGACAAGAAAATCTGGAGAAGAACAACTGCAGAAGAAACTCCGAACAAGACAATCTGGAGAACAAACAATAGACAAGGTAATCTGGAGAAGAAAAACTGGGCAAGAAACTCTGGACAAGAAACTCTGGACAAGAAACTCTGGACAAGAAACTCTGGACAAAAAACTCTGGACAAGAAACTCTGGACAAGAAACTCTGGACAAGAAAATCTGGACAAGAAAATCTGGACAAGAAACTCTGGTTAAGAAACCCTGGACAAGAAACTCTGGACAAGAAACTCTGGCAAGAAAATCTGGACCAGAAAAGCTATGCAAGAAACTCTGGACAAGAAAATCTGGGCAAGGAACTCTGGGCAAGAAACTCTGGACAAGAAACTCTGGACAAGATACTCTGGACAAAAAACTCTGGGCAAGAAACTCTGGAAAAGAAACTCTGAACAAGAAACTCTGGACAAGAAGCTCTGGACAACAAACTCTGGACAACAAACTCTGGAAAACAAACTCTGGACAACAAACTCTGGACAAGAAACTCTGGACAAAAAACTCTGGGCAAGAAACTCTGGACAAGAAACTCTGAACAAGAAACTCTGGACAAGAAGCTCTGGACAACAAACTCTGGACAACAAACTCTGGAAAATAAACTCTGGACAACAAACTCTGGACAAGAAACTCTGGACAAAAAACTCTGGACAAGAAACTCTGGACAAGAAACTCTGGACAAGAAACTCTGGACAAGAAAATCTGGACAAGAAACTCTGGACAAGAAAACTCTGGACAAGAAAATCTGGGCAAGGAACTCTGGGCAAGAAACTCTGGACAAGAAACTCTGAACAAGAAACTCTGGACAAGAAGCTCTGGACAACAAACTCTGGACAAGAAACTCTGGACAAGAAACTCTGGACAAGAAACTCTGGACAAGAAACTCTGGACAAGAAACTCTGGACAACAAACTCTGAACAAGAGACTCTCGACAAGAAAGTCTGAACAAAAAACTCTGGACAAGAATCTCTGGACAAGAAACTCTGCACAAGAAAGTCTGGACAAGAAACTCTGGGCAAGAAACACTGGACAAAAAACTCTGGACAAGAAAATCGGGACAAGAAACTCTGGACAAGAAACTCTGGGCAAGAAACTCTGGACAAGAAACTCTGGACAAGAAACTCTGGACAAGAAAATCTGGACAAGAAACTCTGAACAAGACAATCTGGAGAACAAACAATGGACAAGGTAATCTGGAGAAGAAAAACTGGACAAGAAAATCTGGAGAAGAACAACTGGACAAGAAACTCTGGACAAGAAACTCTGGACAAGAAAATCTGGACAAGAAACTCTGGACAAAAAACTCTGGACAAGAAACTCTGGACAACAAATTCCGGACAAAAAACTCTGGACAAGAAACTCTGGACAAGAAACTCTGGTTAAGAAACCCTGGACAAGAAACTCTGGACAAGAAAATCGGGACAAGAAACTCTGGACAAGAAACTCTGGGCAAGAAACTCTGGACAAGAAACTCTGGACAAGAAACTCTGGAAGAGAAAATCTGGACAAGAAACTCTGAACAAGACAATCTGGAGAACAAACAATGGACAAGGTAATCTGGAGAAGAAAAACTGGACAAGAAAATCTGGAGAAGAACAACTGCACAAGAAACTCTGGACAAGAAACTCTGGACAAGAAAATCTGGGCAAGAAACTCTGGACAAAAAACTCTGGACAAGAAACTCTGGACAACAAATTCCGGACAAAAAAATCTGGACAAGAAACTCTGGACAAGAAACTGCGGACAACAAACTCTGGACAACAAACTCTGGACAAGAAACTCTGGCAAGAAAATCTGGACCAGAAAATCTATGCAAGAAACTCTGGACAAGAAAATCTGGGCAAGGAACTCTGGGCAAGAAACTCTGGACAAGAAACTCTGGACAAGATACTCTGGACAAAAATCTCTGGGCAAGAAACTCTGAACAAGAAACTCTGAACAAGAAACTCTGGACAAGAAGCTCTGGACAACAAACTCTGGACAACAAACTCTGGACAAGAAACTCTGGACAAAAAACTCTGGACAAAAAACTATGGACAAGAAACTCTGGACAAGAAACTCTGGACAAGAAACTCTGGACAAGAAACTCTGGACAAGAAAACTCTGGACAAGAAAATCTGGGCAAGGAACTCTGGGCAAGAAACTCTGGACAAGAAACTCTGAACAAGAAACTCTGGACAAGAAGCTCTGGACAACAAACTCTTTACAAGAAACTATGGACAAGAAACTCTGGACAAGAAGCTCTGGACAAGAAACTCTGGACAAGAAATTCTGGACAAAAAACTCTGGACAAGAAAATCTGGAGAACAAACAATGGACAAGATAATCTGGAGAAAAAAAACTGGACAAGAAACTCTGGACAAGAAAATCGGGACAAGAAACTCTGGACAAGAAACTCTGGACAAGAAACTCTGGAGAAGAAAATCTGGAGAAGAAACTCTGAACAAGACAATCTGGAGAACAAACAATAGACAAGGTAATCTGGAGAAGAAAAACTGGACAAGAAAATCTGGAGAAGAACAACTGCAGAAGAAACTCCGAACAAGACAATCTGGAGAACAAACAATAGACAAGGTAATCTGGAGAAGAAAAACTGGGCAAGAAACTCTGGACAAGAAACTCTGGACAAGAAACTCTGGACAAGAAACTCTGGACAAAAAACTCTGGACAAGAAACTCTGGACAAGAAACTCTGGACAAGAAAATCTGGACAAGAAAATCTGGACAAGAAACTCTGGTTAAGAAACCCTGGACAAGAAACTCTGGACAAGAAACTCTGGCAAGAAAATCTGGACCAGAAAAGCTATGCAAGAAACTCTGGACAAGAAAATCTGGGCAAGGAACTCTGGGCAAGAAACTCTGGACAAGAAACTCTGGACAAGATACTCTGGACAAAAAACTCTGGGCAAGAAACTCTGGAAAAGAAACTCTGAACAAGAAACTCTGGACAAGAAGCTCTGGACAACAAACTCTGGACAACAAACTCTGGAAAACAAACTCTGGACAACAAACTCTGGACAAGAAACTCTGGACAAAAAACTCTGGACAAGAAACTCTGGACAAGAAACTCTGGACAAGAAACTCTGGACAAGAAAATCTGGACAAGAAACTCTGGACAAGAAAACTCTGGACAAGAAAATCTGGGCAAGGAACTCTGGGCAAGAAACTCTGGACAAGAAACTCTGAACAAGAAACTCTGGACAAGAAGCTCTGGACAACAAACTCTGGACAAGAAACTCTGGACAAGAAACTCTGGACAAGAAACTCTGGACAAGAAACTCTGGACAAGAAACTCTGGACAACAAACTCTGAACAAGAGACTCTCGACAAGAAAGTCTGAACAAAAAACTCTGGACAAGAATCTCTGGACAAGAAACTCTGCACAAGAAAGTCTGGACAAGAAACTCTGGGCAAGAAACACTGGACAAAAAACTCTGGACAAGAAAATCGGGACAAGAAACTCTGGACAAGAAACTCTGGGCAAGAAACTCTGGACAAGAAACTCTGGACAAGAAACTCTGGACAAGAAAATCTGGACAAAAAACTCTGAACAAGACAATCTGGAGAACAAACAATGGACAAGGTAATCTGGAGAAGAAAAACTGGACAAGAAAATCTGGAGAAGAACAACTGCACAAGAAACTCTGGACAAGAAACTCTGGACAAGAAAATCTGGACAAGAAACTCTGGACAAAAAACTCTGGACAAGAAACTCTGGACAACAAATTCCGGACAAAAAACTCTGGACAAGAAACTCTGGACAAGAAACTCTGGTTAAGAAACCCTGGACAAGAAACTCTGGACAAGAAACTCTGGACAAGAAAATCGAGACTAGAAACTCTGGACAAGAAACTCTGGGCAAGAAACTCTGGACAAGAAACTCTGGACAAGAAACTCTGGAAGAGAAAATCTGGAGAAGAAACTCTGAACAAGACAATCTGGAGAACAAACAATGGACAAGGTAATCTGGAGAAGAAAAACTGGACAAGAAAATCTGGAGAAGAACAACTGCACAAGAAACTCTGGACAAGAAACTCTGGACAAGAAAATCTGGACAAGAAACTCTGGACAAGAAACTCTGGACAAGAAACTCTGGACAACAAATTCCGGACAAAAAAATCTGGACAAGAAACTCTGGACAAGAAACTGCGGACAACAAACTCTGGACAAGAAACTCTGGTTAAGAAACCCTGGACAAGAAACTCTGGACAAGAAACTCTGGCAAGAAAATCTGGACCAGAAAAGCTATGCAAGAAACTCTGGACAAGAAAATCTGGGCAAGGAACTCTGGGCAAGAAACTCTGGACAAGAAACTCTGGACAAGATACTCTGGACAAAAATCTCTGGGCAAGAAACTCTGAACAAGAAACTCTGAACAAGAAACTCTGGACAAGAAGCTCTGGACAACAAACTCTGGACAACAAACTCTGGACAAGAAACTCTGGACAAAAAACTATGGACAAAAAACTATGGACAAGAAACTCTGGACAAGAAACTCTGGACAAGAAACTCTGGACAAGAAACTCCGGACAAGAAAACTCTGGACAAGAAAATCTGGGCAAGGAACTCTGGGCAAGAAACTCTGGACAAGAAACTCTGAACAAGAAACTCTGGACAAGAAGCTCTGGACAACAAACTCTGGACAAGAAACTATGGACAAGAAACTCTGGACAAGAAGCTCTGGACAAGAAACTCTGGACAAGAAATTCTGGACAAAAAACTCTGGACAAGAAAATCTGGAGAACAAACAATGGACAAGATAATCTGGAGAAAAAAAACTGGACAAGAAACTCTGGACAAGAAAATCGGGACAAGAAACTCTGGACAAGAAACTCTGGACAAGAAACTCTGGACAAGAAAATCTGGAGAAGAAACTCTGAACAAGACAATCTGGAGAACAAACAATAGACAAGGTAATCTGGAGAAGAAAAACTGGACAAGAAAATCTGGAGAAGAACAACTGCAGAAGAAACTCCGAACAAGACAATCTGGAGAACAAACAATAGACAAGGTAATCTGGAGAAGAAAAACTGGGCAAGAAACTCTGGACAAGAAACTCTGGACAAGAAACTCTGGACAAGAAACTCTGGACAAAAAACTCTGGACAAGAAACTCTGGACAAGAAACTCTGGACAAGAAAATCTGGACAAGAAACTCTGGACAAGAAAACTCTGGACAAGAAAATCTGGGCAAGGAACTCTGGGCAAGAAACTCTGGACAAGAAACTCTGAACAAGAAACTCTGGACAAGAAGCTCTGGACAACAAACTCTGGACAAGAAACTATGGACAAGAAACTCTGGACAAGAAGCTCTGGACAAGAAACTCTGGACAAGATAATCTGGAGAAAAAAAACTGGACAAGAAACTCTGGACAAGAAAGTCGGGACAAGAAACTCTGGACAAGAAACTCTGGACAAGAAACTCTGGACAAGAAACTCTGGACAAGAAAATCTGGAGAAAAAAAACTGGGCAAGAAACTCTGGACAAGAAACTCTGGACAAGAAAATCTGGACAAGAAAATCTGGACAAGAAACTCTGGACAAGAAAACTCTGGACAAGAAAATCTGGGCAAGGAACTCTGGGCAAGAAACTCTGGACAAGAAACTCTGAACAAGAAACTCTGGACAAGAAGCTCTGGACAACAAACTCTGGACAAGAAACTATGGACAAGAAACTCTGGACAAGAAGCTCTGGACAAGAAACTCTGGACAAGATAATCTGGAGAAAAAAAACTGGACAAGAAACTCTGGACAAGAAACTCTGGACAAGAAACTCTGGACAAGAAACTCTGGACAAGAAGCTCTGGACAAGAAACTCTGGACAAGATAATCTGGAGAAAAAAAACTGGGCAAGAAACTCTGGACAAGAAACTCTGGACAAGAAAATCGGGACAAGAAACTCTGGACAAGAAACTCTGGGCAAGAAACTCTGGACAAGAAACTCTGGACAAGAAATTCTGGACAAGAAAATCTGGAGAAGAAACTCTGAACAAGACAATCTGGAGAACAAACAATGGACAAGGTAATCTGGAGAAGAAAAACTGGACCAGAAAATCTGGAGAAGAACAACTGCACAAGAAACTCTGGACAAGAAACTCTGGACAAGAAAATCTGGACCAGAAAATCTATGCAAGAAACTCTGGACAAGAAAATCTGGGCAAGGAACTCTGGGCAAGAATGTCTGGACAAGAAAATCTAGACTAAAAACTCTGGACAGGAAAATCTGGACAAGAAAATCTGGACCAGAAAATCTATGCAAGAAACTCTGCACAAGAAACTCTGGACAAGAAACTCTGGACAAGAAACTCTGGGCCAGAAAATCTGGACAAAAAAATCTGGACAAGAAACTCTGGACAAGAAGCTCTGGACAACAAACTCTGGACAAGAAACTCTGGACAAGAAACTCTGGACAAGATACTCTGGACAAAAAACTCTGGGCAAGAAGCTCTGGACAAGAAACTCTGGACAAGAAACTCTGGACAAGAAAATCTGGACAAGAAACTCTGGACAAAAAACTCTGGACAAGAAACTCTGGACAACAAATTCCGGACAAAAAAATCTGGACAAGAAACTCTGGACAAGAAACTGCGGACAGCAAACTCTGGACAACAAACTCTGGACAAGAAACTCTGGACAAGAAACTCTGGCAAGAAAATCTGGACAAGAAACTCTGGACAAAAAACTCTGGACAAGAAACTCTGGACAACAAATTCCGGACAAAAAAATCTGGACAAGAAACTCTGGACAAGAAACTGCGGACAACAAACTCTGGACAAGAAACTCTGGTTAAGAAACCCTGGACAAGAAACTCTGGACAAGAAACTCTGGCAAGAAAATCTGGACCAGAAAAGCTATGCAAGAAACTCTGGACAAGAAAATCTGGGCAAGGAACTCTGGGCAAGAAACTCTGGACAAGAAACTCTGGACAAGAAACTCTGGACAAGAAACTCTGGGCAAGAAACTCTGGACAAGAAACTCTGAACAAGAAACTGCGGACAGCAAACTCTGGACAACAAACTCTGGACAAGAAACTCTGGACAAGAAACTCTGGCAAGAAAATCTGGACAAGAAACTCTGGACAAAAAACTCTGGACAAGAAACTCTGGACAACAAATTCCGGACAAAAAAATCTGGACAAGAAACTCTGGACAAGAAACTGCGGACAACAAACTCTGGACAAGAAACTCTGGTTAAGAAACCCTGGACAAGAAACTCTGGACAAGAAACTCTGGCAAGAAAATCTGGACCAGAAAAGCTATGCAAGAAACTCTGGACAAGAAAATCTGGGCAAGGAACTCTGGGCAAGAAACTCTGGACAAGAAACTCTGGACAAGATACTCTGGAAAAAAAACTCTGGGCAAGAAACTCTGGACAAGAAACTCTGAACAAGAAACTCTGGACAAGAAGCTCTGGACAACAAACTCTGGACAACAAACTCTGGAAAACAAACTCTGGACAACAAACTCTGGACAAGAAACTCTGGACAAAAAACTCTGGACAAGAAACTCTGGACAAGAAACTCTGGACAAGAAACTCTGGACAAGAAAATCTGGACAAGAAACTCTGGACAAGAAAACTCTGGACAAGAAAATCTGGGCAAGGAACTCTGGGCAAGAAACTCTGGACAAGAAACTCTGAACAAGAAACTCTGGACAAGAAGCTCTGGACAACAAACTCTGGACAAGAAACTCTGGACAAGAAACTCTGGACAAGAAACTCTGGACAAGAAACTCTGGACAACAAACTCTGAACAAGAGACTCTCGACAAGAAAGTCTGAACAAAAAACTCTGGACAAGAATCTCTGGACAAGAAACTCTGCACAAGAAAGTCTGGACAAGAAACTCTGGGCAAGAAACACTGGACAAAAAACTCTGGACAAGAAAATCGGGACAAGAAACTCTGGACAAGAAACTCTGGGCAAGAAACTCTGGACAAGAAACTCTGGACAAGAAACTCTGGACAAGAAAATCTGGACAAAAAACTCTGAACAAGACAATCTGGAGAACAAACTCTGACAGAGAAACTCTGGAAGAGAAAATCTGGGCAAGAAACTCTGGACAAGAAACTCTGGACAAGAAAATCTGGACAAAAAACTCTGAACAAGACAATCTGGAGAACAAACAATGGACAAGGTAATCTGGAGAAGAAAAACTGGACAAGAAAATCTGGAGAAGAACAACTGCACAAGAAACTCTGGACAAGAAACTCTGGACAAGAAAATCTGGACAAGAAACTCTGGACAAAAAACTCTGGACAAGAAACTCTGGACAACAAATTCCGGACAAAAAAATCTGGACAAGAAACTCTGGACAAGAAACTGCGGACAGCAAACTCTGGACAACAAACTCTGGACAAGAAACTCTGGACAAGAAACTCTGGCAAGAAAATCTGGACAAGAAACTCTGGACAAAAAACTCTGGACAAGAAACTCTGGACAACAAATTCCGGACAAAAAAATCTGGACAAGAAACTCTGGACAAGAAACTGCGGACAACAAACTCTGGACAAGAAACTCTGGTTAAGAAACCCTGGACAAGAAACTCTGGACAAGAAACTCTGGCAAGAAAATCTGGACCAGAAAAGCTATGCAAGAAACTCTGGACAAGAAAATCTGGGCAAGGAACTCTGGGCAAGAAACTCTGGACAAGAAACTCTGGACAAGATACTCTGGACAAAAAACTCTGGGCAAGAAACTCTGGACAAGAAACTCTGAACAAGAAACTCTGGACAAGAAGCTCTGGACAACAAACTCTGGACAACAAACTCTGGAAAACAAACTCTGGACAACAAACTCTGGACAAGAAACTCTGGACAAGAAACTCTGGACAAGAAACTCTGGACAAGAAACTCTGGACAAGAAACTCTGGACAAGAAAATCTGGACAAGAAACTCTGGACAAGAAAACTCTGGACAAGAAAATCTGGGCAAGGAACTCTGGGCAAGAAACTCTGGACAAGAAACTCTGAACAAGAAACTCTGGACAAGAAGCTCTGGACAACAAACTCTGGACAAGAAACTCTGGACAAGAAACTCTGGACAAGAAACTCTGGACAAGAAACTCTGGACAAGAAACTCTGGACAACAAACTCTGAACAAGAGACTCTCGACAAGAAAGTCTGAACAAAAAACTCTGGACAAGAATCTCTGGACAAGAAACTCTGCACAAGAAAGTCTGGACAAGAAACTCTGGGCAAGAAACACTGGACAAAAAACTCTGGACAAGAAAATCGGGACAAGAAACTCTGGACAAGAAACTCTGGGCAAGAAACTCTGGACAAGAAACTCTGGACAAGAAACTCTGGACAAGAAAATCTGGACAAAAAACTCTGAACAAGACAATCTGGAGAACAAACAATGGACAAGGTAATCTGGAGAAGAAAAACTGGACAAGAAAATCTGGAGAAGAACAACTGCACAAGAAACTCTGGACAAGAAACTCTGGACAAGAAAATCTGGACAAGAAACTCTGGACAAAAAACTCTGGACAAGAAACTCTGGACAACAAATTCCGGACAAAAAACTCTGGACAAGAAACTCTGGACAAGAAACTCTGGTTAAGAAACCCTGGACAAGAAACTCTGGACAAGAAACTCTGGACAAGAAAATCGAGACTAGAAACTCTGGACAAGAAACTCTGGGCAAGAAACTCTGGACAAGAAACTCTGGACAAGAAACTCTGGAAGAGAAAATCTGGAGAAGAAACTCTGAACAAGACAATCTGGAGAACAAACAATGGACAAGGTAATCTGGAGAAGAAAAACTGGACAAGAACATCTGGAGAAGAACAACTGCACAAGAAACTCTGGACAAGAAACTCTGGACAAGAAAATCTGGACAAGAAACTCTGGACAAAAAACTCTGGACAAGAAACTCTGGACAACAAATTCCGGACAAAAAAATCTGGACAAGAAACTCTGGACAAGAAACTGCGGACAACAAACTCTGGACAAGAAACTCTGGTTAAGAAACCCTGGACAAGAAACTCTGGACAAGAAACTCTGGCAAGAAAATCTGGACCAGAAAAGCTATGCAAGAAACTCTGGACAAGAAAATCTGGGCAAGGAACTCTGGGCAAGAAACTCTGGACAAGAAACTCTGGACAAGATACTCTGGACAAAAATCTCTGGGCAAGAAACTCTGAACAAGAAACTCTGAACAAGAAACTCTGGACAAGAAGCTCTGGACAACAAACTCTGGACAACAAACTCTGGACAAGAAACTCTGGACAAAAAACTATGGACAAAAAACTATGGACAAGAAACTCTGGACAAGAAACTCTGGACAACAAACTCTGGACAAGAAACTCTGGACAAGAAAACTCTGGACAAGAAAATCTGGGCAAGGAACTCTGGGCAAGAAACTCTGGACAAGAAACTCTGAACAAGAAACTCTGGACAAGAAGCTCTGGACAACAAACTCTGGACAAGAAACTATGGACAAGAAACTCTGGACAAGAAGCTCTGGACAAGAAACTCTGGACAAGAAATTCTGGACAAAAAACTCTGGACAAGAAAATCTGGAGAACAAACAATGGACAAGATAATCTGGAGAAAAAAAACTGGACAAGAAACTCTGGACAAGAAAATCGGGACAAGAAACTCTGGACAAGAAACTCTGGACAAGAAACTCTGGACAAGAAACTCTGGACAAGAAAATCTGGAGAAGAAACTCTGAACAAGACAATCTGGAGAACAAACAATAGACAAGGTAATCTGGAGAAGAAAAACTGGACAAGAAAATCTGGAGAAGAACAACTGCAGAAGAAACTCCGAACAAGACAATCTGGAGAACAAACAATAGACAAGGTAATCTGGAGAAGAAAAACTGGGCAAGAAACTCTGGACAAGAAACTCTGGACAAGAAACTCTGGACAAAAAACTCTGGACAAGAAACTCTGGACAAGAAACTCTGGACAAGAAAATCTGGACAAGAAAATCTGAACAAGAAACTCTGGACAAGAAAACTCTGGACAAGAAAATCTGGGCAAGGAACTCTGGGCAAGAAACTCTGGACAAGAAACTCTGAACAAGAAACTCTGGACAAGAAGCTCTGGACAACAAACTCTGGACAAGAAACTATGGACAAGAAACTCTGGACAAGAAGCTCTGGACAAGAAACTCTGGACAAGATAATCTGGAGAAAAAAAACTGGACAAGAAACTCTGGACAAGAAAGTCGGGACAAGAAACTCTGGACAAGAAACTCTGGACAAGAAACTCTGGACAAGAAACTCTGGACAAGAAAATCTGGAGAAAAAAAACTGGGCAAGAAACTCTGGACAAGAAACTCTGGACAAGAAAATCTGGACAAGAAAATCTGGACAAGAAACTCTGGACAAGAAAACTCTGGACAAGAAAATCTGGGCAAGGAACTCTGGGCAAGAAACTCTGGACAAGAAACTCTGAACAAGAAACTCTGGACAAGAAGCTCTGGACAACAAACTCTGGACAAGAAACTATGGACAAGAAACTCTGGACAAGAAGCTCTGGACAAGAAACTCTGGACAAGATAATCTGGAGAAAAAAAACTGGACAAGAAACTCTGGACAAGAAAGTCGGGACAAGAAACTCTGGACAAGAAACTCTGGACAAGAAGCTCTGGACAAGAAACTCTGGACAAGATAATCTGGAGAAAAAAAACTGGGCAAGAAACTCTGGACAAGAAACTCTGGACAAGAAAATCGGGACAAGAAACTCTGGACAAGAAACTCTGGGCAAGAAACTCTGGACAAGAAACTCTGGACAAGAAATTCTGGACAAGAAAATCTGGAGAAGAAACTCTGAACAAGACAATCTGGAGAACAAACAATGGACAAGGTAAATCTGGAGAAGAAAAACTGGGCCAGAAAATCTGGACAAAAAAATCTGGACAAGAAACTCTGGACAAGAAGCTCTGGACAACAAACTCTGGACAAGAAACTCTGGACAAGAAGCTCTGGACAAGAAACTCTGAACAAGAAACTCTGGACAAGAAGCTCTGGACAACAAACTCTGGACAACAAACTCTGGACAACAAACTCTGGACAACAAACTCTGGACAAGAAACTCTGGACAAGAAACTCTGGACAAAAAACTCTGGACAAGAAACTCTGGACAAGAAACTCTGGACAAGAAAATCTGGACAAGAAAATCTGGACAAGAAACTCTGGACAAGAAAACTCTGGACAAGAAAATCTGGGCAAGGAACTCTGGGCAAGAAACTCTGGACAAGAAACTCTGAACAAGAAACTCTGGACAAGAAGCTCTGGACAACAAACTCTTTACAAGAAACTCTGGACATGAAACTCTGGACAAGAAACTCTGGACAAGAAACTCTGGACAAGAAACTGTGGACAACAAACTCTGGACAAGAGACTCTCGACAAGAAAGTCTGAACAAAAAACTCTGGACAAGAACCTCTGGACAAGAAACTCTGCACAAGAAAGTCTGGACAAGAAACTCTGGGCAAGAAACACTGGACAAAAAACTCTGGACAAGAAAATCGGGACAAGAAACTCTGGACAAGAAACTCTGGGCAAGAAACTCTGGACAAGAAACTCTGGACAAGAAACTCTGGACAAGAAAATCTGGACAAAAAACTCTGAACAAGACAATCTGGAGAACAAACAATGGACAAGGTAATCTGGAGAAGAAAAACTGGACAAGAAAATCTGGAGAAGAACAACTGCACAAGAAACTCTGGACAAGAAACTCTGGACAAGAAAATCTGGACAAGAAACTCTGGACAAAAAACTCTGGACAAGAAACTCTGGACAACAAATTCCGGACAAAAAAATCTGGACAAGAAACTCTGGACAAGAAACTGCGGACAGCAAACTCTGGACAACAAACTCTGGACAAGAAACTCTGGACAAGAAACTCTGGCAAGAAAATCTGGACCAGAAAATCTATGCAAGAAACTCTGGACAAGAAAATCTGGGCAAGGAACTCTGGGGAAGAAACTCTGGACAAGAAACTCTGGACAAGATACTCTGGACAAAAAACTCTTTGCAAGAAACTCTGGACAAGAAACTCTGAACAAGAAACTCTGGACAAGAAGCTCTGGACAACAAACTCTGGACAACAAACTCTGGAAAACAAACTCTGGACAACAAACTCTGGACAAGAAACTCTGGACAAAAAACTCTGGACAAGAAACTCTGGACAAGAAACTCTGGACAAGAAACTCTGGACAAGAAAATCTGGACAAGAAACTCTGGACAAGAAAACTCTGGACAAGAAAATCTGGGCAAGGAACTCTGGGCAAGAAACTCTGGACAAGAAACTCTGAACAAGAAACTCTGGACAAGAAGCTCTGGACAACAAACTCTGGACAAGAAACTCTGGACAAGAAACTCTGGACAAGAAACTCTGGACAAGAAACTCTGGACAACAAACTCTGAACAAGAGACTCTCGACAAGAAAGTCTGAACAAAAAACTCTGGACAAGAATCTCTGGACAAGAAACTCTGCACAAGAAAGTCTGGACAAGAAACTCTGGGCAAGAAACACTGGACAAAAAACTCTGGACAAGAAAATCGGGACAAGAAACTCTGGACAAGAAACTCTGGGCAAGAAACTCTGGACAAGAAACTCTGGACAAGAAAATCTGGACAAAAAACTCTGAACAAGACAATCTGGAGAACAAACAATGGACAAGGTAATCTGGAGAAGAAAAACTGGACAAGAAAATCTGGAGAAGAACAACTGCACAAGAAACTCTGGACAAGAAACTCTGGACAAGAAAATCTGGACAAGAAACTCTGGACAAAAAACTCTGGACAAGAAACTCTGGACAACAAATTCCGGACAAAAAACTCTGGACAAGAAACTCTGGACAAGAAACTCTGGTTAAGAAACCCTGGACAAGAAACTCTGGACAAGAAAATCGAGACTAGAAACTCTGGACAAGAAACTCTGGGCAAGAAACTCTGGACAAGAAACTCTGGACAAGAAACTCTGGAAGAGAAAATCTGGAGAAGAAACTCTGAACAAGACAATCTGGAGAACAAACAATGGACAAGGTAATCTGGAGAAGAAAAACTGGACAAGAAAATCTGGAGAAGAACAACTGCACAAGAAACTCTGGACAAGAAACTCTGGACAAGAAAATCTGGACAAGAAACTCTGGACAAGAAACTCTGGACAAGAAACTCTGGACAACAAATTCCGGACAAAAAAATCTGGACAAGAAACTCTGGACAAGAAACTGCGGACAACAAACTCTGGACAACAAACTCTGGACAAGAAACTCTGGCAAGAAAATCTGGACCAGAAAAGCTATGCAAGAAACTCTGGACAAGAAAATCTGGGCAAGGAACTCTGGGCAAGAAACTCTGGACAAGAAACTCTGGACAAGATACTCTGGACAAAAATCTCTGGGCAAGAAACTCTGAACAAGAAACTCTGAACAAGAAACTCTGGACAAGAAGCTCTGGACAACAAACTCTGGACAACAAACTCTGGACAAGAAACTCTGGACAAAAAACTATGGACAAAAAACTATGGACAAGAAACTCTGGACAAGAAACTCTGGACAAGAAACTCTGGACAAGAAACTCTGGACAAGAAAACTCTGGACAAGAAAATCTGGGCAAGGAACTCTGGGCAAGAAACTCTGGACAAGAAACTCTGAACAAGAAACTCTGGACAAGAAGCTCTGGACAACAAACTCTTTACAAGAAACTATGGACAAGAAACTCAGGACAAGAAGCTCTGGACAAGAAACTCTGGACAAGAAATTCTGGACAAAAAACTCTGGACAAGAAAATCTGGAGAACAAACAATGGACAAGATAATCTGGAGAAAAAAAACTGGACAAGAAACTCTGGACAAGAAAATCGGGACAAGAAACTCTGGACAAGAAACTCTGGACAAGAAACTCTGGACAAGAAAATCTGGAGAAGAAACTCTGAACAAGACAATCTGGAGAACAAACAATAGACAAGGTAATCTGGAGAAGAAAAACTGGACAAGAAAATCTGGAGAAGAACAACTGCAGAAGAAACTCCGAACAAGACAATCTGGAGAACAAACAATAGACAAGGTAATCTGGAGAAGAAAAACTGGGCAAGAAACTCTGGACAAGAAACTCTGGACAAGAAACTCTGGACAAGAAACTCTGGACAAAAAACTCTGGACAAGAAACTCTGGACAAGAAACTCTGGACAAGAAAATCTGGACAAGAAAATCTGGACAAGAAACTCTGGACAAGAAAACTCTGGACAAGAAAATCTGGGCAAGGAACTCTGGGCAAGAAATTCTGGACAAGAAACTCTGAACAAGAAACTCTGGACAAGAAGCTCTGGACAACAAACTCTGGACAAGAAACTATGGACAAGAAACTCTGGACAAGAAGCTCTGGACAAGAAACTCTGGACAAGATAATCTGGAGAAAAAAAACTGGACAAGAAACTCTGGACAAGAAACTCTGGACAAGAAACTCTGGACAAGAAACTCTGGACAAGAAACTCTGGACAAGAAACTCTGGACAAGAAACTCTGGACAAGAAAATCTGGAGAACAAACAATGGACAAGATAATCTGGGGAAAAAAAACTGGGCAAGAAACTCTGGACAAGAAACTCTGGACAAGAAAATCGGGACAAGAAACTCTGGACAAGAAACTCTGGGCAAGAAACTCTGGACAAGAAACTCTGGACAAGAAATTCTGGACAAGAAAATCTGGAGAAGAAACTCTGAACAAGACAATCTGGAGAACAAACAATGGACAAGGTAATCTGGAGAAGAAAAACTGGACCAGAAAATCTGGAGAAGAACAACTGCACAAGAAACTCTGGACAAGAAACTCTGGACAAGAAAATCTGGACCAGAAAATCTATGCAAGAAACTCTGGACAAGAAAATCTGGGCAAGGAACTCTGGGCAAGAATGTCTGGACAAGAAAATCTAGACTAAAAACTCTGGACAGGAAAATCTGGACAAGAAAATCTGGACCAGAAAATCTATGCAAGAAACTCTGCACAAGAAACTCTGGACAAGAAACTCTGGACAAGAAACTCTGGGCCAGAAAATCTGGACAAAAAAATCTGGACAAGAAACTCTGGACAAGAAGCTCTGGACAACAAACTCTGGACAAGAAACTCTGGACAAGAAGCTCTGGACAAGATACTCTGGACAAAAAACTCTGGGCAAGAAACTCTGGACAAGAAACTCTGAACAAGAACCTCTGGACAAGAAGCTCTGGACAACAAACTCTGGACAACAAACTCTGGACAACAAACTCTGGACAACAAACTCTGGACAACAAACTCTGGACAAGAAACTCTGGACAAAAAACTCTGGACAAGAAACTCTGGACAAGAAACTCTGGACAAGAAAATCTGGACAAGAAACTCTGGACAAGAAAACTCTGGACAAGAAAATCTGGGCAAGGAACTCTGGGCAAGAAACTCTGGACAAGAAACTCTGAACAAGAAACTCTGGACAAGAAGCTCTGGACAACAAACTCTGGACAAGAAACTCTGGACAAGAAACTCTGGACAAGAAACTCTGGACAAGAAACTCTGGACAAGAAACTGTGGACAACAAACTCTGGACAAGAGACTCTCGACAAGAAAGTCTGAACAAAAAACTCTGGACAAGAATCTCTGGACAAGAAACTCTGCACAAGAAAGTCTGGACAAGAAACTCTGGGCAAGAAACACTGGACAAAAAACTCTGGACAAGAAAATCGGGACAAGAAACTCTGGACAAGAAACTCTGGGCAAGAAACTCTGGACAAGAAACTCTGGACAAGAAACTCTGGACAAGAAACTCTGGACAACAAATTCCGGACAAAAAACTCTGGACAAGAAACTCTGGACAAGAAACTCTGGTTAAGAAACCCTGGACAAGAAACTCTGGGCAAGGAACTCTGGGCAAGAATGTCTGGACAAGAAAATCTAGACAAGAAACTCTGAACAAGAAACTCTGGACAAGAAAATCTGGACAAGAAACTCTGGACAAGAAACTCTGGACAAGAAAACTCTGGACAAGAAAATCTGGACAAAAAACTCTGGGCAAGAAACTCTGGACAAGAAACTCTGAACAAGAAACTCTGGACAAGAAGCTCTGGACAACAAACTCTGGACAACAAACTCTGGACAACAAACTCTGGACAAGAAACTCTGGACAAAAAAACTCTGGACAAGAAACTCTGGACAAGAAAATCTGGACCAGAAAATCTATGCAAGAAACTCTGGACAAGAAAATCTGGGCAAGGAACTCTGGGCAAGAATGTCTGGACAAGAAAATCTAGACAAAAAACTCTGGACAGGAAAATCTGGACAAGAAAATCTGGACCAGAAAATCTATGCAAGAAACTCTGCACAAGAAACTCTGGACAAGAAACTCTGGACAAGAAACTCTGGGCCAGAAAATCTGGACAAAAAAATCTGGACAAGAAACTCTGGACAAGAAAATCTGGGCAAGGAACTCTGAACAAGAAACTCTGGACAAGAAGCTCTGGACAACAAACTCTGGACAAGAAACTCTGGACAAGAAACTCTGGACAAGAAACTCTGGACAAGAAGCTCTGGACAACAAACTCTGGACAACAAACTCTGGACAACAAACTCTGGACAACAAACTCTGGACAAGAAACTCTGGACAAAAAACTCTGGACAAGAAACTCTGGACAAGAAAATCTGGACCAGAAAATCTATGCAAGAAACTCTGGACAAGAAAATCTGGGCAAGGAACTCTGGGCAAGAATGTCTGGACAAGAAAATCTAGACTAAAAACTCTGGACAGGAAAATCTGGACAAGAAAATCTGGACCAGAAAATCTATGCAAGAAACTCTGCACAAGAAACTCTGGACAAGAAACTCTGGACAAGAAACTCTGGGCCAGAAAATCTGGACAAAAAAATCTGGACAAGAAACTCTGGACAAGAAAATCTGGGCAAGGAACTCTGAACAAGAAACTCTGGACAAGAAGCTCTGGACAACAAACTCTGGACAAGAAACTCTGGACAAGAAGCTCTGGACAAGATACTCTGGACAAAAAACTCTGGGCAAGAAACTCTGGACAAGAAACTCTGAACAAGAAACTCTGGACAAGAAGCTCTGGACAACAAACTCTGGACAGCAAACTCTGGACTACAAACTCTGGACAACAAACTCTGGACAACAAACTCTGGACAAAAAACTCTGGACAAGAAACTCTGGACAAGAAACTCTGGACAAGAAACTCTGGACAAGAAAATCTGGACAAGAAACTCTGGACAAGAAAACTCTGGACAAGAAAATCTGGGCAAGGAACTCTGGGCAAGAAACTCTGGACAAGAAACTCTGGGCAAGAAACTCTGGACAAGAAACTCTGGACAAGAAACTCTGGAAGAGAAAATCTGGAGAAGAAACTCTGAACAAGACAATCTGGAGAACAAACAATGGACAAGGTAATCTGGAGAAGAAAAACTGGACAAGAAAATCTGGAGAAGAACAACTGCACAAGAAACTCTGGACAAGAAACTCTGGACAAGAAAATCTGGACAAGAAACTCTGGACAAAAAACTCTGGACAAGAAACTCTGGACAACAAATTCCGGACAAAAAAATCTGGACAAGAAACTCTGGACAAGAAACTGCGGACAACAAACTCTGGACAACAAACTCTGGACAAGAAACTCTGGCAAGAAAATCTGGACCAGAAAAGCTATGCAAGAAACTCTGGACAAGAAAATCTGGGCAAGGAACTCTGGGCAAGAAACTCTGGACAAGAAACTCTGGACAAGATACTCTGGACAAAAATCTCTGGGCAAGAAACTCTGAACAAGAAACTCTGAACAAGAAACTCTGGACAAGAAGCTCTGGACAACAAACTCTGGACAACAAACTCTGGACAAGAAACTCTGGACAAGAAACTCTGGACAAGAAAACTCTGGACAACAAACTCTTTACAAGAAACTATGGACAAGAAACTCTGGACAAGAAGCTCTGGACAAGAAACTCTGGACAAGAAATTCTGGACAAAAAACTCTGGACAAGAAAATCTGGAGAACAAACAATGGACAAGATAATCTGGAGAAAAAAAACTGGACAAGAAACTCTGGACAAGAAAATCGGGACAAGAAACTCTGGACAAGAAACTCTGGACAAGAAACTCTGGACAAGAAAATCTGGAGAAGAAACTCTGAACAAGACAATCTGGAGAACAAACAATAGACAAGGTAATCTGGAGAAGAAAAACTGGACAAGAAAATCTGGAGAAGAACAACTGCAGAAGAAACTCCGAACAAGACAATCTGGAGAACAAACAATAGACAAGGTAATCTGGAGAAGAAAAACTGGGCAAGAAACTCTGGACAAGAAACTCTGGACAAGAAACTCTGGACAAGAAACTCTGGACAAAAAACTCTGGACAAGAAACTCTGGACAAGAAACTCTGGACAAGAAAATCTGGACAAGAAAATCTGGACAAGAAACTCTGGACAAGAAAACTCTGGACAAGAAAATCTGGGCAAGGAACTCTGGGCAAGAAATTCTGGACAAGAAACTCTGAACAAGAAACTCTGGACAAGAAGCTCTGGACAACAAACTCTGGACAAGAAACTATGGACAAGAAACTCTGGACAAGAAGCTCTGGACAAGAAACTCTGGACAAGATAATCTGGAGAAAAAAAACTGGACAAGAAACTCTGGACAAGAAACTCTGGACAAGAAACTCTGGACAAGAAACTCTGGACAAGAAACTCTGGACAAGAAACTCTGGACAAGAAACTCTGGACAAGAAAATCTGGAGAACAAACAATGGACAAGATAATCTGGGGAAAAAAAACTGGGCAAGAAACTCTGGACAAGAAACTCTGGACAAGAAAATCGGGACAAGAAACTCTGGACAAGAAACTCTGGGCAAGAAACTCTGGACAAGAAACTCTGGACAAGAAATTCTGGACAAGAAAATCTGGAGAAGAAACTCTGAACAAGACAATCTGGAGAACAAACAATGGACAAGGTAATCTGGAGAAGAAAAACTGGACCAGAAAATCTGGAGAAGAACAACTGCACAAGAAACTCTGGACAAGAAACTCTGGACAAGAAAATCTGGACCAGAAAATCTATGCAAGAAACTCTGGACAAGAAAATCTGGGCAAGGAACTCTGGGCAAGAATGTCTGGACAAGAAAATCTAGACTAAAAACTCTGGACAGGAAAATCTGGACAAGAAAATCTGGACCAGAAAATCTATGCAAGAAACTCTGCACAAGAAACTCTGGACAAGAAACTCTGGACAAGAAACTCTGGACAAGAAACTCTGGGCCAGAAAATCTGGACAAAAAAATCTGGACAAGAAACTCTGGACAAGAAGCTCTGGACAACAAACTCTGGACAAGAAACTCTGGACAAGAAGCTCTGGACAAGATACTCTGGACAAAAAACTCTGGGCAAGAAACTCTGGACAAGAAACTCTGAACAAGAACCTCTGGACAAGAAGCTCTGGACAACAAACTCTGGACAACAAACTCTGGACAACAAACTCTGGACAACAAACTCTGGACAAGAAACTCTGGACAAAAAACTCTGGACAAGAAACTCTGGACAAGAAACTCTGGACAAGAAAATCTGGACAAGAAACTCTGGACAAGAAAACTCTGGACAAGAAAATCTGGGCAAGGAACTCTGGGCAAGAAACTCTGGACAAGAAACTCTGAACAAGAAACTCTGGACAAGAAGCTCTGGACAACAAACTCTGGACAAGAAACTCTGGACAAGAAACTCTGGACAAGAAACTCTGGACAAGAAACTCTGGACAAGAAACTGTGGACAACAAACTCTGGACAAGAGACTCTCGACAAGAAAGTCTGAACAAAAAACTCTGGACAAGAATCTCTGGACAAGAAACTCTGCACAAGAAAGTCTGGACAAGAAACTCTGGGCAAGAAACACTGGACAAAAAACTCTGGACAAGAAAATCGGGACAAGAAACTCTGGACAAGAAACTCTGGGCAAGAAACTCTGGACAAGAAACTCTGGACAAGAAACTCTGGACAAGAAACTCTGGACAACAAATTCCGGACAAAAAACTCTGGACAAGAAACTCTGGACAAGAAACTCTGGTTAAGAAACCCTGGACAAGAAACTCTGGGCAAGGAACTCTGGGCAAGAATGTCTGGACAAGAAAATCTAGACAAGAAACTCTGAACAAGAAACTCTGGACAAGAAAATCTGGACAAGAAACTCTGGACAAGAAACTCTGGACAAGAAAACTCTGGACAAGAAAATCTGGACAAAAAACTCTGGGCAAGAAACTCTGGACAAGAAACTCTGAACAAGAAACTCTGGACAAGAAGCTCTGGACAACAAACTCTGGACAACAAACTCTGGACAACAAACTCTGGACAAGAAACTCTGGACAAAAAAACTCTGGACAAGAAACTCTGGACAAGAAAATCTGGACCAGAAAATCTATGCAAGAAACTCTGGACAAGAAAATCTGGGCAAGGAACTCTGGGCAAGAATGTCTGGACAAGAAAATCTAGACTAAAAACTCTGGACAGGAAAATCTGGACAAGAAAATCTGGACCAGAAAATCTATGCAAGAAACTCTGCACAAGAAACTCTGGACAAGAAACTCTGGACAAGAAACTCTGGGCCAGAAAATCTGGACAAAAAAATCTGGACAAGAAACTCTGGACAAGAAAATCTGGGCAAGGAACTCTGAACAAGAAACTCTGGACAAGAAGCTCTGGACAACAAACTCTGGACAAGAAACTCTGGACAAGAAACTCTGGACAAGAAACTCTGGACAAGAAGCTCTGGACAACAAACTCTGGACAACAAACTCTGGACAACAAACTCTGGACAACAAACTCTGGACAAGAAACTCTGGACAAAAAACTCTGGACAAGAAACTCTGGACAAGAAAATCTGGACCAGAAAATCTATGCAAGAAACTCTGGACAAGAAAATCTGGGCAAGGAACTCTGGGCAAGAATGTCTGGACAAGAAAATCTAGACTAAAAACTCTGGACAGGAAAATCTGGACAAGAAAATCTGGACCAGAAAATCTATGCAAGAAACTCTGCACAAGAAACTCTGGACAAGAAACTCTGGACAAGAAACTCTGTGCCAGAAAATCTGGACAAAAAAATCTGGACAAGAAACTCTGGACAAGAAAATCTGGGCAAGGAACTCTGAACAAGAACCTCTGGACAAGAAGCTCTGGACAACAAACTCTGGACAAGAAACTCTGGACAAGAAGCTCTGGACAAGATACTCTGGACAAAAAACTCTGGGCAAGAAACTCTGGACAAGAAACTCTGAACAAGAAACTCTGGACAAGAAGCTCTGGACAACAAACTCTGGACAGCAAACTCTGGACTACAAACTCTGGACAACAAACTCTGGACAACAAACTCTGGACAAAAAACTCTGGACAAGAAACTCTGGACAAGAAACTCTGGACAAGAAACTCTGGACAAGAAAATCTGGACAAGAAACTCTGGACAAGAAAACTCTGGACAAGAAAATCTGGGCAAGGAACTCTGGGCGAGAAACTCTGGACAAGAAACTCTGAACAAGAAACTCTGGACAAGAAGCTCTGGACAACAAACTCTGGACAAGAAACTCTGGACAAGAAACTCTGGACAAGAAACTCTGGACAAGAAACTCTGGACAAGAAACTCTGGACAACAAACTCTGGACAAGAGACTCTCGACAAGAAAGTCTGAACAAAAAACTCTGGACAAGAATCTCTGGACAAGAATCTCTGGACAAGAAACTCTGCACAAGAAAGTCTGGACAAGAAACTCTGGGCAAGAAACACTGGACAAAAAACTCTGGACAAGAAAATCGGGACAAGAAACTCTGGACAAGAAACTCTGGGCAAGAAACTCTGGACAAGAAACTCTGGACAAGAAACTCTGGACAAGAAAATCTGGACAAAAAACTCTGAACAAGACAATCTGGAGAACAAACAATGGACAAGGTAATCTGGAGAAGAAAAACTGGACAAGAAAATCTGGAGAAGAACAACTGCACAAGAAACTCTGGACAAGAAACTCTGGACAAGAAAATCTGGACAAGAAACTCTGGACAAAAAACTCTGGACAAGAAACTCTGGACAACAAATTCCGGACAAAAAAATCTGGACAAGAAACTCTGGACAAGAAACTCTGGACAAGAAACTCTGGACAACAAACTCTGGACAAGAAACTCTGGACAAGAAACTCTGGCAAGAAAATCTGGACCAGAAAATCTATGCAAGAAACTCTGGACAAGAAAATCTGGGCAAGGAACTCTGGGCAAGAAACTCTGGACAAGAAACTCTGGACAAGATACTCTGGACAAAAAACTCTGGGCAAGAAACTCTGGACAAGAAACTCTGAACAAGAAACTCTGGACAAGAAGCTCTGGACAACAAACTCTGGACAACAAACTCTGGAAAACAAACTCTGGACAACAAACTCTGGACAAGAAACTCTGGACAAGATACTCTGGACAAAAAACTCTGGGCAAGAAACTCTGGACAAGAAACTCTGAACAAGAAACTCTGGACAAGAAGCTCTGGACAACAAACTCTGGACAACAAACTCTGGAAAACAAACTCTGGACAACAAACTCTGGACAAGAAAACTCTGGACAAGAAAATCTGGGCAAGGAACTCTGGGCAAAAAACTCTGGACAAGAAACTCTGAACAAGAAACTCTGGGCAAGAAGCTCTGGACAACAAACTCTGGACAAGAAACTCTGGACAAGAAACTCTGGACAAGAAACTCTGGACAAGAAACTCTGGACAACAAACTCTGAACAAGAGACTCTCGACAAGAAAGTCTGAACAAAAAACTCTGGACAAGAATCTCTGGACAAGAAACTCTGCACAAGAAAGTCTGGACAAGAAACTCTGGGCAAGAAACACTGGACAAAAAACTCTGGACAAGAAAATCGGGACAAGAAACTCTGGACAAGAAACTCTGGGCAAGAAAATCTGGACAAGAAACTCTGGACAAGAAACTCTGGACAAGAAAATCTGGACAAAAAACTCTGAACAAGACAATCTGGAGAACAAACAATGGACAAGGTAATCTGGAGAAGAAAAACTGGACAAGAAAATCTGGAGAAGAACAACTGCACAAGAAACTCTGGACAAGAAGCTCTGGACAAGAAAATCTGGACAAGAAACTCTGGACAAAAAACTCTGGACAAGAAACTCTGGACAACAAATTCCGGACAAAAAACTCTGGACAAGAAACTCTGGACAAGAAACTCTGGTTAAGAAACCCTGGACAAGAAACTCTGGACAAGAAACTCTGGACAAGAAAATCTGGGCAAGGAACTCTGGGCAAGAAACTCTGGACAAGAAACTCTGGACAAGATATTCTGGACAAAAATCTCTGGGCAAGAAACTCTGAACAATAAACTCTGAACAAGAAACTCTGGACAAGAAGCTCTGGACAACAAACTCTGGACAACAAACTCTGGACAAGAAACTCTGGACAAAAAACTATGGACAAAAAACTATGGACAAGAAACTCTGGACAAGAAACTCTGGACAAGAAACTCTGGACAAGAAACTCTGGACAAGAAAACTCTGGACAAGAAAATCTGGGCAAGGAACTCTGGGCAAGAAACTCTGAACAAGAAAGTCTGAACAAGAAACTCTGGACAAGAAGCTCTGGACAACAAACTCTGGACAAGAAACTATGGACAAGAAACTCTGGACAAGAAGCTCTGGACAAGAAACTCTGGACAAGAAATTCTGGACAAAAAACTCTGGACAAGAAAATCTGGAGAACAAACAATGGACAAGATAATCTGGAGAAAAAAAACTGGACAAGAAACTCTGGACAGAAAATCGGGACAAGAAACTCTGGACAAGAAACTCTGGACAAGAAACTCTGGACAAGAAACTCTGGACAAGAAAATCTGGAGAAGAAACTCTGAACAAGACAATCTGGAGAACAAACAATAGACAAGGTAATCTGGAGAAGAAAAACTGGACAAGAAAATCTGGAGAAGAACAACTGCAGAAGAAACTCCGAACAAGACAATCTGGAGAACAAACAATAGACAAGGTAATCTGGAGAAGAAAAACTGGGCAAGAAACTCTGGACAAGAAACTCTGGACAAGAAACTCTGGACAAGAAACTCTGGACAAAAAACTTTGGACAAGAAACTCTGGACAAGAAACTCTGGACAAGAAACTCTGGACAAGAAAATCTGGACAAGAAACTCTGGACAAGAAAACTCTGGACAAGAAAATCTGGGCAAGAAACTCTGGACAAGAAAATCTGGACCAGAAAATCTATGCAAGAAACTCTGGACAAGAAAATCTGGGCAAGGAACTCTGGGCAAGAATGTCTGGACAAGAAAATCTAGACTAAAAACTCTGGACAGGAAAATCTGGACAAGAAAATCTGGACCAGAAAATCTATGCAAGAAACTCTGCACAAGAAACTCTGGATAAGAAACTCTGGACAAGAAACTCTGGGCCAGAAAATCTGGACAAAAAAATCTGGACAAGAAACTCTGGACAAGAAAATCTGGGCAAGGAACTCTGAACAAGAAACTCTGGACAAGAAGCTCTGGACAACAAACTCTGGACAAGAAACTCTGGACAAGAAACTCTGGACAAGAAACTCTGGACAAGAAGCTCTGGACAACAAACTCTGGACAACAAACTCTGGACAACAAACTCTGGACAAGAAACTCTGGACAAAAAACTCTGGACAAGAAACTCTGGACAAGAAAATCTGGACCAGAAAATCTATGCAAGAAACTCTGGACAAGAAAATCTGGGCAAGGAACTCTGGGCAAGAATGTCTGGACAAGAAAATCTAGACTAAAAACTCTGGACAGGAAAATCTGGACAAGAAAATCTGGACCAGAAAATCTATGCAAGAAACTCTGCACAAGAAACTCTGGACAAGAAACTCTGGACAAGAAACTCTGGGCCAGAAAATCTGGACAAAAAAATCTGGACAAGAAACTCTGGACAAGAAAATCTGGGGAAGGAACTCTGAACAAGAAACTCTGGACAAGAAGCTCTGGACAACAAACTCTGGACAAGAAACTCTGGACAAGAAGCTCTGGACAAGATACTCTGGACAAAAAACTCTGGGCAAGAAACTCTGGACAAGAAACTCTGAACAAGAAACTCTGGACAAGAAGCTCTGGACAACAAACTCTGGACAGCAAACTCTGGACTACAAACTCTGGACAACAAACTCTGGACAACAAACTCTGGACAAAAAACTCTGGACAAGAAACTATGGACAAGAAACTCTGGACAAGAAACTCTGGACAAGAAAATCTGGACAAGAAACTCTGGACAAGAAAACTCTGGACAAGAAAATCTGGGCAAGGAACTCTGGGCGAGAAACTCTGGACAAGAAACTCTGAACAAGAAACTCTGGACAAGAAGCTCTGGACAACAAACTCTGGACAAGAAACTCTGGACAAGAAACTCTGGACAAGAAACTCTGGACAAGAAACTCTGGACAAGAAACTCTGGACAACAAACTCTGGACAAGAGACTCTCGACAAGAAAGTCTGAACAAAAAACTCTGGACAAGAATCTCTGGACAAGAAACTCTACACAAAAAAGTCTGGACAAGAAACTCTGGGCAAGAAACACTGGACAAAAAACTCTGGACAAGAAAATCGGGACAAGAAACTCTGGACAAGAAACTCTGGGCAAGAAACTCTGGACAAGAAACTCTGGACAAGAAACTCTGGACAAGAAAATCTGGACAAAAAACTCTGAACAAGACAATCTGGAGAACAAACAATGGACAAGGTAATCTGGAGAAGAAAAACTGGACAAGAAAATCTGGAGAAGAACAACTGCACAAGAAACTCTGGACAAGAAACTCTGGACAAGAAAATCTGGACAAGAAACTCTGGACAAAAAACTCTGGACAAGAAACTCTGGACAACAAATTCCGGACAAAAAAATCTGGACAAGAAACTCTGGACAAGAAACTCTGGACAAGAAACTCTGGACAACAAACTCTGGACAAGAAACTCTGGACAAGAAACTCTGGCAAGAAAATCTGGACCAGAAAATCTATGCAAGAAACTCTGGACAAGAAAATCTGGGCAAGGAACTCTGGGCAAGAAACTCTGGACAAGAAACTCTGGACAAGATACTCTGGACAAAAAACTCTGGGCAAGAAACTCTGGACAAGAAACTCTGAACAAGAAACTCTGGACAAGAAGCTCTGGACAACAAACTCTGGACAACAAACTCTGGACAACAAACTCTGGACAACAAACTCTGGACAAGAAACTCTGGACAAGATACTCTGGACAAAAAACTCTGGGCAAGAAACTCTGGACAAGAAACTCTGAACAAGAAACTCTGGACAAGAAGCTCTGGACAACAAACTCTGGACAACAAACTCTGGAAAACAAACTCTGGACAACAAACTCTGGACAAGAAAACTCTGGACAAGAAAATCTGGGCAAGGAACTCTGGGCAAAAAACTCTGGACAAGAAACTCTGAACAAGAAACTCTGGACAAGAAGCTCTGGACAACAAACTCTGGACAAGAAACTCTGGACAAGAAACTCTGGACAAGAAACTCTGGACAAGAAACTCTGGACAACAAACTCTGAACAAGAGACTCTCGACAAGAAAGTCTGAACAAAAAACTCTGGACAAGAATCTCTGGACAAGAAACTCTGCACAAGAAAGTCTGGACAAGAAACTCTGGGCAAGAAACACTGGACAAAAAACTCTGGACAAGAAAATCGGGACAAGAAACTCTGGACAAGAAACTCTGGGCAAGAAAATCTGGACAAGAAACTCTGGACAAGAAACTCTGGACAAGAAAATCTGGACAAAAAACTCTGAACAAGACAATCTGGAGAACAAACAATGGACAAGGTAATCTGGAGAAGAAAAACTGGACAAGAAAATCTGGAGAAGAACAACTGCACAAGAAACTCTGGACAAGAAACTCTGGACAAGAAAATCTGGACAAGAAACTCTGGACAAAAAACTCTGGACAAGAAACTCTGGACAACAAATTCCGGACAAAAAACTCTGGACAAGAAACTCTGGACAAGAAACTCTGGTTAAGAAACCCTGGACAAGAAACTCTGGACAAGAAACTCTGGACAAGAAAATCTGGGCAAGGAACTCTGGGCAAGAAACTCTGGACAAGAAACTCTGGACAAGATACTCTGGACAAAAATCTCTGGGCAAGAAACTCTGAACAATAAACTCTGAACAAGAAACTCTGGACAAGAAGCTCTGGACAACAAACTCTGGACAACAAACTCTGGACAAGAAACTCTGGACAAAAAACTATGGACAAAAAACTATGGACAAGAAACTCTGGACAAGAAACTCTGGACAAGAAACTCTGGACAAGAAACTCTGGACAAGAAAACTCTGGACAAGAAAATCTGGGCAAGGAACTCTGGGCAAGAAACTCTGGACAAGAAAGTCTGAACAAGAAACTCTGGACAAGAAGCTCTGGACAACAAACTCTGGACAAGAAACTATGGACAAGAAACTCTGGACAAGAAGCTCTGGACAAGAAACTCTGGACAAGAAATTCTGGACAAAAAACTCTGGACAAGAAAATCTGGAGAACAAACAATGGACAAGATAATCTGGAGAAAAAAAACTGGACAAGAAACTCTGGACAAGAAAATCGGGACAAGAAACTCTGGACAAGAAACTCTGGACAAGAAACTCTGGACAAGAAACTCTGGACAAGAAAATCTGGAGAAGAAACTCTGAACAAGACAATCTGGAGAACAAACAATAGACAAGGTAATCTGGAGAAGAAAAACTGGACAAGAAAATCTGGAGAAGAACAACTGCAGAAGAAACTCCGAACAAGACAATCTGGAGAACAAACAATAGACAAGGTAATCTGGAGAAGAAAAACTGGGCAAGAAACTCTGGACAAGAAACTCTGGACAAGAAACTCTGGACAAGAAACTCTGGACAAAAAACTTTGGACAAGAAACTCTGGACAAGAAACTCTGGACAAGAAAATCTGGACAAGAAACTCTGGACAAGAAAACTCTGGACAAGAAAATCTGGGCAAGGAACTCTGGGCAAGAAACTCTGGACAACAAACTCTGAACAAGAAACTCTGGACAAGAAGCTCTGGACAACAAACTCTGGACAAGAAACTATGGACAAGAAACTCTGGACAAGAAGCTCTGGACAAGAAACTCTGGACAAGATAATCTGGAGAAAAAAAACTGGACAAGAAACTCTGGACAAGAAAGTCGGGACAAGAAACTCTGGACAAGAAACTCTGGACAAGAAACTCTGGACAAGAAACTCTGGACAAGAAAATCTGGAGAACAAACAATGGACAAGATAATCTGGGGAAAAAAAACTGGGCAAGAAACTCTGGACAAGAAACTCTGGACAAGAAAATCGGGACAAGAAACTCTGGACAAGAAACTCTGGGCAAGAAACTCTGGACAAGAAATTCTGGACAAGAAAATCTGGAGAAGAAACTCTGAACAAGACAATCTGGAGAACAAACAATGGACAAGGTAATCTGGAGAAGAAAAACTGGACCAGAAAATCTGGAGAAGAACAACTGCACAAGAAACTCTGGACAAGAAACTCTGGACAAGAAAGTCTGGACCAGAAAATCTATGCAAGAAACTCTGGACAAGAAAATCTGGGCAAGGAACTCTGGGCAAGAATGTCTGGACAAGAAAATCTAGACTAAAAACTCTGGACAGGAAAATCTGGACAAGAAAATCTGGACCAGAAAATCTATGCAAGAAACTCTGCACAAGAAACTCTGGACAAGAAACTCTGGACAAGAAACTCTGGGCCATAAAATCTGGACAAAAAAATCTGGACAAGAAACTCTGGACAAGAAGCTCTGGACAACAAACTCTGGACAAGAAACTCTGGACAAGAAACTCTGGACAAGATACTCTGGACAAAAAACTCTGGACAAGAAACTCTGGACAAGAAACTCTGGACAAGAAACTCTGGACAAGAAGCTCTGGACAACAAACTCTGGACAACAAACTCTGGACAACAAACTCTGGACAACAAACTCTGGACAAGAAACTCTGGACAAAAAACTCTGGACAAGAAACTCTGGACAAGAAACTCTGGACAAGAAACTCTGGACAAGAAAATCTGGACAAGAAACTCTGGACAAGAAAACTCTGGACAAGAAAATCTGGGCCAGGAACTCTGGGCAAGAAACTCTGGACAAGAAACTCTGAACAAGAAACTCTGGACAAGAAGCTCTGGACAACAAACTCTGGACAAGAAACTCTGGACAAGAAACTCTGGACAAGAAACTCTGGACAAGAAACTGTGGACAACAAACTCTGGACAAGAGACTCTCGACAAGAAAGTCTGAACAAAAAACTCTGGACAAGAATCTCTGGACAAGAAACTCTGCACAAGAAAGTCTGGACAAGAAACTCTGGGCAAGAAACACTGGACAAAAAACTCTGGACAAGAAAATCGGGACAAGAAACTCTGGACAAGAAACTCTGGGCAAGAAACTCTGGACAAGAAACTCTGGACAAGAAACTCTGGACAAGAAAATCTGGACAAAAAACTCTGAACAAGACAATCTGGAGAACAAACAATGGACAAGGTAATCTGGAGAAGAAAAACTGGACAAGAAAATCTGGAGAAGAACAACTGCACAAGAAACTCTGGACAAGAAACTCTGGACAAGAAAATCTGGACAAGAAACTCTGGACAAAAAACTCTGGACAAGAAACTCTGGACAACAAATTCCGGACAAAAAACTCTGGACAAGAAACTCTGGACAAGAAACTCTGGTTAAGAAACCCTGGACAAGAAACTCTGGACAAGAAACTCTGGACAAGAAAATCGGGACTAGAAACTCTGGACAAGAAACTCTGGGCAAGAAACTCTGGACAAGAAACTCTGCACAAGAAACTCTGGACAAGAAACTCTGAACAAGAAACTCTGGACAAGAAGCTCTGGACAACAAACTCTGGACAACAAACTCTGGACAACAAACTGTGGACAACAAACTCTGGACAAGAAACTCTGGACAAAAAACTCTGGACAAGAAAATCTGGACAAGAAACTCTGGACGAGAAACTCTGGACAAGAAAATCTGGACAAGAAACTCTGGACAAGAAAACTCTGGACAAGAAAATCTGGGCAAGGAACTCTGGGCAAGAAACTCTGGACAAGAAACTCTGAACAAGAAACTCTGGACAAGAAACTCTGGACAAGAAACTCTGGACAAGAAACTCTGGACAAGAAACTCTGAACAAGAAACTCTGGACAAGAAGCTCTGGACAACAAACTCTGGACAAGAAACTCTGGACAAGAAACTCTGGACAAGAAACTCTGAACAAGAAACTCTGGACAAGAAGCTCTGGACAACAAACTCTGGACAACAAACTGTGGACAACAAACTCTGGACAAGAAACTCTGGACAAGAAAATCTGGGCAAGGAACTCTGGGCGAGAAACTCTGGACAAGAAACTCTGAACAAGAAACTCTGGACAAGAAGCTCTGGACAACAAACTCTGGACAAGAAACTCTGGACAAGAAACTCTGGACAAGAAACTCTGGACAAGAAACTCTGGACAAGAAACTCTGGACAACAAACTCTGGACAAGAGACTCTCGACAAGAAAGTCTGAACAAAAAACTCTGGACAAGAATCTCTGGACAAGAAACTCTGCACAAGAAAGTCTGGACAAGAAACTCTGGGCAAGAAACACTGGACAAAAAACTCTGGACAAGAAAATCGGGACAAGAAACTCTGGACAAGAAACTCTGGGCAAGAAACTCTGGACAAGAAACTCTGGACAAGAAACTCTGGACAAGAAAATCTGGACAAAAAACTCTGAACAAGACAATCTGGAGAACAAACAATGGACAAGGTAATCTGGAGAAGAAAAACTGGACAAGAAAATCTGGAGAAGAACAACTGCACAAGAAACTCTGGACAAGAAACTCTGGACAAGAAAATCTGGACAAGAAACTCTGGACAAAAAACTCTGGACAAGAAACTCTGGACAACAAATTCCGGACAAAAAAATCTGGACAAGAAACTCTGGACAAGAAACTCTGGACAAGAAACTCTGGACAACAAACTCTGGACAAGAAACTCTGGACAAGAAACTCTGGCAAGAAAATCTGGACCAGAAAATCTATGCAAGAAACTCTGGACAAGAAAATCTGGGCAAGGAACTCTGGGCAAGAAACTCTGGACAAGAAACTCTGGACAAGATACTCTGGACAAAAAACTCTGGGCAAGAAACTCTGGACAAGAAACTCTGAACAAGAAACTCTGGACAAGAAGCTCTGGACAACAAACTCTGGACAACAAACTCTGGACAACAAACTCTGGACAACAAACTCTGGACAAGAAACTCTGGACAAGATACTCTGGACAAAAAACTCTGGGCAAGAAACTCTGGACAAGAAACTCTGAACAAGAAACTCTGGACAAGAAGCTCTGGACAACAAACTCTGGACAACAAACTCTGGAAAACAAACTCTGGACAACAAACTCTGGACAAGAAAACTCTGGACAAGAAAATCTGGGCAAGGAACTCTGGGCAAAAAACTCTGGACAAGAAACTCTGAACAAGAAACTCTGGACAAGAAGCTCTGGACAACAAACTCTGGACAAGAAACTCTGGACAAGAAACTCTGGACAAGAAACTCTGGACAACAAACTCTGAACAAGAGACTCTCGACAAGAAAGTCTGAACAAAAAACTCTGGACAAGAATCTCTGGACAAGAAACTCTGCACAAGAAAGTCTGGACAAGAAACTCTGGGCAAGAAACACTGGACAAGAAACTCTGGGCAAGAAACACTGGACAAAAAACTCTGGACAAGAAAATCGGGACAAGAAACTCTGGACAAGAAACTCTGGGCAAGAAAATCTGGACAAGAAACTCTGGACAAGAAACTCTGGACAAGAAAATCTGGACAAAAAACTCTGAACAAGACAATCTGGAGAACAAACAATGGACAAGGTAATCTGGAGAAGAAAAACTGGACAAGAAAATCTGGAGAAGAACAACTGCACAAGAAACTCTGGACAAGAAACTCTGGACAAGAAAATCTGGACAAGAAACTCTGGACAAAAAACTCTGGACAAGAAACTCTGGACAACAAATTCCGGACAAAAAACTCTGGACAAGAAACTCTGGACAAGAAACTCTGGTTAAGAAACCCTGGACAAGAAACTCTGGACAAGAAACTCTGGACAAGAAAATCTGGGCAAGGAACTCTGGGCAAGAAACTCTGGACAAGAAACTCTGGACAAGATACTCTGGACAAAAATCTCTGGGCAAGAAACTCTGAACAATAAACTCTGAACAAGAAACTCTGGACAAGAAGCTCTGGACAACAAACTCTGGACAACAAACTCTGGACAAGAAACTCTGGACAAAAAACTATGGACAAAAAACTATGGACAAGAAACTCTGGACAAGAAACTCTGGACAAGAAACTCTGGACAAGAAACTCTGGACAAGAAAACTCTGGACAAGAAAATCAGGGCAAGGAACTCTGGGCAAGAAACTCTGGACAAGAAAGTCTGAACAAGAAACTCTGGACAAGAAGCTCTGGACAACAAACTCTGGACAAGAAACTATGGACAAGAAACTCTGGACAAGAAGCTCTGGACAAGAAACTCTGGACAAGAAATTCTGGACAAAAAACTCTGGACAAGAAAATCTGGAGAACAAACAATGGACAAGATAATCTGGAGAAAAAAAACTGGACAAGAAACTCTGGACAAGAAAATCGGGACAAGAAACTCTGGACAAGAAACTCTGGACAAGAAACTCTGGACAAGAAACTCTGGACAAGAAAATCTGGAGAAGAAACTCTGAACAAGACAATCTGGAGAACAAACAATAGACAAGGTAATCTGGAGAAGAAAAACTGGACAAGAAAATCTGGAGAAGAACAACTGCAGAAGAAACTCCGAACAAGACAATCTGGAGAACAAACAATAGACAAGGTAATCTGGAGAAGAAAAACTGGGCAAGAAACTCTGGACAAGAAACTCTGGACAAGAAACTCTGGACAAAAAACTTTGGACAAGAAACTCTGGACAAGAAACTCTGGACAAGAAACTCTGGACAAGAAAATCTGGACAAGAAACTCTGGACAAGAAAACTCTGGACAAGAAAATCTGGGCAAGGAACTCTGGGCAAGAAACTCTGGACAACAAACTCTGAACAAGAAACTCTGGACAAGAAGCTCTGGACAACAAACTCTGGACAAGAAACTATGGACAAGAAACTCTGGACAAGAAGCTCTGGACAAGAAACTCTGGACAAGATAATCTGGAGAAAAAAAACTGGACAAGAAACTCTGGACAAGAAACTCTGGACAAGAAACTCTGGACAAGAAACTCTGGACAAGAAACTCTGGACAAGAAACTCTGGACAAGAAACTCTGGACAAGAAAATCTGGAGAACAAACAATGGACAAGATAATCTGGGGAAAAAAAACTGGGCAAGAAACTCTGGACAAGAAACTCTGGACAAGAAAATCGGGACAAGAAACTCTGGACAAGAAACTCTGGGCAAGAAACTCTGGACAAGAAATTCTGGACAAGAAAATCTGGAGAAGAAACTCTGAACAAGACAATCTGGAGAACAAACAATGGACAAGGTAATCTGGAGAAGAAAAACTGGACCAGAAAATCTGGAGAAGAACAACTGCACAAGAAACTCTGGACAAGAAACTCTGGACAAGAAAGTCTGGACCAGAAAATCTATGCAAGAAACTCTGGACAAGAAAATCTGGGCAAGGAACTCTGGGCAAGAATGTCTGGACAAGAAAATCTAGACTAAAAACTCTGGACAGGAAAATCTGGACAAGAAAATCTGGACCAGAAAATCTATGCAAGAAACTCTGCACAAGAAACTCTGGACAAGAAACTCTGGACAAGAAACTCTGGGCCATAAAATCTGGACAAAAAAATCTGGACAAGAAACTCTGGACAAGAAGCTCTGGACAACAAACTCTGGACAAGAAACTCTGGACAAGAAACTCTGGACAAGATACTCTGGACAAAAAACTCTGGACAAGAAACTCTGGACAAGAAACTCTGGACAAGAAACTCTGGACAAGAAGCTCTGGACAACAAACTCTGGACAACAAACTCTGGACAACAAACTCTGGACAACAAACTCTGGACAAGAAACTCTGGACAAAAAACTCTGGACAAGAAACTCTGGACAAGAAACTCTGGACAAGAAACTCTGGACAAGAAACTCTGGACAAGAAACTCTGGACAAGAAAACTCTGGACAAGAAAATCTGGGCCAGGAACTCTGGGCAAGAAACTCTGGACAAGAAACTCTGAACAAGAAACTCTGGACAAGAAGCTCTGGACAACAAACTCTGGACAAGAAACTCTGGACAAGAAACTCTGGACAAGAAACTCTGGACAAGAAACTGTGGACAACAAACTCTGGACAAGAGACTCTCGACAAGAAAGTCTGAACAAAAAACTCTGGACAAGAATCTCTGGACAAGAAACTCTGCACAAGAAAGTCTGGACAAGAAACTCTGGGCAAGAAACACTGGACAAAAAACTCTGGACAAGAAAATCGGGACAAGAAACTCTGGACAAGAAACTCTGGGCAAGAAACTCTGGACAAGAAACTCTGGACAAGAAACTCTGGACAAGAAAATCTGGACAAAAAACTCTGAACAAGACAATCTGGAGAACAAACAATGGACAAGGTAATCTGGAGAAGAAAAACTGGACAAGAAAATCTGGAGAAGAACAACTGCACAAGAAACTCTGGACAAGAAACTCTGGACAAGAAAATCTGGACAAGAAACTCTGGACAAAAAACTCTGGACAAGAAACTCTGGACAACAAATTCCGACCAAAAAAACTCTGGACAAGAAACTCTGGACAAGAAACTCTGGTTAAGAAACCCTGGACAAGAAACTCTGGACAAGAAACTCTGGACAAGAAAATCGGGACAAGAAACTCTGGACAAGAAACTCTGGGCAAGAAACTCTGGACAAGAAACTCTGGACAAGAAACTCTGGACAAGAAACTCTGAACAAGAAACTCTGGACAAGAAGCTCTGGACAACAAACTCTGGACAACAAACTCTGGACAACAAACTCTGGACAACAAACTCTGGACAAGAAACTCTGGACAAAAAACTCTGGACAAGAAAATCTGGACAAGAAACTCTGGACAAGAAACTCTGGACAAGAAAATCTGGACAAGAAACTCTGGACAAGAAAACTCTGGACAAGAAAATCTGGGCAAGGAACTCTGGGCAAGAAACTCTGGACAAGAAACTCTGAACAAGAAACTCTGGACAAGAAACTCTGGACAAGAAACTCTGGACAAGAAACTCTGGACAAGAAACTCTGAACAAGAAACTCTGGACAAGAAGCTCTGGACAACAAACTCTGGACAAGAAACTCTGGACAAGAAACTCTGGACAAGAAACTCTGAACAAGAAACTCTGGACAAGAAGCTCTGGACAACAAACTCTGGACAACAAACTGTGGACAACAAACTCTGGACAAGAAACTCTGGACAAAAAACTCTGGACAAGAAACTCTGGACAAGAAACTCTGGACGAGAAACTCTGGACAAGAAAATCTGGACAAGAAACTCTGGACAAGAAAACTCTGGACAAGAAAATCTGGGCAAGGAACTCTGGGCAAGAAACTCTGGACAAGAAACTCTGAACAAGAAACTCTGGACAAGAAACTCTGGACAAGAAACTCTGGACAAGAAAATCTGGACAAGAAACTCTGGACAAGAAAACTCTGGACAAGAAAATCTGGGCAAGGAACTCTGGGCAAGAAACTCTGGACAAGAAACTCTGAACAAGAAACTCTGGACAAGAAACTCTGGACAAGAAACTCTGGACAAGAAACTCTGGACAAGAAACTCTGGACAAGAAACTCTGGACAAGAAACTCTGGACAAGAAAGTCTGAACAAAAAACTCTGGACAAGAATCTCTGGACAAGAAACTCTGCACAAGAAAGTCTGGACAAGAAACTCTGGGCAAGAAACGCTGGACAAAAAACTCTGGACAAGAAAATCGGGACAAGAAACTCTGGACAAGAAACTCTGGACAAGAAACTCTGGACAAGAAACTCTGGACAAGAAACTCTGGACAAGAAACTCTGGACAAAAAACTCTGAACAAGACAATCTGGAGAACAAACAATGGACAAGGTAATGTGGAGAAGAAAAACTGGACAAGAAAATCTGGAGAAGAACAACTGCACAAGAAACTCTGGACAAGAAACTCTGGACAAGAAAATCTGGACAAGAAACTCTGGACAAGAAACTCTGGACAAGAAACTCTGGACAACAAATTCCGGACAAAAAACTCTGGACAAGAAACTCTGGACAAGAAACTCTGGTTAAGAAACCCTGGACAAGAAACTCTGGACAAGAAAATCGGGACAAGAAACTCTGGACAAGAAACTCTGGGCAAAAAACTCTGGACAAGAAACTCTGGACAAGAAACTCTGGAAGAGAAAATCTGGAGAAGAAACTCTGAACAAGACAATCTGGAGAACAAACAATGGACAAGGTAATCTGGAGAAGAAAAACTGGACAAGAAAATCTGGAGAAGAACAACTGCACAAGAAACTCTGGACAAGAAACTCTGGACAAGAAAATCTGGACAAGAAACTCTGGACAAAAAACTCTGGACAAGAAACTCTGGACAACAAATTCCGGACAAAAAAATCTGGACAAGAAACTCTGGACAAGAAACTGCGGACAACAAACTCTGGACAACAAACTCTGGACAAGAAACTCTGGTTAAGAAACCCTGGACAAGAAACTCTGGACAAGAAACTCTGGCAAGAAAATCTGGACCAGAAAATCTATGCAAGAAACTCTGGACAAGAAAATCTGGGCAAGGAACTCTGGGCAAGAAACTCTGGACAAGAAACTCTGGACAAGATACTCTGGACAAAAATCTCTGGGCAAGAAACTCTGAACAAGAAACTCTGGACAACAAATTCCGGACAAAAAACTCTGGACAAGAAACTCTGGACAAGAAACTCTGGTTAAGAAACCCTGGACAAGAAACTCTGGACAAGAAACTCTGGACAAGAAAATCTGGACAAGAAACTCTGGACAAGAAACTCTGGACAACAAATTCCGGACAAAAAACTCTGGACAAGAAACTCTGGACAAGAAACTCTGGTTAAGAAACCCTGGACAAGAAACTCTGGACAAGAAACTCTGGACAAGAAAATCTGGGCAAGGAACTCTGGGCAAGAAACTCTGGACAAGAAACTCTGGACAAGATACTCTGGACAAAAATCTCTGGGCAAGAAACTCTGAACAATAAACTCTGAACAAGAAACTCTGGACAAGAAGCTCTGGACAACAAACTCTGGACAACAAACTCTGGACAAGAAACTCTGGACAAAAAACTATGGACAAAAAACTATGGACAAGAAACTCTGGACAAGAAACTCTGGACAAGAAACTCTGGACAAGAAACTCTGGACAAGAAAACTCTGGACAAGAAAATCTGGGCAAGGAACTCTGGGCAAGAAACTCTGGACAAGAAAGTCTGAACAAGAAACTCTGGACAAGAAGCTCTGGACAACAAACTCTGGACAAGAAACTATGGACAAGAAACTCTGGGCAAGAAACTCTGGACAAGAAACTCTGGACAAGAAACTCTGGACAAGAAAATCTGGACAAAAAACTCTGAACAAGACAATCTGGAGAACAAACAATGGACAAGGTAATCTGGAGAAGAAAAACTGGACAAGAAAATCTGGAGAAGAACAACTGCACAAGAAACTCTGGACAAGAAACTCTGGACAAGAAAATCTGGACAAGAAACTCTGGACAAAAAACTCTGGACAAGAAACTCTGGACAACAAATTCCGGACAAAAAACTCTGGACAAGAAACTCTGGACAAGAAACTCTGGTTAAGAAACCCTGGACAAGAAACTCTGGACAAGAAACTCTGGACAAGAAAATCTGGGCAAGGAACTCTGGGCAAGAAACTCTGGACAAGAAACTCTGGACAAGATACTCTGGACAAAAATCTCTGGGCAAGAAACTCTGAACAATAAACTCTGAACAAGAAACTCTGGACAAGAAGCTCTGGACAACAAACTCTGGACAACAAACTCTGGACAAGAAACTCTGGACAAAAAACTATGGACAAAAAACTATGGACAAGAAACTCTGGACAAGAAACTCTGGACAAGAAACTCTGGACAAGAAACTCTGGACAAGAAAACTCTGGACAAGAAAATCTGGGCAAGGAACTCTGGGCAAGAAACTCTGGACAAGAAAGTCTGAACAAGAAACTCTGGACAAGAAGCTCTGGACAACAAACTCTGGACAAGAAACTATGGACAAGAAACTCTGGACAAGAAGCTCTGGACAAGAAACTCTGGACAAGAAATTCTGGACAAAAAACTCTGGACAAGAAAATCTGGAGAACAAACAATGGACAAGATAATCTGGAGAAAAAAAACTGGACAAGAAACTCTGGACAAGAAAATCGGGACAAGAAACTCTGGACAAGAAACTCTGGACAAGAAACTCTGGACAAGAAACTCTGGACAAGAAAATCTGGAGAAGAAACTCTGAACAAGACAATCTGGAGAACAAACAATAGACAAGGTAATCTGGAGAAGAAAAACTGGACAAGAAAATCTGGAGAAGAACAACTGCAGAAGAAACTCCGAACAAGACAATCTGGAGAACAAACAATAGACAAGGTAATCTGGAGAAGAAAAACTGGGCAAGAAACTCTGGACAAGAAACTCTGGACAAGAAACTCTGGACAAGAAACTCTGGACAAAAAACTTTGGACAAGAAACTCTGGACAAGAAACTCTGGACAAGAAACTCTGGACAAGAAAATCTGGACAAGAAACTCTGGACAAGAAAACTCTGGACAAGAAAATCTGGGCAAGGAACTCTGGGCAAGAAACTCTGGACAACAAACTCTGAACAAGAAACTCTGGACAAGAAGCTCTGGACAACAAACTCTGGACAAGAAACTATGGACAAGAAACTCTGGACAAGAAGCTCTGGACAAGAAACTCTGGACAAGATAATCTGGAGAAAAAAAACTGGACAAGAAACTCTGGACAAGAAAATCGGGACAAGAAACTCTGGACAAGAAACTCTGGACAAGAAACTCTGGACAAGAAACTCTGGACAAGAAACTCTGGACAAGAAAATCTGGAGAACAAACAATGGACAAGATAATCTGGGGAAAAAAAACTGGGCAAGAAACTCTGGACAAGAAACTCTGGACAAGAAAATCGGGACAAGAAACTCTGGACAAGAAACTCTGGGCAAGAAACTCTGGACAAGAAATTCTGGACAAGAAAATCTGGAGAAGAAACTCTGAACAAGACAATCTGGAGAACAAACAATGGACAAGGTAATCTGGAGAAGAAAAACTGGACCAGAAAATCTGGAGAAGAACAACTGCACAAGAAACTCTGGACAAGAAACTCTGGACAAGAAAGTCTGGACCAGAAAATCTATGCAAGAAACTCTGGACAAGAAAATCTGGGCAAGGAACTCTGGGCAAGAATGTCTGGACAAGAAAATCTAGACTAAAAACTCTGGACAGGAAAATCTGGACAAGAAAATCTGGACCAGAAAATCTATGCAAGAAACTCTGCACAAGAAACTCTGGACAAGAAACTCTGGGCCATAAAATCTGGACAAAAAAATCTGGACAAGAAACTCTGGACAAGAAGCTCTGGACAACAAACTCTGGACAAGAAACTCTGGACAAGAAGCTCTGGACAAGATACTCTGGACAAAAAACTCTGGACAAGAAACTCTGGACAAGAAACTCTGGACAAGAAACTCTGGACAAGAAGCTCTGGACAACAAACTCTGGACAACAAACTCTGGACAACAAACTCTGGACAACAAACTCTGGACAAGAAACTCTGGACAAAAAACTCTGGACAAGAAACTCTGGACAAGAAACTCTGGACAAGAAACTCTGGACAAGAAAATCTGGACAAGAAACTCTGGACAAGAAAACTCTGGACAAGAAAATCTGGGCCAGGAACTCTGGGCAAGAAACTCTGGACAAGAAACTCTGAACAAGAAACTCTGGACAAGAAGCTCTGGACAACAAACTCTGGACAAGAAACTCTGGACAAGAAACTCTGGACAAGAAACTGTGGACAACAAACTCTGGACAAGAGACTCTCGACAAGAAAGTCTGAACAAAAAACTCTGGACAAGAATCTCTGGACAAGAAACTCTGCACAAGAAAGTCTGGACAAGAAACTCTGGGCAAGAAACACTGGACAAAAAACTCTGGACAAGAAAATCGGGACAAGAAACTCTGGACAAGAAACTCTGGACAAGAAACTCTGGACAAGAAACTCTGGACAAGAAACTCTGGACAAGAAAATCTGGACAAAAAACTCTGAACAAGACAATCTGGAGAACAAACAATGGACAAGGTAATCTGGAGAAGAAAAACTGGACAAGAAAATCTGGAGAAGAACAACTGCACAAGAAACTCTGGACAAGAAACTCTGGACAAGAAAATCTGGACAAGAAACTCTGGACAAAAAACTCTGGACAAGAAACTCTGGACAACAAATTCCGACCAAAAAAACTCTGGACAAGAAACTCTGGACAAGAAACTCTGGTTAAGAAACCCTGGACAAGAAACTCTGGACAAGAAACTCTGGACAAGAAAATCGGGACAAGAAACTCTGGACAAGAAACTCTGGGCAAGAAACTCTGGACAAGAAACTCTGGACAAGAAACTCTGGACAAGAAACTCTGAACAAGAAACTCTGGACAAGAAACTCTGGACAACAAACTCTGGACAACAAACTCTGGACAACAAACTCTGGACAACAAACTCTGGACAAGAAACTCTGGACAAAAAACTCTGGACAAGAAAATCTGGACAAGAAACTCTGGACGAGAAACTCTGGACAAGAAAATCTGGACAAGAAACTCTGGACAAGAAAACTCTGGACAAGAAAATCTGGGCAAGGAACTCTGGGCAAGAAACTCTGGACAAGAAACTCTGAACAAGAAACTCTGGACAAGAAACTCTGGACAAGAAACTCTGGACAAGAAACTCTGGACAAGAAACTCTGAACAAGAAACTCTGGACAAGAAGCTCTGGACAACAAACTCTGGACAAGAAACTCTGGACAAGAAACTCTGGACAAGAAACTCTGAACAAGAAACTCTGGACAAGAAGCTCTGGACAACAAACTCTGGACAACAAACTGTGGACAACAAACTCTGGACAAGAAACTCTGGACAAAAAACTCTGGACAAGAAACTCTGGACAAGAAACTCTGGACGAGAAACTCTGGACAAGAAAATCTGGACAAGAAACTCTGGACAAGAAAACTCTGGACAAGAAAATCTGGGCAAGGAACTCTGGGCAAGAAACTCTGGACAAGAAACTCTGAACAAGAAACTCTGGACAAGAAACTCTGGACAAGAAACTCTGGACAAGAAAATCTGGACAAGAAACTCTGGACAAGAAAACTCTGGACAAGAAAATCTGGGCAAGGAACTCTGGGCAAGAAACTCTGGACAAGAAACTCTGAACAAGAAACTCTGGACAAGAAACTCTGGACAAGAAACTCTGGACAAGAAACTCTGGACAAGAAACTCTGGACAAGAAACTCTGGACAAGAGACTCTCGACAAGAAAGTCTGAACAAAAAACTCTGGACAAGAATCTCTGGACAAGAAACTCTGCACAAGAAAGTCTGGACAAGAAACTCTGGGCAAGAAACGCTGGACAAAAAACTCTGGACAAGAAAATCGGGACAAGAAACTCTGGACAAGAAACTCTGGGCAAGAAACTCTGGACAAGAAACTCTGGACAAGAAACTCTGGACAAGAAAATCTGGACAAAAAACTCTGAACAAGACAATCTGGAGAACAAACAATGGACAAGGTAATGTGGAGAAGAAAAACTGGACAAGAAAATCTGGAGAAGAACAACTGCACAAGAAACTCTGGACAAGAAACTCTGGACAAGAAAATCTGGACAAGAAACTCTGGACAAAAAACTCTGGACAAGAAACTCTGGACAACAAATTCCGGACAAAAAACTCTGGACAAGAAACTCTGGACAAGAAACTCTGGTTAAGAAACCCTGGACAAGAAACTCTGGACAAGAAAATCGGGACTAGAAACTCTGGACAAGAAACTCTGGGCAAAAAACTCTGGACAAGAAACTCTGGACAAGAAACTCTGGAAGAGAAAATCTGGAGAAGAAACTCTGAACAAGACAATCTGGAGAACAAACAATGGACAAGGTAATCTGGAGAAGAAAAACTGGACAAGAAAATCTGGAGAAGAACAACTGCACAAGAAACTCTGGACAAAAAACTCTGGACAACAAACTCTGGACAAGAAAACTCTGGACAAAAAACTCTGGACAAGAAACTCTGGACAACAAATTCCGGACAAAAAAATCTGGACAAGAAACTCTGGACAAGAAACTGCGGACAACAAACTCTGGACAACAAACTCTGGACAAGAAACTCTGGTTAAGAAACCCTGGACAAGAAACTCTGGACAAGAAACTCTGGCAAGAAAATCTGGACCAGAAAATCTATGCAAGAAACTCTGGACAAGAAAATCTGGGCAAGGAACTCTGGGCAAGAAACTCTGGACAAGAAACTCTGGACAAGATACTCTGGACAAAAATCTCTGGGCAAGAAACTCTGAACAAGAAACTCTGAACAAGAAACTCTGGACAAGAAGCTCTGGACAACAAACTCTGGACAACAAACTCTGGACAAGAAACTCTGGACAAAAAACTATGGACAAGAAACTCTGGACAAGAAACTCTGGACAAGAAACTCTGGACAAGAAAATCTCGACAAGAAACTCTGAACAAGAAACTCTGGACAAGAAAATCTGGGCAAGGAACTCTGGGCAAGAAACTCTGGACAAGAAACTCTGAACAAGAAACTCTGGACAAGAAGCTCTGGACAACAAACTCTGGACAAGAAACTATGGACAAGAAACTCTGGACAAGAAGCTCTGGACAAGAAACTCTGGACAAGAAATTCTGGACAAAAAACTCTGGACAAGAAAATCTGGAGAACAAACAATGGACAAGATAATCTGGAGAAAAAAAACTGGGCAAGAAACTCTGGACAAGAAACTCTGGACAAGAAAATCGGGACAAGAAACTCTGGACAAGAAACTCTGGGCAAGAAACTCTGGACAAGAAACTCTGGACAAGAAACTCTGGACAAGAAACTCTGGACAAAAAACTCTGGACAAGAAACTCTGGACAAGAAACTCTGGACAAGAAAATCTGGACAAGAAACTCTGGACAAGAAAACTCTGGACAAGAAAATCTGGGCAAGGAACTCTGGGCAAGAAACTCTGGACAAGAAAATCTGGAGAAGAAACTCTGAACAAGACAATCTGGAGAACAAACAATAGACAAGGTAATCTGGAGAAGAAAAACTGGACAAGAAAATCTGGAGAAGAACAACTGCAGAAGAAACTCTAGACAAGAAACTCTGGACAAGAAAATCTGGACAAGAAACTCTGGACAAAAAACTCTGGACAAAAAACTCTGGACAAGAAACTCTGGACAACAAATTCCGGACAAAAAACTCTGGACAAGAAACTCTGGACAAGAAACTCTGGTTAAGAAACCCTGGACAAGAAACTCTGGACAAGAAACTCTGGACAAGAAAATCGGGACTAGAAACTCTGGACAAGAAACTCTGGGCAAGAAACTCTGGACAAGAAACTCTGGACAAGAAACTCTGGAAGAGAAAATCTGGAGAAGAAACTCTGAACAAGACAATCTGGAGAACAAACAATGGACAAGGTAATCTGGAGAAGAAAAACTGGACAAGAAAATCTGGAGAAGAACAACTGCACAAGAAACTCTGGACAAGAAACTCTGGACAAGAAAATCTGGACAAGAAACTCTGGACAAAAAACTCTGGACAAGAAACTCTGGACAACAAATTCCGGACAAAAAAATCTGGACAAGAAACTCTGGACAAGAAACTCTGGACAAGAAACTATGGACAAGAAACTCTGGACAAGAAGCTCTGGACAAGAAACTCTGGACAAGATAATCTGGAGAAAAAAAACTGGACAAGAAACTCTGGACAAGAAAGTCGGGACAAGAAACTCTGGACAAGAAACTCTGGACAAGAAACTCTGGACAAGAAACTCTGGACAAGAAACTCTGGACAAGAAAATCTGGAGAACAAACAATGGACAAGATAATCTGGGGAAAAAAAACTGGGCAAGAAACTCTGGACAAGAAACTCTGGACAAGAAAATCGGGACAAGAAACTCTGGACAAGAAACTCTGGGCAAGAAACTCTGGACAAGAAATTCTGGACAAGAAAATCTGGAGAAGAAACTCTGAACAAGACAATCTGGAGAACAAACAATGGACAAGGTAATCTGGAGAAGAAAAACTGGACCAGAAAATCTGGAGAAGAACAACTGCACAAGAAACTCTGGACAAGAAACTCTGGACAAGAAAGTCTGGACCAGAAAATCTATGCAAGAAACTCTGGACAAGAAAATCTGGGCAAGGAACTCTGGGCAAGAATGTCTGGACAAGAAAATCTAGACTAAAAACTCTGGACAGGAAAATCTGGACAAGAAAATCTGGACCAGAAAATCTATGCAAGAAACTCTGCACAAGAAACTCTGGACAAGAAACTCTGGGCCATAAAATCTGGACAAAAAAATCTGGACAAGAAACTCTGGACAAGAAGCTCTGGACAACAAACTCTGGACAAGAAACTCTGGACAAGAAGCTCTGGACAAGAAACTCTGGACAAAAAACTCTGGACAAGAAACTCTGGACAAGAAACTCTGGACAAGAAACTCTGGACAAGAAGCTCTGGACAACAAACTCTGGACAACAAACTCTGGACAACAAACTCTGGACAACAAACTCTGGACAAGAAACTCTGGACAAAAAACTCTGGACAAGAAACTCTGGACAAGAAACTCTGGACAAGAAACTCTGGACAAGAAAATCTGGACAAGAAACTCTGGACAAGAAAACTCTGGACAAGAAAATCTGGGCCAGGAACTCTGGGCAAGAAACTCTGGACAAGAAACTCTGAACAAGAAACTCTGGACAAGAAGCTCTGGACAACAAACTCTGGACAAGAAACTCTGGACAAGAAACTCTGGACAAGAAACTGTGGACAACAAACTCTGGACAAGAGACTCTCGACAAGAAAGTCTGAACAAAAAACTCTGGACAAGAATCTCTGGACAAGAAACTCTGCACAAGAAAGTCTGGACAAGAAACTCTGGGCAAGAAACACTGGACAAAAAACTCTGGACAAGAAAATCGGGACAAGAAACTCTGGACAAGAAACTCTGGGCAAGAAACTCTGGACAAGAAACTCTGGACAAGAAACTCTGGACAAGAAACTCTGGACAAGAAACTCTGAACAAGACAATCTGGAGAACAAACAATGGACAAGGTAATCTGGAGAAGAAAAACTGGACAAGAAAATCTGGAGAAGAACAACTGCACAAGAAACTCTGGACAAGAAACTCTGGACAAGAAAATCTGGACAAGAAACTCTGGACAAAAAACTCTGGACAAGAAACTCTGGACAACAAATTCCGACCAAAAAAACTCTGGACAAGAAACTCTGGACAAGAAACTCTGGTTAAGAAACCCTGGACAAGAAACTCTGGACAAGAAACTCTGGACAAGAAAATCGGGACTAGAAACTCTGGACAAGAAACTCTGGGCAAGAAACTCTGGACAAGAAACTCTGGACAAGAAACTCTGGACAAGAAACTCTGAACAAGAAACTCTGGACAAGAAGCTCTGGACAACAAACTCTGGACAACAAACTCTGGACAACAAACTCTGGACAACAAACTCTGGACAAGAAACTCTGGACAAAAAACTCTGGACAAGAAAATCTGGACAAGAAACTCTGGACGAGAAACTCTGGACAAGAAAATCTGGACAAGAAACTCTGGACAAGAAAACTCTGGACAAGAAAATCTGGGCAAGGAACTCTGGGCAAGAAACTCTGGACAAGAAACTCTGAACAAGAAACTCTGGACAAGAAACTCTGGACAAGAAACTCTGGACAAGAAACTCTGGACAAGAAACTCTGAACAAGAAACTCTGGACAAGAAGCTCTGGACAACAAACTCTGGACAAGAAACTCTGGACAAGAAACTCTGGACAAGAAACTCTGAACAAGAAACTCTGGACAAGAAGCTCTGGACAACAAACTCTGGACAACAAACTGTGGACAACAAACTCTGGACAAGAAACTCTGGACAAAAAACTCTGGACAAGAAACTCTGGACAAGAAACTCTGGACGAGAAACTCTGGACAAGAAAATCTGGACAAGAAACTCTGGACAAGAAAACTCTGGACAAGAAAATCTGGGCAAGGAACTCTGGGCAAGAAACTCTGGACAAGAAACTCTGAACAAGAAACTCTGGACAAGAAACTCTGGACAAGAAACTCTGGACAAGAAAATCTGGACAAGAAACTCTGGACAAGAAAACTCTGGACAAGAAAATCTGGGCAAGGAACTCTGGGCAAGAAACTCTGGACAAGAAACTCTGAACAAGAAACTCTGGACAAGAAACTCTGGACAAGAAACTCTGGACAAGAAACTCTGGACAAGAAACTCTGGACAACAAACTCTGGACAAGAGACTCTCGACAAGAAAGTCTGAACAAAAAACTCTGGACAAGAATCTCTGGACAAGAAACTCTGCACAAGAAAGTCTGGACAAGAAACTCTGGGCAAGAAACGCTGGACAAAAAACTCTGGACAAGAAAATCGGGACAAGAAACTCTGGACAAGAAACTCTGGGCAAGAAACTCTGGACAAGAAACTCTGGACAAGAAACTCTGGACAAGAAAATCTGGACAAAAAACTCTGAACAAGACAATCTGGAGAACAAACAATGGACAAGGTAATGTGGAGAAGAAAAACTGGACAAGAAAATCTGGAGAAGAACAACTGCACAAGAAACTCTGGACAAGAAACTCTGGACAAGAAAATCTGGACAAGAAACTCTGGACAAAAAACTCTGGACAAGAAACTCTGGACAACAAACTCTGGACAAAAAACTCTGGACAAGAAACTCTGGACAAGAAACTCTGGTTAAGAAACCCTGGACAAGAAACTCTGGACAAGAAAATCGGGACAAGAAACTCTGGACAAGAAACTCTGGGCAAAAAACTCTGGACAAGAAACTCTGGACAAGAAACTCTGGAAGAGAAAATCTGGAGAAGAAACTCTGAACAAGACAATCTGGAGAACAAACAATGGACAAGGTAATCTGGAGAAGAAAAACTGGACAAGAAAATCTGGAGAAGAACAACTGCACAAGAAACTCTGGACAAGAAACTCTGGACAAGAAACTCTGGACAAGAAACTCTGGACAAAAAACTCTGGACAAGAAACTCTGGACAACAAATTCCGGACAAAAAAATCTGGACAAGAAACTCTGGACAAGAAACTGCGGACAACAAACTCTGGACAACAAACTCTGGACAAGAAACTCTGGTTAAGAAACCCTGGACAAGAAACTCTGGACAAGAAACTCTGGACAAGAAAATCTGGACCAGAAAATCTATGCAAGAAACTCTGGACAAGAAAATCTGGGCAAGGAACTCTGGGCAAGAAACTCTGGACAAGAAACTCTGGACAAGATACTCTGGACAAAAATCTCTGGGCAAGAAACTCTGAACAAGAAACTCTGAACAAGAAACTCTGGACAAGAAGCTCTGGACAACAAACTCTGGACAACAAACTCTGGACAAGAAACTCTGGACAAAAAACTATGGACAAGAAACTCTGGACAAGAAACTCTGGACAAGAAACTCTGGACAAGAAAATCTCGACAAGAAACTCTGAACAAGAAACTCTGGACAAGAAAATCTGGGCAAGGCACTCTGGGCAAGAAACTCTGGACAAGAAACTCTGAACAAGAAACTCTGGACAAGAAGCTCTGGACAACAAACTCTGGACAAGAAACTATGGACAAGAAACTCTGGACAAGAAGCTCTGGACAAGAAACTCTGGACAAGAAATTCTGGACAAAAAACTCTGGACAAGAAAATCTGGAGAACAAACAATGGACAAGATAATCTGGAGAAAAAAAACTGGGCAAGAAACTCTGGACAAGAAACTCTGGACAAGAAAATCGGGACAAGAAACTCTGGACAAGAAACTCTGGGCAAGAAACTCTGGACAAGAAACTCTGGACAAGAAACTCTGGACAAGAAACTCTGGACAAAAAACTCTGGACAAGAAACTCTGGACAAGAAACTCTGGACAAGAAAATCTGGACAAGAAACTCTGGACAAGAAAACTCTGGACAAGAAAATCTGGGCAAGGAACTCTGGGCAAGAAACTCTGGACAAGAAAATCTGGAGAAGAAACTCTGAACAAGACAATCTGGAGAACAAACAATAGACAAGGTAATCTGGAGAAGAAAAACTGGACAAGAAAATCTGGAGAAGAACAACTGCAGAAGAAACTCTAGACAAGAAACTCTGGACAAGAAAATCTGGACAAGAAACTCTGGACAAAAAACTCTGGACAAGAAACTCTGGACAACAAATTCCGGACAAAAAACTCTGGACAAGAAACTCTGGACAAGAAACTCTGGTTAAGAAACCCTGGACAAGAAACTCTGGACAAGAAACTCTGGACAAGAAAATCGGGACTAGAAACTCTGGACAAGAAACTCTGGGCAAGAAACTCTGGACAAGAAACTCTGGACAAGAAACTCTGGAAGAGAAAATCTGGAGAAGAAACTCTGAACAAGACAATCTGGAGAACAAACAATGGACAAGGTAATCTGGAGAAGAAAAACTGGACAAGAAAATCTGGAGAAGAACAACTGCACAAGAAACTCTGGACAAGAAACTCTGGACAAGAAAATCTGGACAAGAAACTCTGGACAAAAAACTCTGGACAAGAAACTCTGGACAACAAATTCCGGACAAAAAAATCTGGACAAGAAACTCTGGACAAGAAACTGCGGACAACAAACTCTGGACAACAAACTCTGGACAAGAAACTCTGGTTAAGAAACCCTGGACAAGAAACTCTGGACAAGAAACTCTGGCAAGAAAATCTGGACCAGAAAATCTATGCAAGAAACTCTGGACAAGAAAATCTGGGCAAGGAACTCTGGGCAAGAAACTCTGGACAAGAAACTCTGGACAAGATACTCTGGACAAAAATCTCTGGGCAAGAAACTCTGAACAAGAAACTCTGAACAAGAAACTCTGGACAAGAAGCTCTGGACAACAAACTCTGGACAACAAACTCTGGACAAGAAACTCTGGACAAAAAACTATGGACAAGAAACTCTGGACAAGAAACTCTGGACAAGAAACTCTGGACAAGAAAATCTGGACAAGAAACTCTGGACAAGAAAACTCTGGACAACAAAATCTGGGCAAGGAACTCTGGGCAAGAAACTCTGGACAAGAAACTCTGAACAAGAAACTCTGGACAAGAAGCTCTGGACAACAAACTCTGGACAAGAAACTATGGACAAGAAACTCTGGACAAGAAGCTCTGGACAAGAAACTCTGGACAAGAAATTCTGGACAAAAAACTCTGGACAAGAAAATCTGGAGAACAAACAATGGACAAGATAATCTGGAGAAAAAAAACTGGGCAAGAAACTCTGGACAAGAAACTCTGGACAAGAAAATCGGGACAAGAAACTCTGGACAAGAAACTCCGGGCAAGAAACTCTGGACAAGAAACTCTGGACAAGAAACTCTGGACAAGAAACTCTGGACAAGAAACTCTGGACAAGAAACTCTGGACAAGAAAATCTGGACAAGAAACTCTGGACAAGAAAACTATGGACAAGAAAATCTTGGCAAGGAACTCTGGGCAAGAAACTCTGGACAAGAAAATCTGGAGAAGAAACTCTGAACAAGACAATCTGGAGAACAAACAATAGACAAGGTAATCTGTAGAAGAAAAACTGGACAAGAAAATCTGGAGAAGAACAACTGCAGAAGAAACTCTGGACAAGAAACTCTGGACAAGAAACTCTGGACAAGAAACTCTGGACAAGAAACTCTGGACAAAAATCTCTGGACAAGAAAATCTGGACAAGAAACTCTGGACAAGAAACTGCGGACAACAAACTCTGGACAACAAACTCTGGACAAGAAACTCTGGTTAAGAAACTCTGGACAAGAAACTCTGGACAAGAAACTCTGGCAAGAAAATCTGGACAAAAAACTCTGGACAAGAAAATCTGGACAAGAAAATCTGGACAGGAAACTCTGGACAAGAAACTCTGGACAAGAAACTCCGGACAAGAAACTCTGGACAAGATACTCTGGACAAAAAACTCTGGGCAAGAAACTCTGGACAAGAAACTCTGAACAAGAAACTCTGGACAAGAAGCTCTGGACAACAAACTCTGGACAACAAACTCTGGACAACCAACTCTGGACAAGAAACTCTGGACAAGAAGCTCTGGACAAGAAACTCTGGACAAGAAATTCTGGACAAAAAACTCTGGACAAGAAAATCTGGAGAACAAACAATGGACAAGATAATCTGGAGAAAAAAAACTGGGCAAGAAACTCTGGACAAGAAACTCTGGACAAGAAAATCGGGACAAGAAACTCTGGACAAGAAACTCTGGGCAAGAAACTCTGGACAAGAAACTCTGGACAAGAAACTCTGGACAAGAAACTCTGGACAAAAAACTCTGGACAAGAAACTCTGGACAAGAAACTCTGGACAAGAAACTCTGGACAAGAAAATCTGGACAAGAAACTCTGGACAAGAAAACTCTGGACAAGAAAATCTGGGCAAGGAACTCTGGGCAAGAAACTCTGGACAAGAAACTCTGAACAAGAAACTCTGGACAAGAAACTCTGGACAACAAACTCTGGACAAGAAACTATGGACAAGAAACTCTGGACAAGAAGCTCTGGACAAGAAACTCTGGACAAGATAATCTGGAGAAAAAAAACTGGACAAGAAACTCTGGACAAGAAAATCGGGACAAGAAACTCTGGACAAGAAACTCTGGACAACAAACTCTGGACAAGAAACTCTGGACAAGAAGCTCTGGACAAGAAACTCTGGACAAGAAAATCTGGAGAACAAACAATGGACAAGATAATCTGGGGAAAAAAAACTGGGCAAGAAACTCTGGCAAGAAAATCTGGACCAGAAAATCTATGCAAGAAACTCTGGACAAGGAAATCTGGGCAAGGAACTCTGGACAAGAAACTCTGGACAAGATACTCTGGACAAAAAACTCTGGACAACAAACTCTGGACAACAAACTCTGGACAAGAAACTCTGGACAAGAAGCTCTGGACAAGAAACTCTGGACAAGAAGCTCTGGACAAGAAACTCTGGACAAGAAACTCTGCACAAGAAAGTCTGGAGAACAAACTCTGGACAAGAAACACTGTACAAAAAACCCTGGACAAGAAACTCTGGACAAGAAACTCTGGACGAGAAACTCTGGTCAAGAAACTCTGGACAAGAAACTCTGGACGAGAAACTGTGGACAAGAAACTCTGGACAAGAAACTCTGGACAAGAAACTCTGGACAACAAACTCTGGACAAGAAACTCTGGACAAGAAACTCTGGAGAACAAACTCTGGACAACAAACTCTGGTGAAGAAAATCTGAAAAAGAAGCTATGGACAACAAACTCTGGACAAGAAACACTGTACAAGAAACCCTGGACAAGAAACTCTGGACAAGAAACTCTGGACGAGAAACTCTGAACAAAAAACTCTGGACAAGAAATTCTGGACAAGAAACTCTGGACAAGAAACTCTGGACAAGAAACTCTGGACAAGAAACTCTGGACTAGAAACTCTGGACAAGAAACTCTTAACAAGAAACTCTGGACAAGAAAATCTGGACAAGAAAATCTGGACAAGAAAATCTCGACAAGGAAAGGGGGTAAGAAACTCTGGACGAGAAACCCTGGACAAGAAACTCTGGGCCAGAAACTCTGGACAACAAACTCCGGACAAGAAACTCTGGACAAAAAACTCTGGACAAGAAAATCTGGACAAGAAAATCTGGACAAGATAATCTGGACAAGAAACTCTGGACAAGAAAACTCTTGACAAGAAACTCTGGACAAGAAACTCTGGACAAAAAACTCTGGACAAGAAAATGTGGACAAGAAAATCTGGAAGAGAAAATCTGGACAGGAAACTCTGGACAAGAAGCTGGACAAGAAACTGGGAACAAGAAACTCTGGACAAGAAACTCTGGACAACAAACTCTGGACAAGAAACTCTGGACAAGAAGCTCTGGACAAGTAACTCTGGACAAGAAAATCTGGAGAACAAACAATGGACAAGATAATCTGGGGAAAAAAAACTGGGCAAGAAACTCTGGCAAGAAAATCTGGACCAGAAAATCTATGCAAGAAACTCTGGACAAGGAAATCTGGGCAAGAAACTCTGGACAAGAAACTCTGGACAAGAAAACTCTGGACAAGAAACTGGGAACAAGAAACTGTGGACAAGAAACTCTGGACAAGAAACTCTGGACAAGAAACTCTGGTTAAGAAACCCTGGACAAGAAAATCTGGAAGAGAAAATCTGGACAAGAAAATCTGGACAAGAAAATCTGGACAAGAAACTCTAGACAAGAAAACTCTTGACAAGAAACTCTGGACAAGAAACTCTGGACAAAAAACTCTGGACAAGAAAATGTGGACAAGAAAATCTGGAAGAGAAAATCTGGACAGGAAACTCTGGACAAGAAGCTGGACAAGAAACTGGGAACAAGAAACTCTGGACAAGAAACTCTGGACAAGAAACTCTGGACAAGAAACTCTGGACAAGAAAACTCTGGACAAGAAACTGGGAACAAGAAACTGTGGACAAGAAACTCTGGACAAGAAACTCTGGACAAGAAACTCTGGTTAAGAAACCCTGGACAAGAAAATCTGGAAGAGAAAATCTGGACAAGAAAATCTGGACAAGAAAATCTGGACAAGAAACTCTGGACAAGAAAACTCTTGACAAGAAACTCTGGACAAGAAACTCTGGACAAAAAACTCTGGACAAGAAAATGTGGACAAGAAAATCTGGAAGAGAAAATCTGGACAGGAAACTCTGGACAAGAAGCTGGACAAGAAACTGGGAACAAGAAACTCTGGACAAGAAACTCTGGACAACAAACTCTGGACAAGAAACTCTGGACAAGAAGCTCTGGACAAGTAACTCTGGACAAGAAAATCTGGAGAACAAACAATGGACAAGATAATCTGGGGAAAAAAAACTGGGCAAGAAACTCTGGCAAGAAAATCTGGACCAGAAAATCTATGCAAGAAACTCTGGACAAGGAAATCTGGGCAAGGAACTCTGGACAAGAAACTCTGGACAAGATACTCTGGACAAAAAACTCTGGACAACAAACTCTGGACAACAAACTCTGGACAAGAAACTCTGGACAAGAAGCTCTGGACAAGAAACTCTGGACAAGAAGCTCTGGACAAGAAACTCTGGACAAGAAACTCTGCACAAGAAAGTCTGGACAAGAAACTCTGGACAAGAAAGTCTGAAAAAGAAGCTATGGACAACAAACTCTGGACAAGAAACACTGTACAAAAAACCCTGGACAAGAAACTCTGGACAAGAAACTCTGGACGAGAAACTCTGGTCAAGAAACTCTGGACAAGAAACTCTGGACGAGAAACTGTGGACAAGAAACTCTGGACAAGAAACTCTGGACAAGAAACTCTGGACAACAAACTCTGGACAAGAAACTCTGGACAAGAAACTCTGGAGAACAAACTCTGGACAACAAACTCTGGTGAAGAAAATCTGAAAAAGAAGCTATGGACAACAAACTCTGGACAAGAAACACTGTACAAGAAACTCTGGACAAGAAAACTCTGGACAAGAAACTGGGAACAAGAAACTGTGGACAAGAAACTCTGGACAACAAATTCCGGACAAAAAAATCTGGACAAGAAACTCTGGACAAGAAACTGCGGACAACAAACTCTGGACAACAAACTCTGGACAAGAAACTCTGGTTAAGAAACCCTGGACAAGAAACTCTGGACAAGAAACTCTGGCAAGAAAATCTGGACCAGAAAATCTATGCAAGAAACTCTGGACAAGAAAATCTGGGCAAGGAACTCTGGACAAGAAACTCTGGACAAGAAAACTCTGGACAAGAAACTGGGAACAAGAAACTGTGGACAAGAAACTCTGGACAACAAATTCCGGACAAAAAAATCTGGACAAGAAACTCTGGACAAGAAACTGCGGACAACAAACTCTGGACAACAAACTCTGGACAAGAAACTCTGGACAAGAAACTCTGGACAAGAAACTCTGGACAAGAAAACTCTGGACAAGAAACTGGGAACAAGAAACTGTGGACAAGAAACTCTGGACAACAAATTCCGGACAAAAAAATCTGGACAAGAAACTCTGGACAAGAAACTGCGGACAACAAACTCTGGACAACAAACTCTGGACAAGAAACTCTGGTTAAGAAACCCTGGACAAGAAACTCTGGACAAGAAACTCTGGCAAGAAAATCTGGACCAGAAAATCTATGCAAGAAACTCTGGACAAGAAAATCTGGGCAAGGAACTCTGGACAAGAAGCTCTGGACAACAAACTCTGGACAACAAACTCTGGACAAGAAACTCTGGACAAGATACTCTGGACAAAAATCTCTGAGCAAGAAACTCTGAACAAGAAACTCTGAACAAGAAACTCTGGACAAGAAGCTCTGGACAACAAACTCTGGACAACAAACTCTGGACAAGAAACTCTGGACAAAAAACTATGGACAAGAAACTCTGGACAAGAAACTCTGGACAAGAAACTCTGGACAAGAAAATCTGGACAAGAAACTCTGGACAAGAAAACTCTGGACAAGAATATCTGGGCAAGGAACTCTGGGCAAGAAACTCTGGACAAGAAACTCTGAACAAGAAACTCTGGACAAGAAGCTCTGGACAACAAACTCTGGACAAGAAACTATGGACAAGAAACTCTGGACAAGAAGCTCTGGACAAGAAACTCTGGACAAGAAATTCTGGACAAAAAACTCTGGACAAGAAAATCTGGAGAACAAACAATGGACAAGATAATCTGGAGAAAAAAAACTGGGCAAGAAACTCTGGACAAGAAACTCTGGACAAGAAAATCGGGACAAGAAACTCTGGACAAGAAACTCTGGGCAAGAAACTCTGGACAAGAAACTCTGGACAAGAAACTCTGGACAAGAAACTCTGGACAAAAAACTCTGGACAAGAAACTCTGGACAAGAAACTCTGGACAAGAAAATCTGGACAAGAAACTCTGGACAAGAAAACTCTGGACAAGAAAATCTGGGCAAGGAACTCTGGGCAAGAAACTCTGGACAAGAAAATCTGGAGAAGAAACTCTGAACAAGACAATCTGGAGAACAAACAATGGACAAGGTAATCTGGAGAAGAAAAACTGGACAAGAAAATCTGGAGAAGAACAACTGCACAAGAAACTCTGGACAAGAAACTCTGGACAAGAAAATCTGGACAAGAAACTCTGGACAAAAAACTCTGGACAAGAAACTCTGGACAACAAATTCCGGACAAAAAAATCTGGACAAGAAACTCTGGACAAGAAACTGCGGACAACAAACTCTGGACAACAAACTCTGGACAAGAAACTCTGGACAAGAAAATCGGGACTAGAAACTCTGGACAAGAAACTCTGGGCAAGAAACTCTGGACAAGAAACTCTGGACAAGAAACTCTGGAAGAGAAAATCTGGAGAAGAAACTCTGAACAAGACAATCTGGAGAACAAACAATGGACAAGGTAATCTGGAGAAGAAAAACTGGACAAGAAAATCTGGAGAAGAACAACTGCACAAGAAACTCTGGACAAGAAACTCTGGACAAGAAAATCTGGACAAGAAACTCTGGACAAAAAACTCTGGACAAGAAACTCTGGTTAAGAAACCCTGAACAAGAAACTCTGGACAAGAAACTCTGGACAAGAAAATCGGGACTAGAAACTCTGGACAAGAAACTCTGGGCAAGAAACTCTGGACAAGAAACTCTGGACAAGAAACTCTGGAAGAGAAAATCTGGAGAAGAAACTCTGAACAAGACAATCTGGAGAACAAACAATGGACAAGGTAATCTGGAGAAGAAAAACTGGACAAGAAAATCTGGAGAAGAACAACTGCACAAGAAACTCTGGACAAGAAAATCTGGACAAGAAACTCTGGACAAAAAACTCTGGACAAGAAACTCTGGACAACAAATTCCGGACAAAAAAATCTGGACAAGAAACTCTGGACAAGAAACTGCGGACAACAAACTCTGGACAACAAACTCTGGACAAGAAACTCTGGTTAAGAAACCCTGGACAAGAAACTCTGGACAAGAAACTCTGGCAAGAAAATCTGGACCAGAAAATCTATGCAAGAAACTCTGGACAAGAAAATCTGGGCAAGGAACTCTGGGCAAGAAACTCTGGACAAGAAACTCTGGACAAGATACTCTGGACAAAAATCTCTGGGCAAGAAACTCTGAACAAGAAACTCTGAACAAGAAACTCTGGACAAGAAGCTCTGGACAACAAACTCTGGACAACAAACTCTGGACAAGAAACTCTGGACAAAAAACTATGGACAAGAAACTCTGGACAAGAAACTCTGGACAAGAAACTCTGGACAAGAAAATCTGGACAAGAAACTCTGGACAAGAAAACTCTGGACAAGAATATCTGGGCAAGGAACTCTGGGCAAGAAACTCTGGACAAGAAACTCTGAACAAGAAACTCTGGACAAGAAGCTCTGGACAACAAACTCTGGACAAGAAACTATGGACAAGAAACTCTGGACAAGAAGCTCTGGACAAGAAACTCTGGACAAGAAATTCTGGACAAAAAACTCTGGACAAGAAAATCTGGAGAACAAACAATGGACAAGATAATCTGGAGAAAAAAAACTGGGCAAGAAACTCTGGACAAGAAACTCTGGATAAGAAAATCGGGACAAGAAACTCTGGACAAGAAACTCTGGGCAAGAAACTCTGGACAAGAAACTCTGGACAAGAAACTCTGGACAAGAAAATCTGGACAAGAAACTCTGGACAAAAAACTCTGGACAAGAAACTCTGGACAAGAAAATCGGGACAAGAAACTCTGAACAAGAAACTCTGGACAAGAAACTCTGGACAAGAAACTCTGGACAAGAAACTCTGGGCCAGAAAATCTGGACAAAAAAATCTGGACAAGAAACTCTGGACAAGAAAATCTGGGCAAGGAACTCTGGGCAAGAAACTCTGGACAAGAAACTCTGGACAAGAAACTCTGGACAAGATACTCTGGGCAAGAAACTCTGGACAAGAAACTCTGAACAAGAAACTCTGGACAAGAAGCTCTGGACAACAAACTCTGGACAAGAAACTCTGGACAAGAAGCTCTGGACAAGAAACTCTGGACAAGAAATTCTGGCAAGAAAATCTGGACCAGAAAATCTATGCAAGAAACTCTGGACAAGAAAATCTGTGCAAGGAACTCTGGGCAAGAAACTCTGGACAAGAAACTTTGGACAAGAAACTCTGGACAAGATACTCTGGACAAAAAAACTCTGGGCAAGAAACTCTGGACAAGAAACTCAGAACTAGAAACTCTGGACAAGAAGCTCTGGACAACAAACTCTGGACAACAAACTCTGGACAACAAACTCTGGACAAAAAACTCTGGACAAGAAACTCTGGACAAGAAACTCTGGACAAGAAACTCTGGACAAGAAAATCTGGACAAGAAACTCTGGACAAGAAAACTCTGGAAGAGAAAATCTGGGCAAGAAACTCTGGACAAAAAACTCTGAACAAGAAACTCTGGACAAGAAGCTCTGGACAACAAACTCTGGACAACAAACTCTGGACAAGAAACTCTGGACAAGAAACTCTGGACAAGAAACTCTGGACAAGAAACTGCGGACAACAAACTCTGGACAAGAAACTCTGGACAAGAAACTCTGGTTAAGAAACTCTGGACAAGAAACTCTGGACAAGAAACTCTGGACAAGAAACTCTGGACAAGAAATTCTGAGCAAGAACCTCTGCACAAAAACCTCTGGACAAGAAACTCTGGACAAGAAACTCTGGCAAGAAAATCTGGACCAGAAAATCTATGCAAGAAACTCTGGACAAGGAAATCTGGGCAAGGAACTCTGGACAAGAAACTCTGGACAACAAACTCTGGACAACAAACTCTGGACAACAAACTCTGGACAAAAAACTCTGGACAAGAAGCTCTGGACAAGAAACTCTGGACAAGAAATTCTGGACAAAAAACTCTGGACAAGAAAATCTGGAGAACAACCAATGGACAAGATAATCTGGAAAAAAAAAACTGGACAAGAAAATCTGAACAAGAAACTCTGGGTAAGAAAACGGGGACAGGAAAATCTAGACAAGAAACTCTGTTCAAGAAATTCTGGACAAAAAACTCTGGACAAGAAAATCTGGAGAACAAACAATGGACAAGATAATCTGGGAAAAAAAAAATGGGCAAGAAACTCTGGACAAGAAACTCTGGACAAGAAAATCGGGACAAGAAACTCTGGACAAGAAACTCTGGGCAAGAAACTCTGGACAAGAAACTCTGGACAAGAAATTCTGGACAAGAAAATCTGGAGAAGAAACTCTGAACAAGACAATCTGGAGAACAAACAATGGACAAAGTAATCTGGAGAAGAAAAACTGGACCAGAAAATCTGGAGAAGAACAACTGCACAAGAAACTCTGGACAAGAAACTCTGGACAAGATACTCTGGACAAAAAACTCTGGACAACAAACTCTGGACAAAAAACTCTGGACAAGAAATTCTGGCAAGAAAATCTGGACCAGAAAATCTATGCAAGAAACTCTGGACAAGAAAATCTGGGCAAGGAACTCTGGGCAAGAAACTCTGCACAAGAAACTCTGGACAAGAAACTCTCGACAAGAAACTCTGGACAAGAAACTCTGGACAAGAAACTCTGGACAAGATACTCTGAACAAAAAACTCTGGGCAAGAAACTCTGGACAAGAAACTCTGGACAAGATACTCTGGACAAAAAACTCTGGACAACAAACTCTGGACAAAAAACTCTGGACAAGAAGCTCTGGACAAGAAACTCTGGACAAGAAATTCTGGACAAAAAACTCTGGACAAGAAAATCTGGAGAACAAATAATGGACAAGATAATCTGGGGAAAAAAACTGGGCAAGAAACTCTGGACAAGAAAATCGGGACAAGAAACTCTGGGTAAGAAAACGGGGACAGGAAAATCTAGACAAGAAACTCTGTTCAAGAAATTCTGGACAAAAAACTCTGGACAAGAAAATCTGGAGAACAAACAATGGACAAGATAATCTGGGGAAAAAAACTGGACAAGAAAATCTGAACAAGAAACTCTGGGTAAGAAAACGGGGACAGGAAAATCTAGACAAGAAACTCTGTTCAAGAAATTCTGGACAAAAAACTCTGGACAAGAAAATCTGGAGAACAAACAATGGACAAGATAATCTGGGGAAAAAAACTGGGCAAGAAACTCTGGACAAGAAAATCGGGACAAGAAACTCTGGACAAGAAACTCTGGGCAAGAAACTCTGGACAAGAAACTCTGGACAAGAAAATCTGGAGAAGAAACTCTGGACAACAAATTCCGGACAAAAAACTCTGGACAAGAAACTCTGGACAAGAAACTCTTGTTGCGTGAGCCCGGGGGTGGTTTTTAGAACCTGAAAAAAAAAAGTAAGTAAGTAAGGAGTAAATTCCAACAATAAATAGAGACGCCACGGGAGTTGCACCCAGGGAATCGCACAGCACTTACCTGCAGGATCCCACAAACTGCAAAATTTTTGTTTCCCTTTTGTGTATTGTTTTCCTTTTTTTGTTTTCCTTTTTTTGTTTTCCTTTTTTTGTTTTCCTTTTTTTGTTTTCCTTCTTTTTTTTTATTATAATTTTTGTTTTTATTTTTTCCTTGGATGTTTCTGGAGACTGTGGTCTCATTGAGAATTGCAATAATAAAGTGATTGACGAAAGTTTGACAGTTCGCCGAGGTGGGGGATGTTTCCTTTGTAGGCCACACAAGCTTACGGCTCGCTATAAAATATTTAGATGAGCCTGCGATAACGTAACCCGAGGCAACAACCAAGGCTGCAAGTTAAAGCGAATAGCTTACAGATCAATCGAAAGGGCAAAATTAGGTTTAGACCGAGGATTTTATTTTACAAGTTAGATTACAAAGACTGATTAGATGTAGGCCTATTTATTCTTTAGTAATAGTTATATTAATCGGACGCAATGGTACTTGACGATGTAGGTAGTGAGAGGGGTGGTCAAGTGGGAACATGCCATTCAGCCAGAGAAGGTCTGCAGGATGAGAGAATTTCCCAATAAGCCTGGGAAATTTTCTCATTTTTTGCCAACCAAAGCTCAGCACCACGGTATAAAAAGGGCCAACGGTGGCGGGCGGTGTTTTTTTTGGTTCAAGAGTACACGGCCCACAAGTCAAGGGTGCTTAATATATTTTCGTATATATATATATATAAATATAGTTACATGTATACGCGCCTGAAGAAGAGTGGAACGAAGGGGACTTGCACGAAAGATACTACCTTTTTTTTGAAAGAAGGAAGGGTGTTGGCAACGCCCGTTGCCGTAGAAACCCAGCGAAGGGAAATTTGACAGTCGACTTTCGGTTGGTCCTTTTATTTGAATTGATTCCATTTTTGACCAGCCAACTGAGCAGACCACTAATTTTGTAACCCTATTTACTTTGTTTTTAAAACCAAAATTGGAGTTTTTAAATAAATTATAATTGTTGACAAAAGTGGTTTTTGTAAAATTTGTTAATTACAACAAAAACCACTTTTGTCAACAATTATAAGTGGTTTTTGTAAAATTTGTTAATTACAACAAAAACCACTTTTGTCAACAATTATAATTTATTTAAAAACTCCAATTTTGGTTTTAAAAACAAAGTAAATAGGGTTACAAAATTAGTGGTCTGCTCAGTTGGCTGGTCAAAAATGGGATCAATTCAAATAAAAGGACCAACCGAAAGTCGACTGTCAAATTTCCCTTCGCTGGGCTTCTACGGCAACGGGCGTTGCCAACAGAAGGGCGAATAAGCGCAGGTGAAGGTTTATATTTTTCTATTGCCTTAGTGAAAATAATAAAATCTACATCCATGTCCGAACAGGAAAGGGTGGAGGGAAACCAATATTTTGGGTTTTCCTGCCTTATTCAGGCCGCCGGAATCAACCGGAATTTAGTGGCTTAACGTAGTTTTGCGCAGAAGCAGATAGGATCAAATACGTGACCGATTTGACCGCAGAAAAAGAAAAAGAACCGGTACATCAGGAGATTGCAAGTGCCATACCCAGAACATCTACCGAGGGTACCTTCCCCGTTCGTTAACGGATCATCATCAAACCCCCCCTTCATGACCCATCATGGGGGATAAAAAAATAAAAGTGAAGTGAAATAATTAAAAGAAAAAAAAATCGAAAAGAAACCAAAATCGTGAATCAAAAACAAAAATAAGTGATTTTACGAAAATTTCCCCCCCTAATGAATTTCCCTTTCATCGCCATATAATTCGTAGATTTTCTTTTTATAATATACATCACCCTTTTTACTCAATATAATTCACTGAAGTGTAGCTTTTCTTTGTTTATGTTGAAGTACATTATGAACTTAGTGAACTTAAATTATTATTATAATGTTATTAAATTGCAAGTGAATTACAATTTAATGCAATACTAGTATTGGCTGCCAGGGCCTTTAACTAGTTGGTTTTTCATTGTAGGTTGTTAAATGAGTTTTGCGATGTTGAGGTTATCGATGTTTTCCCTGTTTACATGTGTGAGGAGATATGTAAGGCTATGGTTGGAAAATTTTTTGGTTGTGGTTATAACTTTTTTGCAGGTGAGAAAATGAGATATTGTGAGTGTGAGGTTTTGATCACAGAGGTGACAGATAGGGGGTAATTCCTTGTGAAAGAGGTGTTTGTGGGTGATATAACTATGTCCAAGTCGAAGTCGGGTGTAGATTTGGATCTGCTTTTGGGAGATGTTATTGGGATAGATTGGTTTAATGCCGTCGGGGTTGAGCTGTTTGTAGGTGTGATTGTAGGATGACCAGGAGGTTTTCCTATTATGTTTCCAGTTATTGTGAATGAGTTTATTAATATCTGTTTTACTGTATTGGTAGAACATTTTGAGTGGCTGTTTTGTTGCTGTTTTTGCTTCCAGATCTGCGGCTTCGTTGCCTTTGATGCCGATATGACCGGGAATCCAGGCGATTTTTAGATTGTCACTGCTGCAGATGAGGAGGTCACGGATAGAATTAATAATTCTATTGGGGATGTAATGTTCTTAATGGCTGAGATTGCTGATTGGCTATCTGAGAAGATTATGGTTTTTTTTGTTTTGCTGAGTTTTATGGCTTGGAGAATGGCGAAAGCTTCTGCAGTGAATATTGATGTATAGTGCGGAAGAAGGCCTTTCGAGAGTACTAAGGTACTTTCGTTGACCACGGCAAATGAGGTGAAGGTGTCGGTTTTAGAGGCATCTGTAAACAAAAAGTTCCAGCCAAGTGATTTGTATTTGTCGGAGATGCTTGAATAGAGGGCTTTGAAGATGAGATCGTTGGTTTGGGATTTGGTGTAGCTACAGAGGTCTGTGATTAGTTGGCGGCTGCAAAGCTCCCATGGAGGTTGGCTATTGCTTTTGGGGTTTTGGATGGATATGGGAATATTTAGGTCTCTTGCTGGGGCTATGACGTTGAATATGGTTGATTGGATTTTCGGAGGTCGAATACGATTTACGGTCTTTGTTATAGTTTTGTGGATAGCAGATGGGTATTTGGAGCTTATTTTGTGAATGATCGAAGAGGTGAGGTTCCCAAATCTTTCTGCAAGACTAGGGAGTCCTGCTTCGGTCAGAATGTTTTTGATGGGTGTAGAGCGGAGAGCTCTCATGCTTGTTCGGATGGCGGCGTGATAGGGTGTGGCTAACAGTTGTATGCACGATTTGGAGCATTTTCCATAGATAGGAAGTCCATAGTCTATTTTTGAAAGTACGATGGATTTTGTTAAATGAATGAGGGAGTTTATATTAGATCTGCTATTTTTCGCCGATAGATATTTTATAATATTAACTCTGGCTGTGAGGCTTTTTTTTTTATATAAAGGCAGTGGTTTCGGAAATCAAACCTTGAATTGAAGACTAGCCCAAGAATTTTTAGGCAGTTTGTGTTCCGTATTTGGGTATTGTTTATGCAGAGTTCTATTGTTTTGTTACATGAGTGTTTTTTGCAAATATGGAAGATGATGGATTTGGAGAGCGAAATGGATGCACCTGAGTAATCGCACCATTCTTGGAGGGCAAGGATGATGCGGGTGAACGTATTACTGACTTCAAGAAGGTCTTTGGATTTGGAAAAAATGAAAAGATCGTCCGCGTAGAGCGAGTGGTCTATGGATGGAAGGATGTCTATTGTTTTACTTATTTCGTTGAAGGCTATAAGGAATAGGACTACCGAGAGGGATGATCCTTGTGGAATACCGTTTTTTAGTTGGTGTGGATTGTAATGGGTGTTGGAGACCTTGACTCGAAAGTGTCTGTTACACAAAAAAGATTTGATGAAAGTGAAGATTTTCGGACCAATTTTCCATTTTATGAGTTGGTTTAGTATGACGTGCATACCTATTCTATCGAACGCCTTATCGAAGTCTAAGCTTAGAACAGACGCGTGGTTTCTCTCTGACAGCGTCGAGGAGATGAAGTGGTCAATTTGAAGGAGCGTATCAAGGGTAGATGTTCCTCTCCTGAAAGGAGAGGAACATCTACCTGTCATCCTGTCGGTTGTCTAATAGTTTGTCTTTCGAGAGAAACCAGAAAAGACGTTTGGCGATAATTTTTTCAAGGATTTTGCTTGTGCAGGGAAGGAGAGAGATTGGGCGGTATCCCGTAGTAGAGGAAGGATTATTGTTGGGTTTAGGTATCGGAATGATGGTTGCAACTTTGAAAGAATGTGGGATGGTTCCTGAAATAAAAATGTTATTGAAAAGCGACAATAGTCGTTTTTTCAAAACTGGGGGGAATTTTTTAGCATAGCGTATGAGATACGATCGAAACCTGGTGTTTTGCCCTTTGCAGTGTTTAAGCACGATATGAGTTCGATCATTTTTATTTTAGTTTCTATTGTCGTAGCTGTAGGAGAGGGATTGAAGGAGGAATGGGTGGCGTTGATTGTATTGTATTGTATTGTATTGTATTGTATTGTATTTATTAGTATAAGTATACTTTTTTTAAAAAACTATAACAAAATATATATATTTACATTATAATAACTAAGCAAAGAAAAAAGAAAAATTCAAATAATATTTATATACATTTTGCTTAGGTTATTAATTTATGTATGAGGATCTTTTATAAACTGAACGCATCTCCTACTAAAATGTCTTAAGTTGGTTTCATTTTTAATGTCCGCAGGGAGGTTATTGAACAGCTGTATTCCTTTGTATAAGAGAGTGTTTTTTGATGCCTCGGTTTCTTGTCGCTGTATCCTTAGATCGTCGTTGTTTCGAAGTCCGTATGGTTGTGTCTCTGCTATTCTTCTTATCCCTTGTGTTAAATATTGTGGCGCTTTAAAGTGTTCAGTTCCAGTCTTCCTTGTATGTCCATCCATTTCAGTGCATGAAGCATTGCTCTTATAGGTGTGTACCTGTTGCATCTAAGTATTTTACGCATTCCCCTATTTTGTAGCCTTTGCAAACGTTCTATTTGCCCTTGCGAACAGCATGTATACAGTATAGTTGAGCAGTATTCAAAATGTGGCTGTACTATTGCTTTGAACACATTTACTGACGTTAGGTAGTCCATTTTCTTACGTAGTCGCGATAGGAACCCAATATTTTTAGCAATTTTATTGCATATATAATCTATGTGTTGAGAGAATTTTAGTTTTTTGTCAATAATAACACCCAGGTATTTTATGTTGCAGACATTTTCAATGGTCTTGTTATTAATCTGGATACAGTCCTCATTATCTGTGTTAATTGTCATTACTTTTGTCTTTGTCTCATTTAACTTTAGCTTATTCATTTCCAACCAGGTATTTATTCCTTTAATGTCATTTAGTAGTAGTTTCGTTCTACAGTCATTAACACTTTTTCCTTCGGCGTATATTAAGGTGTCATCTGCGTACAGTACGATTTTACTTTCCCGTATTACTTTCGGCATATCATTTATGTATAATATAAATAGGAGTGCTCCAAGTATAGATCCTTGAGGGACTCCAGTTTCGACCACTATTTCGCCTGATGAAAATCCATTGAAGCTCGTCCTTTGTGTTCTTTTTGTCAGAAATGATTTGAACCATCGTAATTCCTTGTCTTTAATTCCATAAAGGGACATTTTTTCCAAAAGAATGTTTCTGTCGATAGTCTCAAAAGCTCTATTGAAGTCCAGGAAAAGAGCTATTATTTTGTTTTGTCTTCCAATGGTTTTCCATTCACATATTACATGACATAACATCTACCCTTGATACGCTCCTTCAAATTGACCACTTCATCTCCTCGACGCTGTCAGAGAGAAACCACGCGTCTGTTCTAAGCTTAGACTTCGATAAGGCGTTCGATAGAATAGGTATGCACGTCATACTAAACCAACTCATAAAATGGATAAATGGTCCCAAAATCTTCACTTTCATCAAATCTTTTTTGTGTAACAGACACTTTCGAGTCAAGGTCTCCAACACCCATTACAATCCACACCAACTAAAAAACGGTATTCCACAAGGATCATCCCTCTCGGTAGTCCTATTCCTTATAGCCTTCAACGAAATAAGTAAAACAATAGACATCCTTCCATCCATAGACCACTCGCTCTACGCGGACGATCTTTTCATTTTTTCCAAATCCAAAGACCTTCTTGAAGTCAGTAATACGTTCACGAATGGTGCGATTACTCAGGTGCATCCATTTCGCTCTCCAAATCCATCATCTTCCATATTTGCAAAAAACACTCATGTAACAAAACAATAGAACTCTGCATAAACAATACCCAAATACAGAACACAAACTGCCTAAAAATTCTTGGGCTAGTCTTCAATTCAAGGTTTGATTTCCGAAACCACTGCCTTTATATAAAAAAAAAAAAGCCTCACAGCCAGAGTTAGAAAAATAGCAGATCTAATATAAACTCCCTCATTCATTTAACAAAATCCATCGTACTTTCAAAAATAGACTATGGACTTCCTATCTATGGAAAATGCTCCAAATCGTGCATACAACTGTTAGCCACACCCTATCACGCCGCCATCCGAACAAGCATGAGAGCTCTCCGCTCTACACCCATCAAAAACATTCTGACCGAAGCAGGACTCCCTAGTCTTGCAGAAAGATTTGGGAACCTCACCTCTTCGATCATTCACAAAATAAGCTCCAAATACCCATCTGCTATCCACAAAACTATAACAAAGACCGTAAATCGTATTCGACCTCCGAAAATCCAATCAACCATATTCAACGTCATAGCCCCAGCAAGAGACCTAAATATTCCCATATCCATCCAAAACCCCAAAAGCAATAGCCAACCTCCATGGGAGCTTTGCAGCCGCCAACTAATCACAGACCTCTGTAGCTACACCAAATCCCAAACCAACGATCTCATCTTCAAAGCCCTCTATTCAAGCATCTCCGACAAATACAAATCACTTGGCTGGAACTTTTTGTTTACAGATGCCTCTAAAACCGACACCTTCACCTCATTTGCCGTGGTCAACGAAAGTACCTTAGTACTCTCGAAAGGCCTTCTTCCGCACTATACATCAATATTCACTGCAGAAGCTTTCGCCATTCTCCAAGCCATAAAACTCAGCAAAACAAAAAAAACCATAATCTTCTCAGATAGCCAATCAGCAATCTCAGCCATTAAGAACATTACATCCCCAATAGAATTATTAATTCTATCCGTGACCTCCTCATCTGCAGCAGTGACAATCTAAAAATCGCCTGGATTCCCGGTCATATCGGCATCAAAGGCAACGAAGCCGCAGATCTGGAAGCAAAAACAGCAACAAAACAGCCACTCAAAATGTTCTACCAATACAGTAAAACAGATATTAATAAACTCATTCACAATAACTGGAAACATAATAGGAAAACCTCCTGGTCATCCTACAATCACACCTACAAACAGCTCAACCCCGACGGCATTAAACCAATCTATCCCAATAACATCTCCCAAAAGCAGATCCAAATCTACACCCGACTTCGACTTGGACATAGTTATATCACCCACAAACACCTCTTTCACAAGGAATTACCCCCTATCTGTCACCTCTGTGATCAAAACCTCACACTCACAATATCTCATTTTCTCACCTGCAAAAAAGTTATAACCACAACCAAAAAATTTTCCAACCATAGCCTTACATATCTCCCCACACATGTAAACAGGGAAAACATAGAACTTGTTTACCAAATCATCGATAACCTCAACATCGCAAAACTCATTTAACAACCTACAATGAAAAACCAACTAGTTAAAGGCCCTGGCAGCCAATACTAGTATTGCATTAAATTGTAATTCACTTGCAATTTAATAACATTATAATAATAATTTAAGTTCACTAAGTTCATAATGTACTTCAACATAAACAAAGAAAAACTACACTTCAGTGAATTATATTGAGTAAAAAGGGTGATGTATATTATAAAAAGAAAATCTACGAATTATATGGCGATGAAAGGGAAATTCATTAGGGGGGGAAATTTTCGTAAAATCACTTATTTTTGTTTTTGATTCACGATTTTGGTTTCTTTTCGATTTTTTTTTCTTTTAATTATTTCACTTCACTTTTATTTTTTTATCCCCCATGATGGGTCATGAAGGGGGGGTTTGATGATGATCCGTTAACGAACGGGGAAGGTACCCTCGGTAGATGTTCTGGGTATGGCACTTGCAATCTCCTGATGTACCGGTTCTTTTTCTTTTTCTGCGGTCAAATCGGTCACGTATTTGATCCTATCTGCTTCTGCGCAAAACTACGTTAAGCCACTAAATTCCGGTTGATTCCGGCGGCCTGAATAAGGCAGGAAAACCCAAAATATTGGTTTCCCTCCACCCTTTCCTGTTCGGACATGGATGTAGATTTTATTATTTTCACTAAGGCAATAGAAAAATATAAACCTTCACCTGCGCTTATTCGCCCTTCTGTTGGCAACGCCCGTTGCCGTAGAAGCCCAGCGAAGGGAAATTTGACAGTCGACTTTCGGTTGGTCCTTTTATTTGAATTGATCCCATTTTTGACCAGCCAACTGAGCAGACCACTAATTTTGTAACCCTATTTACTTTGTTTTTAAAACCAAAATTGGAGTTTTTAAATAAATTATAATTGTTGACAAAAGTGGTTTTTGTTGTAATTAACAAATTTTACAAAAACCACTTATAATTGTTGACAAAAGTGGTTTTTGTTGTAATTAACAAATTTTACAAAAACCACTTTTGTCAACAATTATAATTTATTTAAAAACTCCAATTTTGGTTTTAAAAACAAAGTAAATAGGGTTACAAAATTAGTGGTCTGCTCAGTTGGCTGGTCAAAAATGGAATCAATTCAAATAAAAGGACCAACCGAAAGTCGACTGTCAAATTTCCCTTCGCTGGGTTTCTACGGCAACGGGCGTTGCCAACACCCTTCCTTCTTTCAAAAAAAAGGTAGTATCTTTCGTGCAAGTCCCCTTCGTTCCACTCTTCTTCAGGCGCGTATACATGTAACTATATTTATATATATATATATACGAAAATATATTAAGCACCCTTGACTTGTGGGCCGTGTACTCTTGAACCAAAAAAAACACCGCCCGCCACCGTTGGCCCTTTTTATACCGTGGTGCTGAGCTTTGGTTGGCAAAAAATGAGAAAATTTCCCAGGCTTATTGGGAAATTCTCTCATCCTGCAGACCTTCTCTGGCTGAATGGCATGTTCCCACTTGACCACCCCTCTCACTACCTACATCGTCAAGTACCATTGCGTCCGATTAATATAACTATTACTAAAGAATAAATAGGCCTACATCTACATCTAATCAGTCTTTGTAATCTAACTTGTAAAATAAAATCCTCGGTCTAAACCTAATTTTGCCCTTTCGATTGATCTGTAAGCTATTCGCTTTAACTTGCAGCCTTGGTTGTTGCCTCGGGTTACGTTATCGCAGGCTCATCTAAATATTTTATAGCGAGCCGTAAGCTTGTGTGGCCTACAAAGGAAACATCCCCCACCTCGGCGAACTGTCAAACTTTCGTCAATCACTTTATTATTGCAATTCTCAATGAGACCACAGTCTCCAGAAACATCCAAGGAAAAAATAAAAACACAAAAATTATAAAAAAAAAAAAAAGGAAAACAAAAAAAGGAAAACAAAAAAAGGAAAACAATACACAAAAGGGAAACAAAAATTTTGCAGTTTGTGGGATCCTGCAGGTAAGTGCTGTGCGATTCCCTGGGTGCAACTCCCGTGGCGTCTCTATTTATTGTTGGAATTTACTCCTTACTTACTTACTTTTTTTTTTCAGGTTCTAAAAACCACCCCCGGGCTCACGCAACAAGAGTTTCTTGTCCAGAGTTTTTTGTCCGGAATTTGTTGTCCAGAGTTTCTTCTCCAGATTTTCTTGTCCAGAGTTTCTTGTCCAGAGTTTCTTGCCCAGAGTTTCTTGTCCAGAGTTTCTTGTCCCGATTTTCTTGTCCAGAGTTTCTTGCCCAGTTTTTTTCCCCAGATTATCTTGTCCATTGTTTGTTCTCCAGATTTTCTTGTCCAGAGTTTTTTGTCCAGAATTTCTTGAACAGAGTTTCTTGTCTAGATTTTCCTGTCCCCGTTTTCTTACCCAGAGTTTCTTGTTCAGATTTTCTTGTCCAGTTTTTTTTTCCAGATTATCTTGTCCATTGGTTGTTCTCCAGATTTTCTTGTCCAGAGTTTTTTGTCCAGAATTTCTTGTCCAGAGCTTCTTGTCCAGAGTTTTTTGTCCAGAGTTTGTTGTCCAGAGTTTTTTGTCCAGAGTATCTTGTCCAGAGTTTCTTGTCCAGAGTTTCTTGCCCAGAGTTTTTTGTCCAGAGTATCTTGTCCAGAGTTTCTTGTCCAGAGTTTCTTGTCCAGAGTTTCTTGTCGAGAGTTTCTTGTCCAGAGTTTCTTGTCCAGAGTTTCTTGCCCAGAGTTCCTTGCCCAGATTTTCTTGTCCAGAGTTTCTTGCCCAGAATTTTTTGTCCAGAGTTTCTTGTCCAGAGTTTTTTGTCCAGTGTTTCTTGCCCAGAGTTTCTTGTCCAGAATTTCTTGTCAAGAGTTTCTTGTCCAGAATTTCTTGTCAAGAGTTTCTTGTCCAGAATTTTTTGTCCAGAGTTTCTTGTCCAGAGTTTTTTGTCCAGTGTTTCTTGCCCAGAGTTTCTTGTCCAGAATTTCTTGTCAAGAGTTTCTTGTCCAGAATTTTTTGTCCAGAATTTCTTGTCCAGATTTACCTGTCCAGAGTTTTTAGTCTAGATTTTCTTGTCCAGACATTCTTGCCCAGAGTTCCTTGCCCAGATTTTCTGGTCCAGATTTTCTTGCCAGAATTTCTTGTCCAGAGTTTCTTGTCCAGAGCTTCTTGTCCAGAGTTTCTTGTCCAGAGTTTGTTGTCCAGAGCTTCTTGTCCAGAGTTTCTTGTTCAGAGTTTCTTGTCCAGAGTTTCTTGCCCAGAGTTTTTTGTCCAGAGTATCTTGTCCAGAGTTTCTTGTCCAGAGTTTCTTGTCCAGAGTTTCTTGTCCAGAGTTTCTTGTCCAGAGTTTCTTGTCCAGAGTTTCTTGCCCAGAGTTCCTTGCCCAGATTTTCTTGTCCAGAGTTTCTTGCATAGATTTTCTGGTCCAGATTTTCCTGCCAGAATTTCTTGTCCAGAGTTTTTTGTCCAGAGTTTTTTGTCCAGAGTATCTTGTCCAGAGTTTCTTGTCCAGAGTTTCTTGTGCAGTTGTTCTTCTCCAGATTTTCTGGTCCAGTTTTTCTTCTCCAGATTACTTTGTCCATTGTTTGTTCTCCAGATTGTCTTGTTCAGAGTTTCTTCTCCAGATTTTCTTGTCCAGATTTTCTTGTCCAGAGTTTCTTGTCCAGAGTTTCTTGTCCAGAGTTTCTTGCCCAGAGTTTCTTGTCCAGAGTTTCTTGTCCCGATTTTCTTGTCCAGAGTTTCTTGCCCAGTTTTTTTTCCCCAGATTATCTTGTCCATTGTTTGTTCTCCAGATTTTCTTGTCCAGAGTTTTTTGTCCAGAATTTCTTGAACAGAGTTTCTTGTCTAGATTTTCCTGTCCCCGTTTTCTTACCCAGAGTTTCTTGTCCAGAGTTTCTTGTCCAGAGTTTCTTGTCCAGAGTTTCTTGTCCAGAGTTTTTTGTCCAGAGTTTCTTGTCCAGAGTTTCTTGTCCAGAGTTCCTTGCCCAGATTTTCTTGTCCAGAGTTTCTTGCATAGATTTTCTGGTCCAGATTTTCTTGTCCAGAGGTTTTTGTGCAGAGGTTCTTGCTCAGAGTTTCTTGTCCAGAGTTTCTTGTCCAGAGTTTCTTGTCCAGAGTTTCTTGTCCAGAGTTTCTTGTCCAGAGTTTGTTGTCCGCAGTTTCTTGTCCAGAGTTTCTTGTCCAGAGTTTCTTGTCCAGAGTTTCTTGTCCAGAGTTTCTTGTCCAGAGTTTGTTGTCCAGAGTTTGTTGTCCAGAGCTTCTTGTCCAGAGTTTCTTGTTCAGAGTTTCTTGTCCAGAGTTTCTTGCCCAGATTTTCTTGTCCAGAGTTTTCTTGTCCAGAGTTTCTTGTCCAGATTTTCTTGTCCAGAGTTTCTTGTCCAGAGTTTCTTGTCCAGAGTTTCTTGTCCAGAGTTTTTTGTCCAGAGTTTCTTGTCCAGAGTTTCTTGTCCAGAGTTTGTTGTCCAGAGTTTGTTGTCCAGAGTTTGTTGTCCAGAGCTTCTTGTCCAGAGTTTCTAGTTCAGAGTTTCTTGTCCAGAGTTTCTTGCCCAGAGTTTTTTTGTCCAGAGTATCTTGTCCAGAGTTTCTTGTCCAGAGTTTCTTGTCCAGAGTTTCTTGCCCAGAGTTCCTTGCCCAGATTTTCTTGTCCAGAGTTTCTTGCATAGATTTTCTGGTCCAGATTTTCTTGCCAGAATTTCTTGTCCAGAGTTTCTTGTCCAGAGCTTCTTGTCCAGAGTTTCTTGTCCAGAGTTTGTTGTCCAGCGCTTCTTGTCCAGAGTTTCTTGTTCAGAGTTTCTTGTCCAGAGTTTCTTGCCCAGAGTTTTTTGTCCAGAGTATCTTGTCCAGAGTTTCTTGTCCAGAGTTTCTTGTCCAGAGTTTCTTGCCCAGAGTTCCTTGCCCAGATTTTCTTGTCCAGAGTTTCTTGTCCAGATTTTTTTGTCCAGATTTTCTGGCCCAGAGTTTCTTGTCCAGAGTTTCTTGTCCAGAGTTTCTTGTCCAGAGTTTCTTGTCCAGAGTTTCTTGTTTAGAGTTTCTTGTCCCGATTTTCTTGTCCAGAGTTTCTTGTCCAGAGGTTTTTTGCAGAGGTTCTTGCTCAGAGTTCTCTGTCCAGAGTTTCTTGTCCAGAGTCTTTTGTCCAGAGTTTCTTGTCCAGAGTTTTTTGTCCAGTGTTTCTTGCCCAGAGTTTCTTGTTCAGAATTTCTTGTCAAGAGTTTCTTGTCCAGAATTTTTTGTCCAGAATTTCTTGTCCAGATTTACCTGTCCAGAGTTTTTAGTCTAGATTTTCTTGTCCAGACATTCTTGCCCAGAGTTCCTTGCCCAGATTTTCTTGTCCAGAGTTTCTTGCATAGATTTTCTGGTCCAGATTTTCTTGTCCAGAGTTTCTTGTGCAGTTGTTCTTCTCCAGATTTTCTGGTCCAGTTTTTCTTCTCCAGATTACCTTGTCCATTGTTTGTTCTCCAGATTGTCTTGTTCAGAGTTTTTTGTCCAGATTTTCTTGTCCAGAGTTTCTTGTCCAGAGTTTCTTGTCCAGAGTTTCTTGCCCAGAGTTTCTTGTCCAGAGTTTCTTGTCCCGATTTTCTTGTCCCGATTTTCTTGTCCAGAGTTTTTTGTCCAGCGTTTCTTGCCCAGAGTTTCTTGTCCAGACTTTCTTGTGCAGAGTTTGTTGTCCAGAGTTTCTTGTCCAGAGTTTCTTGTCCAGAGTTTCTTGTCCAGAGTTTCTTGTCCAGATTTTCTTGTCCAGAGTTTCTTGTCTAGTTTTTTTTCTCCAGATAATCTTGTCCATTGTTTGTTCTCCAGATTTTCTTGTCCAGAGTTTGTTCTCCAGATTTTCTTGTCCAGAGTTTCTTGTCCAGAGTTTCTTGCCCAGAGTTTCTTGTCCAGAGTTTCTTGTCCCGATTTTCTTGTCCAGAGTTTCTTGTCCAGAGTTTCTTGCCCAGTTTTTTTTCTCCAGATTATCTTGTCCATTGTTTGTTCTCCAGATTTTCTTGTCCAGAGTTTTTTGTCCAGAATTTCTTGTCCAGAGTTTCTTGTCCAGAGCTTCTTGTCCAGAGTTTCTTGTCCAGAGTTTGTTGTCCAGAGTTTGTTGTCCAGAGTTTGTTGTCCAGAGTTTGTTGTCCAGAGCTTCTTGTCCAGAGTTTCTTGTTCAGAGTTTCTTGTCCAGAGTTTCTTGTCCAGAGTTTCTTGTCCAGAGTTTCTTGTCCAGAGTTTCCTGTCCAGATTTTCTTGTCCAGATTTTCTTGTCCAGAGTTTTTTGTCCAGATTTTCTTGCCAGAGTTTCTTGTTCAGAGTTTCTTGTCCAGAGTTTCTTAACCAGAGTTTCTTGTCCAGAGTTTGTTGTCCGCAGTTTCTTGTCCAGAGTTTCTTGTCCAGATTTTCTTGTCCGGAGATTTTTGTCCAGAGTTTCTTGTCCAGAGTTTCTTGTCCAGAGTTTCTTGTCCAGAGTTTCTTCTCCAGATTTTCTTGTCCAGTTTTTCTTCTCCAGATTACCTTGTCTATTGTTTGTTCTCCAGATTGTCTTGTTCAGAGTTTCTTCTCCAGATTTTCTTTTCCAGAGTTTCTTGTCCAGAGTTTCTTGTCCAGAGTTTCTTGTCCAGAGTTTCTTGTCCAGAGTTTCTTGTCCAGAGTTTCTTGTCCAGAGTTTCTTGTCCAGATTTTCTTGTCCAGAGTTTCTTGGCCAGTTTTTTTTCTCCAGATTATCTTGTCCATTGTTTGTTCTCCAGATTTTCTTGTCCAGAGTTTTTTGTCCAGAATTTCTTGTCCAGAGTTTCTTGTCCAGAGCTTCTTGTCCAGAGTTTCTTGTCCATAGTTTCTTGTCCAGAGTTTGTTGTCCAGAGCTTCTTGTCCAGAGTTTTTTGTCCAGAGTTTGTTGTCCAGAGTTTTTTGTCCAGAGTTTCTTGTCCAGAGTTTCTTGTCCAGAGTTCCTTGCCCAGATTTTCTTGTCCAGAGTTTCTTGCATAGATTTTCTGGTCCAGATTTTCTTGCCAGAGTTTCTTGTCCAGAGGTTTTTGTGCAGAGGTTCTTGCTCAGAGTTTCTTGTCCAGAGTTTCTTGTCCAGAGTTTCTTGTCCAGAGTTTCTTAACCAGAGTTTCTTGTCCAGAGTTTCTTGTCCAGAGTTTCTTGTCCAGAGTTTCTTGTCCAGAGTTTTTTGTCCAGAGTTTCTTGTCCAGAGTTTGTTGTCCAGAGCTTCTTGTCCAGAGTTTCTTGTTCAGAGTTTCTTGTCCAAAGTTTCTTGTCCAGAGTTTCTTGTCCCGATTTTCTTGTCCAGAGTTTCTTGTTCAGAGTTTCTTGTCCAGAGTTTCTTGTCCAGAGTTTTTTGTCCAGAGTTTGTTGTCCAGAGTTTTTTGTCCAGAGTTTCTTGTCCAGAGCTTCTTGTCCAGAGTTTTTTGTCCAGAGTTTGTTGTCCAGAGTTTTTTGTCCAGAGTATCTTGTCCAGAGTTTCTTGTCCAGAGTTTCTTGCCCAGAGTTTTTTGTCCAGAGTATCTTGTCCAGAGTTTCTTGTCCAGAGTTTCTTGTCCAGAGTTTCTTGTCGAGAGTTTCTTGTCCAGAGTTTCTTGTCCAGAGTTTCTTGCCCAGAGTTTCTTGTCCAGATTTTCTTGTCCAGAGTTTCTTGCATAGATTTTCTGGTCCAGATTTTCCTGCCAGAATTTCTTGTCCAGAGTTTTTTGTCCAGAGTTTTTTGTCCAGAGTATCTTGTCCAGAGTTTCTTGTCCAGAGTTTCTTGTGCAGTTGTTCTTCTCCAGATTTTCTGGTCCAGTTTTTCTTCTCCAGATTACTTTGTCCATTGTTTGTTCTCCAGATTGTCTTGTTCAGAGTTTCTTCTCCAGATTTTCTTGTCCAGATTTTCTTGTCCAGAGTTTCTTGTCCAGAGTTTCTTGTCCAGAGTTTCTTGCCCAGAGTTTCTTGTCCAGAGTTTCTTGTCCCGATTTTCTTGTCCAGAGTTTCTTGCCCAGTTTTTTTTCCCCAGATTATCTTGTCCATTGTTTGTTCTCCAGATTTTCTTGTCCAGAGTTTTTTGTCCAGAATTTCTTGAACAGAGTTTCTTGTCTAGATTTTCCTGTCCCCGTTTTCTTACCCAGAGTTTCTTGTCCAGAGCTTCTTGTCCAGAGTTTTTTGTCCAGAGTTTGTTGTCCAGAGTTTTTTGTCCAGAGTATCTTGTCCAGAGTTTCTTATCCAGAGTTCCTTGCCCAGATTTTCTTGTCCAGAGTTTCTTGCATAGATTTTCTGGTCCAGATTTTCTTGTCCAGAGGTTTTTGTGCAGAGGTTCTTGCTCAGAGTTTCTTGTCCAGAGTTTCTTGTCCAGAGTTTCTTGTCCAGAGTTTCTTGTCCAGAGTTTCTTAACCAGAGTTTCTTGTCCAGAGTTTCTTGTCCAGAGTTTCTTAACCAGAGTTTCTTGTCCAGAGTTTCTTGTCCAGAGTTTCTTGTCCGCAGTTTCTTGTCCAGAGTTTCTTGTCCAGAGTTTCTTGTCCAGAGTTTCTTGTCCAGAGTTTCTTGTCCAGAGTTTGTTGTCCAGAGTTTGTTGTCCAGAGCTTCTTGTCCAGAGTTTCTTGTTCAGAGTTTCTTGTCCAGAGTTTCTTGCCCAGATTTTCTTGTCCAGAGTTTTCTTGTCCAGAGTTTCTTGTCCAGATTTTCTTGTCCAGAGTTTCTTGTCCAGAGTTTCTTGTCCAGAGTTTCTTGTCCAGAGTTTTTTGTCCAGAGTTTCTTGTCCAGAGTTTGTTGTCCAGAGTTTGTTGTCCAGAGTTTGTTGTCCAGATTTTCTTGTCAGAGTTTCTAGTTCAGAGTTTCTTGTCCAGAGTTTCTTGCCCAGAGTTTTTTTGTCCAGAGTATCTTGTCCAGAGTTTCTTGTCCAGAGTTTCTTGTCCAGAGTTTCTTGCCCAGAGTTCCTTGCCCAGATTTTCTTGTCCAGAGTTTCTTGCATAGATTTTCTGGTCCAGATTTTCTTGCCAGAATTTCTTGTCCAGAGTTTCTTGTCCAGAGTTTCTTGTCCAAAGTTTCTTGTCCAGAGTTTCTTGTCCCGATTTTCTTGTCCAGAGTTTCTTGTTCAGAGTTTCTTGTCCAGAGTTTCTTGTCCAGAGTTTTTTGTCCAGAGTTTGTTGTCCAGAGTTTCTTGCATAGATTTTCTGGTCCAGATTTTCTTGCCAGAGTTTCTTGTCCAGAGGTTTTTGTGCAGAGGTTCTTGCTCAGAGTTTCTTGTCCAGAGTTTCTTGTCCAGAGTTTCTTGTCCAGAGTTTCTTGTCCAGAGTTTCTTGTCCAGAGTTTCTTGTCAAGAGTTTCTTGTCCAGAGTTTCTTGTCCAGAGTTTTTTGTCCAGAGTTTCTTGTCCAGAGTTTGTTGTCCAGAGTTTGTTGTCCAGAGTTTGTTGTCCAGATTTTCTTGTCCAGAGTTTCTTGTTCAGAGTTTCTTGTCCAGAGTTTCTTGCCCAGAGTTTTTTGTCCAGTGTTTCTTGCCCAGAGTTTCTTGTCCAGAATTTCTTGTCAAGAGTTTCTTGTCCAGAATTTTTTGTCCAGAATTTCTTGTCCAGATTTACCTGTCCAGAGTTTTTAGTCTAGATTTTCTTGTCCAGACATTCTTGCCCAGAGTTCCTTGCCCAGATTTTCTGGTCCAGATTTTCTTGCCAGAATTTCTTGTCCAGAGTTTCTTGTCCAGAGCTTCTTGTCCAGAGTTTCTTGTCCAGAGTTTGTTGTCCAGAGCTTCTTGTCCAGAGTTTCTTGTTCAGAGTTTCTTGTCCAGAGTTTCTTGCCCAGAGTTTTTTGTCCAGAGTATCTTGTCCAGAGTTTCTTGTCCAGAGTTTCTTGTCCAGAGTTTCTTGTCGAGAGTTTCTTGTCCAGAGTTTCTTGTCCAGAGTTTCTTGCCCAGAGTTCCTTGCCCAGATTTTCTTGTCCAGAGTTTCTTGCATAGATTTTCTGGTCCAGATTTTCCTGCCAGAATTTCTTGTCCAGAGTTTTTTGTCCAGAGTTTTTTGTCCAGAGTATCTTGTCCAGAGTTTCTTGTCCAGAGTTTCTTGTGCAGTTGTTCTTCTCCAGATTTTCTGGTCCAGTTTTTCTTCTCCAGATTACTTTGTCCATTGTTTGTTCTCCAGATTGTCTTGTTCAGAGTTTCTTCTCCAGATTTTCTTGTCCAGATTTTCTTGTCCAGAGTTTCTTGTCCAGAGTTTCTTGTCCAGAGTTTCTTGCCCAGAGTTTCTTGTCCAGAGTTTCTTGTCCAGAGTTTGTTGTCCAGAGCTTCTTGTCCAGAGTTTCTTGTTCAGAGTTTCTTGTCCAAAGTTTCTTGTCCAGAGTTTCTTGTCCCGATTTTCTTGTCCAGAGTTTCTTGTTCAGAGTTTCTTGTCCAGAGTTTCTTGTCCAGAGTTTTTTGTCCAGAGTTTGTTGTCCAGAGTTTTTTGTCCAGAATTTCTTGTCCAGAGCTTCTTGTCCAGAGTTTTTTGTCCAGAGTTTGTTGTCCAGAGTTTTTTGTCCAGAGTATCTTGTCCAGAGTTTCTTGTCCAGAGTTTCTTGCCCAGAGTTTTTTGTCCAGAGTATCTTGTCCAGAGTTTCTTGTCCAGAGTTTCTTGTCCAGAGTTTCTTGTCGAGAGTTTCTTGTCCAGAGTTTCTTGTCCAGAGTTTCTTGCCCAGAGTTCCTTGCCCAGATTTTCTTGTCCAGAGTTTCTTGCATAGATTTTCTGGTCCAGATTTTCCTGCCAGAATTTCTTGTCCAGAGTTTTTTGTCCAGAGTTTTTTGTCCAGAGTATCTTGTCCAGAGTTTCTTGTCCAGAGTTTCTTGTGCAGTTGTTCTTCTCCAGATTTTCTGGTCCAGTTTTTCTTCTCCAGATTACTTTGTCCATTGTTTGTTCTCCAGATTGTCTTGTTCAGAGTTTCTTCTCCAGATTTTCTTGTCCAGATTTTCTTGTCCAGAGTTTCTTGTCCAGAGTTTCTTGTCCAGAGTTTCTTGCCCAGAGTTTCTTGTCCAGAGTTTCTTGTCCCGATTTTCTTGTCCAGAGTTTCTTGCCCAGTTTTTTTTCCCCAGATTATCTTGTCCATTGTTTGTTCTCCAGATTTTCTTGTCCAGAGTTTTTTGTCCAGAATTTCTTGAACAGAGTTTCTTGTCTAGATTTTCCTGTCCCCGTTTTCTTACCCAGAGTTTCTTGTCCAGAGTTTCTTGTCCAGAGTTTTTTGTCCAGAGTTTGTTGTCCAGAGTTTTTTGTCCAGAGTATCTTGTCCAGAGTTTCTTATCCAGAGTTCCTTGCCCAGATTTTCTTGTCCAGAGTTTCTTGCATAGATTTTCTGGTCCAGATTTTCTTGTCCAGAGGTTTTTGTGCAGAGGTTCTTGCTCAGAGTTTCTTGTCCAGAGTTTCTTGTCCAGAGTTTCTTGTCCAGAGTTTCTTGTCCAGAGTTTCTTGTCCAGAGTTTCTTGTCCAGAGTTTCTTGTCCAGAGTTTCTTAACCAGAGTTTCTTGTCCAGAGTTTCTTGTCCAGAGTTTGTTGTCCGCAGTTTCTTGTCCAGAGTTTCTTGTCCAGAGTTTCTTGTCCAGAGTTTCTTGTCCAGAGTTTCTTGTCCAGAGTTTGTTGTCCAGAGTTTGTTGTCCAGAGCTTCTTGTCCAGAGTTTCTTGTTCAGAGTTTCTTGTCCAGAGTTTCTTGCCCAGATTTTCTTGTCCAGAGTTTTCTTGTCCAGAGTTTCTTGTCCAGATTTTCTTGTCCAGAGTTTCTTGTCCAGAGTTTCTTGTCCAGAGTTTCTTGTCCAGAGTTTTTTGTCCAGAGTTTCTTGTCCAGAGTTTGTTGTCCAGAGTTTGTTGTCCAGAGTTTGTTGTCCAGATTTTCTTGTCCAGAGTTTCTAGTTCAGAGTTTCTTGTCCAGAGTTTCTTGCCCAGAGTTTTTTTGTCCAGAGTATCTTGTCCAGAGTTTCTTGTCCAGAGTTTCTTGTCCAGAGTTTCTTGCCCAGAGTTCCTTGCCCAGATTTTCTTGTCCAGAGTTTCTTGCATAGATTTTCTGGTCCAGATTTTCTTGCCAGAATTTCTTGTCCAGAGTTTCTTGTCCAGAGTTTCTTGTCCAGAGTTTCTTGTCCAGAGTTTCTTGTCCCGATTTTCTTGTCCAGAGTTTCTTGTTCAGAGTTTCTTGTCCAGAGTTTCTTGTCCAGAGTTTTTTGTCCAGAGTTTGTTGTCCAGAGTTTCTTGTATAGATTTTCTGGTCCAGATTTTCTTGCCAGAGTTTCTTGTCCAGAGGTTTTTGTGCAGAGGTTCTTGCTCAGAGTTTCTTGTCCAGAGTTTCTTGTCCAGAGTTTCTTGTCCAGAGTTTCTTAACCAGAGTTTCTTGTCCAGAGTTTCTTGTCAAGAGTTTCTTGTCCAGAGTTTCTTGTCCAGAGTTTTTTGTCCAGAGTTTCTTGTCCAGAGTTTGTTGTCCAGAGTTTGTTGTCCAGAGTTTGTTGTCCAGATTTTCTTGTCCAGAGTTTCTAGTTCAGAGTTTCTTGTCCAGAGTTTCTTGCCCAGAGTTTTTTGTCCAGTGTTTCTTGCCCAGAGTTTCTTGTCCAGAATTTCTTGTCAAGAGTTTCTTGTCCAGAATTTTTTGTCCAGAATTTCTTGTCCAGATTTACCTGTCCAGAGTTTTTAGTCTAGATTTTCTTGTCCAGACATTCTTGCCCAGAGTTCCTTGCCCAGATTTTCTGGTCCAGATTTTCTTGCCAGAATTTCTTGTCCAGAGTTTCTTGTCCAGAGCTTCTTGTCCAGAGTTTCTTGTCCAGAGTTTGTTGTCCAGAGCTTCTTGTCCAGAGTTTCTTGTTCAGAGTTTCTTGTCCAGAGTTTCTTGCCCAGAGTTTTTTGTCCAGAGTATCTTGTCCAGAGTTTCTTGTCCAGAGTTTCTTGTCCAGAGTTTCTTGTCGAGAGTTTCTTGTCCAGAGTTTCTTGTCCAGAGTTTCTTGCCCAGAGTTCCTTGCCCAGATTTTCTTGTCCAGAGTTTCTTGCCTAGATTTTCTGGTCCAGATTTTCCTGCCAGAGTTTCTTGTCCAGAGTTTTTTGTCCAGAGTTTTTTGTCCAGAGTATCTTGTCCAGAGTTTCTTGTCCAGAGTTTCTTGTGCAGTTGTTCTTCTCCAGATTTTCTGGTCCAGTTTTTCTTCTCCAGATTACTTTGTCCATTGTTTGTTCTCCAGATTGTCTTGTTCAGAGTTTCTTCTCCAGATTTTCTTGTCCAGATTTTCTTGTCCAGAGTTTCTTGTCCAGAGTTTCTTGTCCAGAGTTTCTTGCCCAGAGTTTCTTGTCCAGAGTTTCTTGTCCCGATTTTCTTGTCCAGAGTTTCTTGCCCAGTTTTTTTTCCCCAGATTATCTTGTCCATTGTTTGTTCTCCAGATTTTCTTGTCCAGAGTTTTTTGTCCAGAATTTCTTGAACAGAGTTTCTTGTCTAGATTTTCCTGTCCCCGTTTTCTTACCCAGAGTTTCTTGTCCAGAGTTTCTTGTCCAGAGTTTCTTGTCCAGAGTTTGTTGTCCAGAGTTTTTTGTCCAGAGTTTCTTGTCCAGAGTTTCTTGTCCAGAGTTCCTTGCCCAGATTTTCTTGTCCAGAGTTTCTTGCATAGATTTTCTGGTCCAGATTTTCTTGTCCAGAGGTTTTTGTGCAGAGGTTCTTGCTCAGAGTTTCTTGTCCAGAGTTTCTTGTCCAGAGTTTCTTGTCCAGAGTTTCTTGTCCAGAGTTTCTTGTCCAGAGTTTGTTGTCCGCAGTTTCTTGTCCAGAGTTTCTTGTCCAGAGTTTCTTGTCCAGAGTTTCTTGTCCAGAGTTTCTTGTCCAGAGTTTGTTGTCCAGAGTTTGTTGTCCAGAGCTTCTTGTCCAGAGTTTCTTGTTCAGAGTTTCTTGTCCAGAGTTTCTTGCCCAGATTTTCTTGTCCAGAGTTTTCTTGTCCAGAGTTTCTTGTCCAGATTTTCTTGTCCAGAGTTTCTTGTCCAGAGTTTCTTGTCCAGAGTTTCTTGTCCAGAGTTTTTTGTCCAGAGTTTCTTGTCCAGAGTTTCTTGTCCAGAGTTTGTTGTCCAGAGTTTGTTGTCCAGAGTTTGTTGTCCAGAGCTTCTTGTCCAGAGTTTCTAGTTCAGAGTTTCTTGTCCAGAGTTTCTTGCCCAGAGTTTTTTTGTCCAGAGTATCTTGTCCAGAGTTTCTTGTCCAGAGTTTCTTGTCCAGAGTTTCTTGCCCAGAGTTCCTTGCCCAGATTTTCTTGTCCAGAGTTTCTTGCATAGATTTTCTGGTCCAGATTTTCTTGCCAGAATTTCTTGTCCAGAGTTTCTTGTCCAGAGCTTCTTGTCCAGAGTTTCTTGTCCAGAGTTTGTTGTCCAGAGCTTCTTGTCCAGAGTTTCTTGTTCAGAGTTTCTTGTCCAGAGTTTCTTGCCCAGAGTTTTTTGTCCAGAGTATCTTGTCCAGAGTTTCTTGTCCAGAGTTTCTTGTCCAGAGTTTCTTGCCCAGAGTTCCTTGCACAGATTTTCTTGTCCAGAGTTTCTTGTCCAGATTTTTTTGTCCAGATTTTCTGGCCCAGAGTTTCTTGTCCAGAGTTTCTTGTCCAGAGTTTCTTGTCCAGAGTTTCTTGTCCAGAGTTTCTTGTTTAGAGTTTCTTGTCCCGATTTTCTTGTCCAGAGTTTCTTGTCCAGAGGTTTTTTGCAGAGGTTCTTGCTCAGAGTTCTCTGTCCAGAGTTTCTTGTCCAGAGTCTTTTGTCCAGAGTTTCTTGTCCAGAGTTTTTTGTCCAGTGTTTCTTGCCCAGAGTTTCTTGTTCAGAATTTCTTGTCAAGAGTTTCTTGTCCAGAATTTTTTGTCCAGAATTTCTTGTCCAGATTTACCTGTCCAGAGTTTTTAGTCTAGATTTTCTTGTCCAGACATTCTTGCCCAGAGTTCCTTGCCCAGATTTTCTTGTCCAGAGTTTCTTGCATAGATTTTCTGGTCCAGATTTTCTTGTCCAGAGTTTCTTGTGCAGTTGTTCTTCTCCAGATTTTCTGGTCCAGTTTTTCTTCTCCAGATTACCTTGTCCATTGTTTGTTCTCCAGATTGTCTTGTTCAGAGTTTTTTGTCCAGATTTTCTTGTCCAGAGTTTCTTGTCCAGAGTTTCTTGCCCAGAGTTTTTTGTCCAGATTTTCTTGTCCAGAGTTTCTTGTCTAGTTTTTTTTCTCCAGATAATCTTGTCCATTGTTTGTTCTCCAGATTTTCTTGTCCAGAGTTTGTTCTCCAGATTTTCTTGTCCAGAGTTTCTTGTCCAGAGTTTCTTGCCCAGAGTTTCTTGTCCAGAGTTTCTTGTCCCGATTTTCTTGTCCAGAGTTTCTTGTCCAGAGTTTCTTGCCCAGTTTTTTTTCTCCAGATTATCTTGTCCATTGTTTGTTCTCCAGATTTTCTTGTCCAGAGTTTTTTGTCCAGAATTTCTTGTCCAGAGTTTCTTGTCCAGAGCTTCTTGTCCAGAGTTTCTTGTCCAGAGTTTGTTGTCCAGAGTTTGTTGTCCAGAGTTTGTTGTCCAGAGTTTGTTGTCCAGAGCTTCTTGTCCAGAGTTTCTTGTTCAGAGTTTCTTGTCCAGAGTTTCTTGTCCAGAGTTTCTTGTCCAGAGTTTCTTGTCCAGAGTTTCCTGTCCAGATTTTCTTGTCCAGATTTTCTTGTCCAGAGTTTTTTGTCCAGATTTTCTTGCCAGAGTTTCTTGTTCAGAGTTTCTTGTCCAGAGTTTCTTAACCAGAGTTTCTTGTCCAGAGTTTGTTGTCCGCAGTTTCTTGTCCAGAGTTTCTTGTCCAGATTTTCTTGTCCGGAGATTTTTGTCCAGAGTTTCTTGTCCAGAGTTTCTTGTCCAGAGTTTCTTGTCCAGAGTTTCTTCTGCAGTTGTTCTTCTCCAGATTTTCTTGTCCAGTTTTTCTTCTCCAGATTACCTTGTCTATTGTTTGTTCTCCAGATTGTCTTGTTCAGAGTTTCTTCTCCAGATTTTCTTTTCCAGAGTTTCTTGTCCAGAGTTTCTTGTCCAGAGTTTCTTGTCCAGAGTTTCTTGTCCAGAGTTTCTTGTCCAGAGTTTCTTGTCCAGAGTTTCTTGTCCAGAGTTTCTTGTCCAGATTTTCTTGTTTAGAGTTTCTTCTCCAGATTTTCTTGTCCAGATTTTCTTGTCCAGAGTTTCTTGTCCAGAGTTTCTTGTCCAGAGTTTCTTGCCCAGAGTTTCTTGTCCAGAGTTTCTTGTCCCGATTTTCTTGTCCAGAGTTTCTTGTCCATAGTTTCTTGTCCAGAGTTTGTTGTCCAGAGCTTCTTGTCCAGAGTTTTTTGTCCAGAGTTTGTTGTCCAGAGTTTTTTGTCCAGACTTTCTTGTCCAGAGTTTCTTGTCCAGAGTTCCTTGCCCAGATTTTCTTGTCCAGAGTTTCTTGCATAGATTTTCTGGTCCAGATTTTCTTGCCAGAGTTTCTTGTCCAGAGGTTTTTGTGCAGAGGTTCTTGCTCAGAGTTTCTTGTCCAGAGTTTCTTGTCCAGAGTTTCTTGTCCAGAGTTTCTTAACCAGAGTTTCTTGTCCAGAGTTTCTTGTCAAGAGTTTCTTGTCCAGAGTTTCTTGTCCAGAGTTTTTTGTCCAGAGTTTCTTGTCCAGAGTTTGTTGTCCAGAGCTTCTTGTCCAGAGTTTCTTGTTCAGAGTTTCTTGTCCAAAGTTTCTTGTCCAGAGTTTCTTGTCCCGATTTTCTTGTCCAGAGTTTCTTGTTCAGAGTTTCTTGTCCAGAGTTTCTTGTCCAGAGTTTTTTGTCCAGAGTTTGTTGTCCAGAGTTTTTTGTCCAGAATTTCTTGTCCAGAGCTTCTTGTCCAGAGTTTTTTGTCCAGAGTTTGTTGTCCAGAGTTTTTTGTCCAGAGTATCTTGTCCAGAGTTTCTTGTCCAGAGTTTCTTGCCCAGAGTTTTTTGTCCAGAGTATCTTGTCCAGAGTTTCTTGTCCAGAGTTTCTTGTCCAGAGTTTCTTGTCGAGAGTTTCTTGTCCAGAGTTTCTTGTCCAGAGTTTCTTGCCCAGAGTTCCTTGCCCAGATTTTCTTGTCCAGAGTTTCTTGCATAGATTTTCTGGTCCAGATTTTCCTGCCAGAATTTCTTGTCCAGAGTTTTTTGTCCAGAGTTTTTTGTCCAGAGTTTCTTGTCCAGAGTTTCTTGTCCAGAGTTTCTTGTGCAGTTGTTCTTCTCCAGATTTTCTGGTCCAGTTTTTCTTCTCCAGATTACTTTGTCCATTGTTTGTTCTCCAGATTGTCTTGTTCAGAGTTTCTTCTCCAGAGTTTCTTGTCCAGATTTTCTTGTCCAGAGTTTCTTGTCCAGAGTTTCTTGTCCAGAGTTTCTTGCCCAGAGTTTCTTGTCCAGAGTTTCTTGTCCCGATTTTCTTGTCCAGAGTTTCTTGCCCAGTTTTTTTTCCCCAGATTATCTTGTCCATTGTTTGTTCTCCAGATTTTCTTGTCCAGAGTTTTTTGTCCAGAATTTCTTGAACAGAGTTTCTTGTCTAGATTTTCCTGTCCCCGTTTTCTTACCCAGAGTTTCTTGTCCAGAGCTTCTTGTCCAGAGTTTTTTGTCCAGAGTTTGTTGTCCAGAGTTTTTTGTCCAGAGTATCTTGTCCAGAGTTTCTTATCCAGAGTTCCTTGCCCAGATTTTCTTGTCCAGAGTTTCTTGCATAGATTTTCTGGTCCAGATTTTCTTGTCCAGAGGTTTTTGTGCAGAGGTTCTTGCTCAGAGTTTCTTGTCCAGAGTTTCTTGTCCAGAGTTTCTTGTCCAGAGTTTCTTGTCCAGAGTTTCTTAACCAGAGTTTCTTGTCCAGAGTTTCTTGTCCAGAGTTTCTTAACCAGAGTTTCTTGTCCAGAGTTTCTTGTCCAGAGTTTGTTGTCCGCAGTTTCTTGTCCAGAGTTTCTTGTCCAGAGTTTCTTGTCCAGAGTTTCTTGTCCAGAGTTTCTTGTCCAGAGTTTGTTGTCCAGAGTTTGTTGTCCAGAGCTTCTTGTCCAGAGTTTCTTGTTCAGAGTTTCTTGTCCAGAGTTTCTTGCCCAGATTTTCTTGTCCAGAGTTTTCTTGTCCAGAGTTTCTTGTCCAGATTTTCTTGTCCAGAGTTTCTTGTCCAGAGTTTCTTGTCCAGAGTTTCTTGTCCAGAGTTTTTTGTCCAGAGTTTCTTGTCCAGAGTTTCTTGTCCAGAGTTTGTTGTCCAGAGTTTGTTGTCCAGATTTTCTTGTCCAGAGTTTCTAGTTCAGAGTTTCTTGTCCAGAGTTTCTTGCCCAGAGTTTTTTTGTCCAGAGTATCTTGTCCAGAGTTTCTTGTCCAGAGTTTCTTGTCCAGAGTTTCTTGCCCAGAGTTCCTTGCCCAGATTTTCTTGTCCAGAGTTTCTTGCATAGATTTTCTGGTCCAGATTTTCTTGCCAGAATTTCTTGTCCAGAGTTTCTTGTCCAGAGTTTCTTGTCCAAAGTTTCTTGTCCAGAGTTTCTTGTCCCGATTTTCTTGTCCAGAGTTTCTTGTTCAGAGTTTCTTGTCCAGAGTTTCTTGTCCAGAGTTTTTTGTCCAGAGTTTGTTGTCCAGAGTTTCTTGCATAGATTTTCTGGTCCAGATTTTCTTGCCAGAGTTTCTTGTCCAGAGGTTTTTGTGCAGAGGTTCTTGCTCAGAGTTTCTTGTCCAGAGTTTCTTGTCCAGAGTTTCTTGTCCAGAGTTTCTTAACCAGAGTTTCTTGTCCAGAGTTTCTTGTCAAGAGTTTCTTGTCCAGAGTTTCTTGTCCAGAGTTTTTTGTCCAGAGTTTCTTGTCCAGAGTTTGTTGTCCAGAGTTTGTTGTCCAGAGTTTGTTGTCCAGATTTTCTTGTCCAGAGTTTCTAGTTCAGAGTTTCTTGTCCAGAGTTTCTTGCCCAGAGTTTTTTTGTCCAGAGTATCTTGTCCAGAGTTTCTTGTCCAGAGTTTCTTGTCCAGAGTTTCTTGCCCAGAGTTCCTTGCCCAGATTTTCTTGTCCAGAGTTTCTTGCATAGATTTTCTGGTCCAGATTTTCTTGCCAGAATTTCTTGTCCAGAGTTTCTTGTCCAGAGTTTCTTGTCCAAAGTTTCTTGTCCAGAGTTTCTTGTCCCGATTTTCTTGTCCAGAGTTTCTTGTTCAGAGTTTCTTGTCCAGAGTTTCTTGTCCAGAGTTTTTTGTCCAGAGTTTGTTGTCCAGAGTTTCTTGCATAGATTTTCTGGTCCAGATTTTCTTGCCAGAGTTTCTTGTCCAGAGGTTTTTGTGCAGAGGTTCTTGCTCAGAGTTTCTTGTCCAGAGTTTCTTGTCCAGAGTTTCTTGTCCAGAGTTTCTTAACCAGAGTTTCTTGTCCAGAGTTTCTTGTCAAGAGTTTCTTGTCCAGAGTTTCTTGTCCAGAGTTTTTTGTCCAGAGTTTCTTGTCCAGAGTTTGTTGTCCAGAGCTTCTTGTCCAGAGTTTCTTGTTCAGAGTTTCTTGTCCAAAGTTTCTTGTCCAGAGTTTCTTGTCCAGATTTTCTTGTCCAGAGTTTCTTGGCCAGTTTTTTTTCTCCAGATTATCTTGTCCATTGTTTGTTCTCCAGATTTTCTTGTCCAGAGTTTTTTGTCCAGAATTTCTTGTCCAGAGTTTCTTGTCCAGAGCTTCTTGTCCAGAGTTTCTTGTCCATAGTTTCTTGTCCAGAGTTTGTTGTCCAGAGCTTCTTGTCCAGAGTTTTTTGTCCAGAGTTTGTTGTCCAGAGTTTTTTGTCCAGACTTTCTTGTCCAGAGTTTCTTGTCCAGAGTTCCTTGCCCAGATTTTCTTGTCCAGAGTTTCTTGCATAGATTTTCTGGTCCAGATTTTCTTGCCAGAGTTTCTTGTCCAGAGGTTTTTGTGCAGAGGTTCTTGCTCAGAGTTTCTTGTCCAGAGTTTCTTGTCCAGAGTTTCTTGTCCAGAGTTTCTTAACCAGAGTTTCTTGTCCAGAGTTTCTTGTCAAGAGTTTCTTGTCCAGAGTTTCTTGTCCAGAGTTTTTTGTCCAGAGTTTCTTGTCCAGAGTTTGTTGTCCAGAGCTTCTTGTCCAGAGTTTCTTGTTCAGAGTTTCTTGTCCAAAGTTTCTTGTCCAGAGTTTCTTGTCCCGATTTTCTTGTCCAGAGTTTCTTGTTCAGAGTTTCTTGTCCAGAGTTTCTTGTCCAGAGTTTTTTGTCCAGAGTTTGTTGTCCAGAGTTTTTTGTCCAGAATTTCTTGTCCAGAGCTTCTTGTCCAGAGTTTTTTGTCCAGAGTTTGTTGTCCAGAGTTTTTTGTCCAGAGTATCTTGTCCAGAGTTTCTTGTCCAGAGTTTCTTGCCCAGAGTTTTTTGTCCAGAGTATCTTGTCCAGAGTTTCTTGTCCAGAGTTTCTTGTCCAGAGTTTCTTGTCGAGAGTTTCTTGTCCAGAGTTTCTTGTCCAGAGTCTCTTGCCCAGAGTTCCTTGCCCAGATTTTCTTGTCCAGAGTTTCTTGCATAGATTTTCTGGTCCAGATTTTCCTGCCAGAATTTCTTGTCCAGAGTTTTTTGTCCAGAGTTTTTTGTCCAGAGTATCTTGTCCAGAGTTTCTTGTCCAGAGTTTCTTGTGCAGTTGTTCTTCTCCAGATTTTCTGGTCCAGTTTTTCTTCTCCAGATTACTTTGTCCATTGTTTGTTCTCCAGATTGTCTTGTTCAGAGTTTCTTCTCCAGATTTTCTTGTCCAGATTTTCTTGTCCAGAGTTTCTTGTCCAGAGTTTCTTGTCCAGAGTTTCTTGTCCAGAGTTTCTTGTCCAGAGTTTCTTGTCCCGATTTTCTTGTCCAGAGTTTCTTGCCCAGTTTTTTTTTCCCCAGACTATCTTGTCCATTGTTTGTTCTCCAGATTTTCTTGTCCAGAGTTTTTTGTCCAGAATTTCTTGAACAGAGTTTCTTGTCTAGATTTTCCTGTCCCCGTTTTCTTACCCAGAGTTTCTTGTCCAGAGTTTCTTGTCCAGAGTTTTTTGTCCAGAGTTTGTTGTCCAGAGTTTTTTGTCCAGAGTATCTTGTCCAGAGTTTCTTATCCAGAGTTCCTTGCCCAGATTTTCTTGTCCAGAGTTTCTTGCATAGATTTTCTGGTCCAGATTTTCTTGTCCAGAGGTTTTTGTGCAGAGGTTCTTGCTCAGAGTTTCTTGTCCAGAGTTTCTTGTCCAGAGTTTCTTGTCCAGAGTTTCTTGTCCAGAGTTTCTTGTCCAGAGTTTCTTAACCAGAGTTTCTTGTCCAGAGTTTCTTGTCCAGAGTTTCTTAACCAGAGTTTCTTGTCCAGAGTTTCTTGTCCAGAGTTTGTTGTCCGCAGTTTCTTGTCCAGAGTTTCTTGTCCAGAGTTTCTTGTCCAGAGTTTCTTGTCCAGAGTTTCTTGTCCAGAGTTTGTTGTCCAGAGTTTGTTGTCCAGAGCTTCTTGTCCAGAGTTTCTTGTCCAGAGTTTCTTGCCCAGATTTTCTTGTCCAGAGTTTTCTTGTCCAGAGTTTCTTGTCCAGATTTTCTTGTCCAGAGTTTCTTGTCCAGAGTTTCTTGTCCAGAGTTTCTTGTCCAGAGTTTCTTGTCCAGAGTTTCTTGTCCAGAGTTTGTTGTCCAGAGTTTGTTGTCCAGAGTTTGTTGTCCAGATTTTCTTGTCCAGAGTTTCTAGTTCAGAGTTTCTTGTCCAGAGTTTCTTGCCCAGAGTTTTTTTGTCCAGAGTATCTTGTCCAGAGTTTCTTGTCCAGAGTTTCTTGTCCAGAGTTTCTTGCCCAGAGTTCCTTGCCCAGATTTTCTTGTCCAGAGTTTCTTGCATAGATTTTCTGGTCCAGATTTTCTTGCCAGAATTTCTTGTCCAGAGTTTCTTGTCCAGAGTTTCTTGTCCAGAGTTTCTTGTCCAGAGTTTCTTGTCCCGATTTTCTTGTCCAGAGTTTCTTGTTCAGAGTTTCTTGTCCAGAGTTTCTTGTCCAGAGTTTGTTGTCCAGAGTTTCTTGTCCAGAGTTTCTTGCATAGATTTTCTGGTCCAGATTTTCTTGCCAGAGTTTCTTGTCCAGAGGTTTTTGTGCAGAGGTTCTTGCTCAGAGTTTCTTGTCCAGAGTTTCTTGTCCAGAGTTTCTTGTCCAGAGTTTCTTAACCAGAGTTTCTTGTCCAGAGTTTCTTGTCAAGAGTTTCTTGTCCAGAGTTTCTTGTCCAGAGTTTTTTGTCCAGAGTTTCTTGTCCAGAGTTTGTTGTCCAGAGCTTCTTGTCCAGAGTTTCTTGTTCAGAGTTTCTTGTCCAGAGTTTCTTAACCAGAGTTTCTTGTCCAGAGTTTGTTGTCCGCAGTTTCTTGTCCAGAGTTTCTTGTCCAGATTTTCTTGTCCGGAGATTTTTGTCCAGAGTTTCTTGTCCAGAGTTTCTTGTCCAGAGTTTCTTGTCCAGAGTTTCTTCTGCAGTTGTTCTTCTCCAGATTTTCTTGTCCAGTTTTTCTTCTCCAGATTACCTTGTCTATTGTTTGTTCTCCAGATTGTCTTGTTCAGAGTTTCTTCTCCAGATTTTCTTTTCCAGAGTTTCTTGTCCAGAGTTTCTTGTCCAGAGTTTCTTGTCCAGAGTTTCTTGTCCAGAGTTTCTTGTCCAGAGTTTCTTGTCCAGAGTTTCTTGTCCAGAGTTTCTTGTCCAGAGTTTCTTGTCCAGAGTTTCTTGTCCAGATTTTCTTGTCCAGAGTTTCTTGCCCAGTTTTTTTTCTCCAGATTATCTTGTCCATTGTTTGTTCTCCAGATTTTCTTGTCCAGAGTTTTTTGTCCAGAATTTCTTGTCCAGAGTTTCTTGTCCAGAGCTTCTTGTCCAGAGTTTCTTGTCCATAGTTTCTTGTCCAGAGTTTGTTGTCCAGAGCTTCTTGTCCAGAGTTTTTTGTCCAGAGTTTGTTGTCCAGAGTTTTTTGTCCAGACTTTCTTGTCCAGAGTTTCTTGTCCAGAGTTCCTTGCCCAGATCCAGATTTTCTTGCCAGAGTTTCTTGTCCAGAGGTTTTTGTGCAGAGGTTCTTGCTCAGAGTTTCTTGTCCAGAGTTTCTTGTCCAGAGTTTCTTGTCCAGAGTTTCTTAACCAGAGTTTCTTGTCCAGAGTTTCTTGTCCAGAGTTTCTTGTCCAGAGTTTCTTGTCCAGAGTTTCTTGTCCAGAGTTTGTTGTCCAGAGTTTGTTGTCCAGAGCTTCTTGTCCAGAGTTTCTTGTTCAGAGTTTCTTGTCCAAAGTTTCTTGTCCAGAGTTTCTTGTCCCGATTTTCTTGTCCAGAGTTTCTTGTTCAGAGTTTCTTGTCCAGAGTTTCTTGTCCAGAGTTTTTTGTCCAGAGTTTGTTGTCCAGAGTTTTTTGTCCAGAATTTCTTGTCCAGAGCTTCTTGTCCAGAGTTTTTTGTCCAGAGTTTGTTGTCCAGAGTTTTTTGTCCAGAGTATCTTGTCCAGAGTTTCTTGTCCAGAGTTTCTTGCCCAGAGTTTTTTGTCCAGAGTATCTTGTCCAGAGTTTCTTGTCCAGAGTTTCTTGTCCAGAGTTTCTTGTCGAGAGTTTCTTGTCCAGAGTTTCTTGTCCAGAGTTTCTTGCCCAGAGTTCCTTGCCCAGATTTTCTTGTCCAGAGTTTCTTGCATAGATTTTCTGGTCCAGATTTTCCTGCCAGAATTTCTTGTCCAGAGTTTTTTGTCCAGAGTTTTTTGTCCAGAGTATCTTGTCCAGAGTTTCTTGTCCAGAGTTTCTTGTGCAGTTGTTCTTCTCCAGATTTTCTGGTCCAGTTTTTCTTCTCCAGATTACTTTGTCCATTGTTTGTTCTCCAGATTGTCTTGTTCAGAGTTTCTTCTCCAGATTTTCTTGTCCAGATTTTCTTGTCCAGAGTTTCTTGTCCAGAGTTTCTTGTCCAGAGTTTCTTGCCCAGAGTTTCTTGTCCAGAGTTTCTTGTCCCGATTTTCTTGTCCAGAGTTTCTTGCCCAGTTTTTTTTCCCCAGATTATCTTGTCCATTGTTTGTTCTCCAGATTTTCTTGTCCAGAGTTTTTTGTCCAGAATTTCTTGTCCAGAGTTTCTTGTCCAGAGCTTCTTGTCCAGAGTTTCTTGTCCATAGTTTCTTGTCCAGAGTTTGTTGTCCAGAGCTTCTTGTCCAGAGTTTTTTGTCCAGAGTTTGTTGTCCAGAGTTTTTTGTCCAGACTTTCTTGTCCAGAGTTTCTTGTCCAGAGTTCCTTGCCCAGATTTTCTTGTCCAGAGTTTCTTGCATAGATTTTCTGGTCCAGATTTTCTTGCCAGAGTTTCTTGTCCAGAGGTTTTTGTGCAGAGGTTCTTGCTCAGAGTTTCTTGTCCAGAGTTTCTTGTCCAGAGTTTCTTGTCCAGAGTTTCTTAACCAGAGTTTCTTGTCCAGAGTTTCTTGTCAAGAGTTTCTTGTCCAGAGTTTCTTGTCCAGAGTTTTTTGTCCAGAGTTTCTTGTCCAGAGTTTGTTGTCCAGAGCTTCTTGTCCAGAGTTTCTTGTTCAGAGTTTCTTGTCCAAAGTTTCTTGTCCAGAGTTTCTTGTCCCGATTTTCTTGTCCAGAGTTTCTTGTTCAGAGTTTCTTGTCCAGAGTTTCTTGTCCAGAGTTTTTTGTCCAGAGTTTGTTGTCCAGAGTTTTTTGTCCAGAATTTCTTGTCCAGAGCTTCTTGTCCAGAGTTTTTTGTCCAGAGTTTGTTGTCCAGAGTTTTTTGTCCAGAGTATCTTGTCCAGAGTTTCTTGTCCAGAGTTTCTTGCCCAGAGTTTTTTGTCCAGAGTATCTTGTCCAGAGTTTCTTGTCCAGAGTTTCTTGTCCAGAGTTTCTTGTCGAGAGTTTCTTGTCCAGAGTTTCTTGTCCAGAGTCTCTTGCCCAGAGTTCCTTGCAAAGATTTTCTTGTCCAGAGTTTCTTGCATAGATTTTCTGGTCCAGATTTTCCTGCCAGAATTTCTTGTCCAGAGTTTTTTGTCCAGAGTTTTTTGTCCAGAGTATCTTGTCCAGAGTTTCTTGTCCAGAGTTTCTTGTGCAGTTGTTCTTCTCCAGATTTTCTGGTCCAGTTTTTCTTCTCCAGATTACTTTGTCCATTGTTTGTTCTCCAGATTGTCTTGTTCAGAGTTTCTTCTCCAGATTTTCTTGTCCAGATTTTCTTGTCCAGAGTTTCTTGTCCAGAGTTTCTTGTCCAGAGTTTCTTGCCCAGAGTTTCTTGTCCAGAGTTTCTTGTCCCGATTTTCTTGTCCAGAGTTTCTTGCCCAGTTTTTTTTCCCCAGATTATCTTGTCCATTGTTTGTTCTCCAGATTTTCTTGTCCAGAGTTTTTTGTCCAGAATTTCTTGAACAGAGTTTCTTGTCTAGATTTTCCTGTCCCCGTTTTCTTACCCAGAGTTTCTTGTCCAGAGTTTCTTGTCCAGAGTTTTTTGTCCAGAGTTTGTTGTCCAGAGTTTTTTGTCCAGAGTTTCTTGTCCAGAGTTTCTTATCCAGAGTTCCTTGCCCAGATTTTCTTGTCCAGAGTTTCTTGCATAGATTTTCTGGTCCAGATTTTCTTGTCCAGAGGTTTTTGTGCAGAGGTTCTTGCTCAGAGTTTCTTGTCCAGAGTTTCTTGTCCAGAGTTTCTTGTCCAGAGTTTCTTGTCCAGAGTTTCTTGTCCAGAGTTTCTTAACCAGAGTTTCTTGTCCAGAGTTTCTTGTCCAGAGTTTCTTAACCAGAGTTTCTTGTCCAGAGTTTCTTGTCCAGAGTTTGTTGTCCGCAGTTTCTTGTCCAGAGTTTCTTGTCCAGAGTTTCTTGTCCAGAGTTTCTTGTCCAGAGTTTCTTGTCCAGAGTTTGTTGTCCAGAGTTTGTTGTCCAGAGCTTCTTGTTCAGAGTTTCTTGTCCAGAGTTTCTTGCCCAGATTTTCTTGTCCAGAGTTTTCTTGTCCAGAGTTTCTTGTCCAGATTTTCTTGTCCAGAGTTTCTTGTCCAGAGTTTCTTGTCCAGAGTTTCTTGTCCAGAGTTTTTTGTCCAGAGTTTCTTGTCCAGAGTTTGTTGTCCAGAGTTTGTTGTCCAGAGTTTGTTGTCCAGATTTTCTTGTCCAGAGTTTCTAGTTCAGAGTTTCTTGTCCAGAGTTTCTTGCCCAGAGTTTTTTTGTCCAGAGTATCTTGTCCAGAGTTTCTTGTCCAGAGTTTCTTGTCCAGAGTTTCTTGCCCAGAGTTCCTTGCCCAGATTTTCTTGTCCAGAGTTTCTTGCATAGATTTTCTGGTCCAGATTTTCTTGCCAGAATTTCTTGTCCAGAGTTTCTTGTCCAGAGTTTCTTGTCCAGAGTTTCTTGTTCAGAGTTTCTTGTCCCGATTTTCTTGTCCAGAGTTTCTTGTTCAGAGTTTCTTGTCCAGAGTTTCTTGTCCAGAGTTTTTTGTCCAGAGTTTGTTGTCCAGAGTTTCTTGCATAGATTTTCTGGTCCAGATTTTCTTGCCAGAGTTTCTTGTCCAGAGGTTTTTGTGCAGAGGTTCTTGCTCAGAGTTTCTTGTCCAGAGTTTCTTGTCCAGAGTTTCTTGTCCAGAGTTTCTTAACCAGAGTTTCTTGTCCAGAGTTTCTTGTCCAGAGTTTCTTGTCCAGAGTTTCTTGTCCAGAGTTTTTTGTCCAGAGTTTCTTGTCCAGAGTTTGTTGTCCAGAGCTTCTTGTCCAGAGTTTCTTGTTCAGAGTTTCTTGTCCAGAGTTTCTTAACCAGAGTTTCTTGTCCAGAGTTTGTTGTCCGCAGTTTCTTGTCCAGAGTTTCTTGTCCAGATTTTCTTGTCCGGAGATTTTTGTCCAGAGTTTCTTGTCCAGAGTTTCTTGTCCAGAGTTTCTTGTCCAGAGTTTCTTCTGCAGTTGTTCTTCTCCAGATTTTCTTGTCCAGTTTTTCTTCTCCAGATTACCTTGTCTATTGTTTGTTCTCCAGATTGTCTTGTTCAGAGTTTCTTCTCCAGATTTTCTTTTCCAGAGTTTCTTGTCCAGAGTTTCTTGTCCAGAGTTTCTTGTCCAGAGTTTCTTGTCCAGAGTTTCTTGTCCAGAGTTTCTTGTCCAGAGTTTCTTGTCCAGAGTTTCTTGTCCAGAGTTTCTTGTCCAGATTTTCTTGTCCAGAGTTTCTTGGCCAGTTTTTTTTCTCCAGATTATCTTGTCCATTGTTTGTTCTCCAGATTTTCTTGTCCAGAGTTTTTTGTCCAGAATTTCTTGTCCAGAGTTTCTTGTCCAGAGCTTCTTGTCCAGAGTTTCTTGTCCATAGTTTCTTGTCCAGAGTTTGTTGTCCAGAGCTTCTTGTCCAGAGTTTTTTGTCCAGAGTTTGTTGTCCAGAGTTTTTTGTCCAGACTTTCTTGTCCAGAGTTTCTTGTCCAGAGTTCCTTGCCCAGATCCAGATTTTCTTGCCAGAGTTTCTTGTCCAGAGGTTTTTGTGCAGAGGTTCTTGCTCAGAGTTTCTTGTCCAGAGTTTCTTGTCCAGAGTTTCTTGTCCAGAGTTTCTTAACCAGAGTTTCTTGTCCAGAGTTTCTTGTCAAGAGTTTCTTGTCCAGAGTTTCTTGTCCAGAGTTTTTTGTCCAGAGTTTCTTGTCCAGAGTTTGTTGTCCAGAGCTTCTTGTCCAGAGTTTCTTGTTCAGAGTTTCTTGTCCAAAGTTTCTTGTCCAGAGTTTCTTGTCCCGATTTTCTTGTCCAGAGTTTCTTGTTCAGAGTTTCTTGTCCAGAGTTTCTTGTCCAGAGTTTTTTGTCCAGAGTTTGTTGTCCAGAGTTTTTTGTCCAGAATTTCTTGTCCAGAGTTTCTTGTCCAGAGTTTTTTGTCCAGAGTTTCTTGTCCAGAGTTTGTTGTCCAGAGCTTCTTGTCCAGAGTTTCTTGTTCAGAGTTTCTTGTCCAAAGTTTCTTGTCCAGAGTTTCTTGTCCCGATTTTCTTGTCCAGAGTTTCTTGTTCAGAGTTTCTTGTCCAGAGTTTCTTGTCCAGAGTTTTTTGTCCAGAGTTTTTTGTCCAGAGTTTTTTGTCCAGAGTATCTTGTCCAGAGTTTCTTGTCCAGAGTTTCTTGTGCAGTTGTTCTTCTCCAGATTTTCTGGTCCAGTTTTTCTTCTCCAGATTACTTTGTCCATTGTTTGTTCTCCAGATTGTCTTGTTCAGAGTTTCTTCTCCAGATTTTCTTGTCCAGATTTTCTTGTCCAGAGTTTCTTGTCCAGAGTTTCTTGTCCAGAGTTTCTTGCCCAGAGTTTCTTGTCCAGAGTTTCTTGTCCCGATTTTCTTGTCCAGAGTTTCTTGCCCAGTTTTTTTTCCCCAGATTATCTTGTCCATTGTTTGTTCTCCAGATTTTCTTGTCCAGAGTTTTTTGTCCAGAATTTCTTGAACAGAGTTTCTTGTCTAGATTTTCCTGTCCCCGTTTTCTTACCCAGAGTTTCTTGTCCAGAGCTTCTTGTCCAGAGTTTTTTGTCCAGAGTTTGTTGTCCAGAGTTTTTTGTCCAGAGTATCTTGTCCAGAGTTTCTTATCCAGAGTTCCTTGCCCAGATTTTCTTGTCCAGAGTTTCTTGCATAGATTTTCTGGTCCAGATTTTCTTGTCCAGAGGTTTTTGTGCAGAGGTTCTTGCTCAGAGTTTCTTGTCCAGAGTTTCTTGTCCAGAGTTTCTTGTCCAGAGTTTCTTGTCCAGAGTTTCTTAACCAGAGTTTCTTGTCCAGAGTTTCTTGTCCAGAGTTTCTTAACCAGAGTTTCTTGTCCAGAGTTTCTTGTCCAGAGTTTGTTGTCCGCAGTTTCTTGTCCAGAGTTTCTTGTCCAGAGTTTCTTGTCCAGAGTTTCTTGTCCAGAGTTTCTTGTCCAGAGTTTGTTGTCCAGAGTTTGTTGTCCAGAGTTTCTTGTCCAGAGTTTCTTGTCCAGAGTTTCTTGTCCAGAGTTTCTTGCCCAGATTTTCTTGTCCAGAGTTTTCTTGTCCAGAGTTTCTTGTCCAGATTTTCTTGTCCAGAGTTTCTTGTCCAGAGTTTCTTGTCCAGAGTTTCTTGTCCAGAGTTTTTTGTCCAGAGTTTCTTGTCCAGAGTTTGTTGTCCAGAGTTTGTTGTCCAGAGTTTGTTGTCCAGATTTTCTTGTCCAGAGTTTCTAGTTCAGAGTTTCTTGTCCAGAGTTTCTTGCCCAGAGTTTTTTTGTCCAGAGTATCTTGTCCAGAGTTTCTTGTCCAGAGTTTCTTGTCCAGAGTTTCTTGCCCAGAGTTCCTTGCCCAGATTTTCTTGTCCAGAGTTTCTTGCATAGATTTTCTGGTCCAGATTTTCTTGCCAGAATTTCTTGTCCAGAGTTTCTTGTCCAGAGTTTCTTGTCCAGAGTTTCTTGTCCAGAGTTTCTTGTCCCGATTTTCTTGTCCAGAGTTTCTTGTCCAGAGTTTCTTGTCCAGAGTTTCTTGTCCAGAGTTTTTTGTCCAGAGTTTCTTGTCCAGAGTTTCTTGCATAGATTTTCTGGTCCAGATTTTCTTGCCAGAGTTTCTTGTCCAGAGGTTTTTGTGCAGAGGTTCTTGCTCAGAGTTTCTTGTCCAGAGTTTCTTGTCCAGAGTTTCTTGTCCAGAGTTTCTTAACCAGAGTTTCTTGTCCAGAGTTTCTTGTCAAGAGTTTCTTGTCCAGAGTTTCTTGTCCAGAGTTTTTTGTCCAGAGTTTCTTGTCCAGAGTTTGTTGTCCAGAGCTTCTTGTCCAGAGTTTCTTGTTCAGAGTTTCTTGTCCAAAGTTTCTTGTCCAGAGTTTCTTGTCCCGATTTTCTTGTCCAGAGTTTCTTGTTCAGAGTTTCTTGTCCAGAGTTTCTTGTCCAGAGTTTTTTGTCCAGAGTTTGTTGTCCAGAGTTTTTTGTCCAGAATTTCTTGTCCAGAGCTTCTTGTCCAGAGTTTTTTGTCCAGAGTTTGTTGTCCAGAGTTTTTTGTCCAGAGTATCTTGTCCAGAGTTTCTTGTCCAGAGTTTCTTGCCCAGAGTTTTTTGTCCAGAGTATCTTGTCCAGAGTTTCTTGTCCAGAGTTTCTTGTCCAGAGTTTCTTGTCGAGAATTTCTTGTCCAGAGTTTCTTGTCCAGAGTTTCTTGCCCAGAGTTCCTTGCCCAGATTTTCTTGTCCAGAGTTTCTTGCCCAGTTTTTTTTCCCCAGATTATCTTGTCCATTGTTTGTTCTCCAGATTTTCTTGTCCAGAGTTTTTTGTCCAGAATTTCTTGAACAGAGTTTCTTGTCTAGATTTTCCTGTCCCCGTTTTCTTACCCAGAGTTTCTTGTCCAGAGCTTCTTGTCCAGAGTTTTTTGTCCAGAGTTTGTTGTCCAGAGTTTTTTGTCCAGAGTATCTTGTCCAGAGTTTCTTGTCCAGAGTTCCTTGCCCAGATTTTCTTGTCCAGAGTTTCTTGCATAGATTTTCTGGTCCAGATTTTCTTGTCCAGAGGTTTTTGTGCAGAGGTTCTTGCTCAGAGTTTCTTGTCCAGAGTTTCTTGTCCAGAGTTTCTTGTCCAGAGTTTCTTAACCAGAGTTTCTTGTCCAGAGTTTCTTGTCCAGAGTTTGTTGTCCGCAGTTTCTTGTCCAGAGTTTCTTGTCCAGAGTTTCTTGTCCAGAGTTTCTTGTCCAGAGTTTGTTGTCCAGAGTTTGTTGTCCAGAGTTTGTTGTCCAGAGCTTCTTGTCCAGAGTTTCTTGTTCAGAGTTTCTTGTCCAGAGTTTCTTGCCCAGATTTTCTTGTCCAGAGTTTTCTTGTCCAGAGTTTCTTGTCCAGATTTTCTTGTCCAGAGTTTCTTGTCCAGAGTTTCTTGTCCAGAGTTTCTTGTCCAGAGTTTTTTGTCCAGAGTTTCTTGTCCAGAGTTTGTTGTCCAGAGTTTGTTGTCCAGAGTTTGTTGTCCAGAGCTTCTTGTCCAGAGTTTCTAGTTCAGAGTTTCTTGTCCAGAGTTTCTTGCCCAGAGTTTTTTTGTCCAGAGTATCTTGTCCAGAGTTTCTTGTCCAGAGTTTCTTGTCCAGAGTTTCTTGCCCAGAGTTCCTTGCCCAGATTTTCTTGTCCAGAGTTTCTTGCCTAGATTTTCTGGTCCAGATTTTCTTGCCAGAATTTCTTGTCCAGAGTTTCTTGTCCAGAGCTTCTTGTCCAGAGTTTCTTGTCCAGAGTTTGTTGTCCAGAGCTTCTTGTCCAGAGTTTCTTGTTCAGAGTTTCTTGTCCAGAGTTTCTTGCCCAGAGTTTTTTGTCCAGAGTATCTTGTCCAGAGTTTCTTGTCCAGAGTTTCTTGTCCAGAGTTTCTTGCCCAGAGTTCCTTGCCCAGATTTTCTTGTCCAGAGTTTCTTGTCCAGATTTTTTTGTCCAGATTTTCTGGCCCAGAGTTTCTTGTCCAGAGTTTCTTGTCCAGAGTTTCTTGTCCAGAGTTTCTTGTCCAGAGTTTCTTGTCCAGAGTTTCTTGTCCAGAGTTTCTTGTCCAGAGGTTTTTTGCAGAGGTTCTTGCTCAGAGTTCTCTGTCCAGAGTTTCTTGTCCAGAGTCTTTTGTCCAGAGTTTCTTGTCCAGAGTTTTTTGTCCAGTGTTTCTTGCCCAGAGTTTCTTGTCCAGAATTTCTTGTCAAGAGTTTCTTGTCCAGAATTTTTTGTCCAGAATTTCTTGTCCAGATTTTCCTGTCCAGAGTTTTTAGTCTAGATTTTCTTGTCCAGACATTCTTGCCCAGAGTTCCTTGCCCAGATTTTCTTGTCCAGAGTTTCTTGTCCAGATTTTTTTGTCCAGAGTTTCTGGCCCAGAGCTTCTTGTCCAGAGTTTCTTGTCCAGAGTTTCTTGTCCAGAGTTTCTTGTCCAGAGTTTCCTGTCCAGAGTTTCTTGTCCAGAGTTTCTTGTCCAGAGGTTTTTTGCAGAGGTTCTTGCTCAGAGTTCTCTGTCCAGAGTTTCTTGTCCAGAGTCTTTTGTCCAGAGTTTCTTGTCCAGAGTTTTTTGTCCAGTGTTTCTTGCCCAGAGTTTCTTGTCCAGAATTTCTTGTCCAGAGTTTCTTGTCCAGAATTTTTTGTCCAGAATTTCTTGTCCAGATTTTCCTGTCCAGAGTTTTTAGTCTAGATTTTCTTGTCCAGACATTCTTGCCCAGAGTTCCTTGCCCAGATTTTCTTGTCCAGAGTTTCTTGCATAGATTTTCTGGTCCAGATTTTCTTGTCCAGAGTTTCTTGTGCAGTTGTTCTTCTCCAGATTTTCTGGTCCAGTTTTTCTTCTCCAGATTACCTTGTCCATTGTTTGTTCTCCAGATTGTCTTGTTCAGAGTTTTTTGTCCAGATTTTCTTGTCCAGAGTTTCTTGTCCAGAGTTTCTTGCCCAGAGTTTTTTGTCCAGAGTTTCTTGTCCCGATTTTTTTGTCCAGAGTTTCTTGTCCAGAGTTTCTTGCCCAGTTTTTTTCCCCAGATTATCTTGTCCATTGTTTGTTCTCCAGATTTTCTTGTCCAGAGTTTCTTGTCCAGAGTTTCTTGCCCAGAGTTTCTTGTCCAGAGTTTCTTGTCCCGATTTTCTTGTCCAGAGTTTCTTGTCCAGAGTTTCTTGCCCAGTTTTTTTTCTCCAGATTATCTTGTCCATTGTTTGTTCTCCAGATTTTCTTGTCCAGAGTTTTTTGTCCAGAATTTCTTGTCCAGAGTTTCTTGTCCAGAGCTTCTTGTCCAGAGTTTCTTGTCCAGAGTTTGTTGTCCAGAGTTTGTTGTCCAGAGTTTGTTGTCCAGAGTTTGTTGTCCAGAGCTTCTTGTCCAGAGTTTCTTGTTCAGAGTTTCTTGTTCAGAGTTTCTTGTCCAGAGTTTCTTGTCCAGAGTTTCTTGTCCAGAGTTTCTTGTCCAGAGTTTCCTGTCCAGATTTTCTTGTCCAGATTTTCTTGTCCAGAGTTTTTTGTCCAGATTTTCTTGCCAGAGTTTCTTGTTCAGAGTTTCTTGTCCAGAGTTTCTTAACCAGAGTTTCTTGTCCAGAGTTTGTTGTCCGCAGTTTCTTGTCCAGAGTTTCTTGTCCAGATTTTCTTGTCCGGAGATTTTTGTCCAGAGTTTCTTGTCCAGAGTTTCTTGTCCAGAGTTTCTTCTGCAGTTGTTCTTCTCCAGATTTTCTTGTCCAGTTTTTCTTCTCCAGATTACCTTGTCTATTGTTTGTTCTCCAGATTGTCTTGTTCAGAGTTTCTTCTCCAGATTTTCTTTTCCAGAGTTTCTTGTCCAGAGTTTCTTGTCCAGAGTTTCTTGTCCAGAGTTTCTTGTCCAGAGTTTCTTGTCCAGAGTTTCTTGTCCAGAGTTTCTTGTCCAGAGTTTCTTGTCCCGATTTTCTTGTCCAGAGTTTCTTGTCCAGTTTTTTTTCTCCAGATTATCTTGTCCATTGTTTGTTCTCCAGATTTTCTTGTCCAGAGTTTTTTGTCCAGAATTTCTTGTCCAGAGTTTCTTGTCCAGAGCTTCTTGTCCAGAGTTTCTTGTCCATAGTTTCTTGTCCAGAGTTTGTTGTCCAGAGCTTCTTGTCCAGAGTTTTTTGTCCAGAGTTTGTTGTCCAGAGTTTTTTGTCCAGACTTTCTTGTCCAGAGTTTCTTGTCCAGAGTTCCTTGCCCAGATTTTCTTGTCCAGAGTTTCTTGCATAGATTTTCTGGTCCAGATTTTCTTGCCAGAGTTTCTTGTCCAGAGGTTTTTGTGCAGAGGTTCTTGCTCAGAGTTTCTTGTCCAGAGTTTCTTGTCCAGAGTTTCTTGTCCAGAGTTTCTTAACCAGAGTTTCTTGTCCAGAGTTTCTTGTCAAGAGTTTCTTGTCCAGAGTTTCTTGTCCAGAGTTTTTTGTCCAGAGTTTCTTGTCCAGAGTTTGTTGTCCAGAGCTTCTTGTCCAGAGTTTCTTGTTCAGAGTTTCTTGTCCAAAGTTTCTTGTCCAGAGTTTCTTGTCCCGATTTTCTTGTCCAGAGTTTCTTGTTCAGAGTTTCTTGTCCAGAGTTTCTTGTCCAGAGTTTTTTGTCCAGAGCTTCTTGTCCAGAGTTTCTTGTTCAGAGTTTCTTGTCCAGAGTTTCTTGCCCAGAGTTCCTTGCCCAGATTTTCTTGTCCAGAGTTTTCTTGTCCAGAGTTTCTTGTCCAGATTTTCTTGTCCAGATTTTCTTGTCCAGAGTTTCTTGTCCAGAGTTTCTTGTCCAGAGTTTCTTGTCCAGAGTTTGTTGTCCAGAGTTTGTTGTCCAGAGTTTGTTGTCCAGAGCTTCTTGTCCAGAGTTTCTTGTTCAGAGTTTCTTGTCCAGAGTTTCTTGCCCAGATTTTCTTGTCCAGAGTTTTCTTGTCCAGAGTTTCTTGTCCAGATTTTCTTGTCCAGAGTTTCTTGTCCAGAGTTTCTTGTCCAGAGTTTCTTGTCCAGAGTTTTTTGTCCAGAGTTTCTTGTCCAGAGTTTGTTGTCCAGAGTTTGTTGTCCAGAGTTTGTTGTCCAGAGCTTCTTGTCCAGAGTTTCTAGTTCAGAGTTTCTTGTCCAGAGTTTCTTGCCCAGAGTTTTTTTGTCCAGAGTATCTTGTCCAGAGTTTCTTGTCCAGAGTTTCTTGTCCAGAGTTTCTTGCCCAGAGTTCCTTGCCCAGATTTTCTTGTCCAGAGTTTCTTGCCTAGATTTTCTGGTCCAGATTTTCTTGCCAGAATTTCTTGTCCAGAGTTTCTTGTCCAGAGCTTCTTGTCCAGAGTTTCTTGTCCAGAGTTTGTTGTCCAGAGCTTCTTGTCCAGAGTTTCTTGTTCAGAGTTTCTTGTCCAGAGTTTCTTGCCCAGAGTTTTTTGTCCAGAGTATCTTGTCCAGAGTTTCTTGTCCAGAGTTTCTTGTCCAGAGTTTCTTGCCCAGAGTTCCTTGCCCAGATTTTCTTGTCCAGAGTTTCTTGTCCAGATTTTTTTGTCCAGATTTTCTGGCCCAGAGTTTCTTGTCCAGAGTTTCTTGTCCAGAGTTTCTTGTCCAGAGTTTCTTGTCCAGAGTTTCTTGTCCAGAGTTTCTTGTCCAGAGTTTCTTGTCCAGAGGTTTTTTGCAGAGGTTCTTGCTCAGAGTTCTCTGTCCAGAGTTTCTTGTCCAGAGTCTTTTGTCCAGAGTTTCTTGTCCAGAGTTTTTTGTCCAGAGTTTCTTGCCCAGAGTTTCTTGTCCAGAATTTCTTGTCAAGAGTTTCTTGTCCAGAATTTTTTGTCCAGAATTTCTTGTCCAGATTTTCCTGTCCAGAGTTTTTAGTCTAGATTTTCTTGTCCAGACATTCTTGCCCAGAGTTCCTTGCCCAGATTTTCTTGTCCAGAGTTTCTTGTCCAGATTTTTTTGTCCAGATTTTCTGGCCCAGAGTTTCTTGTCCAGAGTTTCTTGTCCAGAGTTTCTTGTCCAGAGTTTCTTGTCCAGAGTTTCTTGTCCAGAGTTTCTTGTCCAGAGTTTCTTGTCCAGAGGTTTTTTGCAGAGGTTCTTGCTCAGAGTTCTCTGTCCAGAGTTTCTTGTCCAGAGTCTTTTGTCCAGAGTTTCTTGTCCAGAGTTTTTTGTCCAGTGTTTCTTGCCCAGAGTTTCTTGTCCAGAATTTCTTGTCAAGAGTTTCTTGTCCAGAATTTTTTGTCCAGAGTTTCTTGTCCAGATTTACCTGTCCAGAGTTTTTAGTCTAGATTTTCTTGTCCAGACATTCTTGCCCAGAGTTCCTTGCCCAGATTTTCTTGTCCAGAGTTTCTTGCATAGATTTTCTGGTCCAGATTTTCTTGTCCAGAGTTTCTTGTGCAGTTGTTCTTCTCCAGATTTTCTGGTCCAGTTTTTCTTCTCCAGATTACCTTGTCCATTGTTTGTTCTCCAGATTGTCTTGTTCAGAGTTTTTTGTCCAGATTTTCTTGTCCAGAGTTTCTTGTCCAGAGTTTCTTGCCCAGAGTTTTTTGTCCAGAGTTTCTTGTCCCGATTTTTTTGTCCAGAGTTTCTTGTCCAGAGTTTCTTGCCCAGTTTTTTTCCCCAGATTATCTTGTCCATTGTTTGTTCTCCAGATTTTCTTGTCCAGAGTTTCTTGTCCAGAGTTTCTTGTCCAGAGTTTCTTGTCCAGAGTTTCTTGTCCCGATTTTCTTGTCCAGAGTTTCTTGTCCAGAGTTTCTTGCCCAGTTTTTTTTCTCCAGATTATCTTGTCCATTGTTTGTTCTCCAGATTTTCTTGTCCAGAGTTTTTTGTCCAGAATTTCTTGTCCAGAGTTTCTTGTCCAGAGCTTCTTGTCCAGAGTTTCTTGTCCAGAGTTTGTTGTCCAGAGTTTGTTGTCCAGAGTTTGTTGTCCAGAGTTTGTTGTCCAGAGCTTCTTGTCCAGAGTTTCTTGTTCAGAGTTTCTTGTCCAGAGTTTCTTGTCCAGAGTTTCTTGTCCAGAGTTTCTTGTCCAGAGTTTCCTGTCCAGATTTTCTTGTCCAGATTTTCTTGTCCAGAGTTTTTTGTCCAGATTTTCTTGCCAGAGTTTCTTGTTCAGAGTTTCTTGTCCAGAGTTTCTTAACCAGAGTTTCTTGTCCAGAGTTTGTTGTCCGCAGTTTCTTGTCCAGAGTTTCTTGTCCAGATTTTCTTGTCCGGAGATTTTTGTCCAGAGTTTCTTGTCCAGAGTTTCTTGTCCAGAGTTTCTTCTGCAGTTGTTCTTCTCCAGATTTTCTTGTCCAGTTTTTCTTCTCCAGATTACCTTGTCTATTGTTTGTTCTCCAGATTGTCTTGTTCAGAGTTTCTTCTCCAGATTTTCTTTTCCAGAGTTTCTTGTCCAGAGTTTCTTGTCCAGAGTTTCTTGTCCAGAGTTTCTTGTCCAGAGTTTCTTGTCCAGAGTTTCTTGTCCAGAGTTTCTTGTCCAGAGTTTCTTGTCCCGATTTTCTTGTCCAGAGTTTCTTGTCCAGTTTTTTTTCTCCAGATTATCTTGTCCATTGTTTGTTCTCCAGATTTTCTTGTCCAGAGTTTTTTGTCCAGAATTTCTTGTCCAGAGTTTCTTGTCCAGAGTTTCTTGTCCAGAGTTTCTTGTCCAGAGTTTCTTGTCCAGAGTTTGTTGTCCAGAGCTTCTTGTCCAGAGTTTTTTGTCCAGAGTTTGTTGTCCAGAGTTTTTTGTCCAGACTTTCTTGTCCAGAGTTTCTTGTCCAGAGTTCCTTGCCCAGATTTTCTTGTCCAGAGTTTCTTGCATAGATTTTCTGGTCCAGATTTTCTTGCCAGAGTTTCTTGTCCAGAGGTTTTTGTGCAGAGGTTCTTGCTCAGAGTTTCTTGTCCAGAGTTTCTTGTCCAGAGTTTCTTGTCCAGAGTTTCTTAACCAGAGTTTCTTGTCCAGAGTTTCTTGTCAAGAGTTTCTTGTCCAGAGTTTCTTGTCCAGAGTTTCTTGTCCAGAGTTTCTTGTCCAGAGTTTGTTGTCCAGAGCTTCTTGTCCAGAGTTTCTTGTTCAGAGTTTCTTGTCCAAAGTTTCTTGTCCAGAGTTTCTTGTCCCGATTTTCTTGTCCAGAGTTTCTTGTTCAGAGTTTCTTGTCCAGAGTTTCTTGTCCAGAGTTTTTTGTCCAGAGTTTGTTGTCCAGAGTTTTTTGTCCAGAATTTCTTGTCCAGAGCTTCTTGTCCAGAGTTTTTTGTCCAGAGTTTGTTGTCCAGAGTTTTTTGTCCAGAGTATCTTGTCCAGAGTTTCTTGTCCAGAGTTTCTTGCCCAGAGTTTTTTGTCCAGAGTATCTTGTCCAGAGTTTCTTGTCCAGAGTTTCTTGTCCAGAGTTTCTTGTCGAGAGTTTCTTGTCCAGAGTTTCTTGTCCAGAGTTTCTTGCCCAGAGTTCCTTGCCCAGATTTTCTTGTCCAGAGTTTCTTGCATAGATTTTCTGGTCCAGATTTTCCTGCCAGAATTTCTTGTCCAGAGTTTTTTGTCCAGAGTTTCTTGTCCAGAGTTTCTTGTCCAGAGTTTCTTAACCAGAGTTTCTTGTCCAGAGTTTCTTGTCAAGAGTTTCTTGTCCAGAGTTTCTTGTCCAGAGTTTTTTGTCCAGAGTTTCTTGTCCAGAGTTTCTTGTCCAGAGTTTCTTAACCAGAGTTTCTTGTCCAGAGTTTCTTGTCAAGAGTTTCTTGTCCAGAGTTTCTTGTCCAGAGTTTTTTGTCCAGAGTTTCTTGTCCAGAGTTTGTTGTCCAGAGCTTCTTGTCCAGAGTTTCTTGTTCAGAGTTTCTTGTCCAAAGTTTCTTGTCCAGAGTTTCTTGTCCCGATTTTCTTGTCCAGAGTTTCTTGTTCAGAGTTTCTTGTCCAGAGTTTCTTGTCCAGAGTTTTTTGTCCAGAGCTTCTTGTCCAGAGTTTCTTGTTCAGAGTTTCTTGTCCAGAGTTTCTTGCCCAGAGTTCCTTGCCCAGATTTTCTTGTCCAGAGTTTTCTTGTCCAGAGTTTCTTGTCCAGATTTTCTTGTCCAGATTTTCTTGTCCAGAGTTTCTTGTCCAGAGTTTCTTGTCCAGAGTTTCTTGTCCAGAGTTTGTTGTCCAGAGTTTGTTGTCCAGAGTTTGTTGTCCAGAGCTTCTTGTCCAGAGTTTCTTGTTCAGAGTTTCTTGTCCAGAGTTTCTTGCCCAGATTTTCTTGTCCAGAGTTTTCTTGTCCAGAGTTTCTTGTCCAGATTTTCTTGTCCAGAGTTTCTTGTCCAGAGTTTCTTGTCCAGAGTTTCTTGTCCAGAGTTTTTTGTCCAGAGTTTCTTGTCCAGAGTTTGTTGTCCAGAGTTTGTTGTCCAGAGTTTGTTGTCCAGAGCTTCTTGTCCAGAGTTTCTAGTTCAGAGTTTCTTGTCCAGAGTTTCTTGCCCAGAGTTTTTTTGTCCAGAGTATCTTGTCCAGAGTTTCTTGTCCAGAGTTTCTTGTCCAGAGTTTCTTGCCCAGAGTTCCTTGCCCAGATTTTCTTGTCCAGAGTTTCTTGCCTAGATTTTCTGGTCCAGATTTTCTTGCCAGAATTTCTTGTCCAGAGTTTCTTGTCCAGAGCTTCTTGTCCAGAGTTTCTTGTCCAGAGTTTGTTGTCCAGAGCTTCTTGTCCAGAGTTTCTTGTTCAGAGTTTCTTGTCCAGAGTTTCTTGCCCAGAGTTTTTTGTCCAGAGTATCTTGTCCAGAGTTTCTTGTCCAGAGTTTCTTGTCCAGAGTTTCTTGCCCAGAGTTCCTTGCCCAGATTTTCTTGTCCAGAGTTTCTTGTCCAGATTTTTTTGTCCAGATTTTCTGGCCCAGAGTTTCTTGTCCAGAGTTTCTTGTCCAGAGTTTCTTGTCCAGAGTTTCTTGTCCAGAGTTTCTTGTTCAGAGTTTCTTGTCCAGAGTTTCTTGTCCAGAGGTTTTTTGCAGAGGTTCTTGCTCAGAGTTCTCTGTCCAGAGTTTCTTGTCCAGAGTCTTTTGTCCAGAGTTTCTTGTCCAGAGTTTTTTGTCCAGTGTTTCTTGCCCAGAGTTTCTTGTCCAGAATTTCTTGTCAAGAGTTTCTTGTCCAGAATTTTTTGTCCAGAATTTCTTGTCCAGATTTTCCTGTCCAGAGTTTTTAGTCTAGATTTTCTTGTCCAGACATTCTTGCCCAGAGTTCCTTGCCCAGATTTTCTTGTCCAGAGTTTCTTGTCCAGATTTTTTTGTCCAGATTTTCTGGCCCAGAGTTTCTTGTCCAGAGTTTCTTGTCCAGAGTTTCTTGTCCAGAGTTTCTTGTCCAGAGTTTCTTGTCCAGAGTTTCTTGTCCAGAGTTTCTTGTCCAGAGGTTTTTTGCAGAGGTTCTTGCTCAGAGTTCTCTGTCCAGAGTTTCTTGTCCAGAGTCTTTTGTCCAGAGTTTCTTGTCCAGAGTTTTTTGTCCAGTGTTTCTTGCCCAGAGTTTCTTGTCCAGAATTTCTTGTCAAGAGTTTCTTGTCCAGAATTTTTTGTCCAGAATTTCTTGTCCAGATTTTCCTGTCCAGAGTTTTTCGTCTAGATTTTCTTGTCCAGACATTCTTGCCCAGAGTTCCTTGCCCAGATTTTCTTGTCCAGAGTTTCTTGCATAGATTTTCTGGTCCAGATTTTCTTGTCCAGAGTTTCTTGTGCAGTTGTTCTTCTCCAGATTTTCTGGTCCAGTTTTTCTTCTCCAGATTACCTTGTCCATTGTTTGTTCTCCAGATTGTCTTGTTCAGAGTTTTTTGTCCAGATTTTCTTGTCCAGAGTTTCTTGTCCAGAGTTTCTTGCCCAGAGTTTTTTGTCCAGAGTTTCTTGTCCCGATTTTTTTGTCCAGAGTTTCTTGTCCAGAGTTTCTTGCCCAGTTTTTTTCCCCAGATTATCTTGTCCATTGTTTGTTCTCCAGATTTTCTTGTCCAGAGTTTCTTGTCCAGAGTTTCTTGCCCAGAGTTTCTTGTCCAGAGTTTCTTGTCCCGATTTTCTTGTCCAGAGTTTCTTGTCCAGAGTTTCTTGCCCAGTTTTTTTTCTCCAGATTATCTTGTCCATTGTTTGTTCTCCAGATTTTCTTGTCCAGAGTTTTTTGTCCAGAATTTCTTGTCCAGAGTTTCTTGTCCAGAGCTTCTTGTCCAGAGTTTCTTGTCCAGAGTTTGTTGTCCAGAGTTTGTTGTCCAGAGTTTGTTGTCCAGAGTTTGTTGTCCAGAGCTTCTTGTCCAGAGTTTCTTGTTCAGAGTTTCTTGTCCAGAGTTTCTTGTCCAGAGTTTCTTGTCCAGAGTTTCTTGTCCAGAGTTTCCTGTCCAGATTTTCTTGTCCAGATTTTCTTGTCCAGAGTTTTTTGTCCAGATTTTCTTGCCAGAGTTTCTTGTCCAGAGTTTCTTGTCCAGAGTTTCTTAACCAGAGTTTCTTGTCCAGAGTTTGTTGTCCGCAGTTTCTTGTCCAGAGTTTCTTGTCCAGAGTTTCTTGTCCGGAGATTTTTGTCCAGAGTTTCTTGTCCAGAGTTTCTTGTCCAGAGTTTCTTCTGCAGTTGTTCTTCTCCAGATTTTCTTGTCCAGTTTTTCTTCTCCAGATTACCTTGTCTATTGTTTGTTCTCCAGATTGTCTTGTTCAGAGTTTCTTCTCCAGATTTTCTTTTCCAGAGTTTCTTGTCCAGAGTTTCTTGTCCAGAGTTTCTTGTCCAGAGTTTCTTGTCCAGAGTTTCTTGTCCAGAGTTTCTTGTCCAGAGTTTCTTGTCCAGAGTTTCTTGTCCCGATTTTCTTGTCCAGAGTTTCTTGTCCAGTTTTTTTTCTCCAGATTATCTTGTCCATTGTTTGTTCTCCAGATTTTCTTGTCCAGAGTTTTTTGTCCAGAATTTCTTGTCCAGAGTTTCTTGTCCAGAGCTTCTTGTCCAGAGTTTCTTGTCCATAGTTTCTTGTCCAGAGTTTGTTGTCCAGAGCTTCTTGTCCAGAGTTTTTTGTCCAGAGTTTCTTGTCCAGAGTTTTTTGTCCAGACTTTCTTGTCCAGAGTTTCTTGTCCAGAGTTCCTTGCCCAGATTTTCTTGTCCAGAGTTTCTTGCATAGATTTTCTGGTCCAGATTTTCTTGCCAGAGTTTCTTGTCCAGAGGTTTTTGTGCAGAGGTTCTTGCTCAGAGTTTCTTGTCCAGAGTTTCTTGTCCAGAGTTTCTTGTCCAGAGTTTCTTAACCAGAGTTTCTTGTCCAGAGTTTCTTGTCAAGAGTTTCTTGTCCAGAGTTTCTTGTCCAGAGTTTTTTGTCCAGAGTTTCTTGTCCAGAGTTTGTTGTCCAGAGCTTCTTGTCCAGAGTTTCTTGTTCAGAGTTTCTTGTCCAAAGTTTCTTGTCCAGAGTTTCTTGTCCCGATTTTCTTGTCCAGAGTTTCTTGTTCAGAGTTTCTTGTCCAGAGTTTCTTGTCCAGAGTTTTTTGTCCAGAGTTTGTTGTCCAGAGTTTTTTGTCCAGAATTTCTTGTCCAGAGCTTCTTGTCCAGAGTTTTTTGTCCAGAGTTTGTTGTCCAGAGTTTTTTGTCCAGAGTATCTTGTCCAGAGTTTCTTGTCCAGAGTTTCTTGCCCAGAGTTTTTTGTCCAGAGTATCTTGTCCAGAGTTTCTTGTCCAGAGTTTCTTGTCCAGAGTTTCTTGTCCAGAGTTTCTTGTCCAGAGTTTCTTGTCCAGAGTTTCTTGCCCAGAGTTCCTTGCCCAGATTTTCTTGTCCAGAGTTTCTTGCATAGATTTTCTGGTCCAGATTTTCCTGCCAGAATTTCTTGTCCAGAGTTTTTTGTCCAGAGTTTTTTGTCCAGAGTATCTTGTCCAGAGTTTCTTGTCCAGAGTTTCTTGTGCAGTTGTTCTTCTCCAGATTTTCTGGTCCAGTTTTTCTTCTCCAGATTACTTTGTCCATTGTTTGTTCTCCAGATTGTCTTGTTCAGAGTTTCTTCTCCAGATTTTCTTGTCCAGATTTTCTTGTCCAGAGTTTGTTGTCCAGAGCTTCTTGTCCAGAGTTTCTAGTTCAGAGTTTCTTGTCCAGAGTTTCTTGCCCAGAGTTTTTTTGTCCAGAGTATCTTGTCCAGAGTTTCTTGTCCAGAGTTTCTTGTCCAGAGTTTCTTGCCCAGAGTTCCTTGCCCAGATTTTCTTGTCCAGAGTTTCTTGCATAGATTTTCTGGTCCAGATTTTCTTGCCAGAGTTTCTTGTCCAGAGTTTCTTGTCCAGAGCTTCTTGTCCAGAGTTTCTTGTCCAGAGTTTGTTGTCCAGAGCTTCTTGTCCAGAGTTTCTTGTTCAGAGTTTCTTGTCCAGAGTTTCTTGCCCAGAGTTTTTTGTCCAGAGTATCTTGTCCAGAGTTTCTTGTCCAGAGTTTCTTGTCCAGAGTTTCTTGCCCAGAGTTCCTTGCCCAGATTTTCTTGTCCAGAGTTTCTTGTCCAGATTTTTTTGTCCAGATTTTCTGGCCCAGAGTTTCTTGTCCAGAGTTTCTTGTCCAGAGTTTCTTGTCCAGAGTTTCTTGTCCAGAGTTTCTTGTTCAGAGTTTCTTGTCCAGAGTTTCTTGTCCAGAGGTTTTTTGCAGAGGTTCTTGCTCAGAGTTCTCTGTCCAGAGTTTCTTGTCCAGAGTCTTTTGTCCAGAGTTTCTTGTCCAGAGTTTTTTGTCCAGTGTTTCTTGCCCAGAGTTTCTTGTCCAGAGTTTGTTGTCCAGAGTTTGTTGTCCAGAGTTTTTTGTCCAGAGTTTCTTGTCCAGATTTACCTGTCCAGAGTTTTTAGTCTAGATTTTCTTGTCCAGACATTCTTGCCCAGAGTTCCTTGCCCAGATTTTCTTGTCCAGAGTTTCTTGCATAGATTTTCTGGTCCAGATTTTCTTGTCCAGAGTTTCTTGTGCAGTTGTTCTTCTCCAGATTTTCTGGTCCAGTTTTTCTTCTCCAGATTACCTTGTCCATTGTTTGTTCTCCAGATTGTCTTGTTCAGAGTTTTTTGTCCAGATTTTCTTGTCCAGAGTTTCTTGTCCAGAGTTTCTTGCCCAGAGTTTTTTGTCCAGAGTTTCTTGTCCCGATTTTCTTGTCCAGAGTTTCTTGTCCAGAGTTTCTTGCCCAGTTTTTTTTCCCAGATTATCTTGTCCATTGTTTGTTCTCCAGATTTTCTTGTCCAGAGTTTCTTGTCCAGAGTTTCTTGCCCAGAGTTTCTTGTCCAGAGTTTCTTGTCCCGATTTTCTTGTCCAGAGTTTCTTGTCCAGAGTTTCTTGCCCAGTTTTTTTTCTCCAGATTATCTTGTCCATTGTTTGTTCTCCAGATTTTCTTGTCCAGAGTTTTTTGTCCAGAATTTCTTGTCCAGAGTTTCTTGTCCAGAGTTTCTTGTCCAGAGTTTCTTGTCCCGATTTTCTTGCCCAGAGTTTCTTGTCCAGAGTTTCTTGTCCCGATTTTCTTGTCCAGAGTTTCTTGTCCAGAGTTTCTTGCCCAGTTTTTTTTCTCCAGATTATCTTGTCCATTGTTTGTTCTCCAGATTTTCTTGTCCAGAGTTTCTTGCCCAGAGTTCCTTGCCCAGATTTTCTTGTCCAGAGTTTTCTTGTCCAGAGTTTCTTGTCCAGATTTTCTTGTCCAGAGTTTCTTGTCCAGAGTTTCTTGTTCAGAGTTTCTTGTCCAGAGTTTTTTGTCCAGAGTTTCTTGTCCAGAGTTTCTTGTCCAGAGTTTCTTGTCCAGAGTTTCTTGTCAAGAGTTTCTTGTCCAGAGTTTCTTGTCCAGAGTTTCTTGTCCAGAGTTTCTTGTCCAGAGTTTTTTGTCCAGAGTTTCTTGTCCAGAGTTTGTTGTCCAGAGCTTCTTGTCCAGAGTTTCTTGTTCAGAGTTTCTTGTCCAGAGTTTCTTGTCCAGAGTTTTTTGTCCAGAGTTTGTTGTCCAGAGTTTTTTGTCCAGAATTTCTTGTCCAGAGCTTCTTGTCCAGAGTTTTTTGTCCAGAGTTTGTTGTCCAGAGTTTTTTGTCCAGAGTATCTTGTCCAGAGTTTCTTGTCCAGAGTTTCTTGCCCAGAGTTTTTTGTCCAGAGTATCTTGTCCAGAGTTTCTTGTCCAGAGTTTCTTGTCCAGAGTTTCTTGTCGAGAGTTTCTTGTCCAGAGTTTCTTGTCCAGAGTTTCTTGTCCAGAGTTTCTTGTCCAGAGTTTCTTGTCGAGAGTTTCTTGTCCAGAGTTTCTTGTCCAGAGTTTCTTGCCCAGAGTTCCTTGCCCAGATTTTCTTGTCCAGAGTTTCTTGCATAGATTTTCTGGTCCAGATTTTCCTGCCAGAATTTCTTGTCCAGAGTTTTTTGTCCAGAGTTTTTTGTCCAGAGTATCTTGTCCAGAGTTTCTTGTGCAGTTGTTCTTCTCCAGATTTTCTGGTCCAGTTTTTCTTCTCCAGATTACTTTGTCCATTGTTTGTTCTCCAGATTGTCTTGTTCAGAGTTTCTTCTCCAGATTTTCTTGTCCAGATTTTCTTGTCCAGAGTTTGTTGTCCAGAGCTTCTTGTCCAGAGTTTCTAGTTCAGAGTTTCTTGTCCAGAGTTTCTTGCCCAGAGTTTTTTTGTCCAGAGTATCTTGTCCAGAGTTTCTTGTCCAGAGTTTCTTGTCCAGAGTTTCTTGCCCAGAGTTCCTTGCCCAGATTTTCTTGTCCAGAGTTTCTTGCATAGATTTTCTGGTCCAGATTTTCTTGCCAGAATTTCTTGTCCAGAGTTTCTTGTCCAGAGCTTCTTGTCCAGAGTTTCTTGTCCAGAGTTTGTTGTCCAGAGCTTCTTGTCCAGAGTTTCTTGTTCAGAGTTTCTTGTCCAGAGTTTCTTGCCCAGAGTTTTTTGTCCAGAGTATCTTGTCCAGAGTTTCTTGTCCAGAGTTTCTTGTCCAGAGTTTCTTGCCCAGAGTTCCTTGCCCAGATTTTCTTGTCCAGAGTTTCTTGTCCAGATTTTCTTGTCCAGATTTTCTTGTCCAGAGTTTCTTGTCCAGAGTTTCTTGCCCAGAGTTTTTTGTCCAGAGTTTCTTGTCCCGATTTTCTTGTCCAGAGTTTCTTGTCCAGAGTTTCTTGCCCAGTTTTTTTCCCCAGATTATCTTGTCCATTGTTTGTTCTCCAGATTTTCTTGTCCAGAGTTTCTTGTCCAGAGTTTCTTGCCCAGAGTTTCTTGTCCAGAGTTTCTTGTCCCGATTTTCTTGTCCAGAGTTTCTTGTCCAGAGTTTCTTGCCCAGTTTTTTTTCTCCAGATTATCTTGTCCATTGTTTGTTCTCCAGATTTTCTTGTCCAGAGTTTTTTGTCCAGAATTTCTTGTCCAGAGTTTCTTGTCCAGAGTTTCTTGTCCAGAGTTTCTTGTCCCGATTTTCTTGCCCAGAGTTTCTTGTCCAGAGTTTCTTGTCCCGATTTTCTTGTCCAGAGTTTCTTGTCCAGAGTTTCTTGCCCAGTTTTTTTTCTCCAGATTATCTTGTCCATTGTTTCTTCTCCAGATTTTCTTGTCCAGAGTTTCTTGCCCAGAGTTCCTTGCCCAGATTTTCTTGTCCAGAGTTTTCTTGTCCAGAGTTTCTTGTCCAGATTTTCTTGTCCAGAGTTTCTTGTCCAGAGTTTCTTGTCCAGAGTTTCTTGTCCAGAGTTTTTTGTCCAGAGTTTCTTGTCCAGAGTTTCTTGTCCAGAGTTTCTTGTCCAGAGTTTCTTAACCAGAGTTTCTTGTCCAGAGTTTCTTGTCAAGAGTTTCTTGTCCAGAGTTTCTTGTCCAGAGTTTTTTGTCCAGAGTTTCTTGTCCAGAGTTTGTTGTCCAGAGCTTCTTGTCCAGAGTTTCTTGTTCAGAGTTTCTTGTCCAAAGTTTCTTGTCCAGAGTTTCTTGTCCCGATTTTCTTGTCCAGAGTTTCTTGTTCAGAGTTTCTTGTCCAGAGTTTCTTGTCCAGAGTTTTTTGTCCAGAGTTTGTTGTCCAGAGTTTTTTGTCCAGAATTTCTTGTCCAGAGCTTCTTGTCCAGAGTTTTTTGTCCAGAGTTTGTTGTCCAGAGTTTTTTGTCCAGAGTATCTTGTCCAGAGTTTCTTGTCCAGAGTTTCTTGCCCAGAGTTTTTTGTCCAGAGTATCTTGTCCAGAGTTTCTTGTCCAGAGTTTCTTGTCCAGAGTTTCTTGTCGAGAGTTTCTTGTCCAGAGTTTCTTGTCCAGAGTTTCTTGCCCAGAGTTCCTTGCCCAGATTTTCTTGTCCAGAGTTTCTTGCATAGATTTTCTGGTCCAGATTTTCCTGCCAGAATTTCTTGTCCAGAGTTTTTTGTCCAGAGTTTTTTGTCCAGAGTATCTTGTCCAGAGTTTCTTGTCCAGAGTTTCTTGTGCAGTTGTTCTTCTCCAGATTTTCTGGTCCAGTTTTTCTTCTCCAGATTACCTTGTCCATTGTTTGTTCTCCAGATTGTCTTGTTCAGAGTTTTTTGTCCAGATTTTCTTGTCCAGAGTTTCTTGTCCAGAGTTTCTTGCCCAGAGTTTTTTGTCCAGAGTTTCTTGTCCCGATTTTTTTGTCCAGAGTTTCTTGTCCAGAGTTTCTTGCCCAGTTTTTTTCCCCAGATTATCTTGTCCATTGTTTGTTCTCCAGATTTTCTTGTCCAGAGTTTCTTGTCCAGAGTTTCTTGCCCAGAGTTTCTTGTCCAGAGTTTCTTGTCCCGATTTTCTTGTCCAGAGTTTCTTGTCCAGAGTTTCTTGCCCAGTTTTTTTTCTCCAGATTATCTTGTCCATTGTTTGTTCTCCAGATTTTCTTGTCCAGAGTTTTTTGTCCAGAATTTCTTGTCCAGAGTTTCTTGTCCAGAGCTTCTTGTCCAGAGTTTCTTGTCCAGAGTTTGTTGTCCAGAGTTTGTTGTCCAGAGTTTGTTGTCCAGAGTTTGTTGTCCAGAGCTTCTTGTCCAGAGTTTCTTGTTCAGAGTTTCTTGTCCAGAGTTTCTTGTCCAGAGTTTCTTGTCCAGAGTTTCTTGTCCAGAGTTTCCTGTCCAGATTTTCTTGTCCAGATTTTCTTGTCCAGAGTTTTTTGTCCAGATTTTCTTGCCAGAGTTTCTTGTTCAGAGTTTCTTGTCCAGAGTTTCTTAACCAGAGTTTCTTGTCCAGAGTTTGTTGTCCGCAGTTTCTTGTCCAGAGTTTCTTGTCCAGATTTTCTTGTCCGGAGATTTTTGTCCAGAGTTTCTTGTCCAGAGTTTCTTGTCCAGAGTTTCTTCTGCAGTTGTTCTTCTCCAGATTTTCTTGTCCAGTTTTTCTTCTCCAGATTACCTTGTCTATTGTTTGTTCTCCAGATTGTCTTGTTCAGAGTTTCTTCTCCAGATTTTCTTTTCCAGAGTTTCTTGTCCAGAGTTTCTTGTCCAGAGTTTCTTGTCCAGAGTTTCTTGTCCAGAGTTTCTTGTCCAGAGTTTCTTGTCCAGAGTTTCTTGTCCAGAGTTTCTTGTCCCGATTTTCTTGTCCAGAGTTTCTTGTCCAGTTTTTTTTCTCCAGATTATCTTGTCCATTGTTTGTTCTCCAGATTTTCTTGTCCAGAGTTTTTTGTCCAGAATTTCTTGTCCAGAGTTTCTTGTCCAGAGCTTCTTGTCCAGAGTTTCTTGTCCATAGTTTCTTGTCCAGAGTTTGTTGTCCAGAGCTTCTTGTCCAGAGTTTTTTGTCCAGAGTTTGTTGTCCAGAGTTTTTTGTCCAGAGTTTCTTGTCCAGAGTTTCTTGTCCAGAGTTCCTTGCCCAGATTTTCTTGTCCAGAGTTTCTTGCATAGATTTTCTGGTCCAGATTTTCTTGCCAGAGTTTCTTGTCCAGAGGTTTTTGTGCAGAGGTTCTTGCTCAGAGTTTCTTGTCCAGAGTTTCTTGTCCAGAGTTTCTTGTCCAGAGTTTCTTAACCAGAGTTTCTTGTCCAGAGTTTCTTGTCAAGAGTTTCTTGTCCAGAGTTTCTTGTCCAGAGTTTTTTGTCCAGAGTTTCTTGTCCAGAGTTTGTTGTCCAGAGCTTCTTGTCCAGAGTTTCTTGTTCAGAGTTTCTTGTCCAAAGTTTCTTGTCCAGAGTTTCTTGTCCCGATTTTCTTGTCCAGAGTTTCTTGTTCAGAGTTTCTTGTCCAGAGTTTCTTGTCCAGAGTTTTTTGTCCAGAGTTTGTTGTCCAGAGTTTTTTGTCCAGAATTTCTTGTCCAGAGCTTCTTGTCCAGAGTTTTTTGTCCAGAGTTTGTTGTCCAGAGTTTTTTGTCCAGAGTATCTTGTCCAGAGTTTCTTGTCCAGAGTTTCTTGCCCAGAGTTTTTTGTCCAGAGTATCTTGTCCAGAGTTTCTTGTCCAGAGTTTCTTGTCCAGAGTTTCTTGTCGAGAGTTTCTTGTCCAGAGTTTCTTGTCCAGAGTTTCTTGCCCAGAGTTCCTTGCCCAGATTTTCTTGTCCAGAGTTTCTTGCATAGATTTTCTGGTCCAGATTTTCCTGCCAGAATTTCTTGTCCAGAGTTTTTTGTCCAGAGTTTTTTGTCCAGAGTATCTTGTCCAGAGTTTCTTGTCCAGAGTTTCTTGTGCAGTTGTTCTTCTCCAGATTTTCTGGTCCAGTTTTTCTTCTCCAGATTACTTTGTCCATTGTTTGTTCTCCAGATTGTCTTGTTCAGAGTTTCTTCTCCAGATTTTCTTGTCCAGATTTTCTTGTCCAGAGTTTGTTGTCCAGAGCTTCTTGTCCAGAGTTTCTAGTTCAGAGTTTCTTGTCCAGAGTTTCTTGCCCAGAGTTTTTTTGTCCAGAGTATCTTGTCCAGAGTTTCTTGTCCAGAGTTTCTTGTCCAGAGTTTCTTGCCCAGAGTTCCTTGCCCAGATTTTCTTGTCCAGAGTTTCTTGCATAGATTTTCTGGTCCAGATTTTCTTGCCAGAATTTCTTGTCCAGAGTTTCTTGTCCAGAGCTTCTTGTCCAGAGTTTCTTGTCCAGAGTTTGTTGTCCAGAGCTTCTTGTCCAGAGTTTCTTGTTCAGAGTTTCTTGTCCAGAGTTTCTTGCCCAGAGTTTTTTGTCCAGAGTATCTTGTCCAGAGTTTCTTGTCCAGAGTTTCTTGTCCAGAGTTTCTTGCCCAGAGTTCCTTGCCCAGATTTTCTTGTCCAGAGTTTCTTGTCCAGATTTTTTTGTCCAGATTTTCTGGCCCAGAGTTTCTTGTCCAGAGTTTCTTGTCCAGAGTTTCTTGTCCAGAGTTTCTTGTCCAGAGTTTCTTGTTCAGAGTTTCTTGTCCAGAGTTTCTTGTCCAGAGGTTTTTTGCAGAGGTTCTTGCTCAGAGTTCTCTGTCCAGAGTTTCTTGTCCAGAGTCTTTTGTCCAGAGTTTCTTGTCCAGAGTTTTTTGTCCAGTGTTTCTTGCCCAGAGTTTCTTGTCCAGAATTTCTTGTCAAGAGTTTCTTGTCCAGAATTTTTTGTCCAGAATTTCTTGTCCCGATTTACCTGTCCAGAGTTTTTAGTCTAGATTTTCTTGTCCAGACATTCTTGCCCAGAGTTCCTTGCCCAGATTTTCTTGTCCAGAGTTTCTTGCATAGATTTTCTGGTCCAGATTTTCTTGTCCAGAGTTTCTTGTGCAGTTGTTCTTCTCCAGATTTTCTGGTCCAGTTTTTCTTCTCCAGATTACCTTGTCCATTGTTTGTTCTCCAGATTGTCTTGTTCAGAGTTTTTTGTCCAGATTTTCTTGTCCAGAGTTTCTTGTCCAGAGTTTCTTGCCCAGAGTTTTTTGTCCAGAGTTTCTTGTCCCGATTTTCTTGTCCAGAGTTTCTTGTCCAGAGTTTCTTGCCCAGTTTTTTTCCCCAGATTATCTTGTCCATTGTTTGTTCTCCAGATTTTCTTGTCCAGAGTTTCTTGTCCAGAGTTTCTTGCCCAGAGTTTCTTGTCCAGAGTTTCTTGTCCCGATTTTCTTGTCCAGAGTTTCTTGTCCAGAGTTTCTTGCCCAGTTTTTTTTCTCCAGATTATCTTGTCCATTGTTTGTTCTCCAGATTTTCTTGTCCAGAGTTTTTTGTCCAGAATTTCTTGTCCAGAGTTTCTTGCCCAGAGTTTCTTGTCCAGAGTTTCTTGTCCCGATTTTCTTGCCCAGAGTTTCTTGTCCAGAGTTTCTTGTCCCGATTTTCTTGTCCAGAGTTTCTTGTCCAGAGTTTCTTGCCCAGTTTTTTTTCTCCAGATTATCTTGTCCATTGTTTCTTCTCCAGATTTTCTTGTCCAGAGTTTCTTGCCCAGAGTTCCTTGCCCAGATTTTCTTGTCCAGAGTTTTCTTGTCCAGAGTTTCTTGTCCAGATTTTCTTGTCCAGAGTTTCTTGTCCAGAGTTTCTTGTTCAGAGTTTCTTGTCCAGAGTTTTTTGTCCAGAGTTTCTTGTCCAGAGTTTCTTGTCCAGAGTTTCTTGTCCAGAGTTTCTTGTCAAGAGTTTCTTGTCCAGAGTTTCTTGTCAAGAGTTTCTTGTCCAGAGTTTCTTGTCCAGAGTTTTTTGTCCAGAGTTTCTTGTCCAGAGTTTGTTGTCCAGAGCTTCTTGTCCAGAGTTTCTTGTTCAGAGTTTCTTGTCCAGAGTTTCTTGTCCAGAGTTTTTTGTCCAGAGTTTGTTGTCCAGAGTTTTTTGTCCAGAATTTCTTGTCCAGAGCTTCTTGTCCAGAGTTTTTTGTCCAGAGTTTGTTGTCCAGAGTTTTTTGTCCAGAGTATCTTGTCCAGAGTTTCTTGTCCAGAGTTTCTTGCCCAGAGTTTTTTGTCCAGAGTATCTTGTCCAGAGTTTCTTGTCCAGAGTTTCTTGTCCAGAGTTTCTTGTCGAGAGTTTCTTGTCCAGAGTTTCTTGTCCAGAGTTTCTTGTCCAGAGTTTCTTGTCCAGAGTTTCTTGTCGAGAGTTTCTTGTCCAGAGTTTCTTGTCCAGAGTTTCTTGCCCAGAGTTCCTTGCCCAGATTTTCTTGTCCAGAGTTTCTTGCATAGATTTTCTGGTCCAGATTTTCCTGCCAGAATTTCTTGTCCAGAGTTTTTTGTCCAGAGTTTTTTGTCCAGAGTATCTTGTCCAGAGTTTCTTGTGCAGTTGTTCTTCTCCAGATTTTCTGGTCCAGTTTTTCTTCTCCAGATTACTTTGTCCATTGTTTGTTCTCCAGATTGTCTTGTTCAGAGTTTCTTCTCCAGATTTTCTTGTCCAGATTTTCTTGTCCAGAGTTTGTTGTCCAGAGCTTCTTGTCCAGAGTTTCTTGTTCAGAGTTTCTTGTCCAGAGTTTCTTGCCCAGAGTTTTTTTGTCCAGAGTATCTTGTCCAGAGTTTCTTGTCCAGAGTTTCTTGTCCAGAGTTTCTTGCCCAGAGTTCCTTGCCCAGATTTTCTTGTCCAGAGTTTCTTGCATAGATTTTCTGGTCCAGATTTTCTTGCCAGAATTTCTTGTCCAGAGTTTCTTGTCCAGAGCTTCTTGTCCAGAGTTTCTTGTCCAGAGTTTGTTGTCCAGAGCTTCTTGTCCAGAGTTTCTTGTTCAGAGTTTCTTGTCCAGAGTTTCTTGCCCAGAGTTTTTTGTCCAGAGTATCTTGTCCAGAGTTTCTTGTCCAGAGTTTCTTGTCCAGAGTTTCTTGCCCAGAGTTCCTTGCCCAGATTTTCTTGTCCAGAGTTTCTTGTCCAGATTTTTTTGTCCAGATTTTCTTGTCCAGAGTTTCTTGTCCAGAGTTTCTTGCCCAGAGTTTTTTGTCCAGAGTTTCTTGTCCCGATTTTCTTGTCCAGAGTTTCTTGTCCAGAGTTTCTTGCCCAGTTTTTTTCCCCAGATTATCTTGTCCATTGTTTGTTCTCCAGATTTTCTTGTCCAGAGTTTCTTGTCCAGAGTTTCTTGCCCAGAGTTTCTTGTCCAGAGTTTCTTGTCCCGATTTTCTTGTCCAGAGTTTCTTGTCCAGAGTTTCTTGCCCAGTTTTTTTTCTCCAGATTATCTTGTCCATTGTTTGTTCTCCAGATTTTCTTGTCCAGAGTTTTTTGTCCAGAATTTCTTGTCCAGAGTTTCTTGCCCAGAGTTTCTTGTCCAGAGTTTCTTGTCCCGATTTTCTTGCCCAGAGTTTCTTGTCCAGAGTTTCTTGTCCCGATTTTCTTGTCCAGAGTTTCTTGTCCAGAGTTTCTTGCCCAGTTTTTTTTCTCCAGATTATCTTGTCCATTGTTTCTTCTCCAGATTTTCTTGTCCAGAGTTTCTTGCCCAGAGTTCCTTGCCCAGATTTTCTTGTCCAGAGTTTTCTTGTCCAGAGTTTCTTGTCCAGATTTTCTTGTCCAGAGTTTCTTGTCCAGAGTTTCTTGTCCAGAGTTTCTTGTCCAGAGTTTCTTGTCCAGAGTTTCTTGTCCAGAGTTTCTTGTCCAGAGTTTCTTGTCCAGAGTTTCTTAACCAGAGTTTCTTGTCCAGAGTTTCTTGTCCAGAGTTTCTTGTCCAGAGTTTCTTGTCCAGAGTTTTTTGTCCAGAGTTTCTTGTCCAGAGTTTGTTGTCCAGAGCTTCTTGTCCAGAGTTTCTTGTTCAGAGTTTCTTGTCCAAAGTTTCTTGTCCAGAGTTTCTTGTCCCGATTTTCTTGTCCAGAGTTTCTTGTTCAGAGTTTCTTGTCCAGAGTTTCTTGTCCAGAGTTTTTTGTCCAGAGTTTGTTGTCCAGAGTTTTTTGTCCAGAATTTCTTGTCCAGAGTTTCTTGTCCAGAGTTTTTTGTCCAGAGTTTGTTGTCCAGAGTTTTTTGTCCAGAGTATCTTGTCCAGAGTTTCTTGTCCAGAGTTTCTTGCCCAGAGTTTTTTGTCCAGAGTATCTTGTCCAGAGTTTCTTGTCCAGAGTTTCTTGTCCAGAGTTTCTTGTCCAGAGTTTCTTGTCCAGAGTTTCTTGTCCAGAGTTTCTTGCCCAGAGTTCCTTGCCCAGATTTTCTTGTCCAGAGTTTCTTGCATAGATTTTCTGGTCCAGATTTTCTTGCCAGAATTTCTTGTCCAGAGTTTTTTGTCCAGAGTTTTTTGTCCAGAGTATCTTGTCCAGAGTTTCTTGTCCAGAGTTTCTTGTGCAGTTGTTCTTCTCCAGATTTTCTGGTCCAGTTTTTCTTCTCCAGATTACTTTGTCCATTGTTTGTTCTCCAGATTGTCTTGTTCAGAGTTTCTTCTCCAGATTTTCTTGTCCAGATTTTCTTGTCCAGAGTTTGTTGTCCAGAGTTTCTTGTCCAGAGTTTCTAGTTCAGAGTTTCTTGTCCAGAGTTTCTTGCCCAGAGTTTTTTTGTCCAGAGTATCTTGTCCAGAGTTTCTTGTCCAGAGTTTCTTGTCCAGAGTTTCTTGCATAGATTTTCTGGTCCAGATTTTCTTGCCAGAATTTCTTGTCCAGAGTTTCTTGTCCAGAGCTTCTTGTCCAGAGTTTCTTGTCCAGAGTTTGTTGTCCAGAGCTTCTTGTCCAGAGTTTCTTGTTCAGAGTTTCTTGTCCAGAGTTTCTTGCCCAGAGTTTTTTGTCCAGAGTATCTTGTCCAGAGTTTCTTGTCCAGAGTTTCTTGTCCAGAGTTTCTTGCCCAGAGTTCCTTGCCCAGATTTTCTTGTCCAGAGTTTCTTGTCCAGATTTTTTTGTCCAGATTTTCTGGCCCAGAGTTTCTTGTCCAGAGTTTCTTGTCCAGAGTTTCTTGTCCAGAGTTTCTTGTTCAGAGTTTCTTGTCCAGAGTTTCTTGCACAGAGTTTTTTGTCCAGAGTATCTTGTCCAGAGTTTCTTGTCCAGAGTTTCTTGTCCAGAGTTTCTTGCCCAGAGTTCCTTGCCCAGATTTTCTTGTCCAGAGTTTCTTGTCCAGATTTTTTTGTCCAGATTTTCTGGCCCAGAGTTTCTTGTCCAGAGTTTCTTGTCCAGAGTTTCTTGTCCAGAGTTTCTTGTCCAGAGTTTCTTGTCCAGAGTTTCTTGTCCAGAGTTTCTTGTCCAGAGTTTTTTGTCCAGTGTTTCTTGCCCAGAGTTTCTTGTCCAGAATTTCTTGTCAAGAGTTTCTTGTCCAGAATTTTTTGTCCAGAATTTCTTGTCCAGATTTTCCTGTCCAGAGTTTTTAGTCTAGATTTTCTTGTCCAGACATTCTTGCCCAGAGTTCCTTGCCCAGATTTTCTTGTCCAGAGTTTCCTGCATAGATTTTCTGGTCCAGATTTTCTTGTCCAGAGTTTCTTGTGCAGTTGTTCTTCTCCAGATTTTCTGGTCCAGTTTTTCTTCTCCAGATTACCTTGTCCATTGTTTGTTCTCCAGATTGTCTTGTTCAGAGTTTTTTGTCCAGATTTTCTTGTCCAGAGTTTCTTGTCCAGAGTTTCTTGCCCAGAGTTTTTTGTCCAGAGTTTCTTGTCCCGATTTTCTTGTCCAGAGTTTCTTGTCCAGAGTTTCTTGCCCAGTTTTTTTCCCCAGATTATCTTGTCCATTGTTTGTTCTCCAGATTTTCTTGTCCAGAGTTTCTTGTCCAGAGTTTCTTGCCCAGAGTTTCTTGTCCAGAGTTTCTTGTCCCGATTTTCTTGTCCAGAGTTTCTTGTCCAGAGTTTCTTGCCCAGTTTTTTTTCTCCAGATTATCTTGTCCATTGTTTGTTCTCCAGATTTTCTTGTCCAGAGTTTTTTGTCCAGAATTTCTTGTCCAGAGTTTCTTGTATAGAGCTTCTTGTCCAGAGTTTCTTGTCCAGAGTTTGTTGTCCAGAGTTTGTTGTCCAGAGTTTGTTGTCCAGAGTTTGTTGTCCAGAGCTTCTTGTCCAGAGTTTCTTGTTCAGAGTTTCTTGTCCAGAGTTTCTTGTCCAGAGTTTCTTGTCCAGAGTTTCTTGTCCAGAGTTTCCTGTCCAGATTTTCTTGTCCAGATTTTCTTGTCCAGAGTTTTTTGTCCAGAGTTTTTTGTCCAGTGTTTCTTGCCCAGAGTTTCTTGTCCAGAATTTCTTGTCAAGAGTTTCTTGTCCAGAGTTTGTTGTCCGCAGTTTCTTGTCCAGAGTTTCTTGTCCAGATTTTCTTGTCCGGAGATTTTTGTCCAGAGTTTCTTGTCCAGAGTTTCTTGTCCAGAGTTTCTTCTGCAGTTGTTCTTCTCCAGATTTTCTTGTCCAGTTTTTCTTCTCCAGATTACCTTGTCTATTGTTTGTTCTCCAGATTGTCTTGTTCAGAGTTTCTTCTCCAGATTTTCTTTTCCAGAGTTTCTTGTCCAGAGTTTCTTGTCCAGAGTTTCTTGTCCAGAGTTTCTTGTCCAGAGTTTCTTGTCCAGAGTTTCTTGTCCAGAGTTTCTTGTCCAGAGTTTCTTGTCCCGATTTTCTTGTCCAGAGTTTCTTGTCCAGTTTTTTTTCTCCAGATTATCTTGTCCATTGTTTGTTCTCCAGATTTTCTTGTCCAGAGTTTTTTGTCCAGAGTTTCTTGTCCAGAGTTTCTTGTCCAGAGCTTCTTGTCCAGAGTTTCTTGTCCATAGTTTCTTGTCCAGAGTTTGTTGTCCAGAGCTTCTTGTCCAGAGTTTTTTGTCCAGAGTTTGTTGTCCAGAGTTTTTTGTCCAGAGTTTCTTGTCCAGAGTTTCTTGTCCAGAGTTCCTTGCCCAGATTTTCTTGTCCAGAGTTTCTTGCATAGATTTTCTGGTCCAGATTTTCTTGCCAGAGTTTCTTGTCCAGAGGTTTTTGTGCAGAGGTTCTTGCTCAGAGTTTCTTGTCCAGAGTTTCTTGTCCAGAGTTTCTTGTCCAGAGTTTCTTGTCCAGAGTTTCTTGTCCAGAGTTTCTTGTCAAGAGTTTCTTGTCCAGAGTTTCTTGTCCAGAGTTTTTTGTCCAGAGTTTCTTGTCCAGAGTTTGTTGTCCAGAGCTTCTTGTCCAGAGTTTCTTGTTCAGAGTTTCTTGTCCAAAGTTTCTTGTCCAGAGTTTCTTGTCCCGATTTTCTTGTCCAGAGTTTCTTGTTCAGAGTTTCTTGTCCAGAGTTTCTTGTCCAGAGTTTTTTGTCCAGAGTTTGTTGTCCAGAGTTTTTTGTCCAGAATTTCTTGTCCAGAGCTTCTTGTCCAGAGTTTCTTGTCCAGAGTTTGTTGTCCAGAGTTTTTTGTCCAGAGTATCTTGTCCAGAGTTTCTTGTCCAGAGTTTCTTGCCCAGAGTTTTTTGTCCAGAGTATCTTGTCCAGAGTTTCTTGTCCAGAGTTTCTTGTCCAGAGTTTCTTGTCGAGAGTTTCTTGTCCAGAGTTTCTTGTCCAGAGTTTCTTGCCCAGAGTTTCTTGTCCAGATTTTCTTGTCCAGAGTTTCTTGCATAGATTTTCTGGTCCAGATTTTCCTGCCAGAATTTCTTGTCCAGAGTTTTTTGTCCAGAGTTTTTTGTCCAGAGTATCTTGTCCAGAGTTTCTTGTCCAGAGTTTCTTGTGCAGTTGTTCTTCTCCAGATTTTCTGGTCCAGTTTTTCTTCTCCAGATTACTTTGTCCATTGTTTGTTCTCCAGATTGTCTTGTTCAGAGTTTCTTGTCCAGAGTTTCTTGTCCAGAGTTTCTTGTCCAGAGTTTCTTGTCCAGAGTTTCTTGTCCAGAGTTTCTTGCCCAGAGTTTCTTGTCCAGAGTTTCTTGTCCCGATTTTCTTGTCCAGAGTTTCTTGCCCAGTTTTTTTTCCCCAGATTATCTTGTCCATTGTTTGTTCTCCAGATTTTCTTGTCCAGAGTTTTTTGTCCAGAATTTCTTGAACAGAGTTTCTTGTCTAGATTTTCCTGTCCCCGTTTTCTTACCCAGAGTTTCTTGTCCAGATTTTCTTGTCCAGAGGTTTTTGTGCAGAGGTTCTTGCTCAGAGTTTCTTGTCCAGAGTTTCTTGTCCAGAGTTTCTTGTCCAGAGTTTCTTAACCAGAGTTTCTTGTCCAGAGTTTCTTGTCCAGAGTTTGTTGTCCGCAGTTTCTTGTCCAGAGTTTCTTGTCCAGAGTTTCTTGTCCAGAGTTTCTTGTCCAGAGTTTGTTGTCCAGAGTTTGTTGTCCAGAGCTTCTTGTCCAGAGTTTCTTGTTCAGAGTTTCTTGTCCAGAGTTTCTTGCCCAGATTTTCTTGTCCAGAGTTTTCTTGTCCAGAGTTTCTTGTCCAGATTTTCTTGTCCAGAGTTTCTTGTCCAGAGTTTCTTGTCCAGAGTTTCTTGTCCAGAGTTTTTTGTCCAGAGTTTCTTGTCCAGAGTTTGTTGTCCAGAGTTTGTTGTCCAGAGTTTGTTGTCCAGATTTTCTTGTCCAGAGTTTCTAGTTCAGAGTTTCTTGTCCAGAGTTTCTTGCCCAGAGTTTTTTTGTCCAGAGTATCTTGTCCAGAGTTTCTTGTCCAGAGTTTCTTGTCCAGAGTTTCTTGCCCAGAGTTCCTTGCCCAGATTTTCTTGTCCAGAGTTTCTTGCATAGATTTTCTGGTCCAGATTTTCTTGCCAGAATTTCTTGTCCAGAGTTTCTTGTCCAGAGTTTCTTGTCCAAAGTTTCTTGTCCAGAGTTTCTTGTCCAGAGTTTCTTAACCAGAGTTTCTTGTCCAGAGTTTCTTGTCCAGAGTTTGTTGTCCGCAGTTTCTTGTCCAGAGTTTCTTGTCCAGAGTTTCTTGTCCAGAGTATCTTGTCCAGAGTTTCTTGTCCAGAGTTTCTTGTCCAGAGTTTCTTGTCGAGAGTTTCTTGTCCAGAGTTTCTTGTCCAGAGTTTCTTGCCCAGAGTTCCTTGCCCAGATTTTCTTGTCCAGAGTTTCTTGCCCAGAGTTCCTTGCCCAGATTTTCTTGTCCAGAGTTTCTTGCATAGATTTTCTGGTCCAGATTTTCCTGCCAGAATTTCTTGTCCAGAGTTTTTTGTCCAGAGTATCTTGTCCAGAGTTTCTTGTCCAGAGTTTCTTGTGCAGTTGTTCTTCTCCAGATTTTCTGGTCCAGTTTTTCTTCTCCAGATTACTTTGTCCATTGTTTGTTCTCCAGATTGTCTTGTTCAGAGTTTCTTCTCCAGATTTTCTTGTCCAGATTTTCTTGTCCAGAGTTTCTTGTCCAGAGTTTCTTGTCCAGAGTTTCTTGCCCAGAGTTTCTTGTCCAGAGTTTCTTGTCCCGATTTTCTTGTCCAGAGTTTCTTGCCCAGTTTTTTTTCTCCAGATTATCTTGTCCATTGTTTCTTCTCCAGATTTTCTTGTCCAGAGTTTCTTGCCCAGAGTTCCTTGCCCAGATTTTCTTGTCCAGAGTTTTCTTGTCCAGAGTTTCTTGTCCAGATTTTCTTGTCCAGAGTTTCTTGTCCAGAGTTTCTTGTCCAGAGTTTCTTGTCCAGAGTTTTTTGTCCAGAGTTTCTTGTCCAGAGTTTCTTGTCCAGAGTTTCTTGTCCAGAGTTTCTTAACCAGAGTTTCTTGTCCAGAGTTTCTTGTCAAGAGTTTCTTGTCCAGAGTTTCTTGTCCAGAGTTTTTTGTCCAGAGTTTCTTGTCCAGAGTTTGTTGTCCAGAGCTTCTTGTCCAGAGTTTCTTGTTCAGAGTTTCTTGTCCAAAGTTTCTTGTCCAGAGTTTCTTGTCCCGATTTTCTTGTCCAGAGTTTCTTGTTCAGAGTTTCTTGTCCAGAGTTTCTTGTCCAGAGTTTTTTGTCCAGAGTTTGTTGTCCAGAGTTTTTTGTCCAGAATTTCTTGTCCAGAGCTTCTTGTCCAGAGTTTTTTGTCCAGAGTTTGTTGTCCAGAGTTTTTTGTCCAGAGTATCTTGTCCAGAGTTTCTTGTCCAGAGTTTCTTGCCCAGAGTTTTTTGTCCAGAGTATCTTGTCCAGAGTTTCTTGTCCAGAGTTTCTTGTCCAGAGTTTCTTGTCCAGAGTTTCTTGTCCAGAGTTTCTTGTCCAGAGTTTCTTGCCCAGAGTTCCTTGCCCAGATTTTCTTGTCCAGAGTTTCTTGCATAGATTTTCTGGTCCAGATTTTCCTGCCAGAATTTCTTGTCCAGAGTTTTTTGTCCAGAGTTTTTTGTCCAGAGTATCTTGTCCAGAGTTTCTTGTCCAGAGTTTCTTGTGCAGTTGTTCTTCTCCAGATTTTCTGGTCCAGTTTTTCTTCTCCAGATTACTTTGTCCATTGTTTGTTCTCCAGATTGTCTTGTTCAGAGTTTCTTCTCCAGATTTTCTTGTCCAGATTTTCTTGTCCAGAGTTTGTTGTCCAGAGCTTCTTGTCCAGAGTTTCTTGTTCAGAGTTTCTTGTCCAGAGTTTCTTGCCCAGAGTTTTTTTGTCCAGAGTATCTTGTCCAGAGTTTCTTGTCCAGAGTTTCTTGTCCAGAGTTTCTTGCATAGATTTTCTGGTCCAGATTTTCTTGCCAGAATTTCTTGTCCAGAGTTTCTTGTCCAGAGCTTCTTGTCCAGAGTTTCTTGTCCAGAGTTTGTTGTCCAGAGCTTCTTGTCCAGAGTTTCTTGTTCAGAGTTTCTTGTCCAGAGTTTCTTGCCCAGAGTTTTTTGTCCAGAGTATCTTGTCCAGAGTTTCTTGTCCAGAGTTTCTTGTCCAGAGTTTCTTGCCCAGAGTTCCTTGCCCAGATTTTCTTGTCCAGAGTTTCTTGTCCAGATTTTTTTATCCAGATTTTCTGGCCCAGAGTTTCTTGTCCAGAGTTTCTTGTCCAGAGTTTCTTGTCCAGAGTTTCTTGTTCAGAGTTTCTTGTCCAGAGTTTCTTGCACAGAGTTTTTTGTCCAGAGTATCTTGTCCAGAGTTTCTTGTCCAGAGTTTCTTGTCCAGAGTTTCTTGCCCAGAGTTCCTTGCCCAGATTTTCTTGTCCAGAGTTTCTTGTCCAGATTTTTTTGTCCAGATTTTCTGGCCCAGAGTTTCTTGTCCAGAGTTTCTTGTCCAGAGTTTCTTGTCCAGAGTTTCTTGTCCAGAGTTTCTTGTCCAGAGTTTCTTGTCCAGAGTTTCTTGTCCAGAGTTTTTTGTCCAGTGTTTCTTGCCCAGAGTTTCTTGTCCAGAATTTCTTGTCAAGAGTTTCTTGTCCAGAATTTTTTGTCCAGAATTTCTTGTCCAGATTTTCCTGTCCAGAGTTTTTAGTCTAGATTTTCTTGTCCAGACATTCTTGCCCAGAGTTCCTTGCCCAGATTTTCTTGTCCAGAGTTTCCTGCATAGATTTTCTGGTCCAGATTTTCTTGTCCAGAGTTTCTTGTGCAGTTGTTCTTCTCCAGATTTTCTGGTCCAGTTTTTCTTCTCCAGATTACCTTGTCCATTGTTTGTTCTCCAGATTGTCTTGTTCAGAGTTTTTTGTCCAGATTTTCTTGTCCAGAGTTTCTTGTCCAGAGTTTCTTGCCCAGAGTTTTTTGTCCAGAGTTTCTTGTCCCGATTTTCTTGTCCAGAGTTTCTTGTCCAGAGTTTCTTGCCCAGTTTTTTTCCCCAGATTATCTTGTCCATTGTTTGTTCTCCAGATTTTCTTGTCCAGAGTTTCTTGTCCAGAGTTTCTTGCCCAGAGTTTCTTGTCCAGAGTTTCTTGTCCCGATTTTCTTGTCCAGAGTTTCTTGTCCAGAGTTTCTTGCCCAGTTTTTTTCCCCAGATTATCTTGTCCATTGTTTGTTCTCCAGATTTTCTTGTCCAGAGTTTCTTGTCCAGAGTTTCTTGCCCAGAGTTTCTTGTCCAGAGTTTCTTGTCCCGATTTTCTTGTCCAGAGTTTCTTGTCCAGAGTTTCTTGCCCAGTTTTTTTCCCCAGATTATCTTGTCCATTGTTTGTTCTCCAGATTTTCTTGTCCAGAGTTTTTTGTCCAGAATTTCTTGTCCAGAGTTTCTTGTATAGAGCTTCTTGTCCAGAGTTTCTTGTCCAGAGTTTGTTGTCCAGAGTTTGTTGTCCAGAGTTTGTTGTCCAGAGTTTGTTGTCCAGAGCTTCTTGTCCAGAGTTTCTTGTTCAGAGTTTCTTGTCCAGAGTTTCTTGTCCAGAGTTTCTTGTCCAGAGTTTCTTGTCCAGAGTTTCCTGTCCAGATTTTCTTGTCCAGATTTTCTTGTCCAGAGTTTTTTGTCCAGAGTTTTTTGTCCAGTGTTTCTTGCCCAGAGTTTCTTGTCCAGAATTTCTTGTCAAGAGTTTCTTGTCCAGAGTTTGTTGTCCGCAGTTTCTTGTCCAGAGTTTCTTGTCCAGATTTTCTTGTCCGGAGATTTTTGTCCAGAGTTTCTTGTCCAGAGTTTCTTGTCCAGAGTTTCTTCTGCAGTTGTTCTTCTCCAGATTTTCTTGTCCAGTTTTTCTTCTCCAGATTACCTTGTCTATTGTTTGTTCTCCAGATTGTCTTGTTCAGAGTTTCTTCTCCAGATTTTCTTTTCCAGAGTTTCTTGTCCAGAGTTTCTTGTCCAGAGTTTCTTGTCCAGAGTTTCTTGTCCAGAGTTTCTTGTCCAGAGTTTCTTGTCCAGAGTTTCTTGTCCAGAGTTTCTTGTCCCGATTTTCTTGTCCAGAGTTTCTTGTCCAGTTTTTTTTCTCCAGATTATCTTGTCCATTGTTTGTTGTCCAGATTTTCTTGTCCAGAGTTTTTTGTCCAGAATTTCTTGTCCAGAGTTTCTTGTCCAGAGCTTCTTGTCCAGAGTTTCTTGTCCATAGTTTCTTGTCCAGAGTTTGTTGTCCAGAGCTTCTTGTCCAGAGTTTTTTGTCCAGAGTTTGTTGTCCAGAGTTTTTTGTCCAGACTTTCTTGTCCAGAGTTTCTTGTCCAGAGTTCCTTGCCCAGATTTTCTTGTCCAGAGTTTCTTGCATAGATTTTCTGGTCCAGATTTTCTTGCCAGAGTTTCTTGTCCAGAGGTTTTTGTGCAGAGGTTCTTGCTCAGAGTTTCTTGTCCAGAGTTTCTTGTCCAGAGTTTCTTGTCCAGAGTTTCTTAACCAGAGTTTCTTGTCCAGAGTTTCTTGTCAAGAGTTTCTTGTCCAGAGTTTCTTGTCCAGAGTTTTTTGTCCAGAGTTTCTTGTCCAGAGTTTGTTGTCCAGAGCTTCTTGTCCAGAGTTTCTTGTTCAGAGTTTCTTGTCCAGAGTTTCTTGTCCAGAGTTTCTTGTCCCGATTTTCTTGTCCAGAGTTTCTTGTTCAGAGTTTCTTGTCCAGAGTTTCTTGTCCAGAGTTTTTTGTCCAGAGTTTGTTGTCCAGAGTTTTTTGTCCAGAATTTCTTGTCCAGAGCTTCTTGTCCAGAGTTTTTTGTCCAGAGTTTGTTGTCCAGAGTTTTTTGTCCAGAGTATCTTGTCCAGAGTTTCTTGTCCAGAGTTTCTTGCCCAGAGTTTTTTGTCCAGAGTATCTTGTCCAGAGTTTCTTGTCCAGAGTTTCTTGTCCAGAGTTTCTTGTCCAGAGTTTCTTGTCCAGAGTTTCTTGTCCAGAGTTTCTTGCCCAGAGTTCCTTGCCCAGATTTTCTTGTCCAGAGTTTCTTGCATAGATTTTCTGGTCCAGATTTTCCTGCCAGAATTTCTTGTCCAGAGTTTTTTGTCCAGAGTTTTTTGTCCAGAGTATCTTGTCCAGAGTTTCTTGTCCAGAGTTTCTTGTGCAGTTGTTCTTCTCCAGATTTTCTGGTCCAGTTTTTCTTCTCCAGATTACTTTGTCCATTGTTTGTTCTCCAGATTGTCTTGTTCAGAGTTTCTTGTCCAGAGTTTCTTGTCCAGATTTTCTTGTCCAGAGTTTCTTGTCCAGAGTTTCTTGTCCAGAGTTTCTTGCCCAGAGTTTCTTGTCCAGAGTTTCTTGTCCCGATTTTCTTGTCCAGAGTTTCTTGCCCAGTTTTTTTTCCCCAGATTATCTTGTCCATTGTTTGTTCTCCAGATTTTCTTGTCCAGAGTTTTTTGTCCAGAATTTCTTGAACAGAGTTTCTTGTCTAGATTTTCCTGTCCCCGTTTTCTTACCCAGAGTTTCTTGTCCAGATTTTCTTGTCCAGAGGTTTTTGTGCAGAGGTTCTTGCTCAGAGTTTCTTGTCCAGAGTTTCTTGTCCAGAGTTTCTTGTCCAGAGTTTCTTAACCAGAGTTTCTTGTCCAGAGTTTCTTGTCCAGAGTTTGTTGTCCGCAGTTTCTTGTCCAGAGTTTCTTGTCCAGAGTTTCTTGTCCAGAGTTTCTTGTCCAGAGTTTGTTGTCCAGAGTTTGTTGTCCAGAGCTTCTTGTCCAGAGTTTCTTGTTCAGAGTTTCTTGTCCAGAGTTTCTTGCCCAGAGTTTCTTGTCCAGAGTTTTCTTGTCCAGAGTTTCTTGTCCAGATTTTCTTGTCCAGAGTTTCTTGTCCAGAGTTTCTTGTCCAGAGTTTCTTGTCCAGAGTTTTTTGTCCAGAGTTTCTTGTCCAGAGTTTGTTGTCCAGAGTTTGTTGTCCAGAGTTTGTTGTCCAGAGTTTCTTGTCCAGAGTTTCTAGTTCAGAGTTTCTTGTCCAGAGTTTCTTGCCCAGAGTTTTTTTGTCCAGAGTATCTTGTCCAGAGTTTCTTGTCCAGAGTTTCTTGTCCAGAGTTTCTTGCCCAGAGTTTCTTGCCCAGATTTTCTTGTCCAGAGTTTCTTGCATAGATTTTCTGGTCCAGATTTTCTTGCCAGAGTTTCTTGTCCAGAGTTTCTTGTCCAGAGTTTCTTGTCCAGAGTTTCTTGTCCAGAGTTTCTTGTCCCGATTTTCTTGTCCAGAGTTTCTTGTCCAGAGTTTCTTGTCCAGAGTTTCTTGTCCAGAGTTTTTTGTCCAGAGTTTGTTGTCCAGAGTTTCTTGCATAGATTTTCTGGTCCAGATTTTCTTGTCCAGAGGTTTTTGTGCAGAGGTTCTTGCTCAGAGTTTCTTGTCCAGAGTTTCTTGTCCAGAGTTTCTTGTCCAGAGTTTCTTAACCAGAGTTTCTTGTCCAGAGTTTCTTGTCCAGAGTTTGTTGTCCGCAGTTTCTTGTCCAGAGTTTCTTGTCCAGAGTTTCTTGTCCAGAGTTTCTTGTCCAGAGTTTCTTGTCCAGAGTTTGTTGTCCAGAGTTTGTTGTCCAGAGTTTGTTGTCCAGAGTTTGTTGTCCAGAGCTTCTTGTCCAGAGTTTCTTGTCCAGAGGTTTTTGTGCAGAGGTTCTTGCTCAGAGTTTCTTGTCCAGAGTTTCTTGTCCAGAGTTTCTTGTCCAGAGTTTCTTGTCCAGAGTTTCTTGTCCAGAGTTTCTTGTCCAGAGTTTCTTGTCCAGAGTTTCTTGTCCAGAGTTTTTTGTCCAGAGTTTCTTGTCCAGAGTTTGTTGTCCAGAGCTTCTTGTCCAGAGTTTCTTGTTCAGAGTTTCTTGTCCAAAGTTTCTTGTCCAGAGTTTCTTGTCCCGATTTTCTTGTCCAGAGTTTCTTGTTCAGAGTTTCTTGTCCAGAGTTTCTTGTCCAGAGTTTTTTGTCCAGAGTTTGTTGTCCAGAGTTTTTTGTCCAGAATTTCTTGTCCAGAGCTTCTTGTCCAGAGTTTTTTGTCCAGAGTTTGTTGTCCAGAGTTTTTTGTCCAGAGTATCTTGTCCAGAGTTTCTTGTCCAGAGTTTCTTGCCCAGAGTTTTTTGTCCAGAGTATCTTGTCCAGAGTTTCTTGTCCAGAGTTTCTTGTCCAGAGTTTCTTGTCCAGAGTTTCTTGTCCAGAGTTTCTTGTCCAGAGTTTCTTGTCCAGAGTTCCTTGCCCAGATTTTCTTGTCCAGAGTTTCTTGCATAGATTTTCTGGTCCAGATTTTCCTGCCAGAATTTCTTGTCCAGAGTTTTTTGTCCAGAGTATCTTGTCCAGAGTTTCTTGTCCAGAGTTTCTTGTGCAGTTGTTCTTCTCCAGATTTTCTGGTCCAGTTTTTCTTCTCCAGATTACTTTGTCCATTGTTTGTTCTCCAGATTGTCTTGTTCAGAGTTTCTTGTCCAGAGTTTCTTGTCCAGATTTTCTTGTCCAGAGTTTCTTGTCCAGAGTTTCTTGTCCAGAGTTTCTTGCCCAGAGTTTCTTGTCCAGAGTTTCTTGTCCCGATTTTCTTGTCCAGAGTTTCTTGCCCAGTTTTTTTTCCCCAGATTATCTTGTCCATTGTTTGTTCTCCAGATTTTCTTGTCCAGAGTTTTTTGTCCAGAATTTCTTGAACAGAGTTTCTTGTCTAGATTTTCCTGTCCCCGTTTTCTTACCCAGAGTTTCTTGTCCAGAGTTTCTTGTCCAGATTTTCTTGTCCAGAGTTTCTTGTCCAGAGTTTCTTGTCCAGAGTTTCTTGTCCAGAGTTTCTTATCCAGAGTTCCTTGCCCAGATTTTCTTGTCCAGAGTTTCTTGCATAGATTTTCTGGTCCAGATTTTCTTGTCCAGAGGTTTTTGTGCAGAGGTTCTTGCTCAGAGTTTCTTGTCCAGAGTTTCTTGTCCAGAGTTTCTTGTCCAGAGTTTCTTAACCAGAGTTTCTTGTCCAGAGTTTCTTGTCCAGAGTTTGTTGTCCGCAGTTTCTTGTCCAGAGTTTCTTGTCCAGAGTTTCTTGTCCAGAGTTTCTTGTCCAGAGTTTCTTGTCCAGAGTTTGTTGTCCAGAGTTTGTTGTCCAGAGCTTCTTGTCCAGAGTTTCTTGTTCAGAGTTTCTTGTCCAGAGTTTCTTGCCCAGATTTTCTTGTCCAGAGTTTTCTTGTCCAGAGTTTCTTGTCCAGATTTTCTTGTCCAGAGTTTCTTGTCCAGAGTTTCTTGTCCAGAGTTTCTTGTCCAGAGTTTTTTGTCCAGAGTTTCTTGTCCAGAGTTTGTTGTCCAGAGTTTGTTGTCCAGAGTTTGTTGTCCAGATTTTCTTGTCCAGAGTTTCTAGTTCAGAGTTTCTTGTCCAGAGTTTCTTGCCCAGAGTTTTTTTGTCCAGAGTATCTTGTCCAGAGTTTCTTGTCCAGAGTTTCTTGTCCAGAGTTTCTTGCCCAGAGTTCCTTGCCCAGATTTTCTTGTCCAGAGTTTCTTGCATAGATTTTCTGGTCCAGATTTTCTTGCCAGAATTTCTTGTCCAGAGTTTCTTGTCCAGAGTTTCTTGTCCAAAGTTTCTTGTCCAGAGTTTCTTGTCCCGATTTTCTTGTCCAGAGTTTCTTGTTCAGAGTTTCTTGTCCAGAGTTTCTTGTCCAGAGTTTTTTGTCCAGAGTTTGTTGTCCAGAGTTTCTTGCATAGATTTTCTGGTCCAGATTTTCTTGCCAGAGTTTCTTGTCCAGAGGTTTTTGTGCAGAGGTTCTTGCTCAGAGTTTCTTGTCCAGAGTTTCTTGTCCAGAGTTTCTTGTCCAGAGTTTCTTAACCAGAGTTTCTTGTCCAGAGTTTCTTGTCAAGAGTTTCTTGTCCAGAGTTTCTTGTCCAGAGTTTCATGTTCCCAGTTTCTTGTCCAGAGTTTCTTGTCCAAAGTTTCTTGTCCAGAGTTTTCTTTTCCAGAGTTTCTTGTCCAGATTTTCTTATATAGAGTTTTTTGTCCCGATTTTCTTGTCCAGAGTTTCTTGCCCAGAGTTTCTTGTCCAGAGTTTCTTGTCCAGAGTTTCTTGTCCAGATTTTCTTGTCCAGAGTTTCTTGTCCAGAGTTTCTTGTCCAGAGTTTCCTCTCCAGATTTTCTTGTCCACAGTTTCCTTGTCCAGATTTTCTTGTCCAGAGTTTCTTTTCCAGATTTTGTTGTCCAGAGTTTGTTGTCCAGAGCTTCTTGTCCAGAGTTTCTTGTTCAGAGTTTCTTGTCCAGAGTTTCTTGCCCAGATTTTCTTGTCCAGAGTTTTCTTGTCCAGAGTTTCTTGTCCAGATTTTCTTGTCCAGAGTTTCTTGTCCAGAGTTTCTTGTCCAGAGTTTCTTGTCCAGAGTTTCCTCTCCATATTTTCTTGTCCACAGTTTCCTTGTCCAGATTTTCTTGTCCAGAGTTTCTTTTCCAGATTTTTTTGTCCAGATTTTCTTGTCCAGAGTTTCTCTTCGAGAGTTTTTTGTCCAAAGTTTCTCGTCCAGAGTTTCTTGTCCAGAGTTTCTTGTCGAGAGTTTTTTGTCCAGAGTTTCTTGTCCAGATTTTCTTGTCCAGAGTTTCTTGTCCAGAGTTTCTTGTCCGGAGTTTCTTGTCCAGAGTTTCTTGTCCAGAGTTTCTTGTCCAGATTTTCTTGTCCAGATTTTCTTGTCCAGAGTTTCTTGTCGAGAGTTTTTTGTCCAAAGTTTCTCGTCCAGAGTTTCTTGTCCAGAGTTTCTTGTCGAGAGTTTTTTGTCCAGAGTTTCTTGTCCAGATTTTCTTGTCCAGAGTTTGTTGTCAAGATTTTCTTGTCAAGTATTTCTAGTCCAGTTTTGCTGGTTGAGTTTCTCATGTCCAGATTTTCTTATTGAGTTTTTCTGGTCGAGTTTTTGTGTTCGATTTTTTGCTATTGAGATTTTCTCTTCCAAATTTTCTTGTCGAATTGAAAAGCTCACACAAAAACTTGCAATGGAAAAATATTTGTCGAGAAAAACAAGAAAAACTTTCTTGAGAAAACTTGTTGTGAGAAAAAATTTGTCGAGAAGAAAAATTCGTGGAGAAAAACACGAAAAGAAAAACTTGTCAAGAAGAAAAGTTTGTCGAGAAAAACTCGAAAAACAAAAACTTGTCATCGAAAAATATTTGTCCTGAAAAACTCGAGAGGAGTCGAGTCGTCGAGATTTCTTGGTCCAGATTTTCTTGTCGAGCTTTGCTGGTCGAGTTTTGTGTTCGAGTTTTTGTGTTTAAGTTTTCGTTGTCGAGTTTTTCTGGTACGGATTTTCTTGTCGAGTTTGTTTTGTCCAGATTTTTTTGTCGAGTTTTTCTGGTCGAGTTTTTGTGTTGGAGTTTTCCTTGTTCAAATTTTCTTGTCGAGTATTGCTGGTCAAGTTTTTCTTGCCCAGATTTTCCAGTCGAGTTTTTCTGGTCGAGTTTTCCTTGTCCAGATTTTCCTGTCGAGTTTTTCTGGCAGAGTTTTTGTGTTCGAGTTTTCCTTGTTCAGATTTTCCTGTCGAGTGTTGCTGGTCAAGTTTTTCTGGTCCAGATTTTCTGGTCGTGTTTTTTTGTTCGAGTGCTTGTGCTCGAGTTTTTGTTGTCAAGATTTTCTTTTCCAAGTTTGTTCTCCAGATTGTCTTGTCCAGATTTACTTGTCCAGAGTTTCTTGTCCAGATTTTCTTGTCCAGAGTTTCTTGTCCAGAGTTTCCTGTCCAGAGTTTCTTGTCCAGAGTTTCTTGTCCAGAGTTTCTTGTTCCCAGTTTCTTGTCCAGAGTTTCTTGTCCAAAGTTTCTTGTCCAGAGTTTTGTTTTCCAGAGTTTCTTGTCCAGATTTTCTTATATAGAGTTTTTTGTCCCGATTTTCTTGTCCAGAGTTTCTTGCCCAGAGTTTCTTGTCCAGAGTTTCTTGTCCAGAGTTTCTTGTCCAGATTTTCTTGTCCAGAGTTTCTTGTCCAGAGTTTCTTGTCCAGAGTTTCCTCTCCATATTTTCTTGTCCACAGTTTCCTTGTCCAGATTTTCTTGTCCAGAGTTTCTTTTCCAGATTTTTTTGTCCAGATTTTCTTGTCCAGAGTTTCTCTTCGAGAGTTTTTTGTCCAAAGTTTCTCGTCCAGAGTTTCTTGTCCAGAGTTTCTTGTCGAGAGTTTTTTGTCCAGAGTTTCTTGTCCAGATTTTCTTGTCCAGAGTTTCTTGTCCAGAGTTTCTTGTCCAGAGTTTCTGGTCCAGAGTTTCTTGTCCAGAGTTTCTTTTCCAGATTTTTTTGTCCAGATTTTCTTGTCCAGAGTTTCTTGTCGAGAGTTTTTTGTCCAAAGTTTCTCGTCCAGAGTTTCTTGTCCAGAGTTTCTTGTCGAGAGTTTTTTGTCCAGAGTTTCTTGTCCAGATTTTCTTGTCCAGAGTTTGTTGTCAAGATTTTCTTGTCAAGTATTTCTAGTCCAGTTTTGCTGGTTGAGTTTCTCATGTCCAGATTTTCTTATTGAGTTTTTCTGGTCGAGTTTTTGTGTTCGATTTTTTGCTATTGAGATTTTCTCTTCCAAATTTTCTTGTCGAATTGAAAAGCTCACACAAAAACTTGCAATGGAAAAATATTTGTCGAGAAAAACAAGAAAAACTTTCTTGAGAAAACTTGTTGTGAGAAAAAATTTGTCGAGAAGAAAAATTCGTGGAGAAAAACACGAAAAGAAAAACTTGTCAAGAAGAAAAGTTTGTCGAGAAAAACTCGAAAAACAAAAACTTGTCATCGAAAAATATTTGTCCTGAAAAACTCGAGAGGAGTCGAGTCGTCGAGATTTCTTGGTCCAGATTTTCTTGTCGAGCTTTGCTGGTCGAGTTTTGTGTTCGAGTTTTTGTGTTTAAGTTTTCGTTGTCGAGTTTTTCTGGTACGGATTTTCTTGTCGAGTTTGTTTTGTCCAGATTTTTTTGTCGAGTTTTTCTGGTCGAGTTTTTGTGTTGGAGTTTTCCTTGTTCAAATTTTCTTGTCGAGTATTGCTGGTCAAGTTTTTCTTGCCCAGATTTTCCAGTCGAGTTTTTCTGGTCGAGTTTTCCTTGTCCAGATTTTCCTGTCGAGTTTTTCTGGCAGAGTTTTTGTGTTCGAGTTTTCCTTGTTCAGATTTTCCTGTCGAGTGTTGCTGGTCAAGTTTTTCTGGTCCAGATTTTCTGGTCGTGTTTTTTTGTTCGAGTGCTTGTGCTCGAGTTTTTGTTGTCAAGATTTTCTTTTCCAAGTTTGTTCTCCAGATTGTCTTGTCCAGTTTTACTTGTCCAGCTCTTCTTGTCCAGAGTTTCCTGTCCAGATTTTCTTGTCCAGATTTTCTTGTCCAGATTGTCTTGTCCAGTTGTTCTTCTCCAGATTATCTTGCCCAGAGTTTGTTCTCCAGATTGTGTTGTCCAAATTTACGTGTCCAGTTCTTCTTTTCCAGAATTTTTTTTTCCAGATTTTCTTGTCCAGATTTTCCTGTCCAAACTTTCATGTCCAATTCTTCTTGTCCAAATTTGTCTTGTCAAGTTGTTTTTGCCCAGATTTTCTTGTCGAGATTTTCTTGTCCAAACTTTATTGTCCAGATTTTCCTGTCCAAATCTTATTGTCCAGATTTTATTGCCGAGTTTTTCTAGTCCAGAGTTTGTTGTCAAGATTTTCTTGTCAAGTATTTCTTGTCCAGTTTTGCTGGTTGAGTTTCTCATGTCCAGATTTTCTTATTGAGTTTTTCTGGTCGAGTTTTTGTGTTCGATTTTTTGCTATTGAGATTTTCTCTTCCAAATTTTCTTGTCGAATTGAAAAGCTCGCACAAAAACTTGCAATGGAAAAATATTTGTCGAGAAAAACAAGAAAAACTTTCTCGAGAAAAACTCGTTGAGAAAACTTGTTGTGAGAAAAAATTTGTCGAGAAGAAAAATTCGTGGAGAAAAACACGAAGAGAAAAACTTGTCAAGAAGAAAAGTTTGTCGAGAAAAACTCGAAAAACAAAAACTTGTCATCGAAAAATGTTTGTCGTGAAAAACTCGAGAGGAGTCGAGTCGTCGAGTTTTCTTGGTCCAGATTTTCTTGTCGAGCTTTGCTGGTCGAGTTTTGTGTTCGAGTTTTTGTGTTTGAGTTTTCGTTGTCGAGTTTTTCTGGTACGGATTTTCTTGTCGAGTTTGTTTTGTCCAGATTTTTTTGTCGAGTTTTTCTGGTCGAGTTTTTGTGTTCGAGTTTTCCTTGTTCAGATTTTCCTGTCGAGTGTTGCTGGTCAAGTTTTTCTGGTCCAGATTTTCTGGTCGTGTTTTTTTGTTCGAGCGCTTGTGCTCGAGTTTTTGTTGTCAAGATTTTCTTTTCCAAGTTTGTTCTCCAGATTGTCTTGTCCAGATTTACTTGTCCAGAGTTTCTTGTCCAGATTTTCTTGTCCAGAGTTTCTTGTCCAGAGTTTCTTGTCCAGAGTTTCTTGTCCAGAGTTTCATGTTCCCAGTTTCTTGTCCAGAGTTTCTTGTCCAAAGTTTCTTGTCCAGAGTTTTCTTTTCCAGAGTTTCTTGTCCAGATTTTCTTATATAGAGTTTTTTGTCCCGATTTTCTTGTCCAGAGTTTCTTGCCCAGAGTTTCTTGTCCAGAGTTTCTTGTCCAGAGTTTCTTGTCCAGATTTTCTTGTCCAGAGTTTCTTGTCCAGAGTTTCTTGTCCAGAGTTTCCTCTCCAGATTTTCTTGTCCACAGTTTCCTTGTCCAGATTTTCTTGTCCAGAGTTTCTTTTCCAGATTTTGTTGTCCAGAGTTTGTTGTCCAGAGCTTCTTGTCCAGAGTTTCTTGTTCAGAGTTTCTTGTCCAGAGTTTCTTGCCCAGATTTTCTTGTCCAGAGTTTTCTTGTCCAGAGTTTCTTGTCCAGATTTTCTTGTCCAGAGTTTCTTGTCCAGAGTTTCTTGTCCAGAGTTTCTTGTCCAGAGTTTTTTGTCCAGAGTTTCTTGTCCAGAGTTTGTTGTCCAGAGTTTGTTGTCCAGAGTTTGTTGTCCAGATTTTCTTGTCCAGAGTTTCTAGTTCAGAGTTTCTTGTCCAGAGTTTCTTGCCCAGAGTTTTTTTGTCCAGAGTATCTTGTCCAGAGTTTCTTGTCCAGAGTTTCTTGTCCAGAGTTTCTTGCCCAGAGTTCCTTGCCCAGATTTTCTTGTCCAGAGTTTCTTGCATAGATTTTCTGGTCCAGATTTTCTTGCCAGAATTTCTTGTCCAGAGTTTCTTGTCCAGAGTTTCTTGTCCAGAGTTTCTTGTCCAGAGTTTCTTGTCCCGATTTTCTTGTCCAGAGTTTCTTGTTCAGAGTTTCTTGTCCAGAGTTTCTTGTCCAGAGTTTCTTGCCCAGAGTTTCTTGTCCAGAGTTTCTTGTCCCGATTTTCTTGTCCAGAGTTTCTTGCCCAGTTTTTTTTCCCCAGATTATCTTGTCCATTGTTTGTTCTCCAGATTTTCTTGTCCAGAGTTTTTTGTCCAGAATTTCTTGAACAGAGTTTCTTGTCTAGATTTTCCTGTCCCCGTTTTCTTACCCAGAGTTTCTTGTCCAGAGCTTCTTGTCCAGAGTTTTTTGTCCAGAGTTTGTTGTCCAGAGTTTCTTGTCCAGAGTTTCTTAACCAGAGTTTCTTGTCCAGAGTTTCTTGTCCAGAGTTTGTTGTCCGCAGTTTCTTGTCCAGAGTTTCTTGTCCAGAGTTTCTTGTCCAGAGTTTCTTGTCCAGAGTTTGTTGTCCAGAGTTTGTTGTCCAGAGCTTCTTGTCCAGAGTTTCTTGTTCAGAGTTTCTTGTCCAGAGTTTCTTGCCCAGATTTTCTTGTCCAGAGTTTTCTTGTCCAGAGTTTCTTGTCCAGATTTTCTTGTCCAGAGTTTCTTGTCCAGAGTTTCTTGTCCAGAGTTTCTTGTCCAGAGTTTTTTGTCCAGAGTTTCTTGTCCAGAGTTTGTTGTCCAGAGTTTGTTGTCCAGAGTTTGTTGTCCAGATTTTCTTGTCCAGAGTTTCTAGTTCAGAGTTTCTTGTCCAGAGTTTCTTGCCCAGAGTTTTTTTGTCCAGAGTATCTTGTCCAGAGTTTCTTGTCCAGAGTTTCTTGTCCAGAGTTTCTTGCCCAGAGTTCCTTGCCCAGATTTTCTTGTCCAGAGTTTCTTGCATAGATTTTCTGGTCCAGATTTTCTTGCCAGAATTTCTTGTCCAGAGTTTCTTGTCCAGAGTTTCTTGTCCAGAGTTTCTTGTCCAGAGTTTCTTGTCCCGATTTTCTTGTCCAGAGTTTCTTGTTCAGAGTTTCTTGTCCAGAGTTTCTTGTCCAGAGTTTTTTGTCCAGAGTTTCTTGTCCAGAGTTTCTTGCATAGATTTTCTGGTCCAGATTTTCTTGTCCAGAGGTTTTTGTGCAGAGGTTCTTGCTCAGAGTTTCTTGTCCAGAGTTTCTTGTCCAGAGTTTCTTGTCCAGAGTTTCTTAACCAGAGTTTCTTGTCCAGAGTTTCTTGTCCAGAGTTTGTTGTCCGCAGTTTCTTGTCCAGAGTTTCTTGTCCAGAGTTTCTTGTCCAGAGTTTCTTGTCCAGAGTTTCTTGTCCAGAGTTTGTTGTCCAGAGTTTGTTGTCCAGAGCTTCTTGTCCAGAGTTTCTTGTTCAGAGTTTCTTGTCCAGAGTTTCTTGTCCAGAGGTTTTTGTGCAGAGGTTCTTGCTCAGAGTTTCTTGTCCAGAGTTTCTTGTCCAGAGTTTCTTGTCCAGAGTTTCTTAACCAGAGTTTCTTGTCCAGAGTTTCTTGTCCAGAGTTTCTTGTCCAGAGTTTCTTGTCCAGAGTTTTTTGTCCAGAGTTTCTTGTCCAGAGTTTGTTGTCCAGAGCTTCTTGTCCAGAGTTTCTTGTTCAGAGTTTCTTGTCCAAAGTTTCTTGTCCAGAGTTTCTTGTCCCGATTTTCTTGTCCAGAGTTTCTTGTTCAGAGTTTCTTGTCCAGAGTTTCTTGTCCAGAGTTTTTTGTCCAGAGTTTCTTGTCCAGAGTTTTTTGTCCAGAATTTCTTGTCCAGAGTTTCTTGTCCAGAGTTTTTTGTCCAGAGTTTGTTGTCCAGAGTTTTTTGTCCAGAGTATCTTGTCCAGAGTTTCTTGTCCAGAGTTTCTTGCCCAGAGTTTTTTGTCCAGAGTATCTTGTCCAGAGTTTCTTGTCCAGAGTTTCTTGTCCAGAGTTTCTTGTCGAGAGTTTCTTGTCCAGAGTTTCTTGTCCAGAGTTTCTTGCCCAGAGTTCCTTGCCCAGATTTTCTTGTCCAGAGTTTCTTGCATAGATTTTCTGGTCCAGATTTTCCTGCCAGAATTTCTTGTCCAGAGTTTCTTGTCCAGAGTATCTTGTCCAGAGTTTCTTGTCCAGAGTTTCTTGTGCAGTTGTTCTTCTCCAGATTTTCTGGTCCAGTTTTTCTTCTCCAGATTACTTTGTCCATTGTTTGTTCTCCAGATTGTCTTGTTCAGAGTTTCTTCTCCAGATTTTCTTGTCCAGATTTTCTTGTCCAGAGTTTCTTGTCCAGAGTTTCTTGTCCAGAGTTTCTTGCCCAGAGTTTCTTGTCCAGAGTTTCTTGTCCCGATTTTCTTGTCCAGAGTTTCTTGCCCAGTTTTTTTTCCCCAGATTATCTTGTCCATTGTTTGTTCTCCAGATTTTCTTGTCCAGAGTTTTTTGTCCAGAATTTCTTGAACAGAGTTTCTTGTCTAGATTTTCCTGTCCCCGTTTTCTTACCCAGAGTTTCTTGTCCAGAGCTTCTTGTCCAGAGTTTTTTGTCCAGAGTTTGTTGTCCAGAGTTTTTTGTCCAGAGTATCTTGTCCAGAGTTTCTTATCCAGAGTTCCTTGCCCAGATTTTCTTGTCCAGAGTTTCTTGCATAGATTTTCTGGTCCAGATTTTCTTGTCCAGAGGTTTTTGTGCAGAGGTTCTTGCTCAGAGTTTCTTGTCCAGAGTTTCTTGTCCAGAGTTTCTTGTCCAGAGTTTCTTAACCAGAGTTTCTTGTCCAGAGTTTCTTGTCCAGAGTTTGTTGTCCGCAGTTTCTTGTCCAGAGTTTCTTGTCCAGAGTTTCTTGTCCAGAGTTTCTTGTCCAGAGTTTCTTGTCCAGAGTTTGTTGTCCAGAGTTTGTTGTCCAGAGCTTCTTGTCCAGAGTTTCTTGTTCAGAGTTTCTTGTCCAGAGTTTCTTGCCCAGATTTTCTTGTCCAGAGTTTTCTTGTCCAGAGTTTCTTGTCCAGATTTTCTTGTCCAGAGTTTCTTGTCCAGAGTTTCTTGTCCAGAGTTTCTTGTCCAGAGTTTTTTGTCCAGAGTTTCTTGTCCAGAGTTTGTTGTCCAGAGTTTGTTGTCCAGAGTTTGTTGTCCAGATTTTCTTGTCCAGAGTTTCTAGTTCAGAGTTTCTTGTCCAGAGTTTCTTGCCCAGAGTTTTTTTGTCCAGAGTATCTTGTCCAGAGTTTCTTGTCCAGAGTTTCTTGTCCAGAGTTTCTTGCCCAGAGTTCCTTGCCCAGATTTTCTTGTCCAGAGTTTCTTGCATAGATTTTCTGGTCCAGATTTTCTTGCCAGAATTTCTTGTCCAGAGTTTCTTGTCCAGAGTTTCTTGTCCAGAGTTTCTTGTCCAGAGTTTCTTGTCCAGATTTTCTTGTCCAGAGTTTCTTGTCCAGAGTTTCTTGTCCAGAGTTTCTTGTCCAGAGTTTTTTGTCCAGAGTTTGTTGTCCAGAGTTTCTTGCATAGATTTTCTGGTCCAGATTTTCTTGCCAGAGTTTCTTGTCCAGAGGTTTTTGTGCAGAGGTTCTTGCTCAGAGTTTCTTGTCCAGAGTTTCTTGTCCAGAGTTTCTTGTCCAGAGTTTCTTAACCAGAGTTTCTTGTCCAGAGTTTCTTGTCAAGAGTTTCTTGTCCAGAGTTTCTTGTCCAGAGTTTCATGTTCCCAGTTTCTTGTCCAGAGTTTCTTGTCCAAAGTTTCTTGTCCAGAGTTTTCTTTTCCAGAGTTTCTTGTCCAGATTTTCTTATATAGAGTTTTTTGTCCCGATTTTCTTGTCCAGAGTTTCTTGCCCAGAGTTTCTTGTCCAGAGTTTCTTGTCCAGAGTTTCTTGTCCAGATTTTCTTGTCCAGAGTTTCTTGTCCAGAGTTTCTTGTCCAGAGTTTCCTCTCCAGATTTTCTTGTCCACAGTTTCCTTGTCCAGATTTTCTTGTCCAGAGTTTCTTTTCCAGATTTTGTTGTCCAGAGTTTGTTGTCCAGAGCTTCTTGTCCAGAGTTTCTTGTTCAGAGTTTCTTGTCCAGAGTTTCTTGCCCAGATTTTCTTGTCCAGAGTTTTCTTGTCCAGAGTTTCTTGTCCAGATTTTCTTGTCCAGAGTTTCTTGTCCAGAGTTTCTTGTCCAGAGTTTCTTGTCCAGAGTTTCCTCTCCATATTTTCTTGTCCACAGTTTCCTTGTCCAGATTTTCTTGTCCAGAGTTTCTTTTCCAGATTTTTTTGTCCAGATTTTCTTGTCCAGAGTTTCTCTTCGAGAGTTTTTTGTCCAAAGTTTCTCGTCCAGAGTTTCTTGTCCAGAGTTTCTTGTCGAGAGTTTTTTGTCCAGAGTTTCTTGTCCAGATTTTCTTGTCCAGAGTTTCTTGTCCAGAGTTTCTTGTCCGGAGTTTCTGGTCCAGAGTTTCTTGTCCAGAGTTTCTTTTCCAGATTTTTTTGTCCAGATTTTCTTGTCCAGAGTTTCTTGTCGAGAGTTTTTTGTCCAAAGTTTCTCGTCCAGAGTTTCTTGTCCAGAGTTTCTTGTCGAGAGTTTTTTGTCCAGAGTTTCTTGTCCAGATTTTCTTGTCCAGAGTTTGTTGTCAAGATTTTCTTGTCAAGTATTTCTAGTCCAGTTTTGCTGGTTGAGTTTCTCATGTCCAGATTTTCTTATTGAGTTTTTCTGGTCGAGTTTTTGTGTTCGATTTTTTGCTATTGAGATTTTCTCTTCCAAATTTTCTTGTCGAATTGAAAAGCTCACACAAAAACTTGCAATGGAAAAATATTTGTCGAGAAAAACAAGAAAAACTTTCTTGAGAAAACTTGTTGTGAGAAAAAATTTGTCGAGAAGAAAAATTCGTGGAGAAAAACACGAAAAGAAAAACTTGTCAAGAAGAAAAGTTTGTCGAGAAAAACTCGAAAAACAAAAACTTGTCATCGAAAAATATTTGTCCTGAAAAACTCGAGAGGAGTCGAGTCGTCGAGATTTCTTGGTCCAGATTTTCTTGTCGAGCTTTGCTGGTCGAGTTTTGTGTTCGAGTTTTTGTGTTTAAGTTTTCGTTGTCGAGTTTTTCTGGTACGGATTTTCTTGTCGAGTTTGTTTTGTCCAGATTTTTTTGTCGAGTTTTTCTGGTCGAGTTTTTGTGTTGGAGTTTTCCTTGTTCAAATTTTCTTGTCGAGTATTGCTGGTCAAGTTTTTCTTGCCCAGATTTTCCAGTCGAGTTTTTCTGGTCGAGTTTTCCTTGTCCAGATTTTCCTGTCGAGTTTTTCTGGCAGAGTTTTTGTGTTCGAGTTTTCCTTGTTCAGATTTTCCTGTCGAGTGTTGCTGGTCAAGTTTTTCTGGTCCAGATTTTCTGGTCGTGTTTTTTTGTTCGAGTGCTTGTGCTCGAGTTTTTGTTGTCAAGATTTTCTTTTCCAAGTTTGTTCTCCAGATTGTCTTGTCCAGATTTACTTGTCCAGAGTTTCTTGTCCAGATTTTCTTGTCCAGAGTTTCTTGTCCAGAGTTTCCTGTCCAGAGTTTCTTGTCCAGAGTTTCTTGTCCAGAGTTTCTTGTTCCCAGTTTCTTGTCCAGAGTTTCTTGTCCAAAGTTTCTTGTCCAGAGTTTTGTTTTCCAGAGTTTCTTGTCCAGATTTTCTTATATAGAGTTTTTTGTCCCGATTTTCTTGTCCAGAGTTTCTTGCCCAGAGTTTCTTGTCCAGAGTTTCTTGTCCAGAGTTTCTTGTCCAGATTTTCTTGTCCAGAGTTTCTTGTCCAGAGTTTCTTGTCCAGAGTTTCCTCTCCATATTTTCTTGTCCACAGTTTCCTTGTCCAGATTTTCTTGTCCAGAGTTTCTTTTCCAGATTTTTTTGTCCAGATTTTCTTGTCCAGAGTTTCTCTTCGAGAGTTTTTTGTCCAAAGTTTCTCGTCCAGAGTTTCTTGTCCAGAGTTTCTTGTCGAGAGTTTTTTGTCCAGAGTTTCTTGTCCAGATTTTCTTGTCCAGAGTTTCTTGTCCAGAGTTTCTTGTCCGGAGTTTCTGGTCCAGAGTTTCTTGTCCAGAGTTTCTTTTCCAGATTTTTTTGTCCAGATTTTCTTGTCCAGAGTTTCTTGTCGAGAGTTTTTTGTCCAGAGTTTCTCGTCCAGAGTTTCTTGTCCAGAGTTTCTTGTCGAGAGTTTTTTGTCCAGAGTTTCTTGTCCAGATTTTCTTGTCCAGAGTTTGTTGTCAAGATTTTCTTGTCAAGTATTTCTAGTCCAGTTTTGCTGGTTGAGTTTCTCATGTCCAGATTTTCTTATTGAGTTTTTCTGGTCGAGTTTTTGTGTTCGATTTTTTGCTATTGAGATTTTCTCTTCCAAATTTTCTTGTCGAATTGAAAAGCTCACACAAAAACTTGCAATGGAAAAATATTTGTCGAGAAAAACAAGAAAAACTTTCTTGAGAAAACTTGTTGTGAGAAAAAATTTGTCGAGAAGAAAAATTCGTGGAGAAAAACACGAAAAGAAAAACTTGTCAAGAAGAAAAGTTTGTCGAGAAAAACTCGAAAAACAAAAACTTGTCATCGAAAAATATTTGTCCTGAAAAACTCGAGAGGAGTCGAGTCGTCGAGATTTCTTGGTCCAGATTTTCTTGTCGAGCTTTGCTGGTCGAGTTTTGTGTTCGAGTTTTTGTGTTTAAGTTTTCGTTGTCGAGTTTTTCTGGTACGGATTTTCTTGTCGAGTTTGTTTTGTCCAGATTTTTTTGTCGAGTTTTTCTGGTCGAGTTTTTGTGTTGGAGTTTTCCTTGTTCAAATTTTCTTGTCGAGTATTGCTGGTCAAGTTTTTCTTGCCCAGATTTTCCAGTCGAGTTTTTCTGGTCGAGTTTTCCTTGTCCAGATTTTCCTGTCGAGTTTTTCTGGCAGAGTTTTTGTGTTCGAGTTTTCCTTGTTCAGATTTTCCTGTCGAGTGTTGCTGGTCAAGTTTTTCTGGTCCAGATTTTCTGGTCGTGTTTTTTTGTTCGAGTGCTTGTGCTCGAGTTTTTGTTGTCAAGATTTTCTTTTCCAAGTTTGTTCTCCAGATTGTCTTGTCCAGTTTTACTTGTCCAGCTCTTCTTGTCCAGAGTTTCCTGTCCAGATTTTCTTGTCCAGATTTTCTTGTCCAGATTGTCTTGTCCAGTTGTTCTTCTCCAGATTATCTTGCCCAGAGTTTGTTCTCCAGATTGTGTTGTCCAAATTTACGTGTCCAGTTCTTCTTTTCCAGAATTTTTTTTTCCAGATTTTCTTGTCCAGATTTTCCTGTCCAAACTTTCATGTCCAATTCTTCTTGTCCAAATTTGTCTTGTCAAGTTGTTTTTGCCCAGATTTTCTTGTCGAGATTTTCTTGTCCAAACTTTATTGTCCAGATTTTCCTGTCCAAATCTTATTGTCCAGATTTTATTGCCGAGTTTTTCTAGTCCAGAGTTTGTTGTCAAGATTTTCTTGTCAAGTATTTCTTGTCCAGTTTTGCTGGTTGAGTTTCTCATGTCCAGATTTTCTTATTGAGTTTTTCTGGTCGAGTTTTTGTGTTCGATTTTTTGCTATTGAGATTTTCTCTTCCAAATTTTCTTGTCGAATTGAAAAGCTCGCACAAAAACTTGCAATGGAAAAATATTTGTCGAGAAAAACAAGAAAAACTTTCTCGAGAAAAACTCGTTGAGAAAACTTGTTGTGAGAAAAAATTTGTCGAGAAGAAAAATTCGTGGAGAAAAACACGAAGAGAAAAACTTGTCAAGAAGAAAAGTTTGTCGAGAAAAACTCGAAAAACAAAAACTTGTCATCGAAAAATGTTTGTCGTGAAAAACTCGAGAGGAGTCGAGTCGTCGAGTTTTCTTGGTCCAGATTTTCTTGTCGAGCTTTGCTGGTCGAGTTTTGTGTTCGAGTTTTTGTGTTTGAGTTTTCGTTGTCGAGTTTTTCTGGTACGGATTTTCTTGTCGAGTTTGTTTTGTCCAGATTTTTTTGTCGAGTTTTTCTGGTCGAGTTTTTGTGTTCGAGTTTTCCTTGTTCAGATTTTCCTGTCGAGTGTTGCTGGTCAAGTTTTTCTGGTCCAGATTTTCTGGTCGTGTTTTTTTGTTCGAGCGCTTGTGCTCGAGTTTTTGTTGTCAAGATTTTCTTTTCCAAGTTTGTTCTCCAGATTGTCTTGTCCAGATTTACTTGTCCAGAGTTTCTTGTCCAGATTTTCTTGTCCAGAGTTTCTTGTCCAGAGTTTCTTGTCCAGAGTTTCTTGTCCAGAGTTTCATGTTCCCAGTTTCTTGTCCAGAGTTTCTTGTCCAAAGTTTCTTGTCCAGAGTTTTCTTTTCCAGAGTTTCTTGTCCAGATTTTCTTATATAGAGTTTTTTGTCCCGATTTTCTTGTCCAGAGTTTCTTGCCCAGAGTTTCTTGTCCAGAGTTTCTTGTCCAGAGTTTCTTGTCCAGATTTTCTTGTCCAGAGTTTCTTGTCCAGAGTTTCTTGTCCAGAGTTTCCTCTCCAGATTTTCTTGTCCACAGTTTCCTTGTCCAGATTTTCTTGTCCAGAGTTTCTTTTCCAGATTTTGTTGTCCAGAGTTTGTTGTCCAGAGCTTCTTGTCCAGAGTTTCTTGTTCAGAGTTTCTTGTCCAGAGTTTCTTGCCCAGATTTTCTTGTCCAGAGTTTTCTTGTCCAGAGTTTCTTGTCCAGATTTTCTTGTCCAGAGTTTCTTGTCCAGAGTTTCTTGTCCAGAGTTTCTTGTCCAGAGTTTTTTGTCCAGAGTTTCTTGTCCAGAGTTTGTTGTCCAGAGTTTGTTGTCCAGAGTTTGTTGTCCAGATTTTCTTGTCCAGAGTTTCTAGTTCAGAGTTTCTTGTCCAGAGTTTCTTGCCCAGAGTTTTTTTGTCCAGAGTATCTTGTCCAGAGTTTCTTGTCCAGAGTTTCTTGTCCAGAGTTTCTTGCCCAGAGTTCCTTGCCCAGATTTTCTTGTCCAGAGTTTCTTGCATAGATTTTCTGGTCCAGATTTTCTTGCCAGAATTTCTTGTCCAGAGTTTCTTGTCCAGAGTTTCTTGTCCAAAGTTTCTTGTCCAGAGTTTCTTGTCCCGATTTTCTTGTCCAGAGTTTCTTGTTCAGAGTTTCTTGTCCAGAGTTTCTTGTCCAGAGTTTCTTGCCCAGAGTTTCTTGTCCAGAGTTTCTTGTCCCGATTTTCTTGTCCAGAGTTTCTTGCCCAGTTTTTTTTCCCCAGATTATCTTGTCCATTGTTTGTTCTCCAGATTTTCTTGTCCAGAGTTTTTTGTCCAGAATTTCTTGAACAGAGTTTCTTGTCTAGATTTTCCTGTCCCCGTTTTCTTACCCAGAGTTTCTTGTCCAGAGCTTCTTGTCCAGAGTTTTTTGTCCAGAGTTTGTTGTCCAGAGTTTTTTGTCCAGAGTATCTTGTCCAGAGTTTCTTATCCAGAGTTCCTTGCCCAGATTTTCTTGTCCAGAGTTTCTTGCATAGATTTTCTGGTCCAGATTTTCTTGTCCAGAGGTTTTTGTGCAGAGGTTCTTGCTCAGAGTTTCTTGTCCAGAGTTTCTTGTCCAGAGTTTCTTGTCCAGAGTTTCTTAACCAGAGTTTCTTGTCCAGAGTTTCTTGTCCAGAGTTTGTTGTCCGCAGTTTCTTGTCCAGAGTTTCTTGTCCAGAGTTTCTTGTCCAGAGTTTCTTGTCCAGAGTTTGTTGTCCAGAGTTTGTTGTCCAGAGCTTCTTGTCCAGAGTTTCTTGTTCAGAGTTTCTTGTCCAGAGTTTCTTGCCCAGATTTTCTTGTCCAGAGTTTTCTTGTCCAGAGTTTCTTGTCCAGATTTTCTTGTCCAGAGTTTCTTGTCCAGAGTTTCTTGTCCAGAGTTTCTTGTCCAGAGTTTTTTGTCCAGAGTTTCTTGTCCAGAGTTTGTTGTCCAGAGTTTGTTGTCCAGAGTTTGTTGTCCAGATTTTCTTGTCCAGAGTTTCTTGTCCAGAGTTTCTTGCCCAGAGTTTCTTGCCCAGAGTTTTTTTGTCCAGAGTATCTTGTCCAGAGTTTCTTGTCCAGAGTTTCTTGTCCAGAGTTTCTTGCCCAGAGTTCCTTGCCCAGATTTTCTTGTCCAGAGTTTCTTGCATAGATTTTCTGGTCCAGATTTTCTTGCCAGAATTTCTTGTCCAGAGTTTCTTGTCCAGAGTTTCTTGTCCAAAGTTTCTTGTCCAGAGTTTCTTGTCCAGATTTTCTTGTCCAGAGTTTCTTGTTCAGAGTTTCTTGTCCAGAGTTTCTTGTCCAGAGTTTTTTGTCCAGAGTTTGTTGTCCAGAGTTTCTTGCATAGATTTTCTGGTCCAGATTTTCTTGCCAGAGTTTCTTGTCCAGAGGTTTTTGTGCAGAGGTTCTTGCTCAGAGTTTCTTGTCCAGAGTTTCTTGTCCAGAGTTTCTTGTCCAGAGTTTCTTAACCAGAGTTTCTTGTCCAGAGTTTCTTGTCAAGAGTTTCTTGTCCAGAGTTTCTTGTCCAGAGTTTTTTGTCCAGAGTTTCTTGTCCAGAGTTTGTTGTCCAGAGCTTCTTGTCCAGAGTTTCTTGTTCAGAGTTTCTTGTCCAAAGTTTCTTGTCCAGAGTTTCTTGTCCCGATTTTCTTGTCCAGAGTTTCTTGTTCAGAGTTTCTTGTCCAGAGTTTCTTGTCCAGAGTTTTTTGTCCAGAGTTTCTTGTCCAGAGTTTCTTGCCCAGAGTTTTTTTGTCCAGAGTATCTTGTCCAGAGTTTCTTGTCCAGATTTTCTTGCCAGAGTTTCTTGTCCAGAGGTTTTTGTGCAGAGGTTCTTGCTCAGAGTTTCTTGTCCAGAGTTTCTTGTCCAGAGTTTCTTGTCCAGAGTTTCTTAACCAGAGTTTCTTGTCCAGAGTTTCTTGTCCAGAGTTTCTTGTCCAGAGTTTCTTGTCCAGAGTTTCTTGTCCCGATTTTCTTGTCCAGAGTTTCTTGTCCAGAGTTTCTTGCCCATTTTTTTTTCTCCAGATTATCTTGTCCATTGTTTCTTCTCCAGATTTTCTTGTCCAGAGTTTCTTGCCCAGAGTTCCTTGCCCAGATTTTCTTGTCCAGAGTTTTCTTGTCCAGAGTTTCTTGTCCAGATTTTCTTGTCCAGAGTTTCTTGTCCAGAGTTTCTTGTCCAGAGTTTCTTGTCCAGAGTTTTTTGTCCAGAGTTTCTTGTCCAGAGTTTCTTGTCCAGAGTTTCTTGTCCAGAGTTTCTTAACCAGAGTTTCTTGTCCAGAGTTTCTTGTCAAGAGTTTCTTGTCCAGAGTTTATTGTCCAGAGTTTTTTGTCCAGAGTTTCTTGTCCAGAGTTTGTTGTCCAGAGCTTCTTGTCCAGAGTTTCTTGTTCAGAGTTTCTTGTCCAAAGTTTCTTGTCCAGAGTTTCTTGTCCCGATTTTCTTGTCCAGAGTTTCTTGTTCAGAGTTTCTTGTCCAGAGTTTCTTGTCCAGAGTTTTTTGTCCAGAGTTTGTTGTCCAGAGTTTTTTGTCCAGAATTTCTTGTCCAGAGCTTCTTGTCCAGAGTTTTTTGTCCAGAGTTTGTTGTCCAGAGTTTTTTGTCCAGAGTATCTTGTCCAGAGTTTCTTGTCCAGAGTTTCTTGCCCAGAGTTTTTTGTCCAGAGTATCTTGTCCAGAGTTTCTTGTCCAGAGTTTCTTGTCCAGAGTTTCTTGTCGAGAGTTTCTTGTCCAGAGTTTCTTGTCCAGAGTTTCTTGCCCAGAGTTCCTTGCCCAGATTTTCTTGTCCAGAGTTTCTTGCATAGATTTTCTGGTCCAGATTTTCCTGCCAGAATTTCTTGTCCAGAGTTTTTTGTCCAGAGTTTTTTGTCCAGAGTATCTTGTCCAGAGTTTCTTGTCCAGAGTTTCTTGTGCAGTTGTTCTTCTCCAGATTTTCTGGTCCAGTTTTTCTTCTCCAGATTACTTTGTCCATTGTTTGTTCTCCAGATTGTCTTGTTCAGAGTTTCTTCTCCAGATTTTCTTGTCCAGATTTTCTTGTCCAGAGTTTTTTGTCCAGAGCTTCTTGTCCAGAGTTTCTAGTTCAGAGTTTCTTGTCCAGAGTTTCTTGCCCAGAGTTTTTTTGTCCAGAGTATCTTGTCCAGAGTTTCTTGTCCAGAGTTTCTTGTCCAGAGTTTCTTGCCCAGAGTTCCTTGCCCAGATTTTCTTGTCCAGAGTTTCTTGCATAGATTTTCTGGTCCAGATTTTCTTGCCAGAGTTTTTTGTCCAGAGTATCTTGTCCAGAGTTTCTTATCCAGAGTTCCTTGCCCAGATTTTCTTGTCCAGAGTTTCTTGCATAGATTTTCTGGTCCAGATTTTCTTGTCCAGAGGTTTTTGTGCAGAGGTTCTTGCTCAGAGTTTCTTGTCCAGAGTTTCTTGTCCAGAGTTTCTTAACCAGAGTTTCTTGTCCAGAGTTTCTTGTCCAGAGTTTGTTGTCCGCAGTTTCTTGTCCAGAGTTTCTTGTCCAGAGTTTCTTGTCCAGAGTTTCTTGTCCAGAGTTTCTTGTCCAGAGTTTGTTGTCCAGAGTTTGTTGTCCAGAGCTTCTTGTCCAGAGTTTCTTGTTCAGAGTTTCTTGTCCAGAGTTTCTTGCCCAGATTTTCTTGTCCAGAGTTTTCTTGTCCAGAGTTTCTTGTCCAGATTTTCTTGTCCAGAGTTTCTTGTCCAGAGTTTCTTGTCCAGAGTTTCTTGTCCAGAGTTTTTTGTCCAGAGTTTCTTGTCCAGAGTTTGTTGTCCAGAGTTTGTTGTCCAGAGTTTGTTGTCCAGATTTTCTTGTCCAGAGTTTCTAGTTCAGAGTTTCTTGTCCAGAGTTTCTTGCCCAGAGTTTTTTTGTCCAGAGTATCTTGTCCAGAGTTTCTTGTCCAGAGTTTCTTGTCCAGAGTTTCTTGCCCAGAGTTCCTTGCCCAGATTTTCTTGTCCAGAGTTTCTTGCATAGATTTTCTGGTCCAGATTTTCTTGCCAGAATTTCTTGTCCAGAGTTTCTTGTCCAGAGTTTCTTGTCCAGAGTTTCTTGTCCAGAGTTTCTTGTCCCGATTTTCTTGTCCAGAGTTTCTTGTTCAGAGTTTCTTGTCCAGAGTTTCTTGTCCAGAGTTTCTTGTCCAGAGTTTGTTGTCCAGAGTTTCTTGCATAGATTTTCTGGTCCAGATTTTCTTGCCAGAGTTTCTTGTCCAGAGGTTTTTGTGCAGAGGTTCTTGCTCAGAGTTTCTTGTCCAGAGTTTCTTGTCCAGAGTTTCTTGTCCAGAGTTTCTTAACCAGAGTTTCTTGTCCAGAGTTTCTTGTCAAGAGTTTCTTGTCCAGAGTTTCTTGTCCAGAGTTTTTTGTCCAGAGTTTCTTGTCCAGAGTTTGTTGTCCAGAGCTTCTTGTCCAGAGTTTCTTGTTCAGAGTTTCTTGTCCAAAGTTTCTTGTCCAGAGTTTCTTGTCCCGATTTTCTTGTCCAGAGTTTCTTGTTCAGAGTTTCTTGTCCAGAGTTTCTTGTCCAGAGTTTTTTGTCCAGAGTTTGTTGTCCAGAGTTTCTTGCCCAGAGTTTTTTTGTCCAGAGTATCTTGTCCAGAGTTTCTTGTCCAGATTTTCTTGCCAGAGTTTCTTGTCCAGAGGTTTTTGTGCAGAGGTTCTTGCTCAGAGTTTCTTGTCCAGAGTTTCTTGTCCAGAGTTTCTTGTCCAGAGTTTCTTAACCAGAGTTTCTTGTCCAGAGTTTCTTGTCAAGAGTTTCTTGTCCAGAGTTTCTTGTCCAGAGTTTCTTGTCCCGATTTTCTTGTCCAGAGTTTCTTGTCCAGAGTTTCTTGCCCATTTTTTTTTCTCCAGATTATCTTGTCCATTGTTTCTTCTCCAGATTTTCTTGTCCAGAGTTTCTTGCCCAGAGTTCCTTGCCCAGATTTTCTTGTCCAGAGTTTTCTTGTCCAGAGTTTCTTGTCCAGATTTTCTTGTCCAGAGTTTCTTGTCCAGAGTTTCTTGTCCAGAGTTTCTTGTCCAGAGTTTTTTGTCCAGAGTTTCTTGTCCAGAGTTTCTTGTCCAGAGTTTCTTGTCCAGAGTTTCTTAACCAGAGTTTCTTGTCCAGAGTTTCTTGTCAAGAGTTTCTTGTCCAGAGTTTCTTGTCCAGAGTTTTTTGTCCAGAGTTTCTTGTCCAGAGTTTGTTGTCCAGAGCTTCTTGTCCAGAGTTTCTTGTTCAGAGTTTCTTGTCCAAAGTTTCTTGTCCAGAGTTTCTTGTCCCGATTTTCTTGTCCAGAGTTTCTTGTTCAGAGTTTCTTGTCCAGAGTTTCTTGTCCAGAGTTTGTTGTCCAGAGTTTGTTGTCCAGAGTTTTTTGTCCAGAATTTCTTGTCCAGAGTTTCTTGTCCAGAGTTTTTTGTCCAGAGTTTGTTGTCCAGAGTTTTTTGTCCAGAGTATCTTGTCCAGAGTTTCTTGTCCAGAGTTTCTTGCCCAGAGTTTTTTGTCCAGAGTATCTTGTCCAGAGTTTCTTGTCCAGAGTTTCTTGTCCAGAGTTTCTTGTCGAGAGTTTCTTGTCCAGAGTTTCTTGTCCAGAGTTTCTTGCCCAGAGTTCCTTGCCCAGATTTTCTTGTCCAGAGTTTCTTGCATAGATTTTCTGGTCCAGATTTTCCTGCCAGAATTTCTTGTCCAGAGTTTTTTGTCCAGAGTTTTTTGTCCAGAGTATCTTGTCCAGAGTTTCTTGTCCAGAGTTTCTTGTGCAGTTGTTCTTCTCCAGATTTTCTGGTCCAGTTTTTCTTCTCCAGATTACTTTGTCCATTGTTTGTTCTCCAGATTGTCTTGTTCAGAGTTTCTTCTCCAGATTTTCTTGTCCAGAGTTTCTTGTCCAGAGTTTGTTGTCCAGAGCTTCTTGTCCAGAGTTTCTAGTTCAGAGTTTCTTGTCCAGAGTTTCTTGCCCAGAGTTTTTTTGTCCAGAGTATCTTGTCCAGAGTTTCTTGTCCAGAGTTTCTTGTCCAGAGTTTCTTGCCCAGAGTTCCTTGCCCAGATTTTCTTGTCCAGAGTTTCTTGCATAGATTTTCTGGTCCAGATTTTCTTGCCAGAATTTCTTGTCCAGAGTTTCTTGTCCAGAGCTTCTTGTCCAGAGTTTCTTGTCCAGAGTTTGTTGTCCAGAGCTTCTTGTCCAGAGTTTCTTGTTCAGAGTTTCTTGTCCAGAGTTTCTTGCCCAGAGTTTTTTGTCCAGAGTATCTTGTCCAGAGTTTCTTGTCCAGAGTTTCTTGTCCAGAGTTTCTTGCCCAGAGTTCCTTGCCCAGATTTTCTTGTCCAGAGTTTCTTGTCCAGATTTTTTTGTCCAGATTTTCTGGCCCAGAGTTTCTTGTCCAGAGTTTCTTGTCCAGAGTTTCTTGTCCAGAGTTTCTTGTTCAGAGTTTCTTGTCCAGAGTTTCTTGCCCAGAGTTTTTTGTCCAGAGTATCTTGTCCAGAGTTTCTTGTCCAGAGTTTCTTGTCCAGAGTTTCTTGCCCAGAGTTCCTTGCCCAGATTTTCTTGTCCAGAGTTTCTTGTCCAGATTTTTTTGTCCAGATTTTCTGGCCCAGAGTTTCTTGTCCAGAGTTTCTTGTCCAGAGTTTCTTGTCCAGAGTTTCTTGTCCAGAGTTTCTTGTCCAGAGTTTCTTGTCCAGAGTTTCTTGTCCAGAGTTTTTTGTCCAGTGTTTCTTGCCCAGAGTTTCTTGTCCAGAATTTCTTGTCAAGAGTTTCTTGTCCAGAATTTTTTGTCCAGAATTTCTTGTCCAGATTTTCCTGTCCAGAGTTTTTAGTCTAGATTTTCTTGTCCAGACATTCTTGCCCAGAGTTTCTTGCCCAGATTTTCTTGTCCAGAGTTTCCTGCATAGATTTTCTGGTCCAGATTTTCTTGTCCAGAGTTTCTTGTGCAGTTGTTCTTCTCCAGATTTTCTGGTCCAGTTTTTCTTCTCCAGATTACCTTGTCCATTGTTTGTTCTCCAGATTGTCTTGTTCAGAGTTTTTTGTCCAGATTTTCTTGTCCAGAGTTTCTTGTCCAGAGTTTCTTGCCCAGAGTTTTTTGTCCAGAGTTTCTTGTCCCGATTTTCTTGTCCAGAGTTTCTTGTCCAGAGTTTCTTGCCCAGTTTTTTTCCCCAGATTATCTTGTCCATTGTTTGTTCTCCAGATTTTCTTGTCCAGAGTTTCTTGTCCAGAGTTTCTTGCCCAGAGTTTCTTGTCCAGAGTTTCTTGTCCCGATTTTCTTGTCCAGAGTTTCTTGTCCAGAGTTTCTTGCCCAGTTTTTTTTCTCCAGATTATCTTGTCCATTGTTTGTTCTCCAGATTTTCTTGTCCAGAGTTTTTTGTCCAGAATTTCTTGTCCAGAGTTTCTTGTCCAGAGCTTCTTGTCCAGAGTTTCTTGTCCAGAGTTTGTTGTCCAGAGTTTGTTGTCCAGAGTTTGTTGTCCAGAGTTTGTTGTCCAGAGCTTCTTGTCCAGAGTTTCTTGTTCAGAGTTTCTTGTCCAGAGTTTCTTGTCCAGAGTTTCTTGTCCAGAGTTTCTTGTCCAGAGTTTCCTGTCCAGATTTTCTTGTCCAGATTTTCTTGTCCAGAGTTTTTTGTCCAGATTTTCTTGCCAGAGTTTCTTGTTCAGAGTTTCTTGTCCAGAGTTTCTTGACCAGAGTTTCTTGTCCAGAGTTTGTTGTCCGCAGTTTCTTGTCCAGAGTTTCTTGTCCAGAGTTTCTTGTCCGGAGATTTTTGTCCAGAGTTTCTTGTCCAGAGTTTCTTGTCCAGAGTTTCTTCTGCAGTTGTTCTTCTCCAGATTTTCTTGTCCAGTTTTTCTTCTCCAGATTACCTTGTCTATTGTTTGTTCTCCAGATTGTCTTGTTCAGAGTTTCTTGTCCAGATTTTCTTTTCCAGAGTTTCTTGTCCAGAGTTTCTTGTCCAGAGTTTCTTGTCCAGAGTTTCTTGTCCAGAGTTTCTTGTCCAGAGTTTCTTGTCCAGAGTTTCTTGTCCAGAGTTTCTTGTCCAGAGTTTCTTGTCCCGATTTTCTTGTCCAGAGTTTCTTGTCCAGTTTTTTTTCTCCAGATTATCTTGTCCATTGTTTGTTCTCCAGATTTTCTTGTCCAGAGTTTTTTGTCCAGAATTTCTTGTCCAGAGTTTCTTGTCCAGAGCTTCTTGTCCAGAGTTTCTTGTCCATAGTTTCTTGTCCAGAGTTTGTTGTCCAGAGCTTCTTGTCCAGAGTTTTTTGTCCAGAGTTTGTTGTCCAGAGTTTTTTGTCCAGACTTTCTTGTCCAGAGTTTCTTGTCCAGAGTTCCTTGCCCAGATTTTCTTGTCCAGAGTTTCTTGCATAGATTTTCTGGTCCAGATTTTCTTGCCAGAGTTTCTTGTCCAGAGGTTTTTGTGCAGAGGTTCTTGCTCAGAGTTTCTTGTCCAGAGTTTCTTGTCCAGAGTTTCTTGTCCAGAGTTTCTTAACCAGAGTTTCTTGTCCAGAGTTTCTTGTCAAGAGTTTCTTGTCCAGAGTTTCTTGTCCAGAGTTTTTTGTCCAGAGTTTCTTGTCCAGAGTTTGTTGTCCAGAGCTTCTTGTCCAGAGTTTCTTGTTCAGAGTTTCTTGTCCAAAGTTTCTTGTCCAGAGTTTCTTGTCCCGATTTTCTTGTCCAGAGTTTCTTGTTCAGAGTTTCTTGTCCAGAGTTTCTTGTCCAGAGTTTTTTGTCCAGAGTTTGTTGTCCAGAGTTTTTTGTCCAGAATTTCTTGTCCAGAGCTTCTTGTCCAGAGTTTTTTGTCCAGAGTTTGTTGTCCAGAGTTTTTTGTCCAGAGTATCTTGTCCAGAGTTTCTTCTCCAGATTTTCTTGTCCAGATTTTCTTGTCCAGAGTTTCTTGTCCAGAGTTTCTTGTCCAGAGTTTCTTGCCCAGAGTTTCTTGTCCAGAGTTTCTTGTCCCGATTTTCTTGTCCAGAGTTTCTTGCCCAGTTTTTTTTCCCCAGATTATCTTGTCCATTGTTTGTTCTCCAGATTTTCTTGTCCAGAGTTTTTTGTCCAGAATTTCTTGAACAGAGTTTCTTGTCTAGATTTTCCTGTCCCCGTTTTCTTACCCAGAGTTTCTTGTCCAGATTTTCTTGTCCAGAGGTTTTTGTGCAGAGGTTCTTGCTCAGAGTTTCTTGTCCAGAGTTTCTTGTCCAGAGTTTCTTGTCCAGAGTTTCTTAACCAGAGTTTCTTGTCCAGAGTTTGTTGTCCAGAGTTTGTTGTCCGCAGTTTCTTGTCCAGAGTTTCTTGTCCAGAGTTTCTTGTCCAGAGTTTCTTGTCCAGAGTTTCTTGTCCAGAGTTTGTTGTCCAGAGTTTGTTGTCCAGAGCTTCTTGTCCAGAGTTTCTTGTTCAGAGTTTCTTGTCCAGAGTTTCTTGCCCAGATTTTCTTGTCCAGAGTTTTCTTGTCCAGAGTTTCTTGTCCAGATTTTCTTGTCCAGAGTTTCTTGTCCAGAGTTTCTTGTCCAGAGTTTCTTGTCCAGAGTTTTTTGTCCAGAGTTTCTTGTCCAGAGTTTGTTGTCCAGAGTTTGTTGTCCAGAGTTCCTTGCCCAGATTTTCTTGTCCAGAGTTTCTAGTTCAGAGTTTCTTGTCCAGAGTTTCTTGCCCAGAGTTTTTTTGTCCAGAGTATCTTGTCCAGAGTTTCTTGTCCAGAGTTTCTTGTCCAGAGTTTCTTGCCCAGAGTTCCTTGCCCAGATTTTCTTGTCCAGAGTTTCTTGCATAGATTTTCTGGTCCAGATTTTCTTGCCAGAATTTCTTGTCCAGAGTTTCTTGTCCAGAGTTTCTTGTCCAGAGTTTCTTGTCCAGAGTTTCTTGTCCCGATTTTCTTGTCCAGAGTTTCTTGTTCAGAGTTTCTTGTCCAGAGTTTCTTGTCCAGAGTTTCTTGTCCAGAGTTTGTTGTCCAGAGTTTCTTGCATAGATTTTCTGGTCCAGATTTTCTTGCCAGAGTTTCTTGTCCAGAGGTTTTTGTGCAGAGGTTCTTGCTCAGAGTTTCTTGTCCAGAGTTTCTTGTCCAGAGTTTCTTGTCCAGAGTTTCTTAACCAGAGTTTCTTGTCCAGAGTTTCTTGTCAAGAGTTTCTTGTCCAGAGTTTCTTGTCCAGAGTTTTTTGTCCAGAGTTTCTTGTCCAGAGTTTGTTGTCCAGAGCTTCTTGTCCAGAGTTTCTTGTTCAGAGTTTCTTGTCCAAAGTTTCTTGTCCAGAGTTTCTTGTCCCGATTTTCTTGTCCAGAGTTTCTTGTTCAGAGTTTCTTGTCCAGAGTTTCTTGTCCAGAGTTTTTTGTCCAGAGTTTCTTGTCCAGAGTTTTTTGTCCAGAATTTCTTGTCCAGAGCTTCTTGTCCAGAGTTTTTTGTCCAGAGTTTGTTGTCCAGAGTTTTTTGTCCAGAGTATCTTGTCCAGAGTTTCTTGTCCAGAGTTTCTTGCCCAGAGTTTTTTGTCCAGAGTATCTTGTCCAGAGTTTCTTGTCCAGAGTTTCTTGTCCAGAGTTTCTTGTCGAGAGTTTCTTGTCCAGAGTTTCTTGTCCAGAGTTTCTTGCCCAGAGTTCCTTGCCCAGATTTTCTTGTCCAGAGTTTCTTGCATAGATTTTCTGGTCCAGATTTTCCTGCCAGAATTTCTTGTCCAGAGTTTTTTGTCCAGAGTTTCTTGTCCAGAGTTTCTTGTCCAGAGTTTCTTGTGCAGTTGTTCTTCTCCAGATTTTCTGGTCCAGTTTTTCTTCTCCAGATTACTTTGTCCATTGTTTGTTCTCCAGATTGTCTTGTTCAGAGTTTCTTCTCCAGATTTTCTTGTCCAGATTTTCTTGTCCAGAGTTTCTTGTCCAGAGTTTCTTGTCCAGAGTTTCTTGCCCAGAGTTTCTTGTCCAGAGTTTCTTGTCCCGATTTTCTTGTCCAGAGTTTCTTGCCCAGTTTTTTTTCCCCAGATTATCTTGTCCATTGTTTGTTCTCCAGATTTTCTTGTCCAGAGTTTTTTGTCCAGAATTTCTTGAACAGAGTTTCTTGTCTAGATTTTCCTGTCCCCGTTTTCTTACCCAGAGTTTCTTGTCCAGAGCTTCTTGTCCAGAGTTTTTTGTCCAGAGTTTGTTGTCCAGAGTTTTTTGTCCAGAGTATCTTGTCCAGAGTTTCTTATCCAGAGTTCCTTGCCCAGATTTTCTTGTCCAGAGTTTCTTGCATAGATTTTCTGGTCCAGATTTTCTTGTCCAGAGGTTTTTGTGCAGAGGTTCTTGCTCAGAGTTTCTTGTCCAGAGTTTCTTGTCCAGAGTTTCTTGTCCAGAGTTTCTTGCCCAGAGTTTCTTGTCCAGAGTTTCTTGTCCAGAGTTTGTTGTCCGCAGTTTCTTGTCCAGAGTTTCTTGTCCAGAGTTTCTTGTCCAGAGTTTCTTGTCCAGAGTTTCTTGTCCAGAGTTTGTTGTCCAGAGTTTGTTGTCCAGAGCTTCTTGTCCAGAGTTTCTTGTTCAGAGTTTCTTGTCCAGAGTTTCTTGCCCAGATTTTCTTGTCCAGAGTTTTCTTGTCCAGAGTTTCTTGTCCAGATTTTCTTGTCCAGAGTTTCTTGTCCAGAGTTTCTTGTCCAGAGTTTCTTGTCCAGAGTTTCTTGTCCAGAGTTTCTTGTCCAGAGTTTGTTGTCCAGAGTTTGTTGTCCAGAGTTTGTTGTCCAGATTTTCTTGTCCAGAGTTTCTAGTTCAGAGTTTCTTGTCCAGAGTTTCTTGCCCAGAGTTTTTTTGTCCAGAGTATCTTGTCCAGAGTTTCTTGTCCAGAGTTTCTTGTCCAGAGTTTCTTGCCCAGAGTTCCTTGCCCAGATTTTCTTGTCCAGAGTTTCTTGCATAGATTTTCTGGTCCAGATTTTCTTGCCAGAATTTCTTGTCCAGAGTTTCTTGTCCAGAGTTTCTTGTCCAGAGTTTCTTGTCCAGAGTTTCTTGTCCAGATTTTCTTGTCCAGAGTTTCTTGTTCAGAGTTTCTTGTCCAGAGTTTCTTGTCCAGAGTTTTTTGTCCAGAGTTTCTTGTCCAGAGTTTCTTGCATAGATTTTCTGGTCCAGATTTTCTTGCCAGAGTTTCTTGTCCAGAGGTTTTTGTGCAGAGGTTCTTGCTCAGAGTTTCTTGTCCAGAGTTTCTTGTCCAGAGTTTCTTGTCCAGAGTTTCTTAACCAGAGTTTCTTGTCCAGAGTTTCTTGTCAAGAGTTTCTTGTCCAGAGTTTCTTGTCCAGAGTTTTTTGTCCAGAGTTTCTTGTCCAGAGTTTGTTGTCCAGAGCTTCTTGTCCAGAGTTTCTTGTTCAGAGTTTCTTGTCCAAAGTTTCTTGTCCAGAGTTTCTTGTCCCGATTTTCTTGTCCAGAGTTTCTTGTCCAGAGTTTCTTGTCCAGAGTTTCTTGTCCAGAGTTTTTTGTCCAGAGTTTGTTGTCCAGAGTTTTTTGTCCAGAATTTCTTGTCCAGAGCTTCTTGTCCAGAGTTTTTTGTCCAGAGTTTGTTGTCCAGAGTTTTTTGTCCAGAGTATCTTGTCCAGAGTTTCTTGTCCAGAGTTTCTTGCCCAGAGTTTTTTGTCCAGAGTATCTTGTCCAGAGTTTCTTGTCCAGAGTTTCTTGTCCAGAGTTTCTTGTCGAGAGTTTCTTGTCCAGAGTTTCTTGCCCAGAGTTCCTTGCCCAGATTTTCTTGTCCAGAGTTTCTTGCATAGATTTTCTGGTCCAGATTTTCCTGCCAGAATTTCTTGTCCAGAGTTTTTTGTCCAGAGTATCTTGTCCAGAGTTTCTTGTCCAGAGTTTCTTGTGCAGTTGTTCTTCTCCAGATTTTCTAGTCCAGTTTTTCTTCTCCAGATTACTTTGTCCATTGTTTGTTCTCCAGATTGTCTTGTTCAGAGTTTCTTCTCCAGATTTTCTTGTCCAGATTTTCTTGTCCAGAGTTTCTTGTCCAGAGTTTCTTGTCCAGAGTTTCTTGCCCAGAGTTTCTTGTCCAGAGTTTCTTGTCCCGATTTTCTTGTCCAGAGTTTCTTGCCCAGTTTTTTTTCCCCAGATTATCTTGTCCATTGTTTGTTCTCCAGATTTTCTTGTCCAGAGTTTTTTGTCCAGAATTTCTTGAACAGAGTTTCTTGTCTAGATTTTCCTGTCCCCGTTTTCTTACCCAGAGTTTCTTGTCCAGAGCTTCTTGTCCAGAGTTTTTTGTCCAGAGTTTGTTGTCCAGAGTTTTTTGTCCAGAGTATCTTGTCCAGAGTTTCTTATCCAGAGTTCCTTGCCCAGATTTTCTTGTCCAGAGTTTCTTGCATAGATTTTCTGGTCCAGATTTTCTTGTCCAGAGGTTTTTGTGCAGAGGTTCTTGCTCAGAGTTTCTTGTCCAGAGTTTCTTGTCCAGAGTTTCTTGTCCAGAGTTTCTTAACCAGAGTTTCTTGTCCAGATTTTCTTGTCCAGAGTTTGTTGTCCGCAGTTTGTTGTCCGCAGTTTCTTGTCCAGAGTTTCTTGTCCAGAGTTTCTTGTGCAGTTGTTCTTCTCCAGATTTTCTGGTCCAGTTTTTCTTCTCCAGATTACTTTGTCCATTGTTTGTTCTCCAGATTGTCTTGTTCAGAGTTTCTTCTCCAGATTTTCTTGTCCAGATTTTCTTGTCCAGAGTTTCTTGTCCAGAGTTTCTTGTCCAGAGTTTCTTGCCCAGAGTTTCTTGTCCAGAGTTTCTTGTCCCGATTTTCTTGTCCAGAGTTTCTTGCCCAGTTTTTTTTCCCCAGATTATCTTGTCCATTGTTTGTTCTCCAGATTTTCTTGTCCAGAGTTTTTTGTCCAGAATTTCTTGAACAGAGTTTCTTGTCTAGATTTTCCTGTCCCCGTTTTCTTACCCAGAGTTTCTTGTCCAGAGCTTCTTGTCCAGAGTTTCTTGTCCAGAGTTTGTTGTCCAGAGTTTTTTGTCCAGAGTATCTTGTCCAGAGTTTCTTATCCAGAGTTCCTTGCCCAGATTTTCTTGTCCAGAGTTTCTTGCATAGATTTTCTGGTCCAGATTTTCTTGTCCAGAGGTTTTTGTGCAGAGGTTCTTGCTCAGAGTTTCTTGTCCAGAGTTTCTTGTCCAGAGTTTCTTGTCCAGAGTTTCTTAACCAGAGTTTCTTGTCCAGAGTTTCTTGTCCAGAGTTTGTTGTCCGCAGTTTCTTGTCCAGAGTTTCTTGTCCAGAGTTTCTTGTCCAGAGTTTCTTGTCCAGAGTTTCTTGTCCAGAGTTTGTTGTCCAGAGTTTGTTGTCCAGAGCTTCTTGTCCAGAGTTTCTTGTTCAGAGTTTCTTGTCCAGAGTTTCTTGCCCAGATTTTCTTGTCCAGAGTTTTCTTGTCCAGAGTTTCTTGTCCAGATTTTCTTGTCCAGAGTTTCTTGTCCAGAGTTTCTTGTCCAGAGTTTCTTGTCCAGAGTTTCTTGTCCAGAGTTTCTTGTCCAGAGTTTGTTGTCCAGAGTTTGTTGTCCAGAGTTTGTTGTCCAGATTTTCTTGTCCAGAGTTTCTAGTTCAGAGTTTCTTGTCCAGAGTTTCTTGCCCAGAGTTTTTTTGTCCAGAGTATCTTGTCCAGAGTTTCTTGTCCAGAGTTTCTTGTCCAGAGTTTCTTGCCCAGAGTTCCTTGCCCAGATTTTCTTGTCCAGAGTTTCTTGCATAGATTTTCTGGTCCAGATTTTCTTGCCAGAATTTCTTGTCCAGAGTTTCTTGTCCAGAGTTTCTTGTCCAAAGTTTCTTGTCCAGAGTTTCTTGTCCCGATTTTCTTGTCCAGAGTTTCTTGTCCAGAGTTTCTTGTCCAGAGTTTCTTGTCCAGAGTTTTTTGTCCAGAGTTTCTTGTCCAGAGTTTCTTGCATAGATTTTCTGGTCCAGATTTTCTTGCCAGAGTTTCTTGTCCAGAGGTTTTTGTGCAGAGGTTCTTGCTCAGAGTTTCTTGTCCAGAGTTTCTTGTCCAGAGTTTCTTGTCCAGAGTTTCTTAACCAGAGTTTCTTGTCCAGAGTTTCTTGTCAAGAGTTTCTTGTCCAGAGTTTCTTGTCCAGAGTTTTTTGTCCAGAGTTTCTTGTCCAGAGTTTGTTGTCCAGAGCTTCTTGTCCAGAGTTTCTTGTTCAGAGTTTCTTGTCCAAAGTTTCTTGTCCAGAGTTTCTTGTCCCGATTTTCTTGTCCAGAGTTTCTTGTTCAGAGTTTCTTGTCCAGAGTTTCTTGTCCAGAGTTTTTTGTCCAGAGTTTGTTGTCCAGAGTTTTTTGTCCAGAATTTCTTGTCCAGAGCTTCTTGTCCAGAGTTTTTTGTCCAGAGTTTGTTGTCCAGAGTTTTTTGTCCAGAGTATCTTGTCCAGAGTTTCTTGTCCAGAGTTTCTTGCCCAGAGTTTTTTGTCCAGAGTATCTTGTCCAGAGTTTCTTGTCCAGAGTTTCTTGTCCAGAGTTTCTTGTCGAGAGTTTCTTGTCCAGAGTTTCTTGCCCAGAGTTCCTTGCCCAGATTTTCTTGTCCAGAGTTTCTTGCATAGATTTTCTGGTCCAGATTTTCCTGCCAGAATTTCTTGTCCAGAGTTTTTTGTCCAGAGTATCTTGTCCAGAGTTTCTTGTCCAGAGTTTCTTGTGCAGTTGTTCTTCTCCAGATTTTCTAGTCCAGTTTTTCTTCTCCAGATTACTTTGTCCATTGTTTGTTCTCCAGATTGTCTTGTTCAGAGTTTCTTCTCCAGATTTTCTTGTCCAGATTTTCTTGTCCAGAGTTTCTTGTCCAGAGTTTCTTGTCCAGAGTTTCTTGCCCAGAGTTTCTTGTCCAGAGTTTCTTGTCCCGATTTTCTTGTCCAGAGTTTCTTGCCCAGTTTTTTTTCCCCAGATTATCTTGTCCATTGTTTGTTCTCCAGATTTTCTTGTCCAGAGTTTTTTGTCCAGAATTTCTTGAACAGAGTTTCTTGTCTAGATTTTCCTGTCCCCGTTTTCTTACCCAGAGTTTCTTGTCCAGAGCTTCTTGTCCAGAGTTTTTTGTCCAGAGTTTGTTGTCCAGAGTTTTTTGTCCAGAGTATCTTGTCCAGAGTTTCTTATCCAGAGTTCCTTGCCCAGATTTTCTTGTCCAGAGTTTCTTGCATAGATTTTCTGGTCCAGATTTTCTTGTCCAGAGGTTTTTGTGCAGAGGTTCTTGCTCAGAGTTTCTTGTCCAGAGTTTCTTGTCCAGAGTTTCTTGTCCAGAGTTTCTTAACCAGAGTTTCTTGTCCAGATTTTCTTGTCCAGAGTTTGTTGTCCGCAGTTTGTTGTCCGCAGTTTCTTGTCCAGAGTTTCTTGTCCAGAGTTTCTTGTCCAGAGTTTCTTGTCCAGAGTTTGTTGTCCAGAGTTTGTTGTCCAGAGCTTCTTGTCCAGAGTTTCTTGTTCAGAGTTTCTTGTCCAGAGTTTCTTGCCCAGATTTTCTTGTCCAGCGTTTTCTTGTCCAGAGTTTCTTGTCCAGATTTTCTTGTCCAGAGTTTCTTGTCCAGAGTTTCTTGTCCAGAGTTTCTTGTCCAGAGTTTTTTGTCCAGAGTTTCTTGTCCAGAGTTTGTTGTCCAGAGTTTGTTGTCCAGAGTTTGTTGTCCAGATTTTCTTGTCCAGAGTTTCTAGTTCAGAGTTTCTTGTCCAGAGTTTCTTGCCCAGAGTTTTTTTGTCCAGAGTATCTTGTCCAGAGTTTCTTGTCCAGAGTTTCTTGTCCAGAGTTTCTTGCCCAGAGTTCCTTGCCCAGATTTTCTTGTCCAGAGTTTCTTGCATCGATTTTCTGGTCCAGATTTTCTTGCCAGAATTTCTTGTCCAGAGTTTCTTGTCCAGAGCTTCTTGTCCAGAGTTTCTTGTCCAGAGTTTGTTGTCCAGAGCTTCTTGTCCAGAGTTTCTTGTTCAGAGTTTCTTGTCCAGAGTTTCTTGCCCAGAGTTTTTTGTCCAGAGTATCTTGTCCAGAGTTTCTTGTCCAGAGTTTCTTGTCCAGAGTTTCTTGCCCAGAGTTCCTTGCCCAGATTTTCTTGTCCAGAGTTTCTTGTCCAGATTTTTTTGTCCAGATTTTCTGGCCCAGAGTTTCTTGTCCAGAGTTTCTTGTCCAGAGTTTCTTGTCCAGAGTTTCTTGTTCAGAGTTTCTTGTCCCGATTTTCTTGTCCAGAGTTTCTTGTCCAGAGGTTTTTTGCAGAGGTTCTTGCTCAGAGTTCTCTGTCCAGAGTTTCTTGTCCAGAGTCTTTTGTCCAGAGTTTCTTGTCCAGAGATTTTTGTCCAGTGTTTCTTGCCCAGAGTTTCTTGTCCAGAATTTCTTGTCAAGAGTTTCTTGTCCAGAATTTCTTGTCCAGATTTACCTGTCCAGAGTTTTTAGTCTAGATTTTCTTGTCCAGACATTCTTGCCCAGAGTTCCTTGCCCAGATTTTCTTGTCCAGAGTTTCTTGCATAGATTTTCTGGTCCAGATTTTCTTGTCCAGAGTTTCTTGTGCAGTTGTTCTTCTCCAGATTTTCTGGTCCAGTTTTTCTTCTCCAGATTACCTTGTCCATTGTTTGTTCTCCAGATTGTCTTGTTCAGAGTTTTTTGTCCAGATTTTCTTGTCCAGAGTTTCTTGCCCAGAGTTTTTTGTCCAGAGTTTCTTGTCCCGATTTTCTTGTCCAGAGTTTCTTGTCCAGAGTTTCTTGCCCAGTTTTTTTCCCCAGATTATCTTGTCCATTGTTTGTTCTCCAGATTTTCTTGTCCAGAGTTTCTTGTCCAGAGTTTCTTGCCCAGAGTTTCTTGTCCAGAGTTTCTTGTCCCGATTTTCTTGCCCAGTTTTTTTTCTCCAGATTATCTTGTCCATTGTTTGTTCTCCAGATTTTCTTGTCCAGAGTTTTTTGTCCAGAATTTCTTGTCCAGAGTTTGTTGTCCAGAGTTTGTTGTCCAGAGTTTGTTGTCCAGAGTTTGTTGTCCAGAGTTTGTTGTCCAGAGCTTCTTGTCCAGAGTTTCTTGTTCAGAGTTTCTTGTCCAGAGTTTCTTGCCCAGAGTTTCTTGTCCAGAGTTTTTTGCCCAGTTTTTTTTCTCCAGATTATCTTGTCCATTGTTTGCTCTCCAGATTTTCTTGTCCAGAGTTTTTTGTCCAGAATTTCTTGTCCAGAGTTTCTTGTCCAGAGCTTCTTGTCCAGAGTTTCTTGTCCAGAGTTTGTTGTCCAGAGTTTGTTGTCCAGAGTTTGTTGTCCAGAGTTTGTTGTCCAGAGCTTCTTGTCCAGAGTTTCTTGTTCAGAGTTTCTTGTCCAGAGTTTCTTGTCCAGAGTTTCTTGTCCAGAGTTTCTTGTCCAGAGTTTCCTGTCCAGATTTTCTTGTCCAGATTTTCTTGTCCAGAGTTTTTTGTCCAGATTTTCTTGCCAGAGTTTCTTGTTCAGAGTTTCTTGTCCAGAGTTTCTTAACCAGAGTTTCTTGTCCAGAGTTTGTTGTCCGCAGTTTCTTGTCCAGAGTTTCTTGTCCAGATTTTCTTGTCCGGAGATTTTTGTCCAGAGTTTCTTGTCCAGAGTTTCTTGTCCAGAGTTTCTTGTCCAGAGTTTCTTCTGCAGTTGTTCTTCTCCAGATTTTCTTGTCCAGTTTTTCTTCTCCAGATTACCTTGTCTATTGTTTGTTCTCCAGATTGTCTTGTTCAGAGTTTCTTCTCCAGATTTTCTTTTCCAGAGTTTCTTGTCCAGAGTTTCTTGTCCAGAGTTTCTTGTCCAGAGTTTCTTGTCCAGAGTTTCTTGTCCAGAGTTTCTTGTCCAGAGTTTCTTGTCCAGAGTTTCTTGTCCAGAGTTTCTTGTCCCGATTTTCTTGTCCAGAGTTTCTTGTCCAGTTTTTTTTCTCCAGATTATCTTGTCCATTGTTTGTTCTCCAGATTTTCTTGTCCAGAGTTTTTTGTCCAGAATTTCTTGTCCAGAGTTTCTTGTCCAGAGCTTCTTGTCCAGAGTTTCTTGTCCAGAGTTTCTTGTCCAGAGTTTGTTGTCCAGAGCTTCTTGTCCAGAGTTTTTTGTCCAGAGTTTGTTGTCCAGAGTTTTTTGTCCAGAGTATCTTGTCCAGAGTTTCTTGTCCAGAGTTCCTTGCCCAGATTTTCTTGTCCAGAGTTTCTTGCATAGATTTTCTGGTCCAGATTTTCTTGCCAGAGTTTCTTGTCCAGAGGTTTTTGTGCAGAGGTTCTTGCTCAGAGTTTCTTGTCCAGAGTTTCTTGTCCAGAGTTTCTTGTCCAGAGTTTCTTAACCAGAGTTTCTTGTCCAGAGTTTCTTGTCAAGAGTTTGTTGTCCGCAGTTTCTTGTCCAGAGTTTCTTGTCCAGAGTTTTTTGTCCAGAGTTTCTTGTCCAGAGTTTGTTGTCCAGAGTTTCTTGTCCAGAGTTTCTTGTTCAGAGTTTCTTGTCCAGAGTTTCTTGTCCAGAGTTTCTTGTCCCGATTTTCTTGTCCAGAGTTTCTTGTTCAGAGTTTCTTGTCCAGAGTTTCTTGTCCAGAGTTTTTTGTCCAGAGTTTCTTGTCCAGAGTTTGTTGTCCAGAGTTTGTTGTCCAGAGCTTCTTGTCCAGAGTTTCTTGTCAAGAGTTTGTTGTCCGCAGTTTCTTGTCCAGAGTTTCTTGTCCAGAGTTTTTTGTCCAGAGTTTTTTGTCCAGAGTTTTTTGTCCAGAGTTTCTTGTCCAGAGTTTGTTGTCCAGAGTTTCTTGTCCAGAGTTTCTTGTCCAGAGTTTCTTGTCCAGAGTTTCTTGTCCAGAGTTTCTTGTCCCGATTTTCTTGTCCAGAGTTTCTTGTCCAGAGTTTCTTGTCCAGAGTTTCTTGTCCAGAGTTTTTTGTCCAGAGTTTCTTGTCCAGAGTTTCTTGTCCAGAGTTTGTTGTCCAGAGTTTGTTGTCCAGAGCTTCTTGTCCAGAGTTTCTAGTTCAGAGTTTCTTGTCCAGAGTTTCTTGCCCAGAGTTTTTTTGTCCAGAGTATCTTGTCCAGAGTTTCTTGTGCAGAGTTTCTTGTCCAGAGTTTCTTGCCCAGAGTTCCTTGCCCAGATTTTCTTGTCCAGAGTTTCTTGGATAGATTTTCTGGTCCAGATTTTCTTGCCAGAATTTCTTGTCCAGAGTTTCTTGTCCAGAGTTTCTTGTCCAGAGTTTCTTGTCCAGAGTTTCTTGTCCAGAGTTTGTTGTCCAGAGTCTGTTGTCCAGAGCTTCTTGTCCAGAGTTTCTTGTTCAGAGTTTCTTGTCCAGAGTTTCTTGCCCAGATTTTCTTGTCCAGAGTTTTCTTGTCCAGAGTTTCTTGTCCAGAGTTTCTTGTCCAGAGTTTCTTGTCCAGAGTTTCTTGTCCAGAGTTTCTTGTCCAGAGTTTTTTGTCCAGAGTTTCTTGTCCAGAGTTTGTTGTCCAGAGTTTGTTGTCCAGAGCTTCTTGTCCAGAGTTTCTAGTTCAGAGTTTCTTGTCCAGAGTTTCTTGTCCAGAGTTTGTTGTCCAGAGTTTGTTGTCCAGAGTTTGTTGTCCAGAGCTTCTTGTCCAGAGTTTCTAGTTCAAAGTTTCTTGTCCCGAGTTTCTTGCCCAGAGTTTTTTTGTCCAGAGTATCTTGTCCAGAGTTTCTTGTCCAGAGTTTCTTGTCCAGAGTTTCTTGCCCAGAGTTCCTTGCCCAGATTTTCTTGTCCAGAGTTTCTTGCATAGATTTTCTGGTCCAGATTTTCTTGCCAGAATTTCTTGTCCAGAGTTTCTTGTCCAGAGTTTCTTGTCCAGAGTTTCTTGTCCAGAGTTTCTTGTCCAGAGTTTGTTGTCCAGAGTTTGTTGTCCAGAGCTTCTTGTCCAGAGTTTCTTGTTCAGAGTTTCTTGTCCAGAGTTTCTTGCCCAGATTTTCTTGTCCAGAGTTTTCTTGTCCAGAGTTTCTTGTCCAGATTTTCTTGTCCAGAGTTTCTTGTCCAGAGTTTCTTGTCCAGAGTTTCTTGTCCAGAGTTTTTTGTCCAGAGTTTCTTGTCCAGAGTTTGTTGTCCAGAGTTTGTTGTCCAGAGTTTGTTGTCCAGAGCTTCTTGTCCAGAGTTTCTAGTTCAGAGTTTCTTGTCCAGAGTTTCTTGCCCAGAGTTTTTTTGTCCAGAGTATCTTGTCCAGAGTTTCTTGTCCAGAGTTTCTTGTCCAGAGTTTCTTGCCCAGAGTTCCTTGCCCAGATTTTCTTGTCCAGAGTTTCTTGCATAGATTTTCTGGTCCAGATTTTCTTGCCAGAATTTCTTGTACAGAGTTTCTTGTCCAGAGCTTCTTGTCCAGAGTTTCTTGTCCAGAGTTTGTTGTCCAGAGCTTCTTGTCCAGAGTTTCTTGTTCAGAGTTTCTTGTCCAGAGTTTCTTGCCCAGAGTTCCTTGCCCAGATTTTCTTGTCCAGAGTTTCTTGCATAGATTTTCTGGTCCAGATTTTCTTGCCAGAATTTCTTGTACAGAGTTTCTTGTCCAGAGCTTCTTGTCCAGAGTTTCTTGTCCAGAGTTTGTTGTCCAGAGCTTCTTGTCCAGAGTTTCTTGTTCAGAGTTTCTTGTCCAGAGTTTCTTGCACAGAGTTTTTTGTCCAGAGTATCTTGTCCAGAGTTTCTTGTCCAGAGTTTCTTGTCCAGAGTTTCTTGCCCAGAGTTCCTTGCCCAGATTTTCTTGTCCAGAGTTTCTTGTCCAGATTTTTTTGTCCAGATTTTCTGGCCCAGAGTTTCTTGTCCAGAGTTTCTTGTCCAGAGTTTCTTGTCCAGAGTTTCTTGTCCAGAGTTTCTTGTTCAGAGTTTCTTGTCCCGATTTTCTTGTCCAGAGTTTCTTGTCCAGAGTCTTTTGTCCAGAGTTTCTTGTCCAGAGTTTTTTGTCCAGTGTTTCTTGCCCAGAGTTTCTTGTCCAGAATTTCTTGTCAAGAGTTTCTTGTCCAGAATTTCTTGTCCAGATTTACCTGTCCAGAGTTTTTAGTCTAGATTTTCTTGTCCAGACATTCTTGCCCAGAGTTCCTTGCCCAGATTTTCTTGTCCAGAGTTTCTTGCATAGATTTTCTGGTCCAGATTTTCTTGTCCAGAGTTTCTTGTGCAGTTGTTCTTCTCCAGATTTTCTGGTCCAGTTTTTCTTCTCCAGATTACCTTGTCCATTGTTTGTTCTCCAGATTGTCTTGTTCAGAGTTTTTTGTCCAGATTTTCTTGTCCAGAGTTTCTTGTCCAGAGTTTCTTGCCCAGAGTTTTTTGTCCAGAGTTTCTTGTCCCGATTTTCTTGTCCAGAGTTTCTTGTCCAGAGTTTCTTGCCCAGTTTTTTTCCCCAGATTATCTTGTCCATTGTTTGTTCTCCAGATTTTCTTGTCCAGAGTTTCTTGTCCAGAGTTTCTTGCCCAGAGTTTCTTGTCCAGAGTTTCTTGTCCCGATTTTCTTGCCCAGTTTTTTTTCTCCAGATTATCTTGTCCATTGTTTGTTCTCCAGATTTTCTTGTCCAGAGTTTTTTGTCCAGAATTTCTTGTCCAGAGTTTGTTGTCCAGAGTTTGTTGTCCAGAGTTTGTTGTCCAGAGTTTGTTGTCCAGAGTTTGTTGTCCAGAGCTTCTTGTCCAGAGTTTCTTGTTCAGAGTTTCTTGTCCAGAGTTTCTTGTCCAGAGTTTCTTGTCCAGAGTTTCTTGTCCAGAGTTTCCTGTCCAGATTTTCTTGTCCAGAGTTTTTTGTCCAGATTTTCTTGCCAGAGTTTCTTGTTCAGAGTTTCTTGTCCAGAGTTTCTTAACCAGAGTTTCTTGTCCAGAGTTTGTTGTCCGCAGTTTCTTGTCCAGAGTTTCTTGTCCAGATTTTCTTGTCCGGAGATTTTTGTCCAGAGTTTCTTGTCCAGAGTTTCTTGTCCAGAGTTTCTTGTCCAGAGTTTCTTCTGCAGTTGTTCTTCTCCAGATTTTCTTGTCCAGTTTTTCTTCTCCAGATTACCTTGTCTATTGTTTGTTCTCCAGATTGTCTTGTTCAGAGTTTCTTCTCCAGATTTTCTTTTCCAGAGTTTCTTGTCCAGAGTTTCTTGTCCAGAGTTTCTTGTCCAGAATTTCTTGTCCAGAGTTTCTTGTCCAGAGCTTCTTGTCCAGAGTTTCTTGTCCAGAGTTTGTTGTCCAGAGTTTGTTGTCCAGAGTTTGTTGTCCAGAGTTTGTTGTCCAGAGCTTCTTGTCCAGAGTTTCTTGTTCAGAGTTTCTTGTCCAGAGTTTCTTGTCCAGAGTTTCTTGTCCAGAGTTTCTTGTCCAGAGTTTCCTGTCCAGATTTTCTTGTCCAGATTTTCTTGTCCAGAGTTTTTTGTCCAGATTTTCTTGCCAGAGTTTCTTGTTCAGAGTTTCTTGTCCAGAGTTTCTTAACCAGAGTTTCTTGTCCAGAGTTTGTTGTCCGCAGTTTCTTGTCCAGAGTTTCTTGTCCAGATTTTCTTGTCCGGAGATTTTTGTCCAGAGTTTCTTGTCCAGAGTTTCTTGTCCAGAGTTTCTTCTGCAGTTGTTCTTCTCCAGATTTTCTTGTCCAGTTTTTCTTCTCCAGATTACCTTGTCTATTGTTTGTTCTCCAGATTGTCTTGTTCAGAGTTTCTTCTCCAGATTTTCTTTTCCAGAGTTTCTTGTCCAGAGTTTCTTGTCCAGAGTTTCTTGTCCAGAGTTTCTTGTCCAGAGTTTCTTGTCCAGAGTTTCTTGTCCAGAGTTTCTTGTCCAGAGTTTCTTGTCCAGAGTTTCTTGTCCCGATTTTCTTGTCCAGAGTTTCTTGTCCAGTTTTTTTTCTCCAGATTATCTTGTCCATTGTTTGTTCTCCAGATTTTCTTGTCCAGAGTTTCTTGTCCAGAGTTTCTTAACCAGAGTTTCTTGTCCAGAGTTTGTTGTCCGCAGTTTCTTGTCCAGAGTTTCTTGTCCAGATTTTCTTGTCCGGAGATTTTTGTCCAGAGTTTCTTGTCCAGAGTTTCTTGTCCAGAGTTTCTTGTCCAGAGTTTCTTCTGCAGTTGTTCTTCTCCAGATTTTCTTGTCCAGTTTTTCTTCTCCAGATTACCTTGTCTATTGTTTGTTCTCCAGATTGTCTTGTTCAGAGTTTCTTCTCCAGATTTTCTTTTCCAGAGTTTCTTGTCCAGAGTTTCTTGTCCAGAGTTTCTTGTCCAGAATTTCTTGTCCAGAGTTTCTTGTCCAGAGCTTCTTGTCCAGAGTTTCTTGTCCAGAGTTTGTTGTCCAGAGTTTGTTGTCCAGAGTTTGTTGTCCAGAGTTTGTTGTCCAGAGCTTCTTGTCCAGAGTTTCTTGTTCAGAGTTTCTTGTCCAGAGTTTCTTGTCCAGAGTTTCTTGTCCAGAGTTTCTTGTCCAGAGTTTCCTGTCCAGATTTTCTTGTCCAGATTTTCTTGTCCAGAGTTTTTTGTCCAGATTTTCTTGCCAGAGTTTCTTGTTCAGAGTTTCTTGTCCAGAGTTTCTTAACCAGAGTTTCTTGTCCAGAGTTTGTTGTCCGCAGTTTCTTGTCCAGAGTTTCTTGTCCAGATTTTCTTGTCCGGAGATTTTTGTCCAGAGTTTCTTGTCCAGAGTTTCTTGTCCAGAGTTTCTTCTGCAGTTGTTCTTCTCCAGATTTTCTTGTCCAGTTTTTCTTCTCCAGATTACCTTGTCTATTGTTTGTTCTCCAGATTGTCTTGTTCAGAGTTTCTTGTCCAGATTTTCTTTTCCAGAGTTTCTTGTCCAGAGTTTCTTGTCCAGAGTTTCTTGTCCAGAGTTTCTTGTCCAGAGTTTCTTGTCCAGAGTTTCTTGTCCAGAGTTTCTTGTCCAGAGTTTCTTGTCCAGAGTTTCTTGTCCCGATTTTCTTGTCCAGAGTTTCTTGTCCAGTTTTTTTTCTCCAGATTATCTTGTCCATTGTTTGTTCTCCAGATTTTCTTGTCCAGAGTTTTTTGTCCAGAATTTCTTGTCCAGAGTTTCTTGTCCAGAGCTTCTTGTCCAGAGTTTCTTGTCCATAGTTTCTTGTCCAGAGTTTGTTGTCCAGAGCTTCTTGTCCAGAGTTTTTTGTCCAGAGTTTGTTGTCCAGAGTTTTTTGTCCAGAGTATCTTGTCCAGAGTTTCTTGTCCAGAGTTCCTTGCCCAGATTTTCTTGTCCAGAGTTTCTTGCATAGATTTTCTGGTCCAGATTTTCTTGCCAGAGTTTCTTGTCCAGAGGTTTTTGTGCAGAGGTTCTTGCTCAGAGTTTCTTGTCCAGAGTTTCTTGTCCAGAGTTTCTTGTCCAGAGTTTCTTAACCAGAGTTTCTTGTCCAGAGTTTCTTGTCAAGAGTTTGTTGTCCGCAGTTTCTTGTCCAGAGTTTCTTGTCCAGAGTTTTTTGTCCAGAGTTTCTTGTCCAGAGTTTGTTGTCCAGAGCTTCTTGTCCAGAGTTTCTTGTTCAGAGTTTCTTGTCCAGAGTTTCTTGTCCAGAGTTTCTTGTCCCGATTTTCTTGTCCAGAGTTTCTTGTTCAGAGTTTCTTGTCCAGAGTTTCTTGTCCAGAGTTTTTTGTCCAGAGTTTCTTGTCCAGAGTTTGTTGTCCAGAGTTTGTTGTCCAGAGCTTCTTGTCCAGAGTTTCTTGTCAAGAGTTTGTTGTCCGCAGTTTCTTGTCCAGAGTTTCTTGTCCAGAGTTTTTTGTCCAGAGTTTTTTGTCCAGAGTTTTTTGTCCAGAGTTTCTTGTCCAGAGTTTGTTGTCCAGAGCTTCTTGTCCAGAGTTTCTTGTTCAGAGTTTCTTGTCCAGAGTTTCTTGTCCAGAGTTTCTTGTCCCGATTTTCTTGTCCAGAGTTTCTTGTCCAGAGTTTCTTGTCCAGAGTTTCTTGTCCAGAGTTTTTTGTCCAGAGTTTCTTGTCCAGAGTTTCTTGTCCAGAGTTTGTTGTCCAGAGTTTGTTGTCCAGAGCTTCTTGTCCAGAGTTTCTAGTTCAAAGTTTCTTGTCCAGAGTTTCTTGCCCAGAGTTTTTTTGTCCAGAGTATCTTGTCCAGAGTTTCTTGTGCAGAGTTTCTTGTCCAGAGTTTCTTGTCCAGAGTTCCTTGCCCAGATTTTCTTGTCCAGAGTTTCTTGCATAGATTTTCTGGTCCAGATTTTCTTGCCAGAGTTTCTTGTCCAGAGGTTTTTGTGCAGAGGTTCTTGCTCAGAGTTTCTTGTCCAGAGTTTCTTGTCCAGAGTTTCTTGTCCAGAGTTTCTTAACCAGAGTTTCTTGTCCAGAGTTTCTTGTCAAGAGTTTGTTGTCCGCAGTTTCTTGTCCAGAGTTTCTTGTCCAGAGTTTTTTGTCCAGAGTTTCTTGTCCAGAGTTTGTTGTCCAGAGCTTCTTGTCCAGAGTTTCTTGTTCAGAGTTTCTTGTCCAAAGTTTCTTGTCCAGAGTTTCTTGTCCCGATTTTCTTGTCCAGAGTTTCTTGTTCAGAGTTTCTTGTCCAGAGTTTCTTGTCCAGAGTTTTTTGTCCAGAGTTTCTTGTCCAGAGTTTGTTGTCCAGAGTTTGTTGTCCAGAGCTTCTTGTCCAGAGTTTCTTGTCCAGAGTTTGTTGTCCGCAGTTTCTTGTCCAGAGTTTCTTGTCCAGAGTTTTTTGTCCAGAGTTTTTTGTCCAGAGTTTTTTGTCCAGAGTTTCTTGTCCAGAGTTTGTTGTCCAGAGCTTCTTGTCCAGAGTTTCTTGTTCAGAGTTTCTTGTCCAGAGTTTCTTGTCCAGAGTTTCTTGTCCCGATTTTCTTGTCCAGAGTTTCTTGTCCAGAGTTTCTTGTCCAGAGTTTCTTGTCCAGAGTTTTTTGTCCAGAGTTTCTTGTCCAGAGTTTCTTGTCCAGAGTTTGTTGTCCAGAGTTTGTTGTCCAGAGCTTCTTGTCCAGAGTTTCTAGTTCAAAGTTTCTTGTCCAGAGTTTCTTGCCCAGAGTTTTTTTGTCCAGAGTATCTTGTCCAGAGTTTCTTGTGCAGAGTTTCTTGTCCAGAGTTTCTTGCCCAGAGTTCCTTGCCCAGATTTTCTTGTCCAGAGTTTCTTGGATAGATTTTCTGGTCCAGATTTTCTTGCCAGAATTTCTTGTCCAGAGTTTCTTGTCCAGAGTTTCTTGTCCAGAGTTTCTTGTCCAGAGTTTCTTGTCCAGAGTTTGTTGTCCAGAGTCTGTTGTCCAGAGCTTCTTGTCCAGAGTTTCTTGTTCAGAGTTTCTTGTCCAGAGTTTCTTGCCCAGATTTTCTTGTCCAGAGTTTTCTTGTCCAGAGTTTCTTGTCCAGAGTTTCTTGTCCAGAGTTTCTTGTCCAGAGTTTCTTGTCCAGAGTTTCTTGTCCAGAGTTTTTTGTCCAGAGTTTCTTGTCCAGAGTTTGTTGTCCAGAGTTTGTTGTCCAGAGCTTCTTGTCCAGAGTTTCTAGTTCAGAGTTTCTTGTCCAGAGTTTCTTGTCCAGAGTTTGTTGTCCAGAGTTTGTTGTCCAGAGTTTGTTGTCCAGAGCTTCTTGTCCAGAGTTTCTAGTTCAAAGTTTCTTGTCCCGAGTTTCTTGCCCAGAGTTTTTTTGTCCAGAGTATCTTGTCCAGAGTTTCTTGTCCAGAGTTTCTTGTCCAGAGTTTCTTGCCCAGAGTTCCTTGCCCAGATTTTCTTGTCCAGAGTTTCTTGCATAGATTTTCTGGTCCAGATTTTCTTGCCAGAATTTCTTGTCCAGAGTTTCTTGTCCAGAGTTTCTTGTCCAGAGTTTCTTGTCCAGAGTTTGTTGTCCAGAGTTTGTTGTCCAGAGCTTCTTGTCCAGAGTTTCTTGTTCAGAGTTTCTTGTCCAGAGTTTCTTGCCCAGATTTTCTTGTCCAGAGTTTTCTTGTCCAGAGTTTCTTGTCCAGATTTTCTTGTCCAGAGTTTCTTGTCCAGAGTTTCTTGTCCAGAGTTTCTTGTCCAGAGTTTTTTGTCCAGAGTTTCTTGTCCAGAGTTTGTTGTCCAGAGTTTGTTGTCCAGAGTTTGTTGTCCAGAGCTTCTTGTCCAGAGTTTCTAGTTCAGAGTTTCTTGTCCAGAGTTTCTTGCCCAGAGTTTTTTTGTCCAGAGTATCTTGTCCAGAGTTTCTTGTCCAGAGTTTCTTGTCCAGAGTTTCTTGCCCAGAGTTCCTTGCCCAGATTTTCTTGTCCAGAGTTTCTTGCATAGATTTTCTGGTCCAGATTTTCTTGCCAGAATTTCTTGTACAGAGTTTCTTGTCCAGAGCTTCTTGTCCAGAGTTTCTTGTCCAGAGTTTGTTGTCCAGAGCTTCTTGTCCAGAGTTTCTTGTTCAGAGGTTCTTGTCCAGAGTTTCTTGCCCAGAGTTCCTTGCCCAGATTTTCTTGTCCAGAGTTTCTTGCATAGATTTTCTGGTCCAGATTTTCTTGCCAGAATTTCTTGTACAGAGTTTCTTGTCCAGAGCTTCTTGTCCAGAGTTTCTTGTCCAGAGTTTGTTGTCCAGAGCTTCTTGTCCAGAGTTTCTTGTTCAGAGTTTCTTGTCCAGAGTTTCTTGCCAAGAGTTTTTTGTCCAGAGTATCTTGTCCAGAGTTTCTTGTCCAGAGTTTCTTGTCCAGAGTTTCTTGCCCAGAGTTCCTTGCCCAGATTTTCTTGTCCAGAGTTTCTTGTCCAGATTTTTTTGTCCAGATTTTCTGGCCCAGAGTTTCTTGTCCAGAGTTTCTTGTCCAGAGTTTCTTGTCCAGAGTTTCTTGTCCAGAGTTTCTTGTTCAGAGTTTCTTGTCCCGATTTTCTTGTCCAGAGTTTCTTGTCCAGAGGTTTTTTGCAGAGGTTCTTGCTCAGAGTTCTCTGTCCAGAGTTTCTTGTCCAGAGTCTTTTGTCCAGAGTTTCTTGTCCAGAGTTTTTTGTCCAGTGTTTCTTGCCCAGAGTTTCTTGTCCAGAATTTCTTGTCAAGAGTTTCTTGTCCAGAATTTCTTGTCCAGATTTACCTGTCCAGAGTTTTTAGTCTAGATTTTCTTGTCCAGACATTCTTGCCCAGAGTTCCTTGCCCAGATTTTCTTGTCCAGAGTTTCTTGCATAGATTTTCTGGTCCAGATTTTCTTGTCCAGAGTTTCTTGTGCAGTTGTTCTTCTCCAGATTTTCTGGTCCAGTTTTTCTTCTCCAGATTACCTTGTCCATTGTTTGTTCTCCAGATTGTCTTGTTCAGAGTTTTTTGTCCAGATTTTCTTGTCCAGATTTTCTTGTTCCCAGTTTCTTATCCAGAGTTTTCTTGTCCAGAGTTTCTTGTCCAGAGTTTCTTGTCCAGAGTTTCTTGTCCAGAGTTTCTTGTCCAGAGTTTCTTGCCCAGAGTTTTTGTCCAGAGTATCTTGTCCAGAGTTTCTTGTCCAGAGTTTCCTGTCCAGATTTTCTTGTCCAGATTTTCTTGTCCAGATTTTCTTGTCCAGAGTTTTTTGTCCAGAGTTTCTTGTCCAGAGTTTCTTGTACAGAGTTTCTTGTCCAGAGTTTGTTGTCCAGAGTTTTCTTGTCCAGAGTTTCTTGTCCAGATTTTCTTGTCCAGATTTTCTTGTCCAGAGTTTTTTGTCCAGAGTTTCTTGTCCAGAGTTTCTTGTACAGAGTTTCTTGTCCAGAGTTTTCTTGTCCACAGTTTCATGTCGAGAGTTTCTTGCCCAGAGTTTGTTGTCCAGAGTTTTCTTGTCCAGAGTTTCTTGTCCAGAGTTTTCTTGTCCAGAGTTTCTTGTCCAGAGTTTGTTGTCCAGAGTTTCTTGTCCAGAGTTTCTTGTCCAGAGTTTGTTGTCCAGAGTTTGTTGTCCAGAGTTTTTTGTCCAGAGTTTCTTGTCCAGAGTTTCTTGTACAGAGTTTCTTGTCCAGAGTTTGTTGTCCAGAGTTTTCTTGTCCAGAGTTTCTTGTCCAGATTTTCTTGTCCAGATTTTCTTGTCCAGAGTTTTTTGTCCAGAGTTTCTTGTCCAGAGTTTCTTGTACAGAGTTTCTTGTCCAGAGTTTTCTTGTCCACAGTTTCATGTCGAGAGTTTCTTGCCCAGAGTTTGTTGTCCAGAGTTTTCTTGTCCAGAGTTTCTTGTCCAGAGTTTTCTTGTCCAGAGTTTTTTGTCCAGAGTTTCTTGTCCAGAGTTTCTTGTCCAGAGTTTCTTGTTCCCAGTTTCTTGTCCAGAGTTTTCTTGTCCACAGTTTCATGTCGAGAGTTTCTTGCCCAGAGTTTGTTGTCCAGAGTTTTCTTGTTCAGAGTTTCTTGTCCAGAGTTTGTTGTCCAGAGTTTTCTTGTCCAGAGTTTCTTGTCCAGAGTTTCTTGTCCAGATTTTCTTGTCCAGATTTTCTTGTCCAGGGTTTCTTGTCCAGAGTTTCTTTTCCAGGGTTTCTTGTCCAGATTTTCTTGTCCAGAGTTTCTTGTCCAGAGTTTCTTGTCCAGAGTTTCTTGTCCAGAGTTTCCCGTCCAGAGTTTCTTGTCCAGAGTTTCTCGTCCAGAGTTTTTTGTCCTGAGTTTCTTGTCCAGCGTTTCTTGTCCAGAGTTTCTCGTCCAGAGTTTCTTACCCCCTTTCCTTGTCCAGAGTTTTCTTGTCCAGATTTTCTTGTCCAGAGTTTCTTGTCCAGAGTTTCTTGTCTAGAGTTTCTTGTCCAGAGTTTCTTGTCCAGAGTTTCTTGTCCAGAGTTTCTTGTCTAGAGTTTCTTGTCAGAGTTTCTTGTCCAGAGTTTCTTGTCTAGAGTTTCTTGTCCAGAGTTTCTTGTCCAGAGTTTCTTGTCTAGAGTTTCTTGTCCAGAGTTTCTTGTCCAGAGTTTCTTGTCCAGAGTTTCTTGCCCAGAGTTTTTTGTCCAGCGTTTCTTGTCCAGAGTTTCTCGTCCAGAGTTTCTTACCCCCTTTCCTTGTCCAGAGTTTTCTTGTCCAGATTTTCTTGTCCAGAGTTTCTTGTCCAGAGTTTCTTGTCTAGAGTTTCTTGTCCAGAGTTTCTTGTCCAGAGTTTCTTGTCCAGAATTTCTTGTCCAGAGTTTCTTGTCCAGAGTTTCTTGTCCAGAGTTTCTCGTCCAGAGTTTTTTGTCCTGAGTTTCTTGTCCAGCGTTTCTTGTCCAGAGTTTCTCGTCCAGAGTTTCTTACCCCCTTTCCTTGTCCAGAGTTTTCTTGTCCAGATTTTCTTGTCCAGAGTTTCTTGTCCAGAGTTTCTTGTCTAGAGTTTCTTGTCCAGAGTTTCTTGTCCAGAGTTTCTTGTCCAGAGTTTCTTGTCTAGAGTTTCTTGTCCAGAGTTTCTTGTCCAGAGTTTCTTGTCTAGAGTTTCTTGTCCAGAGTTTCTTGTCCAGAGTTTCTTGTCTAGAGTTTCTTGTCCAGAGTTTCTTGTCCAGAGTTTCTTGTCCAGAGTTTCTTGCCCAGAGTTTTTTGTCCAGAGTTTCTTGTCCAGAGTTTCTTGTTCCCAGTTTCTTGTCCAGAGTTTTCTTGTCCACAGTTTCATGTCGAGAGTTTCTTGCCCAGAGTTTGTTGTCCAGAGTTTTCTTGTCCAGAGTTTCTTGTCCAGAGTTTCTTGTCCAGAGTTTCTTGTCCAGATTTTCTTGGCCAGAGTCTTTTGTCCAGAGTTTCTTGTCCAGAGTTTCTTGTACAGACTTTCTTGTCCAGAGTTTGTTGTCCAGAGTTTTCTTGTCCAGAGTTTTTTGTCCAGAGTTTCTTGTCCAGAGTTTCTTGTCCAGAGTTTCTTGCTCCCAGTTTCTTGTCCAGAGTTTTCTTGTCCACAGTTTCATGTCGAGAGTTTCTTGCCCAGAGTTTGTTGTCCAGAGTTTTCTTGTTCAGAGTTTCTTGTCCAGAGTTTTCTTGTCCAGAGTTTCTGGTCCAGAGTTTCTTGTCCAGAGTTTCTTGTCCAGATTTTCTTGGCCAGAGTCTTTTGTCCAGAGTTTCTTGTCCAGAGTTTCTTGTACAGACTTTCTTGTCCAGAGTTTGTTGTCCAGAGTTTTCTTGTCCAGATTTTCTTGTCCAGAGTTTTTTGTCCAGAGTTTTCCTGTCCAGATTTTCTTGTCCAGAGTTTCTTGTTCCCAGTTTCTTGTCCAGAGTTTCCTGTCCAGATTTTCTTGTCCAGAGTTTCTTGTCCAGAGTTTTTTGTCCAGAGTTTCTTGTCCAGAGTTTCTTGTACAGAGTTTCTTGTCCAGAGTTTTCTTGTCCACAGTTTCATGTCGAGAGTTTCTTGCCCAGAGTTTGTTGTCCAGAGTTTTCTTGTCCAGAGTTTCTTGTCCAGAGTTTTCTTGTCCAGAGTTTCTTGTCCAGAGTTTGTTGTCCAGAGTTTTCTTGTCCAGAGTTTCTTGTCCAGAGTTTTTTGTCCAGATTTTCTTGTCCAGATTTTCTTGTCCAGAGTTTCTTGTTCCCAGTTTCTTGTCCAGAGTTTTCTTGTCCAGAGTTTCTTGTCCAGAGTTTCTTGTCCAGAGTTTCATGTCCAGAGTTTCTTGCCCAGAGTTTTTGTCCAGAGTATCTTGTCCAGAGTTTCTTGTCCAGAGTTTCTTGTTCCCAGTTTCTTATCCAGAGTTTTCTTGTCCAGAGTTTCTTGTCCAGAGTTTCTTGTCCAGAGTTTCTTGTCCAGAGTTTCTTGCCCAGAGTTTTTGTCCAGAGTATCTTGTCCAGAGTTTCTTGTCCAGAGTTTCCTGTCCAGATTTTCTTGTCCAGATTTTCTTGTCCAGATTTTCTTGTCCAGATTTTCTTGTCCAGAGTTTTTTGTCCAGAGTTTCTTGTCCAGAGTTTCTTGTACAGAGTTTCTTGTCCAGAGTTTGTTGTCCAGAGTTTTCTTGTCCAGAGTTTCTTGTCCAGATTTTCTTGTCCAGATTTTCTTGTCCAGAGTTTTTTGTCCAGAGTTTCTTGTCCAGAGTTTCTTGTACAGAGTTTCTTGTCCAGAGTTTTCTTGTCCACAGTTTCATGTCGAGAGTTTCTTGCCCAGAGTTTGTTGTCCAGAGTTTTCTTGTCCAGAGTTTCTTGTCCAGAGTTTTCTTGTCCAGAGTTTCTTGTCCAGAGTTTGTTGTCCAGAGTTTCTTGTCCAGAGTTTCTTGTCCAGAGTTTGTTGTCCAGAGTTTGTTGTCCAGAGTTTTTTGTCCAGAGTTTCTTGTCCAGAGTTTCTTGTACAGAGTTTCTTGTCCAGAGTTTGTTGTCCAGAGTTTTCTTGTCCAGAGTTTCTTGTCCAGATTTTCTTGTCCAGATTTTCTTGTCCAGAGTTTTTTGTCCAGAGTTTCTTGTCCAGAGTTTCTTGTACAGAGTTTCTTGTCCAGAGTTTTCTTGTCCACAGTTTCATGTCGAGAGTTTCTTGCCCAGAGTTTGTTGTCCAGAGTTTTCTTGTCCAGAGTTTCTTGTCCAGAGTTTTCTTGTCCAGAGTTTTTTGTCCAGAGTTTCTTGTCCAGAGTTTCTTGTCCAGAGTTTCTTGTTCCCAGTTTCTTGTCCAGAGTTTTCTTGTCCACAGTTTCATGTCGAGAGTTTCTTGCCCAGAGTTTGTTGTCCAGAGTTTTCTTGTTCAGAGTTTCTTGTCCAGAGTTTTCTTGTCCAGAGTTTCTGGTCCAGAGTTTCTTGTCCAGAGTTTCTTGTCCAGATTTTCTTGGCCAGAGTTTCTTGTCCAGAGTTTCTTGTACAGACTTTCTTGTCCAGAGTTTGTTGTCCAGAGTTTTCTTGTCCAGAGTTTCTTGTCCAGATTTTCTTGTCCAGATTTTCTTGTCCAGAGTTTTCTTGTCCAGAGTTTCTTGTCCAGAGTTTCTTGTCCAGATTTTCTTGTCCAGATTTTCTTGTCCAGATTTTCTTATCCAGAGTTTCTTGTCCAGAGTTTCCCGTCCGGAGTTTCTTGTCCAGAGTTTCTTGTCCAGGGTTTCTTGTACAGTGTTTCTTGTCCAGAGTTTGTTGTCCATAGCTTCTTTTTCAGATTTTCTTGTCCAGAGTTTCTTGTCCAGAGTTTCTTGTCCAGAGTTTCTTGTCCAGAGTTTCTTGTCCAGAGTTTGTTGTCCAGAGTTTGTTGTCCAGAGTTTCTTGTCCAGAGTTTCTTGTCCAGAGTTTCTTGTCCAGAGTTTCTCGTCCAGAGTTTCTTGTCCAGAGTTTCTTGTTCAGAGTTTCTTGTCCCGATTTTCTTGTCCAGACTTTCTTGTAAAGAGTTTCTTGTCCAGAGTTTCTTGTGCAGAGTTTCTTGTCCAGAGTTTGTTGTCCAGAGTTTCTTGTCCGCAGTTTCTTGTCCGCAGTTTCTTGTCCAGAGTTTTTGTCCAGAGTTTCTTGTCTAGAGCTTTCCTGTCCAGATTTTCTTGTCCAGATTTTCTTGTCCAGAGTTTTCTTGTCCAGAGTTTCTTGTCCAGACTTTCTTGTCCAGAGTTTCTTGTTCAGATTTACTTGTCCAGAGTTTTTTGTCCCGATTTTCTTGTCCAGATTTTCTTGTCCAAATTTTCTTGTCCAGAGTTTTCTTGTCCAAAGTTTCTTGTCCAGACTTTCTTGTCCAGAGTTTCTTGTCCAGATTTTCTTGTCCAGATTTTCTTGTACAGACTTTCTTGTCCAGAGTTTGTTGTCCAGAGTTTTCTTGTCCAGAGTTTCTTGTCCAGAGTTTCTTGTCCAGATTTTCTTGTCCAGATTTTCTTGTCCAGGGTTTCTTGTCCAGAGTTTCTTTTCCAGGGTTTCTTGTCCAGATTTTCTTGTCCAGAGTTTCTTGTCCAGAGTTTTTTGTCCAGAATTTCTTGTCCAGAGTTTCTTGTCCAGAGTTTCTTGTCCAGAGTTTCTTGTACAGAGTTTCTTGTCCAGATTTTCTTGTCCAGAGTTTTTTGTCCAGAGTTTCTTGTCCAGAGTTTCTTGTCCAGATTTTCTTGTCCAGAGTTTTTTGTCCAGAGTTTCTTGTACAGAGTTTCTTGTCCAGATTTTCTTGTCCAGAGTTTTTTGTCCAGAGTTTTCCTGTCCAGATTTTCTTGTCCAGAGTTTCTTGTTCCCAGTTTCTTGTCCAGAGTTTCTTGTCCAGAGTTTCTTGTCCAGAGTTTTCTTGTCCAGAGTTTTCTTGTCCAGAGTTTTCTTGTCCAGAGTTTCTTGTCCAGATTTTCTTGTCCAGAGTTTCTTGTCCAGAGTTTTCTTGTCCAGAGTTTCTTGTCCAGAGCTTCTTGTCCAGAGTTTCTTGTCCAGAGTTTCTTGTCCAGATTTTCTTGTCCAGATTTTCTTGTCCAGAGTTTTCTTGTCCAGAGTTTTTTGTCCAGATTTTCTTGTCCAGATTTTCTTGTCCAGAGTTTCTTGTTCCCAGTTTCTTGTCCAGAGTTTTCTTGTCCAGAGTTTCTTGTCCAGAGTTTCTTGTCCAGAGTTTCATGTCCAGAGTTTCTTGTTCGCAGTTTCTTATCCAGAGTTTTCTTGTCCAGAGTTTCTTGTCCAGAGTTTCTTGTCCAGAGTTTCTTGTCCAGAGTTTCTTGCCCAGAGTTTTTGTCCAGAGTATCTTGTCCAGAGTTTCTTGTCCAGAGTTTCTTGTTCCCAGTTTCTTATCCAGAGTTTTCTTGTCCAGAGTTTCTTGTCCAGAGTTTCTTGTCCAGAGTTTCTTGTCCAGAGTTTCTTGCCCAGAGTTTTTGTCCAGAGTATCTTGTCCAGAGTTTCTTGTCCAGAGTTTCCTGTCCAGATTTTCTGTCCAGATTTTCTTGTCCAGATTTTCTTGTCCAGAGTTTTTTGTCCAGAGTTTCTTGTCCAGAGTTTCTTGTACAGAGTTTCTTGTCCAGAGTTTGTTGTCCAGAGTTTTCTTGTCCAGAGTTTCTTGTCCAGATTTTCTTGTCCAGATTTTCTTGTCCAGAGTTTTTTGTCCAGAGTTTCTTGTCCAGAGTTTCTTGTCCAGAGTTTCTTGTCCAGAGTTTTCTTGTCCACAGTTTCATGTCGAGAGTTTCTTGCCCAGAGTTTGTTGTCCAGAGTTTTCTTGTCCAGAGTTTCTTGTCCAGAGTTTTCTTGTCCAGAGTTTCTTGTCCAGAGTTTGTTGTCCAGAGTTTCTTGTCCAGAGTTTCTTGTCCAGAGTTTGTTGTCCAGAGTTTGTTGTCCAGAGTTTTTTGTCCAGAGTTTCTTGTCCAGAGTTTCTTGTACAGAGTTTCTTGTCCAGAGTTTGTTGTCCAGAGTTTTCTTGTCCAGAGTTTCTTGTCCAGATTTTCTTGTCCAGATTTTCTTGTCCAGAGTTTTTTGTCCAGAGTTTCTTGTCCAGAGTTTCTTGTACAGAGTTTCTTGTCCAGAGTTTTCTTGTCCACAGTTTCATGTCGAGAGTTTCTTGCCCAGAGTTTGTTGTCCAGAGTTTTCTTGTCCAGAGTTTCTTGTCCAGAGTTTTCTTGTCCAGAGTTTTTTGTCCAGAGTTTCTTGTCCAGAGTTACTTGTCCAGAGTTTCTTGTTCCCAGTTTCTTGTCCAGAGTTTTCTTGTCCACAGTTTCATGTCGAGAGTTTCTTGCCTAGAGTTTGTTGTCCAGAGTTTTCTTGTTCAGAGTTTCTTGTCCAGAGTTTTCTTGTCCAGAGTTTCTGGTCCAGAGTTTCTTGTCCAGAGTTTCTTGTCCAGATTTTCTTGGCCAGAGTTTCTTGTCCAGAGTTTCTTGTACAGACTTTCTTGTCCAGAGTTTGTTGTCCAGAGTTTTCTTGTCCAGAGTTTCTTGTCCAGAGTTTCTTGTCCAGAGTTTCTTGTCCAGAGTTTCTTGTCCAGAGTTTCTCGTCCAGAGTTTCTTGTCCAGAGTTTCTTGTTCAGAGTTTCTTGTCCAGATTTTCTTGGCCAGAGTTTCTTGTCCAGAGTTTCTTGTACAGACTTTCTTGTCCAGAGTTTGTTGTCCAGAGTTTTCTTGTCCAGAGTTTCTTGTCCAGATTTTCTTGTCCAGATTTTCTTGTCCAGAGTTTTCTTGTCCAGAGTTTCTTGTCCAGAGTTTCTTGTCCAGATTTTCTTGTCCAGATTTTCTTATCCAGAGTTTCTTGTCCAGAGTTTCCCGTCCGGAGTTTCTTGTCCAGAGTTTCTTGTCCAGGGTTTCTTGTACAGTGTTTCTTGTCCAGAGTTTGTTGTCCATAGCTTCTTTTTCAGATTTTCTTGTCCAGAGTTTCTTGTCCAGAGTTTCTTGTCCAGAGTTTGTTGTCCAGAGTTTCTTGTCCAGAGTTTCTTGTCCAGAGTTTCTTGTCCAGAGTTTCTTGTCCAGAGTTTCTTGTCCAGAGTTTCTCGTCCAGAGTTTCTTGTCCAGAGTTTCTTGTTCAGAGTTTCTTGTCCCGATTTTCTTGTCCAGACTTTCTTGTAAAGAGTTTCTTGTCCAGAGTTTCTTGTGCAGAGTTTCTTGTCCAGAGTTTCTTGTCCAGAGTTTCTTGTCCGCAGTTTCTTGTCCGCAGTTTCTTGCCCAGAGTTTTTGTCCAGAGTATCTTGTCCAGAGTTTCTTGTCCAGAGTTTCCTGTCCAGATTTTCTTGTCCAGATTTTCTTGTCCAGATTTTCTTGTCCAGAGTTTTTTGTCCAGAGTTTCTTGTCCAGAGTTTCTTGTACAGAGTTTCTTGTCCAGAGTTTGTTGTCCAGAGTTTTCTTGTCCAGAGTTTCTTGTCCAGATTTTCTTGTCCAGATTTTCTTGTCCAGAGTTTTTTGTCCAGAGTTTCTTGTCCAGAGTTTCTTGTACAGAGTTTCTTGTCCAGAGTTTTCTTGTCCACAGTTTCATGTCGAGAGTTTCTTGCCCAGAGTTTGTTGTCCAGAGTTTTCTTGTCCAGAGTTTCTTGTCCAGAGTTTTCTTGTCCAGAGTTTCTTGTCCAGAGTTTGTTGTCCAGAGTTTCTTGTCCAGAGTTTCTTGTCCAGAGTTTGTTGTCCAGAGTTTGTTGTCCAGAGTTTTTTGTCCAGAGTTTCTTGTCCAGAGTTTCTTGTACAGAGTTTCTTGTCCAGAGTTTGTTGTCCAGAGTTTTCTTGTCCAGAGTTTCTTGTCCAGATTTTCTTGTCCAGATTTTCTTGTCCAGAGTTTTTTGTCCAGAGTTTCTTGTCCAGAGTTTCTTGTACAGAGTTTCTTGTCCAGAGTTTTCTTGTCCACAGTTTCATGTCGAGAGTTTCTTGCCCAGAGTTTGTTGTCCAGAGTTTTCTTGTCCAGAGTTTCTTGTCCAGAGTTTTCTTGTCCAGAGTTTTTTGTCCAGAGTTTCTTGTCCAGAGTTACTTGTCCAGAGTTTCTTGTTCCCAGTTTCTTGTCCAGAGTTTTCTTGTCCACAGTTTCATGTCGAGAGTTTCTTGCCTAGAGTTTGTTGTCCAGAGTTTTCTTGTCCAGAGTTTCTGGTCCAGAGTTTCTTGTCCAGAGTTTCTTGTCCAGGTTTTTTTTGGCCAGAGTTTCTTGTCCAGAGTTTCTTGTACAGACTTTCTTGTCCAGAGTTTGTTGTCCAGAGTTTTCTTGTCCAGAGTTTCTTGTCCAGATTTTCTTGTCCAGATTTTCTTGTCCAGAGTTTTCTTGTCCAGAGTTTTTTGTCCAGAGTTTCTTGTCCAGAGTTACTTGTCCAGAGTTTCTTGTTCCCAGTTTCTTGTCCAGAGTTTTCTTGTCCACAGTTTCATGTCGAGAGTTTCTTGCCTAGAGTTTCTTGTCCAGAGTTTTCTTGTCCAGAGTTTCTGGTCCAGAGTTTCTTGTCCAGAGTTTCTTGTCCAGATTTTCTTGGCCAGAGTTTCTTGTCCAGAGTTTCTTGTACAGACTTTCTTGTCCAGAGTTTGTTGTCCAGAGTTTTCTTGTCCAGAGTTTCTTGTCCAGATTTTCTTGTCCAGATTTTCTTGTCCAGAGTTTTCTTGTCCAGAGTTTCTTGTCCAGAGTTTCTTGTCCAGATTTTCTTGTCCAGATTTTCTTGTCCAGATTTTCTTATCCAGAGTTTCTTGTCCAGAGTTTCCCGTCCGGAGTTTCTTGTCCAGAGTTTCTTGTCCAGGGTTTCTTGTACAGTGTTTCTTGTCCAGAGTTTGTTGTCCATAGCTTCTTTTTCAGATTTTCTTGTCCAGAGTTTCTTGTCCAGAGTTTCTTGTCCAGAGTTTGTTGTCCAGAGTTTCTTGTCCAGAGTTTCTTGTCCAGAGTTTCTTGTCCAGAGTTTCTTGTCCAGAGTTTCTCGTCCAGAGTTTCTTGTCCAGAGTTTCTTGTTCAGAGTTTCTTGTCCCGATTTTCTTGTCCAGACTTTCTTGTAAAGAGTTTCTTGTCCAGAGTTTCTTGTGCAGAGTTTCTTGTCCAGAGTTTGTTGTCCAGAGTTTCTTGTCCGCAGTTTCTTGTCCGCAGTTTCTTGTCCAGAGTTTTTGTCCAGAGTTTCTTGTCCAGAGCTTTCCTGTCCAGATTTTCTTGTCCAGATTTTCTTGTCCAGAGTTTTCTTGTCCAGAGTTTCTTGTCCAGACTTTCTTGTCCAGAGTTTCTTGTTCAGATTTACTTGTCCAGAGTTTTTTGTCCAGATTTTCTTGTCCAGATTTTCTTGTCCAAATTTTCTTGTCCAGAGTTTTCTTGTCCAAAGTTTCTTGTCCAGACTATCTTGTCCAGAGTTTCTTGTCCAGATTTTCTTGTCCAGATTTTCTTGTACAGACTTTCTTGTCCAGAGTTTGTTGTCCAGAGTTTTCTTGTCCAGAGTTTCTTGTCCAGAGTTTCTTGTCCAGATTTTCTTGTCCAGAGTTTCTTGTCCAGGGTTTCTTGTCCAGAGTTTCTTTTCCAGGGTTTCTTGTCCAGATTTTCTTGTCCAGGGTTTCTTGTACAGTGTTTCTTGTCCAGAGTTTGTTGTCCATAGCTTCTTTTTCAGATTTTCTTGTCCAGAGTTTCTTGTAAAGAGTTTCTTGTCCAGGGTTTCTTGTCCAGAGTTTGTTGTCCAATGTTTTTTTGTCCAGAGTTTCTTGTCCAGAGTTTCTTGTCCAGAATTTCTTGTCCAGAGTTTCTTGTCCAGAGTTTCTTGTCCAGAGTTTCTTGTCCAGAGTTTCTCGTCCAGAGTTTTTTGTCCTGAGTTTCTTGTCCAGCGTTTCTTGTCCAGAGTTTCTCGTCCAGAGTTTCTTACCCCCTTTCCTTGTCCAGAGTTTTCTTGTCCAGATTTTCTTGTCCAGAGTTTCTTGTCCAGAGTTTCTTGTCTAGAGTTTCTTGTCCAGAGTTTCTTGTCCAGAGTTTCTTGTCCAGAATTTCTTGTCCAGAGTTTCTTGTCCAGAGTTTCTTGTCCAGAGTTTCTCGTCCAGAGTTTTTTGTCCTGAGTTTCTTGTCCAGCGTTTCTTGTCCAGAGTTTCTCGTCCAGAGTTTCTTACCCCCTTTCCTTGTCCAGAGTTTTCTTGTCCAGATTTTCTTGTCCAGAGTTTCTTGTCCAGAGTTTCTTGTCTAGAGTTTCTTGTCCAGAGTTTCTTGTCCAGAGTTTCTTGTCCAGAGTTTCTTGTCTAGAGTTTCTTGTCCAGAGTTTCTTGTCTAGAGTTTCTTGTCTAGAGTTTCTTGTCCAGAGTTTCTTGTCCAGAGTTTCTTGTCTAGAGTTTCTTGTCCAGAGTTTCTTGTCCAGAGTTTCTTGCCCAAAGTTTTTTGTCCAGAGTTTCTTGTCCAGAGTTTCTTGTTCCCAGTTTCTTGTCCAGAGTTTTCTTGTCCACAGTTTCATGTCGAGAGTTTCTTGCCCAGAGTTTGTTGTCCAGAGTTTTCTTGTCCAGAGTTTCTTGTCCAGAGTTTCTTGTCCAGAGTTTCTTGTCCAGATTTTCTTGGCCAGAGTCTTTTGTCCAGAGTTTCTTGTCCAGAGTTTCTTGTACAGACTTTCTTGTCCAGAGTTTGTTGTCCAGAGTTTTCTTGTCCAGAGTTTTTTGTCCAGAGTTTCTTGTCCAGAGTTTCTTGTCCAGAGTTTCTTGCTCCCAGTTTCTTGTCCAGAGTTTTCTTGTCCACAGTTTCATGTCGAGAGTTTCTTGCCCAGAGTTTGTTGTCCAGAGTTTTCTTGTTCAGAGTTTCTTGTCCAGAGTTTTCTTGTCCAGAGTTTCTGGTCCAGAGTTTCTTGTCCAGAGTTTCTTGTCCAGATTTTCTTGGCCAGAGTCTTTTGTCCAGAGTTTCTTGTCCAGAGTTTCTTGTACAGACTTTCTTGTCCAGAGTTTGTTGTCCAGAGTTTTCTTGTCCAGAGTTTCTTGTCCAGATTTTCTTGTCCAGAGTTTTCTTGTCCAGAGTTTCTTGTCCAGAGTTTCTTGTCCAGAGTTTCTTGTCCAGATTTTCTTGTCCAGGGTTTCTTGTACAGTGTTTCTTGTCCAGAGTTTGTTGTCCATAGCTTCTTTTTCAGATTTTCTTGTCCAGAGTTTCTTGTCCAGAGTTTCTTGTCCAGGGTTTCTTGTCCAGATTTTCTTGGCCAGAGTCTTTTGTCCAGAGTTTCTTGTCCAGAGTTTCTTGTACAGACTTTCTTGTCCAGAGTTTGTTGTCCAGAGTTTTCTTGTCCAGAGTTTCTTGTCCAGATTTTCTTGTCCAGAGTTTTCTTGTCCAGAGTTTCTTGTCCAGAGTTTCTTGTCCAGAGTTTCTTGTCCAGATTTTCTTGTCCAGGGTTTCTTGTACAGTGTTTCTTGTCCAGAGTTTGTTGTCCATAGCTTCTTTTTCAGATTTTCTTGTCCAGAGTTTTCTTGTCCAGAGTTTCTTGTCCAGAGTTTCTTGTCCAGATTTTCTTGGCCAGAGTCTTTTGTCCAGAGTTTCTTGTCCAGAGTTTCTTGTACAGACTTTCTTGTCCAGAGTTTGTTGTCCAGAGTTTTCTTGTCCAGAGTTTCTTGTCCAGATTTTCTTGTCCAGAGTTTTCTTGTCCAGAGTTTCTTGTCCAGAGTTTCTTGTCCAGAGTTTCTTGTCCAGATTTTCTTGTCCAGGGTTTCTTGTACAGTGTTTCTTGTCCAGAGTTTGTTGTCCATAGCTTCTTTTTCAGATTTTCTTGTCCAGAGTTTCTTGTCCAGAGTTTCTTGTCCAGGGTTTCTTGTCCAGAGTTTGTTGTCCAATGTTTTTTGTCCAGAGTTTCTTGTCCAGAGTTTCTTGTCCAGAATTTCTTGTCCAGAGTTTCTTGTCCAGAGTTTCTTGTCCAGAGTTTCTCGTCCAGAGTTTTTTGTCCTGAGTTTCTTGTCCAGCGTTTCTTGTCCAGAGTTTCTCGTCCAGAGTTTCTCACCCCCTTTCCTTGTCCAGAGTTTTCTTGTCCAGATTTTCTTGTCCAGAGTTTCTTGTCCAGAGTTTCTTGTCTAGAGTTTCTTGTCCAGAGTTTCTTGTCCAGAGTTTCTTGTCCAGAGTTTGTTGTCCAGAGTTTCTTGTCCGGAGTTTCTTGTCCAGAGTTTCTTGTCCAGGGTTTCTTGTCCAGAGTTTCTTGTCCAGAGTTTTTTGTCCAGAGTTTCTTGTCCAGAGTTTCTTGTTCAGAGTTTCTTGTCCAGAGTTTCTTGTCCAGAGTTTCTTGTCCAGAGTTTTTTGTCCAGAGTTTCTTGTCCAGAGTTTCTTGTTCAGAGTTTCTTGTCCCGATTTTCTTGTCCAGACTTTCTTGTCCAGAGTTTCTTGTCCAGAGTTTCTTGTCCAGATTTTCTTGTCCAGATTTTCTTTTCCAGAGTTTCTTGTCCAGAGTTTCTTGTCCAGGGTTTCTTGTCCAGGGTTTCTTTTCCAGATTTTCTTGTCCAGAGTTTCTTGTCCAGAGTTTCTTGTCCAGGGTTTCTTGTCCAGAGTTTGTTGTCCAATGTTTTTTGTCCAGAGTTTCTTGTCCAGAGTTTCTTGTCCAGAATTTCTTGTCCAGAGTTTCTTGTCCAGAGTTTCTTGTCCAGAGTTTCTCGTCCAGAGTTTTTTGTCCTGAGTTTCTTGTCCAGCGTTTCTTGTCCAGAGTTTCTCGTCCAGAGTTTCTTACCCCCTTTCCTTGTCCAGAGTTTTCTTGTCCAGATTTTCTTGTCCAGAGTTTCTTGTCCAGAGTTTCTTGTCTAGAGTTTCTTGTCCAGAGTTTCTTGTCCAGAGTTTCTTGTCCAGAGTTTCTTGTCCAGAGTTTCCCGTCCGGAGTTTCTTGTCCAGAGTTTCTTGTCCAGGGTTTCTTGTACAGTGTTTCTTGTCCAGAGTTTGTTGTCCATAGCTTCTTTTTCAGATTTTCTTGTCCAGAGTTTCTTGTCCAGAGTTTCTTGTCCAGAGTTTGTTGTCCAGAGTTTCTTGTCCAGAGTTTCTTGTCCAGATTTTCTTGTCCAGAGTTTCTTGTCCAGAGTTTCTCGTCCAGAGTTTCTTGTCCAGAGTTTCTTGTCCAGAGTTTCTTGTTCAGAGTTTCTTGTCCCGATTTTCTTGTCCAGACTTTCTTGTAAAGAGTTTCTTGTCCAGAGTTTCTTGTGCAGAGTTTCTTGTCCAGAGTTTGTTGTCCAGAGTTTCTTGTCCGCAGTTTCTTGTCCAGAGTTTCTTGTCCAGAGTTTTTTGTCCAGAGTTTCTTGTCCAGAGTTTATTGTTCAGAGTTTCTTGTCCCGATTTTCTTGTCCAGACTTTCTTGTCCAGAGTTTCTTGTCCAGAGTTTCTTGTCCAGATTTTCTTGTCCAGATTTTCTTGTCCAGAGTTTCTTGTCCAGAGTTTCTTGTCCAGGGTTTCTTGTCCAGAGTTTCTTGTCCAGAGTTTCTTGTCCAGAGTTTCTTGTCCAGAGTTTCTTGTCCGCAGTTTCTTGTCCAGAGTTTCGTGTCCAGAGTTTCTTGCCCAGATTTTCTTGTCCAGAGTTTGTTGTCCAGAGTTTCTTGTCCAGAGTTTCTTCTCCAGAGTTTCTTGTCCAGACTTTCTTGTCCTGAGTTTCTTGTCCAGAGTTTCTTGTCCAGAGTTTCTTGTTCAGAGTTTCTTGTCCCGATTTTCTTGTCCAAACTTTCTTGTAGAGTGTTTCTTGTCCAGAGTTTCTTGTGCAGAGTTTCTTGTCCAGAGTTTGTTGTCCGCAGTTTCTTGTCCAGAGTTTCTTGTTCAGAGTTTCTTGTCCCGATTTTCTTGTCCAAACTTTCTTGTAGAGTGTTTCTTGTCCAGAGTTTCTTGTGCAGAGTTTCTTGTCCAGAGTTTGTTGTCCAGAGTTTCTTGTCCGCAGTTTCTTGTCCAGAGTTTCTTGTCCAGAGTTTCTTGTCCAGAGTTTTTTGTCCAGAGTTTCTTGTCCAGAGTTTCTTGTCCAGAGTTTCTTGTCCGCAGTTTCTTGTCCAGAGTTTCGTGTCCAGAGTTTCTTGTCCAGATTTTCTTGTCCAGATTTTCTTGTCCAGAGTTTGTTGTCCAGAGTTTCTTGTCCAGATTTTCTTGTCCAGAGTTTTTTGTCCAGAGTTTCTTGTCCAGCGTTTCTTGTCCAGAGTTTCTCGTCCAGAGTTTCTTACCCCCTTTCCTTGTCCAGATTTCCTTGTCCAGATTTTCTTGTCCAGAGTTTCTTGTCCAGAGTTTCTTGTCTAGAGTTTCTTGTCCAGAGTTTCTTGTCCAGAGTTTCTTGTCCAGAGTTTCTTGTCCAGAGTTTCTTGTCCAGAGTTTCCCGTCCAGAGTTTCTTGTCCAGAGTTTCTTGTCCAGGGTTTCTTGTACAGTGTTTCTTGTCCAGAGTTTGTTGTCCATAGCTTCTTTTTCAGATTTTCTTGTCCAGAGTTTCTTGTCCAGAGTTTCTTGTCCAGAGTTTCTTGTCCAGAGTTTCTTGTCCAGAGTTTCTTGTCCAGAGTTTCTTGTCCAGAGTTTCTTGTCCAGAGTTTCTCGTCCAGAGTTTCTTGTCCAGAGTTTCTTGTTCAGAGTTTCTTGTCCCGATTTTCTTGTCCAGACTTTCTTGTAAAGAGTTTCTTGTCCAGAGTTTCTTGTCCAGAGTTTCTTGTGCAGAGTTTCTTGTCCAGAGTTTGTTGTCCAGAGTTTCTTGTCCGCAGTTTCTTGTCCGCAGTTTCTTGTCCAGAGTTTTTGTCCAGAGTTTCTTGTCCAGAGCTTTCCTGTCCAGATTTTCTTGTCCAGATTTTCTTGTCCAGAGTTTTCTTGTCCAGAGTTTCCTGTCCAGACTTTCTTGTCCAGAGTTTCTTGTTCAGATTTACTTGTCCAGAGTTTTTTGTCCAGATTTTCTTGTCCAGATTTTCTTGTCCAAATTTTCTTGTCCAGAGTTTTCTTGTCCAAAGTTTCTTGTCCAGACTTTCTTGTCCAGAGTTTCTTGTCCAGAGTTTCTTGTCCAGAGTTTCTTGTCCAGAGTTTCTTGTCCAGAGTTTCTTGTCCAGAGTTTGTTGTCCAGAGTTTCTTGTTCTGAGTTTCTTGTCCAGAGTTTCTTGCCCAGAGTTTTTTGTCCAGAGTTTCTTGTCCAGAGTTTCTTGTTCCCAGTTTCTTGTCCAGAGTTTTCTTGTCCACAGTTTCATGTCGAGAGTTTCTTGCCCAGAGTTTGTTGTCCAGAGTTTTCTTGTCCAGAGTTTCTTGTCCAGAGTTTTCTTGTCCAGAGTTTTTTGTCCAGAGTTTCTTGTCCAGAGTTTCTTGTCCAGAGTTTCTTGTTCCCAGTTTCTTGTCCAGAGTTTTCTTGTCCACAGTTTCATGTCGAGAGTTTCTTATCCAGAGTTTTCTTGTCCAGAGTTTCTTGTCGAGAGTTTCTTGTCCAGAGTTTCTTGCCCAGAGTTTGTTGTCCAGAGTTTGTTGTCCAGAGTTTCTTGTCCAGAGTTTCTCGTCCAGAGTTTCTTGTCCAGAGTTTCTTGTCCAGAGTTTCTTGTCCAGAGTTTCTTGTCCAGAGTTTGTTGTCCAGAGTTTGTTGTCCAGAGTTTGTTGTCCAGAGTTTTTTGTCCAGAGTTTCTTGTCCAGAGTTTCTCGTCCAGAGTTTCTTGTCCAGAGTTTCTTGTCCAGAGTTTCTTGTCCAGAGTTTTTTGTCCAGAGTTTGTTGTCCAGAGTTTGTTGTCCAGAGTTTATTGTCCAGAGTTTGTTGTCCAGAGTTTCTTGTCCAGAGTTTCTTGTCCAGAGTTTCTTGTCCAGAGTTTCTTGTCCAGAGTTTCTTGTCCCGATTTTCTTGTCCAGAGTTTCTTGTCCACAGTTTCTTGTCCAGTTTTTTCTCTCCAGATTATCTTGTCCATTGTTTGTTCTCCAGATTTTCTTAAACAGAGTTTCTTGTCCAGAGTTTCTTGTCCAGAGTTTCTTGTCCAGAGTTTCCCGTCCAGAGTTTCTTGTCCAGAGTTTCTCGTCCAGAGTTTTTTGTCCTGAGTTTCTTGTCCAGCGTTTCTTGTCCAGAGTTTCTCGTCCAGAGTTTCTTACCCCCTTTCCTTGTCCAGAGTTTTCTTGTCCAGATTTTCTTGTCCAGAGTTTCTTGTCCAGAGTTTCTTGTCTAGAGTTTCTTGTCCAGAGTTTCTTGTCCAGAGTTTCTTGTCCAGAGTTTCTTGTCTAGAGTTTCTTGTCCAGAGTTTCTTGTCCAGAGTTTCTGGTCTAGAGTTTCTTGTCCAGAGTTTCTTGTCCAGAGTTTCTTGTCTAGAGTTTCTTGTCCAGAGTTTCTTGTCCAGAGTTTCTTGTCCAGAGTTTCTTGCCCAGAGTTTTTTGTCCAGCGTTTCTTGTCCAGAGTTTCTCGTCCAGAGTTTCTTGTCCAGAGTTTCTTGTCCAGAGTTTCTTGTTCAGAGTTTCTTGTCCCGATTTTCTTGTCCAGACTTTCTTGTAAAGAGTTTCTTGTCCAGAGTTTCTTGTGCAGAGTTTCTTGTCCAGAGTTTGTTGTCCAGAGTTTCTTGTCCGCAGTTTCTTGTCCAGAGTTTCTTGTCCAGAGTTTTTTGTCCAGAGTTTCTTGTCCAGAGTTTCTTGTTCAGAGTTTCTTGTCCCGATTTTCTTGTCCAGACTTTCTTGTCCAGAGTTTCTTGTCCAGAGTTTCTTGTCCAGATTTTCTTGTCCAGATTTTCTTGTCCAGAGTTTCTTGTCCAGAGTTTCTTGTCCAGGGTTTCTTGTCCAGAGTTTCTTGTCCAGAGTTTCTTGTCCAGAGTTTCTTGTCCAGAGTTTCTTGTCCGCAGTTTCTTGTCCAGAGTTTCGTGTCCAGAGTTTCTTGCCCAGATTTTCTTGTCCAGAGTTTGTTGTCCAGAGTTTCTTGTCCAGAGTTTCTTCTCCAGAGTTTCTTGTCCAGACTTTCTTGTCCTGAGTTTCTTGTCCAGAGTTTCTTGTCCAGAGTTTCTTGTTCAGAGTTTCTTGTCCCGATTTTCTTGTCCAAACTTTCTTGTAGAGTGTTTCTTGTCCAGAGTTTCTTGTGCAGAGTTTCTTGTCCAGAGTTTGTTGTCCGCAGTTTCTTGTCCAGAGTTTCTTGTTCAGAGTTTCTTGTCCCGATTTTCTTGTCCAAACTTTCTTGTAGAGTGTTTCTTGTCCAGAGTTTCTTGTGCAGAGTTTCTTGTCCAGAGTTTGTTGTCCAGAGTTTCTTGTCCGCAGTTTCTTGTCCAGAGTTTCTTGTCCAGAGTTTCTTGTCCAGAGTTTTTTGTCCAGAGTTTCTTGTCCAGAGTTTCTTGTCCAGAGTCTCTTGTCCGCAGTTTCTTGTCCAGAGTTTCGTGTCCAGAGTTTCTTGTCCAGATTTTCTTGTCCAGATTTTCTTGTCCAGAGTTTGTTGTCCAGAGTTTCTTGTCCAGATTTTCTTGTCCAGAGTTTTTTGTCCAGAGTTTCTTGTCCAGCGTTTCTTGTCCAGAGTTTCTCGTCCAGAGTTTCTTACCCCCTTTCCTTGTCCAGATTTCCTTGTCCAGATTTTCTTGTCCAGAGTTTCTTGTCCAGAGTTTCTTGTCTAGAGTTTCTTGTCCAGAGTTTCTTGTCCAGAGTTTCTTGTCCAGAGTTTCTTGTCCAGAGTTTCTTGTCCAGAGTTTCCCGTCCGGAGTTTCTTGTCCAGAGTTTCTTGTCCAGGGTTTCTTGTACAGTGTTTCTTGTCCAGAGTTTGTTGTCCATAGCTTCTTTTTCAGATTTTCTTGTCCAGAGTTTCTTGTCCAGAGTTTCTTGTCCAGAGTTTCTTGTCCAGAGTTTCTTGTCCAGAGTTTCTTGTCCAGAGTTTCTTGTCCAGAGTTTCTTGTCCAGAGTTTCTTGTCCAGAGTTTCTCGTCCAGAGTTTCTTGTCCAGAGTTTCTTGTTCAGAGTTTCTTGTCCCGATTTTCTTGTCCAGACTTTCTTGTAAAGAGTTTCTTGTCCAGAGTTTCTTGTCCAGAGTTTCTTGTCCAGAGTTTCTTGTCCAGAGTTTGTTGTCCAGAGTTTCTTGTCCGCAGTTTCTTGTCCGCAGTTTCTTGTCCAGAGTTTTTGTCCAGAGTTTCTTGTCCAGAGCTTTCCTGTCCAGATTTTCTTGTCCAGATTTTCTTGTCCAGAGTTTTCTTGTCCAGAGTTTCCTGTCCAGACTTTCTTGTCCAGAGTTTCTTGTTCAGATTTACTTGTCCAGAGTTTTTTGTCCAGATTTTCTTGTCCAGATTTTCTTGTCCAAATTTTCTTGTCCAGAGTTTTCTTGTCCAAAGTTTCTTGTCCAGACTTTCTTGTCCAGAGTTTCTTGTCCAGAGTTTCTTGTCCAGAGTTTGTTGTCCAGAGTTTCTTGTCCAGAGTTTCTTGTCCAGAGTTTGTTGTCCAGAGTTTCTTGTTCTGAGTTTCTTGTCCAGAGTTTCTTGCCCAGAGTTTTTTGTCCAGAGTTTCTTGTCCAGAGTTTCTTGTTCCCAGTTTCTTGTCCAGAGTTTTCTTGTCCACAGTTTCATGTCGAGAGTTTCTTGCCCAGAGTTTGTTGTCCAGAGTTTTCTTGTCCAGAGTTTCTTGTCCAGAGTTTTCTTGTCCAGAGTTTTTTGTCCAGAGTTTCTTGTCCAGAGTTTCTTGTTCCCAGTTTCTTGTCCAGAGTTTTCTTGTCCAGAGTTTCTTGTCCAGAGTTTCTTGTCCAGAGTTTGTTGTCCAGAGTTTGTTGTCCAGAGTTTGTTGTCCAGAGTTTTTTGTCCAGAGTTTCTTGTCCAGAGTTTCTCGTCCAGAGTTTCTTGTCCAGAGTTTCTTGTCCAGAGTTTCTTGTCCAGAGTTTTTTGTCCAGAGTTTGTTGTCCAGAGTTTGTTGTCCAGAGTTTATTGTCCAGAGTTTGTTGTCCAGAGTTTCTTGTCCAGAGTTTCTTGTCCAGAGTTTCTTGTCCAGAGTTTCTTGTCCAGAGTTTCTTGTCCCGATTTTCTTGTCCAGAGTTTCTTGTCCACAGTTTCTTGTCCAGTTTTTTCTCTCCAGATTATCTTGTCCATTGTTTGTTCTCCAGATTTTCTTAAACAGAGTTTCTTGTCCAGAGTTTCTTGTCCAGAGTTTCCCGTCCAGAGTTTCTTGTCCAGAGTTTCTCGTCCAGAGTTTTTTGTCCTGAGTTTCTTGTCCAGCGTTTCTTGTCCAGAGTTTCTCGTCCAGAGTTTCTTACCCCCTTTCCTTGTCCAGAGTTTTCTTGTCCAGATTTTCTTGTCCAGAGTTTCTTGTCCAGAGTTTCTTGTCTAGAGTTTCTTGTCCAGAGTTTCTTGTCCAGAGTTTCTTGTCCAGAGTTTCTTGTCTAGAGTTTCTTGTCCAGAGTTTCTTGTCCAGAGTTTCTGGTCTAGAGTTTCTTGTCCAGAGTTTCTTGTCCAGAGTTTCTTGTCTAGAGTTTCTTGTCCAGAGTTTCTTGTCCAGAGTTTCTTGTCCAGAGTTTCTTGCCCAGAGTTTTTTGTCCAGCGTTTCTTGTCCAGAGTTTCTCGTCCAGAGTTTCTTACCCCCTTTCCTTGTCCAGAGTTTTCTTGTCCAGATTTTCTTGTCCAGAGTTTCTTGTCCAGAGTTTCTTGTCTAGAGTTTCTTGTCCAGAGTTTCTTGTCCAGAGTTTCTTGTCCAGAATTTCTTGTCCAGAGTTTCTTGTCCAGAGTTTCTTGTCCAGATTTTCTCGTCCAGAGTTTTTTGTCCAGAGTTTCTTGTCCAGAGTTTCTTGTCCAGATTTTCTTGTCCAGAGTTTCTTGTCCAGAGTTTCTTGTCCAGATTTTCTCGTCCAGAGTTTTTTGTCCAGAGTTTCTTGTCCAGAGTTTCTTGTCCAGATTTTCTTGGCCAGAGTTTCTTGTCCAGAATTTCTTGTCCAGAGTTTCTTGTCCAGAGTTTCTTGTCCAGATTTTCTTGGCCAGAGTTTCTTGTCCAGAGTTTCTTGTACAGACTTTCTTGTCCAGAGTTTGTTGTCCAGAGTTTTCTTGTCCAGAGTTTCTTGTCCAGATTTTCTTCTCCAGATTTTCTTGTCCAGAGTTTTCTTGTCCAGAGTTTCTTGTCCAGAGTTTCTTGTCCAGATTTTCTTGTCCAGATTTTCTTGTCCAGAGTTTGTTGTCCATAGCTTCTTTTTCAGATTTTCTTGTCCAGAGTTTCTTGTCCAGAGTTTCTCGTCCAGAGTTTTTTGTCCTGAGTTTCTTGTCCAGCGTTTCTTGTCCAGAGTTTCTTGTCCAGAGTTTCTTGTCCAGAGTTTCTTGTCTAGAGTTTCTTGTCCAGAGTTTCTTGTCCAGAGTTTCTTACCCCCTTTCCTTGTCCAGAGTTTTCTTGTCCAGATTTTCTTGTCCAGAGTTTCTTGTCCAGAGTTTCTTGTCTAGAGTTTCTTGTCCAGAGTTTCTTGTCCAGAGTTTCTTGTCCAGAGTTTCTTGTCTAGAGTTTCTTGTCCAGAGTTTCTTGTCCAGAGTTTCTTGTCTAGAGTTTCTTGTCCAGAGTTTCTTGTCCAGAGTTTCTTGTCTAGAGTTTCTTGTCCAGAGTTTCTTGTCCAGAGTTTCTTGTCCAGAGTTTCTTGCCCAGAGTTTTTTGTCCAGAGTTTCTTGTCCAGAGTTTCTTGTTCCCAGTTTCTTGTCCAGAGTTTTCTTGTCCACAGTTTCATGTCGAGAGTTTCTTGCCCAGAGTTTGTTGTCCAGAGTTTTCTTGTCCAGAGTTTCTTGTCCAGAGTTTCTTGTCCAGAGTTTCTTGTCCAGATTTTCTTGGCCAGAGTCTTTTGTCCAGAGTTTCTTGTCCAGAGTTTCTTGTACAGACTTTCTTGTCCAGAGTTTGTTGTCCAGAGTTTTCTTGTCCAGAGTTTTTTGTCCAGAGTTTCTTGTCCAGAGTTTCTTGTCCAGAGTTTCTTGCTCCCAGTTTCTTGTCCAGAGTTTTCTTGTCCACAGTTTCATGTCGAGAGTTTCTTGCCCAGAGTTTGTTGTCCAGAGTTTTCTTGTTCAGAGTTTCTTGTCCAGAGTTTTCTTGTCCAGAGTTTCTGGTCCAGAGTTTCTTGTCCAGAGTTTCTTGTCCAGATTTTCTTGGCCAGAGTCTTTTGTCCAGAGTTTCTTGTCCAGAGTTTCTTGTACAGACTTTCTTGTCCAGAGTTTGTTGTCCAGAGTTTTCTTGTCCAGAGTTTCTTGTCCAGAGTTTCTTGTCCAGAGTTTCTTGTCCAGGGTTTCTTGTCCAGAGTTTGTTGTCCAATGTTTTTTGTCCAGAGTTTCTTGTCCAGAGTTTCTTGTCCAGAATTTCTTGTCCAGAGTTTCTTGTCCAGAGTTTCTTGTCCAGAGTTTCTCGTCCAGAGTTTTTTGTCCTGAGTTTCTTGTCCAGCGTTTCTTGTCCAGAGTTTCTCGTCCAGAGTTTCTTACCCCCTTTCCTTGTCCAGAGTTTTCTTGTCCAGATTTTCTTGTCCAGAGTTTCTTGTCCAGAGTTTCTTGTCTAGAGTTTCTTGTCCAGAGTTTCTTGTTCAGAGTTTCTTGTCCAGAGTTTCTTGTCCAGAGTTTCCCGTCCGGAGTTTCTTGTCCAGAGTTTCTTGTCCAGGGTTTCTTGTACAGTGTTTCTTGTCCAGAGTTTGTTGTCCATAGCTTCTTTTTCAGATTTTCTTGTCCACAGTTTCTTGTCCAGAGTTTCTTGTCCAGAGTTTCTCGTCCAGAGTTTCTTGTCCAGAGTTTCTTGTCCAGAGTTTCTTGTCCAGAGTTTCTTGTCTAGAGTTTCTTGTCCAGAGTTTCTTGTTCAGAGTTTCTTGTCCAGAGTTTCTTGTCCAGAGTTTCCCGTCCGGAGTTTCTTGTCCAGAGTTTCTTGTCCAGGGTTTCTTGTACAGTGTTTCTTGTCCAGAGTTTGTTGTCCAGAGTTTCTTGTCCAGAGTTTCTTGTCCAGAGTTTCTTGTCCAGAGTTTCTTGTCCAGAGTTTCTCGTCCAGAGTTTCTTGTCCAGAGTTTCTTGTCCAGAGTTTCTTGTTCAGAGTTTCTTGTCCCGATTTTCTTGTCCAGACTTTCTTGTAAAGAGTTTCTTGTCCAGAGTTTCTTGTGCAGAGTTTCTTGTCCAGAGTTTGTTGTCCAGAGTTTCTTGTCCGCAATTTCTTGTCCAGAGTTTCTTGTCCAGAGTTTTTTGTCCAGAGTTTCTTGTCCAGAGTTTCTTGTTCAGAGTTTCTTGTCCCGATTTTCTTGTCCAGACTTTCTTGTCCAGAGTTTCTTGTCCAGAGTTTCTTGTCCAGATTTTCTTGTCCAGATTTTCTTGTCCAGAGTTTCTTGTCCAGAGTTTCTTGTCCAGGGTTTCTTGTCCAGAGTTTCTTGTCCAGAGTTTCTTGTCCAGAGTTTCTTGTCCGCAGTTTCTTGTCCAGAGTTTCGTGTCCAGAGTTTCTTGCCCAGATTTTCTTGTCCAGAGTTTGTTGTCCAGAGTTTCTTGTCCAGAGTTTCTTCTCCAGAGTTTCTTGTCCAGACTTTCTTGTCCTGAGTTTCTTGTCCAGAGTTTCTTGTCCAGAGTTTCTTGTTCAGAGTTTCTTGTCCCGATTTTCTTGTCCAAACTTTCTTGTAGAGTGTTTCTTGTCCAGAGTTTCTTGTGCAGAGTTTCTTGTCCAGAGTTTGTTGTCCGCAGTTTCTTGTCCAGAGTTTCTTGTTCAGAGTTTCTTGTCCCGATTTTCTTGTCCAAACTTTCTTGTAGAGTGTTTCTTGTCCAGAGTTTCTTGTGCAGAGTTTCTTGTCCAGAGTTTGTTGTCCAGAGTTTCTTGTCCGCAGTTTCTTGTCCAGAGTTTCTTGTCCAGAGTTTCTTGTCCAGAGTTTTTTGTCCAGAGGTTCTTGTCCAGAGTTTCTTGTCCAGAGTCTCTTGTCCGCAGTTTCTTGTCCAGAGTTTCGTGTCCAGAGTTTCTTGTCCAGATTTTCTTGTCCAGATTTTCTTGTCCAGAGTTTCTTGTCCAGAGTTTCTTGTCCAGATTTTCTTGTCCAGAGTTTTTTGTCCAGAGTTTCTTGTCCAGCGTTTCTTGTCCAGAGTTTCTCGTCCAGAGTTTCTTACCCCCTTTCCTTGTCCAGATTTCCTTGTCCAGATTTTCTTGTCCAGATTTTCTTGTCCAGAGTTTCTTGTCTAGAGTTTCTTGTCCAGAGTTTCTTGTCCAGAGTTTCTTGTCCAGAGTTTCTTGTCCAGAGTTTCTTGTCCAGAGTTTCCCGTCCGGAGTTTCTTGTCCAGAGTTTCTTGTCCAGGGTTTCTTGTACAGTGTTTCTTGTCCAGAGTTTGTTGTCCATAGCTTCTTTTTCAGATTTTCTTGTCCAGAGTTTCTTGTCCAGAGTTTCTTGTCCAGAGTTTCTTGTCCAGAGTTTCTTGTCCAGAGTTTCTTGTCCAGAGTTTCTTGTCCAGAGTTTCTCGTCCAGAGTTTCTTGTCCAGAGTTTCTTGTTCAGAGTTTCTTGTCCCGATTTTCTTGTCCAGACTTTCTTGTAAAGAGTTTCTTGTCCAGAGTTTCTTGTCCAGAGTTTCTTGTCCAGAGTTTCTTGTCCAGAGTTTCTTGTCCGCAGTTTCTTGTCCGCAGTTTCTTGTCCAGAGTTTTTGTCCAGAGTTTCTTGTCCAGAGCTTTCCTGTCCAGATTTTCTTGTCCAGATTTTCTTGTCCAGAGTTTTCTTGTCCAGAGTTTCTTGTCCAGACTTTCTTGTCCAGAGTTTCTTGTTCAGATTTACTTGTCCAGAGTTTTTTGTCCAGATTTTCTTGTCCAGATTTTCTTGTCCAAATTTTCTTGTCCAGAGTTTTCTTGTCCAAAGTTTCTTGTCCAGACTTTCTTGTCCAGAGTTTCTTGTCCAGAGTTTCTTGTCCAGAGTTTGTTGTCCAGAGTTTCTTGTCCAGAGTTTCTTGTCCAGAGTTTGTTGTCCAGAGTTTCTTGTTCTGAGTTTCTTGTCCAGATTTTCTTGCCCAGAGTTTTTTGTCCAGAGTTTCTTGTCCAGAGTTTCTTGTTCCCAGTTTCTTGTCCAGAGTTTTCTTGTCCACAGTTTCATGTCGAGAGTTTCTTGCCCAGAGTTTGTTGTCCAGAGTTTTCTTGTCCAGAGTTTCTTGTCCAGAGTTTTCTTGTCCAGAGTTTTTTGTCCAGAGTTTCTTGTCCAGAGTTTCTTGTCCAGAGTTTCTTGTTCCCAGTTTCTTGTCCAGAGTTTTCTTGTCCACAGTTTCATGTCGAGAGTTTCTTGCCCAGAGTTTGTTGTCCAGAGTTTTCTTGTTCAGAGTTTCTTGTCCAGAGTTTTCTTGTCCAGAGTTTCTGGTCCAGAGTTTCTTGTCCAGAGTTTCTTGTCCAGATTTTCTTGGCCAGAGTCTTTTGTCCAGAGTTTCTTGTCCAGAGTTTCTCGTCCAGAGTTTTTTGTCCAGATTTTCTTGTCCAGAGTTTCTTGTCCAGAGTTTGTTGTCCAGAGTTTCTTGTCCAGAGTTTCTTGTCCAGAGTTTCTTGTCCAGAGTTTCTCGTCCAGAGTTTCTTGTCCAGAGTTTCTTGTCCAGAGTTTCTTGTTCAGAGTTTCTTGTCCCGATTTTCTTGTCCAGACTTTCTTGTAAAGAGTTTCTTGTCCAGAGTTTCTTGTGCAGAGTTTCTTGTCCAGAGTTTGTTGTCCAGAGTTTCTTGTCCGCAGTTTCTTGTCCAGAGTTTCTTGTCCAGAGTTTTTTGTCCAGAGTTTCTTGTCCAGAGTTTCTTGTTCAGAGTTTCTTGTCCCGATTTTCTTGTCCAGACTTTCTTGTCCAGAGTTTCTTGTCCAGAGTTTCTTGTCCAGATTTTCTTGTCCAGATTTTCTTGTCCAGAGTTTCTTGTCCAGAGTTTCTTGTCCAGAGTTTCTTGTCCAGAGTTTCATGTCCAGAGTTTCTTGTCCAGAGTTTCGTGTCCAGAGTTTCTTCCCCAGATTTTCTTGTCCAGAGTTTGTTGTCCAGAGTTTCGTGTCCAGAGTTTCTTGCCCAGATTTTCTTGTCCAGAGTTTGTTGTCCAGAGTTTCTTGTCCAGATTTTCTTGTCCAGAGTTTGTTGTCCAGAGTTTCTTGTCCGCAGTTTCTTGTCCAGAGTTTCTTGTCCAGATTTTCTTGTCCAGAGTTTCTTGTCCGCAGTTTCTTGTCCAGAGTTTCTTCTCCAGAGTTTCTTGTCCAGAGTTTCTTGTCCTGAGTTTCTTGTCCAGAGTTTCTTGTCCAGAGTTTCTTGTTCAGAGTTTCTTGTCCCGATTTTCTTGTCCAAACTTTCTTGTAGAGTGTTTCTTGTCCAGAGTTTCTTGTGCAGAGTTTCTTGTCCAGAGTTTGTTGTCCAGAGTTTCTTGTCCAGAGTTTCTTGTCCAGAGTTTCTTGTTCAGAGTTTCTTGTCCCGATTTTCTTGTCCAATCTTTCTTGTAGAGTGTTTCTTGTCCAGAGTTTTTTGTCCAGAGTTTCTTGTCCAGAGTTTTTTGTCCAGAGTTTCTTGTCCAGAGTTTCTTGTTCAGAGTTTCTTGTCCCGATTTTCTTGTCCAGACTTTCTTGTCCAGAGTTTCTTGTCCAGAGTTTCTTGTCCAGATTTTCTTGTCCAGATTTTCTTGTCCAGAGTTTCTTGTCCAGGGTTTCTTGTACAGTGTTTCTTGTCCAGAGTTTGTTGTCCATAGCTTCTTTTTCAGATTTTCTTGTCCAGAGTTTCTTGTCCAGAGTTTCTTGTCCAGGGTTTCTTGTCCAGAGTTTGTTGTCCAATGTTTTTTGTCCAGAGTTTCTTGTCCAGAGTTTCTTGTCCAGAATTTCTTGTCCAGAGTTTCTTGTCCAGAGTTTCTTGTCCAGAGTTTCTCGTCCAGAGTTTTTTGTCCTGAGTTTCTTGTCCAGCGTTTCTTGTCCAGAGTTTCTCGTCCAGAGTTTCTTACCCCCTTTCCTTGTCGAGAGTTTTCTTGTCCGCAGTTTCTTGTCCAGAGTTTCTTGTCCAGAGTTTCTTGTCTAGAGTTTCTTGTCCAGAGTTTCTTGTCCAGAGTTTCTTGTCCAGAGTTTCTTGTCCAGAGTTTCCCGTCCGGAGTTTCTTGTCCAGAGTTTCTTGTCCAGGGTTTCTTGTACAGTGTTTCTTGTCCAGAGTTTGTTGTTCGTAGCTTCTTTTTCAGATTTTCTTGTCCAGAGTTTCTTGTCCAGAGTTTCTTGTCCAGAGTTTCTTGTCCAGAGTTTGTTGTCCAGAGTTTCTTGTCCAGAGTTTCTTGTCCAGAGTTTCTTGTCCAGAGTTTCTCGTCCAGAGTTTCTTGTCCAGAGTTTGTTGTCCAGAGTTTCTTGTCCGCAGTTTCTTGTCCAGAGTTTCTTGTCCAGAGTTTCTTGTCCAGAATTTCTTGTCCAGAGTTTCTTGTCCAGAGTTTCTTGTCCAGAGTTTCTCGTCCAGAGTTTTTTGTCCTGAGTTTCTTGTCCAGCGTTTCTTGTCCAGAGTTTCTTGTCCAGAGTTTCTTGTCCAGAGTTTCTTGTCTAGAGTTTCTTGTCCAGAGTTTCTTGTCCAGAGTTTCTTGTCCAGAGTTTCTTGTCCAGAGTTTCTTGTCCAGAGTTTCCCGTCCGGAGTTTCTTGTCCAGAGTTTCTTGTCCAGGGTTTCTTGTACAGTGTTTCTTGTCCAGAGTTTGTTGTCCATAGCTTCTTTTTCAGATTTTCTTGTCCAGAGTTTCTTGTCCACAGTTTCTTGTCCAGAGTTTCCTATCCAGATTTTCTTGTCCAGAGTTTGTTGTCCAGAGTTTCTTGTCCGCAGTTTCTTGTCCAGTGTTTCTTCTCCAGAGTTTCTTGTCCAGATTTTCTTGTCCAGAGTTTGTTGTCCAGAGTTTCTTGTCCGCAGTTTCTTGTCCAGAGTTTCTTCTCCAGAGTTTCTTGTCCAGACTTTCTTGTCCTGAGTTTCTTGTCCAGAGTTTCTTGTCTAGAGTTTCTTGTTCAGAGTTTCTTGTCCAGAGTTTCTTGTCCAGCGTTTCTTGTCCAGAGTTTCTCGTCCAGAGTTTCTTACCCCCTTTCCTTGTCCAGATTTCCTTGTCCAGATTTTCTTGTCCAGAGTTTCTTGTCCAGAGTTTCTTGTCTAGAGTTTCTTGTCCAGAGTTTCTTGTCCAGAGTTTCTTGTCCAGAGTTTCTTGTCCAGAGTTTCTTGTCCAGAGTTTCCCGTCCGGAGTTTCTTGTCCAGAGTTTCTTGTCCAGGGTTTCTTGTACAGTGTTTCTTGTCCAGAGTTTGTTGTCCATAGCTTCTTTTTCAGATTTTCTTGTCCAGAGTTTCTTGTCCACAGTTTCTTGTCCAGAGTTTCCTATCCAGATTTTCTTGTCCAGAGTTTGTTGTCCAGAGTTTCTTGTCCGCAGTTTCTTGTCCAGTGTTTCTTCTCCAGAGTTTCTTGTCCAGATTTTCTTGTCCAGAGTTTGTTGTCCAGAGTTTCTTGTCCGCAGTTTCTTGTCCAGAGTTTCTTCTCCAGAGTTTCTTGTCCAGACTTTCTTGTCCTGAGTTTCTTGTCCAGAGTTTCTTGTCTAGAGTTTCTTGTTCAGAGTTTCTTGTCCCGATTTTCTCGTCCAAACTTTCTTGTAGAGTGTTTCTTGTCCAGAGTTTCTTGTGCAGAGTTTCTTGTCCAGAGTTTGTTGTCCAGAGTTTCTTGTCCGCAGTTTCTTGTCCAGAGTTTCTTGTCCAGAGTTTCTTGTCCAGAGTTTTTTGTCCAGAGTTTCTTGTCCAGAGTTTCTTGTCCAGAGTCTCTTGTCCGCAGTTTCTTGTCCAGAGTTTCGTGTCCAGAGTTTCTTGTCCAGATTTTCTTGTCCAGATTTTCTTGTCCAGAGTTTGTTGTCCAGAGTTTCTTGTCCAGATTTTCTTGTCCAGAGTTTCTTCTCCAGAGTTTCTTGTCCAGAGTTTCTTGTCCAGAGTTTCTTGTCCAGGGTTTCTTGTCCAGAGTTTCTTGTCCAGAGTTTCTTGTCCGCAGTTTCTTGTCCAGAGTTTCTTATCCAGAGTTTCTTGTCCAGAGTTTCCCGTCCGGAGTTTCTTGTCCAGAGTTTCTTGTCCAGGGTTTCTTGTACAGTGTTTCTTGTCCAGAGTTTGTTGTCCATAGCTTCTTTTTCAGATTTTCTTGTCCAGAGTTTCTTGTCCAAAGTTTCTTGTCCAGAGTTTCTTGTCCAGAGTTTCTTGTCCAGAGTTTGTTGTCCAGAGTTTGTTGTCCAGAGTTTCTTGTCCAGAGTTTCTCGTCCAGAGTTTCTCGTCCAGAGTTTCTCGTCCAGAGTTTCTTGTCCAGAGTTTCTTGTCCAAAGTTTCTTGTTCAGAGTTTCTTGTCCCGATTTTCTTGTCCAGACTTTCTTGTAAAGAGTTTCTTGTCCAGAGTTTCTTGTGCAGAGTTTCTTGTCCAGAGTTTGTTGTCCAGAGTTTCTTGTCCGCAGTTTCTTGTCCAGAGTTTCTTGTCCAGAGTTTTTTGTCCAGAGTTTCTTGTCCAGAGTTTCTTGTTCAGAGTTTCTTGTCCCGATTTTCTTGTCCAGACTTTCTTGTCCAGAGTTTCTTGTCCAGAGTTTCTTGTCCAGATTTTCTTGTCCAGATTTTCTTGTCCAGAGTTTCTTGTCCAGAGTTTCTTGTCCAGAGTTTCTTGTCCAGAGTTTCTTGTCCAGAGTTTCTTGTCCCGATTTTCTTGTCCAGACTTTCTTGTCCAGAGTTTCTTGTCCAGAGTTTCCTGTCCAGATTTTCTTGTCCAGATTTACTTGTCCAGAGTTTCTTGTCCAGAGTTTCTTGTCCAGAGTTTCTTGTCCAGAGTTTCTTGTCCAGAGTTTCCTGCCCAGATTTTCTTGTCCAGATTTACTTGTCCAGAGTTTCTTGTCCAGAGTTTCTTGTCCAGAGTTTCTTGTCCAGAGTTTCTTGTCCAGAGTTTCTTGTCCAGAGTTTCTTGTCCGCAGTTTCTTGTCCAGAGTTTCGTGTCCAGAGTTTCTTGCCCAGATTTTCTTGTCCAGAGTTTGTTGTCCAGAGTTTCTTGTCCGCAGTTTCTTGTCCAGAGTTTCTTGTCCAGAGTTTTTTGTCCAGAGTTTCTTGTCCAGAGTTTCTTGTTCAGAGTTTCTTGTCCCGATTTTCTTGTCCAGACTTTCTTGTCCAGTGTTTCTTGTCCAGAGTTTCTTGTCCAGATTTTCTTGTCCAGATTTTCTTGTCCAGAGTTTCTTGTCCAGAGTTTCTTGTCCAGAGTTTCTTGTCCAGAGTTTCTTGTTCAGAGTTTCTTGTCCCGATTTTCTTGTCCAGACTTTCTTGTCCAGTGTTTCTTGTCCAGAGTTTCTTGTCCAGATTTTCTTGTCCAGATTTTCTTGTCCAGAGTTTCTTGTCCCGATTTTCTTGTCCAGATTTTCTTGTCCAGAGTTTGTTGTCCAGAGTTTGTTGTCCAGAGTTTCTTGTCCAGAGTTTCTCGTCCAGAGTTTCTTGTCCAGAGTTTCTCGTCCAGAGTTTCTTGTCCAGAGTTTCTTGTCCAAAGTTTCTTGTTCAGAGTTTCTTGTCCCGATTTTCTTGTCCAGACTTTCTTGTAAAGAGTTTCTTGTCCAGAGTTTCTTGTGCAGAGTTTCTTGTCCAGAGTTTGTTGTCCAGAGTTTCTTGTCCGCAGTTTCTTGTCCAGAGTTTCTTGTCCAGGGTTTCTCGTCCAGAGTTTCTTGTCCAGAGTTTCTTGTCCAAAGTTTCTTGTTCAGAGTTTCTTGTCCCGATTTTCTTGTCCAGACTTTCTTGTAAAGAGTTTCTTGTCCAGAGTTTCTTGTGCAGAGTTTCTTGTCCAGAGTTTGTTGTCCAGAGTTTCTCGTCCAGAGTTTCTTGTCCAGAGTTTCTTGTCCAGAGTTTTTTGTCCAGAGTTTCTTGTCCAGAGTTTCTTGTTCAGAGTTTCTTGTCCCGATTTTCTTGTCCAGACTTTCTTGTCCAGAGTTTCTTGTCCAGAGTTTCTTGTCCAGATTTTCTTGTCCAGATTTTCTTGTCCAGAGTTTCTTGTCCAGAGTTTCTTGTCCAGAGTTTCTTGTCCAGAGTTTCTTGTCCCGATTTTCTTGTCCAGGCTTTCTTGTCCAGAGTTTCTTGTCCAGAGTTTCCTGTCCAGATTTTCTTGTCCAGATTTACTTGTCCAGAGTTTCTTGTCCAGAGTTTCTTGTCCAGAGTTTCTTGTCCAGAGTTTCTTGTCCAGAGTTTCTTGTCCAGAGTTTCTTGTCCGCAGTTTCTTGTCCAGAGTTTCTTGTCCGCAGTTTCTTGTCCAGAGTTTCTTGTCCAGAGTTTTTTGTCCAGAGTTTCTTGTCCAGAGTTTCTTGTTCAGAGTTTCTTGTCCCGATTTTCTTGTCCAGACTTTCTTGTCCAGAGTTTCTTGTCCAGAGTTTCTTGTCCAGATTTTCTTGTCCAGATTTTCTTGTCCAGAGTTTCTTGTCCAGAGTTTCTTGTCCAGAGTTTCTTGTCGAGAGTTTCTTGTCCAGAGTTTCTTGTCCCGATTTTCTTGTCCAGACTTTCTTGTCCAGAGTTTCTTGTCCAGAGTTTCCTGTCCAGATTTTCTTGTCCAGATTTACTTGTCCAGAGTTTCTTGTCCAGATTTTCTTGTCCAGATTTACTTGTCCAGAGTTTCTTGTCCCGATTTTCTTGTCCAGATTTACTTGTCCAGAGTTTCTTGTCCAGAGTTTCTTGTCCAGAGTTTCCTGTCCAGATTTTCTTGTCCAGATTTACTTGTCCAGAGTTTCTTGTCCAGAGTTTCTTGTCCCGATTTTCTTGTCCAGACTTTCTTGTCCAGAGTTTCTTGTCCAGAGTTTCCTGTCCAGATTTTCTTGTCCAGAGTTTCTTGTCCAGAGTTTCTTGTCCAGAGTTTCTTGTCCAGAGTTTCTTGTCCCGATTTTCTTGTCCAGACTTTCTTGTCCAGAGTTTCTTGTCCAGAGTTTCCTGTCCAGATTTTCTTGTCCAGATTTACTTGTCCAGAGTTTCTTGTCCAGAGTTTCTTGTCCAGAGTTTCTTGTCCAGAGTTTCTTGTCCAGAGTTTCTTGTCCGCAGTTTCTTGTCCAGAGTTTCGTGTCCAGAGTTTCTTGCCCAGATTTTCTTGTCCAGATTTACTTGTCCAGAGTTTCTTGTCCAGAGTTTCTTGTCCAGAGTTTCTTGTCCAGAGTTTCTTGTCCCGATTTTCTTGTCCAAACTTTCTTGTAGAGTGTTTCTTGTCCAGAGTTTCTTGTGCAGAGTTTCTTGTCCAGAGTTTCTTGTCCAGAGTTTTTTGTCCAGAGTTTCTTGTCCAGAGTTTCTTGTTCAGAGTTTCTTGTCCCGATTTTCTTGTCCAGACTTTCTTGTCCAGAGTTTCTTGTCCAGAGTTTCTTGTCCAGATTTTCTTGTCCAGATTTTCTTGTCCAGAGTTTCTTGTCCAGAGTTTCTTGTCCAGAGTTTCTTGTCCAGAGTTTCTTGTCCCGATTTTCTTGTCCAGACTTTCTTGTCCAGAGTTTCTTGTCCAGAGTTTCCTGTCCAGATTTTCTTGTCCAGATTTACTTGTCCAGAGTTTCTTGTCCAGAGTTTCTTGTCCAGAGTTTCTTGTCCAGAGTTTCTTGTCCAGAGTTTCCTGTCCAGATTTTCTTGTCCAGATTTACTTGTCCAGAGTTTCTTGTCCAGAGTTTCTTGTCCAGAGTTTCTTGTCCAGAGTTTCTTGTCCAGAGTTTCTTGTCCAGAGTTTCTTGTCCGCAGTTTCTTGTCCAGAGTTTCGTGTCCAGAGTTTCTTGCCCAGATTTTCTTGTCCAGAGTTTGTTGTCCAGAGTTTCTTGTCCAGATTTTCTTGTCCAGAGTTTGTTGTCCAGAGTTTCTTGTCCGCAGTTTCTTGTCCAGAGTTTCTTGTCCAGAGTTTCTTGTCCAGAGTTTCGTGTCCAGAGTTTCTTGTCCAGATTTTCTTGTCCAGATTTTTTTGTCCAGAGTTTGTTGTCCAGAGTTTCTTGTCCAGAGTTTCTTGTCCAGAGTTTCTTGTCCAGAGTTTCTTGTCCAGAGTTTCTTGTCCGCAGTTTCTTGTCCAGAGTTTCGTGTCCAGAGTTTCTTGCCCAGATTTTCTTGTCCAGAGTTTGTTGTCCAGAGTTTCTTGTCCAGAGTTTCTTGTCCAGATTTTCTTGTCCAGAGTTTGTTGTCCAGAGTTTCTTGTCCGCAGTTTCTTGTCCAGAGTTTCTTGTCCAGAGTTTCTTGTCCAGAGTTTCGTGTCCAGAGTTTCTTGTCCAGATTTTCTTGTCCAGATTTTTTTGTCCAGAGTTTGTTGTCCAGAGTTTGTCGTCCAGAGTTTCTTACCCCCTTTCCTTGTCCAGATTTACTTGTCCAGATTTTCTTGTCCAGAGTTCCTTGTCCAGATTTTCTTGTCCAGAGTTTGTTGTCCAGAGTTTCTTGTCCGCAGTTTCTTGTCCAGTGTTTCTTCTCCAGAGTTTCTTGTCCAGACTTTCTTGTCGACAGTTTCTTGTCCAGAGTTTCTTGTCCAGAGTTTCTTGTCCAGAGTTTCTTGTCCAGAGTTTCTTGTCCAGAGTTTCTTGTTCAGAGTTTCTTGTCCCGATTTTCTTGCCCAAACTTTCTTGTAGAGTGTTTCTTGTCCAGATTTTCTTGTCCAGAGTTTGTTGTCCAGAGTTTCTTGTCCGCAGTTTCTTGTCCAGTGTTTCTTCTCCAGAGTTTCTTGTCCAGACTTTCTTGTCGAGAGTTTCTTGTCCAGAGTTTCTTGTCCAGGGTTTCTTGTACAGAGTTTCCCGTCCAGAGTTTCCAGAGTCCTACCATTGGTGGACGGAGTTGTAACTCCGCACGATAATAGAAGAGCCTCTTAGCTTTATGTCGACAGTGAAACGTCTTTGCTGGAAAGGCTAACTTTTCTTGGAGGGAACGATTTTGTTGTCAAAAATCAGGAAATTTCGAGTCGTGCGTCCATTGCCGGTGCCGTCCTGAGGCCTACCGTTGGTGGACGGAGTTGTAACTCCGCACGCTTATAGAAGAGCCTCTTAGCTTTATGTCGACAGTGAAACGTCTTTGCTGGGAAGGCTAACTTTTCTTGGAGGGAACGATTTTGTTGTCAAAAATCAGGAAATTTCGAGTCGTGCGTCCATTGCCGGTGCCGTCCCGATGCCTACCGTTGGTGGACGGAGTTGTACCTCCGCACGATAATAGATGAGCCTCTTAGCTTTATGCAGAAAGTGAAACGTCTTTGTTGGGAAGGCTAGCCTTTGTTGGAGGGAACGATTTTGTTGTCAAAAATCAGGAAATTTCGAATCGTGTGTTCATTGCCGGTGCCGTCTCGAGGCCTACCGTTGGTGGACGGAGTTGTAACTCCGCACGCTAATAGAAGAGCCTCTTAGCTTTATGTCGACAGTGAAACGTCTTTGCTGGAAAGGCTAACTTTTCTTGGAGGGAACGATTTTGTTGTCAAAAATCAGGAAATTTCGAGTCGTGCGTCCATTGCCGGTGCCGTCCTGAGGCCTACCGTTGGTGGACGGAGTTGTAACTCCGCACGCTTATAGAAGAGCCTCTTAGCTTTATGTCGACAGTGAAACGTCTTTGCTGGGAAGGCTAACTTTTCTTGGAGGGAACGATTTTGTTGTCAAAAATCAGGAAATTTCGAGTCGTGCGTCCATTGCCGGTGCCGTCCCGATGCCTACCGTTGGTGGACGGAGTTGTACCTCCGCACGATAATAGATGAGCCTCTTAGCTTTATGCAGAAAGTGAAACGTCTTTGTTGGGAAGGCTAGCCTTTGTTGGAGGGAACGATTTTGTTGTCAAAAATCAGGAAATTTCGAATCGTGTGTTCATTGCCGGTACTGTCCTGAGGCCCACCGTTGGTGGACGGAGTTGTAACTCCGCACGATAATAGAAGAGCCTCTTAGCTTTATGTCGACAGTGAAACGTCTTTGCTGGGAAGGCTAACTTTTCTTGGAGGGGACGATTTTGTTGTCAAAAATCAGGAAATTTCGAGTCGTGCGTCCTTTGCCGGTGCCGTCTCGAGGCCTACCGTTGGTGGACGGAGTTGTACCTCCGCACGATAATAGATGAGCCTCTTAGCTTTATGCAGAAAGTGAAACGTCTTTGTTGGGAAGGCTAGCCTTTGTTGGAGGGAACGATTTTGTTGTCAAAAATCAGGAAATTTCGTGTCGTGTGTCCATTGCCGGTGCCGTCCCGATGCCTACCGTTGGTGGACGGAGTTGTACCTCCGCACGCTAATAGAAGAGCCTCTTAGCTTTATGTAGACAGTGAAACGTCTTTATTGGGAAGGGTAGCCTTTGTTGGAGGGAACGATTTTGTTGTCAAAATTCAGGAAATTTCGAGTCGTGCGTTCATTGCCGGTGCCGTCCCGAGGCCTACCGTTGGTGGACGGAGTTGTAACTCCGCACGCTAGTAGAAGAGCCTCTTAGCTTTATGTAGACAGTGAAACGTCTTTGCTAGGAAGGCTAACTTTTCTTGGAGGGGACGATATTGTTGTCAAAAATCAGGAAATTTCGAGTCGTGCGTTCATTGCCGGTGCCGTCCCGAGGCCTACCGTTGGTGGACGGAGTTGTAACTCCGCAGGATAATAGAAGAGCCTCTTAGCTTTATGCAGAAAGTGAAACGTCTTTGTTGGGAAGGCTAGCCTTTGTTGGAGGGAACGATTTTGTTGTCAAAATTCAGGAAATTTCGAGTCGTGCGTTCATTGCCGGTGCCGTCCCGAGGCCTACCGTTGGTGGACGGAGTTGTAACTCCGCACGCTAGTAGAAGAGCCTCTTAGCTTTATGTAGACAGTGAAACGTCTTTGCTAGGAAGGCTAACTTTTCTTGGAGGGGACGATATTGTTGTCAAAAATCAGGAAATTTCGAGTCGTGCGTTCATTGCCGGTGCCGTCCCGAGGCCTACCGTTGGTGGACGGAGTTGTAACTCCGCAGGATAATAGAAGAGCCTCTTAGCTTTATGCAGAAAGTGAAACGTCTTTGTTGGGAAGGCTAGCCTTTGTTGGAGGGAACGATTTTGTTGTCAAAATTCAGGAAATTTCGAGTCGTGCGTTCATTGCCGGTGCCGTCCCGAGGCCTACCGTTGGTGGACGGAGTTGTAACTCCGCACGCTAGTAGAAGAGCCTCTTAGCTTTATGTAGACAGTGAAACGTCTTTGCTAGGAAGGCTAACTTTTCTTGGAGGGGACGATATTGTTGTCAAAAATCAGGAAATTTCGAGTCGTGCGTTCATTGCCGGTGCCGTCCCGATGCCTACCGTTGGTGGACGGAGTTGTACCTCCGCACGCTAATAGAAGAGCCTCTTAGCTTTATGTAGACAGTGAAACGTCTTTGTTGGGAAGGCTAGCCTTTGTTGGAGGGAACGATTTTGTTGTCAAAAATCAGGAAATTTCGAGTCGTGCGTTCATTGCCGGTGCCGTCCCGAGGCCTACCGTTGGTGGACGGAGTTGTAACTCCGCACGCTAATAGAAGAGCCACTTAGCTTTATTTAGACAGTGAAGCGTCTTTGCTAGGAAGGCTAACTTTTCTTGGAGGGGACGATTTTTTTGTCAAAAGTGAGAAATTTTTGGGTCGTGCGTCCATTGCCGGTGCTGTCCTGAGGCCCACCGTTGGTGGACGGAGTTGTAACTCCGCACGATAATAGAAGAGCCTCTTAGCTTTATTCCGACAGTTAAACGTCTTTGCTGGGAAGGCTAACTTTTCTTGGAGGGGACGATTTTGTTGTCAAAAATCAGGAAATTTCGAGTCGTGCGTCCTTTGCCGGTGCCGTCTCGAGGCCTACCGTTGGTGGACGGAGTTGTACCTCCGCACGATAATAGATGAGCCTCTTAGCTTTATGCAGAAAGTGAAACGTCTTTGTTGGGAAGGCTAGCCTTTGTTGAAGGGAACGATTTTGTTGTCAAAAATCAGGAAATTTCGAGTCGTGCGTCCATTGCCGGTGCCGTCCCGAGGCCTACCGTTGGTGGACGGAGTTGTAACTCCGCACGATAATAGAAGAGCCTCTTAGCTTTATGTCGACAGTGAAACGTCTTGGCTGGGAAGGCTAACTTTTCTTGGAGGGGACGATTTTGTTGTCAAAAATCAGGAAATTTCGAGTCGTGCGTCCTTTGCCGGTGCCGTCTCGAGGCCTACCGTTGGTGGACGGAGTTGTAACTCCGCACGCTAATAGAAGAGCCTCTTAGCCTTATGTAGACAGTGAAACGTCTTTGCTAGGAAGGCTAACTTTTCTTGGAGGGGACGATTTTGTTGTCAAAAATCAGGAAATTTCGAGTCGTGCGTCTATTCCCGGTGCCGTCCCGAGGCCTACCGTTGGTGGACGGAGTTGTAACTCCGCACGCTAATAGAAGAGCCTCCTAGCTTTACGCAGACAGTGAAACGTCTTTGCTAGGAAGGCTAACTTTTCTTGGAGGGGACGATTTTGTTGTCAAAAATGAGGAAATTTCGAGTCGTGCGTCCATTGCCGGTGCCGTCCCGATGCCTACCGTTGGTGGACGGAGTTGTACCTCCGCACGCTAATAGAAGAGCCTCTTAGCTTTATGTAGACAGTGAAACGTCTTTGTTGGGAAGGCTAGCCTTTGTTGGAGGGAACGATTTTGTTGTCAAAAATCAGGAAATTTCGAGTCGTGCGTTCATTGCCGGTGCCGTCCCGAGGCCTACCGTTGGTGGACGGAGTTGTAACTCCGCACGCTAATAGAAGAGCGTCTTAGCTTTATTTAGACAGTGAAACGTCTTTGCTAGGAAGGCTAACTTTTCTTGGAGGGGACGATTTTGTTGTCAAAAATGAGGAAATTTCGAGTCGTGCGTCCATTGCCGGTGCCGTCCCGATGCCTACCGTTGGTGGACGGAGTTGTTCCTCCGCACGATAATAGAAGAGCCTCTTAGCTTTATGTAGACAGTGAAACGTCTTTGTTGGGAAGGCTAGCCTTTGTTGGAGGGAACGATTTTGTTGTCAAAAATCAGGAAATGTCGAGTCGTGCGTTCATTGCCGGTGCCGTCCCGAGGCCTACCGTTGGTGGACGGAGTTGTAACTCCGCACGCTAATAGAAGAGCCTCTTAGCTTTATTTAGACAGTGAAACGTCTTTGCTAGGAAGGCTAACTTTTCTTGGAGGGAACGATTTTGTTGTCAAAAATGAGGAAATTTCGAGTCGTGCGTCCATTGCCGGTGCCGTCCCGATGCCTACCGTTGGTGGACGGAGTTGTAACTCCGCACGATAATAGAAGAGCCTCTTAGCTTTATGTCGACAGTGAAACGTCTTTGCTGGGAAGGCTAACTTTTCTTGGAGGGAACGATTTTGTTGTCAAAAATGAGGAAATTTCGAGTCGTGCGTCTATTGCCGGTGCCGTCCCGATGCCTACCGTTGGTGGACGGAGTTGTACCTCCGCACGCTAATAGAAGAGCCTCTTAGCTTTATGTAGACAGTGAAACGTCTTTGTTGGGAAGGCTAGCCTTTGTTGGAGGGAACGATTTTGTTGTCAAAAATCAGGAAATTTCGAGTCGTGCGTCTATTCCCGGTGCCGTCCCGAGGCCTACCGTTGGTGGACGGAGTTGTACCTCCGCACGCTAATAGATGAGCCTCTTAGCTTTATGCAGAAAGTGAAACGTCTTTGTTGGGAAGGCTAGCCTTTGTTGGAGGGAACGATTTTGTTGTCAAAAATCAGGAAATTTCGAGTCGTGCGTCCATTGCCGGTGCCGTCCCGAGGCCTACCGTTGGTGGACGGAGTTGTAACTCCGCACGATAATAGAAGAGCCTCTTAGCTTTATGTCGACAGTGAAACGTCTTTGCTGGGAAGGCTAACTTTTCTTGGAGGGGACGATTTTGTTGTCAAAAATCAGGAAATTTCGAGTCGTGCGTCCATTGCCGGTGCCGTCCCGAGGCCTACCGTTGGTGGACGGAGTTGTAACTCCGCACGCTAATAGAAGAGCCTCTTAGCTTTATGTGGACAGTGAAACGTCTTTGCTAGGAAGGCTAACTTTTCTTGGAGGGGACGATTTTGTTGTCAAAAATCAGGAAATTTCGAGTCGTGCGTCTATTCCCGGTGCCGTCCCGAGGCCTACCGTTGGTGGACGGAGTTGTAACTCCGCACGCTAATAGAAGAGCCTCCTAGCTTTACGTAGACAGTGAAACGTCTTTGCTAGGAAGGCTAACCTTTCTTGGAGGGGAAGGTTTTGTTGTCAAAAATGAGGAAATTTCGAGTCGTGCGTCCATTGCCGGTGCCGTCCCGAGGCCTACCGTTGGTGGACGGAGTTGTAACTCCGCACGCTAATAGAAGAGCCTCTTAGCTTTACGTAGAGAGTGAAAGTGTTTGCTAGGAAGGCTACCTTTTTTTGGAGGGACGATTTTGTTGTCAAAATTCAGGAAATTTCGAGTCGTGCGTCCATTGCCGGTGCCGTCCCGAGGCCTACCGTTGATGGACGGAGTTGTAACTCCGCACGCTAATAGAAGAGCCTCTTAGCTTTATTTAGACAGTGAAACGTCTTTGCTAGGAAGGCTAACTTTTCTTGGAGGGAACGATTCTGTTGTCAAAAATGAGGAAGTTTCGAGTCGTGTGTCCATTGCCGGTGCCGTCCCGATGCCTACCGTTGGTGGACGGAGTTGTACCTCCGCACGCTAATAGAAGAGCCTCTTAGCTTTATGTAGACAGTGAAACGTCTTTGTTGGGAAGGCTAGCCTTTGTTGGAGGGAACGATTTTGTTGTCAAAAATCAGGAAATTTCGAGTCGTGCGTTCATTGCCGGTGCCGTCCCGAGGCCTACCGTTGGTGGACGGAGTTGTAACTCCGCACGCTAATAGAAGAGCCTCTTAGCTTTATTTAGACAGTGAAACGTCTTTGCTAGGAAGGCTAACTTTTCTTGGAGGGGACGATTTTGTTGTCAAAAGTGAGGAAATTTCGAGTCGTGCGTCCATTGCCGGTGCTGTCCCGATGCCTACCGTTGGTGGACAGAGTTGTACCTCCGCACGCTAATAGAAGAGCCTCTTAGCTTTATTTAGACAGTGAAACGTCTTTGCTAGGAAGGCTAACTTTTCTTGGAGGGAACGATTCTGTTGTCAAAAATGAGGAAGTTTCGAGTCGTGTGTCCATTGCCGGTGCCATCCCGATGCCTACCGTTGGTGGACGGAGTTGTACCTCCGCACGCTAATAGAAGAGCCTCTTAGCTTTATGTAGACAGTGAAACGTCTTTGTTGGGAAGGCTAGCCTTTGTTGGAGGGAACGATTTTGTTGTCAAAAATCAGGAAATTTCGAGTCGTGCGTCTATTCCCGGTGCCGTCCCGAGGCCTACCGTTGGTGGACGGAGTTGTACCTCCGCACGCTAATAGATGAGCCTCTTAGCTTTATGCAGAAAGTGAAACGTCTTTGTTGGGAAGGCTAGCCTTTGTTGGAGGGAACGATTTTGTTGTCAAAAATCAGGAAATTTCGAGTCGTGCGTCCATTGCCGGTGCCGTCCCGAGGCCTACCGTTGGTGGACGGAGTTGTAACTCCGCACGATAATAGAAGAGCCTCTTAGCTTTATGTCGACAGTGAAACGTCTTTGCTGGGAAGGCTAACTTTTCTTGGAGGGGACGATTTTGTTGTCAAAAATGAGGAAATTTCGAGTCGTGCGTCCATTGCCGGTGCCGTCTCGAGGCCTACCGTTGGTGGACGGAGTTGTAACTCCGCACGCTAATAGAAGAGCCTCTTAGCTTTATGTGGACAGTGAAACGTCTTTGCTAGGAAGGCTAACTTTTCTTGGAGGGGACGATTTTGTTGTCAAAAATGAGGAAATTTCGAGTCGTGCGTCTATTCCCGGTGCCGTCCCGAGGCCTACCGTTGGTGGACGGAGTTGTAACTCCGCACGCTAATAGAAGAGCCTCCTAGCTTTACGTAGACAGTGAAACGTCTTTGCTAGGAAGGCTAACCTTTCTTGGAGGGGAAGGTTTTGTTGGCAAAAATCAGGAAATTTCGAGTCGTGCGTCCATTGCCGGTGCCGTCCCGAGGCCTACCGTTGGTGGACGGAGTTGTAACTCCGCACGCTAATAGAAGAGCCTCTTAGCTTTACGTAGAGAGTGAAAGTGTTTGCTAGGAAGGCTACCTTTTTTTGGAGGGACGATTTTGTTGTCAAAATTCAGGAAATTTCGAGTCGTGCGTCCATTGCCGGTGCTGTCCTGAGGCCTACCATTGATGGACGGAGTTGTAACTCCGCACGCTAATAGAAGAGCCTCTTAGCTTTATTTAGACAGTGAAACGTCTTTGCTAAGAAGGCTAACTTTTCTTGGAGGGGACGATTTTGTTGTCAAAAATGAGGAAATTTCGAGTCGTGCGTCTATTCCCGGTGCCGTCCCGAGGCCTACCGTTGGTGGACGGAGTTGTAACTCCGCACGCTAATAGAAGAGCCTCCTAGCTTTACGTAGACAGTGAAACGTCTTTGCTAGGAAGGCTAACCTTTCTTGGAGGGGAAGGTTTTGTTGGCAAAAATCAGGAAATTTCGAGTCGTGCGTCCATTGCCGGTGCCGTCCCGAGGCCTACCGTTGGTGGACGGAGTTGTAACTCCGCACGCTAATAGAAGAGCCTCTTAGCTTTACGTAGAGAGTGAAAGTGTTTGCTAGGAAGGCTACCTTTTTTTGGAGGGACGATTTTGTTGTCAAAATTCAGGAAATTTCGAGTCGTGCGTCCATTGCCGGTGCTGTCCTGAGGCCTACCGTTGATGGACGGAGTTGTAACTCCGCACGCTAATAGAAGAGCCTCTTAGCTTTATTTAGACAGTGAAACGTCTTTGCTAGGAAGGCTAACTTTTCTTGGAGGGGACGATTTTGTTGTCAAAAATGAGGAAATTTCGAGTCGTGCGTCTATTCCCGGTGCCGTCCCGAGGCCTACCGTTGGTGGACGGAGTTGTAACTCCGCACGCTAATAGAAGAGCCTCCTAGCTTTACGTAGACAGTGAAACGTCTTTGCTAGGAAGGCTAACCTTTCTTGGAGGGGAAGGTTTTGTTGGCAAAAATCAGGAAATTTCGAGTCGTGCGTCCATTGCCGGTGCCGTCCCGAGGCCTACCGTTGGTGGACGGAGTTGTAACTCCGCACGCTAATAGAAGAGCCTCTTAGCTTTACGTAGAGAGTGAAAGTGTTTGCTAGGAAGGCTACCTTTTTTTGGAGGGACGATTTTGTTGTCAAAATTCAGGAAATTTCGAGTCGTGCGTCCATTGCCGGTGCTGTCCTGAGGCCTACCGTTGATGGACGGAGTTGTAACTCCGCACGCTAATAGAAGAGCCTCTTAGCTTTATTTAGACAGTGAAACGTCTTTGCTAGGAAGGCTAACTTTTCTTGGAGGGAACGATTCTGTTGTCAAAAATGAGGAAGTTTCGAGTCGTGTGTCCATTGCCGGTGCCGTCCCGATGCCTACCGTTGGTGGACGGAGTTGTACCTCCGCACGCTAATAGAAGAGCCTCTTAGCTTTATGTAGACAGTGAAACGTCTTTGTTGGGAAGGCTAGCCTTTGTTGGAGGGAACGATTTTGTTGTCAAAAATCAGGAAATTTCGAGTCGTGCGTTCATTGCCGGTGCCGTCCCGAGGCCTACCGTTGGTGGACGGAGTTGTAACTCCGCACGCTAATAGAAGAGCCTCTTAGCTTTATGTAGACAGTGAAACGTCTTTGTTGGGAAGGCTAGCCTTTGTTGGAGGGAACGATTTTGTTGTCAAAAATCAGGAAATTTCGAGTCGTGCGTTCATTGCCGGTGCCGTCCCGAGGCCTACCGTTGGTGGACGGAGTTGTAACTCCGCACGCTAATAGAAGAGCCTCTTAGCTTTATTTAGACAGTGAAACGTCTTTGCTAGGAAGGCTAACTTTTCTTGGAGGGGACGATTTTGTTGTCAAAAGTGAGGAAATTTCGAGTCGTGCGTCCATTGCCGGTGCTGTCCCGATGCCTACCGTTGGTGGACAGAGTTGTACCTCCGCACGCTAATAGAAGAGCCTCTTAGCTTTATTTAGACAGTGAAACGTCTTTGCTAGGAAGGCTAACTTTTCTTGGAGGGAACGATTCTGTTGTCAAAAATGAGGAAGTTTCGAGTCGTGTGTCCATTGCCGGTGCCATCCCGATGCCTACCGTTGGTGGACGGAGTTGTACCTCCGCACGCTAATAGAAGAGCCTCTTAGCTTTATGTAGACAGTGAAACGTCTTTGTTGGGAAGGCTAGCCTTTGTTGGAGGGAACGATTTTGTTGTCAAAAATCAGGAAATTTCGAGTCGTGCGTCTATTCCCGGTGCCGTCCCGAGGCCTACCGTTGGTGGACGGAGTTGTACCTCCGCACGCTAATAGATGAGCCTCTTAGCTTTATGCAGAAAGTGAAACGTCTTTGTTGGGAAGGCTAGCCTTTGTTGGAGGGAACGATTTTGTTGTCAAAAATCAGGAAATTTCGAGTCGTGCGTCCATTGCCGGTGCCGTCCCGAGGCCTACCGTTGGTGGACGGAGTTGTAACTCCGCACGATAATAGAAGAGCCTCTTAGCTTTATGTCGACAGTGAAACGTCTTTGCTGGGAAGGCTAACTTTTCTTGGAGGGGACGATTTTGTTGTCAAAAATGAGGAAATTTCGAGTCGTGCGTCCATTGCCGGTGCCGTCTCGAGGCCTACCGTTGGTGGACGGAGTTGTAACTCCGCACGCTAATAGAAGAGCCTCTTAGCTTTATGTGGACAGTGAAACGTCTTTGCTAGGAAGGCTAACTTTTCTTGGAGGGGACGATTTTGTTGTCAAAAATGAGGAAATTTCGAGTCGTGCGTCTATTCCCGGTGCCGTCCCGAGGCCTACCGTTGGTGGACGGAGTTGTAACTCCGCACGCTAATAGAAGAGCCTCCTAGCTTTACGTAGACAGTGAAACGTCTTTGCTAGGAAGGCTAACCTTTCTTGGAGGGGAAGGTTTTGTTGGCAAAAATCAGGAAATTTCGAGTCGTGCGTCCATTGCCGGTGCCGTCCCGAGGCCTACCGTTGGTGGACGGAGTTGTAACTCCGCACGCTAATAGAAGAGCCTCTTAGCTTTACGTAGAGAGTGAAAGTGTTTGCTAGGAAGGCTACCTTTTTTTGGAGGGACGATTTTGTTGTCAAAATTCAGGAAATTTCGAGTCGTGCGTCCATTGCCGGTGCTGTCCTGAGGCCTACCATTGATGGACGGAGTTGTAACTCCGCACGCTAATAGAAGAGCCTCTTAGCTTTATTTAGACAGTGAAACGTCTTTGCTAAGAAGGCTAACTTTTCTTGGAGGGGACGATTTTGTTGTCAAAAATGAGGAAATTTCGAGTCGTGCGTCTATTCCCGGTGCCGTCCCGAGGCCTACCGTTGGTGGACGGAGTTGTAACTCCGCACGCTAATAGAAGAGCCTCCTAGCTTTACGTAGACAGTGAAACGTCTTTGCTAGGAAGGCTAACCTTTCTTGGAGGGGAAGGTTTTGTTGGCAAAAATCAGGAAATTTCGAGTCGTGCGTCCATTGCCGGTGCCGTCCCGAGGCCTACCGTTGGTGGACGGAGTTGTAACTCCGCACGCTAATAGAAGAGCCTCTTAGCTTTACGTAGAGAGTGAAAGTGTTTGCTAGGAAGGCTACCTTTTTTTGGAGGGACGATTTTGTTGTCAAAATTCAGGAAATTTCGAGTCGTGCGTCCATTGCCGGTGCTGTCCTGAGGCCTACCGTTGATGGACGGAGTTGTAACTCCGCACGCTAATAGAAGAGCCTCTTAGCTTTATTTAGACAGTGAAACGTCTTTGCTAGGAAGGCTAACTTTTCTTGGAGGGGACGATTTTGTTGTCAAAAATGAGGAAATTTCGAGTCGTGCGTCTATTCCCGGTGCCGTCCCGAGGCCTACCGTTGGTGGACGGAGTTGTAACTCCGCACGCTAATAGAAGAGCCTCCTAGCTTTACGTAGACAGTGAAACGTCTTTGCTAGGAAGGCTAACCTTTCTTGGAGGGGAAGGTTTTGTTGGCAAAAATCAGGAAATTTCGAGTCGTGCGTCCATTGCCGGTGCCGTCCCGAGGCCTACCGTTGGTGGACGGAGTTGTAACTCCGCACGATAATAGAAGAGCCTCTTAGCTTTACGTAGAGAGTGAAAGTGTTTGCTAGGAAGGCTACCTTTTTTTGGAGGGACGATTTTGTTGTCAAAATTCAGGAAATTTCGAGTCGTGCGTCCATTGCCGGTGCTGTCCTGAGGCCTACCGTTGATGGACGGAGTTGTAACTCCGCACGCTAATAGAAGAGCCTCTTAGCTTTATTTAGACAGTGAAACGTCTTTGCTAGGAAGGCTAACTTTTCTTGGAGGGAACGATTCTGTTGTCAAAAATGAGGAAGTTTCGAGTCGTGTGTCCATTGCCGGTGCCGTCCCGATGCCTACCGTTGGTGGACGGAGTTGTACCTCCGCACGCTAATAGAAGAGCCTCTTAGCTTTATGTAGACAGTGAAACGTCTTTGTTGGGAAGGCTAGCCTTTGTTGGAGGGAACGATTTTGTTGTCAAAAATCAGGAAATTTCGAGTCGTGCGTTCATTGCCGGTGCCGTCCCGAGGCCTACCGTTGGTGGACGGAGTTGTAACTCCGCACGCTAATAGAAGAGCCTCTTAGCTTTATTTAGACAGTGAAACGTCTTTGCTAGGAAGGCTAACTTTTCTTGGAGGGGACGATTTTGTTGTCAAAAGTGAGGAAATTTCGAGTCGTGCGTCCATTGCCGGTGCCGTCCCGATGCCTACCGTTGGTGGACAGAGTTGTACCTCCGCACGCTAATAGAAGAGCCTCTTAGCTTTATTTAGACAGTGAAACGTCTTTGCTAGGAAGGCTAACTTTTCTTGGAGGGAACGATTCTGTTGTCAAAAATGAGGAAGTTTCGAGTCGTGTGTCCATTGCCGGTGCCGTCCCGATGCCTACCGTTGGTGGACGGAGTTGTACCTCCGCACGCTAATAGAAGAGCCTCTTAGCTTTATGTAGACAGTGAAACGTCTTTGTTGGGAAGGCTAGCCTTTGTTGGAGGGAACGATTTTGTTGTCAAAAATCAGGAAATTTCGAGTCGTGCGTCTATTCCCGGTGCCGTCCCGAGGCCTACCGTTGGTGGACGGAGTTGTACCTCCGCACGCTAATAGATGAGCCTCTTAGCTTTATGCAGAAAGTGAAACGTCTTTGTTGGGAAGGCTAGCCTTTGTTGGAGGGAACGATTTTGTTGTCAAAAATCAGGAAATTTCGAGTCGTGCGTCCATTGCCGGTGCCGTCCCGAGGCCTACCGTTGGTGGACGGAGTTGTAACTCCGCACGATAATAGAAGAGCCTCTTAGCTTTATGTCGACAGTGAAACGTCTTTGCTGGGAAGGCTAACTTTTCTTGGAGGGGACGATTTTGTTGTCAAAAATCAGGAAATTTCGAGTCGTGCGTCCATTGCCGGTGCCGTCTCGAGGCCTACCGTTGGTGGACGGAGTTGTAACTCCGCACGCTAATAGAAGAGCCTCTTAGCTTTATGTGGACAGTGAAACGTCTTTGCTAGGAAGGCTAACTTTTCTTGGAGGGGACGATTTTGTTGTCAAAAATGAGGAAATTTCGAGTCGTGCGTCTATTCCCGGTGCCGTCCCGAGGCCTACCGTTGGTGGACGGAGTTGTAACTCCGCACGCTAATAGAAGAGCCTCCTAGCTTTACGTAGACAGTGAAACGTCTTTGCTAGGAAGGCTAACCTTTCTTGGAGGGGAAGGTTTTGTTGGCAAAAATCAGGAAATTTCGAGTCGTGTGTCCATTGCCGGTGCCGTCCCGAGGCCTACCGTTGGTGGACGGAGTTGTAACTCCGCACGCTAATAGAAGAGCCTCTTAGCTTTACGTAGAGAGTGAAAGTGTTTGCTAGGAAGGCTACCTTTTTTTGGAGGGACGATTTTGTTGTCAAAATTCAGGAAATTTCGAGTCGTGCGTCCATTGCCGGTGCTGTCCTGAGGCCTACCGTTGATGGACGGAGTTGTAACTCCGCACGCTAATAGAAGAGCCTCTTAGCTTTATTTAGACAGTGAAACGTCTTTGCTAGGAAGGCTAACTTTTCTTGGAGGGGACGATTTTGTTGTCAAAAATGAGGAAATTTCGAGTCGTGCGTCTATTCCCGGTGCCGTCCCGAGGCCTACCGTTGGTGGACGGAGTTGTAACTCCGCACGCTAATAGAAGAGCCTCCTAGCTTTACGTAGACAGTGAAACGTCTTTGCTAGGAAGGCTAACCTTTCTTGGAGGGGACGGTTTTGTTGGCAAAAATCAGGAAATTTCGAGTCGTGCGTCCATTGCCGGTGCCGTCCCGAGGCCTACCGTTGGTGGACGGAGTTGTAACTCCGCACGCTAATAGAAGAGCCTCTTAGCTTTACGTAGAGAGTGAAAGTGTTTGCTAGGAAGGCTACCTTTTTTTGGAGGGACGATTTTGTTGTCAAAATTCAGGAAATTTCGAGTCGTGCGTCCATTGCCGGTGCTGTCCTGAGGCCTACCGTTGATGGACGGAGTTGTAACTCCGCACGCTAATAGAAGAGCCTCTTAGCTTTATTTAGACAGTGAAACGTCTTTGCTAGGAAGGCTAACTTTTCTTGGAGGGAACGATTCTGTTGTCAAAAATGAGGAAGTTTCGAGTCGTGTGTCCATTGCCGGTGCCGTCCCGATGCCTACCGTTGGTGGACGGAGTTGTACCTCCGCACGCTAATAGAAGAGCCTCTTAGCTTTATGTAGACAGTGAAACGTCTTTGTTGGGAAGGCTAGCCTTTGTTGGAGGGAACGATTTTGTTGTCAAAAATCAGGAAATTTCGAGTCGTGCGTCCATTGCCGGTGCCGTCCCGAGGCCTACCGTTGGTGGACGGAGTTGTAACTCCGCACGCTAATAGAAGAGCCTCTTAGCTTTATTTAGACAGTGAAACGTCTTTGCTAGGAAGGCTAACTTTTCTTGGAGGGGACGATTTTGTTGTCAAAAGTGAGGAAATTTCGAGTCGTGCGTCCATTGCCGGTGCCGTCCCGATGCCTACCGTTGGTGGACAGAGTTGTACCTCCGCACGCTAATAGAAGAGCCTCTTAGCTTTATTTAGACAGTGAAACGTCTTTGCTAGGAAGGCTAACTTTTCTTGGAGGGAACGATTCTGTTGTCAAAAATGAGGAAGTTTCGAGTCGTGTGTCCATTGCCGGTGCCGTCCCGATGCCTACCGTTGGTGGACGGAGTTGTACCTCCGCACGCTAATAGAAGAGCCTCTTAGCTTTATGTAGACAGTGAAACGTCTTTGTTGGGAAGGCTAGCCTTTGTTGGAGGGAACGATTTTGTTGTCAAAAATGAGGAAATTTCGAGTCGTGCGTCCATTGCCGGTGCCGTCCCGATGCCTACCGTTGGTGGACGGAGTTGTTCCTCCGCACGATAATAGAAGAGCCTCTTAGCTTTATGTAGACAGTGAAACGTCTTTGTTGGGAAGGCTAGCCTTTGTTGGAGGGAACGATTTTGTTGTCAAAAATGAGGAAATTTCGAGTCGTGCGTCCATTGCCGGTGCCGTCCCGATGCCTACCGTTGGTGGACGGAGTTGTACCTCCGCACGCTAATAGAAGAGCCTCTTAGCTTTATGTAGACAGTGAAACGTCTTTGTTGGGAAGGCTAGCCTTTGTTGGAGGGAACGATTTTGTTGTCAAAAATCAGGAAATTTCGAGTCGTGCGTTCATTGCCGGTGCCGTCCCGAGGCCTACCGTTGGTGGACGGAGTTGTAACTCCGCACGCTAATAGAAGAGCGTCTTAGCTTTATTTAGACAGTGAAACGTCTTTGCTAGGAAGGCTAACTTTTCTTGGAGGGGACGATTTTGTTGTCAAAAATGAGGAAATTTCGAGTCGTGCGTCCATTGCCGGTGCCGTCCCGATGCCTACCGTTGGTGGACGGAGTTGTTCCTCCGCACGATAATAGAAGAGCCTCTTAGCTTTATGTAGACAGTGAAACGTCTTTGTTGGGAAGGCTAGCCTTTGTTGGAGGGAACGATTTTGTTGTCAAAAATCAGGAAATGTCGAGTCGTGCGTTCATTGCCGGTGCCGTCCCGAGGCCTACCGTTGGTGGACGGAGTTGTAACTCCGCACGCTAATAGAAGAGCCTCCTAGCTTTACGTAGACAGTGAAACGTCTTTGCTAGGAAGGCTAACCTTTCTTGGAGGGGAAGGTTTTGTTGGCAAAAATCAGGAAATTTCGAGTCGTGCGTCCATTGCCGGTGCCGTCCCGAGGCCTACCGTTGGTGGACGGAGTTGTAACTCCGCACGCTAATAGAAGAGCCTCTTAGCTTTACGTAGAGAGTGAAAGTGTTTGCTAGGAAGGCTACCTTTTTTTGGAGGGACGATTTTGTTGTCAAAATTCAGGAAATTTCGAGTCGTGCGTCCATTGCCGGTGCTGTCCTGAGGCCTACCGTTGATGGACGGAGTTGTAACTCCGCACGCTAATAGAAGAGCCTCTTAGCTTTATTTAGACAGTGAAACGTCTTTGCTAGGAAGGCTAACTTTTCTTGGAGGGGACGATTTTGTTGTCAAAAATGAGGAAATTTCGAGTCGTGCGTCTATTCCCGGTGCCGTCCCGAGGCCTACCGTTGGTGGACGGAGTTGTAACTCCGCACGCTAATAGAAGAGCCTCCTAGCTTTACGTAGACAGTGAAACGTCTTTGCTAGGAAGGCTAACCTTTCTTGGAGGGGAAGGTTTTGTTGGCAAAAATCAGGAAATTTCGAGTCGTGCGTCCATTGCCGGTGCCGTCCCGAGGCCTACCGTTGGTGGACGGAGTTGTAACTCCGCACGCTAATAGAAGAGCCTCTTAGCTTTACGTAGAGAGTGAAAGTGTTTGCTAGGAAGGCTACCTTTTTTTGGAGGGACGATTTTGTTGTCAAAATTCAGGAAATTTCGAGTCGTGCGTCCATTGCCGGTGCTGTCCTGAGGCCTACCGTTGATGGACGGAGTTGTAACTCCGCACGCTAATAGAAGAGCCTCTTAGCTTTATTTAGACAGTGAAACGTCTTTGCTAGGAAGGCTAACTTTTCTTGGAGGGAACGATTCTGTTGTCAAAAATGAGGAAGTTTCGAGTCGTGTGTCCATTGCCGGTGCCGTCCCGATGCCTACCGTTGGTGGACGGAGTTGTACCTCCGCACGCTAATAGAAGAGCCTCTTAGCTTTATGTAGACAGTGAAACGTCTTTGTTGGGAAGGCTAGCCTTTGTTGGAGGGAACGATTTTGTTGTCAAAAATCAGGAAATTTCGAGTCGTGCGTTCATTGCCGGTGCCGTCCCGAGGCCTACCGTTGGTGGACGGAGTTGTAACTCCGCACGCTAATAGAAGAGCCTCCTAGCTTTACGTAGACAGTGAAACGTCTTTGCTAGGAAGGCTAACCTTTCTTGGAGGGGAAGGTTTTGTTGGCAAAAATCAGGAAATTTCGAGTCGTGCGTCCATTGCCGGTGCCGTCCCGAGGCCTACCGTTGGTGGACGGAGTTGTAACTCCGCACGCTAATAGAAGAGCCTCTTAGCTTTACGTAGAGAGTGAAAGTGTTTGCTAGGAAGGCTACCTTTTTTTGGAGGGACGATTTTGTTGTCAAAATTCAGGAAATTTCGAGTCGTGCGTCCATTGCCGGTGCTGTCCTGAGGCCTACCGTTGATGGACGGAGTTGTAACTCCGCACGCTAATAGAAGAGCCTCTTAGCTTTATTTAGACAGTGAAACGTCTTTGCTAGGAAGGCTAACTTTTCTTGGAGGGGACGATTTTGTTGTCAAAAATGAGGAAATTTCGAGTCGTGCGTCTATTCCCGGTGCCGTCCCGAGGCCTACCGTTGGTGGACGGAGTTGTAACTCCGCACGCTAATAGAAGAGCCTCCTAGCTTTACGTAGACAGTGAAACGTCTTTGCTAGGAAGGCTAACCTTTCTTGGAGGGGAAGGTTTTGTTGGCAAAAATCAGGAAATTTCGAGTCGTGCGTCCATTGCCGGTGCCGTCCCGAGGCCTACCGTTGGTGGACGGAGTTGTAACTCCGCACGCTAATAGAAGAGCCTCTTAGCTTTACGTAGAGAGTGAAAGTGTTTGCTAGGAAGGCTACCTTTTTTTGGAGGGACGATTTTGTTGTCAAAATTCAGGAAATTTCGAGTCGTGCGTCCATTGCCGGTGCTGTCCTGAGGCCTACCGTTGATGGACGGAGTTGTAACTCCGCACGCTAATAGAAGAGCCTCTTAGCTTTATTTAGACAGTGAAACGTCTTTGCTAGGAAGGCTAACTTTTCTTGGAGGGAACGATTCTGTTGTCAAAAATGAGGAAGTTTCGAGTCGTGTGTCCATTGCCGGTGCCGTCCCGATGCCTACCGTTGGTGGACGGAGTTGTACCTCCGCACGCTAATAGAAGAGCCTCTTAGCTTTATGTAGACAGTGAAACGTCTTTGTTGGGAAGGCTAGCCTTTGTTGGAGGGAACGATTTTGTTGTCAAAAATCAGGAAATTTCGAGTCGTGCGTTCATTGCCGGTGCCGTCCCGAGGCCTACCGTTGGTGGACGGAGTTGTAACTCCGCACGCTAATAGAAGAGCCTCTTAGCTTTATTTAGACAGTGAAACGTCTTTGCTAGGAAGGCTAACTTTTCTTGGAGGGGACGATTTTGTTGTCAAAAGTGAGGAAATTTCGAGTCGTGCGTCCATTGCCGGTGCCGTCCCGATGCCTACCGTTGGTGGACAGAGTTGTACCTCCGCACGCTAATAGAAGAGCCTCTTAGCTTTATTTAGACAGTGAAACGTCTTTGCTAGGAAGGCTAACTTTTCTTGGAGGGAACGATTCTGTTGTCAAAAATGAGGAAGTTTCGAGTCGTGTGTCCATTGCCGGTGCCGTCCCGATGCCTACCGTTGGTGGACGGAGTTGTACCTCCGCACGCTAATAGAAGAGCCTCTTAGCTTTATGTAGACAGTGAAACGTCTTTGTTGGGAAGGCTAGCCTTTGTTGGAGGGAACGATTTTGTTGTCAAAAATGAGGAAATTTCGAGTCGTGCGTCCATTGCCGGTGCCGTCCCGATGCCTACCGTTGGTGGACGGAGTTGTTCCTCCGCACGATAATAGAAGAGCCTCTTAGCTTTATGTAGACAGTGAAACGTCTTTGTTGGGAAGGCTAGCCTTTGTTGGAGGGAACGATTTTGTTGTCAAAAATGAGGAAATTTCGAGTCGTGCGTCCATTGCCGGTGCCGTCCCGATGCCTACCGTTGGTGGACGGAGTTGTACCTCCGCACGCTAATAGAAGAGCCTCTTAGCTTTATGTAGACAGTGAAACGTCTTTGTTGGGAAGGCTAGCCTTTGTTGGAGGGAACGATTTTGTTGTCAAAAATCAGGAAATTTCGAGTCGTGCGTTCATTGCCGGTGCCGTCCCGAGGCCTACCGTTGGTGGACGGAGTTGTAACTCCGCACGCTAATAGAAGAGCGTCTTAGCTTTATTTAGACAGTGAAACGTCTTTGCTAGGAAGGCTAACTTTTCTTGGAGGGGACGATTTTGTTGTCAAAAATGAGGAAATTTCGAGTCGTGCGTCCATTGCCGGTGCCGTCCCGATGCCTACCGTTGGTGGACGGAGTTGTTCCTCCGCACGATAATAGAAGAGCCTCTTAGCTTTATGTAGACAGTGAAACGTCTTTGTTGGGAAGGCTAGCCTTTGTTGGAGGGAACGATTTTGTTGTCAAAAATCAGGAAATGTCGAGTCGTGCGTTCATTGCCGGTGCCGTCCCGAGGCCTACCGTTGGTGGACGGAGTTGTAACTCCGCACGCTAATAGAAGAGCCTCTTAGCTTTATTTAGACAGTGAAACGTCTTTGCTAGGAAGGCTAACTTTTCTTGGAGGGAACGATTTTGTTGTCAAAAATGAGGAAATTTCGAGTCGTGCGTCCATTGCCGGTGCCGTCCCGATGCCTACCGTTGGTGGACGGAGTTGTAACTCCGCACGATAATAGAAGAGCCTCTTAGCTTTATGTCGACAGTGAAACGTCTTTGCTGGGAAGGCTAACTTTTCTTGGAGGGAACGATTTTGTTGTCAAAAATGAGGAAATTTCGAGTCGTGCGTCTATTGCCGGTGCCGTCCCGATGCCTACCGTTGGTGGACGGAGTTGTACCTCCGCACGCTAATAGAAGAGCCTCTTAGCTTTATGTAGACAGTGAAACGTCTTTGTTGGGAAGGCTAGCCTTTGTTGGAGGGAACGATTTTGTTGTCAAAAATCAGGAAATTTCGAGTCGTGCGTCTATTCCCGGTGCCGTCCCGAGGCCTACCGTTGGTGGACGGAGTTGTACCTCCGCACGCTAATAGATGAGCCTCTTAGCTTTATGCAGAAAGTGAAACGTCTTTGTTGGGAAGGCTAGCCTTTGTTGGAGGGAACGATTTTGTTGTCAAAAATCAGGAAATTTCGAGTCGTGCGTCCATTGCCGGTGCCGTCCCGAGGCCTACCGTTGGTGGACGGAGTTGTAACTCCGCACGATAATAGAAGAGCCTCTTAGCTTTATGTCGACAGTGAAACGTCTTTGCTGGGAAGGCTAACTTTTCTTGGAGGGGACGATTTTGTTGTCAAAAATCAGGAAATTTCGAGTCGTGCGTCCATTGCCGGTGCCGTCTCGAGGCCTACCGTTGGTGGACGGAGTTGTAACTCCGCACGCTAATAGAAGAGCCTCTTAGCTTTATGTGGACAGTGAAACGTCTTTGCTAGGAAGGCTAACTTTTCTTGGAGGGGACGATTTTGTTGTCAAAAATGAGGAAATTTCGAGTCGTGCGTCTATTCCCGGTGCCGTCCCGAGGCCTACCGTTGGTGGACGGAGTTGTAACTCCGCACGCTAATAGAAGAGCCTCCTAGCTTTACGTAGACAGTGAAACGTCTTTGCTAGGAAGGCTAACCTTTCTTGGAGGGGAAGGTTTTGTTGGCAAAAATCAGGAAATTTCGAGTCGTGCGTCCATTGCCGGTGCCGTCCCGAGGCCTACCGTTGGTGGACGGAGTTGTAACTCCGCACGCTAATAGAAGAGCCTCTTAGCTTTACGTAGAGAGTGAAAGTGTTTGCTAGGAAGGCTACCTTTTTATGGAGGGACGATTTTGTTGTCAAAATTCAGGAAATTTCGAGTCGTGCGTCCATTGCCGGTGCTGTCCTGAGGCCTACCGTTGATGGACGGAGTTGTAACTCCGCACGCTAATAGAAGAGCCTCTTAGCTTTATTTAGACAGTGAAACGTCTTTGCTAGGAAGGCTAACTTTTCTTGGAGGGAACGATTCTGTTGTCAAAAATGAGGAAGTTTCGAGTCGTGTGTCCATTGCCGGTGCCGTCCCGATGCCTACCGTTGGTGGACGGAGTTGTACCTCCGCACGCTAATAGAAGAGCCTCTTAGCTTTATGTAGACAGTGAAACGTCTTTGTTGGGAAGGCTAGCCTTTGTTGGAGGGAACGATTTTGTTGTCAAAAATCAGGAAATTTCGAGTCGTGCGTTCATTGCCGGTGCCGTCCCGAGGCCTACCGTTGGTGGACGGAGTTGTAACTCCGCACGCTAATAGGAGAGCCTCTTAGCTTTATTTAGACAGTGAAACGTCTTTGCTAGGAAGGCTAACTTCTCTTGGAGGGAACGATTTTGTTGTCAAAAATCAGGAAATTTCGAGTCGTGTGTCCATTGCCGGTGCCGTCCCGATGCCTACCGTTGGTTGACGTAGTTGTACCTCCGCACGCTAATAGAAGAGCCTCTTAGCTTTATGTAGACAGTGAAACGTCTTTGTTGGGAAGGCTAGCCTTTGTTGGAGGGAACGATTTTGTTGTCAAAAATCAGGAAATTTCGAGTCGTGCGTTCATTGCCGGTGCCGTCCCGAGGCCTACCGTTGGTGGACGGAGTTGTAACTCCGCACGCTAATAGAAGAGCCTCTTAGCTTTCTTTAGACAGTGAAGCGTCTTTGCTAGGAAGGCTAACTTTTCTTGGAGGGGACGATTTTTTTGTCAAAAATGAGAAATTTTTGGGTCGTGCGTCCATTGCCGGTGCTGTCCTGAGGCCCACCGTTGGTGGACGGAGTTGTAACTCCGCACGATAATAGAAGAGCCTCTTAGCTTTATGTCGACAGTGAAACGTCTTTGCTGGGAAGGCTAACTTTTCTTGGAGGGGACGATTTTGTTGTCAAAAATCAGGAAATTTCGAGTCGTGCGTCCTTTGCCGGTGCCGTCTCGAGGCCTACCGTTGGTGGACGGAGTTGTACCTCCGCACGATAATAGATGAGCCTCTTAGCTTTATGCAGAAAGTGAAACGTCTTTGTTGGGAAGGCTAGCCTTTGTTGAAGGGAACGATTTTGTTGTCAAAAATCAGGAAATTTCGAGTCGTGCGTCCATTGCCGGTGCCGTCCCGAGGCCTACCGTTGGTGGACGGAGTTGTAACTCCGCACGATAATAGAAGAGCCTCTTAGCTTTATGTCGACAGTGAAACGTCTTTGCTGGGAAGGCTAACTTTTCTTGGAGGGGACGATTTTGTTGTCAAAAATCAGGAAATTTCGAGTCGTGCGTCCTTTGCCGGTGCCGTCTCGAGGCCTACCGTTGGTGGACGGAGTTGTACCTGCGCACGCTAATAGAAGAGCCTCTTAGCTTTATGTAGACAGTGAAACGTCTTTGTTGGGAAGGCTAGCCTTTGTTGGAGGGAACGATTTTGTTGTCAAAAATCAGGAAATTTCGAGTCGTGCGTCCATTGCCGGTGCCGTCCCGAGGCCTACCGTTGGCGGACGGAGTTGTAACTCCGCACGATAATAGAAAAGCCTCTTAGCTTTATGTCGACAGTGAAACGTCTTTGCTGGGAAGGCTAACTTTTCTTGGAGGGGACGATTTTGTTGTCAAAAATCAGGAAATTTCGAGTCGTGCGTCCATTGCCGGTGCCGTCTCGAGGCCTACCGTTGGTGGACGGAGTTGTAACTCCGCACGCTAATAGAAGAGCCTCTTAGCTTTATGTAGACAGTGAAACGTCTTTGCTAGGAAGGCTAACTTTTCTTGGAGGGGACGATTTTGTTGTCAAAAATGAGGAAATTTCGAGTCGTGCGTCTATTCCCGGTGCCGTCCCGAGGCCTACCGTTGGTGGACGGAGTTGTAACTCCGCACGCTAATAGAAGAGCCTCCTAGCTTTACGCAGACAGTGAAACGTCTTTGCTAGGAAGGCTAACTTTTCTTGGAGGGGACGATTTTGTTGTCAAAAATGAGGAAATTTCGAGTCGTGCGTCCATTGCCGGTGTCGTCCCGATGCCTACCGTTGGTGGACGGAGTTGTACCTCCGCACGCTAATAGAAGAGCCTCTTAGCTTTATTTAGACAGTGAAACGTCTTTGCTAGGAAGGCTAACTTTTCTTGGAGGGAACGATTCTGTTGTCAAAAATGAGGAAGTTTCGAGTCGTGTGTCCATTGCCGGTGCCGTCCCGATGCCTACCGTTGGTGGACGGAGTTGTACCTCCGCACGCTAATAGAAGAGCCTCTTAGCTTTATGTAGACAGTGAAACGTCTTTGTTGGGAAGGCTAGCCTTTGTTGGAGGGAACGATTTTGTTGTCAAAAATCAGGAAATTTCGAGTCGTGCGTTCATTGCCGGTGCCGTCCCGAGGCCTACCGTTGGTGGACGGAGTTGTAACTCCGCACGCTAATAGGAGAGCCTCTTAGCTTTATTTAGACAGTGAAACGTCTTTGCTAGGAAGGCTAACTTCTCTTGGAGGGAACGATTTTGTTGTCAAAAATCAGGAAATTTCGAGTCGTGTGTCCATTGCCGGTGCCGTCCCGATGCCTACCGTTGGTTGACGTAGTTGTACCTCCGCACGCTAATAGAAGAGCCTCTTAGCTTTATGTAGACAGTGAAACGTCTTTGTTGGGAAGGCTAGCCTTTGTTGGAGGGAACGATTTTGTTGTCAAAAATCAGGAAATTTCGAGTCGTGCGTTCATTGCCGGTGCCGTCCCGAGGCCTACCGTTGGTGGACGGAGTTGTAACTCCGCACGCTAATAGAAGAGCCTCTTAGCTTTCTTTAGACAGTGAAGCGTCTTTGCTAGGAAGGCTAACTTTTCTTGGAGGGGACGATTTTTTTGTCAAAAATGAGAAATTTTTGGGTCGTGCGTCCATTGCCGGTGCTGTCCTGAGGCCCACCGTTGGTGGACGGAGTTGTAACTCCGCACGATAATAGAAGAGCCTCTTAGCTTTATGTCGACAGTGAAACGTCTTTGCTGGGAAGGCTAACTTTTCTTGGAGGGGACGATTTTGTTGTCAAAAATCAGGAAATTTCGAGTCGTGCGTCCTTTGCCGGTGCCGTCTCGAGGCCTACCGTTGGTGGACGGAGTTGTACCTCCGCACGATAATAGATGAGCCTCTTAGCTTTATGCAGAAAGTGAAACGTCTTTGTTGGGAAGGCTAGCCTTTGTTGAAGGGAACGATTTTGTTGTCAAAAATCAGGAAATTTCGAGTCGTGCGTCCATTGCCGGTGCCGTCCCGAGGCCTACCGTTGGTGGACGGAGTTGTAACTCCGCACGATAATAGAAGAGCCTCTTAGCTTTATGTCGACAGTGAAACGTCTTTGCTGGGAAGGCTAACTTTTCTTGCAGGGGACGATTTTGTTGTCAAAAATCAGGAAATTTCGAGTCGTGCGTCCTTTGCCGGTGCCGTCTCGAGGCCTACCGTTGGTGGACGGAGTTGTACCTGCGCACGCTAATAGAAGAGCCTCTTAGCTTTATGTAGACAGTGAAACGTCTTTGTTGGGAAGGCTAGCCTTTGTTGGAGGGAACGATTTTGTTGTCAAAAATCAGGAAATTTCGAGTCGTGCGTCCATTGCCGGTGCCGTCCCGAGGCCTACCGTTGGTGGACGGAGTTGTAACTCCGCACGATAATAGAAAAGCCTCTTAGCTTTATGTCGACAGTGAAACGTCTTTGCTGGGAAGGCTAACTTTTCTTGGAGGGGACGATTTTGTTGTCAAAAATCAGGAAATTTCGAGTCGTGCGTCCATTGCCGGTGCCGTCTCGAGGCCTACCGTTGGTGGACGGAGTTGTAACTCCGCACGCTAATAGAAGAGCCTCTTAGCTTTATGTAGACAGTGAAACGTCTTTGCTAGGAAGGCTAACTTTTCTTGGAGGGGACGATTTTGTTGTCAAAAATCAGGAAATTTCGAGTCGTGCGTCTATTCCCGGTGCCGTCCCGAGGCCTACCGTTGGTGGACGGAGTTGTAACTCCGCACGCTAATAGAAGAGCCTCCTAGCTTTACGCAGACAGTGAAACGTCTTTGCTAGGAAGGCTAACTTTTCTTGGAGGGGACGATTTTGTTGTCAAAAATGAGGAAATTTCGAGTCGTGCGTCCATTGCCGGTGTCGTCCCGATGCCTACCGTTGGTGGACGGAGTTGTACCTCCGCACGCTAATAGAAGAGCCTCTTAGCTTTATGTAGACAGTGAAACGTCTTTGCTAGGAAGGCTAACTTTTCTTGGAGGGGACGATTTTGTTGTCAAAAATGAGGAAATTTCGAGTCGTGCGTCCATTGCCGGTGCCGTCCCGATGCCTACCGTTGGTGGACGGAGTTGTTCCTCCGCACGATAATAGAAGAGCCTCTTAGCTTTATGTAGACAGTGAAACGTCTTTGCTAGGAAGGCTAACTTTTCTTGGAGGGGACGATTTTGTTGTCAAAAATGAGGAAATTTCGAGTCGTGCGTTCATTGCCGGTGCCGTCCCGAGGCCTACCGTTGGTGGACGGAGTTGTAACTCCGCACGCTAATAGAAGAGCCTCTTAGCTTTATTTAGACAGTGAAACGTCTTTGCTAGGAAGGCTAACTTTTCTTGGAGGGGACGATTTTGTTGTCAAAAATGAGGAAATTTCGAGTCGTGCGTCCATTGCCGGTGCCGTCCCGATGCCTACCGTTGGTGGACGGAGTTGTTCCTCCGCACGATAATAGAAGAGCCTCTTAGCTTTATGTAGACAGTGAAACGTCTTTATTGGGAAGGGTAGCCTTTGTTGGAGGGAACGATTTTGTTGTCAAAATTCAGGAAATTTCGAGTCGTGCGTTCATTGCCGGTGCCGTCCCGAGGCCTACCGTTGGTGGACGGAGTTGTAACTCCGCACGCTAGTAGAAGAGCCTCTTAGCTTTATGTAGACAGTGAAACGTCTTTGCTAGGAAGGCTAACTTTTCTTGGAGGGGACGATATTGTTGTCAAAAATCAGGAAATTTCGAGTCGTGCGTTCATTGCCGGTGCCGTCCCGAGGCCTACCGTTGGTGGACGGAGTTGTAACTCCGCAGGATAATAGAAGAGCCTCTTAGCTTTATGTCGACAGTGAAACGTCTTTGCTGGGAAGGCTAACTTTTCTTGGAGGGAACGATTTTGTTGTCAAAAATGAGGAAATTTCGAGTCGTGCGTCTATTGCCGGTGCCGTCCCGATGCCTACCGTTGGTGGACGGAGTTGTACCTCCGCACGCTAATAGAAGAGCCTCTTAGCTTTATGTAGACAGTGAAACGTCTTTGTTGGGAAGGCTAGCCTTTGTTGGAGGGAACGATTTTGTTGTCAAAAATCAGGAAATTTCGAGTCGTGCGTCTATTCCCGGTGCCGTCCCGAGGCCTACCGTTGGTGGACGGAGTTGTAACTCCGCACGCTAATAGAAGAGCCTCTTAGCTTTATTTAGACAGTGAAGCGTCTTTGCTAGGAAGGCTAACTTTTCTTGGAGGGGACGATTTTTTTGTCAAAAATGAGAAATTTTTGGGTCGTGCGTCCATTGCCGGTGCTGTCCTGAGGCCCACCGTTGGTGGACGGAGTTGTAACTCCGCACGATAATAGAAGAGCCTCTTAGCTTTATGTCGACAGTGAAACGTCTTTGCTGGGAAGGCTAACTTTTCTTGGAGGGGACGATTTTGTTGTCAAAAATCAGGAAATTTCGAGTCGTGCGTCCTTTGCCGGTGCCGTCCCGAGGCCTACCGTTGGTGGACGGAGTTGTAACTCCGCACGCTAATAGAAGAGCCTCTTAGCTTTATGTAGACAGTGAAACGTCTTTGTTGGGAAGGCTAGCCTTTGTTGGAGGGAACGATTTTGTTGTCAAAAATCAGGAAATTTCGAGTCGTGCGTCCATTGCCGGTGCCGTCCCGAGGCCTACCGTTGGTGGACGGAGTTGTAACTCCGCACGATAATAGAAGAGCCTCTTAGCTTTATGTCGACAGTGAAACGTCTTTGCTGGGAAGGCTAACTTTTCTTGGAGGGGACGATTTTGTTGTCAAAAATCAGGAAATTTCGAGTCGTGCGTCCATTGCCGGTGCCGTCTCGAGGCCTACCGTTGGTGGACGGAGTTGTAACTCCGCACGCTAATAGAAGAGCCTCTTAGCTTTATGTAGACAGTGAAACGTCTTTGCTAGGAAGGCTAACTTTTCTTGGAGGGGACGATATTGTTGTCAAAAATCAGTAAATTTCGAGTCGTGCGTCTATTCCCGGTGCCGTCCCGAGGCCTACCGTTGGTGGACGGAGTTGTAACTCCGCACGCTAATAGAAGAGCCTCCTAGCTTTACGTAGACAGTGAAACGTCTTTGCTAGGAAGGCTAACCTTTCTTGGAGGGGAAGGTTTTGTTGGCAAAAATCAGGAAATTTCGAGTCGTGCGTCCATTGCCGGTGCCGTCCCGAGGCCTACCGTTGGTGGACGGAGTTGTAACTCCGCACGATAATAGAAGAGCCTCTTAGCTTTATGTCGACAGTGAAACGTCTTTGCTGGGAAGGCTAACTTTTCTTGGAGGGGACGATTTTGTTGTCAAAAATCAGGAAATTTCGAGTCGTGCGTCCTTTGCCGGTGCCGTCTCGAGGCCTACCGTTGGTGGACGGAGTTGTAACTCCGCACGCTAATAGAAGAGCCTCTTAGCTTTATGTAGACAGTGAAACGTCTTTGCTAGGAAGGCTAACTTTTCTTGGAGGGGACGATTTTGTTGTCAAAAATCAGGAAATTTCGAGTCGTGCGTCTATTCCCGGTGCCGTCCCGAGGCCTACCGTTGGTGGACGGAGTTGTAACTCCGCACGCTAATAGAAGAGCCTCCTAGCTTTACGCAGACAGTGAAACGTCTTTGCTAGGAAGGCTAACTTTTCTTGGAGGGGACGATTTTGTTGTCAAAAATCAGGAAATTTCGAGTCGTGCGTCCATTGCCGGTGCTGTCCTGAGGCCTACCGTTGATGGACGGAGTTGTACCTCCGCACGCTAATAGAAGAGCCTCTTAGCTTTATGTAGACAGTGAAACGTCTTTGTTGGGAAGGCTAGCCTTTGTTGGAGGGAACGCTTTTGTTGTCAAAAATCAGGAAATTTCGAGTCGTGCGTTCATTGCCGGTGCCGTCCCGAGGCCTACCGTTGGTGGACGGAGTTGTAACTCCGCACGCTAATAGGAGAGCCTCTTAGCTTTATTTAGACAGTGAAACGTCTTTGCTAGGAAGGCTAACTTTTCTTGGAGGGAACGATTCTGTTGTCAAAAATGAGGAAGTTTCGAGTCGTGTGTCCATTGCCGGTGCCGTCCCGATGCCTACCGTTGGTGGACGGAGTTGTACCTCCGCACGCTAATAGAAGAGCCTCCTAGCTTTACGCAGACAGTGAAACGTCTTTGCTAGGAAGGCTAACTTTTCTTGGAGGGGACGATTTTGTTGTCAAAAATCAGGAAATTTCGAGTCGTGCGTCCATTGCCGGTGCTGTCCTGAGGCCTACCGTTGATGGACGGAGTTGTAACTCCGCACGCTAATAGAAGAGCCTCTTAGATTTACGTAGACAGTAAAAGTGTTTGCTAGGAAGGCTACCTTTTTTTGGAGGGACGATTTTGTTGTCAAAAATCAGGAAATTTCGAGTCGTGCGTCCATTGCTGGTGCTGTCCTGAGGCCTACCGTTGATGGACGGAGTTGTAACTCCGCACGCTAATAGAAGAGCCTCTTAGCTTTACGTAGACAGTAAAAGTGTTTGCTAGGAAGGCTACCTTTTTTTGGAGGGACGATTTTGTTGTCAAAAATCAGGAAATTTCGAGTCGTGCGTCCACTGCCGGTGCTGTCCTGAGGCCTACCGTTGATGGACGGAGTTGTACCTCCGCACGCTAATAGAAGAGCCTCTTAGCTTTATGTAGACAGTGAAACGTCTTTGTTGGGAAGGCTAGCCTTTGTTGGAGGGAACGATTTTGTTGTCAAAAATCAGGAAATTTCGAGTCGTGCGTTCATTGCCGGTGCCGTCCCGAGGCCTACCGTTGGTGGACGGAGTTGTAACTCCGCACGCTAATAGGAGAGCCTCTTAGCTTTATTTAGACAGTGAAACGTCTTTGCTAGGAAGGCTAACTTTTCTTGGAGGGAACGATTCTGTTGTCAAAAATGAGGAAGTTTCGAGTCGTGTGTCCATTGCCGGTGCCGTCCCGATGCCTACCGTTGGTGGACGGAGTTGTACCTCCGCACGCTAATAGAAGAGCCTCTTAGCTTTATGTAGACAGTGAAACGTCTTTGTTGGGAAGGCTAGCCTTTGTTGGAGGGAACGATTTTGTTGTCAAAAATCAGGAAATTTCGAGTCGTGCGTTCATTGCCGGTGCCGTCCCGAGGCCTACCGTTGGTGGACGGAGTTGTAACTCCGCACGCTAATAGGAGAGCCTCTTAGCTTTATTTAGACAGTGAAACGTCTTTGCTAGGAAGGCTAACTTTTCTTGGAGGGAACGATTTTGTTGTCAAAAATCAGGAAATTTCGAGTCGTGCGTTCATTGCCGGTGCTGTCCCGAGGCCTACCGTTGGTGGACGGAGTTGTAACTCCGCACGCTAATAGAAGAGCCTCTTAGCTTTATTTAGACAGTGAAGCGTCTTTGCTAGGAAGGCTAACTTTTCTTGGAGGGGACGATTTTTTTGTCAAAAATGAGAAATTTTTGGGTCGTGCGTCCATTGCCGGTGCTGTCCTGAGGCCCACCGTTGGTGGACGGAGTTGTAACTCCGCACGATAATAGAAGAGCCTCTTAGCTTTATGTCGACAGTGAAACGTCCTTGCTGGGAAGGCTAACTTTTCTTGGAGGGGACGATTTTGTTGTCAAAAATCAGGAAATTTCGAGTCGTGCGTCCTTTGCCGGTGCCGTCTCGAGGCCTACCGTTGGTGGACGGAGTTGTACCTCCGCACGATAATAGATGAGCCTCTTAGCTTTATGCAGAAAGTGAAACGTCTTTGTTGGGAAGGCTAGCCTTTGTTGAAGGGAACGATTTTGTTGTCAAAAATCAGGAAATTTCGAGTCGTGCGTCCATTGCCGGTGCCGTCCCGAGGCCTACCATTGGTGGACGGAGTTGTAACTCCGCACGCTAATAGAAGAGCCTCTTAGCTTTACGTAGACAGTAAAAGTGTTTGCTAGGAAGGCTACCTTTTTTTGGAGGGACCATTTTGTTGTCAAAAATCAGGAAATTTCGAGTCGTGCGTCCATTGCCGGTGCTGTCCTGAGGCCTACCGTTGATGGACGGAGTTGTAACTCCGCACGCTAATAGAAGAGCCTCTTAGCTTTATTTAGACAGTGAAACGTCTTTGCTAGGAAGGCTAACTTTTCTTGGAGGGAACGATTCTGTTGTCAAAAATGAGGAAGTTTCGAGTCGTGTGTCCATTGCCGGTGCCGTCCCGATGCCTACCGTTGGTGGACGGAGTTGTACCTCCGCACGCTAATAGAAGAGCCTCTTAGCTTTATGTAGACAGTGAAACGTCTTTGTTGGGAAGGCTAGCCTTTGTTGGAGGGAACGATTTTGTTGTCAAAAATCAGGAAATTTCGAGTCGTGCGTTCATTGCCGGTGCCGTCCCGAGGCCTACCGTTGGTGGACGGAGTTGTAACTCCGCACGCTAATAGGAGAGCCTCTTAGCTTTATTTAGACAGTGAAACGTCTTTGCTAGGAAGGCTAACTTTTCTTGGAGGAGACGATTTTGTTGTCAAAAATCAGGAAATTTCGAGTCGTGCGTCCATTGCCGGTGCCGTCCCGATGCCTACCGTTGGTGGACGGAGTTGTACCTCCGCACGCTAATAGAAGAGCCTCTTAGCTTTATGTAGACAGTGAAACGTCTTTGTTGGGAAGGCTAGCCTTTGTTGGAGGGAACGATTTTGTTGTCAAAAATCAGGAAATTTCGAGTCGTGCGTTCATTGCCGGTGCCGTCCCGAGGCCTACCGTTGGTGGACGGAGTTGTAACTCCGCACGCTAATAGAAGAGCCTCTTAGCTTTATTTAGACAGTGAAGCGTCTTTGCTAGGAAGGCCAACTTTTCTTGGAGGGGACGATTTTTTTGTCAAAAATGAGAAATTTTTGGGTCGTGCGTCCATTGCCGGTGCTGTCCTGAGGCCCACCGTTGGTGGACGGAGTTGTAACTCCGCACGATAATAGAAGAGCCTCTTAGCTTTATGTCGACAGTGAAACGTCTTTGCTGGGAAGGCTAACTTTTCTTGGAGGGGACGATTTTGTTGTCAAAAATCAGGAAATTTCGAGTCGTGCGTCCTTTGCCGGTGCCGTCTCGAGGCCTACCGTTGGTGGACGGAGTTGTACCTCCGCACGATAATAGATGAGCCTCTTAGCTTTATGCAGAAAGTGAAACGTCTTTGTTGGGAAGGCTAGCCTTTGTTGAAGGGAACGATTTTGTTGTCAAAAATCAGGAAATTTCGAGTCGTGCGTCCATTGCCGGTGCCGTCCCGAGGCCTACCGTTGGTGGACGGAGTTGTAACTCCGCACGATAATGGAAGAGCCTCTTAGCTTTATGTCGACAGTGAAACGTCTTTGCTGGGAAGGCTAACTTTTCTTGGAGGGGACGATTTTGTTGTCAAAAATCAGGAAATTTCGAGTCGTGCGTTCATTGCCGGTGCCGTCCCGAGGCCTACCGTTGGTGGACGGAGTTGTAACTCCGCACGCTAATAGGAGAGCCTCTTAGCTTTATTTAGACAGTGAAACGTCTTTGCTAGGAAGGCTAACTTTTCTTGGAGGAGACGATTTTGTTGTCAAAAATGAGGAAATTTCGAGTCGTGCGTCCATTGCCGGTGCCGTCCCGATGCCTACCGTTGGTGGACAGAGTTGTACCTCCGCACGCTAATAGAAGAGCCTCTTAGCTTTATGTAGACAGTGAAACGTCTTTGTTGGGAAGGCTAGCCTTTGTTGGAGGGAACGATTTTGTTGTCAAAAATCAGGAAATTTCGAGTCGTGCGTTCATTGCCGGTGCCGTCCCGAGGCCTACCGTTGGTGGACGGAGTTGTAACTCCGCACGCTAATAGAAGAGCCTCTTAGCTTTATTTAGACAGTGAAACGTCTTTGCTAGGAAGGCTAACTTTTCTTGGAGGGGACGATTTTGTTGTCAAAAGTGAGGAAATTTCGAGTCGTGCGTCCATTGCCGGTGCCGTCCCGATGCCTACCGTTGGTGGACAGAGTTGTACCTCCGCACGCTAATAGAAGAGCCTCTTAGCTTTATTTAGACAGTGAAACGTCTTTGCTAGGAAGGCTAACTTTTCTTGGAGGGAACGATTCTGTTGTCAAAAATGAGGAAGTTTCGAGTCGTGTGTCCATTGCCGGTGCCGTCCCGATGCCTACCGTTGGTGGACGGAGTTGTACCTCCGCACGCTAATAGAAGAGCCTCTTAGCTTTATGTAGACAGTGAAACGTCTTTGTTGGGAAGGCTAGCCTTTGTTGGAGGGAACGATTTTGTTGTCAAAAATGAGGAAATTTCGAGTCGTGCGTCCATTGCCGGTGCCGTCCCGATGCCTACCGTTGGTGGACGGAGTTGTTCCTCCGCACGATAATAGAAGAGCCTCTTAGCTTTATGTAGACAGTGAAACGTCTTTGTTGGGAAGGCTAGCCTTTGTTGGAGGGAACGATTTTGTTGTCAAAAATGAGGAAATTTCGAGTCGTGCGTCCATTGCCGGTGCCGTCCCGAGGCCTACCGTTGGTGGACGGAGTTGTAACTCCGCACGATAATAGAAGAGCCTCTTAGCTTTATGTCGACAGTGAAACGTCTTTGCTGGGAAGGCTAACTTTTCTTGGAGGGAACGATTTTGTTGTCAAAAATGAGGAAATTTCGAGTCGTGCGTCTATTGCCGGTGCCGTCCTGATGCCTACCGTTGGTGGACGGAGTTGTACCTCCGCACGCTAATAGAAGAGCCTCTTAGCTTTATGTAGACAGTGAAACGTCTTTGTTGGGAAGGCTAGCCTTTGTTGGAGGGAACGATTTTGTTGTCAAAAATCAGGAAATTTCGAGTCGTGCGTCTATTCCCGGTGCCGTTCCGAGGCCTACCGTTGGTGGACGGAGTTGTAACTCCGCACGCTAATAGAAGAGCCTCTTAGTTTTATTTAGACAGTGAAGCGTCTTTGCTAGGAAGGCCAACTTTTCTTGGAGGGGACGATTTTTTTGTCAAAAATGAGAAATTTCTGGGTCGTGCGTCCATTGCCGGTGCTGTCCTGAGGCCCACCGTTGGTGGACGGAGTTGTAACTCCGCACGATAATAGAAGAGCCTCTTAGCTTTATGTAGACAGTGAAACGTCTTTGTTGGGAAGGCTAGCCTTTGTTGGAGGGAACGATTTTGTTGTCAAAAATGAGGAAATTTCGAGTCGTGCGTCTATTGCCGGTGCCGTCCTGATGCCTACCGTTGGTGGACGGAGTTGTACCTCCGCACGCTAATAGAAGAGCCTCTTAGCTTTATGTAGACAGTGAAACGTCTTTGTTGGGAAGGCTAGCCTTTGTTGGAGGGAACGATTTTGTTGTCAAAAATGAGGAAATTTCGAGTCGTGCGTCCATTGCCGGTGCCGTCCCGATGCCTACCGTTGGTGGACGGAGTTGTTCCTCCGCACGATAATAGAAGAGCCTCTTAGCTTTATGTAGACAGTGAAACGTCTTTGTTGGGAAGGCTAGCCTTTGTTGGAGGGAACGATTTTGTTGTCAAAAATGAGGAAATTTCGAGTCGTGCGTCCATTGCCGGTGCCGTCCCGAGGCCTACCGTTGGTGGACGGAGTTGTAACTCCGCACGATAATAGAAGAGCCTCTTAGCTTTATGTCGACAGTGAAACGTCTTTGCTGGGAAGGCTAACTTTTCTTGGAGGGAACGATTTTGTTGTCAAAAATGAGGAAATTTCGAGTCGTGCGTCTATTGCCGGTGCCGTCCTGATGCCTACCGTTGGTGGACGGAGTTGTACCTCCGCACGCTAATAGAAGAGCCTCTTAGCTTTATGTAGACAGTGAAACGTCTTTGTTGGGAAGGCTAGCCTTTGTTGGAGGGAACGATTTTGTTGTCAAAAATCAGGAAATTTCGAGTCGTGCGTCTATTCCCGGTGCCGTTCCGAGGCCTACCGTTGGTGGACGGAGTTGTAACTCCGCACGATAATAGAAGAGCCTCTTAGCTTTATGTCGACAGTGAAACGTCTTTGCTGGGAAGGCTAGCTTTTCTTGGAGGGGACGATTTTGTTGTCAAAAATCAGGAAATTTCGAGTCGTGCGTCCTTTGCCGGTGCCGTCTCGAGGCCTACCGTTGGTGGACGGAGTTGTACCTCCGCACGCTAATAGATGAGCCTCTTAGCTTTATGCAGAAAGTGAAACGTCTTTGTTGGGAAGGCTAGCCTTTGTTGGAGGGAACGATTTTGTTGTCAAAAATCAGGAAATTTCGAGTCGTGCGTCCATTGCCGGTGCCGTCCCGAGGCCTACCGTTGGTGGACGGAGTTGTAACTCCGCACGATAATAGAAGAGCCTCTTAGCTTTATGTCGACAGTGAAACGTCTTTGCTGGGAAGGCTAACTTTTCTTGGAGGGGACGATTTTGTTGTCAAAAATCAGGAAATTTCGAGTCGTGCGTCCATTGCCGGTGCCGTCTCGAGGCCTACCGTTGGTGAACGGAGTTGTAACTCCGCACGCTAATAGAAGAGCCTCTTAGCTTTATGTAGACAGTGAAACGTCTTTGCTAGGAAGGCTAACTTTTCTTGGAGGGGACGATTTTGTTGTCAAAAATCAGGAAATTTCGAGTCGTGCGTCTATTCCCGGTGCCGTCCCAAGGCTTACCGTTGGTGGACGGAGTTGTAACTCCGCACGCTAATAGAAGAGCCTCCTAGCTTTACGTAGACAGTGAAACGTCTTTGCTAGGAAGGCTAACCTTTCTTGGAGGGGAAGGTTTTGTTGGCAAAAATCAGGAAATTTCGAGTCGTGCGTCCATTGCCGGTGCCGTCCCGAGGCCTACCGTTGGTGGACGGAGTTGTAACTCCGCACGCTAATAGAAGAGCCTCTTAGCTTTACGTAGAGAGTGAAAGTGTTTGCTAGGAAGGCTACCTTTTTTTGGAGGGACGATTTTGTTGTCAAAAATCAGGAAATTTCGAGTCGTGCGTCCATTGCCGGTGCTGTCCTGAGGCCTACCGTTGATGGACGGAGTTGTAACTCCGCACGCTAATAGAAGAGCCTCTTAGCTTTATGTAGACAGTGAAACGTCTTTGTTGGGAAGGCTAGCCTTTGTTGGAGGGAACGATTTTGTTGTCAAAAATCAGGAAATTTCGAGTCGTGCGTTCATTGCCGGTGCCGTCCCGAGGCCTACCGTTGGTGGACGGAGTTGTAACTCCGCACGCTAATAGAAGAGCCTCTTAGCTTTATGTAGACAGTGAAACGTCTTTGTTGGGAAGGCTAGCCTTTGTTGGAGGGAACGATTTTGTTGTCAAAAATCAGGAAATTTCGAGTCGTGCGTTCATTGCCGGTGCCGTCCCGAGGCCTACCGTTGGTGGACGGAGTTGTAACTCCGCACGCTAATAGGAGAGCCTCTTAGCTTTATTTAGACAGTGAAACGTCTTTGCTAGGAAGCCTAACTTTTCTTGGAGGGAACGATTTTGTTGTCAAAAATCAGGAAATTTCGAGTCGTGTGTCCATTGCCGGTGCCGTCCCGATGCCTACCGTTGGTGGACGGAGTTGTACCTCCGCACGCTAATAGAAGAGCCTCTTAGCTTTATGTAGACAGTGAAACGTCTTTGTTGGGAAGGCTAGCCTTTGTTGGAGGGAACGATTTTGTTGTCAAAAATCAGGAAATTTCGAGTCGTGCGTTCATTGCCGGTGCCGTCCCGAGGCCTACCGTTGGTGGACGGAGTTGTAACTCCGCACGCTAATAGGAGAGCCTCTTAGCTTTATTTAGACAGTGAAGCGTCTTTGCTAGAAAGGCTAACTTTTCTTGGAGGGGACGATTTTTTTGTCAAAAATGAGAAATTTTTGGGTCGTGCGTCCATTGCCGGTGCTGTCCTGAGGCCCACCGTTGGTGGACGGAGTTGTAACTCCGCACGATAATAGAAGAGCCTCTTAGCTTTATGTCGACAGTGAAACGTCTTTGCTGGGAAGGCTAACTTTTCTTGGAGGGAACGATTTTGTTGTCAAAAATCAGGAAACTTCGAGTCGTGCGTCCTTTGCCGGTGCCGTCCCGAGGCCTACCATTGGTGGACGGAGTTGTAACTCCGCACGATAATAGAAGAGCCTCTTAGCTTTATGTCGACAGTGAAACGTCTTTGCTGGGAAGGCTAATTTTTCTTGGAGGGGACGATTTTGTTGTCAAAAATCAGGAAATTTCGAGTCGTGCGTCCATTGCTGGTGCCGTCCCGAGGCCTACGATTGGTGGACGGAGTTGTAACTCCGCACGCTAATAGAAGAGCCTCTTAGCTTTACGTAGAGAGTGAAAGTGTTTGCTAGGAAGGCTACCTTTTTTTGGAGGGACGATTTTGTTGCCAAAAATCAGGAAATTTCGAGTCGTGCGTCCATTGCCGGTGCCGTCCCGATGCCTACCGTTGGTGGACGGAGTTGTACCTCCGCACGCTAATAGAAGAGCCTCTTAGCTTTATGTAGACAGTGAAACGTCTTTGTTGGGAAGGCTAGCCTTTGTTGGAGGGAACGATTTTGTTGTCAAAAATCAGGAAATTTCGAGTCGTGCGTTCATTGCCGGTGCCGTCCCGATGCCTACCGTTGGTGGACGGAGTTGTAACTCCGCACGCTAATAGGAGAGCCTCTTAGCTTTATTTAGACAGTGAAGCGTCTTTGCTAGAAAGGCTAACTTTTCTTGGAGGGGACGATTTTTTTGTCAAAAATGAGAAATTTTTGGGTCGTGCGTCCATTGCCGGTGCTGTCCTGAGGCCCACCGTTGGTGGACGGAGTTGTAACTCCGCACGATAATAGAAGAGCCTCTTAGCTTTATGTCGACAGTGAAAAGTCTTTGCTGGGAAGGCTAACTTTTCTTGGAGGGGACGATTTTGTTGTCAAAAATCAGGAAACTTCGAGTCGTGCGTCCTTTGCCGGTGCCGTCCCGAGGCCTACCATTGGTGGACGGAGTTGTAACTCCGCACGATAATAGAAGAGCCTCTTAGCTTTATGTCGACAGTGAAACGTCTTTGCTGGGAAGGCTAATTTTTCTTGGAGGGGACGATTTTGTTGTCAAAAATCAGGAAATTTCGAGTCGTGCGTCCATTGCTGGTGCCGTCCCGAGGCCTACGATTGGTGGACGGAGTTGTAACTCCGCACGCTAATAGAAGAGCCTCTTAGCTTTACGTAGAGAGTGAAAGTGTTTGCTAGGAAGGCTACCTTTTTTTGGAGGGACGATTTTGTTGCCAAAAATCAGGAAATTTCGAGTCGTGCGTCCATTGCCGGTGCTGTCCTGAGGCCTACCGTTGATGGACGGAGTTGTAACTCCGCACGCTAATAGAAGAGCCTCTTAGCTTTATTTGGACAGTGAAACGTCTTTGCTAGGAAGGCTAACTTTTCTTGGAGGGAACGATTCTGTTGTCAAAAATGAGGAAGTTTCGAGTCGTGTGTCCATTGCCGGTGCCGTCCCGATGCCTACCGTTGGTGGACGGAGTTGTACCTCCGCACGCTAATAGAAGAGCCTCTTAGCTTTATGTAGACAGTGAAACGTCTTTGTTGGGAAGGCTAGCCTTTGTTGGAGGGAACGATTTTGTTGTCAAAAATCAGGAAATTTCGAGTCGTGCGTTCATTGCCGGTGCCGTCCCGAGGCCTACCGTTGGTGGACGGAGTTGTAACTCCGCACGCTAATAGGAGAGCCTCTTAGCTTTATTTAGACAGTGAAACGTCTTTGCTAGGAAGGCTAACTTTTCTTGGAGGGAACGATTTTGTTGTCAAAAATCAGGAAATTTCGAGTCGTGTGTCCATTGCCGGTGCCGTCCCGATGCCTACCGTTGGTGGACGGAGTTGTACCTCCGCACGCTAATAGAAGAGCCTCTTAGCTTTATGTAGACAGTGAAACGTCTTTGTTGGGAAGGCTAGCCTTTGTTGGAGGGAACGATTTTGTTGTCAAAAATCAGGAAATTTCGAGTCGTGCGTTCATTGCCGGTGCCGTCCCGAGGCCTACCGTTGGTGGACGGAGTTGTAACTCCGCACGCTAATAGAAGCGCCTCTTAGCTTTATTTAGACAGTGAAGCGTCTTTGCTAGGAAGGCTAACTTTTCTTGGAGGGGACGATTTTTTTGTCAAAAATGAGAAATTTTTGGGTCGTGCGTCCATTGCCGGTGCTGTCCTGAGGCCCACCGTTGGTGGACGGAGTTGTAACTCCGCACGATAATAGAAGAGCCTCTTAGCTTTATGTCGACAGTGAAACGTCTTTGCTGGGAAGGCTAACTTTTCTTGGAGGGGACGATTTTGTTGTCAAAAATCAGGAAATTTCGAGTCGTGCGTCCTTTGCCGGTGCCGTCCCGAGGCCTACCATTGGTGGACGGAGTTGTAACTCCGCACGATAATAGAAGAGCCTCCTAGCTTTATGTCGACAGTGAAACGTCTTTGCTGGGAAGGCTAACTTTTCTTGGAGGGGACGATTTTGTTGTCAAAAATCAGGAAATTTCGAGTCGTGCGTCCATTGCCGGTGCCGTCCCGAGGCCTACGATTGGTGGACGGAGTTGTAACTCCGCAGGCTAATAGAAGAGCCTCTTAGCTTTACGTAGAGAGTGAAAGTGTTTGCTAGTAAGGCTACCTTTTTTTGGAGGGACGATTTTGTTGTCAAAAATCAGGAAATTTCGAGTCGTGCGTCCATTGCCGGTGCTGTCCTGAGGCCTACCGTTGATGGACGGAGTTGTAACTCCGCACGCTAATAGAAGAGCCTCTTAGCTTTATTTGGACAGTGAAACGTCTTTGCTAGGAAGGCTAACTTTTCTTGGAGGGAACGATTCTGTTGTCAAAAATGAGGAAGTTTCGAGTCGTGTGTCCATTGCCGGTGCCGTCCCGATGCCTACCGTTGGTGGACGGAGTTGTACCTCCGCACGCTAATAGAAGAGCCTCTTAGCTTCACGTAGACAGTGAAACGTCTTTGTTGGGAAGGCTAGCCTTTGTTGGAGGGAACGATTTTGTTGTCAAAAATCAGGAAATTTCGAGTCGTGCGTGCATTGCCGGTGCCGTCCCGAGGCCTACCGTTGGTGGACGGAGTTGTAACTCCGCACGATAATAGAAGAGCCTCTTAGCTTTATTTAGACAGTGAAACGTCTTTGCTAGGAAGGCTAACTTTTCTTGGAGGGGACGATTTTGTTGTCAAAAATGAGGAAATTTCGAGTCGTGCGTCCATTGCCGGTGCCGTCCCGATGCCTACCGTTGGTGGACGGAGTTGTTCCTCCGCACGATAATAGAAGAGCCTTTTAGCTTTATGTAGACAGTGAAACGTCTTTGTTGGGAAGGCTAGCCTTTGTTGGAGGGAACGATTTTGTTGTCAAAAATCAGGAAATTTCGAGTCGTGCGTCCATTGCCGGTGCCGTCCCGAGGCCTACCGTTGGTGGACGGAGTTGTAACTCCGCACGATAATAGAAGAGCCTCTTAGCTTTATGTCGACAGTGAAACGTCTTTGCTGGGAAGGCTAACTTTTCTTGGAGGGGACGATTTTGTTGTCAAAAATGAGGAAATTTCGAGTCGTGCGTCCTTTGCCGGTGCCGTCTCGAGGCCTACCGTTGGTGGACGGAGTTGTACCTCCGCACGCTAATAGAAGAGCCTCTTAGCTTTATGTAGACAGTGAAACGTCTTTGCTAGGAAGGCTAACTTTTCTTGGAGGGGACGATTTTGTTGTCAAAAATGAGGAAATTTCGAGTCGTGCGTCCATTGCCGGTGCTGTCCTGAGGCCCACCGTTGGTGGACGGAGTTGTAACTCCGCACGATAATAGAAGAGCCTCTTAGCTTTATGTAGACAGTGAAACGTCTTTGTTGGGAAGGCTAGCCTTTGTTGGAGGGAACGATTTTGTTGTCAAAAATGAGGAAATTTCGAGTCGTGCGTCCATTGCCGGTGCCGTCCTGAGGCCCACCGTTGGTGGACGGAGTTGTAACTCCGCACGATAATAGAAGAGCCTTTTAGCTTTATGTAGACAGTGAAACGTCTTTGTTGGGAAGGCTAGCCTTTGTTGGAGGGAACGATTTTGTTGTCAAAAATCAGGAAATTTCGAGTCGTGCGTTCATTGCCGGTGCCGTCCCGAGGCCTACCGTTGGTGGACGGAGTTGTAACTCCGCACGCTAATAGAAGAGCCTCTTAGCTTTATTTAGACAGTGAAACGTCTTTGCTAGGAAGGCTAACTTTTCTTGGAGGGGACGATTTTGTTGTCAAAAATGAGGAAATTTCGAGTCGTGCGTCCATTGCCGGTGCTGTCCTGAGGCCCACCGTTGGTGGACGGAGTTGTAACTCCGCACGATAATAGAAGAGCCTTTTAGCTTTATGTAGACAGTGAAACGTCTTTGTTGGGAAGGCTAGCCTTTGTTGGAGGGAACGATTTTGTTGTCAAAAATCAGGAAATTTCGAGTCGTGCGTTCATTGCCGGTGCCGTCCCGAGGCCTACCGTTGGTGGACGGAGTTGTAACTCCGCACGATAATAGAAGAGCCTCTTAGCTTTATTTAGACAGTGAAACGTCTTTGCTAGGAAGGCTAACTTTTCTTGGAGGGGACGATTTTGTTGTCAAAAATGAGGAAATTTCGAGTCGTGCGTCCATTGCCGGTGCTGTCCTGAGGCCCACCGTTGGTGGACGGAGTTGTAACTCCGCACGATAATAGAAGAGCCTCTTAGCTTTATGTAGACAGTGAAACGTCTTTGTTGGGAAGGCTAGCCTTTGTTGGAGGGAACGATTTTGTTGTCAAAAATGAGGAAATTTCGAGTCGTGCGTCCATTGCCGGTGCCGTCCCGAGGCCTACCGTTGGTGGACGGAGTTGTAACTCCGCACGATAATAGAAGAGCCTCTTAGCTTTATGTCGACAGTGAAACGTCTTTGCTGGGAAGGCTAACTTTTCTTGGAGGGAACGATTTTGTTGTCAAAAATGAGGAAATTTCGAGTCGTGCGTCCATTGCCGGTGCCGTCCCGATGCCTACCGTTGGTGGACGGAGTTGTAACTCCGCACGCTAATAGAAGAGCCTCTTAGCTTTATTTAGACAGTGAAACGTCTTTGCTAGGAAGGCTAACTTTTCTTGGAGGGGACGATTTTGTTGTCAAAAATGAGGAAATTTCGAGTCGTGCGTCCATTGCCGGTGCCGTCCCGATGCCTACCGTTGGTGGACGGAGTTGTACCTCCGCACGCTAATAGAAGAGCCTCTTAGCTTTATGTAGACAGTGAAACGTCTTTGTTGGGAAGGCTAGCCTTTGTTAGAGGGAACGATTTTGTTGTCAAAAATCAGGAAATTTCGAGTCGTGCGTCCATTCCCGGTGCCGTCCCGATGCCTACCGTTGGTGGACGGAGTTGTACCTCCGCACGCTAATAGAAGAGCCTCTTAGCTTTATTTAGACAGTGAAGCGTCTTTGCTAGGAAGGCTAACTTTTCTTGGAGGGGACGATTTTTTTGTCAAAAATGAGAAATTTTTGGGTCGTGCGTCCATTGCCGGTGCTGTCCTGAGGCCCACCGTTGGTGGACGGAGTTGTAACTCCGCACGATAATAGAAGAGCCTCTTAGCTTTATGTCGACAGTGAAACGTCTTTGCTGGGAAGGCTAACTTTTCTTGGAGGGGACGATTTTGTTGTCAAAAATCAGGAAATTTCGAGTCGTGCGTCCTTTGCCGGTGCCGTCTCGAGGCCTACCGTTGGTGGACGGAGTTGTACCTCCGCACGCTAATAGATGAGCCTCTGAGCTTTATGCAGAAAGTGAAACGTCTTTGTTGGGAAGGCTAGCCTTTGTTGGAGGGAACGATTTTGTTGTCAAAAATCAGGAAATTTCGAGTCGTGCGTCTATTCCCGGTGCCGTCCCGAGGCCTACCGTTGGTGGACGGAGTTGTAACTCCGCACGCTAATAGAAGAGCCTCTTAGCTTTATTTAGACAGTGAAGCGTCTTTGCTAGGAAGGCTAACTTTTCTTGGAGGGGACGATTTTTTTGTCAAAAATGAGAAATTTTTTGGTCGTGCGTCCATTGCCGGTGCTGTCCTGAGGCCCACCGTTGGTGGACGGAGTTGTAACTCCGCACGATAATAGAAGAGCCTCTTAGCTTTATGTCGACAGTGAAACGTCTTTGCTGGGAAGGCTAACTTTTCTTGGAGGGGACGATTTTGTTGTCAAAAATCAGGAAATTTCGAGTCGTGCGTCCTTTGCCGGTGCCGTCTCGAGGCCTACCGTTGGTGGACGGAGTTATACCTCCGCACGCTAATAGATGAGCCTCTTAGCTTTATGCAGAAAGTGAAACGTCTTTGTTGGGAAGGCTAGCCTTTGTTGGAGGGAACGATTTTGTTGTCAAAAATCAGGAAATTTCGAGTCGTGCGTCCATTGCCGGTGCCGTCCCGAGGCCTACCGTTGGTGGACGGAGTTGTAACTCCGCACGATAATAGAAGAGCCTCTTAGCTTTATGTCGACAGTGAAACGTCTTTGCTGGGAAGGCTAACTTTTCTTGGAGGGGACGATTTTGTTGTCAAAAATCAGGAAATTTCGAGTCGTGCGTCTATTCCCGGTGCCGTCCCGAGGCCTACCGTTGGTGGACGGAGTTGTAACTCCGCACGCTAATAGAAGAGCCTCCTAGCTTTACGTAGACAGTGAAACGCCTTTGCTAGGAAGGCTAACCTTTCTTGGAGGGGAAGGTTTTGTTGGCAAAAATCAGGAAATTTCGAGTCGTGCGTCCATTGCCGGTGCCGTCCCGAGGCCTACCATTGGTGGACGGAGTTGTAACTCCGCACGCTAATAGAAGAGCCTCTTAGCTTTACGTAGAGAGTGAAAGTGTTTGCTAGGAAGGCTACCTTTTTTTGGAGGGACGATTTTGTTGTCAAAAATCAGGAAATTTCGAGTCGTGCGTCCATTGCCGGTGCTGTCCTGAGGCCTACCGTTGATGGACGGAGTTGTAACTCCGCACGCTAATAGAAGAGCCTCTTAGCTTTATTTAGACAGTGAAACGTCTTTGCTAGGAAGGCTGACTTTTCTTGGAGGGAACGATTCTGTTGTCAAAAATGAGGAAGTTTCGAGTCGTGTGTCCATTGCCGGTGCCGTCCCGATGCCTACCGTTGGTGGACGGAGTTGTACCTCCGCACGCTAATAGAAGAGCCTCTTAGCTTTATGTAGACAGTGAAACGTCTTTGTTGGGAAGGCTAGCCTTTGTTGGAGGGAACGATTTTGTTGTCAAAAATGAGGAGATTTCGAGTCGTGCGTTCATTGCCGGTGCCGTCCCGAGGCCTACCGTTGGTGGACGGAGTTGTAACTCCGCACGCTAATAGGAGAGCCTCTTAGCTTTATTTAGACAGTGAAACGTCTTTGCTAGGAAGGCTAACTTTTCTTGGAGGTAACGATTTTGTTGTCAAAAATCAGGAAATTTCGAGTCGTGTGTCCATTGCCGGTGCCGTCCCGATGCCTACCGTTGGTGGACGGAGTTGTAACTCCGCACGCTAATAGAAGCGCCTCTTAGCTTTATTTAGACAGTGAAGCGTCTTTGCTAGGAAGGCTAACTTTTCTTGGAGGGGACGATTTTTTTGTCAAAAATGAGAAATTTTTGGGTCGTGCGTCCATTGCCGGTGCTGTCCTGAGGCCCACCGTTGGTGGACGGAGTTGTAACTCCGCACGATAATAGAAGAGCCTCTTAGCTTTATGTAGACAGTGAAACGTCTTTGTTGGGAAGGCTAGCCTTTGTTGGAGGGAACGATTTTGTTGTCAAAAATCAGGAAATTTCGAGTCGTGCGTTCATTGCCGGTGCCGTCCCGAGGCCTACCGTTGGTGGACGGAGTTGTAACTCCGCACGCTAATAGAAGAGCCTCTTAGCTTTATTTAGACAGTGAAGCGTCTTTGCTAGGAAGGCTAACTTTTCTTGGAGGGGACGATTTTTTTGTCAAAAATGAGAAATTTTTGGGTCGTGCGTCCATTGCCGGTGCTGTCCTGAGGCCCACCGTTGGTGGACGGAGTTGTAACTCCGCACGATAATAGAAGAGCCTCTTAGCTTTATGTCGACAGTGAAACGTCTTTGCTGGGAAGGCTAACTTTTCTTGGAGGGGACGATTTTGTTGTCAAAAATCAGGAAATTTCGAGTCGTGCGTCCTTCGCCGGTGCCGTCTCGAGGCCTACCGTTGGTGGACGGAGTTGTACCTCCGCACGATAATAGATGAGCCTCTTAGCTTTACGCAGAAAGTGAAACGTCTTTGTTGGGAAGGCTAGCCTTTGTTGAAGGGAACGATTTTGTTGTCAAAAATCAGGAAATTTCGAGTCGTGCGTCCATTGCCGGTGCCGTCCCGAGGCCTACCGTTGGTGGACGGAGTTGTAACTCCGCACGATAATAGAAGAGCCTCTTAGCTTTATGTCGACAGTGAAACGTCTTTGCTGGGAAGGCTAACTTTTCTTGGAGGGGACGATTTTGTTGTCAAAAATCAGGAAATTTCGAGTCGTGCGTCCTTTGCCGGTGCCGTCTCGAGGCCTACCGTTGGTGGACGGAGTTGTAACTCCGCACGCTAATATAAGAGCCTCTTAGCTTTATGTAGACAGTGAAACGTCTTTGCTAGGAAGGCTAAATTTTCTTGGAGGGGACGATTTTGTTGTCAAAAATCAGGAAATTTCGAGTCGTGCGTCTATTCCCGGTGCCGTCCCGAGGCCTACCGTTGGTGGACGGAGTTGTAACTCCGCACGCTAATAGAAGAGCCTCCTAACTTTACGCAGACAGTGAAACGTCTTTGCTAGGAAGGCTAACTTTTCTTGGAGGGGACGATTTTGTTGTCAAAAATGAGGAAATTTCGAGTCGTGCGTTCATTGCCGGTGCCGTCCCGAGGCCTGCCGTTGGTGGACGGAGTTGTAACTCCGCACGCTAATAGAAGAGCCTCTTAGCTTTATTTAGACAGTGAAACGTCTTTGCTAGGAAGGCTAACTTTTCTTGGAGGGGACGATTTTGTTGTCAAAAATGAGGAAATTTCGAGTCGTGCGTCCATTGCCGGTGCCGTCCCGAGGCCTACCGTTGGTGGACGGAGTTGTAACTCGGCACGCTAATAGGAGAGCCTCTTAGCTTTATTTAGACAGTGAAACGTCTTTGCTAGGAAGGCTAACTTTTCTTGGAGGGAACGATTTTGTTGTCAAAAATCAGGAAATTTCGAGTCGTGTGTCCATTGCCGGTGCCGTCCCGATGCCTACCGTTGGTGGACGGAGTTGTAACTCCGCACGCTAATAGAAGAGCCTCTTAGCTTTATTTAGACAGTGAAGCGTCTTTGCTAGGAAGGCTAACTTTTCTTGGAGGGGACGATTTTTTTGTCAAAAATGAGAAATTTTTGGGTCGTGCGTCCATTGCCGGTGCTGTCCTGAGGCCCACCGTTGGTGGACGGAGTTGTAACTCCGCACGATAATAGAAGAGCCTCTTAGCTTTATGTAGACAGTGAAACGTCTTTGTTGGGAAGGCTAGCCTTTGTTGGAGGGAACGATTTTGTTGTCAAAAATCAGGAAATTTCGAGTCGTGCGTTCATTGCCGGTGCCGTCCCGAGGCCTACCGTTGGTGGACGGAGTTGTAACTCCGCACGCTAATAGAAGAGCCTCTTAGCTTTATTTAGACAGTGAAACGTCTTTGCTGGGAAGGCTAACTTTTCTTGGAGGGGACGATTTTGTTGTCAAAAATCAGGAAATTTCGAGTCGTGCGTCCTTTGCCGGTGCCGTCTCGAGGCCTACCGTTGGTGGACGGAGTTGTAACTCCGCACGCTAATATAAGAGCCTCTTAGCTTTATGTAGACAATGAAACGTCTTTGCTAGGAAGGCTAACTTTTCTTGGAGGGGACGATTTTGTTGTCAAAAATCAGGAAATTTCGAGTCGTGCGTCTATTCCCGGTGCCGTCCCGAGGCCTACCGTTGGTGGACGGAGTTGTAACTCCGCACGCTAATAGAAGAGCCTCCTAACTTTACGCAGACAGTGAAACGTCTTTGCTAGGAAGGCTAACTTTTCTTGGAGGGGACGATTTTGTTGTCAAAAATGAGGAAATTTCGAGTCGTGCGTCCATTGCCGGTGCCGTCCCGATGCCTACCGTTGGTGGACGGAGTTGTACCTCCGCACGCTAATAGAAGAGCCTCTTAGCTTTATGTAGACAGTGAAACGTCTTTGTTGGGAAGGCTAGCCTTTGTTGGAGGGAACGATTTTGTTGTCAAAAATCAGGAAATTTCGAGTCGTGCGTTCATTGCCGGTGCCGTCCCGATGCCTACCGTTGGTGGACGGAGTTGTAACTCCGCACGCTAATAGAAGAGCCTCTTAGCTTTATTTAGACAGTGAAACGTCTTTGCTAGGAAGGCTAACTTTTCTTGGAGGGGACGATTTTGTTGTCAAAAATCAGGAAATTTCGAGTCGTGCGTCCATTGCCGGTGCCGTCCCGATGCCTACCGTTGGTGGACGGAGTTGTTCCTCCGCACGATAATAGAAGAGCCTCTTAGCTTTATGTAGACAGTGAAACGTCTTTGTTGGGAAGGCTAGCCTTTGTTGGAGGGAACGATTTTGTTGTCAAAAATCAGGAAATTTCGAGTCGTGCGTTCATTGCCGGTGCCGTCCCGAGGCCTACCGTTGGTGGACGGAGTTGTAACTCCGCACGCTAATAGAAGAGCCTCTTAGCTTTATGTAGACAGTGAAACGTCTTTGCTAGAAAGGCTAACTTTTCTTGGAGGGGACGATTTTGTTGTCAAAAATCAGGAAATTTCGAGTCGTGCGTCTATTCCCGGTGCCGTCCCGAGGCCTACCGTTGGTGGACGGAGTTGTAACTCCGCACGATAATAGAAGAGCCTCTTAGCTTTATGTCGACAGTGAAACGTCTTTGCTGGGAAGGCTAACTTTTCTTGGAGGGGACGATTTTGTTGTCAAAAATCAGGAAATTTCGAGTCGTGCGTCCTTTGCCGGTGCCGTCTCGAGGCCTACCGTATGTGGACGAAGTTGTACCTCCGCACGATAATAGATGAGCCTCTTAGCTTTATGCAGAAAGTGAAACGTCTTTGTTGGGAAGGCTAGCCTTTGTTGAAGGGAACGATTTTGTTGTCAAAAATCAGGAAATTTCGAGTCGTGCGTCCATTGCCGGTGCCGTCCCGAGGCCTACCGTTGGTGGACGGAGTTGTAACTCCGCAGGCTAATAGAAGAGCCTCCTAGCTTTACGCAGACAGTGAAACGTCTTTGCTGGGAAGGCTAACTTTTCTTGGAGGGGACGATTTTGTTGTCAAAAATCAGGAAATTTCGAGTCGTGCGTTCATTGCCGGTGCCGTCCCGAGCCCTACCGTTGGTGGACGGAGTTGTAACTCCGCACGATAATAGAAGAGCCTCTTAGCTTTATGTAGACAGTGAAACGTCTTTGTTGGGAAGGCTAGCCTTTGTTGGAGGGAACGATTTTGTTGTCAAAAATCAGGAAATTTCGAGTCGTGCGTTCATTGCCGGTGCCGTCTCGAGGCCTACCGTTGGTGGACGGAGTTGTAACTCCGCACGCTAATAGAAGAGCCTCTTAGCTTTATGTAGACAGTGAAACGTCTTTGCTAGGAAGACTAACTTTTCTTGGAGGGGACGATTTTGTTGTCAAAAATCAGGAAATTTCGAGTCGTGCGTCTATTCCCGGTGCCGTCCCGAGGCCTACCGTTGGTGGACGGAGTTGTAACTCCGCACGCTAATAGAAGAGCCTCTTAGCTTTATGTCGACAGTGAAACGTCTTTGCTGGGAAGGCTAACTTTTCTTGGAGGGGACGATTTTGTTGTCAAAAATCAGGAAATTTCGAGTCGTGCGTCCTTTGCCGGTGCCGTCTCGAGGCCTACCGTTGGTGGACGGAGTTGTAACTCCGCACGCTAATAGAAGAGCCTCTTAGCTTTATGTAGACAGTGAAACGTCTTTGCTAGGAAGGCTAACTTTTCTTGGAGGGGACGATTTTGTTGTCAAAAATCAGGAAATTTCGAGTCGTGCGTCTATTCCCGGTGCCGTCCCGAGGCCTACCGTTGGTGGACGGAGTTGTACCTCCGCACGCTAATAGAAGAGCCTCCTAGCTTTACGCAGACAGTGAAACGTCTTTGCTAGGAAGGCTAACTTTTCTTGGAGGGGACGATTTTGTTGTCAAAAATGAGGAAATTTCGAGTCGTGCGTCCATTGCCGGTGCCGTCCCGATGCCTACCGTTGGTGGACGGAGTTGTAACTCCGCACGCTAATAGAAGAGCCTCTTAGCTTTATTTAGACAGTGAAACGTCTTTGCTAGGAAGGCTAACTTTTCTTGGAGGGGACGATTTTGTTGTCAAAAATCAGGAAATTTCGAGTCGTGTGTCCATTGCCGGTGCCGTCCCGATGCCTACCGTTGGTGGACGGAGTTGTACCTCCGCACGCTAATAGAAGAGCCTCTTAGCTTTATGTAGACAGTGAAACGTCTTTGTTGGGAAGGCTAGCCTTTGTTGGAGGGAACGATTTTGTTGTCAAAAATGAGGAAATTTCGAGTCGTGCGTTCATTGCCGGTGCCGTCCCGAGGCCTACCGTTGGTGGACGGAGTTGTAACTCCGCACGCTAATAGAAGATCCTCTTAGCTTTATTTAGACAGTGAAACGTCTTTGCTAGGAAGGCTAACTTTTCTTGGAGGGGACGATTTTGTTGTCAAAAATCAGGAAATTTCGAGTCGTGCGTCCTTTGCCGGTGCCGTCTCGAGGCCTACCGTTGGTGGACGGAGTTGTAACTCCGCACGCTAATAGAAGAGCCTCTTAGCTTTATGTAGACAGTGAAACGTCTTTGCTAGGAAGGCTAACTTTTCTTGGAGGGGACGATTTTGTTGTCAAAAATCAGGAAATTTCGAGTCGTGCGTCTATTCCCGGTGCCGTCCCGAGGCCTACCGTTGGTGGACGGAGTTGTAACTCCGCACGATAATAGAAGAGCCTCTTAGCTTTATGTCGACAGTGAAACGTCTTTGCTGGGAAGGCTAACTTTTCTTGGAGGGGACGATTTTGTTGTCAAAAATCAGGAAATTTCGAGTCGTGCGTTCATTGCCGGTGCCGTCCCGAGGCCTACCGTTGGTGGACGGAGTTGTAACTCCGCACGCTAATAGAAGAGCCTCCTAGCTTTACGCAGAGAGTGAAACGTCTTTGCTAGGAAGGCTAACTTTTCTTGGAGGGGACGATTTTGTTGTCAAAAATCAGGAAATTTCGAGTCGTGCGTCCTTTGCCGGTGCCGTCTCGAGGCCTACCGTTGGTGGACGGAGTTGTAACTCCGCACGCTAATATAAGAGCCTCTTAGCTTTATGTAGACAGTGAAACGTCTTTGCTAGGAAGGCTAACTTTTCTTGGAGGGGACGATTTTGTTGTCAAAAATCAGGAAATTTCGAGTCGTGCGTCTATTCCCGGTGCCGTCCCGAGGCCTACCGTTGGTGGACGGAGTTGTAACTCCGCACGATAATAGAAGAGCCTCTTAGCTTTATGTCGACAGTGAAACGTCTTTGCTGGGAAGGCTAACTTTTCTTGGAGGGGACGATTTTGTTGTCAAAAATCAGGAAATTTCGAGTCGTGCGTTCATTGCCGGTGCCGTCCCGAGGCCTACCGTTGGTGGACGGAGTTGTAACTCCGCACGCTAATAGAAGAGCCTCCTAGCTTTACGCAGACAGTGAAACGTCTTTGCTAGGAAGGCTAACTTTTCTTGGAGGGGACGATTTTGTTGTCAAAAATGAGGAAATTTCGAGTCGTGCGTCCATTGCCGGTGCCGTCCCGATGCCTACCGTTGGTGGACGGAGTTGTAACTCCGCACGCTAATAGAAGAGCCTCTTAGCTTTATTTAGACAGTGAAACGTCTTTGCTAGGAAGGCTAACTTTTCTTGGGGGGAACGATTTTGTTGTCAAAAATCAGGAAATTTCGAGTCGTGTGTCCATTGCCGGTGCCGTCCCGATGCCTACCGTTGGTGGACGGAGTTGTACCTCCGCACGCTAATAGAAGAGCCTCTTAGCTTTATGTAGACAGTGAAACGTCTTTGTTGGGAAGGCTAGCCTTTGTTGGAGGGAACGATTTTGTTGTCAAAAATCAGGAAATTTCGAGTCCTGCGTTCATTGCCGGTGCCGTCCCGAGGCCTACCGTTGGTGGACGGAGTTGTAACTCCGCACGCTAATAGAAGAGCCTCTTAGCTTTATTTAGACAGTGAAACGTCTTTGCTAGGAAGGCTAACTTTTCTTGGAGGGGACGATTTTGTTGTCAAAAATCAGGAAATTTCGAGTCGTGCGTCCATTGCCGGTGCCGTCCCGAGGCCTACCGTTGGTGGACGGAGTTGTAACTCCGCACGATAATAGAAGAGCCTCTTAGCTTTATGTAGACAGTGAAACGTCTTTGTTGGGAAGGCTAGCCTTTGTTGGAGGGAACGATTTTGTTGTCAAAAATCAGGAAATTTCGAGTCGTGCGTTCATTGCCGGTGCCGTCCTGAGGCCTACCGTTGGTGGACGGAGTTGTACCTCCGCACGCTAATAGAAGAGCCTCTTAGCTTTATGTAGACAGTGAAACGTCTTTGCTGGGAAGGCTAACTTTTCTTGGAGGGGACGATTTTGTTGTCAAAAATCAGGAAATTTCGAGTCGTGCGTCCATTGCCGGTGCCGTACCGAGGCCTACCGTTTTTGGACGGAGTTGTAACTCCGCACGCTAATAGAAGAGCCTTTTAGCTTTATTTAGACAGTGAAACGTGTTTGCTAGGAAGGCTAACTTTTCTTGGAGGGGACGATTTTGTTGTCAAAAATCAGGAAATTTCGAGTCGTGCGTCCATTGCCGGTGCCGTCCTGAGGCCTACCGTTGGTGGACGGAGTTGTTCCTCCGCACGATAATAGAAGAGCCTCTTAGCTTTATGTAGACAGTGAAACGTCTTTGTTGGGAAGGCTAGCCTTTGTTGGAGGGAACGATTTTGTTGTCAAAAATCAGGAAATTTCGAGTCGTGCGTCCATTGCCGGTGCCGTCCCGATGCCTACCGTTGGTGGACGGAGTTGTAACTCCGCACGCTAATAGAAGAGCCTCTTAGCTTTATTTAGACAGTGAAACGTCTTTGCTAGGAAGGCTAACTTTTCTTGGGGGGAACGATTTTGTTGTCAAAAATCAGGAAATTTCGAGTCGTGTGTCCATTGCCGGTGCCGTCCCGATGCCTACCGTTGGTGGACGGAGTTGTACCTCCGCACGCTAATAGAAGAGCCTCTTAGCTTTATGTAGACAGTGAAACGTCTTTGCTGGGAAGGCTAACTTTTCTTGGAGGGGACGATTTTGTTGTCAAAAATCAGGAAATTTCGAGTCGTGCGTCCATTGCCGGTGCCGTACCGAGGCCTACCGTTTTTGGACGGAGTTGTAACTCCGCACGCTAATAGAAGAGCCTTTTAGCTTTATTTAGACAGTGAAACGTCTTTGCTAGGAAGGCTAACTTTTCTTGGAGGGGACGATTTTGTTGTCAAAAATCAGGAAATTTCGAGTCGTGCGTCCATTGCCGGTGCCATCCTGAGGCCTACCGTTTGTGGACGGAGTTGTCACTCCGCACGCTAATAGAAGAGCCTCTTAGCTTTACGTAGACAGTGAAACGTCTTTGCTAGGAAGGCTAACTTTTCTTGGAGGGGACGATTTTGTTGTCAAAAATCAGGAAATTTCGAGTCGTGCGTCCATTGCCGGTGCCGTCCCGAGGCCTACCGTTGGTGGACGGAGTTGTAACTCCGCACGCTAATAGAAGAGCCTCTTAGCTTTATGTAGACAGTGAAGCGTCTTTGATGGGAAGGCTAACTTTTCTTGGAGGGAACGATTTTGTTGTCAAAAATCAGGAAATTTCGTGTCGTGTGTCCATTGCCGGTGCCGTCCCGATGCCTACCGTTGGTGGACGGAGTTGTTCCTCCGCACGATAATAGAAGAGCCTCTTAGCTTTATGTAGACAGTGAAACGTCTTTGTTGGGAAGGCTAGCCTTTGTTGGAGGGAACGATTTTGTTGTCAGGAAATTTCGAGTCGGCCGTCCATTGCCGGTGCCGTCCCGATGCCTACCGTTGGTGGACGGAGTTGTTCCTCCGCACGCTAATAGAAGAGCCTCTTAGCTTTATGTAGACAGTGAAGCGTCTTTGATGGGAAAGCTAGCCTTTGTTGGAGGGAACGATTTTGTTGTCAAAAATCAGGAAATTTCGAGTCGTGCGTTCATTGCCGGTGCCGTCCCGAGGCCTACCGTTGGTGGACGGAGTTGTAACTCCGCACGCTAATAGAAGAGCCTCTTAGCTTTATTTAGACAGTGAAAATTCTGTGCTAGGAAGGCTAACTTTTCTTGGAGGGGACGATTTTGTTGTCAAAAATGAGGAAATTTCGAGTCGTGCGTCCATTGCCGGTGCCGTCCCGATGCCTACCGTTGGTGGACGGAGATGTACCTCCGCACGATAGTAGAAGAGCCTCTTAGCTTTATGTAGACAGTGAAACGTCTTTGTTGGGAAGGCTAGCCTTTGTTGGAGGGAACGATTTTGTTGTCAAAAATGAGGAAATTTCGACTCGTGCGTCCATTGCCGGTGCCGTCCCGATGCCTACCGTTGGTGGACGGAGTTGTTCCTCCGCACGATAATAGAAGAGCCTCTTAGCTTTATGTAGACAGTGAAACGTCTTTGTTGGGAAGGCTAGCCTTTGTTGGAGGGAACGATTTTGTTGTCAAAAATCAGGAAATTTCGAGTCGTGCGTCCATTGGCGGTGCCGTCCCGATGCCTACCGTTGGTGGACGGAGTTGTTCCTCCGCACGCTAATAGAAGAGAATCTTAGCTTTATGTAGACAGTGAAGCGTCTTTGATGGGAAAGCTAGCCTTTGTTGGAGGGAACAATTTTGTTGTCAAAAATCAGGAAATTTCGAGTCGTGCGTTCATTGCCGGTGCCGTCCCGAGGCCTACCGTTGGTGGACGGAGTTGTACCTCCGCACGCTAATAGAAGAGCCTCTTAGCTTTATGTGGACAGTGAAACGTCTTTGTTGGGAAGGCTAGCCTTTGTTGGAGGGAACGATTTTGTTGTCAAAAATCAGGAAATTTCGAGTCGTGCGTCTATTGCCGGTGCCGTCCCGAGGCCTACCGTTGGTGGACGGAGATGTACCTCCGCACGATAATAGAAGAGCCTCTTAGCTTTATGTAGACAGTGAAACGTCTTTGTTGGGAAGGCTAACTTTTCTTGGAGGGAACGATTTTGTTGTCAAAAATCAGGAAATTTCGTGTCGTGTGTCCATTGCCGGTGCCGTCCCGAGGCCTACCGTTGGTGGACGGAGTTGTAACTCCGCACGCTAATAGAAGAGCCTCTTAGCTTTATTTAGACAGTGAAAATTCTTTGCTAGGAAGGCTAACTTTTCTTGGAGGGGACGATTTTGTTGTCAAAAATGAGGAAATTTCGAGTCGTGCGTCCATTGCCGGTGCCGTCCCGATGCCTACCGTTGGTGGACGGAGTTGTACCTCCGCACGCTAATAGAAGAGCCTCTTAGCTTTACGTAGACAGTGAAACGTCTTTGTTGGGAAGGCTAGCCTTTGTTGGAGGGAACGATTTTGTTGTCAAAAATCAGGAAATTTCGAGTCGTGCGTTCATTGCCGGTGCCGTCCCGAGGCCTACCGTTGGTGGACGGAGTTGTAACTCCGCACGCTAATAGAAGAGCCTCTTAGCTTTATTTAGACAGTGAAAATTCTTTGCTAGGAAGGCTAACTTTTCTTGGAGGGGACGATTTTGTTGTCAAAAATGAGGAAATTTCGAGTCGTGCGTCCATTGCCGGTGCCGTCCCGATGCCTACCGTTGGTGGACGGAGTTGTTCCTCCGCACGATAATAGAAGAGCCTCTTAGCTTTATGTAGACAGTGAAACGTCTTTGTTGGGAAGGCTAGCCTTTGTTGGAGGGAACGATTTTGTTGTCAAAAATCAGGAAATTTCGAGTCGTGCGTTCATTGTCGGTGCTGTCCTGAGGCCTACCGTTTGTGGACGGAGTTGTAACTCCGCACGCTAATAGAAGAGCCTCTTAGCTTTATTTAGACAGTGAAACGTCTTTGCTAGGAAGGCTAACTTTTCTTGGAGGGGACGATTTTGTTGTCAAAAATGAGAAAATTTCGAGTCGTGCGTCCATTGCCGGTGCCGTCCCGATGCCTACCGTTGGTGGACAGAGTTGTACCTCCGCACGATAATAGAAGAGCCTCTTAGCTTTATGTAGACAGTGAAACGTCTTTGTTGGGAAGGCTAGCCTTTGTTGGAGGGGACGATTTTGTTGTCAAAAATGAGGAAATTTCGAGTCGTGCGTCCATTGCCGGTGCCGTCCCGATGCCTACCGTTGGTGGACGGAGTTGTAACTCCGCACGCTAATAGAAGAGCCTCTTAGCTTTATTTAGACAGTGAAACGTCTTTGCTAGGAAGGCTAACTTTTCTTGGGGGGAACGATTTTGTTGTCAAAAATCAGGAAATTTCGAGTCGTGTGTCCATTGCCGGTGCCGTCCCGATGCCTACCGTTGGTGGACGGAGTTGTACCTCCGCACGCTAATAGAAGAGCCTCTTAGCTTTATGTAGACAGTGAAACGTCTTTGTTGGGAAGGCTAGCCTTTGTTGGAGGGAACGATTTTGTTGTCAAAAATCAGGAAATTTCGAGTCGTGCGTTCATTGCCGGTGCCGTCCCGAGGCCTACCGTTGGTGGACGGAGTTGTAACTCCGCACGCTAATAGAAGAGCCTCTTAGCTTTATTTAGACAGTGAAACGTCTTTGCTAGGAAGGCTAACTTTTCTTGGAGGGGACGATTTTGTTGTCAAAAATGAGGAAATTTCGAGTCGTGCGTCCATTGCCGGTGCCGTCCCGATGCCTACCGTTGGTGGACGGAGTTGTTCCTCCGCACGATAATAGAAGAGCCTCTTAGCTTTATGTAGACAGTGAAACGTCTTTGTTAGGAAGGCTAGCCTTTGTTGGAGGGAACGATTTTGTTGTCAAAAATCAGGAAATTTCGAGTCGTGCGTTCATTGCCGGTGCCGTCCTGAGGCCTACCGTTGGTGGACGGAGTTGTACCTCCGCACGCTAATAGAAGAGCCTCTTAGCTTTATGTAGACAGTGAAACGTCTTTGCTGGGAAGGCTAACTTTTCTTGGAGGGGACGTTTTGTTGTCAAAAATCGGGAAATTTCGAGTCGTGCGTCCATTGCCGGTGCCGTCCCGATGCCTACCGTTGGTGGACGGAGTTGTTCCTCCGCACGATAATAGAAGAGCCTCTTAGCTTTATGTAGACAGTGAAACGTCTTTGTTGGGAAGGCTAGCCTTTGTTGGAGGGAACGATTTTGTTGTCAAAAATCAGGAAATTTCGAGTCGTGCGTCCATTGCCGGTGCCGTCCCGATGCCTACCGTTGGTGGACGGAGTTGTTCCTCCGCACGCTAATAGAAGAGCCTCTTAGCTTTATGTAGACAGTGAAGCGTCTTTGATGGGAAAGCTAGCCTTTGTTGGAGGGGACGATTTTGTTGTCAAAAATAAGGAAATTTCGAGTCGTGCGTCCATTGCCGGTGCCGTCCCGAGGCCTACCGTTGGTGGACGGAGCTGTAACTCCGCACGCTAATAGAAGAGCCTCTTAGCTTTACGCAAACAGTGAAACGTGTTTGCTAGGAAGGCTAACTTTTCTTGGAGGGGACGATTTTGTTGTCAAAAATGAGGAAATTTCGAGTCGTGCGTCTATTGCCGGTGCCGTCCCGAGGCCTACCGTTGGTGGACGGTGTTGTACCTCCGCACGATAATAGAAGAGCCTCTTAGCTTTATGTAGACAGTGAAACGTCTTTGTTGGGAAGGCTAGCCTTTGTTGGAGGGAACGATTTTGTTGTCAAAAATCAGGAAATTTCGAGTCGTGCGTCCATTGCCGGTGCCGTCCCGATGCCTACCGTTGGTGGACGGAGTTGTTCCTCCGCACGCTAGTAGAAGAATCTCTTAGCTTTATGTAGACAGTGAAACGTCTTTGTTGGGAAGGCTAGCCTTTGTTGGAGGGAACGATTTTGTTGTCAAAAATCAGGAAATTTCGAGTCGTGCGTCCATTGCCGGTGCCGTCCCGAGGCCTACCGTTGGTGGACGGAGTTGTAACTCCGCACGATAATAGAAGAGCCTCTTAGCTTTATTTAGACAGTGAAAATTCTTTGCTAGGAAGGCTAACTTTTCTTGGAGGGGACGATTTTGTTGTCAAAAATGAGGAAATTTCGAGTCGTGCGTCCATTGCCGGTGCCGTCCCGATGCCTACCGTTGGTGGACGGAGTTGTTCCTCCGCACGATAATAGAAGAGCCTCTTAGCTTTATGTAGACAGTGAAACGTCTTTGTTAGGAAGGCTAGCCTTTGTTGGAGGGAACGATTTTGTTGTCAAAAATGAGGAAATTTCGAGTCGTGCGTTCATTGCCGGTGCTGTCCTGAGGCCTACCGTTGGTGGACGGAGTTGTAACTCCGCACGCTTATAGAAGAGCCTCTTAGCTTTATTTAGACAGTGAAACGTCTTTGCTAGGAAGGCTAACTTTTCTTGGAGGGGACGATTTTGTTGTCAAAAATGAGAAAATTTCGAGTCGTGCGTCCATTGCCAGTGCCGTCCCGATGCCTACCGTTGGTGGACAGAGTTGTTCCTCCGCACGATAATAGAAGAGCCTCTTAGCTTTATGTAGACAGTGAAACGTCTTTGTTGGGAAGGCTAGCCTTTGTTGGAGGGGACGATTTTGTTGTCAAAAATGAGGAAATTTCGAGTCGTGCGTCCATTGCCGGTGCCGTCCCGATGCCTACCGTTGGTGGACGGAGTTGTACCTCCGCACGCTAATAGAAGAGCCTCTTAGCTTTATGTAGACAGTGAAACGTCTTTGTTGGGAAGGCTAGCCTTTGTTGGAGGGAACGATTTTGTTGTCAAAAATCAGGAAATTTCGAGTCGTGCGTTCATTGCCGGTGCCGTCCCGAGGCCTACCGTTGGTGGACGGAGTTGTAACTCCGCACGCTAATAGAAGAGCCTCTTAGCTTTATTTAGACAGTGAAACGTCTTTGCTAGGAAGGCTAACTTTTCTTCGGGGGAACGATTTTGTTGTCAAAAATCAGGAAATTTCGAGTCGTGTGTCCATTGCCGGTGCCGTCCCGATGCCTACCGTTGGTGGACGGAGTTGTACCTCCGCACGCTAATAGAAGAGCCTCTTAGCTTTATGTAGACAGTGAAACGTCTTTGTTGGGAAGGCTAGCCTTTGTTGGAGGGAACGATTTTGTTGTCAAAAATCAGGAAATTTCGAGTCGTGCGTTCATTGCCGGTGCCGTCCCGAGGCCTACCGTTGGTGGACGGAGTTGTAACTCCGCACGCTAATAGAAGAGCCTCTTAGCTTTATTTAAACAGTGAAACGTCTTTGCTAGGAAGGCTAACTTTTCTTGGAGGGGACGATTTTTTTGTCAAAAATGAGGAAATTTCGAGTCGTGCGTCCATTGCCGGTGCCGTCCCGATGCCTACCGTTAGTGGACGGAGTTGTTCCTCCGCACGATAATAGAAGAGCCTCTTAGCTTTATGTAGACAGTGAAACGTCTTTGTTAGGAAGGCTAGCCTTTGTTGGAGGGAACGATTTTGTTGTCAAAAATCAGGAAATTTCGAGTCGTGCGTTCATTGCCGGTGCCGTCCTGAGGCCTACCGTTGGTGGACGGAGTTGTACCTCCGCACGCTAATAGAAGAGCCTCTTAGCTTTATGTAGACAGTGAAACGTCTTTGTTGGGAAGGCTAGCCTTTGTTGGAGGGAACGATTTTGTTGTCAAAAATCAGGAAATTTCGAGTCGTGCGTCCATTGCCGGTGCCGTCCCGATGCCTACCGTTGGTGGACGGAGTTGTAACTCCGCACGCTAATAGAAGAGCCTTTTAGCTTTATTAAGACAGTGAAACGTCTTTGCTAGGAAGGCTAACTTTTCTTGGAGGGGACGATTTTGTTGTCAAAAATCAGGAAATTTCGTGTCGTGCGTCCATTGCCGGTGCCGTCCTGAGGCCTACCGTTTGTGGACGGAGTTGTCACTCCGCACGCTAATAGAAGAGCCTCTTAGCTTTACGTAGACAGTGAAACGTCTTTGCTAGGAAGGCTAACTTTTCTTGGAGGGGACGATTTTGTTGTCAAAAATCAGGAAATTTCGAGTCGTGCGTCCATTGCCGGTGCCGTCCCGAGGCCTACCGTTGGTGGACGGGGTTGTACCTCCGCACGATAATAGAAGAGCCTCTTAGCTTTATGTAGACAGTGAAACGTCTTTGTTGGGAAGGCTAGCCTTTGTTGGAGGGAACGATTTTGTTGTCAAAAATCAGGAAATTTCGTGTCGTGTGTCCATTGCCGGTGCCGTCCCGATGCCTACCGTTGGTGGACGGAGTTGTTCCTCCGCACGATAATAGAAGAGCCTCTTAGCTTTATGTAGACAGTGAAACGTCTTTGTTGGGAAGGCTAGCCTTTGTTGGAGGGAACGATTTTGTTGTCAAAAATCAGGAAATTTCGAGTCGGCCGTCCATTGCCGGTGCCGTCCCGATGCCTACCGTTGGTGGACGGAGTTGTTCCTCCGCACGCTAATAGAAGAGCCTCTTAGCTTTATGTAGACAGTGAAGCGTCTTTGATGGGAAAGCTAGCCTTTGTTGGAGGGGACGATTTTGTTGTCAAAAATAAGGAAATTTCGAGTCGTGCGTTCATTGCCGGTGCCGTCCCGAGGCCTACCGTTGGTGGACGGAGCTGTAACTCCGCACGCTAATAGAAGAGCCTCTTAGCTTTACGCAAACAGTGAAACGTGTTTGCTAGGAAGGCTAACTTTTCTTGGAGGGGACGATTTTGTTGTCAAAAATGAGGAAATTTCGAGTCGTGCGTCTATTGCCGGTGCCGTCCCGAGGCCTACCGTTGGTGGACGGGGTTGTACCTCCGCACGATAATAGAAGAGCCTCTTAGCTTTATGTAGACAGTGAAACGTCTTTGTTGGGAAGGCTAGCCTTTGTTGGAGGGAACGATTTTGTTGTCAAAAATCAGGAAATTTCGTGTCGTGTGTCCATTGCCGGTGCCGTCCCGATGCCTACCGTTGGTGGACGGAGTTGTTCCTCCGCACGATAATAGAAGAGCCTCTTAGCTTTATGTAGACAGTGAAACGTCTTTGTTGGGAAGGCTAGCCTTTGTTGGAGGGAACGATTTTGTTGTCAAAAATCAGGAAATTTCGAGTCGGCCGTCCATTGCCGGTGCCGTCCCGATGCCTACCGTTGGTGGACGGAGTTGTTCCTCCGCACGCTAATAGAAGAGCCTCTTAGCTTTATGTAGACAGTGAAGCGTCTTTGATGGGAAAGCTAGCCTTTGTTGGAGGGGACGATTTTGTTGTCAAAAATAAGGAAATTTCGAGTCGTGCGTTCATTGCCGGTGCCGTCCCGAGGCCTACCGTTGGTGGACGGAGCTGTAACTCCGCACGCTAATAGAAGAGCCTCTTAGCTTTACGCAAACAGTGAAACGTGTTTGCTAGGAAGGCTAACTTTTCTTGGAGGGGACGATTTTGTTGTCAAAAATGAGGAAATTTCGAGTCGTGCGTCTATTGCCGGTGCCGTCCCGAGGCCTACCGTTGGTGGACGGAGTTGTAACTCCGCACGCTAATAGAAGAGCCTCTTAGCTTTATTTAGACAGTGAAACGTCTTTGCTAGGAAGGCTAACTTTTCTTCGGGGGAACGATTTTGTTGTCAAAAATCAGGAAATTTCGAGTCGTGTGTCCATTGCCGGTGCCGTCCCGATGCCTACCGTTGGTGGACGGAGTTGTACCTCCGCACGCTAATAGAAGAGCCTCTTAGCTTTATGTAGACAGTGAAACGTCTTTGTTGGGAAGGCTAGCCTTTGTTGGAGGGAACGATTTTGTTGTCAAAAATCAGGAAATTTCGAGTCGTGCGTTCATTGCCGGTGCCGTCCCGAGGCCTACCGTTGGTGGACGGAGTTGTAACTCCGCACGCTAATAGAAGAGCCTCTTAGCTTTATTTAAACAGTGAAACGTCTTTGCTAGGAAGGCTAACTTTTCTTGGAGGGGACGATTTTTTTGTCAAAAATGAGGAAATTTCGAGTCGTGCGTCCATTGCCGGTGCCGTCCCGATGCCTACCGTTAGTGGACGGAGTTGTTCCTCCGCACGATAATAGAAGAGCCTCTTAGCTTTATGTAGACAGTGAAACGTCTTTGTTAGGAAGGCTAGCCTTTGTTGGAGGGAACGATTTTGTTGTCAAAAATCAGGAAATTTCGAGTCGTGCGTTCATTGCCGGTGCCGTCCTGAGGCCTACCGTTGGTGGACGGAGTTGTACCTCCGCACGCTAATAGAAGAGCCTCTTAGCTTTATGTAGACAGTGAAACGTCTTTGTTGGGAAGGCTAGCCTTTGTTGGAGGGAACGATTTTGTTGTCAAAAATCAGGAAATTTCGAGTCGTGCGTCCATTGCCGGTGCCGTCCCGATGCCTACCGTTGGTGGACGGAGTTGTAACTCCGCACGCTAATAGAAGAGCCTTTTAGCTTTATTAAGACAGTGAAACGTCTTTGCTAGGAAGGCTAACTTTTCTTGGAGGGGACGATTTTGTTGTCAAAAATCAGGAAATTTCGTGTCGTGCGTCCATTGCCGGTGCCGTCCTGAGGCCTACCGTTTGTGGACGGAGTTGTCACTCCGCACGCTAATAGAAGAGCCTCTTAGCTTTACGTAGACAGTGAAACGTCTTTGCTAGGAAGGCTAACTTTTCTTGGAGGGGACGATTTTGTTGTCAAAAATCAGGAAATTTCGAGTCGTGCGTCCATTGCCGGTGCCGTCCCGAGGCCTACCGTTGGTGGACGGGGTTGTACCTCCGCACGATAATAGAAGAGCCTCTTAGCTTTATGTAGACAGTGAAACGTCTTTGTTGGGAAGGCTAGCCTTTGTTGGAGGGAACGATTTTGTTGTCAAAAATCAGGAAATTTCGTGTCGTGTGTCCATTGCCGGTGCCGTCCCGATGCCTACCGTTGGTGGACGGAGTTGTTCCTCCGCACGATAATAGAAGAGCCTCTTAGCTTTATGTAGACAGTGAAACGTCTTTGTTGGGAAGGCTAGCCTTTGTTGGAGGGAACGATTTTGTTGTCAAAAATCAGGAAATTTCGAGTCGGCCGTCCATTGCCGGTGCCGTCCCGATGCCTACCGTTGGTGGACGGAGTTGTTCCTCCGCACGCTAATAGAAGAGCCTCTTAGCTTTATGTAGACAGTGAAGCGTCTTTGATGGGAAAGCTAGCCTTTGTTGGAGGGGACGATTTTGTTGTCAAAAATAAGGAAATTTCGAGTCGTGCGTTCATTGCCGGTGCCGTCCCGAGGCCTACCGTTGGTGGACGGAGCTGTAACTCCGCACGCTAATAGAAGAGCCTCTTAGCTTTACGCAAACAGTGAAACGTGTTTGCTAGGAAGGCTAACTTTTCTTGGAGGGGACGATTTTGTTGTCAAAAATGAGGAAATTTCGAGTCGTGCGTCTATTGCCGGTGCCGTCCCGAGGCCTACCGTTGGTGGACGGAGTTGTACCTCCGCACGATAATAGAAGAGCCTCTTAGCTTTATGTAGACAGTGAAACGTCTTTGTTGGGAAGGCTAGCCTTTGTTGGAGGGAACGATTTTGTTGTCAAAAATCAGGAAATTTCGAGTCGTGCGTCCATTGGCGGTGCCGTCCCGAGGCCTACCGTTGGTGGACGGAGTTGTAACTCCGCACGCTAATAGAAGAGCCTCTTAGCTTTATTTAGACAGTGAAAATTCTTTGCTAGGAAGGCTAACTTTTCTTGGAGGGGACGATTTTGTTGTCAAAAATCAGGAAATTTCGAGTCGTGCGTCCATTGCCGGTGCCGTCCCGATGCCTACCGTTGGTGGACGGAGTTGTTCCTCCGCATGATAATAGAAGAGCCTCTTAGCTTTATGTAGACAGAGAAACGTCTTTGTTGGGAAGGCTAGCCTTTGTTGGAGGGAACGATTTTGTTGTCAAAAATCAGGAAATTTCGAGTCGGCCGTCCATTGCCGGTGCCGTCCGGATGCCTACCGTTGGTGGACGGAGTTGTTCCTCCGCACGCTAATAGAAGAGCCTCTTAGCTTTATGTAGACAGTGAAGCGTCTTTGATGGGAAAGCTAGCCTTTGTTGGAGGGAACGATTTTGTTGTCAAAAATCAGGAAATTTCGAGTCGTGCGTTCATTGCCGGTGCCGTCCCGAGGCCTACCGTTGGTGGACGGAGCTGTAACTCCGCACGCTAATAGAAGAGCCTCTTAGCTTTATGTAGACAGTGAAACGTCTTTGTTGGGAAGGCTAGCCTTTGTTGGAGGGAACGATTTTGTTGTCAAAAATCAGGAAATTTCGAGTCGTGCGTCCATTGCCGGTGCCGTCCCGATGCCTACCGTTGGTGGACGGAGTTGTACCTCCGCACGATAATGGAAGAGCCTCTTAGCTTTATGTGGACAGTGAAACGTCTTTGTTGGGAAGGCTAGCCTTTGTTGGAGGGAACGATTTTGTTGTCAAAAATCAGGAAATTTCGAGTCGTGCGTTCATTGCCGGTGCTGTCCTGAGGCCTACCGTTGGTGGACGGAGTTGTAACTCCGCACGCTAATAGAAGAGCCTCTTAGCTTTATTTAGACAGTGAAGCGTCTTTGCTAGGAAGGCTAACTTTTCTTGGAGGGGACGATTTTGTTGTCAAAAATGAGAAAATTTCGAGTCGTGCGTCCATTGCCGGTGCCGTCCCGATGCCTACCGTTGGTGGACGGAGTTGTTCCTCCGCACGATAATAGAAGAGCCTCTTAGCTTTATGTAGACAGTGAAACGTCTTTGTTGGGAAGGCTAGCCTTTGTTGGAGGGAACGATTTTGTTGTCAAAAATCAGGAAATTTCGAGTCGTGCGTTCATTGCCGGTGCCGTCCCGAGGCCTACCGTTGGTGGACGGAGTTGTAACTCCGCACGCTAATAGAAGAGCCTCTTAGCTTTATGTAGACAGTGAAGCGTCTTTGATGGGAAGGCTAACTTTTCTTGGAGGGGACGATTTTGTTGTCAAAAATCAGGAAATTTCGAGTCGTGCGTTCATTGCCGGTGCTGTCCTGAGGCCTACCGTTGGTGGACGGAGTTGTAACTCCGCACGCTAATAGAAGAGCCTCTTAGCTTTATTTAGACAGTGAAGCGTCTTTGCTAGGAAGGCTAACTTTTCTTGGAGGGGACGATTTTGTTGTCAAAAATGAGAAAATTTCGAGTCGTGCGTCCATTGCCGGTGCCGTCCCGATGCCTACCGTTGGTGGACAGAGTTGTTCCTCCGCACGCTAATAGAAGAGCCTCTTAGCTTTATGTAGACAGTGAAACGTCTTTGTTGGGAAGGCTAGCCTTTGTTGGAGGGAACGATTTTGTTGTCAAAAATCAGGAAATTTCGAGTCGTGCGTTCATTGCCGGTGCCGTACCGAGGCCTACCGTTTTTGGACGGAGTTGTAACTCCGCACGCTAATAGAAGAGCCTCTTAGCTTTATGTAGACAGTGAAGCGTCTTTGATGGGAAAGCTAGCCTTTGTTGGAGGGAACGATTTTGTTGTCAAAAATCAGGAAATTTCGAGTCGTGCGTTCATTGCCGGTGCCGTCCCGAGGCCTACCGTTGGTGGACGGAGCTGTAACTCCGCACGCTAATAGAAAAGCCTCTTAGCTTTATGTAGACAGTGAAACGTGTTTGCTAGGAAGGCTAACTTTTCTTGGAGGGGACGATTTTGTTGTCAAAAATGAGGAAATTTCGAGTCGTGCGTCTATTGCCGGTGCCGTCCCGAGGCCTACCGTTGGTGGACGGGATTGTACCTCCGCACGATAATAGAAGAGCCTCTTAGCTTTATGTAGACAGTGAAACGTCTTTGTTGGGAAGGCTAGCCTTTGTTGGAGGGAACGATTTTGTTGTCAAAAATCAGGAAATTTCGAGTCGTGCGTCCATTGCCGGTGCCGTCCCGATGCCTACCGTTGGTGGACGGAGTTGTACCTCCGCACGCTAATAGAAGAGCCTCTTAGCTTTATGTGGACAGTGAAACGTCTTTGTTGGGAAGGCTAGCCTTTGTTGGAGGGAACGATTTTGTTGTCAAAAATCAGGAAATTTCGAGTCGTGCGTTCATTGCCGATGCTGTCCTGAGGCCTACCGTTGGTGGACGGAGTTGTAACTCCGCACGATAATAGAAGAGCTTCTTAGCTTTATGTAGACAGTGAAACGTCTTTGCTGGGAAGGCTAACTTTTCTTGGAGGGGACGAATCTGTTGTCAAAAATGAGGAAATTTCGAGTCGTGCGTCCATTGCCGGTGCCATCCCGAGGCCTACCGTTGGTGGACGGAGTTGTAACTCCGCACGCTAATAGGAGAGCCTCTTAGCTTTATGTAGACAGTGAAAGTGTTTGCTAGGAAGGCTAACTTTTCTTGGAGGGGACGATTTTGTTGTCAAAAATCAGGAAATTTCGAGTCGTGCGTCCATTGCCGGTGCCGTCCCGAGGCCTACCGTTGGTGGACGGAGTTGTAACTCCGCACGCTAATAGAAGAGCCTCTTAGCTTTATGTAGACAGTGAAAGTGTTTGCTAGGAAGGCTAACTTTTCTTGGAGGGGACGATTTTGTTGTCAAAAATCAGGAAATTTCGAGTCGTGCGTTCATTGCCGGTGCCGTCCCGAGGCCTACCGTTGGTGGACGGAGTTGTAACTCCGCACGCTAATAGAAAAGCCTCTTAGCTTTATGTAGACAGTGAAACGTGTTTGCTAGGAAGGCTAACTTTTCTTGGAGGGGACGATTTTGTTGTCAAAAATGAGGAAATTTCGAGTCGTGCGTCTATTGCCGGTGCCGTCCCGAGGCCTACCGTTGGTGGACGGGGTTGTACCTCCGCACGATAATAGAAGAGCCTCTTAGCTTTATGTAGACAGTGAAACGTCTTTGTTGGGAAGGCTAGCCTTTGTTGGAGGGAACGATTTTGTTGTCAAAAATCAGGAAATTTCGAGTCGTGCGTCCATTGCCGGTGCCGTCCCGATGCCTACCGTTGGTGGACGGAGTTGTACCTCCGCACGCTAATAGAAGAGCCTCTTAGCTTTATGTGGACAGTGAAACGTCTTTGTTGGGAAGGCTAGCCTTTGTTGGAGGGAACGATTTTGTTGTCAAAAATCAGGAAATTTCGAGTCGTGCGTTCATTGCCGATGCTGTCCTGAGGCCTACCGTTGGTGGACGGAGTTGTAACTCCGCACGATAATAGAAGAGCTTCTTAGCTTTATGTAGACAGTGAAACGTCTTTGCTGGGAAGGCTAACTTTTCTTGGAGGGGACGAATCTGTTGTCAAAAATGAGGAAATTTCGAGTCGTGCGTCCATTGCCGGTGCCATCCCGAGGCCTACCGTTGGTGGACGGAGTTGTAACTCCGCACGCTAATAGGAGAGCCTCTTAGCTTTATGTAGACAGTGAAAGTGTTTGCTAGGAAGGCTAACTTTTCTTGGAGGGGACGATTTTGTTGTCAAAAATCAGGAAATTTCGAGTCGTGCGTCCATTGCCGGTGCCGTCCCGAGGCCTACCGTTGGTGGACGGAGTTGTAACTCCGCACGCTAATAGAAGAGAGTCTTAGCTTTATGTAGACAGTGAAGCGTCTTTGATGGGAAAGCTAGCCTTTGTTGGAGGGAACGATTTTGTTGTCAAAAATCAGGAAATTTCGAGTCGTGCGTTCATTGCCGGTGCCGTCCCGAGGCCTACCGTTGGTGGACGGAGCTGTAACTCCGCACGCTAATAGAAAAGCCTCTTAGCTTTATGTAGACAGTGAAACGTGTTTGCTAGGAAGGCTAACTTTTCTTGGAGGGGACGATTTTGTTGTCAAAAATGAGGAAATTTCGAGTCGTGCGTCTATTGCCGGTGCCGTCCCGAGGCCTACCGTTGGTGGACGGGGTTGTACCTCCGCACGATAATAGAAGAGCCTCTTAGCTTTATGTAGACAGTGAAACGTCTTTGTTGGGAAGGCTAGCCTTTGTTGGAGGGAACGATTTTGTTGTCAAAAATCAGGAAATTTCGAGTCGTGCGTCCATTGCCGGTGCCGTCCCGATGCCTACCGTTGGTGGACGGAGTTGTACCTCCGCACGCTAATAGAAGAGCCTCTTAGCTTTATGTGGACAGTGAAACGTCTTTGTTGGGAAGGCTAGCCTTTGTTGGAGGGAACGATTTTGTTGTCAAAAATCAGGAAATTTCGAGTCGTGCGTTCATTGCCGATGCTGTCCTGAGGCCTACCGTTGGTGGACGGAGTTGTAACTCCGCACGATAATAGAAGAGCTTCTTAGCTTTATGTAGACAGTGAAACGTCTTTGCTGGGAAGGCTAACTTTTCTTGGAGGGGACGAATCTGTTGTCAAAAATGAGGAAATTTCGAGTCGTGCGTCCATTGCCGGTGCCATCCCGAGGCCTACCGTTGGTGGACGGAGTTGTAACTCCGCACGCTAATAGGAGAGCCTCTTAGCTTTATGTAGACAGTGAAAGTGTTTGCTAGGAAGGCTAACTTTTCTTGGAGGGGACGATTTTGTTGTCAAAAATCAGGAAATTTCGAGTCGTGCGTCCATTGCCGGTGCCGTCCCGAGGCCTACCGTTGGTGGACGGAGTTGTAACTCCGCACGCTAATAGAAGAGAGTCTTAGCTTTATGTAGACAGTGAAGCGTCTTTGATGGGAAAGCTAGCCTTTGTTGGAGGGAACGATTTTGTTGTCAAAAATCAGGAAATTTCGAGTCGTGCGTTCATTGCCGGTGCCGTCCCGAGGCCTACCGTTGGTGGACGGAGCTGTAACTCCGCACGCTAATAGAAAAGCCTCTTAGCTTTATGTAGACAGTGAAACGTGTTTGCTAGGAAGGCTAACTTTTCTTGGAGGGGACGATTTTGTTGTCAAAAATCAGGAAATTTCGAGTCGTGCGTCCATTGCCGGTGCCATCCCGAGGCCTACCGTTGGTGGACGGAGTTGTAACTCCGCACGCTAATAGGAGAGCCTCTTAGCTTTATGTAGACAGTGAAAGTGTTTGCTAGGAAGGCTAACTTTTCTTGGAGGGGACGATTTTGTTGTCAAAAATCAGGAAATTTCGAGTCGTGCGTCCATTGCCGGTGCCGTCCCGAGGCCTACCGTTGGTGGACGGAGTTGTAACTCCGCACGCTAATAGGAGAGCCTCTTAGCTTTATGTAGACAGTGAAAGTGTTTGCTAGGAAGGCTAACTTTTCTTGGAGGGGACGATTTTGTTGTCAAAAATCAGGAAATTTCGAGTCGTGCGTTCATTGCCGGTGCCATCCCGAGGCCTACCGTTGGTGGACGGAGTTGTAACTCCGCACGCTAATAGAAGAGCCTCTTAGCTTTATGTAGACAGTGAAAGTGTTTGCTAGGAAGGCTAACTTTTCTTGGAGGGGACGATTTTGTTGTCAAAAATCAGGAAATTTCGAGTCGTGAGTCCATTGCCGGTGCCATCCCGAGGCCTACCGCTGGTGGACGGAGTTGTAACTCCGCACGCTAATAGAAGAGCCTCTTAGCTTTATGTAGACAGTGAAACGTCTTTGCTAGGAAGGCTAACTTTTCTTGGAGGGGACGATTTTGTTGTCAAAAATCAGGAAATTTCGAGTCGTGCGTCCATTGCCGGTGCCGTCCTGAGGCCTACCGTTGGTGGACGGAGTTGTCACTCCGCACGCTAATAGAAGAGCCTCTTAGCTTTATGTAGACAGTGAAACGTCTTTGCTAGGAAGGCTAACTTTTCTTGGAGGGGACGAATTTGTTGTCAAAAATCAGGAAATTTCGAGTCGTGAGTCCATTGCCGGTGCCATCCCGAGGCCTACCGCTGGTGGACGGAGTTGTAACTCCGCACGCTAATAGAAGAGCCTCTTAGCTTTATGTAGACAGTGAAACGTCTTTGCTAGGAAGGCTAACTTTTCTTGGAGGGGACGATTTTGTTGTCAAAAATCAGGAAATTTCGAGTCGTGCGTCCATTGCCGGTGCCGTCCTGAGGCCTACCGTTGGTGGACGGAGTTGTAACTCCGCACGCTAATAGAAGAGCCTCTTAGCTTTATGTAGACAGTGAAAGTGTTTGCTAGGAAGGCTAACTTTTCTTGGAGGGGACGATTTTGTTGTCAAAAATCAGGAAATTTCGAGTCGTACGTCTATTGCCGGTGCCGTCCCGAGGCCTACGGTTGGTGGACGGAGTTGTAACTCCGCACGATAATAGAAGAGCCTCTTAGCTTTATGTAGACAGTGAAACGTCTTTGTGGGGAAGGCTAACCTTAGTTGGAGGGAACGATTTTGTTGTCAAAAATCAGGAAATTTCGAGTCGTGCGTCCATTGCCGGTGCCGTCCTGAGGCCTACCGTTGGTGGACGGAGTTGTAACTCCGCACGCCAATAGAAGAGCCTCTTAGCTTTACGTAGACAGTGAAACGTCTTTGCTAGGAAGGCTAACTTTTCTTGGAAGGGACGATTTTGTTGTCAAAAATGAGGAAATTTCGAGTCGTGCGTCTATTGCCGGTGCCATCCCGAGGCCTACCGTTGGTGGACGGAGTTGTAACTCCGCACGCTAATAGAAGAGCCTCTTAGCTTTATGTCGACAGTGAAACGTCTTTGCTGGGAAGGCTAACTTTTCTTGGAGGGAACGATTTTGTTGTCAAAAATGAGGAAATTTCGAGTCGTGCGTCTATTGCCGGTGCCGTCCCGATGCCTACCGTTGGTGGACGGAGTTGTACCTCCGCACGCTAATAGAAGAGCCTCTTAGCTTTATGTAGACAGTGAAACGTCTTTGTTGGGAAGGCTAGCCTTTGTTGGAGGGAACGATTTTGTTGTCAAAAATCAGGAAATTTCGAGTCGTGCGTTCATTGCCGGTGTCGTCCCGAGGCCCACCGTTGGTGGACGAAGTTGTAACTCCGCACGCTAATAGAAGAGCCTCTTAGCTTTATTTAGACAGTGAAACGTCTTTGCTAGGAAGGCTAACTTTTCTTGGAGGGGACGATTTTGTTGTCAAAAATCAGGAAATTTCGAGTCGTGCGTCCATTGCTGGTGCCGTCCCGAGGCCTACCGTTTGTGGACGGAGTTGTCACTCCGCACGCTAATAGAAGAGCCTCTTAGCTTTACGTAGACAGTGAAACGTCTTTGCTAGGAAGGCTAACTTTTCTTGGAGGGGACGAATTTGTTGTCAAAAATCAGGAAATTTCGAGTCGTGAGTCCATTGCCGGTGCCATCCCGAGGCCTACCGCTGGTGGACGGAGTTGTAACTCCGCACGCTAATAGAAGAGCCTCTTAGCTTTATGTAGACAGTGAAACGTCTTTGCTAGGAAGGCTGACTTTTCTTGGAGGGGACGATTTTGTTGTCAAAAATCAGGAAATTTCGAGTCGTGCGTATATTGCCGGTGCCGTCCTGAGGCCTACCGTTGGTGGACGGAGTTGTAACTCCGCACGCTAATAGAAGAGCCTCTTAGCTTTATGTAGACAGTGAAAGTGTTTGCTAGAAAGGCTAACTTTTCTTGGAGGGGACGATTTTGTTGTCAAAAATCAGGAAATTTCGAGTCGTACGTCTATTGCCGGTGCCGTCCCGAGGCCTACGGTTGGTGGACGGAGTTGTAACTCCGCACGATAATAGAAGAGCCTCTTAGCTTTACGTAGACAGTGAAACGTCTTTGTTGGGAAGGCTAACCTTAGTTGGAGGGAACGATTTTGTTGTCAAAAATCAGGAAATTTCGAGTCGTGCGTCCATTGCCGGTGCCGTCCTGAGGCCTACCGTTGGTGGACGGAGTTGTAACTCCGCACGCCAATAGAAGAGCCTCTTAGCTTTACGTAGACAGTGAAACGTCTTTGCTAGGAAGGCTAACTTTTCTTGGAAGGGACGATTTTGTTGTCAAAAATGAGGAAATTTCGAGTCGTGCGTCCATTGCCGATGCCGTCCCGAGGCCTACCGTTGGTGGACGGAGTTGTAACTCCGCACGATAATAGAAGAGCCACTTAGCTTTATGTCGACTGTGAAACGTCTTTGCTGGGAAGGCTAACTTTTCTTGGAGGGAACGATTTTGTTGTCAAAAATGAGGAAATTTCGAGTCGTGCGTCTATTGCCGGTGCCGTCCCGATGCCTACCGTTGGTGGACGGAGTTGTACCTCCGCACGCTAATAGAAGAGCCTCTTAGCTTTATGTAGACAGTGAAACGTCTTTGTTGGGAAGGCTAGCCTTTGTTGGAGGGAACGATTTTGTTGTCAAAAATCAGGAAATTTCGAGTCGTGCGTTCATTGCCGGTGTCGTCCCGAGGCCCACCGTTGGTGGACGAAGTTGTAACTCCGCACGCTAATAGAAGAGCCTCTTAGCTTTATTTAGACAGTGAAACGTCTTTGCTAGGAAGGCTAACTTTTCTTGGAGGGGACGATTTTGTTGTCAAAAATGAGGAAATTTCGAGTCGTGCGTCTATTGCCGGTGCCGTCCCGATGCCTACCGTTGGTGGACGGAGTTGTAACTCCGCACGCTAATAGAAGAGCCTCCTAGCTTTACGTAGACAGTGAAACGTCTTTGCTAGGAAGGCTAACTTTTCTTGGAGGGGACGAATTTGTTGTCAAAAATGAGGAAATTTCGAGTCGTGCGTCTATTGCCGGTGCCGTCCCGATGCCTACCGTTGGTGGACGGAGTTGTAACTCCGCACGCTAATAGAAGAGCCTCCTAGCTTTACGTAGACAGTGAAACGTCTTTGCTAGGAAGGCTAACTTTTCTTGGAGGGGACGAATTTGTTGTCAAAAATGAGGAAATTTCGAGTCGTGCGTCTATTGCCGGTGCCGTCCCGATGCCTACCGTTGGTGGACGGAGTTGTAACTCCGCACGCTAATAGAAGAGCCTCCTAGCTTTACGTAGACAGTGAAACGTCTTTGCTAGGAAGGCTAACCTTTCTTGGAGGGGAAGGTTTTGTTGGCAAAAATCAGGAAATTTCGAGTCGTGCGTCCATTGCCGGTGCCATCCCGAGGCCTACCGCTGGTGGACGGAGTTGTAACTCCGCACGCTAATAGAAGAGCCTCTTAGCTTTATGTAGACAGTGAAACGTCTTTGCTAGGAAGGCTAACTTTTCTTGGAGGGGACGATTTTGTTGTCAAAAATCAGGAAATTTCGAGTCGTGCGTCTATTGCCGGTGCCGTCCTGAGGCCTACCGTTGGTGGACGGAGTTGTAACTCCGCACGCTAATAGAAGAGCCTCTTAGCTTTATGTAGACAGTGAAAGTGTTTGCTAGGAAGGCTAACTTTTCTTGGAGGGGACGATTTTGTTGTCAAAAATCAGGAAATTTCGAGTCGTACGTCTATTGCCGGTGCCGTCCCGAGGCCTACGGTTGGTGGACGGAGTTGTAACTCCGCACGATAATAGAAGAGCCTCTTAGCTTTATGTAGACAGTGAAACGTCTTTGTTGGGAAGGCTAACCTTAGTTGGAGGGAACGATTTTGTTGTCAAAAATCAGGAAATTTCGAGTCGTGCCGTGCCGGTGCCGTCCTGAGGCCTACCGTTGGTGGACGGAGTTGTAACTCCGCACGCCAATAGAAGAGCCTCTTAGCTTTACGTAGACAGTGAAACGTCTTTGCTAGGAAGGCTAACTTTTCTTGGAAGGGACGATTTTGTTGTCAAAAATGAGGAAATTTCGAGTCTTTGCTAGGAAGGCTAACTTTTCTTGGAAGGGACGATTTTGTTGTCAAAAATGAGGAAATTTCGAGTCGTGCGTCCATTGCCGGTGCCGTCCCGAGGCCTACCGTTGGTGGACGGAGTTGTAACTCCGCACGATAATAGAAGAGCCTCTTAGCTTTATGTCGACAGTGAAACGTCTTTGCTGGGAAGGCTAACTTTTCTTGGAGGGAACGATTTTGTTGTCAAAAATGAGGAAATTTCGAGTCGTGCGTCTATTGCCGGTGCCGTCCCGATGCCTACCGTTGGTGGACGGAGTTGTACCTCCGCACGCTAATAGAAGAGCCTCTTAGCTTTATGTAGACAGTGAAACGTCTTTGTTGGGAAGGCTAACCTTTCTTGGAGGGGAAGGTTTTGTTGGCAAAAATGAGGAAATTTCGGGTCGTGCGTCCATTGCCGGTGCCGTCCCGAGGCCTACCATTGGTGGACGGAGTTGTAACTCCGCACGCTAATAGAAGAGCCTCTTAGCTTTACGTAGACAGTGAAACGTCTCTGCTAGGAAAGCTAACTTTTCTTGGAGGGGACGATTTTGTTGTCAAAAATCAGGAAATTTCGAGTCGTGCGTCCATTGCCGGTGCCATCCCGAGGCCTACCGTTGGTGGACGGAGTTGTAGCTCCGCACGCTAATAGAAGAGCCTTTTAGCTTTATTTAGACAGTGAAACGTCTTTGCGAGGAAGGCTAACTTTTCTTGGAGGGGACGATTTTGTTGTCAAAAATCAGGAAATTTCGAGTCGTGCGTCCATTGCTGGTGCCGTCCCGAGGCCTACCGTTTTTGGACGGAGTTCTCACTCCGCACGCTAATAGAAGAGCCTCTTAGCTTTACGTAGACAGTGAAACGTCTTTGCTAGGAAGGCTAACTTTTCTTGGAGGGGACGAATTTGTTGTCAAAAATCAGGAAATTTCGAGTCGTGCGTCCATTGCCGGTGCCATCCCGAGGCCTACCGCTGGTGGACGGAGTTGTAACTCCGCACGCTAATAGAAGAGCCTCTTAGCTTTACGTAGACAGTGAAACGTCTTTGCTAGGAAGGCTAACTTTTCTTGGAGGGGACGAATTTGTTGTCAAAAATCAGGAAATTTCGAGTCGTGCGTCCATTGCCGGTGCCATCCCGAGGCCTACCGCTGGTGGACGGAGTTGTAACTCCGCACGCTAATAGAAGAGCCTCTTAGCTTTATGTAGACAGTGAAACGTCTTTGCTAGGAAGGCTAACTTTTCTTGGAGGGGACGATTTTGTTGTCAAAAATCAGGAAATTTCGAGTCGTGCGTCTATTGCCGGTGCCGTCCTGAGGCCTACCGTTGGTGGACGGAGTTGTAACTCCGCACGCTAATAGAAGAACCTCTTAGCTTTACGCAGACAGTGAACCGTGTTTGCTAGGAAGGCTAACCTTTCTTGGAGGGGAAGGTTTTGTTGGCAAAAATGAGGAAATTTCGGGTCGTGCGTCCATTGCCGGTGCCGCCCCGAGGCCTACCATTGGTGGACGGAGTTGTAACTCCGCACGCTAATAGAAGAGCCTCTTAGCTTTACGTAGACAGTGAAACGTCTCTGCTAGGAAGGCTAACTTTTCTTGGAGGGGACGATTTTGTTGTCAAAAATCAGGAAATTTCGAGTCGTGCGTCCATTGCCGGTGCCATCCCGAGGCCTACCGTTGGTGGACGGAGTTGTAGCTCCGCACGCTAATAGAAGAGCCTTTTAGCTTTATTTAGACAGTGAAACGTCTTTGCGAGGAAGGCTAACTTTTCTTGGAAGGGACGATTTTGTTGTCAAAAATGAGGAAATTTCGAGTCGTGCGTCCATTGCCGGTGCCATCCCGAGGCCTACCGTTGGTGGACGGAGTTGTAACTCCGCACGCTAATAGAAGAGCCTCTTAGCTTTATGTCGACAGTGAAACGTCTTTGCTGGGAAGGCTAACTTTTCTTGGAGGGAATGATTTTGTTGTCAAAAATGAGGAAATTTCGAGTCGTGCGTCTATTGCCGGTGCCGTCCCGATGCCTACCGTTGGTGGACGGAGTTGTACCTCCGCACGCTAATAGAAGAGCCTCTTAGCTTTATGTAGACAGTGAAACGTCTTTGTTGGGAAGGCTAGCCTTTGTTGGAGGGAACGATTTTGTCGTCAAAAATCAGGAAATTTCGAGTCGTGCGTTCATTGCCGGTGTCGTCCCGAGGCCCACCGTTGGTGGACGAAGTTGTAACTCCGCACGCTAATAGAAGAGCCTCTTAGCTTTATTTAGACAGTGAAACGTCTTTGCTAGGAAGGCTAACTTTTCTTGGAGGGGACGATTTTGTTGTCAAAAATCAGGAAATTTCGAGTCGTGCGTCCATTGCTGGTGCCGTCCCGAGGCCTACCGTTTGTGGACGGAGTTGTCACTCCGCACGCTAATAGAAGAGTCTCTTAGCTTTACGTAGACAGTGAAACGTCTTTGCTAGGAAGGCTAACTTTTCTTGGAGGGGACGAATTTGTTGTCAAAAATCAGGAAATTTCGAGTCGTGAGTCCATTGCCGGTGCCATCCCGAGGCCTACCGCTGGTGGACGGAGTTGTAACTCCGCACGCTAATAGAAGAGCCTCTTAGCTTTATGTAGACAGTGAAACGTCTTTGCTAGGAAGGCTAACTTTTCTTGGAGGGGACGATTTTGTTGTCAAAAATCAGGAAATTTCGAGTCGTGCGTCTATTGCCGGTGCCGTCCTGAGGCCTACCGTTGGTGGACGGAGTTGTAACTCCGCACGCTAATAGTAGAGCCTCTTAGCTTTATGTAGACAGTGAAAGTGTTTGCTAGAAAGGCTAACTTTTCTTGGAGGGGACGATTTTGTTGTCAAAAATCAGGAAATTTCGAGTCGTACGTCTATTGCCGGTGCCGTCCCGAGGCCTACGGTTGGTGGACGGAGTTGTAACTCCGCACGATAATAGAAGAGCCTCTTAGCTTTACGTAGACAGTGAAACGTCTTTGTTGGGAAGGCTAACCTTAGTTGGAGGGAACGATTTTGTTGTCAAAAATGAGGAAATTTCGAGTCGTGCGTCTATTGCCGGTGCCGTCCCGATGCCTACCGTTGGTGGACGGAATTGTACCTCCGCACGCTAATAGAAGAGCCTCTTAGCTTTATGTAGACAGTGAAACGTCTTTGTTGGGAAGGCTAGCCTTTGTTGGAGGGAACGATTTTGTTGTCAAAAATCAGGAAATTTCGAGTCGTGCGTTCATTGCCGGTGTCGTCCCGAGGCCCACCGTTGGTGGACGAAGTTGTAACTCCGCACGCTAATAGAAGAGCCTCTTAGCTTTATTTAGACAGTGAAACGTCTTTGCTAGGAAGGCTAACTTTTCTTGGAGGGGACGATTTTGTTGTCAAAAATCAGGAAATTTCGAGTCGTGCGTCCATTGCTGGTGCCGTCCCGAGGCCTACCGTTTGTGGACGGAGTTGTCACTCCGCACGCTAATAGAAGAGCCTCTTAGCTTTACGTAGACAGTGAAACGTCTTTGCTAGGAAGGCTAACTTTTCTTGGAGGGGACGAATTTGTTGTCAAAAATCAGGAAATTTCGAGTCGTGAGTCCATTGCCGGTGCCATCCCGAGGCCTACCGCTGGTGGACGGAGTTGTAACTCCGCACGCTAATAGAAGAGCCTCTTAGCTTTATGTAGACAGTGAAACGTCTTTGCTAGGAAGGCTGACTTTTCTTGGAGGGGACGATTTTGTTGTCAAAAATCAGGAAATTTCGAGTCGTGCGTATATTGCCGGTGCCGTCCTGAGGCCTACCGTTGGTGGACGGAGTTGTAACTCCGCACGCTAATAGAAGAGCCTCTTAGCTTTATGTAGACAGTGAAAGTGTTTGCTAGAAAGGCTAACTTTTCTTGGAGGGGACGATTTTGTTGTCAAAAATCAGGAAATTTCGAGTCGTACGTCTATTGCCGGTGCCGTCCCGAGGCCTACGGTTGGTGGACGGAGTTGTAACTCCGCACGATAATAGAAGAGCCTCTTAGCTTTACGTAGACAGTGAAACGTCTTTGTTGGGAAGGCTAACCTTAGTTGGAGGGAACGATTTTGTTGTCAAAAATCAGGAAATTTCGAGTCGTGCGTCCATTGCCGGTGCCGTCCTGAGGCCTACCGTTGGTGGACGGAGTTGTAACTCCGCACGCCAATAGAAGAGCCTCTTAGCTTTACGTAGACAGTGAAACGTCTTTGCTAGGAAGGCTAACTTTTCTTGGAAGGGACGATTTTGTTGTCAAAAATGAGGAAATTTCGAGTCGTGCGTCCATTGCCGATGCCGTCCCGAGGCCTACCGTTGGTGGACGGAGTTGTAACTCCGCACGATAATAGAAGAGCCACTTAGCTTTATGTCGACTGTGAAACGTCTTTGCTGGGAAGGCTAACTTTTCTTGGAGGGAACGATTTTGTTGTCAAAAATGAGGAAATTTCGAGTCGTGCGTCTATTGCCGGTGCCGTCCCGATGCCTACCGTTGGTGGACGGAGTTGTACCTCCGCACGCTAATAGAAGAGCCTCTTAGCTTTATGTAGACAGTGAAACGTCTTTGTTGGGAAGGCTAGCCTTTGTTGGAGGGAACGATTTTGTTGTCAAAAATCAGGAAATTTCGAGTCGTGCGTTCATTGCCGGTGTCGTCCCGAGGCCCACCGTTGGTGGACGAAGTTGTAACTCCGCACGCTAATAGAAGAGCCTCTTAGCTTTATTTAGACAGTGAAACGTCTTTGCTAGGAAGGCTAACTTTTCTTGGAGGGGACGATTTTGTTGTCAAAAATGAGGAAATTTCGAGTCGTGCGTCTATTGCCGGTGCCGTCCCGATGCCTACCGTTGGTGGACGGAGTTGTAACTCCGCACGCTAATAGAAGAGCCTCCTAGCTTTACGTAGACAGTGAAACGTCTTTGCTAGGAAGGCTAACTTTTCTTGGAGGGGACGAATTTGTTGTCAAAAATGAGGAAATTTCGAGTCGTGCGTCTATTGCCGGTGCCGTCCCGATGCCTACCGTTGGTGGACGGAGTTGTAACTCCGCACGCTAATAGAAGAGCCTCCTAGCTTTACGTAGACAGTGAAACGTCTTTGCTAGGAAGGCTAACTTTTCTTGGAGGGGACGAATTTGTTGTCAAAAATGAGGAAATTTCGAGTCGTGCGTCTATTGCCGGTGCCGTCCCGATGCCTACCGTTGGTGGACGGAGTTGTAACTCCGCACGCTAATAGAAGAGCCTCCTAGCTTTACGTAGACAGTGAAACGTCTTTGCTAGGAAGGCTAACCTTTCTTGGAGGGGAAGGTTTTGTTGGCAAAAATCAGGAAATTTCGAGTCGTGCGTCCATTGCCGGTGCCATCCCGAGGCCTACCGCTGGTGGACGGAGTTGTAACTCCGCACGCTAATAGAAGAGCCTCTTAGCTTTATGTAGACAGTGAAACGTCTTTGCTAGGAAGGCTAACTTTTCTTGGAGGGGACGATTTTGTTGTCAAAAATCAGGAAATTTCGAGTCGTGCGTCTATTGCCGGTGCCGTCCTGAGGCCTACCGTTGGTGGACGGAGTTGTAACTCCGCACGCTAATAGAAGAGCCTCTTAGCTTTATGTAGACAGTGAAAGTGTTTGCTAGGAAGGCTAACTTTTCTTGGAGGGGACGATTTTGTTGTCAAAAATCAGGAAATTTCGAGTCGTACGTCTATTGCCGGTGCCGTCCCGAGGCCTACGGTTGGTGGACGGAGTTGTAACTCCGCACGATAATAGAAGAGCCTCTTAGCTTTATGTAGACAGTGAAACGTCTTTGTTGGGAAGGCTAACCTTAGTTGGAGGGAACGATTTTGTTGTCAAAAATCAGGAAATTTCGAGTCGTGCCGTGCCGGTGCCGTCCTGAGGCCTACCGTTGGTGGACGGAGTTGTAACTCCGCACGCCAATAGAAGAGCCTCTTAGCTTTACGTAGACAGTGAAACGTCTTTGCTAGGAAGGCTAACTTTTCTTGGAAGGGACGATTTTGTTGTCAAAAATGAGGAAATTTCGAGTCTTTGCTAGGAAGGCTAACTTTTCTTGGAAGGGACGATTTTGTTGTCAAAAATGAGGAAATTTCGAGTCGTGCGTCCATTGCCGGTGCCGTCCCGAGGCCTACCGTTGGTGGACGGAGTTGTAACTCCGCACGATAATAGAAGAGCCTCTTAGCTTTATGTCGACAGTGAAACGTCTTTGCTGGGAAGGCTAACTTTTCTTGGAGGGAACGATTTTGTTGTCAAAAATGAGGAAATTTCGAGTCGTGCGTCTATTGCCGGTGCCGTCCCGATGCCTACCGTTGGTGGACGGAGTTGTACCTCCGCACGCTAATAGAAGAGCCTCTTAGCTTTATGTAGACAGTGAAACGTCTTTGTTGGGAAGGCTAACCTTTCTTGGAGGGGAAGGTTTTGTTGGCAAAAATGAGGAAATTTCGGGTCGTGCGTCCATTGCCGGTGCCGTCCCGAGGCCTACCATTGGTGGACGGAGTTGTAACTCCGCACGCTAATAGAAGAGCCTCTTAGCTTTACGTAGACAGTGAAACGTCTCTGCTAGGAAAGCTAACTTTTCTTGGAGGGGACGATTTTGTTGTCAAAAATCAGGAAATTTCGAGTCGTGCGTCCATTGCCGGTGCCATCCCGAGGCCTACCGTTGGTGGACGGAGTTGTAGCTCCGCACGCTAATAGAAGAGCCTTTTAGCTTTATTTAGACAGTGAAACGTCTTTGCGAGGAAGGCTAACTTTTCTTGGAGGGGACGATTTTGTTGTCAAAAATCAGGAAATTTCGAGTCGTGCGTCCATTGCTGGTGCCGTCCCGAGGCCTACCGTTTTTGGACGGAGTTCTCACTCCGCACGCTAATAGAAGAGCCTCTTAGCTTTACGTAGACAGTGAAACGTCTTTGCTAGGAAGGCTAACTTTTCTTGGAGGGGACGAATTTGTTGTCAAAAATCAGGAAATTTCGAGTCGTGCGTCCATTGCCGGTGCCATCCCGAGGCCTACCGCTGGTGGACGGAGTTGTAACTCCGCACGCTAATAGAAGAGCCTCTTAGCTTTACGTAGACAGTGAAACGTCTTTGCTAGGAAGGCTAACTTTTCTTGGAGGGGACGAATTTGTTGTCAAAAATCAGGAAATTTCGAGTCGTGCGTCCATTGCCGGTGCCATCCCGAGGCCTACCGCTGGTGGACGGAGTTGTAACTCCGCACGCTAATAGAAGAGCCTCTTAGCTTTATGTAGACAGTGAAACGTCTTTGCTAGGAAGGCTAACTTTTCTTGGAGGGGACGATTTTGTTGTCAAAAATCAGGAAATTTCGAGTCGTGCGTCTATTGCCGGTGCCGTCCTGAGGCCTACCGTTGGTGGACGGAGTTGTAACTCCGCACGCTAATAGAAGAACCTCTTAGCTTTACGTAGACAGTGAACCGTGTTTGCTAGGAAGGCTAACCTTTCTTGGAGGGGAAGGTTTTGTTGGCAAAAATGAGGAAATTTCGGGTCGTGCGTCCATTGCCGGTGCCGCCCCGAGGCCTACCATTGGTGGACGGAGTTGTAACTCCGCACGCTAATAGAAGAGCCTCTTAGCTTTACGTAGACAGTGAAACGTCTCTGCTAGGAAGGCTAACTTTTCTTGGAGGGGACGATTTTGTTGTCAAAAATCAGGAAATTTCGAGTCGTGCGTCCATTGCCGGTGCCATCCCGAGGCCTACCGTTGGTGGACGGAGTTGTAGCTCCGCACGCTAATAGAAGAGCCTTTTAGCTTTATTTAGACAGTGAAACGTCTTTGCGAGGAAGGCTAACTTTTCTTGGAAGGGACGATTTTGTTGTCAAAAATGAGGAAATTTCGAGTCGTGCGTCCATTGCCGGTGCCATCCCGAGGCCTACCGTTGGTGGACGGAGTTGTAACTCCGCACGCTAATAGAAGAGCCTCTTAGCTTTATGTCGACAGTGAAACGTCTTTGCTGGGAAGGCTAACTTTTCTTGGAGGGAATGATTTTGTTGTCAAAAATGAGGAAATTTCGAGTCGTGCGTCTATTGCCGGTGCCGTCCCGATGCCTACCGTTGGTGGACGGAGTTGTACCTCCGCACGCTAATAGAAGAGCCTCTTAGCTTTATGTAGACAGTGAAACGTCTTTGTTGGGAAGGCTAGCCTTTGTTGGAGGGAACGATTTTGTCGTCAAAAATCAGGAAATTTCGAGTCGTGCGTTCATTGCCGGTGTCGTCCCGAGGCCCACCGTTGGTGGACGAAGTTGTAACTCCGCACGCTAATAGAAGAGCCTCTTAGCTTTATTTAGACAGTGAAACGTCTTTGCTAGGAAGGCTAACTTTTCTTGGAGGGGACGATTTTGTTGTCAAAAATCAGGAAATTTCGAGTCGTGCGTCCATTGCTGGTGCCGTCCCGAGGCCTACCGTTTGTGGACGGAGTTGTCACTCCGCACGCTAATAGAAGAGTCTCTTAGCTTTACGTAGACAGTGAAACGTCTTTGCTAGGAAGGCTAACTTTTCTTGGAGGGGACGAATTTGTTGTCAAAAATCAGGAAATTTCGAGTCGTGAGTCCATTGCCGGTGCCATCCCGAGGCCTACCGCTGGTGGACGGAGTTGTAACTCCGCACGCTAATAGAAGAGCCTCTTAGCTTTATGTAGACAGTGAAACGTCTTTGCTAGGAAGGCTAACTTTTCTTGGAGGGGACGATTTTGTTGTCAAAAATCAGGAAATTTCGAGTCGTGCGTCTATTGCCGGTGCCGTCCTGAGGCCTACCGTTGGTGGACGGAGTTGTAACTCCGCACGCTAATAGTAGAGCCTCTTAGCTTTATGTAGACAGTGAAAGTGTTTGCTAGAAAGGCTAACTTTTCTTGGAGGGGACGATTTTGTTGTCAAAAATCAGGAAATTTCGAGTCGTACGTCTATTGCCGGTGCCGTCCCGAGGCCTACGGTTGGTGGACGGAGTTGTAACTCCGCACGATAATAGAAGAGCCTCTTAGCTTTACGTAGACAGTGAAACGTCTTTGTTGGGAAGGCTAACCTTAGTTGGAGGGAACGATTTTGTTGTCAAAAATGAGGAAATTTCGAGTCGTGCGTCTATTGCCGGTGCCGTCCCGATGCCTACCGTTGGTGGACGGAATTGTACCTCCGCACGCTAATAGAAGAGCCTCTTAGCTTTATGTAGACAGTGAAACGTCTTTGTTGGGAAGGCTAGCCTTTGTTGGAGGGAACGATTTTGTTGTCAAAAATCAGGAAATTTCGAGTCGTGCGTTCATTGCCGGTGTCGTCCCGAGGCCCACCGTTGGTGGACGAAGTTGTAACTCCGCACGCTAATAGAAGAGCCTCTTAGCTTTATTTAGACAGTGAAACGTCTTTGCTAGGAAGGCTAACTTTTCTTGGAGGGGACGATTTTGTTGTCAAAAATGAGGAAATTTCGAGTCGTGCGTCTATTGCCGGTGCCGTCCCGAGGCTTACCGTTGGTGGACGGAGTTGTAACTCCGCACGCTAATAGAAGAGCCTCCTAGCTTTACGTAGACAGTGAAACGTCTTTGCTAGGAAGGCTAACCTTTCTTGGAGGGGAAGGTTTTGTTGGCAAAAATCAGGAAATTTCGAGTCGTGCGTCCATTGCCGGTGCCATCCCGAGGCCTACCGCTGGTGGACGGAGTTGTAACTCCGCACGCTAATAGAAGAGCCTCTTAGCTTTATGTAGACAGTGAAACGTCTTTGCTAGGAAGGCTAACTTTTCTTGGAGGGGACGATTTTGTTGTCAAAAATCAGGAAATTTCGAGTCGTGCGTCTATTGCCGGTGCCGTCCTGAGGCCTACCGTTGGTGGACGGAGTTGTAACTCCGCACGCTAATAGAAGAGCCTCTTAGCTTTATGTAGACAGTGAAAGTGTTTGCTAGGAAGACTAACTTTTCTTGGAGGGGACGATTTTGTTGTCAAAAATCAGGAAATTTCGAGTCGTACGTCTATTGCCGGTGCCGTCCCGAGGCCTACGGTTGGTGGACGGAGTTGTAACTCCGCACGATAATAGAAGAGCCTCTTAGCTTTATGTAGACAGTGAAACGTCTTTGTTGGGAAGGCTAACCTTAGTTGGAGGGAACGATTTTGTTGTCAAAAATCAGGAAATTTCGAGTCGTGCGTCCATTGCCGGTGCCGTCCTGAGGCCTACCGTTGGTGGACGGAGTTGTAACTCCGCACGATAATAGAAGAGCCTCTTAGCTTTATGTCGACAGTGAAACGTCTTTGCTAGGAAGGCTAACTTTTCTTGGAGGGAACGATTTTGTTGTCAAATATGAGGAAATTTCGAGTCGTGCGTCTATTGCCGGTGCCGTCCCGATGCCTACCGTTGGTGGACGGAGTTGTACCTCCGCACGCTAATAGAAGAGCCTCTTAGCTTTATGTAGACAGTGAAACGTCTTTGTTGGGAAGGCTAACCTTTCTTGGAGGGGAAGGTTTTGTTGGCAAAAATGAGGAAATTTCGAGTCGTGCGTCCATTGCCGGTGCCGTCCCGAGGCCTACCGTTGGTGGACGGAGTTGTAACTCCGCACGATAATAGAAGAGCCTCTTAGCTTTATGTAGACAGTGAAACGTCTTTGCTGGGAAGGCTAACTTTTCTTGGAGGGGACGAATCTGTTGTCAAAAATCAGGAAATTTCGAGTCGTGCGTCCATTGCCGGTGCCATCCCGAGGCCTACCGTTGGTGGACGGAGTTGTAACTCCGCACGCTAATAGAAGAGCCTTTTAGCTTTATTTAGACATTGAAACGTCTTTGCTGGGAAGGCTAACTTTTCTTGGAGGGGACGATTTTGTTGTCAAAAATCAGGAAATTTCGAGTCGTGCGTCCATTGCTGGTGCCGTCCCGAGGCCTACCGTTTTTGGACGGAGTTCTCACTCCGCACGCTAATAGAAGAGCCTCTTAGCTTTACGTAGACAGTGAAACGTCTTTGCTAGGAAGGCTAACTTTTCTTGGAGGGGACGAATTTGTTGTCAAAAATCAGGAAATTTCGAGTCGTGCGTCCATTGCCGGTGCCATCCCGAGGCCTACCGCTGGTGGACGGAGTTGTAACTCCGCACGCTAATAGAAGAGCCTCTTAGCTTTATGTAGACAGTGAAACGTCTTTGTTGGGAAGGCTAGCCTTTGTTGGAGGGAACGATTTTGTTGTCAAAAATGAGGAAATTTCGAGTCGTGCGTCTATTGCCGGTGCCGTCCCGATGCCTACCGTTGGTGGACGGAGTTGTACCTCCGCACGCTAATAGAAGAGCCTCTTAGCTTTACGTAGACAGTGAAACGTCTCTGCTAGGAAGGCTAACTTTTCTTGGAGGGGACGATTTTGTTGTCAAAAATCAGGAAATTTCGAGTCGTGCGTCTATTGCCGGTGCCGTCCCGATGCCTACCGTTGGTGGACGGAGTTGTACCTCCGCACGCTAATAGAAGAGCCTCTTAGCTTTACGTAGACAGTGAAACGTCTCTGCTAGGAAGGCTAACTTTTCTTGGAGGGGACGAATTTGTTGTCAAAAATCAGGAAATTTCGAGTCGTGCGTCCATTGCCGGTGCCATCCCGAGGCCTACCGCTGGTGCACGGAGTTGTAACTCCGCACGCTAATAGAAGAGCCTCTTAGCTTTATGTAGACAGTGAAACGTCTTTGCTAGGAAGGCTAACTTTTCTTGGAGGGGATGATTTTGTTGTCAAAAATCAGGAAATTTCGAGTCGTGCGTCTATTGCCGGTGCCGTCCCGAGGCCTACCGTTGGTGGACGGAGTTGTAACTCCGCACGATAATAGAAGAGCCTCTTAGCTTTATGTAGACAGTGAAACGTCTTTGCTGGGAAGGCTAACTTTTCTTGGAGGGGACGAATCTGTTGTCAAAAATCAGGAAATTTCGAGTCGTGCGTCCATTGCCGGTGCCATCCCGAGGCCTACCGTTGGTGGACGGAGTTGTAACTCCGCACGCTAATAGAAGAGCCTTTTAGCTTTATTTAGACATTGAAACGTCTTTGCTGGGAAGGCTAACTTTTCTTGGAGGGGACGATTTTGTTGTCAAAAATCAGGAAATTTCGAGTCGTGCGTCCATTGCTGGTGCCGTCCCGAGGCCTACCGTTTTTGGACGGAGTTCTCACTCCGCACGCTAATAGAAGAGCCTCTTAGCTTTACGTAGACAGTGAAACGTCTTTGCTAGGAAGGCTAACTTTTCTTGGAGGGGACGAATTTGTTGTCAAAAATCAGGAAATTTCGAGTCGTGCGTCCATTGCCGGTGCCATCCCGAGGCCTACCGCTGGTGGACGGAGTTGTAACTCCGCACGCTAATAGAAGAGCCTCTTAGCTTTATGTAGACAGTGAAACGTCTTTGTTGGGAAGGCTAGCCTTTGTTGGAGGGAACGATTTTGTTGTCAAAAATGAGGAAATTTCGAGTCGTGCGTCTATTGCCGGTGCCGTCCCGATGCCTACCGTTGGTGGACGGAGTTGTACCTCCGCACGCTAATAGAAGAGCCTCTTAGCTTTACGTAGACAGTGAAACGTCTCTGCTAGGAAGGCTAACTTTTCTTGGAGGGGACGATTTTGTTGTCAAAAATCAGGAAATTTCGAGTCGTGCGTCCATTGCTGGTGCCGTCCCGAGGCCTACCGTTTTTGGACGGAGTTCTCACTCCGCACGCTAATAGAAGAGCCTCTTAGCTTTACGTAGACAGTGAAACGTCTTTGCTAGGAAGGCTAACTTTTCTTGGAGGGGACGAATTTGTTGTCAAAAATCAGGAAATTTCGAGTCGTGCGTCCATTGCCGGTGCCATCCCGAGGCCTACCGCTGGTGGACGGAGTTGTAACTCCGCACGCTAATAGAAGAGCCTCTTAGCTTTATGTAGACAGTGAAACGTCTTTGCTAGGAAGACTAACTTTTCTTGGAGGGGACGATTTTGTTGTCAAAAATCAGGAAATTTCGAGTCGTGCGTCTATTGCCGGTGCCGTCCCGAGGCCTACCGTTGGTGGACGGAGTTGTAACTCCGCACGATAATAGAAGAGCCTCTTAGCTTTATGTAGACAGTGAAACGTCTTTGCTGGGAAGGCTAACTTTTCTTGGAGGGGACGAATCTGTTGTCAAAAATCAGGAAATTTCGAGTCGTGCGTCCATTGCCGGTGCCATCCCGAGGCCTACCGTTGGTGGACGGAGTTGTAACTCCGCACGCTAATAGAAGAGCCTTTTAGCTTTATTTAGACATTGAAACGTCTTTGCTAGGAAGGCTAACTTTTCTTGGAGGGGACGATTTTGTTGTCAAAAATCAGGAAATTTCGAGTCGTGCGTCCATTGCTGGTGCCGTCCCGAGGCCTACCGTTTTTGGACGGAGTTCTCACTCCGCACGCTAATACAAGAGCCTCTTAGCTTTACGTAGACAGTGAAACGTCTTTGCTAGGAAGGCTAACTTTTCTTGGAGGGGACGAATTTGTTGTCAAAAATCAGGAAATTTCGAGTCGTGCGTCCATTGCCGGTGCCATCCCGAGGCCTACCGTTGGTGGACGGAGTTGTAACTCCGCACGCTAATAGAAGAGCCTCTTAGCTTTATGTAGACAGTGAAACGTCTTTGTTGGGAAGGCTAGCCTTTGTTGGAGGGAACGATTTTGTTGTCAAAAATCAGGAAATTTCGAGTCGTGCGTTCATTGCCGGTGTCGTCCCGAGGCCCACCGTTGGTGGACGAAGTTGTAACTCCGCACGCTAATAGAAGAGCCTCTTAGCTTTATTTAGACAGTGAAACGTCTTTGCTAGGAAGGCTAACTTTTCTTGGAGGGGACGATTTTGTTGTCAAAAATCAGGAAATTTCGAGTCGTGCGTCCATTGCTGGTGCCGTCCCGAGGCCTACCGTTTGTGGGCGGAGTTGTCACTCCGCACGCTAATAGAAGAGCCTCTTAGCTTTACGTAGACAGTGAAACGTCTTTGCTAGGAAGGCTAACTTTTCTTGGAGGGGACGAATTTGTTGTCAAAAATCAGGAAATTTCGAGTCGTGAGTCCATTGCCGGTGCCATCCCGAGGCCTACCGCTGGTGGGCGGAGTTGTCACTCCGCACGCTAATAGAAGAGCCTCTTAGCTTTACGTAGACAGTGAAACGTCTTTGCTAGGAAGGCTAACTTTTCTTGGAGGGGACGATTTTGTTGTCAAAAATCAGGAAATTTCGAGTCGTGCGTCTATTGCCGGTGCCGTCCCGATGCCTACCGTTGGTGGACGGAGTTGTACCTCCGCACGCTAATAGAAGAGCCTCTTAGCTTTACGTAGACAGTGAAACGTCTCTGCTAGGAAGGCTAACTTTTCTTGGAGGGGACGAATTTGTTGTCAAAAATCAGGAAATTTCGAGTCGTGCGTCCATTGCCGGTGCCATCCCGAGGCCTACCGCTGGTGGACGGAGTTGTAACTCCGCACGCTAATAGAAGAGCCTCTTAGCTTTATGTAGACAGTGAAACGTCTTTGCTAGGAAGGCTAACTTTTCTTGGAGGGGATGATTTTGTTGTCAAAAATCAGGAAATTTCGAGTCGTGCGTCTATTGCCGGTGCCGTCCCGAGGCCTACCGTTGGTGGACGGAGTTGTAACTCCGCACGATAATAGAAGAGCCTCTTAGCTTTATGTAGACAGTGAAACGTCTTTGCTGGGAAGGCTAACTTTTCTTGGAGGGGACGAATCTGTTGTCAAAAATCAGGAAATTTCGAGTCGTGCGTCCATTGCCGGTGCCATCCCGAGGCCTACCGTTGGTGGACGGAGTTGTAACTCCGCACGCTAATAGAAGAGCCTTTTAGCTTTATTTAGACATTGAAACGTCTTTGCTGGGAAGGCTAACTTTTCTTGGAGGGGACGATTTTGTTGTCAAAAATCAGGAAATTTCGAGTCGTGCGTCCATTGCTGGTGCCGTCCCGAGGCCTACCGTTTTTGGACGGAGTTCTCACTCCGCACGCTAATAGAAGAGCCTCTTAGCTTTACGTAGACAGTGAAACGTCTTTGCTAGGAAGGCTAACTTTTCTTGGAGGGGACGAATTTGTTGTCAAAAATCAGGAAATTTCGAGTCGTGCGTCCATTGCCGGTGCCATCCCGAGGCCTACCGCTGGTGGACGGAGTTGTAACTCCGCACGCTAATAGAAGAGCCTCTTAGCTTTATGTAGACAGTGAAACGTCTTTGTTGGGAAGGCTAGCCTTTGTTGGAGGGAACGATTTTGTTGTCAAAAATGAGGAAATTTCGAGTCGTGCGTCTATTGCCGGTGCCGTCCCGATGCCTACCGTTGGTGGACGGAGTTGTACCTCCGCACGCTAATAGAAGAGCCTCTTAGCTTTACGTAGACAGTGAAACGTCTCTGCTAGGAAGGCTAACTTTTCTTGGAGGGGACGATTTTGTTGTCAAAAATCAGGAAATTTCGAGTCGTGCGTCCATTGCTGGTGCCGTCCCGAGGCCTACCGTTTTTGGACGGAGTTCTCACTCCGCACGCTAATAGAAGAGCCTCTTAGCTTTACGTAGACAGTGAAACGTCTTTGCTAGGAAGGCTAACTTTTCTTGGAGGGGACGAATTTGTTGTCAAAAATCAGGAAATTTCGAGTCGTGCGTCCATTGCCGGTGCCATCCCGAGGCCTACCGCTGGTGGACGGAGTTGTAACTCCGCACGCTAATAGAAGAGCCTCTTAGCTTTATGTAGACAGTGAAACGTCTTTGCTAGGAAGACTAACTTTTCTTGGAGGGGACGATTTTGTTGTCAAAAATCAGGAAATTTCGAGTCGTGCGTCTATTGCCGGTGCCGTCCCGAGGCCTACCGTTGGTGGACGGAGTTGTAACTCCGCACGATAATAGAAGAGCCTCTTAGCTTTATGTAGACAGTGAAACGTCTTTGCTGGGAAGGCTAACTTTTCTTGGAGGGGACGAATCTGTTGTCAAAAATCAGGAAATTTCGAGTCGTGCGTCCATTGCCGGTGCCATCCCGAGGCCTACCGTTGGTGGACGGAGTTGTAACTCCGCACGCTAATAGAAGAGCCTTTTAGCTTTATTTAGACATTGAAACGTCTTTGCTAGGAAGGCTAACTTTTCTTGGAGGGGACGATTTTGTTGTCAAAAATCAGGAAATTTCGAGTCGTGCGTCCATTGCTGGTGCCGTCCCGAGGCCTACCGTTTTTGGACGGAGTTCTCACTCCGCACGCTAATACAAGAGCCTCTTAGCTTTACGTAGACAGTGAAACGTCTTTGCTAGGAAGGCTAACTTTTCTTGGAGGGGACGAATTTGTTGTCAAAAATCAGGAAATTTCGAGTCGTGCGTCCATTGCCGGTGCCATCCCGAGGCCTACCGTTGGTGGACGGAGTTGTAACTCCGCACGCTAATAGAAGAGCCTCTTAGCTTTATGTAGACAGTGAAACGTCTTTGTTGGGAAGGCTAGCCTTTGTTGGAGGGAACGATTTTGTTGTCAAAAATCAGGAAATTTCGAGTCGTGCGTTCATTGCCGGTGTCGTCCCGAGGCCCACCGTTGGTGGACGAAGTTGTAACTCCGCACGCTAATAGAAGAGCCTCTTAGCTTTATTTAGACAGTGAAACGTCTTTGCTAGGAAGGCTAACTTTTCTTGGAGGGGACGATTTTGTTGTCAAAAATCAGGAAATTTCGAGTCGTGCGTCCATTGCTGGTGCCGTCCCGAGGCCTACCGTTTGTGGGCGGAGTTGTCACTCCGCACGCTAATAGAAGAGCCTCTTAGCTTTACGTAGACAGTGAAACGTCTTTGCTAGGAAGGCTAACTTTTCTTGGAGGGGACGAATTTGTTGTCAAAAATCAGGAAATTTCGAGTCGTGAGTCCATTGCCGGTGCCATCCCGAGGCCTACCGCTGGTGGACGGAGTTGTAACTCCGCACGCTAATAGAAGAGCCTCTTAGCTTTATGTAGACAGTGAAACGTCTTTGCTAGGAAGGCTAACTTTTCTTGGAGGGGACGATTTTGTTGTCAAAAATCAGGAAATTTCGAGTCGTGCGTCTATTGCCGGTGCCGTCCTGAGGCCTACCGTTGGTGGACGGAGTTGTAACTCCGCACGCTAATAGAAGAGCCTCTTAGCTTTATGTAGACAGTGAAACGTCTTTGTTGGGAAGGCTAGCCTTTGTTGGATGGAACGATTTTGTTGTCAAAAATCAGGAAATTTCGAGTCGTGCGTTCATTGCCGGTGTCGTCCCGAGGCCCACCGTTGGTGGACGAAGTTGTAACTCCGCACGCTAATAGAAGAGCCTCTTAGCTTTATGTAGACAGTGAAACGTCTTTGTTGGGTAGGCTAGCCTTTGTTGGATGGAACGATTTTGTTGTCAAAAATCAGGAAATTTCGAGTCGTGCGTCCATTGCTGGTGCCGTCCCGAGGCCTACCGTTTTTGGACGGAGTTCTCACTCCGCACGCTAATAGAAGAGCCTCTTAGCTTTACGTAGACAGTGAAACGTCTTTGCTAGGAAGGCTAACTTTTCTTGGAGGGGACGATTTTGTTGTCAAAAATGAGGAAATTTCGAGTCGTGCGTCTATTGCCGGTGCCGTCCCGAGGCCTACCGTTGGTGGACGGAGTTGTAACTCCGCACGCTAATAGAAGAGCCTCCTAGCTTTACGTAGACAGTGAAACGTCTTTGCTAGGAAGGCTAACCTTTCTTGGAGGGGAAGGTTTTGTTGGCAAAAATCAGGAAATTTCGAGTCGTGCGTCCATTGCCGGTGCCATCCCGAGGCCTACCGCTGGTGGACGGAGTTGTAACTCCGCACTCTAATAGAAGAGCCTCTTAGCTTTATGTAGACAGTGAAACGTCTTTGCTAGGAAGGCTAACTTTTCTTGGAGGGGACGATTTTGTTGTCAAAAATCAGGAAATTTCGAGTCGTGCGTCTATTGCCGGTGCCGTCCTGAGGCCTACCGTTGGTGGACGGAGTTGTAACTCCGCACGCTAATAGAAGAGCCTCTTAGCTTTATGTAGACAGTGAAAGTGTTTGCTAGGAAGGCTAACTTTTCTTGGAGGGGACGATTTTGTTGTCAAAAATCAGGAAATTTCGAGTCGTACGTCTATTGCCGGTGCCGTCCCGAGGCCTACGGTTGGTGGACGGAGTTGTAACTCCGCACGATAATAGAAGAGCCTCTTAGCTTTATGTAGACAGTGAAACGTCTTTGTTGGGAAGGCTAACCTTAGTTGGAGGGAACGATTTTGTTGTCAAAAATCAGGAAATTTCGAGTCGTGCGTCCATTGCCGGTGCCGTCCTGAGGCCTACCGTTGGTGGACGGAGTTGTAACTCCGCACGCCAATAGAAGAGCCTCTTAGCTTTACGTAGACAGTGAAACGTCTTTGCTAGGAAGGCTAACTTTTCTTGGAAGGGACGATTTTGTTGTCAAAAATGAGGAAATTTCGAGTCGTGCGTCCATTGCCGGTGCCGTCCCGAGGCCTACCGTTGGTGGACGGAGTTGTAACTCCGCACGATAATAGAAGAGCCTCTTAGCTTTATGTCGACAGTGAAACGTCTTTGCTGGGAAGGCTAACTTTTCTTGGAGGGAACGATTTTGTTGTCAAAAATGAGGAAATTTCGAGTCGTGCGTCTATTGCCGGTGCCGTCCCGATGCCTACCGTTGGTGGACGGAGTTGTACCTCCGCACGCTAATAGAAGAGCCTCTTAGCTTTATGTAGACAGTGAAACGTCTTTGTTGGGAAGGCTAACCTTTCTTGGAGGGGAAGGTTTTGTTGGCAAAAATGAGGAAATTTCGGGTCGTGCGTCCATTGCCGGTGCCGTCCCGAGGCCTACCATTGGTGGACGGAGTTGTAACTCCGCACGCTAATAGAAGAGCCTCTTAGCTTTACGTAGACAGTGAAACGTCTCTGCTAGGAAGGCTAACTTTTCTTGGAGGGGACGATTTTGTTGTCAAAAATCAGGAAATTTCGAGTCGTGCGTCTATTGCCGGTGCCGTCCCGAGGCCTACCGTTGGTGGACGGAGTTGTAACTCCGCACGCTAATAGAAGAGCCTTTTAGCTTTATTTAGACATTGAAACGTCTTTGCTAGGAAGGCTAACTTTTCTTGGAGGGGACGATTTTGTTGTCAAAAATCAGGAAATTTCGAGTCGCGCGTCCATTGCCGGTGCCGTCCCGAGGCCTACCATTGGTGGACGGAGTTGTAACTCCGCACGCTAATAGAAGAGCCTCTTAGCTTTACGTAGACAGTGAAACGTCTCTGCTAGGAAGGCTAACTTTTCTTGGAGGGGACGATTTTGTTGTCAAAAATCAGGAAATTTCGAGTCGTGCGTCTATTGCCGGTGCCATCCCGAGGCCTACCGCTGGTGGACGGAGTTGTAACTCCGCACGCTAATAGAAGAGCCTCTTAGCTTTATGTAGACAGTGAAACGTCTTTGCTAGGAAGGCTAACTTTTCTTGGAGGGGACGATTTTGTTGTCAAAAATCAGGAAATTTCGAGTCGTGCGTCTATTGCCGGTGCCGTCCCGATGCCTACCGTTGGTGGACGGAGTTGTACCTCCGCACGCTAATAGAAGAGCCTCTTAGCTTTATGTAGACAGTGAAACGTCTTTGTTGGGAAGGCTAACCTTTCTTGGAGGGGAAGGTTTTGTTGGCAAAAATGAGGAAATTTCGGGTCGTGCGTCCATTGCCGGTGCCGTCCCGAGGCCTACCATTGGTGGACGGAGTTGTAACTCCGCACGCTAATAGAAGAGCCTCTTAGCTTTACGTAGACAGTGAAACGTCTCTGCTAGGAAGGCTAACTTTTCTTGGAGGGGACGATTTTGTTGTCAAAAATCAGGAAATTTCGAGTCGTGCGTCTATTGCCGGTGCCGTCCCGAGGCCTACCGTTGGTGGACGGAGTTGTAACTCCGCACGCTAATAGAAGAGCCTTTTAGCTTTATTTAGACATTGAAACGTCTTTGCTAGGAAGGCTAACTTTTCTTGGAGGGGACGATTTTGTTGTCAAAAATCAGGAAATTTCGAGTCGCGCGTCCATTGCCGGTGCCGTCCCGAGGCCTACCGTTTTTGGACGGAGTTGTAACTCCGCACGCTAATAGAAGAGCCTCTTAGCTTTATGTAGACAGTGAAACGTCTTTGCTAGGAAGGCTAACTTTTCTTGGAGGGGACGATTTTGTTGTCAAAAATCAGGAAATTTCGAGTCGTGCGTCTATTGCCGGTGCCGTCCCGAGGCCTACCGTTGGTGGACGGAGTTGTAGCTCCGCACGATAATAGAAGAGCCTCTTAGCTTTATGTAGACAGTGAAACGTCTTTGCTGGGAAGGCTAACTTTTCTTGGAGGGGACGAATCTGTTGTCAAAAATCAGGAAATTTCAAGTCGTGCGTCTATTGCCGGTGCCGTCCCGAGGCCTACCGTTGGTGGACGGAGTTGTAACTCCGCACGCTAATAGAAGAGCCTTTTAGCTTTATTTAGACATTGAAACGTCTTTGCTAGGAAGGCTAACTTTTCTTGGAGGGGACGATTTTGTTGTCAAAAATCAGGAAATTTCGAGTCGCGCGTCCATTGCCGGTGCCGTCCCGAGGCCTACCGTTTTTGGACGGAGTTGTAACTCCGCACGCTAATAGAAGAGCCTCTTAGCTTTATGTAGACAGTGAAACGTCTTTGCTAGGAAGGCTAACTTTTCTTGGAGGGGACGATTTTGTTGTCAAAAATCAGGAAATTTCGAGTCGTGCGTCTATTGCCGGTGCCGTCCCGAGGCCTACCGTTGGTGGACGGAGTTGTAGCTCCGCACGCTAATAGAAGAGCCTCTTAGCTTTATGTAGACAGTGAAACGTCTTTGTTGGGAAGGCTAGCCTTTGTTGGAGGGAACGATTTTGTTGTCAAAAATCAGGAAATTTCGAGTCGTGCGTTCATTGCCGGTGTCGTCCCGAGGCCCACCGTTGGTGGACGAAGTTGTAACTCCGCACGCTAATAGAAGAGCCTCTTAGCTTTATTTAGACAGTGAAACGTCTTTGCTAGGAAGGCTAACTTTTCTTGGAGGGGACGATTTTGTTGTCAAAAATCAGGAAATTTCGAGTCGTGCGTCCATTGCTGGTGCCGTCCCGAGGCCTACCGTTTGTGGGCGGAGTTGTCACTCCGCACGCTAATAGAAGAGCCTCTTAGCTTTACGTAGACAGTGAAACGTCTTTGCTAGGAAGGCTAACTTTTCTTGGAGGGGACGAATTTGTTGTCAAAAATCAGGAAATTTCGAGTCGTGAGTCCATTGCCGGTGCCATCCCGAGGCCTACCGCTGGTGGACGGAGTTGTAACTCCGCACGCTAATAGAAGAGCCTCTTAGCTTTATGTAGACAGTGAAACGTCTTTGCTAGGAAGGCTAACTTTTCTTGGAGGGGACGATTTTGTTGTCAAAAATCAGGAAATTTCGAGTCGTGCGTCTATTGCCGGTGCCGTCCTGAGGCCTACCGTTGGTGGACGGAGTTGTAACTCCGCACGCTAATAGAAGAGCCTCTTAGCTTTATGTAGACAGCGAAACGTCTTTGTTGGGAAGGCTAGCCTTTGTTGGATGGAACGATTTTGTTGTCAAAAATCAGGAAATTTCGAGTCGTGCGTTCATTGCCGGTGTCGTCCCGAGGCCCACCGTTGGTGGACGAAGTTGTAACTCCGCACGCTAATAGAAGAGCCTCTTAGCTTTATGTAGACAGTGAAACGTCTTTGTTGGGAAGGCTAGCCTTTGTTGGATGGAACGATTTTGTTGTCAAAAATCAGGAAATTTCGAGTCGTGCGTCCATTGCTGGTGCCGTCCCGAGGCCTACCGTTTTTGGACGGAGTTCTCACTCCGCACGCTAATAGAAGAGCCTCTTAGCTTTACGTAGACAGTGAAACGTCTTTGCTAGGAAGGCTAACTTTTCTTGGAGGGGACGATTTTGTTGTCAAAAATGAGGAAATTTCGAGTCGTGCGTCTATTGCCGGTGCCGTCCCGAGGCCTACCGTTGGTGGACGGAGTTGTAACTCCGCACGCTAATAGAAGAGCCTCCTAGCTTTACGTAGACAGTGAAACGTCTTTGCTAGGAAGGCTAACCTTTCTTGGAGGGGAAGGTTTTGTTGGCAAAAATCAGGAAATTTCGAGTCGTGCGTCCATTGCCGGTGCCATCCCGAGGCCTACCGCTGGTGGACGGAGTTGTAACTCCGCACTCTAATAGAAGAGCCTCTTAGCTTTATGTAGACAGTGAAACGTCTTTGCTAGGAAGGCTAACTTTTCTTGGAGGGGACGATTTTGTTGTCAAAAATCAGGAAATTTCGAGTCGTGCGTCTATTGCCGGTGCCGTCCTGAGGCCTACCGTTGGTGGACGGAGTTGTAACTCCGCACGCTAATAGAAGAGCCTCTTAGCTTTATGTAGACAGTGAAAGTGTTTGCTAGGAAGGCTAACTTTTCTTGGAGGGGACGATTTTGTTGTCAAAAATCAGGAAATTTCGAGTCGTACGTCTATTGCCGGTGCCGTCCCGAGGCCTACGGTTGGTGGACGGAGTTGTAACTCCGCACGATAATAGAAGAGCCTCTTAGCTTTATGTAGACAGTGAAACGTCTTTGTTGGGAAGGCTAACCTTAGTTGGAGGGAACGATTTTGTTGTCAAAAATCAGGAAATTTCGAGTCGTGCGTCCATTGCCGGTGCCGTCCTGAGGCCTACCGTTGGTGGACGGAGTTGTAACTCCGCACGCCAATAGAAGAGCCTCTTAGCTTTACGTAGACAGTGAAACGTCTTTGCTAGGAAGGCTAACTTTTCTTGGAAGGGACGATTTTGTTGTCAAAAATGAGGAAATTTCGAGTCGTGCGTCCATTGCCGGTGCCGTCCCGAGGCCTACCGTTGGTGGACGGAGTTGTAACTCCGCACGATAATAGAAGAGCCTCTTAGCTTTATGTCGACAGTGAAACGTCTTTGCTGGGAAGGCTAACTTTTCTTGGAGGGAACGATTTTGTTGTCAAAAATCAGGAAATTTCGAGTCGCGCGTCCATTGCCGGTGCCGTCCCGAGGCCTACCATTGGTGGACGGAGTTGTAACTCCGCACGCTAATAGAAGAGCCTCTTAGCTTTACGTAGACAGTGAAACGTCTCTGCTAGGAAGGCTAACTTTTCTTGGAGGGGACGATTTTGTTGTCAAAAATCAGGAAATTTCGAGTCGTGCGTCTATTGCCGGTGCCATCCCGAGGCCTACCGCTGGTGGACGGAGTTGTAACTCCGCACGCTAATAGAAGAGCCTCTTAGCTTTATGTAGACAGTGAAACGTCTTTGCTAGGAAGGCTAACTTTTCTTGGAGGGGACGATTTTGTTGTCAAAAATCAGGAAATTTCGAGTCGTGCGTCTATTGCCGGTGCCGTCCCGATGCCTACCGTTGGTGGACGGAGTTGTACCTCCGCACGCTAATAGAAGAGCCTCTTAGCTTTATGTAGACAGTGAAACGTCTTTGTTGGGAAGGCTAACCTTTCTTGGAGGGGAAGGTTTTGTTGGCAAAAATGAGGAAATTTCGGGTCGTGCGTCCATTGCCGGTGCCGTCCCGAGGCCTACCATTGGTGGACGGAGTTGTAACTCCGCACGCTAATAGAAGAGCCTCTTAGCTTTATGTAGACAGTGAAACGTCTCTGCTAGGAAGGCTAACTTTTCTTGGAGGGGACGATTTTGTTGTCAAAAATCAGGAAATTTCGAGTCGTGCGTCTATTGCCGGTGCCGTCCCGAGGCCTACCGTTGGTGGACGGAGTTGTAACTCCGCACGCTAATAGAAGAGCCTTTTAGCTTTATTTAGACATTGAAACGTCTTTGCTAGGAAGGCTAACTTTTCTTGGAGGGGACGATTTTGTTGTCAAAAATCAGGAAATTTCGAGTCGCGCGTCCATTGCCGGTGCCGTCCCGAGGCCTACCGTTTTTGGACGGAGTTCTCACTCCGCACGCTAATAGAAGAGCCTCTTAGCTTTACGTAGACAGTGAAACGTCTTTGCTAGGAAGGCTAACTTTTCTTGGAGGGGACGAATTTGTTGTCAAAAATCAGGAAATTTCGAGTCGTGCGTCCATTGCCGGTGCCATCCCGAGGCCTACCGCTGGTGGACGGAGTTGTAACTCCGCACGCTAATAGAAGAGCCTCTTAGCTTTATGTAGACAGTGAAACGTCTTTGCTAGGAAGGCTAACTTTTCTTGGAGGGGACGATTTTGTTGTCAAAAATCAGGAAATTTCGAGTCGTGCGTCTATTGCCGGTGCCGTCCCGAGGCCTACCGTTGGTGGACGGAGTTGTAGCTCCGCACGCTAATAGAAGAGCCTCTTAGCTTTATGTAGACAGTGAAACGTCTTTGCTGGGAAGGCTAACTTTTCTTGGAGGGGACGAATCTGTTGTCAAAAATCAGGAAATTTCAAGTCGTGCGTCCATTGCCGGTGCCATCCCGAGGCCTACCGTTGGTGGACGGAGTTGTAACTCCGCACGCTAATAGAAGAGCCTTTTAGCTTTATTTAGACATTGAAACGTCTTTGCTAGGAAGGCTAACTTTTCTTGGAGGGGACGATTTTGTTGTCAAAAATCAGGAAATTTCGAGTCGTGCGTCCATTGCCGGTGCCATCCCGAGGCCTACCGTTGGTGGACGGAGTTGTAACTCCGCACGCTAATAGAAGAGCCTTTTAGCTTTATTTAGACATTGAAACGTCTTTGCTAGGAAGGCTAACTTTTCTTGGAGGGGACGATTTTGTTGTCAAAAATCAGGAAATTTCGAGTCGCGCGTCCATTGCCGGTGCCGTCCCGAGGCCTACCGTTTGTGGACGAAGTTGTCACTCCGCACGCTAATAGAAGAGCCTCTTAGCTTTACGTAGACAGTGAAACGTCTTTGCTAGGAAGGCTAACTTTTCTTGGAGGGGACGATTTTGTTGTCAAAAATCAGGAAATTTCGAGTCGCGCGTCCATTGCCGGTGCCGTCCCGAGGCCTACCATTGGTGGACGGAGTTGTAACTCCGCACGCTAATAGAAGAGCCTCTTAGCTTTACGTAGACAGTGAAACGTCTCTGCTAGGAAGGCTAACTTTTCTTGGAGGGGACGATTTTGTTGTCAAAAATCAGGAAATTTCGAGTCGTGCGTCTATTGCCGGTGCCGTCCCGAGGCCTACCGTTGGTGGACGGAGTTGTAACTCCGCACGCTAATAGAAGAGCCTTTTAGCTTTATTTAGACATTGAAACGTCTTTGCTAGGAAGGCTAACTTTTCTTGGAGGGGACGATTTTGTTGTCAAAAATCAGGAAATTTCGAGTCGCGCGTCCATTGCCGGTGCCGTCCCGAGGCCTACCGTTTTTGGACGGAGTTCTCACTCCGCACGCTAATAGAAGAGCCTCTTAGCTTTACGTAGACAGTGAAACGTCTTTGCTAGGAAGGCTAACTTTTCTTGGAGGGGACGAATTTGTTGTCAAAAATCAGGAAATTTCGAGTCGTGCGTCCATTGCCGGTGCCATCCCGAGGCCTACCGCTGGTGGACGGAGTTGTAACTCCGCACGCTAATAGAAGAGCCTCTTAACTTTACGTAGACAGTGAAACGTCTTTGCTAGGAAGGCTAACTTTTCTTGGAGGGGACGAATTTGCGGTCAAAAATCAGGAAATTTCGAGTCGTGCGTCCATTGCCGGTGCCATCCCGAGGCCTACCGCTGGTGGACGGAGTTGTAACTCCGCACGCTAATAGAAGAGCCTCTTAGCTTTATGTAGACAGTGAAACGTCTTTGCTAGGAAGGCTAACTTTTCTTGGAGGGGACGATTTTGTTGTCAAAAATCAGGAAATTTCGAGTCGTGCGTCTATTGCCGGTGCCGTCCTGAGGCCTACCGTTGGTGGACGGAGTTGTAACTCCGCACGCTAATAGAAGAGCCTCTTAGCTTTATGTAGACAGTGAAAGTGTTTGCTAGGAAGGCTAACTTTTCTTGGAGGGGACGATTTTGTTGTCAAAAATCAGGAAATTTCGAGTCGTGCGTCCATTGCCGGTGCCACCCCGAGGCCTACCGTTGGTGGACGGAGTTGTAACTCCGCACGCTAATAGAAGAGCCTTTTAGCTTTATTTAGACATTGAAACGTCTTTGCTAGGAAGGCTAACTTTTCTTGGAGGGGACGATTTTGTTGTCAAAAATCAGGAAATTTCGAGTCGCGCGTCCATTGCTGGTGCCGTCCCGAGGCCTACCGTTTGTGGACGGAGTTGTCACTCCGCACGCTAATAGAAGAGCCTCTTAGCTTTACGTAGACAGTGAAACGTCTTTGCTAGGAAGGCTAACTTTTCTTGGAGGGGACGAATTTGTTGTCAAAAATCAGGAAATTTCGAGTCGTGCGTCCATTGCCGGTGCCATCCCGAGGCCTACCGCTGGTGGACGGAGTTGTAACTCCGCACGCTAATAGAAGAGCCTCTTAGCTTTATGTAGATAGTGAAACGTCTTTGCTAGGAAGGCTAACTTTTCTTTTAGGGGACGATTTTGTTGTCAAAAATCAGGAAATTTCGAGTCGTGCGTCTATTGCCGGTGCCGTCCTGAGGCCTACCGTTGGTGGACGGAGTTGTTACTCCGCACGCTAATAGAAGAGCCTCTTAGCTTTATGTAGACAGTGAAAGTGTTTGCTAGGAAGGCTAACTTTTCTTGGAGGGGACGATTTTGTTGTCAAAAATCAGGAAATTTCGAGTCGTGCGTCTATTGCCGGTGCCGTCCCGAGGCCTACGGTTGGTGGACGGAGTTGTAACTCCGCACGCTAATAGAAGAGCCTCTTAGCTTTATGTAGACAGTGAAACGTCTTTGTTGGGAAGGCTAACCTTAGTTGGAGGGAACGATTTTGTTGTCAAAAATCAGGAAATTTCGAGTCGTGCGTCCATTGCCGGTGCCGTCCTGAGGCCTACCGTTGGTGGACGGAGTTGTAACTCCGCACGCCAATAGAAGAGCCTCTTAGCTTTACGTAGACAGTGAAACGTCTTTGCTAGGACGGCTAACTTTTCTTGGAAGGGACGATTTTGTTGTCAAAAATGAGGAAATTTCGAGTCGTGCGTCCATTGCCGGTGCCGTCCCGAGGCCTACCGTTGGTGGACGGAGTTGTAACTCCGCACGCTAATAGAAGAGCCTCTTAGCTTTATGTAGACAGTGAAACGTCTTTGCTGGGAAGACTAACTTTTCTTGGAGGGGACGAATCTGTTGTCAAAAATCAGGAAATTTCGAGTCGTGCATCCATTGCCGGTGCCGTCCTGAGGCCTACGGTTGGTGGACGGAGTTGTAACTCCGCACGCTAATAGAAGAGCCTCTTAGCTTTACGTAGACAGTGAAACGTGTTAGCTAGGAAGGCTACCTTTTTTTGGAGGGACGATTTTGTTGTCAAAAATCAGGAAATTTCGAGTCGCGCGTCTATTGCCGGTGCCGTCCCGAGGCCTACCGTTGGTGGACGGAGTTGTAACTCCGCACGCTAATAGAAGAGCCTCCTAGCTTTACGTAAACAGTGAAACGTCTTTGCTAGGAAGGCTAACCTTTCTTGGAGGGGATGATTTTGTTGTCAAAAATCAGGAAATTTCGAGTCGTACGTCTATTGCCGGTGCCGTCCCGAGGCCTACGGTTGGTGGACGGAGTTGTAACTCCGCACGCTAATAGAAGAGCCTCTTAGCTTTACGTAGACAGTGAAACGTGTTAGCTGGAAGGCTACCTTTTTTTGGTGGGACTATTTTGTTGTCAAAAATCAGGAAATTTCGAGTCGCGCGTCTATTGCCGGTGCCGTCCCGAGGCCTACCGTTGGTGGACGGAGTTGTAACTCCGCACGCTAATAGAAGAGCCTCCTAGCTTTACGTAGACAGTGAAACGTCTTTGCTAGGAAGGCTAACCTTTCTTGGAGGGGAAGGTTTTGTTGTCAAAAATCAGGAAATTTCGAGTCGTGCGTCCATTGCCGGTGCCATCCCGAGGCCTACCGCTGGTGGACGGAGTTGTAACTCCGCACGCTAATAGAAGAGCCTCTTAGCTTTATGTAGACAGTGAAACGTCTTTGCTAGGAAGGCTAACTTTTCTTGGAGGGGACGATTTTGTTGTCAAAAATCAGGAAATTTCGAGTCGTGCGTCTATTGCCGGTGCCGTCCTGAGGCCTACCGTTGGTGGACGGAGTTGTAACTCCGCACGCTAGTAGAAGAGCCTCTTAGCTTTATGTAGACAGTGAAAGTGTTTGCTAGGAAGGCTAACTTTTCTTGGAGGGGACGATTTTGTTGTCAAAAATCAGGAAATTTCGAGTCGTACGTCTATTGCCGGTGCCGTCCCGAGGCCTACGGTTGGTGGACGGAGTTGTAACTCCGAACGCTAGTAGAGGAGCCTCTTAGCTTTATGTAGACAGTGAAAATGTTTGCTAGGAAGGCTAACTTTTCTTGGAGGGGACGATTTTGTTGTCAAAAATCAGGAAATTTGGAGTCGTACGTCTATTGCCGGTGCCGTCCCGAGGCCTACCGTTGGTGGACGGAGTTGTAACTCCGCACGCTAATAGAAGAGCCTCCTAGCTTTACGTAGACAGTGAAACGTCTTTGCTAGGAAGGCTAACCTTTCTTGGATAGGAAGGTTTTGTTGGCAAAAATCAGGAAATTTCGAGTCGTGCGTCCATTGCCGGTGCCGTCCTGAGGCCTACGGTTGGTGGACGGAGTTGTAACTCCGCACGCTAATAGAAGAGCCTCTTAGCTTTACGTAGACAGTGAAACGTGTTAGCTAGGAAGGCTACCTTTTTTTGGTGGGACTATTTTGTTGTCAAAAATCAGGAAATTTCGAGTCGCGCGTCTATTGCCGGTGCCGTCCCGAGGCCTACCGTTGGTGGACGGAGTTGTAACTCCGCACGCTAATAGAAGAGCCTCCTAGCTTTACGTAGACAGTGAAACGTCTTTGCTAGGAAGGCTAACCTTTCTTGGATAGGAAGGTTTTGTTGGCAAAAATCAGGAAATTTCGAGTCGTGCGTCCATTGCCGGTGCCGTCCTGAGGCCTACGGTTGGTGGACGGAGTTGTAACTCCGCACGCTAATAGAAGAGCCTCTTAGCTTTACGTAGACAGTGAAACGTGTTAGCTAGGAAGGCTACCTTTTTTTGGAGGGACGGTTTTGTTGTCAAAAATCAGGAAATTTCGAGTCGCGCGTCTATTGCCGGTGCCGTCCCGAGGCCTACCATTGGTGGACGGAGTTGTAACTCCGCACGCTAATAGAAGAGCCTCTTAGCTTTACGTAGACAGTAAAAGTGTTAGCTAGGAAGGCTACCTTTTTTTGGAGGGACGATTTTGTTGTCAAAAATCAGGAAATTTCGAGTCGTGCGTCCATTGCCGGTGCCGTCCCGATGCCTACCGTTTGTGGACGGAGTTTTAACTCCGCACGATAATAGAAGAGCCTCTTAGCTTTATGTAGACAGTGAAACGTCTTTGTTGGGAAGGCTAACTTTTCTTGGAGGGAACGATTTTGTTGTCAAAAATGAGGAAATTTCGAGTCGTGCGTCCATTGCCGGTGCCGTCCTGAGGCCTACCGTTGGTGGACGGAGTTGTAACTCCGCACGCTAATAGAAGAGCCTCTTAGCTTTACGTAGACAGTTAAACCTCGTTGCTAGGAAGGCTAACCTTTCTTGGAGGGGACGATTTTGTTGTCAAAAATCAGGAAATTTCGAGTCGTACGTCTATTGCCGGTGCCGTCCCGAGGCCTACGGTTGGTGGACGGAGTTGTAACTCCGCACGCTAATAGAAGAGCCTCTTAGCTTTACGTAGACAGTGAAACGTGTTAGCTAGGAAGGCTACCTTTTTTTGGAGGGACGATTTTGTTGTCAAAAATCAGGAAATTTCGAGTCGCGCGTCCATTGCCGGTGCCGTCCTGAGGCCTACGGTTGGTGGACGGAGTTGTAACTCCGCACGCTAATAGAAGAGCCTCTTAGGAGTATTTTGACAGTGAAACGTCTTTGCTAGGAAGGCTAACTTTTCTTGGAGGGGACGAATCTGTTGTCAAAAATCAGGAAATTTCGAGTCGTGCGTCCATTGCCGGTGCCGTCCTGAGGCCTACGGTTGGTGGACGGAGTTGTAACTCCGCACGCTAATAGAAGAGCCTCTTAGCTTTACGTAGACAGTGAAACGTGTTAGCTAGGAAGGCTACCTTTTTTTGGAGGGACGATTTTGTTGTCAAAAATCAGGAAATTTCGAGTCGCGCGTCTATTGCCGGTGCCGTCCCGAGGCCTACCGTTGGTGGACGGAGTTGTAACTCCGCACGCTAATAGAAGAGCCTCCTAGCTTTACGTAGACAGTGAAACGTCTTTGCTAGGAAGGCTAACCTTTCTTGGAGGGGACGATTTTGTTGTCAAAAATCAGGAAATTTCGAGTCGTACGTCTATTGCCGGTGCCGTCCCGAGGCCTACCGTTGGTGGACGGAGTTGTAACTCCGCACGCTAATAGAAGAGCCTCTTAGCTTTACGTAGACAGTGAAACGTGTTAGCTGGAAGGCTACCTTTTTTTGGTGGGACTATTTTGTTGTCAAAAATCAGGAAATTTCGAGTCGCGCGTCTATTGCCGGTGCCGTCCCGAGGCCTACCGTTGGTGGACGGAGTTGTAACTCCGCACGCTAATAGAAGAGCCTCCTAGCTTTACGTAGACAGTGAAACGTCTTTGCTAGGAAGGCTAACCTTTCTTGGAGGGGAAGGTTTTGTTGTCAAAAATCAGGAAATTTCGAGTCGTGCGTCCATTGCCGGTGCCATCCCGAGGCCTACCGCTGGTGGACGGAGTTGTAACTCCGCACGCTAATAGAAGAGCCTCTTAGCTTTATGTAGACAGTGAAACGTCTTTGCTAGGAAGGCTAACTTTTCTTGGAGGGGACGATTTTGTTGTCAAAAATCAGGAAATTTCGAGTCGTGCGTCTATTGCCGGTGCCGTCCTGAGGCCTACCGTTGGTGGACGGAGTTGTAACTCCGCACGCTAGTAGAAGAGCCTCTTAGCTTTATGTAGACAGTGAAAGTGTTTGCTAGGAAGGCTAACTTTTCTTGGAGGGGACGATTTTGTTGTCAAAAATCAGGAAATTTCGAGTCGTACGTCTATTGCCGGTGCCGTCCCGAGGCCTACGGTTGGTGGACGGAGTTGTAACTCCGCACGCTAATAGAAGAGCCTCTTAGCTTTACGTAGACAGTGAAACGTGTTAGCTAGGAAGGCTACCTTTTTTTGGAGGGACGATTTTGTTGTCAAAAATCAGGAAATTTCGAGTCGCGCGTCCATTGCCGGTGCCGTCCTGAGGCCTACGGTTGGTGGACGGAGTTGTAACTCCGCACGCTAATAGAAGAGCCTCTTAGGAGTATTTTGACAGTGAAACGTCTTTGCTAGGAAGGCTAACTTTTCTTGGAGGGGACGAATCTGTTGTCAAAAATCAGGAAATTTCGAGTCGTGCGTCCATTGCCGGTGCCGTCCTGAGGCCTACGGTTGGTGGACGGAGTTGTAACTCCGCACGCTAATAGAAGAGCCTCTTAGCTTTACGTAGACAGTGAAACGTGTTAGCTAGGAAGGCTACCTTTTTTTGGAGGGACGATTTTGTTGTCAAAAATCAGGAAATTTCGAGTCGCGCGTCTATTGCCGGTGCCGTCCCGAGGCCTACCGTTGGTGGACGGAGTTGTAACTCCGCACGCTAATAGAAGAGCCTCCTAGCTTTACGTAGACAGTGAAACGTCTTTGCTAGGAAGGCTAACCTTTCTTGGAGGGGACGATTTTGTTGTCAAAAATCAGGAAATTTCGAGTCGTACGTCTATTGCCGGTGCCGTCCCGAGGCCTACGGTTGGTGGACGGAGTTGTAACTCCGCACGCTAATAGAAGATCCTCTTAGCTTTACGCAGACAGTGAAACGTGTTAGCTGGAAGGCTACCTTTTTTTGGTGGGACTATTTTGTTGTCAAAAATCAGGAAATTTCGAGTCGCGCGTCTATTGCCGGTGCCGTCCCGAGGCCTACCGTTGGTGGACGGAGTTGTAACTCCGCACGCTAATAGAAGAGCCTCCTAGCTTTACGTAGACAGTGAAACGTCTTTGCTAGGAAGGCTAACCTTTCTTGGAGGGGAAGGTTTTGTTGTCAAAAATCAGGAAATTTCGAGTCGTGCGTCCATTGCCGGTGCCATCCCGAGGCCTACCGCTGGTGGACGGAGTTGTAACTCCGCACGCTAATAGAAGAGCCTCTTAGCTTTATGTAGACAGTGAAACGTCTTTGCTAGGAAGGCTAACTTTTCTTGGAGGGGACGATTTTGTTGTCAAAAATCAGGAAATTTCGAGTCGTGCGTCTATTGCCGGTGCCGTCCTGAGGCCTACCGTTGGTGGACGGAGTTGTAACTCCGCACGCTAGTAGAAGAGCCTCTTAGCTTTATGTAGACAGTGAAAGTGTTTGCTAGGAAGGCTAACTTTTCTTGGAGGGGACGATTTTGTTGTCAAAAATCATGAAATTTCGAGTCGTACGTCTATTGCCGGTGCCGTCCCGAGGCCTACGGTTGGTGGACGGAGTTGTAACTCCGCACGCTAGTAGAAGAGCCTCTTAGCTTTATGTAGACAGTGAAAGTGTTTGCTAGGAAGGCTAACTTTTCTTGGAGGGGACGATTTTGTTGTCAAAAATCAGGAAATTTCGAGTCGTACGTCTATTGCCGGTGCCGTCCCGAGGCCTACGGTTGGTGGACGGAGTTGTAACTCCGCACGCTAATAGAAGAGCCTCTTAGCTTTACGTAGACAGTGAAACGTGTTAGCTGGAAGGCTACCTTTTTTTGGTGGGACTATTTTGTTGTCAAAAATCAGGAAATTTCGAGTCGCGCGTCTATTGCCGGTGCCGTCCCGAGGCCTACCGTTGGTGGACGGAGTTGTAACTCCGCACGCTAATAGAAGAGCCTCCTAGCTTTACGTAGACAGTGAAACGTCTTTGCTAGGAAGGCTAACCTTTCTTGGAGGGGAAGGTTTTGTTGGCAAAAATCAGGAAATTTCGAGTCGTGCGTCCATTGCCGGTGCCGTCCTGAGGCCTACGGTTGGTGGACGGAGTTGTAACTCCGCACGCTAATAGAAGAGCCTCTTAGCTTTACGTAGACAGTGAAACGTGTTAGCTAGGAAGGCTACCTTTTTTTGGAGGGACGGTTTTGTTGTCAAAAATCAGGAAATTTCGAGTCGCGCGTCTATTGCCGGTGCCGTCCCGAGGCCTACCATTGGTGGACGGAGTTGTAACTCCGCACGCTAATAGAAGAGCCTCTTAGCTTTACGTAGACAGTAAAAGTGTTAGCTAGGAAGGCTACCTTTTTTTGGAGGGACGATTTTGTTGTCAAAAATGAGGAAATTTCGAGTCGTGCGTCCATTGCCGGTGCCGTCCTGAGGCCTACCGTTGGTGGACGGAGTTGTAACTCCGCACGCTAATAGAAGAGCCTCTTAGCTTTACGTAGACAGTTAAACGTCGTTGCTAGGAAGGCTAACCTTTCTTGGAGGGGACGATTTTGTTGTCAAAAATGAGGAAATTTCGAGTCGTGCGTCCATTGCCGGTGCCGTCCCGAGGCCTGCCGTTGGTGGACGGAGTTGTAACTCCGCACGATAATAGAATAGCCTCTTAGCTTTATGTCGACAGTGAAACATCTTTGTTGGGAAGGCTAGCCTTTGTTGGAGGGAACGATTTTGTTGTCAAAAATCAGGAAATTTCGAGTCGCGCGTCTATTGCCGGTGCCATCCTGAGGCCTACCGTTGGTGGACGGAGTTGTAACTCCGCACGCTAATAGAAGAGCCTCTTAGCTTTACGTAGACAGTTAAACGTCTTTGCTAGGAAGGCTAACTTTTCTTGGAGGGAACGATTTTTTTGTCAAAAATGAGAAATTTTTGGGTCGTGCGTCCATTGCCGGTGCTGTCCTGAGGCCCACCGTTGGTGGACGGAGTTGTAACTCCGCACGCTAATAGAAGAGCCTCTTAGCTTTACGTAGACAGTGAAACGTGTATGCTGGGAAGGCTAACTTTTCTTGGAGGGGACGATTTTGTTGTCAAAAATCAGGAAATTTCGAGTCGTGCGTCTATTGCCGGTGCCGTCCTGAGGCCAACCGTTTGTGGACGGAGTTGTAACTCCGCACGCTTATAGAAGAGCCTCCTAGCTTTACGTAGACAGTGAAACGTCTTTGCTAGGAAGGCTAACTTTTCTTGGAGGGGAAGGTTTTGTTGGCAAAAATCATGAAATTTCGAGTCGTGCGTCCATTGCAGGTGCTGTCCTGAGGCCTACCGTTGGTGGACGGAGTTGTAACTCCGCACGCTAATGGAAGAGCCTCTTAGCTTTACGTAGACAGTGAAACGTGTTTGCTAGGAAGGCTACCTTTTTTTGGAGGGACGATTTTGTTGTCAAAAATCAGGAAATTTCGAGTCGTGCGTCCATTGCCGGTGCCGTCCTGAGGCCTACCGTTGGTGGACGGAGTTGTAACTCCGCACGCTTATAGAAGAGCCTCCTAGCTTTACGTAGACAGTGAAACGTCTTTGCTAGGAAGGCTAACCTTTCTTGGAGGGGACGGTTTTGTTGTCAAAAATCATGAAATTTCGAGTCGTGCGTCCATTGCAGGTGCCGTCCTGAGGCCTACCGTTGGTGGACGGAGTTGTAACTCCGCACGCTAATGGAAGAGCCTCTTAGCTTTACGTAGACAGTAAAACGTGTTTGCTAGGAAGGCTATTTTTTTTTGGAGGGACGATTTTGTTGTCAAAAATCAGGAAATTTCGAGTCGTCCGTCCATTGCCGGTGCCGTCCTGACGCCTACCGTTGGTGGACGGAGTTATAACTCCGCACGCTTATAGAAGAGCCTCTTAGCTTTACGTAGACAGTTAAACGTCTTTGCTGGGAAGGCTAACCTTTCTTGGAGGGGACGATTTTGTTGTCAAAAATCATGAAATTTCGAGTCGTGCGTCCATTGCCGGTGCCGTCCCGAGGCCTGCCGTTGGTGGACGGAGTTGTAACTCCGCACGATAATAGAAGAGCCTCTTAGCTTTATGTCGACAGTGAAACATCTTTGTTGGGAAGGCTAGCCTTTGTTGGAGGGAACGATTTTGTTGTCAAAAATCAGGAAATTTCGAGTCCTGCGTCTATTGCCGGTGCCATCCTGAGGCCTACCGTTGGTGGACGGAGTTGTAACTCCGCACGCTAATAGAAGAGCCTCTTAGCTTTACGTAGACAGTTAAACGTCTTTGCTAGGAAGGCTAACTTTTCTTGGAGGGAACGATTTTTTTGTCAAAAATGAGAAATTTTTGGGTCGTGCGTCCATTGCCGTTGCTGTCCTGAGGCCCACCGTTGGTGGACGGAGTTGTAACTCCGCACGCTAATAGAAGAGCCTCTTAGGTTTACGTAGACAGTGAAACGTGTTTGCTGGGAAGGCTACCTTTTTTTGGAGGGACGATTTTGTTGTCAAAAATCAGGAAATTTCGAGTCGTGCGTCCATTGCCGGTGCCGTCCTGAGGCCTACCGTTGGTGGACGGAGTTGTAACTCCGCACGCTTATAGAAGAGCCTCCTAGCTTTACGTAGACAGTGAAACGTCTTTGCTAGGAAGGCTAACCTTTCTTGGAGGGGACGGTTTTGTTGTCAAAAATCATGAAATTTCGAGTCGTGCGTCCATTGCAGGTGCCGTCCTGAGGCCTACCGTTGGTGGACGGAGTTGTAACTCCGCACGCTAATGGAAGAGCCTCTTAGCTTTACGTAGACAGTAAAACGTGTTTGCTAGGAAGGCTATTTTTTTTTGGAGGGACGATTTTGTTGTCAAAAATCAGGAAATTTCGAGTCGTCCGTCCATTGCCGGTGCCGTCCTGACGCCTACCGTTGGTGGACGGAGTTATAACTCCGCACGCTTATAGAAGAGCCTCTTAGCTTTACGTAGACAGTTAAACGTCTTTGCTGGGAAGGCTAACCTTTCTTGGAGGGGACGATTTTGTTGTCAAAAATCATGAAATTTCGAGTCGTGCGTCCATTGCCGGTGCCGTCCCGAGGCCTGCCGTTGGTGGACGGAGTTGTAACTCCGCACGATAATAGAAGAGCCTCTTAGCTTTATGTCGACAGTGAAACATCTTTGTTGGGAAGGCTAGCCTTTGTTGGAGGGAACGATTTTGTTGTCAAAAATCAGGAAATTTCGAGTCCTGCGTCTATTGCCGGTGCCATCCTGAGGCCTACCGTTGGTGGACGGAGTTGTAACTCCGCACGCTAATAGAAGAGCCTCTTAGCTTTACGTAGACAGTTAAACGTCTTTGCTAGGAAGGCTAACTTTTCTTGGAGGGAACGATTTTTTTGTCAAAAATGAGAAATTTTTGGGTCGTGCGTCCATTGCCGTTGCTGTCCTGAGGCCCACCGTTGGTGGACGGAGTTGTAGCTCCGCACGATAATAGAAGAGCCTCTTAGCTTTATGTAGACGGTGAAACGTCTTTGCTGGGAAGGCTAACTTTTCTTGGAGGGGACGATTTTGTTGTCAAAAATGAGGAAATTTCGAGTCGTGCGTCTATTGCCGGTGCCGTCCCGAGGCCTACCGTTGGTGGACGGAGTTGTAGCTCCGCACGATAATAGAAGAGCCTCTTAGCTTTATGTAGACAGTGAAACGTCTTTGCTGGGAAGGCTAACTTTTCTTGGAGGGGACGATTTTTTTTTTTTTTTTATTTTCCCAAATTGTTTATTTCCTGTCTTAGTTTTTGACATTTCATAAATGTATTACATGTTTAGGGAATGTACTTTATCAAGTCAGGACCAATGTCCTTCATTGTTATTTTATGTTCAGTATGGCACAGGTGGGTTTTAATCCACCCGAAGCGTTGGGGGTTTTATTCACTCCGAGCGCCCCTTGTCGCTCGTTGTTGTCGCCAGGTTTTTGTTTTATGATTATTTGTTTAATTTTTTTACATGCATGCTTATAGACTATTTTACAATTTTTATGTGCGTATATTTGACATTATTTTTTTGTGTCGTCGTATATTTATTTTTAATTTCCTTTTTTTTTTTTATATAATATATATACATATATATAATATATATAACTTTGTCTAGCGTCTGATATCGTTAATATGTAGTTATCTGTTTGGTAAATCTGTTGGTCTTAGTCTTCTTAGCCGTCTATTTGATGTTTGTTCGTTGTTTGGTATGGTCCGTACTTCATCGTTTGTGTGTAGTTCTAGTTTTATACGATGTTTAGTGCTACTTTGTCTTATCTCCTGTTCGATTGTCGCTATGTTCAAATCCTTGTGAATTTCTTTGTTAGGTACGTACCAGTCCGCGTTGACTATCGTCCGAAGTATTTTGTTTTGCGTGCGCTCAATGATTGCTCTGTAGATTTCTTAGTAGTGCCCCATAGTTCGAGTCCGTATGTCCATATAGGTTTGATGATAGTCTTGTAAATCAGTAGTTTGTTATCGATTGTCAGTTTTGAATTTCTTGCAAGCATCCAGTGGTATTGTCTAAATTTTTCTTGTATTTGTCTCTTTTTGTGTAAAATGTGTTGTCTCCAGGTTAATTTGCTGTCAATGTACATACCCAGATACTTGGCGCACTCTGCCGTCTGTATATTTTTATTGTTGAGTCGTACTGGCAGAATAGTGTCAACGCGCCTTGTCGTGTTGACACTATTCGCCGGTGCCGTCCCGAGGCCTACCGTTTGTGGACGGAGTTGTCACTCCGCACGCTAATAGAAGAGCCTCTTAGCTTTATTTAGACAGTGAAACGTCTTTGCTAGGAAGGCTAACTTTTCTTGGAGGGGACGATTTTGTTGTCAAAAATCAGGAAATTTCGAGTCGTGCGTCCATTGCCGGTGCCGTCCCGAGGCCTACCATTGGTGGACGGAGTTGTAACTCCGCACGCTAATAGAAGAGCCTCTTAGCTTTATTTAGACAGTGAAACGTCTTTGCTAGGAAGGCTAACTTTTCTTGGAGGGGATGATTTTGTTGTCAAAAATCAGGAAATTTCGAGTCGTGCGTCCATTGCCGGTGCCGTCCCGATGCCTACCGTTTGTGGACGGAGTTGTAACTCCGCACGCTTATAGAAGAGCCTCTTAGCTTTACGTAGACAGTGAAACGTCTTTGCTAGGAAGGCTAACTTTTCTTGGAGGGGACGAATTTGTTGTCAAAAATCAGGAAATTTCGAGTCGTGCGTCCATTGCCGGTGCCATCCCGAGGCCTACCGCTGGTGGACGGAGTTGTAACTCCGCACGTTAATAGAAGAGCCTCTTAGCTTTATGTAGACAGTGAAACGTCTTTGTTGGGAAGGCTAACCTTAGCTGGAGGGAACGATTTTGTTGTCAAAAATCAGGAAATTTCGAGTCGTGCGTCCATTGCCGGTGCCGTCCCGAGGCCTACGGTTGGTGGACGGAGTTGTAACTCCGCACGCTAATAGAAGAGCCTCTTAGCTTTATGTAGACAGTGAAACGTCTTTGTTGGGAAGGCTAACCTTAGTTGGAGGGAACGATTTTGTTGTCAAAAATGAGGAAATTTCGAGTCGTGCGTCCATTGCCGGTGCCGTCCTGAGGCCTACCATTGGTGGACGGAGTTGTAACTCCGCACGCTAATAGAAGAACCTCTTAGCTTTACGTAGACAGTGAAACGTGTTTGCTAGGAAGGCTACCTGTTTTTGGAGGGACGATTTTGTTGTCAAAAATCAGGAAATTTTGAGTCGTGCGTCCATTGCCGGTGCCGTCCTGAGGCCTACCGTTGGTGGACGGAGTTGTAACTCCGCACGCTTATAGAAGAGCCTCTTAGCTTTACGTAGACAGTGAAACGTCTTTGCTAGGAAGGCTAACTTTTCTTGGAGGGGACGAATTTGTTGTCAAAAATCAGGAAATTTCGAGTCGTGCGTCCATTGCCGGTGCCATCCCGAGGCCTACCGCTGGTGGACGGAGTTGTAACTCCGCACGTTAATAGAAGAGCCTCTTAGCTTTATGTAGACAGTGAAACGTCTTTGTTGGGAAGGCTAACCTTAGCTGGAGGGAACGATTTTGTTGTCAAAAATCAGGAAATTTCGAGTCGTGCGTCCATTGCCGGTGCCGTCCCGAGGCCTACGGTTGGTGGACGGAGTTGTAACTCCGCACGCTAATAGAAGAGCCTCTTAGCTTTATGTAGACAGTGAAACGTCTTTGTTGGGAAGGCTAACCTTAGTTGGAGGGAACGATTTTGTTGTCAAAAATGAGGAAATTTCGAGTCGTGCGTCCATTGCCGGTGCCGTCCTGAGGCCTACCATTGGTGGACGGAGTTGTAACTCCGCACGCTAATAGAAGAGCCTCTTAGCTTTACGTAGACAGTGAAACGTCTTTGCTAGGAATGCTAACTTTTCTTGGAGGGAACGATTTTGTTGTCAAAAATCAGGAAATTTCGAGTCGTGCGTCCATTGCCGGTGCCGTCCTGAGGCCTACCATTGGTGGACGGAGTTGTAACTCCGCACGCTTATAGAAGAGCCTCTTAGCTTTACGTAGACAGTGAAACGTCTTTGCTAGGAAGGCTAACCTTTCTTGGAGGGGACGATTTTGTTGTCAAAAATCAGGAAATTTCGAGTCGTGCGTCCATTGCCGGTGCCGTCCTGAGGCCTACCATTGGTGGACGGAGTTGTAACTCCGCACGCTAATAGAAGAACCTCTTAGCTTTACGTAGACAGTGAAACGTGTTTGCTAGGAAGGCTACCTGTTTTTGGAGGGACGATTTTGTTGTCAAAAATCAGGAAATTTTGAGTCGTGCGTCCATTGCCGGTGCCGTCCTGAGGCCTACCGTTGGTGGACGGAGTTGTAACTCCGCACGCTTATAGAAGAGCCTCTTAGCTTTACGTAGACAGTGAAACGTCTTTGCTAGGAAGGCTAACCTTTCTTGGAGGGGAGGTTTTGTTGGCAAAAATCATGAAATTTCGAGCCGTGCGTCCATTGCCGGTGCCGTCCCGAGGCCTACCATTGGTGGACGGAGTTGTAACTCCGCACGCTAATAGAAGAGCCTCTTAGCTTTATTTAGACAGTGAAACGTGTTTGCTAGGAAGGCTACCTTTTTTTGGAGGGACGATTTTGTTGTCAAAAATCAGGAAATTTCGAGTCGTGCGTCCATTGCCGGTGCCGTCCTGAGGCCTACCGTTGGTGGACGGAGTTGTAACTCCGCACGATAATAGAAGAGCCTCTTAGCTTTACGTAGACAGTGAAACGTCTTTGCTAGGAAGGCTAACCTTTCTTGGAGGGGACGATTTTGTTGTCAAAATTCAGGAAATTTCGAGTCGTGCGTCCATTGCCGGTGCCGTCCCGATGCCTACCATTGGTGGACGGAGTTGTAACTCCGCACGCTAATAGAAGAGCCTCTTAGCTTTACGTAGACAGTGAAACGTGTTTGCTAGGAAGGCTACCCTTTTTTGGAGGGACGATTTTGTTGTCAAAAATCAGTAAATTTCGAGTCGTGCGTCCATTGCCGGTGCCGTCCTCAGGCCTACCGTTGGTGGACGGAGTTGTAACTCCGCACGCTAATAGAAGAGCCTCTTAGCTTTACGTAGACAGTGAAACGTCTCTGCTAGGAGTGTCGCTGGGGCATTCTTTAGCCCGAACTCCGCACGCTAATAGAAGAGCCTCTTAGCTTTACGTAGACAGTGAAACGTCTCTGCTAGGAGTGTCGCTGGGGCATTCTTTAGCCCGAACGGCATTCGAAGGAATTCATAATGGCCAGATTTTGTCGGAAAAGCTGTTTTAGCTGTGTCACAGGGTTCAACTTCAATTTGGTGAAATCCCTTAACCAAATCTATTGTTGAGAAGTAATTGCATTTGCCAAGTTTATCAAACAATTGGTCGATATTGGGCATAGGAAACCTATCTTCGATTGTCTGATCATTCAGTCTCCTATAACCTATGACAATACGCCATTTTTCGCCATTCTTATTGTCCTTTTTGGGAACAACCCAAATCGGCGAATTATAGGGGCTATTGCTTGGCACAATGATTCTTTGTTGCAACATTTCAGCAATTTGTTTATCGACTTCTTTTGTGTGGATTTCTGGGTACCGGTAAAGTTTACTAAAGATTGGAATTTCGTTTTTTGTTATAATTTTATGTCTTATGTTGTTCGTAAATGTTAAATTATCACCTTCTTTGTAAAATATTTGTTTGTATGAATAGAGCAATGACTTTAATTTAGAGCAATCGGCATTGTTTAAATGGTTTGCAAAAACATTTTTAGAAATTTCTTTATCAAATGATTCACTAAAAAATAAATTTAAAGGGATTTCCTCGTACCGAAGGTTCCCGTAGTACTCCTCTTCTTCATTGAAAAAAAAATTTATATTTGCCTCATCGGTTATTAGGGCTCGGTTCCTATAATCGATAATAGCATTCAAATCTAAAAGGATGTTGTTTCCTATCAGGCCGTCAAAATGATTATGAAATTGGTATTCTAAAAAGTTTACAAAATGATTTGGTTTATGAAATTCTTTAAAGAGTGGAAATTTGTATTCTATATTTGTATAGATATTGCGACCAAGTACGTTTAGGGTACGATTCACAGGTGGAGTTTTCCATTTTGGATTGCATATGTTTTTATTTACAATGCTGTATTCGGCACCGCTATCTATAAGAAATTTTAGGGGTCTAACATGGGTATAAATGACTATATAGGGAAGTAATTTGGATGGCCTTCGTGAAAATTTTTCGGATTCCGCTGCTGATATGAGTTGCGTTCATTAAGCGAAATGTCCATGGCTTCAGGATTGTACTGTCTTGTTTGACGAGATTGATCATTTTGTCTGTTGCTATTGTTTTGTCGTAATTGGTTACTTCGTGAATAGTTGTAATGTTGTCTTGATTGTTGGTATGTTGTCGGTTGTTTGTATGTTGTTGTTTGTTGGTATGTTGGTAGTTGATATGTTGGTTGTTGGTATGTAAGTTGTTGGTATGTTGTTGGTATTCTGTTGCGTATGTAAGTGCCATTTTGGTTAAATTGTTCGTTTCTATTGTAATTTTGGTAAAGTCGTGTTTTATTGTTGTCTTGTCTTATACTATTTTGTTTGTTATAATCATTTATAAAATTTGGAAAAGTTTGAAATGATTGAATGGTTACGTTGGGGCCAAGACTTTGATGATTAATTTCAAGAATAATTTTGTGAGCTTCACTTAGGGTTTTTGGGTTTCTGCTCAGGACTATGGATTTAGTAGGTTCTGGCAGATTATTTTTAAAAGCTTCTAAAGCTATCCTATTATTAGAAGCAATCATTGGATTGATTTCCAAATTTTCTAATAAATATGCATTGTTAATTCTGCCCAAAAGACTATTAATACGATCGTAAAAATCGTCTATTGTCGTTTCGATCCTTGCAGTTCTAATTTGGTCTAAAAGATTTTCAATTGAAAATCTTTCACCAAAGGCGGTTATTAGCGCTTCTTTAATTTCATCCCAAGTTTTTATTCTGCCATACTTTAAAAGTTCGCGTTTAGCTTTACCCACGATTTTATCTTTTATGTACCCAGTTAAAATTCCTCCACTATTTTCGAATGCTTTTAATGTGGGAAACAATGATTCTACCCTTTCTATAAAATCTGCTAAACAATCTTTGTTTCCATCAAATTCTGGAAGTTTATTTATTAATTCTAAAGTTATTCTAAATTTATCCGCTATATTTAGGGCCTCCATATTTGCAAAATGCTGATTACACTTACGTAAAAAAGTTGTCTTCTCTTTTCATTTTGTTTCGTCTCCCCTTCTCACCGTGTTGCGTCAAGCTTCTTCTTGAGTCACCGCACGCTGGTTATGTCTTGTTGATTGGATCGGACGATTGTTCCGTTGATTCTCCGTTACGGACGCTTCTTGATTCTTCTTGTTTTGGTTTTTTTTTTTTTTTTTTTTTCAGCAACAGACAATTTTATTGTGTTATGTAGATTTCCATATATATATATATGTATGCATAAACTTTGTTTTTTTTTTTTTTTTTGTATTTTTGATCTTGTAAGTTGAATTCACAAAAGTACAGTCACTACAACCAATGTAAGTTTCCGTTTGCTGTTTGTCTTTGCCAAACAAAAGTACAGTCACCAATAAGCTTTTTTTTTTTCTTAAACTTGTTTTTTTTTTTTTTTTTTTTTTTTAAAATTTTTTTTTTCTTTTAAACTTTTTTTTTTTTTTTTTTTATTTTCAGCAACAGTTAATTTTTATAGTTTTACGTAACGTTGCGTATATGTATATATGTATATGTATTCATAAACTTTGTTTTTTTTTTTTTTTTTTTTTTTTTTTTTTTTAAACGTACCTTTTGGTTTTGGTGAAGTACAGTCACTTACAGTCACTATAACAAATATATGTTTCCGTGCTTTTTTTTTTCTTTTTTTTTGCCAATTATACATAAAAGTACAGTCACTAATAAACTTTTAGGTTTTTTTTTTTTTTTTTTTTAAACCTCTTTTTAAATTTATTTACTGTTTTTTTTTGTTTAACGTACTTATTTGCTTTTGTAAGTATACTTACTGTCTTTGTTCAAATATTTCCTTTTGCACGAGTTCAATTTACAGAAGCACAGTCACCAAGTAAATTGTTTCTGCCACAAAAGTACAATCACTTTTTTCTTTTTTATTTTTATTTACTTATTTTTTTTATTTTTATTTATTTATTATTTTATTTTATTTTATTATTTTTTTAACACCTTTTTACTTTTTTTTTCACTTTTTACACTAATTAATACTTTTAATTAATTTATTTAAAAAAAAACAACCGAGTTTTATACAGTTATATTTATTGTGTGCTTAAGATTACAAAATACAAAGTGAACTGCGCTTAATCTAACTTACTTACTAACTTATATACTAATCTCTCTCCGAACTCATCTTCATCAAGATGGGATAGAGAGAGAGGGAAAGCTTAATTCTATGGTACGCTTGGGGTTTGGGTGTAACCCCAAGTGATCTTGGAAAAGAGGTACAGGGTGGCACCTATATTATGCCACAATATATTATATATATGTATATATATTATATGAAAAAAAAAAGGAAAAATAAAGACTAAGGTATTAACGTAAATTAAAAATAAATATACGACGACACAAAAAAAATGTCAAATATACGCACATAAAAATTATAAAATAGTCTATAAGCATGCATGTAAAAAAATTAAACAAATAATCATAAAACAAAAACCTGGCGACAACAACGAGCGACAAGGGGCGCTCGGAGTGAATAAAACCCCCAACGCTTCGGGTGGATTAAAACCCACCTGTGCCATACTGAACATAAAATAACAACGAAGGACATTGGTCCTGACTTGATAAAGTACATTCCCTAAACAAAAATTTGGGAAAATAAAAAAAAAAAAAAAAAAAATCGTCCCCTCCAAGAAAAGTTAGCCTTCCCAGCAAAGACGTTTCACTGTCTACATAAAGCTAAGAGGCTCTTCTATTATCGTGCGGAGCTACAACTCCGTCCACCAACGGTAGGCCTCGGGACGGCACCGGCAATAGACGCAGGACTCGAAATTTCCTGATTTTTGACAACAAAATCGTTCCCTCCAACAAAGGCTAGCCTTCCCAACAAAGACGTTTCACTGTCTACATAAAGCTAAGAGGCTCTTCTATTATCGTGCGGAGGAACAACTCCGTCCACCAACGGTAGGCATCGGGACGGCACCGGCAATGGACGCACGACTCGAAATTTCCTCATTTTTGACAACAAAATCGTCCCCTCCAAGAAAAGTTAGCCTTCCTAGCAAAGACGTTTCACTGTCTAAATAAAGCTAAGAGGCTCTTCTATTAGCGTGCGGAGTTACAACTCCGTCCACCAACGGTGGGCCTCGGGACGACACCGGCAATGAACGCACGACTCGAAATTTCCTGATTTTTGACAACAAAATCGTTCCCTCCAACAAAGGCTAGCCTTCCCAACAAAGACGTTTCACTGTCTACATAAAGCTAAGAGGCTCTTCTATTAGCGTGCGGAGGTACAACTCCGTCCACCAACGGTAGGCATCGGGACGGCACCGGCAGTGGACGCACGACTCGAAATTTCCTGATTTTTGACAACAAAATCGTCCCTCCAAAAAAAGGTACCCTTCCTAGCAAACACGTTTCACTGTCTACGTAAAGCTAAGAGGCTCTTCTATTAGCGTGCGGAGTTACAACTCCGTCCACCAATGGTAGGCCTCGGGACGGCACCGGTAATGGACGCACGACTCGAAATTTCCTGATTTTTGCCAACAAAACCGTCCCCTCCAAGAAAGGTTAGCCTTCCTAGCAAAGACGTTTCACTGTCTACATAAAGCTAAGAGGCTCTTCTATAAGCGTGCGGAGTTACAACTCCGTCCATCAACGGTAGGCCTCAGGACGGCACCGGCAATGGACGCACGACTCGAAATTTCCTGATTTTTGACAACAAAATCGTCCCTCCAAAAAAAGGTAGCCTTCCTAGCAAACACGTTTCACTGTCTACGTAAAGCTAGGGGGTCTTCTATTAGCGTGCGGAGTTACAACTCCGTCCACCAATGGTAGGCCTCGGGACGGCACCGGTAATGGACGCACGACTCGAAATTTCCAGATTTTTGCCAACAAAACCGTCCCCTCCAAGAAAGGTTAGCCTTCCTAGCAGGGACGTTTCACTGTCTACATAAAGCTAAGAGGCTCTTCTATTAGCGTGCGGAGTTACAACTCCGTCCACCAATGGTAGGCCTCGGGACGGCACCGGCAATGGCCGCACGACTCGAAATTTCCTGAGTTTTGCCAACAAAACCGTCCCCTCCAAGAAAGGTTAGCCTTCCTAGCAAAGACGTTTCACTGTCTACGTAAAGCTAGGAGGCTCTTCTATTAGCGTGCGGAGTTACAACTCCGTCCACCAACGGTAGGCCTCGGGACGGCACCGGCAATAGACGCACGACTCGAAATTTCCTGATTTTTGACAACAAAATCGTCCCTCCAAAAAAAGGTAGCCTTCCTAGCTAACACGTTTCACTGTCTACGTAAAGCTAAGAGGCTCTTCTATTAGCGTGCGGAGTTACAGCTCCGTCCACCAACGGTAGGACGCACGACTCGAAATTTCCTGATTTTTGACAGCAAAATCGTTCCCTCCAAGAAAAGTTAGCCTTCCTAGCAAAGACGTTTCACTGTCTAAATAAAGCTAAAAGGCTCTTCTATTAGCGTGCGGAGTTACAACTCCGTCCACCAACGGTAGGCCTCAGGACGGCACCGGCAATAGACGCACTACTCGAAATTTCCTGATTTTTGACAACAAAATCGTCCCCTACAAGAAAAGTTAGCCTTCCTAGCAAAGACGTTTCACTGTCTACATAAAGCTAACAGGCTCTTCTATTAGCGTGCGGAGCTACAACTCCGTCCACCTACGGTAAGCCTCGGGACGGCACCGGCAATGGACGCACGACTCGAAATTTCCTGATTTTTGACAACAAAATCGTCCCCTCCAAGAAAAGTTAGCCTTCCTAGCAAAGACGTTTCGCTGTCTAAATAAAGCTAAGAGGCTCTTCTATTAGCGTACGGAGTTACAACTCCGTCCACCAACGGTGGGCCTCGGGACAGCACCGGCAATGGACGCACGACCCAAAAATTTCTCATTTTTGACAAAAAAATCGTCCCCTCCAAGAAAAGTTAGCCTTCCTAGCAAAGACGTTTAACTGTCTACGTAAAGCTAAGAGGCTCTTCTATTAGCGTGCGGAGTTACAACTCCGTCCACCAATGGTAGGCCTCGGGACGGCACCGGCAATGGCCGCACGACTCGAAATTTCCTGAGTTTTGCCAACAAAACCGTCCCCTCCAAGAAAGGTTAGCCTTCCTAGCAAAGACGTTTCACTGTCTACGTAAAGCTAGGAGGCTCTTCTATTAGCGTGCGGAGTTACAACTCCGTCCACCAACGGTAGGCCTCGGGACGGCACCGGCAATAGACGCACGACTCGAAATTTCCTGATTTTTGACAGCAAAATCGTTCCCTCCAAGAAAAGTTAGCCTTCCTAGCAAAGACGTTTCACTGTCTAAATAAAGCTAAAAGGCTCTTCTATTAGCGTGCGGAGTTACAACTCCGTCCACCAACGGTAGGCCTCAGGACGGCACCGGCAATAGACGCACTACTCGAAATTTCCTGATTTTTGACAACAAAATCGTCCCCTCCAAGAAAAGTTAGCCTTCCTAGCAAAGACGTTTAACTGTCTACGTAAAGCTAAGAGGCTCTTCTATAAGCGTGCGGAGTTACAACTCCGTCCACCAACGGTCTCAGGACGGCACCGGCAATGGACGCACGACTCGAAATTTCCTCATTTTTGACAACAAAATCGTCCCCTCCAGGAAAAGTTAGCCTTCCTAGCAAAGACGTTTTACTGTCTACGTAAAGCTAAGAGGTTCTTCTATTAGCGTGCGTAGTTACAACTCCGTCCACCAGCGGTAGGCCTCGGGATGGCACCGGCAATGGACGCACGACTCGAAATTTCCTGATTTTTGACAACAAATTCGTCCCCTCCAAGAAAAGTTAGCCTTCCTAGCAAAGACGTTTCGCTGTCTAAATAAAGCTAAGAGGCTCTTCTATTAGCGTACGGAGTTACAACTCCGTCCACCAACGGTGGGCCTCGGGACGACACCGGCAATGAACGCACGACTCGAAATTTCCTGATTTTTGACAACAAAATCGTTCCCTCCAACAAAGGCTAGCCTTCCCAACAAAGACGTTTCACTTTCTACATAAAGCTAAGAGGCTCATCTATTATCGTGCGGAGGTACAGCTCCGTCCACCAACGGTAGGCATCGGGACGGCACCGGCAATGGACGCACGACCCAAAAATTTCTCATTTTTGACAAAAAAATCGTCCCCTCCAAGAAAAGTTAGCCTTCCTAGCAAAGACGCTTCACTGTCTACATAAAGCTAAGAGGCTCTTCTATTAGCGTGCGGAGTTACAACTCCGTCCACCAACGGTGGGCCTCGGGACGACACCGGCAATGAACGCACGACTCGAAATTTCCTGATTTTTGACAACAAAATCGTTCCCTCCAACAAAGGCTAGCCTTCCCAACAAAGACGTTTCACTTTCTACATAAAGCTAAGAGGCTCATCTATTAGCGTGCGGAGTTACAACTCCGTCCACCAACGGTAGGCCTCGGGACGGCACCGGCAATGGACGCACGACTCGAAATTTCCTCATTTTTGACAACAAAATCGTCCCCTCCAAGAAAGGTTAGCCTTCCTAGCAAAGACGTTTAACTGTCTACGTAAAGCTAAGAGGCTCTTCTATAAGCGTGCGGAGTTACAACTCCATCCACCAACGGTAGGCCTCAGGACGGCACCGGCAATGGACGCACGACTCGAAATTTCCTGATTTTTGACAACAAAATCGTCCCCTCCAAGAAAGGTTAGCCTTCCTAGCAAAGACGTTTAACTGTCTACGTAAAGCTAAGAGGCTCTTCTATAAGCGTGCGGAGTTACAACTCCGTCCACCAACGGTCTCAGGACGGCACCGGCAATGGACGCACGACTCGAAATTTCCTCATTTTTGACAACAAAATCGTCCCCTCCAGGAAAAGTTAGCCTTCCTAGCAAAGACGTTTTACTGTCTACGTAAAGCTAAGAGGCTCTTCTATTAGCGTGCGTAGTTACAACTCCGTCCACCAGCGGTAGGCCTCGGGATGGCACCGGCAATGGACGCACGACTCGAAATTTCCTGATTTTTGACAACAAAATCGTCCCTCCAAAAAAAGGTAGCCTTCCTAGCAAACACGTTTCACTGTCTACGTAAAGCTAAGAGGCTCTTCCATTAGCGTGCGGAGTTACAACTCCGTCCACCAACGGTAGGCCTCAGGACGGCACCGGCAATGGACACACGACTCGAAATTTCATGATTTTTGACAACAAAACCGTCCCCTCCAAGAAAGGTTAGCCTTCCTAGCAAAGACGTTTCACTGTCTACGTAAAGCTAAGAGGCTCTTCTATAAGCGTGCGGAGTTACGACTCCGTCCACCAACGGTAGGCCTCAGGACGGCACCGGCAATGGACGCACGACTCGAAATTTCCTCATTTTTGACAACAAAATCGTTCCCTCCAACAAAGGCTAGCCTTCCCAACAAAGACGTTTCACTGTCTACATAAAGCTAAGAGGCTCTTCTATTAGCGTGCGGAGGTACAACTCCGTCCACCAACGGTAGGCATCGGGACGGCACCGGCAATAGACGCACGACTCGAAATTTCCTCATTTTTGACAACAAAATCGTCCCCTCCAAGAAAAGTTAGCCTTCCTAGCAAAGACGTTTCACTGCCTAAATAAAGCTAAGAGGCTCTTCTATTAGCGTGCGGAGTTACAACTCCGTCCACCAACGGTGGGCCTCGGGACGGCACCGGCAATGGATGCACGACTCGAAATTTCCTGATTTTTGACAACAAAATCGTTCCCTCCAACAAAGGCTAGCCTTCCCAACAAAGATGTTTCACTATCAACATAAAGCTAAGAGGCTCTTCTATTGGCGTGCGGAGGTACAACTCCGTCCACCAACGGTGGGCCTCAGGACGGCACCGGCAATGGACGCACGACTCGAAATTTTCTCATTTTTGACAACAATAGCGTCCCCTCCAAGAAAAGTAAGCCTTCCTAGCAAAGACGTTTCACTGTCTGCGTAAAGCTAAGAGGCTATTCTATTAGCGTGCGGAGTTACAACTCCGTCCACCAACGGTAGGCCTCGGGACGGCACCGGCAATGGACGCACGACTCGAAATTTTCTCATTTTTGACAACAATAGCGTCCCCTCCAAGAAAAGTAAGCCTTCCTAGCAAAGACGTTTCACTGTCTGCGTAAAGCTAAGAGGCTATTCTATTAGCGTGCGGAGTTACAACTCCGTCCACCAACGGTGGGCCTCAGGACGGCACCGGCAATGGACACACGACTCGAAATTTCCTCATTTTTGACAACAAAATCGTCCCCTCCAAGAAAAGTTAGCCTTCCTAGCAAAGACGTTTCACTGTCTAAATAAAGCTAAAAGGCTCTTCTATTAGCGTGCGGAGTTACAACTCCGTCCACCAACGGTAGGCCTCAGGACGGCACCGGCAATAGACGCACTACTCGAAATTTCCTGATTTTTGACAACAAAATCGTCCCCTCCAAGAAAAGTTAGCCTTCCTAGCAAAGACGTTTCACTGTCTACATAAAGCTAACAGGCTCTTCTATTAGCGTGCGGAGCTACAACTCCGTCCACCTACGGTAAGCCTCGGGACGGCACCGGCAATGGACGCACGACTCGAAATTTCCTGATTTTTGACAACAAAATCGTCCCCTCCAAGAAAGGTTAGCCTTCCTAGCAAAGACGTTTAACTGTCTACGTAAAGCTAAGAGGCTCTTCTATAAGCGTGCGGAGTTACAACTCCGTCCACCAACGGTCTCAGGACGGCACCGGCAATGGACGCACGACTCGAAATTTCCTCATTTTTGACAACAAAATCGTTCCCTCCAACAAAGGCTAGCCTTCCCAACAAAGACGTTTCACTGTCTACATAAAGCTAGGAGGCTCTTCTATTAGCGTGCGGAGTTACAACTCCGTCCACCAACGGTAGGCCTCGGGACGGCACCGGCAATAGACGCACGACTCGAAATTTCCTGATTTTTGACAGCAAAATCGTTCCCTCCAAGAAAAGTTAGCCTTCCTAGCAAAGACGTTTCACTGTCTAAATAAAGCTAAAAGGCTCTTCTATTAGCGTGCGGAGTTACAACTCCGTCCACCAACGGTAGGCCTCAGGACGGCACCGGCAATAGACGCACTACTCGAAATTTCCTGATTTTTGACAACAAAATCGTCCCCTCCAAGAAAAGTTAGCCTTCCTAGCAAAGACGTTTCACTGTCTAAATAAAGCTAAAAGGCTCTTCTATTAGCGTGCGGAGTTACAACTCCGTCCACCAACGGTAGGCCTCAGGACGGCACCGGCAATAGACGCACTACTCGAAATTTCCTGATTTTTGACAACAAAATCGTTCCCTCCAAGAAAAGTTAGCCTTCCTAGCAAAGACGTTTCACTGTCTAAATAAAGCTAAAAGGCTCTTCTATTAGCGTGCGGAGTTACAACTCCGTCCACCAACGGTAGGCCTCAGGACGGCACCGGCAATAGACGCACTACTCGAAATTTCCTGATTTTTGACAACAAAATCGTCCCCTCCAAGAAAAGTTAGCCTTCCTAGCAAAGACGTTTCACTGTCTACATAAAGCTAACAGGCTCTTCTATTAGCGTGCGGAGCTACAACTCCGTCCACCTACGGTAAGCCTCGGGACGGCACCGGCAATGGACGCACGACTCGAAATTTCCTGATTTTTGACAACAAAATCGTCCCCTCCAAGAAAGGTTAGCCTTCCTAGCAAAGACGTTTAACTGTCTACGTAAAGCTAAGAGGCTCTTCTATAAGCGTGCGGAGTTACAACTCCGTCCACCAACGGTCTCAGGACGGCACCGGCAATGGACGCACGACTCGAAATTTCCTCATTTTTGACAACAAAATCGTTCCCTCCAACAAAGGCTAGCCTTCCCAACAAAGACGTTTCACTGTCTACATAAAGCTAGGAGGCTCTTCTATTAGCGTGCGGAGTTACAACTCCGTCCACCAACGGTAGGCCTCGGGACGGCACCGGCAATAGACGCACGACTCGAAATTTCCTGATTTTTGACAGCAAAATCGTTCCCTCCAAGAAAAGTTAGCCTTCCTAGCAAAGACGTTTCACTGTCTAAATAAAGCTAAAAGGCTCTTCTATTAGCGTGCGGAGTTACAACTCCGTCCACCAACGGTAGGCCTCAGGACGGCACCGGCAATAGACGCACTACTCGAAATTTCCTGATTTTTGACAACAAAATCGTCCCCTCCAAGAAAAGTTAGCCTTCCTAGCAAAGACGTTTAACTGTCTACGTAAAGCTAAGAGGCTCTTCTATAAGCGTGCGGAGTTACAACTCCGTCCACCAACGGTCTCAGGACGGCACCGGCAATGGACGCACGACTCGAAATTTCCTCATTTTTGACAACAAAATCGTCCCCTCCAGGAAAAGTTAGCCTTCCTAGCAAAGACGTTTTACTGTCTACGTAAAGCTAAGAGGTTCTTCTATTAGCGTGCGTAGTTACAACTCCGTCCACCAGCGGTAGGCCTCGGGATGGCACCGGCAATGGACGCACGACTCGAAATTTCCTGATTTTTGACAACAAATTCGTCCCCTCCAAGAAAAGTTAGCCTTCCTAGCAAAGACGTTTCGCTGTCTAAATAAAGCTAAGAGGCTCTTCTATTAGCGTACGGAGTTACAACTCCGTCCACCAACGGTGGGCCTCGGGACGACACCGGCAATGAACGCACGACTCGAAATTTCCTGATTTTTGACAACAAAATCGTTCCCTCCAACAAAGGCTAGCCTTCCCAACAAAGACGTTTCACTTTCTACATAAAGCTAAGAGGCTCATCTATTATCGTGCGGAGGTACAGCTCCGTCCACCAACGGTAGGCATCGGGACGGCACCGGCAATGGACGCACGACCCAAAAATTTCTCATTTTTGACAAAAAAATCGTCCCCTCCAAGAAAAGTTAGCCTTCCTAGCAAAGACGCTTCACTGTCTACATAAAGCTAAGAGGCTCTTCTATTAGCGTGCGGAGTTACAACTCCGTCCACCAACGGTGGGCCTCGGGACGACACCGGCAATGAACGCACGACTCGAAATTTCCTGATTTTTGACAACAAAATCGTTCCCTCCAACAAAGGCTAGCCTTCCCAACAAAGACGTTTCACTTTCTACATAAAGCTAAGAGGCTCATCTATTATTGTGCGGAGGTACAACTCCGTCCACCAACGGTAGGCATCGGGACGGCACCGGCAATGGACGCACGACTCGAAATTTCCTGATTTTTGACAACAAAATCGTTCCCTCCAAGAAAAGTTAGCCTTCCCAGCAAAGACGTTTCACTGTCTGCGTAAAGCTAAGAGGCTCTTCTATTAGCGTGCGGAGTTACAACTCCGTCCACCAACGGTAGGCCTCGGGACGGCACCGGCAATGGACGCACGACTCGAAATTTCCTCATTTTTGACAACAAAATCGTCCCCTCCAAGAAAGGTTAGCCTTCCTAGCAAAGACGTTTAACTGTCTACGTAAAGCTAAGAGGCTCTTCTATAAGCGTGCGGAGTTACAACTCCATCCACCAACGGTAGGCCTCAGGACGGCACCGGCAATGGACGCACGACTCGAAATTTCCTGATTTTTGACAACAAAATCGTCCCCTCCAAGAAAGGTTAGCCTTCCTAGCAAAGACGTTTAACTGTCTACGTAAAGCTAAGAGGCTCTTCTATAAGCGTGCGGAGTTACAACTCCGTCCACCAACGGTCTCAGGACGGCACCGGCAATGGACGCACGACTCGAAATTTCCTCATTTTTGACAACAAAATCGTCCCCTCCAGGAAAAGTTAGCCTTCCTAGCAAAGACGTTTTACTGTCTACGTAAAGCTAAGAGGCTCTTCTATTAGCGTGCGTAGTTACAACTCCGTCCACCAGCGGTAGGCCTCGGGATGGCACCGGCAATGGACGCACGACTCGAAATTTCCTGATTTTTGACAACAAAATCGTCCCTCCAAAAAAAGGTAGCCTTCCTAGCAAACACGTTTCACTGTCTACGTAAAGCTAAGAGGCTCTTCCATTAGCGTGCGGAGTTACAACTCCGTCCACCAACGGTAGGCCTCAGGACGGCACCGGCAATGGACACACGACTCGAAATTTCATGATTTTTGACAACAAAACCGTCCCCTCCAAGAAAGGTTAGCCTTACTAGCAAAGACGTTTCACTGTCTACGTAAAGCTAAGAGGCTCTTCTATAAGCGTGCGGAGTTACGACTCCGTCCACCAACGGTAGGCCTCAGGACGGCACCGGCAATGGACGCACGACTCGAAATTTCCTCATTTTTGACAACAAAATCGTCCCCTCCAGGAAAAGTTAGCCTTCCTAGCAAAGACGTTTTACTGTCTACGTAAAGCTAAGAGGCTCTTCTATTAGCGTGCGTAGTTACAACTCCGTCCACCAGCGGTAGGCCTCGGGATGGCACCGGCAATGGACGCACGACTCGAAATTTCCTGATTTTTGACAACAAAATCGTCCCTCCAAAAAAAGGTAGCCTTCCTAGCAAACACGTTTCACTGTCTACGTAAAGCTAAGAGGCTCTTCCATTAGCGTGCGGAGTTACAACTCCGTCCACCAACGGTAGGCCTCAGGACGGCACCGGCAATGGACACACGACTCGAAATTTCATGATTTTTGACAACAAAACCGTCCCCTCCAAGAAAGGTTAGCCTTACTAGCAAAGACGTTTCACTGTCTACGTAAAGCTAAGAGGCTCTTCTATAAGCGTGCGGAGTTACGACTCCGTCCACCAACGGTAGGCCTCAGGACGGCACCGGCAATGGACGCACGACTCGAAATTTCCTCATTTTTGACAACAAAATCGTCCCCTCCAGGAAAAGTTAGCCTTCCTAGCAAAGACGTTTTACTGTCTACGTAAAGCTAAGAGGCTCTTCTATTAGCGTGCGTAGTTACAACTCCGTCCACCAGCGGTAGGCCTCGGGATGGCACCGGCAATGGACGCACGACTCGAAATTTCCTGATTTTTGACAACAAAATCGTCCCTCCAAAAAAAGGTAGCCTTCCTAGCAAACACGTTTCACTGTCTACGTAAAGCTAAGAGGCTCTTCCATTAGCGTGCGGAGTTACAACTCCGTCCACCAACGGTAGGCCTCAGGACGGCACCGGCAATGGACACACGACTCGAAATTTCATGATTTTTGACAACAAAACCGTCCCCTCCAAGAAAGGTTAGCCTTACTAGCAAAGACGTTTCACTGTCTACGTAAAGCTAAGAGGCTCTTCTATAAGCGTGCGGAGTTACGACTCCGTCCACCAACGGTAGGCCTCAGGACGGCACCGGCAATGGACGCACGACTCGAAATTTCCTCATTTTTGACAACAAAATCGTCCCCTCCAAGAAAAGTTAGCCTTCCTAGCAAAGACGTTTCACTGCCTAAATAAAGCTAAGAGGCTCTTCTATTAGCGTGCGGAGTTACAACTCCGTCCACCAACGGTGGGCCTCGGGACGGCACCGGCAATGGATGCACGACTCGAAATTTCCTGATTTTTGACAACAAAATCGTTCCCTCCAACAAAGGCTAGCCTTCCCAACAAAGATGTTTCACTATCAACATAAAGCTAAGAGGCTCTTCTATTGGCGTGCGGAGGTACAACTCCGTCCACCAACGGTGGGCCTCAGGACGGCACCGGCAATGGACGCACGACTCGAAATTTTCTCATTTTTGACAACAATAGCGTCCCCTCCAAGAAAAGTAAGCCTTCCTAGCAAAGACGTTTCACTGTCTGCGTAAAGCTAAGAGGCTATTCTATTAGCGTGCGGAGTTACAACTCCGTCCACCAACGGTAGGCCTCGGGACGGCACCGGCAATGGACGCACGACTCGAAATTTTCTCATTTTTGACAACAATAGCGTCCCCTCCAAGAAAAGTAAGCCTTCCTAGCAAAGACGTTTCACTGTCTGCGTAAAGCTAAGAGGCTATTCTATTAGCGTGCGGAGTTACAACTCCGTCCACCAACGGTGGGCCTCAGGACGGCACCGGCAATGGACACACGACTCGAAATTTCCTCATTTTTGACAACAAAATCGTCCCCTCCAAGAAAAGTTAGCCTTCCTAGCAAAGACGTTTCACTGTCTACGTAAAGCTAAGAGGCTCTTCTATTAGCGTGCGGAGTTACAGCTCCGTCCACCAACGGTAGGACGCACGACTCGAAATTTCCTGATTTTTGACAGCAAAATCGTTCCCTCCAAGAAAAGTTAGCCTTCCTAGCAAAGACGTTTCACTGTCTAAATAAAGCTAAAAGGCTCTTCTATTAGCGTGAGGAGTTACAACTCCGTCCACCAACGGAAGGCCTCAGGACGGCACCGGCAATAGACGCACTACTCGAAATTTCCTGATTTTTGACAACAAAATCGTCCCCTCCAAGAAAAGTTAGCCTTCCTAGCAAAGACGTTTCACTGTCTACATAAAGCTAACAGGCTCTTCTATTAGCGTGCGGAGCTACAACTCCGTCCACCTACGGTAAGCCTCGGGACGGCACCGGCAATGGACGCACGACTCGAAATTTCCTGATTTTTGACAACAAAATCGTCCCCTCCAAGAAAGGTTAGCCTTCCTAGCAAAGACGTTTAACTGTCTACGTAAAGCTAAGAGGCTCTTCTATAAGCGTGCGGAGTTACAACTCCGTCCACCAACGGTCTCAGGACGGCACCGGCAATGGACGCACGACTCGAAATTTCCTCATTTTTGAAAACAAAATCGTCCCCTCCAGGAAAAGTTAGCCTTCCTAGCAAAGACGTTTTACTGTCTACGTAAAGCTAAGGGGTTCTTCTATTAGCGTGCGTAGTTACAACTCCGTCCACCAGCGGTAGGCCTCGGGATGGCACCGGCAATGGACGCACGACTCGAAATTTCCTGATTTTTGACAACAAATTCGTCCCCTCCAAGAAAAGTTAGCCTTCCTAGCAAAGACGTTTCGCTGTCTAAATAAAGCTAAGAGGCTCTTCTATTAGCGTACGGAGTTACAACTCCGTCCACCAACGGTGGGCCTCGGGACGACACCGGCAATGAACGCACGACTCGAAATTTCCTGATTTTTGACAACAAAATCGTTCCCTCCAACAAAGGCTAGCCTTCCCAACAAAGACGTTTCACTGTCTACATAAAGCTAAGAGGCTCTTCTATAAGCGTGCGGAGGTACAACTCCGTCCACCAACGGTAGGCATCGGGACGGCACCGGCAATGGACGCACGACTCGAAATTTCCTGATTTTTGACAACAAAATCGTCCCCTCCAAGAAAAGTTAGCCTTCCTAGCAAAGACGTTTCACTGTCTGCGTAAAGCTAGGAGGCTCTTCTACTAGCGTGCGGAGTTACAACTCCGTCCACCAACGGTGGGCCTCAGGACGGCACCGGCAATAGACGCACGACTCGAAATTTCCTGATTTTTGACAACAAAATCGTCCCCTCCAAGAAAAGTTAGCCTTCCTAGCAAAGACGTTTCACTGTCTACATAAAGCTAAGAGGCTCTTCTATTAGCGTGCGGAGTTACAACTCCGTCCACCAACGGTGGGCCTCGGGACGACACCGGCAATCAACGCACGACTCGAAATTTCCTGATTTTTGACAACAAAATCGTTCCCTCCAACAAAGGCTAGCCTTCCCAACAAAGACGTTTCACTTTCTACATAAAGCTAAGAGGCTCATCTATTATCGTGCGGAGGTACAGCTCCGTCCACCAACGGTAGGCATCGGGACGGCACCGGCAATGGACGCACGACCCAAAAATTTCTCATTTTTGACAAAAAAATCGTCCCCTCCAAGAAAAGTTAGCCTTCCTAGCAAAGACGCTTCACTGTCTACATAAAGCTAAGAGGCTCTTCTATTAGCGTGCGGAGTTACAACTCCGTCCACCAACGGTGGGCCTCGGGACGACACCGGCAATGAACGCACGACTCGAAATTTCCTGATTTTTGACAACAAAATCGTTCCCTCATCTATTATTGTGCGGAGGTACAACTCCGTCCACCAACGGTAGGCATCGGGACGGCACCGGCAATGGACGCACGACTCGAAATTTCCTGATTTTTGACAACAAAATCGTTCCCTCCAAGAAAAGTTAGCCTTCCCAGCAAAGACGTTTCACTGTCTGCGTAAAGCTAAGAGGCTCTTCTATTAGCGTGCGGAGTTACAACTCCGTCCACCAACGGTAGGCCTCGGGACGGCACCGGCAATGGACGCACGACTCGAAATTTCCTCATTTTTGACAACAAAATCGTCCCCTCCAAGAAAGGTTAGCCTTCCTAGCAAAGACGTTTAACTGTCTACGTAAAGCTAAGAGGCTCTTCTATAAGCGTGCGGAGTTACAACTCCATCCACCAACGGTAGGCCTCAGGACGGCACCGGCAATGGACGCACGACTCGAAATTTCCTGATTTTTGACAACAAAATCGTCCCTCCAAAAAAAGGTAGAATTCCTAGCAAACACGTTTCACTGTCTACGTAAAGCTAAGAGGTTCTTCTATTAGCGTGCGGAGTTACAACTCCGTCCACCAACGGTAGGCCTCAGGACGGCACCGGCAATGGACACACGACTCGAAATTTCATGATTTTTGACAACAAAACCGTCCCCTCCAAGAAAGGTTAGCCTTACTAGCAAAGACGTTTCACTGTCTACGTAAAGCTAAGAGGCTCTTCTATAAGCGTGCGGAGTTACGACTCCGTCCACCAACGGTAGGCCTCAGGACGGCACCGGCAATGGACGCACGACTCGAAATTTCCTCATTTTTGACAACAAAATCGTTCCCTCCAACAAAGGCTAGCCTTCCCAACAAAGACGTTTCACTGTCTACATAAAGCTAAGAGGCTCTTCTATTAGCGTGCGGAGGTACAACTCCGTCCACCAACGGTAGGCATCGGGACGGCACCGGCAATAGACGCACGACTCGAAATTTCCTCATTTTTGACAACAAAATCGTCCCCTCCAAGAAAAGTTAGCCTTCCTAGCAAAGACGTTTCACTGCCTAAATAAAGCTAAGAGGCTCTTCTATTAGCGTGCGGAGTTACAACTCCGTCCACCAACGGTAGGCCTCAGGACGGCACCGGCAATGGACACACGACTCGAAATTTCATGATTTTTGACAACAAAACCGTCCCCTCCAAGAAAGGTTAGCCTTACTAGCAAAGACGTTTCACTGTCTGCGTAAAGCTAGGAGGCTCTTCTATTAGCGTGCGGAGTTACAACTCCGTCCACCAACGGTAGGCCTCAGGACGGCACCGGCAATGGACGCACGACTCGAAATTTCCTCATTTTTGACAACAAAATCGTACCCTCCAAGAAAAGTTATCCTTCCTAGCAAACACGGTTCACTGTCTACGTAAAGCTAAGAGGTTCTTCTATTAGCGTGCGGAGTTACAACTCCGTCCACCAACGGTGGGCCTGAGGACGGCACCGGCAATGGACGCACGACTCGAAATTTCCTTATTTTTGACAACAAAATCGTACCCTCCAAGAAAAGTTATCCTTCCTAGCAAAGACGTTTTACTGTCTACATAATGCTAAGAGGCTCTTCTATTAGCGTACGGAGTTACAACTCCGTCCACCAACGGTGGGCCTCAGGACGGCACCGGCAATGGACGCACGACTCGAAATTTCCTCATTTTTGACAAAAAAATCGTCCCCTCCAAGAAAAGTTAGAATTCCTAGCAAAGACGTTTCACTGTCTACGTATGCTAGGAGGCTCTTCTATTAGCGTACGGAGTTACAACTCCGTCCACCAACGGTAGGCCTCGGGACGGCACCGGCAATGGACGCACGACTCGAAATTTCCTCATTTTTGACAACAAAATCGTTCCCTCCAAGAAAAGTTAGCCTTCCTAGCAAACACGTTTCACTGTCTGCGTAAAGCTAAGAGGCTATTCTATTAGCGTGCGGAGTTATAACTCCGTCCACCAACGGTGGGCCTCAGGACGGCACCGGCAATGGACGCACGACTCGAAATTTCCTGATTTTTGACAACAAAATCGTACCCTCCAAGAAAAGTTATCCTTCCTAGCAAAGACGTTTCACTGTCTACATAAAGCTAAGAGGTTCTTCTATTAGCGTGCGGAGTTACAACTCCGTCCACCAACGGTAGGCCTCGGGACGGCACCGGCAATGGACGCACGACTCGAAATTTCCTCATTTTTGACAACAAAATCGTACCCTCCAAGAAAAGTTATCCTTCCTAGCAAACACGGTTCACTGTCTACGTAAAGCTAAGAGGTTCTTCTATTAGCGTGCGGAGTTACAACTCCGTCCACCAACGGTGGGCCTGAGGACGGCACCGGCAATGGACGCACGACTCGAAATTTCCTCATTTTTGACAACAAAATCGTACCCTCCAAGAAAAGTTATCCTTCCTAGCAAACACGGTTCACTGTCTACGTAAAGCTAAGAGGTTCTTCTATTAGCGTGCGGAGTTACAACTCCGTCCACCAACGGTGGGCCTGAGGACGGCACCGGCAATGGACGCACGACTCGAAATTTCCTTATTTTTGACAACAAAATCGTACCCTCCAAGAAAAGTTATCCTTCCTAGCAAAGACGTTTTACTGTCTACATAATGCTAAGAGGCTCTTCTATTAGCGTACGGAGTTACAACTCCGTCCACCAACGGTGGGCCTCAGGACGGCACCGGCAATGGACGCACGACTCGAAATTTCCTCATTTTTGACAAAAAAATCGTCCCCTCCAAGAAAAGTTAGAATTCCTAGCAAAGACGTTTCACTGTCTACGTATGCTAGGAGGCTCTTCTATTAGCGTACGGAGTTACAACTGCGTCCACCAAGAGTAGGCCTCAGGACGGCACCGGCAATGGACGCACGACTCGAAATTTCCTCATTTTTGACAACAAAATCGTTCCCTCCAAGAAAAGTTAGCCTTCCTAGCAAACACGTTTCACTGTCTGCGTAAAGCTAAGAGGCTATTCTATTAGCGTGCGGAGTTATAACTCCGTCCACCAACGGTGGGCCTCAGGACGGCACCGGCAATGGACGCACGACTCGAAATTTCCTGATTTTTGACAACAAAATCGTACCCTCCAAGAAAAGTTATCCTTCCTAGCAAAGACGTTTCACTGTCTACATAAAGCTAAGAGGCTCTTCTATTAGCGTGCGGAGTTGCAACTCCGTCCACCAACGGTGGGCCTGAGGACGGCACCGGCAATGGACGCACGACTCGAAATTTCCTCATTTTTGACAACAAAATCGTACCCTCCAAGAAAAGTTATCCTTCCTAGCAAAGACGTTTCACTGTCTACATAAAGCTAAGAGGCTCTTCTATTAGCGTGCGGAGTTGCAACTCCGTCCACCAACGGTGGGCCTGAGGACGGCACCGGCAATGGACGCACGACTCGAAATTGCCTCATTTTTGACAACAAAATCGTACCCTCCAAGAAAAGTTATCCTTCCTAGCAAAGACGTTTCACTGTCTACATAAAGCTAAGAGGCTCTTCTATTAGCGTGCGGAGTTGCAACTCCGTCCACCAACGGTGGGCCTCAGGACGGCACCAGCAATGGACGCAGGACTCGAAATTTCCTGATTTTTGACAACAAAATCGTCCCCTCCAAGAAAAGTTAGCCATCCTAGCAAAGACGTTTTACTGTCTACATAATGCTAAGAGGCTCTTCTATTAACGTGCGGAGTGACAACTCCGTCCACCAACGGTAGGCCTCAGGACGGCACCGGCAATGGACGCACGACTCGAAATTTCCTCATTTTTGACAACAATATCGTCCCTCCAAAAAAAGTTAGCCTTCCTAGCAAACACGTTTTACTGTCTACGTAAATCTAAGAGGCTCTTCTATTGGCGTGCGTAGTTACAACTCCGTCCACCAACAGTAGGCCTCAGGACGGCACCGGCAATGGACGCACGACTCGAAATTTCCTGATTTTTGACAACAATAGCGTCCCCTCCAAGAAAAGTTAGCCTTCCTAGCAAACACGTTTCACTGTCTGCGTAAAGCTAAGAGGCTCTGCTATTAGCGTGCGGAGTTGCAACTCCGTCCACCAACGGTGGGCCTGAGGACGGCACCGGCAATGGACGCACGACTCGAAATTGCCTCATTTTTGACAACAAAATCGTACCCTCCAAGAAAAGTTAGAATTCCTAGCAAAGACGTTTCACTGTCTACGTATGCTAGGAGGCTCTTCTATTAGCGTACGGAGTTACAACTGCGTCCACCAAGAGTAGGCCTCAGGACGGCACCGGCAATGGACGCACGACTCGAAATTTCCTCATTTTTGACAACAAAATCGTTCCCTCCAAGAAAAGTTAGCCTTCCTAGCAAACACGTTTCACTGTCTGCGTAAAGCTAAGAGGCTCTTCTATTAGCGTGCGGAGTTGCAACTCCGTCCACCAACGGTGGGCCTGAGGACGGCACCGGCAATGGACGCACGACTCGAAATTTCCTCATTTTTGACAACAAAATCGTACCCTCCAAGAAAAGTTATCCTTCCTAGCAAAGACGTTTCACTGTCTACATAAAGCTAAGAGGCTCTTCTATTAGCGTGCGGAGTTGCAACTCCGTCCACCAACGGTGGGCCTGAGGACGGCACCGGCAATGGACGCACGACTCGAAATTGCCTCATTTTTGACAACAAAATCGTACCCTCCAAGAAAAGTTATCCTTCCTAGCAAAGACGTTTCACTGTCTACATAAAGCTAAGAGGCTCTTCTATTAGCGTGCGGAGTTGCAACTCCGTCCACCAACGGTGGGCCTCAGGACGGCACCAGCAATGGACGCAGGACTCGAAATTTCCTGATTTTTGACAACAAAATCGTCCCCTCCAAGAAAAGTTAGCCATCCTAGCAAACACGTTTTACTGTCTACGTAAATCTAAGAGGCTCTTCTATTGGCGTGCGTAGTTACAACTCCGTCCACCAACAGTAGGCCTCAGGACGGCACCGGCAATGGACGCACGACTCGAAATTTCCTCATTTTTGACAACAATAGCGTCCCCTCCAAGAAAAGTTAGCCTTCCTAGCAAACACGTTTCACTGTCTGCGTAAAGCTAAGAGGCTCTTCTATTAGCGTGCGGAGTTACAACTCCGTCCACCAACGGTGGGCCTCAGGACGGCACCGGCAATGGACGCACGACTCGAAATTTCCTAATTTTTGACAAAAAAATCGTCCCCTCCAAGAAAAGTTAGAATTCCTAGCAAAGACGTTTCACAGTCTACGTAAGCTAGGAGGCTACAAAAACCTCTGGACAACAAACTCTGGACAAGAAACTCTGGACAGGAAAACTGTGGACAACAAACTCTGGACAAGAAAATCTGGACAACAAACTCTGGACAAGAAACTCTGGACAAGAAACTCTGTACAAAAAACTCTGGACAAGAAACTCTGGACAAGAAAATCTGGACAAGAAAATCTGGACAAGAAACTCTGGACAAGAAAATCTGGACAAGAAACTCTAGACAAGAAAACTCTGGACAACAAACTCTGGACAAGAAAATCTGGACAAGAAAATCTGGACAAGAAAACTCTGGACAACAAACTCTGTACAAGAAACTCTGAACAAGAAACTCTGGACAAGAAACTCTGGACAACAAACTTTGGACAAGAAAGTCTGGACAAGAAACTCTGGACAAGAAACTCTGGACAAGAAAATCTGGACAGGATACTCTGGACAAGAAAACTCTGGACAACAAACTCTGGACAAGAAACTCTGGACAACAAACTCTGGACAAGAAAGTCTGGACAAGAAACTCTGGACAAGAAACTCTGGACAAGGAAATCTGGACAGGATACTCTGGACAAAAAACTCTGGACAAGAAACTCTGGACAAAAAACTCTGGACAAGAAACTCTGGACAAGAAACTCTGGACAAGAAAACTCTGGACAAGAAAACTCTGGACAACAAACTCTGTACAAGAAACTCTGAACAAGAAACTCTGGACAAGAAACTCTCGACAACAAACTCTGGACAAGAAAGTCTGGACAAGAAACTCTGGACAAGAAACTCTGGACAAGAAAATCTGGACTAGAAAATCTGGACAAGAAAATTCTAGACAACAAACTCTGGACAAGAAACTCTGTACAAGAAACTCTGGACAAGAAACTCTGGACAAAAAACTCTGGACAAGAAAATCTGGACAAGAAAATCTGGACAAGAAACTCTGGACAAGAAAATCTGGACAAGAAACTCTGGACAAGAAAACTCTGGACAACAAACTCTGGACAAGAAAATCTGGACAAGAAAATCTGGACAAGAAAATCTGGACAAGAAAACTCTGGACAACACACTCTGTACAAGAAACTCTGAACAAGAAACTCTGGACAACAAACTCTGGACAACAAACTCTGGACAAGAAAATCTGGACCAGAAAATCTATGCAAGAAACTCTGGACAAAAAAATCTGGGCAAGGAACTCTGGGCAAGAAACTCTGGACAAGAAACTCTGAACAAGAAACTCTGGACAAGAAACTCTGGACAACAAACTCTGGACAAGAAACTCTGGACAAAAAACTCTGGGCATGAAACTCTGGACAAGAAACTCTGAACAAGAGACTCTGGCAAGAAAATCTGGGCCAGAAAATCTATTCAAGAAACTCTGGACAAGAAAATCTGGACAAGAAAATCTGGACAAAAAAATCTGGACTAGAAAATCTGGACAAGAAAATTCTAGACAACAAACTCTGGACAAGAAACTCTGTACAAGAAACTCTGGACAAGAAAATTTGGACAAGAAACTCTGGACAAGAAAACTCTGGACAACAAACTCTGGACAAGAAACTCTGTACAAGAAACTCTGGACAAGAAAATCTGGACAAGAAAATTTGGACAAGAAACTCTGGACAAGAAAACTCTGGACAACAAACTCTGGACAAGAAACTCTGTACAAGAAACTCTGGACAAGAAAATCTGGACAAGAAAATCTGGACAAGAAAATCTGGACAGGAAACTCTGGACAAAAAACTCTGGACAAGAAAATCTGGACAAGAAACTCTGGACAAGAAACTCTGGACAAGAAACTCTGGACAAGAAAACTCTGGACAAGAAACTGGGAACAAGAAACTCTGGACAAGAAACTCTGGGCCAGAAAATCTATTCAAGAAACTCTGGACAAGAAAATCTAGACAAGAAAATCTGGACTAGAAAATCTGGACAAGAAAATTCTAGACAACAAACTCTGGACAAGAAACTCTGTACAAGAAACTCTGGACAAGAAACTCTGGACAAGAAAATCTGGACAAGAAAATCTGGACAAGAAACTCTGGACAAGAAAACTCTGGAGAAGAAACTCTGGACAAGAAACTCTGTACAAGAAACTCTGGACAAGAAAATCTGGACAAGAAAATCTGGACAAGAAAATCTGGACAGGAAACTCTGGACAAGAAACTCTGGACAAGAAAATCTAGACAAGAAACTCTGGACAAGAAACTCTGGACAAGAGAACTCTGGACAAGAAACTGGGAACAAGAAACTCTGGACAAGAAACTCTGGACAAGAAAATCGGGACAAGAAACTCTGGACAACAAACTCTGGACAAGAAACTCTGAGCAAGAACCTCTGCACAAAAACCTCTGGACAAGAAACTCTGGACAAGAAAATCGGAACAAGAAACTCTGAACAAGAAACTCTAAACAAGAAACTCTGGACAACAAACTCTGGACAAGAAAATCTGGACAAGAAAACTCTGGACAACAAACTCTGGACAAGAAAATCTGGACAAGAAAATCTGGACAACAAACTCTGGACAAGAAACTCTGGTAAAGAAACTCTGGACAAGAAACTCTGGACAACAAACTCTGGACAAGAAAATCTGGACAAGAAAATCTGGACAAGAAAACTCGGGACAACAAACTCTGTACAAGAAACTCTGAACAAGAAACTCTGGACAAGAAACTCTGGACAACAAACTTTGGACAAGAAAGTCTGGACAAGAAACTCTGGACAAGAAACTCTGGACAAGAAAATCTGGACAGGATACTCTGGACAAGAAAACTCTGGACAACAAACTCTGGACAAGAAAATCTGGACAACAAACTCTGGACAAGAAACTCTGGACAAGAAACTCTGGACAAGAAAACTCTGGACAAGAAACTGGGAACAAGAAACTCTGGACAAGAAACTCTGGGCCAGAAAATCTATTCAAGAAACTCTGGACAAGAAAATCTGGACAAGAAAATCTGGACAAGAAAATCTGGACAAGAAAATCTGGACTAGAAAATCTGTACAAGAAAATTCTAGACAATAAACTCTGGACAAGAAACTCTGTACAAGAAACTCTGGACAAGAAACTCTGGACAAGAAAATCTGGACAAGAAAATCTGGACCAGAAAATCTATGCAAGAAACTCTGGACAAGAAAACTCTGGACAAGAAACTGGGAACAAGAAACTCCGGACAAGAAACTCTGGACAAGAAAATCGGGACAAGAAACTCTGGACAACAAACTCTGGACAACAAACTCTGAGCAAGAACCTCTGCACAAAAAACTCTGGACAAGAAACTCTGGACAAGAAAATCTGGACAAGAAAATCTGGACAAGAAAATCTGGACAAGAAAATCTGGACAAGAAAATTTGGACAAGAAACTCTGGACAAGAAAACTCTGGACAAGAAAACTCTGGACAACAAACTCTGGACAAGAAACTCTGTACAAGAAAATCTGGACAAGAAACTCTGGACAAGAAACTCTGGACAAGAAAACTCTGGACAAGAAACTGGGAACAAGAAACTCTGAACAAGAAACTCTAAACAAGAAACTCTGGACAAGAAAACTCTGGACAAGAAAATCTGGACAAGAAAATCTGGACAAGAAAATCTGGACAACAAACTCTGGACAAGAAAATCTGGACAAGAAAATCTGGACAACAAACTCTGGACAAGAAACTCTGGACAAGAAACTCTGGACAAGAAAATCTGGACAAAAAACTCTGGACAAGAAAATCTGGACAAGAAAATTCTAGACAACAAACTCTGGACAAGAAACTCTGTACAAGAAACTCTGGACAAGAAACTCTGGACAAAAAACTCTGGACAAGAAAATCTGGACAAGAAACTCTGGACAAGAATATCTGGACAAGAAACTCTGGACAAGAAAACTCTGGACAACAAACTCTGGACAAGAAAAGCTGGACAAGAAAATCTGGACAAGAAAATCTGGACAAGAAAACTCTGGACAACAAACTCTGTACAAGAAACTCTGAACAAGAAACTCTGGACAACAAACTCTGGACAAGAAAATCTGGACAAGAAAATCTGGACCAGAAAATCTATGCAAGAAACTCTGGACAAGAAAATCTGGGCAAGGAACTCTGGGCAAGAAACTCTGGACAAGAAACTCTGAACAAGAAACTCTGGACAAGAAACTCTGGACAAGAAACTCTGGACAAGATACTCTGGACAAAAAACTCTGGGCATGAAACTCTGGACAAGAAACTCTGAACAAGAGACTCTGGCAAGAAAATCTGGGCCAGAAAATCTATTCAAGAAACTCTGGACAAGAAAATCTGGACAAGAAAATCTGGACAAAAAAATCTGGACTAGAAAATCTGGACAAGAAAATTCTAGACAACAAACTCTGGACAAGAAACTCTGTACAAGAAACTCTGGACAAGAAGCTCTGGACAAGAAACTCTGGACAAGAAAATCTGGACAAGAAAATTTGGACAAGAAACTCTGGACAAGAAAACTCTGGACAACAAACTCTGGACAAGAAACTCTGTACAAGAAACTCTGGACAAGAAAATCTGGACAAGAAAATCTGGACAAGAAAATCTGGACAGGAAACTCTGGACAAAAAACTCTGGACAAGAAAATCTGGACAAGAAACTCTGGACAAGAAACTCTGGACAAGAAACTCTGGACAAGAAACTCTGGGCCAGAAAATCTATTCAAGAAACTCTGGACAAGAAAATCTGGACAAGAAAATCTAGACAAGAAAATCTGGACTAGAAAATCTGGACAAGAAAATTCTAGACAACAAACTCTGGACAAGAAACTCTGTACAAGAAACTCTGGACAAGAAACTCTGGACAAGAAAATCTGGACAAGAAAATCTGGACAAGAAACTCTGGACAAGAAAACTCTGGACAAGAAACTCTGGACAAGAAACTCTGTACAAGAAACTCTGGACAAGAAAATCTGGACAAGAAACTCTGGACAAGAAACTCTGGACAAGAAACTCTGGACAAGAAAACTCTGGACAAGAAACTGGGAACAAGAAACTCTGGACAAGAAACTCTGGACAAGAAACTCTGGACAAGAAAACTCTGGACAAGAAACTGGGAACAAGAAACTCTGGACAAGAAACTCTGGACAAGAAAATCGGGACAAGAAACTCTGGACAACAAACTCTGGACAAGAAACTCTGAGCAAGAACCTCTGCACAAAAACCTCTGGACAAGAAACTCTGGACAAGAAAATCGGGACAAGAAACTCTGAACAAGAAACTCTAAACAAGAAACTCTGGACAAGAAACTCTGGACAACAAACTCTGGACAAGAAAATCTGGACAAGAAAATCTGGACAAGAAAACTCTGGACAACAAACTCTGGACAAGAAAATCTGGACAAGAAAATCTGGACAACAAACTCTGGACAAGAAACTCTGGACAAGAAACTCTGGACAAGAAACTCTGGACAACAAACTCTGGACAAGAAAACCTGGATAAGAAAATCTGGACAAGAAAACTCTGGACAACAAACTCTGTACAAGAAACTCTGAACAAGAAACTCTGGACAAGAAACTCTGGACAAGAAACTCTGGACAAGAAACTCTGCACAAGAAACTCTGCACAAGAAACTCTGGACAAGAAACTCTGGACAACAAACTCTGCACAAGAAACTCTGGACAAGAAACTCTGGACAAGAAACTCTGGACAAGAAACTCTGCACAAGAAACTCTGGACAAAAAACTCTGGACAAGAAAACCTGGACAAGAAAGTCTGCACAAGAAAATCTGCACAAGAAACTCTGGACAAGAAAATCTGGACAGGATACTCTGGACAAGAAAACTCTGGACAACAAACTCTGGACAAGAAAATCTGGACAACAAACTCTGGACAAGAAACTCTGGACAAGAAACTCTGGACAAGAAAACTCTGGACAAGAAACTGGGAACAAGAAACTCTGGACAAGAAACTCTGGACAACAAATTTGGACAAGAAAGTCTGGACAAGAAACTCTGGACAAGAAACTCTGGACAAGAAAATCTGGACAGGATACTCTGGACAAGAAAACTCTGGACAACAAACTCTGGACAAGAAAATCTGGACAACAAACTCTGGACAAGAAACTCTGTACAAGAAACTCTGGACAAGAAACTCTGGACAAGAAAATCTGGACAAGAAAATCTGGACAAGAAAATCTGGACAACAAACTCTGGACAAGAAACTCTGGACAAGAAACTCTGGACAACAAACTCTGGACAAGAAAACCTGGATAAGAAAATCTGGACAAGAAAACTCTGGACAACAAACTCTGTACAAGAAACTCTGAACAAGAAACTCTGGACAAGAAACTCTCGACAACAAACTCTGGACAAGAAAGTCTGGACAAGAAACTCTGGACAAGAAACTCTGGACAAGAAAATCTGGACTAGAAAATCTGGACAAGAAAATTCTAGACAACAAACTCTGGACAAGAAACTGGACAACAAACTCTGGACAAGAAACTCTGTACAAGAAACTCTGGACAAGAAAATCTGGACAAGAAAATCTGGACAAGAAAATCTGGACAGGAAACTCTGGACAAAAAACTCTGGACAAGAAAATCTGGACAAGAAACTCTGGACAAGAAACTCTGGACAAGAAACTCTGGACAAGAAACTCTGGGCCAGAAAATCTATTCAAGAAACTCTGGACAAGAAAATCTGGACAAGAAAATCTAGACAAGAAAATCTGGACTAGAAAATCTGGACAAGAAAATTCTAGACAACAAACTCTGGACAAGAAACTCTGTACAAGAAACTCTGGACAAGAAACTCTGGACAAGAAAATCTGGACAAGAAAATCTGGACAAGAAACTCTGGACAAGAAAACTCTGGACAAGAAACTCTGGACAAGAAACTCTGTACAAGAAACTCTGGACAAGAAAATCTGGACAAGAAAATCTGGACAAGAAAATCTGGACAGGAAACTCTGGACAAGAAACTCTGGACAAGAAAATCTAGACAAGAAACTCTGGACAAGAAACTCTGGACAAGAAACTCTGGACAAGAAAACTCTGGACAAGAAACTGGGAACAAGAAACTCTGGACAAGAAACTCTGGACAAGAAAATCGGGACAAGAAACTCTGGACAACAAACTCTGGACAAGAAACTCTGAGCAAGAACCTCTGCACAAAAACCTCTGGACAAGAAACTCTGGACAAGAAAATCGGGACAAGAAACTCTGAACAAGAAACTCTAAACAAGAAACTCTGGACAAGAAACTCTGGACAACAAACTCTGGACAAGAAAATCTGGACAAGAAAACTCTGGACAACAAACTCTGGACAAGAAAATCTGGACAAGAAAATCTGGACAACAAACTCTGGACAAGAAACTCTGGACAAGAAACTCTGGACAAGAAACTCTGGACAACAAACTCTGGACAAGAAAACCTGGATAAGAAAATCTGGACAAGAAAACTCTGGACAACAAACTCTGTACAAGAAACTCTGAACAAGAAACTCTGGACAAGAAACTCTGGACAAGAAACTCTGGACAAGAAACTCTGCACAAGAAACTCTGCACAAGAAACTCTGGACAAGAAACTCTGGACAACAAACTCTGCACAAGAAACTCTGGACAAGAAACTCTGGACAAGAAACTCTGGACAAGAAACTCTGCACAAGAAACTCTGGACAAAAAACTCTGGACAAGAAAACCTGGACAAGAAAGTCTGCACAAGAAAATCTGCACAAGAAACTCTGGACAAGAAAATCTGGACAGGATACTCTGGACAAGAAAACTCTGGACAACAAACTCTGGACAAGAAAATCTGGACAACAAACTCTGGACAAGAAACTCTGGACAAGAAACTCTGGACAAGAAAACTCTGGACAAGAAACTGGGAACAAGAAACTCTGGACAAGAAACTCTGGACAACAAATTTGGACAAGAAAGTCTGGACAAGAAACTCTGGACAAGAAACTCTGGACAAGAAAATCTGGACAGGATACTCTGGACAAGAAAACTCTGGACAACAAACTCTGGACAAGAAAATCTGGACAACAAACTCTGGACAAGAAACTCTGTACAAGAAACTCTGGACAAGAAACTCTGGACAAGAAAATCTGGACAAGAAAATCTGGACAACAAACTCTGGACAAGAAACTCTGGACAAGAAACTCTGGACAAGAAACTCTGGACAACAAACTCTGGACAAGAAAACCTGGATAAGAAAATCTGGACAAGAAAACTCTGGACAACAAACTCTGTACAAGAAACTCTGAACAAGAAACTCTGGACAAGAAACTCTCGACAACAAACTCTGGACAAGAAAGTCTGGACAAGAAACTCTGGACAAGAAACTCTGGACAAGAAAATCTGGACTAGAAAATCTGGACAAGAAAATTCTAGACAACAAACTCTGGACAAGAAACTCTGTACAAGAAACTCTGGACAAGAAACTCTGGACAAAAAACTCTGGACAAGAAAATCTGGACAAGAAAATCTGGACAAGAAACTCTGGACAAGAAAATCTGGACAAGAAACTCTGGACAAGAAAACTCTGGACAACAAACTCTGGACAAGAAAATCTGGACAAGAAAATCTGGACAAGAAAATCTGGACAAGAAAACTCTGGACAACACACTCTGTACAAGAAACTCTGAACAAGAAACTCTGGACAACAAACTCTGGACAACAAACTCTGGACAAGAAAATCTGGACAAGAAAATCTGGACCAGAAAATCTATGCAAGAAACTCTGGACAAAAAAATCTGGGCAAGGAACTCTGGGCAAGAAACTCTGGACAAGAAACTCTGAACAAGAAACTCTGGACAAGAAACTCTGGACAACAAACTCTGGACAAGAAACTCTGGACAAAAAACTCTGGGCATGAAACTCTGGACAAGAAACTCTGAACAAGAGACTCTGGCAAGAAAATCTGGGCCAGAAAATCTATTCAAGAAACTCTGGACAAGAAAATCTGGACAAGAAAATCTGGACAAAAAAATCTGGACTAGAAAATCTGGACAAGAAAATTCTAGACAACAAACTCTGGACAAGAAACTCTGTACAAGAAACTCTGGACAAGAAACTCTGGACAAGAAACTCTGGACAAGAAAATCTGGACAAGAAAATTTGGACAAGAAACTCTGGACAAGAAAACTCTGGACAACAAACTCTGGACAAGAAACTCTGTACAAGAAACTCTGGACAAGAAAATCTGGACAAGAAAATCTGGACAAGAAAATCTGGACAGGAAACTCTGGACAAAAAACTCTGGACAAGAAAATCTGGACAAGAAACTCTGGACAAGAAACTCTGGACAAGAAACTCTGGACAAGAAACTGGGAACAAGAAACTCTGGACAAGAAACTCTGGGCCAGAAAATCTATTCAAGAAACTCTGGACAAGAAAATCTAGACAAGAAAATCTGGACTAGAAAATCTGGACAAGAAAATTCTAGACAACAAACTCTGGACAAGAAACTCTGTACAAGAAACTCTGGACAAGAAACTCTGGACAAGAAAATCTGGACAAGAAAATCTGGACAAGAAACTCTGGACAAGAAAACTCTGGACAAGAAACTCTGGACAAGAAACTCTGGACAAGAAACTCTGGACAAGAAAATCTGGACAAGAAAATCTGGACAGGAAACTCTGGACAAGAAACTCTGGACAAGAAAATCTAGACAAGAAAATCTGGACAAGAAACTCTGGACAAGAGAACTCTGGACAAGAAACTGGGAACAAGAAACTCTGGACAAGAAACTCTGGACAAGAAAATCGGGACAAGAAACTCTGGACAACAAACTCTGGACAAGAAACTCTGAGCAAGAACCTCTGCACAAAAACCTCTGGACAAGAAACTCTGGACAAGAAAATCGGAACAAGAAACTCTGAACAAGAAACTCTAAACAAGAAACTCTGGACAAGAAACTCTGGACAACAAACTCTGGACAAGAAAATCTGGACAAGAAAACTCTGGACAACAAACTCTGGACAAGAAAATCTGGACAAGAAAATCTGGACAACAAACTCTGGACAAGAAACTCTGGTAAAGAAACTCTGGACAAGAAACTCTGGACAACAAACTCTGGACAAGAAAATCTGGATAAGAAAATCTGGACAAGAAAACTCGGGACAACAAACTCTGTACAAGAAACTCTGAACAAGAAACTCTGGACAAGAAACTCTGGACAACAAACTTTGGACAAGAAAGTCTGGACAAGAAACTCTGGACAAGAAACTCTGGACAAGAAAATCTGGACAGGATACTCTGGACAAGAAAACTCTGGACAACAAACTCTGGACAAGAAAATCTGGACAACAAACTCTGGACAAGAAACTCTGGACAAGAAACTCTGGACAAGAAAACTCTGGACAAGAAACTGGGAACAAGAAACTCTGGACAAGAAACTCTGGGCCAGAAAATCTATTCAAGAAACTCTGGACAAGAAAATCTGGACAAGAAAATCTGGACAAGAAAATCTGGACTAGAAAATCTGTACAAGAAAATTCTAGACAACAAACTCTGGACAAGAAACTCTGGACAAGAAAATCTGGACAAGAAAATTTGGACAAGAAACTCTGGACAAGAAAACTCTGGACAACAAACTCTGGACAAGAAACTCTGTACAAGAAACTCTGGACAAGAAACTCTGGACAAGAAAATCTGGACAAGAAAATCTGGACAAGAAAATTCTAGACAACAAACTCTGGACAAGAAACTCTGTACAAGAAACTCTGGACAAGAAACTCTGGACAAGAAAATCTGGACAAGAAAATCTGGACAAGAAACTCTGGACAAGAAAACTCTGGACAAGAAACTCTGGACAAGAAACTCTGGACAACAAACTCTGGACAAGAAAATCTGGACAAGAAAACTCTGGACAACAAACTCTGGACAAGAAAATCTGGACAAGAAAATCTGGACAACAAACTCTGGACAAGAAACTCTGGTAAAGAAACTCTGGACAAGAAACTCTGGACAACAAACTCTGGACAAGAAAATCTGGACAAGAAAATCTGGACAAGAAAATCTGGACAAGAAAATCTGGACTAGAAAATCTGTACAAGAAAATTCTAGACAACAAACTCTGGACAAGAAAATCTGGACAGGAAACTCTGGACAAGAAACTCTGGACAAGAAACTCTGAACAAGAAACTCTGGACAAGAAACTCTGGACAAGAAAATCTGGACAAGAAAATTTGGACAAGAAACTCTGGACAAGAAAACTCTGGACAACAAACTCTGGACAAGAAACTCTGTACAAGAAACTCTGGACAAGAAAATCTGGACAAGAAAATCTGGACAAGAAAATCTGGACAGGAAACTCTGGACAAAAAACTCTGGACAAGAAAATCTGGACAAGAAACTCTGGACAAGAAACTCTGGACAAGAAACTCTGGACAAGAAAACTCTGGACAAGAAACTGGGAACAAGAAACTCTGGACAAGAAACTCTGGGCCAGAAAATCTATTCAAGAAACTCTGGACAAGAAAATCTAGACAAGAAAATCTGGACTAGAAAATCTGGACAAGAAAATTCTAGACAACAAACTCTGGACAAGAAACTCTGTACAAGAAACTCTGGACAAGAAACTCTGGACAAGAAAATCTGGACAAGAAAATCTGGACAAGAAACTCTGGACAAGAAAACTCTGGACAAGAAACTCTGGACAAGAAACTCTGGACAAGAAACTCTGGACAAGAAAATCTGGACAAGAAAATCTGGACAAGAAAATCTGGACAGGAAACTCTGGACAAGAAACTCTGGACAAGAAAATCTAGACAAGAAAATCTGGACAAGAAACTCTGGACAAGAGAACTCTGGACAAGAAACTGGGAACAAGAAACTCTGGACAAGAAACTCTGGACAAGAAAATCGGGACAAGAAACTCTGGACAACAAACTCTGGACAAGAAACTCTGAGCAAGAACCTCTGCACAAAAACCTCTGGACAAGAAACTCTGGACAAGAAAATCGGAACAAGAAACTCTGAACAAGAAACTCTAAACAAGAAACTCTGGACAAGAAACTCTGGACAACAAACTCTGGACAAGAAAATCTGGACAAGAAAACTCTGGACAACAAACTCTGGACAAGAAAATCTGGACAAGAAAATCTGGACAACAAACTCTGGACAAGAAACTCTGGTAAAGAAACTCTGGACAAGAAACTCTGGACAACAAACTCTGGACAAGAAAATCTGGATAAGAAAATCTGGACAAGAAAACTCGGGACAACAAACTCTGTACAAGAAACTCTGAACAAGAAACTCTGGACAAGAAACACTGGACAACAAACTTTGGACAAGAAAGTCTGGACAAGAAACTCTGGACAAGAAACTCTGGACAAGAAAATCTGGACAGGATACTCTGGACAAGAAAACTCTGGACAACAAACTCTGGACAAGAAAATCTGGACAACAAACTCTGGACAAGAAACTCTGGACAAGAAACTCTGGACAAGAAAACTCTGGACAAGAAACTGGGAACAAGAAACTCTGGACAAGAAACTCTGGGCCAGAAAATCTATTCAAGAAACTCTGGACAAGAAAATCTGGACAAGAAAATCTGGACAAGAAAATCTGGACTAGAAAATCTGTACAAGAAAATTCTAGACAACAAACTCTGGACAAGAAACTCTGTACAAGAAACTCTGGACAAGAAACTCTGGACAAGAAAATCTGGACAAGAAAATCTGGACCAGAAAATCTATGCAAGAAACTCTGGACAAGAAAACTCTGGACAAGAAACTGGGAACAAGAAACTCCGGACAAGAAACTCTGGACAAGAAAATCGGGACAAGAAACTCTGGACAACAAACTCTGGACAACAAACTCTGAGCAAGAACCTCTGCACAAAAAACTCTGGACAAGAAACTCTGGACAAGAAAATCTGGACAAGAAAATCTGGACAAGAAAATCTGGACAAGAAAATCTGGACAAGAAACTCTGGACAAGAAACTCTGGACAAGAAACTCTGGACAAGAAAACTCTGGACAACAAACTCTGGACAAGAAACTCTGTACAAGAAAATCTGGACAAGAAACTCTGGACAAGAAAACTCTGGACAAGAAACTGGGAACAAGAAACTCTGAACAAGAAACTCTAAACAAGAAACTCTGGACAAGAAAACTCTGGACAAGAAAATCTGGACAAGAAAATCTGGACAAGAAAATCTGGACAAGAAACTCTGGACAAGAAAATCTGGACAAGAAAATCTGGACAACAAACTCTGGACAAGAAACTCTGGACAAGAAACTCTGGACAAGAAAATCTGGACTAGAAAATCTGGACAAGAAAATTCTAGACAACAAACTCTGGACAAGAAACTCTGTACAAGAAACTCTGGACAAGAAACTCTGGACAAAAAACTCTGGACAAGAAAATCTGGACAAGAAAATCTGGACAAGAAACTCTGGACAAGAAAATCTGGACAAGAAACTCTGGACAAGAAAACTCTGGACAAGAAAATCTGGACAAGAAAATCTGGACAAGAAAATCTGGACAAGAAAACTCTGGACAACAAACTCTGTACAAGAAACTCTGGACAAGAAACTCTGGACAACAAACTCTGGACAAGAAAATCTGGACAAGAAAATCTGGACCAGAAAATCTATGCAAGAAACTCTGGACAAGAAAATCTGGGCAAGGAACTCTGGGCAAGAAACTCTGGACAAGAAACTCTGAACAAGAAACTCTGGACAAGAAACTCTGGACAAGAAACTCTGGACAAGAAAACTCTGGACAAGAAAACTCTGGGCATGAAACTCTGGACAAGAAACTCTGAACAAGAGACTCTGGCAAGAAAATCTGGGCCAGAAAATCTATTCAAGAAACTCTGGACAAGAAAATCTGGACAAGAAAATCTGGACAAAAAAATCTGGACTAGAAAATCTGGACAAGAAAATTCTAGACAACAAACTCTGGACAAGAAACTCTGTACAAGAAACTCTGGACAAGAAACTCTGGACAAGAAACTCTGGACAAGAAACTCTGGACAAGAAAATCTGGACAAGAAAATCTGGACAAGAAACTCTGGACAAGAAAACTCTGGACAACAAACTCTGGACAAGAAACTCTGTACAAGAAACTCTGGACAAGAAAATCTGGACAAGAAAATCTGGACAAGAAAATCTGGACAAGAAACTCTGGACAAAAAACTCTGGACAAGAAAATCTGGACAAGAAACTCTGGACAAGAAACTCTGGACAAGAAACTCTGGACAAGAAAACTCTGGACAAGAAACTGGGAACAAGAAACTCTGGACAAGAAACTCTGGGCCAGAAAATCTATTCAAGAAACTCTGGACAAGAAAATCTGGACAAGAAAATCTAGACAAGAAAATCTGGACTAGAAAATCTGGACAAGAAAATTCTAGACAACAAACTCTGGACAAGAAACTCTGGACAAGAAACTCTGGACAAGAAACTCTGGACAAGAAAATCTGGACAAGAAAATCTGGACAAGAAACTCTGGACAAGAAAACTCTGGACAAGAAACTCTGGACAAGAAACTCTGGACAAGAAAACTCTGGACAAGAAAATCTGGACAAGAAAATCTGGACAAGAAAATCTGGACAAGAAAACTCTGGACAACAAACTCTGTACAAGAAACTCTGAACAAGAAACTCTGGACAACAAACTCTGGACAAGAAAATCTGGACAAGAAAATCTGGACCAGAAAATCTATGCAAGAAACTCTGGACAAGAAAATCTGGGCAAGGAACTCTGGGCAAGAAACTCTGGACAAGAAACTCTGAACAAGAAACTCTGGACAAGAAACTCTGGACAAGAAACTCTGGACAAGATACTCTGGACAAAAAACTCTGGGCATGAAACTCTGGACAAGAAACTCTGAACAAGAGACTCTGGCAAGAAAATCTGGGCCAGAAAATCTATTCAAGAAACTCTGGACAAGAAAATCTGGACAAGAAAATCTGGACAAAAAAATCTGGACTAGAAAATCTGGACAAGAAAATTCTAGACAACAAACTCTGGACAAGAAACTCTGTACAAGAAACTCTGTACAAGAAACTCTGGACAAGAAACTCTGGACAAGAAACTCTGGACAAGAAAATCTGGACAAGAAAATTTGGACAAGAAACTCTGGACAAGAAAACTCTGGACAACAAACTCTGGACAAGAAACTCTGTACAAGAAACTCTGGACAAGAAAATCTGGACAAGAAAATCTGGACAAGAAAATCTGGACAGGAAACTCTGGACAAAAAACTCTGGACAAGAAAATCTGGACAAGAAACTCTGGACAAGAAACTCTGGACAAGAAACTCTGGACAACAAACTCTGGACAAGAAAATCTGGACAAGAAAACTCTGGACAACAAACTCTGGACAAGAAAATCTGGACAAGAAAATCTGGACAACAAACTCTGGACAAGAAACTCTGGTAAAGAAACTCTGGACAAGAAACTCTGGACAACAAACTCTGGACAAGAAAATCTGGATAAGAAAATCTGGACAAGAAAACTCGGGACAACAAACTCTGTACAAGAAACTCTGAACAAGAAACTCTGGACAAGAAACACTGGACAACAAACTTTGGACAAGAAAGTCTGGACAAGAAACTCTGGACAAGAAACTCTGGACAAGAAAATCTGGACAGGATACTCTGGACAAGAAAACTCTGGACAACAAACTCTGGACAAGAAAATCTGGACAACAAACTCTGGACAAGAAACTCTGGACAAGAAACTCTGGACAAGAAACTCTGGACAAGAAACTGGGAACAAGAAACTCTGGACAAGAAACTCTGGGCCAGAAAATCTATTCAAGAAACTCTGGACAAGAAAATCTGGACAAGAAAATCTGGACAAGAAAATCTGGACTAGAAAATCTGTACAAGAAAATTCTAGACAACAAACTCTGGACAAGAAACTCTGTACAAGAAACTCTGGACAAGAAACTCTGGACAAGAAAATCTGGACAAGAAAATCTGGACCAGAAAATCTATGCAAGAAACTCTGGACAAGAAAACTCTGGACAAGAAACTGGGAACAAGAAACTCCGGACAAGAAACTCTGGACAAGAAAATCGGGACAAGAAACTCTGGACAACAAACTCTGGACAACAAACTCTGAGCAAGAACCTCTGCACAAAAAACTCTGGACAAGAAACTCTGGACAAGAAAATCTGGACAAGAAAATCTGGACAAGAAAATCTGGACAAGAAAATCTGGACAAGAAAATTTGGACAAGAAACTCTGGACAAGAAAACTCTGGACAAGAAAACTCTGGACAACAAACTCTGGACAAGAAACTCTGTACAAGAAAATCTGGACAAGAAACTCTGGACAAGAAAACTCTGGACAAGAAACTGGGAACAAGAAACTCTGAACAAGAAACTCTAAACAAGAAACTCTGGACAAGAAAACTCTGGACAAGAAAATCTGGACAAGAAAATCTGGACAAGAAAATCTGGACAACAAACTCTGGACAAGAAAATCTGGACAAGAAAATCTGGACAACAAACTCTGGACAAGAAACTCTGGACAAGAAACTCTGGACAAGAAAATCTGGACCAGAAAATCTGGACAAGAAAATTCTAGACAACAAACTCTGGACAAGAAACTCTGTACAAGAAACTCTGGACAAGAAACTCTGGACAAAAAACTCTGGACAAGAAAATCTGGACAAGAAAATCTGGACAAGAAACTCTGGACAAGAATATCTGGACAAGAAACTCTGGACAAGAAAACTCTGGACAAGAAAATCTGGACAAGAAAATCTGGACAAGAAAATCTGGACAAGAAAACTCTGGACAACAAACTCTGTACAAGAAACTCTGAACAAGAAACTCTGGACAACAAACTCTGGACAAGAAAATCTGGACAAGAAAATCTGGACCAGAAAATCTATGCAAGAAACTCTGGACAAGAAAATCTGGGCAAGGAACTCTGGGCAAGAAACTCTGGACAAGAAACTCTGAACAAGAAACTCTGGACAAGAAACTCTGGACAAGAAACTCTGGACAAGATACTCTGGACAAAAAACTCTGGGCATGAAACTCTGGACAAGAAACTCTGAACAAGAGACTCTGGCAAGAAAATCTGGGCCAGAAAATCTATTCAAGAAACTCTGGACAAGAAAATCTGGACAAGAAAATCTGGACAAAAAAATCTGGACTAGAAAATCTGGACAAGAAAATTCTAGACAACAAACTCTGGACAAGAAACTCTGTACAAGAAACTCTGTACAAGAAACTCTGGACAAGAAACTCTGGACAAGAAACTCTGGACAAGAAAATCTGGACAAGAAAATTTGGACAAGAAACTCTGGACAAGAAAACTCTGGACAACAAACTCTGGACAAGAAACTCTGTACAAGAAACTCTGGACAAGAAAATCTGGACAAGAAAATCTGGACAAGAAAATCTGGACAGGAAACTCTGGACAAGAAACTCTGGACAAGAAAATCTGGACAAGAAACTCTGGACAAGAAACTCTGGACAAGAAACTCTGGACAAGAAAACTCTGGACAAGAAACTGGGAACAAGAAACTCTGGACAAGAAACTCTGGGCCAGAAAATCTATTCAAGAAACTCTGGACAAGAAAATCTGGACAAGAAAATCTAGACAAGAAAATCTGGACTAGAAAATCTGGACAAGAAAATTCTAGACAACAAACTCTGGACAAGAAACTCTGTACAAGAAACTCTGGACAAGAAACTCTGGACAAGAAAATCTGGACAAGAAAATCTGGACAAGAAACTCTGGACAAGAAAACTCTGGACAAGAAACTCTGGACAAGAAACTCTGGACAAGAAAACTCTGGACAAGAAAATCTGGACAAGAAAATCTGGACAAGAAAATCTGGACAAGAAAACTCTGGACAACAAACTCTGTACAAGAAACTCTGAACAAGAAACTCTGGACAACAAACTCTGGACAAGAAAATCTGGACAAGAAAATCTGGACCAGAAAATCTATGCAAGAAACTCTGGACAAGAAAATCTGGGCAAGGAACTCTGGGCAAGAAACTCTGGACAAGAAACTCTGAACAAGAAACTCTGGACAAGAAACTCTGGACAAGAAACTCTGGACAAGATACTCTGGACAAAAAACTCTGGGCATGAAACTCTGGACAAGAAACTCTGAACAAGAGACTCTGGCAAGAAAATCTGGGCCAGAAAATCTATTCAAGAAACTCTGGACAAGAAACTCTGGACAAGAAAATCTGGACAAAAAAATCTGGACTAGAAAATCTGGACAAGAAAATTCTAGACAACAAACTCTGGACAAGAAACTCTGTACAAGAAACTCTGTACAAGAAACTCTGGACAAGAAACTCTGGACAAGAAACTCTGGACAAGAAAATCTGGACAAGAAAATTTGGACAAGAAACTCTGGACAAGAAAACTCTGGACAACAAACTCTGGACAAGAAACTCTGTACAAGAAACTCTGGACAAGAAAATCTGGACAAGAAAATCTGGACAAGAAAATCTGGACAGGAAACTCTGGACAAAAAACTCTGGACAAGAAAATCTGGACAAGAAACTCTGGACAAGAAACTCTGGACAAGAAACTCTGGACAAGAAAACTCTGGACAAGAAACTTTGAACAAGAAACTCTGGACAAGAAACTCTGGGCCAGAAAATCTATTCAAGAAACTCTGGACAAGAAAATCTGGACAAGAAAATCTAGACAAGAAAATCTGGACTAGAAAATCTGGACAAGAAAATTCTAGACAACAAACTCTGGACAAGAAACTCTGTACAAGAAACTCTGGACAAGAAACTCTGGACAAGAAAATCTGGACAAGAAAATCTGGACAAGAAACTCTGGACAAGAAAACTCTGGACAAGAAACTCTGGACAAGAAACTCTGTACAAGAAACTCTGGACAAGAAAATCTGGACAAGAAAATCTGGACAAGAAAATCTGGACAGGAAACTCTGGACAAGAAACTCTGGACAAGAAAATCTGGACAAGAAAATCTGGACCAGAAAATCTATGCAAGAAACTCTGGACAAGAAAACTCTGGACAAGAAACTGGGAACAAGAAACTCCGGACAAGAAACTCTGGACAAGAAAATCGGGACAAGAAACTCTGGACAACAAACTCTGGACAACAAACTCTGAGCAAGAACCTCTGCACAAAAAACTCTGGACAAGAAACTCTGGACAAGAAAATCTGGACAAGAAAATCTGGACAAGAAAATCTGGACAAGAAAATCTGGACAAGAAAATTTGGACAAGAAACTCTGGACAAGAAAACTCTGGACAAGAAAACTCTGGACAACAAACTCTGGACAAGAAACTCTGTACAAGAAAATCTGGACAAGAAACTCTGGACAAGAAAACTCTGGACAAGAAACTGGGAACAAGAAACTCTGAACAAGAAACTCTAAACAAGAAACTCTGGACAAGAAAACTCTGGACAAGAAAATCTGGACAAGAAAATCTGGACAAGAAAATCTGGACAACAAAATCTGGACAAGAAAATCTGGACAACAAACTCTGGACAAGAAACTCTGGACAAGAAACTCTGGACAAGAAAATCTGGACTAGAAAATCTGGACAAGAAAATTCTAGACAACAAACTCTGGACAAGAAACTCTGTACAAGAAACTCTGGACAAGAAACTCTGGACAAAAAACTCTGGACAAGAAAATCTGGACAAGAAAATCTGGACAAGAAACTCTGGACAAGAATATCTGGACAAGAAACTCTGGACAAGAAAACTCTGGACAACAAACTCTGGACAAGAAAATCTGGACAAGAAAATCTGGACAAGAAAATCTGGACAAGAAAACTCTGGACAACAAACTCTGTACAAGAAACTCTGAACAAGAAACTCTGGACAACAAACTCTGGACAAGAAAATCTGGACAAGAAAATCTGGACCAGAAAATCTATGCAAGAAACTCTGGACAAGAAAATCTGGACAAGGAACTCTGGGCAAGAAACTCTGGACAAGAAACTCTGAACAAGAAACTCTGGACAAGAAACTCTGGACAAGAAACTCTGGACAAGATACTCTGGACAAAAAACTCTGGGCATGAAACTCTGGACAAGAAACTCTGAACAAGAGACTCTGGCAAGAAAATCTGGGCCAGAAAATCTATTCAAGAAACTCTGGACAAGAAAATCTGGACAAGAAAATCTGGACAAAAAAATCTGGACTAGAAAATCTGGACAAGAAAATTCTAGACAACAAACTCTGGACAAGAAACTCTGTACAAGAAACTCTGGACAAGAAACTCTGGACAAGAAACTCTGGACAAGAAAATCTGGACAAGAAAATTTGGACAAGAAACTCTGGACAAGAAAACTCTGGACAACAAACTCTGGACAAGAAACTCTGTACAAGAAACTCTGGACAAGAAAATCTGGACAAGAAAATCTGGACAAGAAAATCTGGACAGGAAACTCTGGACAAAAAACTCTGGACAAGAAAATCTGGACAAGAAACTCTGGACAAGAAACTCTGGACAAGAAACTCTGGACAAGAAAACTCTGGACAAGAAACTGGGAACAAGAAACTCTGGACAAGAAACTCTGGGCCAGAAAATCTATTCAAGAAACTCTGGACAAGAAAATCTGGACAAGAAAATCTAGACAAGAAAATCTGGACTAGAAAATCTGGACAAGAAAATCTGGACAAGAAAATCTGGACAAGAAACTCTGGACAAGAAAATCTGGACAAGAAACTCTGGACAAGAAAATCTGGACAAGGAACTCTGGGCAAGAAACTCTGGACAAGAAACTCTGAACAAGAAACTCTGGACAAGAAACTCTGGACAAGAAACTCTGGACAAGATACTCTGGACAAAAAACTCTGGGCATGAAACTCTGGACAAGAAACTCTGAACAAGAGACTCTGGCAAGAAAATCTGGGCCAGAAAATCTATTCAAGAAACTCTGGACAAGAAAATCTGGACAAGAAAATCTGGACAAGAAAATCTGGACAAAAAAATCTGGACTAGAAAATCTGGACAAGAAAATTCTAGACAACAAACTCTGTACAAGAAACTCTGTACAAGAAACTCTGGACAAGAAACTCTGGACAAGAAAATCTGGACAAGAAAATTTGGACAAGAAACTCTGGACAAGAAAACTCTGGACAACAAACTCTGGACAAGAAACTCTGTACAAGAAACTCTGGACAAGAAAATCTGGACAAGAAAATCTGGACAAGAAAATCTGGACAGGAAACTCTGGACAAAAAACTCTGGACAAGAAAATCTGGACAAGAAACTCTGGACAAGAAACTCTGGACAAGAAACTCTGGACAAGAAAACTCTGGACAAGAAACTGGGAACAAGAAACTCTGGACAAGAAACTCTGGGCCAGAAAATCTATTCAAGAAACTCTGGACAAGAAAATCTGGACAAGAAAATCTAGACAAGAAAATCTGGACTAGAAAATCTGGACAAGAAAATCTGGACAAGAAAATCTGGACAAGAAACTCTGGACAAGAAAATCTGGACAAGAAACTCTGGACAAGAAAACTCTGGACAACAAACTCTGGACAAGAAAATCTGGACAAGAAAATCTGGACAAGAAAATCTGGACAAGAAAACTCTGGACAACAAACTCTGGACAACAAACTCTGGACAAGAAAATCTGGACAAGAAAATCTGGACCAGAAAATCTATGCAAGAAACTCTGGACAAGAAAATCTGGGCAAGGAACTCTGGGCAAGAAACTCTGGACAAGAAACTCTGAACAAGAAACTCTGGACAAGAAACTCTGGACAAGAAACTCTGGACAAGATACTCTGGACAAAAAACTCTGGGCATGAAACTCTGGACAAGAAACTCTGAACAAGAGACTCTGGCAAGAAAATCTGGGCCAGAAAATCTATTCAAGAAACTCTGGACAAGAAAATCTGGACAAGAAAATATGGACAAAAAAATCTGGACTAGAAAATCTGGACAAGAAAATTCTAGACAACAAACTCTGGACAAGAAACTCTGGACAAGAAACTCTGGACAAGAAACTCTGGACAAGAAAATCTGGACAAGAAAATTTGGACAAGAAACTCTGGACAAGAAAACTCTGGACAACAAACTCTGGACAAGAAACTCTGTACAAGAAACTCTGGACAAGAAAATCTGGACAAGAAAATCTGGACAAGAAAATCTGGACAGGAAATTCTGGACAAAAAACTCTGGACAAGAAAATCTGGACAAGAAACTCTGGACAAGAAACTCTGGACAAGAAACTCTGGACAAGAAAATCTGGACAAGAAAATCTGGACAAGAAAATCTGGACAAGAAAATCTGGACAAGAAAATTTGGACAAGAAACTCTGGACAAGAAAACTCTGGACAAGAAAACTCTGGACAACAAACTCTGGACAAGAAACTCTGTACAAGAAAATCTGGACAAGAAACTCTGGACAAGAAAATCTGGACAAGAAAATCTGGACAAGAAAATCTGGACAGGATACTCTGGACAAGAAAACTCTGGACAACAAACTCTGGACAAGAAAATCTGGACAACAAACTCTGGACAAGAAACTCTGGACAAGAAACTCTGGACAACAAACTCTGGACAACAAACTCTGGACAAGAAAATCTGGACAAGAAAATCTGGACAAGAAACTCTGGACAAGAAACTCTGGACAAGAAACTCTGGACAAGAAAATCTGGACAAGAAAATCTGGACAAGAAAATCTGGACAGGATACTCTGGACAAGAAAACTCTGGACAACAAACTCTGGACAAGAAAATCTGGACAACAAACTCTGTACAAGAAACTCTGAACAAGAAACTCTGGACAACAAACTCTGGACAACAAACTCTGGACAAGAAAATCTGGACAAGAAAATCTGGACCAGAAAATCTATGCAAGAAACTCTGGACAAGAAAATCTGGGCAAGGAACTCTGGGCAAGAAACTCTGGACAAGAAACTCTGAACAAGAAACTCTGGACAAGAAACTCTGGACAAGAAACTCTGGACAAGATACTCTGGACAAAAAACTCTGGGCATGAAACTCTGGACAAGAAACTCTGAACAAGAGACTCTGGCAAGAAAATCTGGGCCAGAAAATCTATTCAAGAAACTCTGGACAAGAAAATCTGGACAAGAAAATATGGACAAAAAAATCTGGACTAGAAAATCTGGACAAGAAAATTCTAGACAACAAACTCTGGACAAGAAACTCTGGACAAGAAACTCTGGACAAGAAACTCTGGACAAGAAAATCTGGACAAGAAAATTTGGACAAGAAACTCTGGACAAGAAAACTCTGGACAACAAACTCTGGACAAGAAACTCTGTACAAGAAACTCTGGACAAGAAAATCTGGACAAGAAAATCTGGACAAGAAAATCTGGACAAGAAAATCTGGACAGGAAACTCTGGACAAAAAACTCTGGACAAGAAAATCTGGACAAGAAACTCTGGACAAGAAACTCTGGACAAGAAACTCTGGACAAGAAAATCTGGACAAGAAAATCTGGACAAGAAAATCTGGACAAGAAAATCTGGACAAGAAAATTTGGACAAGAAACTCTGGACAAGAAAACTCTGGACAAGAAAACTCTGGACAACAAACTCTGGACAAGAAACTCTGTACAAGAAAATCTGGACAAGAAACTCTGGACAAGAAACTCTGGACAAGAAAATCTGGACAAGAAAATCTGGACAAGAAACTCTGGACAAGAAAATCTGGACAGGATACTCTGGACAAGAAAACTCTGGACAACAAACTCTGGACAAGAAAATCTGGACAACAAACTCTGGACAAGAAACTCTGGACAAGAAACTCTGGACAAGAAAACTCTGGACAAGAAACTGGGAACAAGAAACTCTGGACAAGAAACTCTGGGCCAGAAAATCTATTCAAGAAACTCTGGACAAGAAAATCTGGACAAGAAAATCTGGACAAGAAAATCTGGACAAGAAAATCTGGACTAGAAAATCTGTACAAGAAAATTCTAGACAACAAACTCTGGACAAGAAACTCTGTACAAGAAACTCTGGACAAGAAACTCTGGACAAGAAAATCTGGACAAGAAAATCTGGACCAGAAAATCTATGCAAGAAACTCTGGACAAGAAAACTCTGGACAAGAAAATCGGGACAAGAAACTCTGGACAACAAACTCTGGACAACAAACTCTGAGCAAGAACCTCTGCACAAAAAACTCTGGACAAGAAACTCTGGACAAGAAAATCTGGACAAGAAAATCTGGACAAGAAAATCTGGACAAGAAAATCTGGACAAGAAAATTTGGACAAGAAACTCTGGACAAGAAAACTCTGGACAAGAAAACTCTGGACAACAAACTCTGGACAAGAAACTCTGTACAAGAAAATCTGGACAAGAAACTCTGGACAAGAAAACTCTGGACAAGAAACTGGGAACAAGAAACTCTGAACAAGAAACTCTAAACAAGAAACTCTGGACAAGAAAACTCTGGACAAGAAAATCTGGACAAGAAAATCTGGACAAGAAAATCTGGACAAGAAAATCTGGACAACAAACTCTGGACAAGAAAATCTGGACAACAAACTCTGGACAAGAAACTCTGGACAAGAAACTCTGGACAAGAAAATCTGGACTAGAAAATCTGGACAAGAAAATTCTAGACAACAAACTCTGGACAAGAAACTCTGTACAAGAAACTCTGGACAAGAAACTCTGGACAAAAAACTCTGGACAAGAAAATCTGGACAAGAAAATCTGGACAAGAAACTCTGGACAAGAATATCTGGACAAGAAACTATGGACAAGAAAACTCTGGACAACAAACTCTGGACAAGAAAATCTGGACAAGAAAATCTGGACAAGAAAATCTGGACAAGAAAACTCTGGACAACAAACTCTGTACAAGAAACTCTGAACAAGAAACTCTGGACAACAAACTCTGGACAAGAAAATCTGGACAAGAAAATCTGGACCAGAAAATCTATGCAAGAAACTCTGGACAAGAAAATCTGGGCAAGGAACTCTGGGCAAGAAACTCTGGACAAGAAACTCTGAACAAGAAACTCTGGACAAGAAACTCTGGACAAGAAACTCTGGACAAGATACTCTGGACAAAAAACTCTGGGCATGAAACTCTGGACAAGAAACTCTGAACAAGAGACTCTGGCAAGAAAATCTGGGCCAGAAAATCTATTCAAGAAACTCTGGACAAGAAAATCTGGACAAAAAAATCTGGACTAGAAAATCTGGACAAGAAAATTCTAGACAACAAACTCTGGACAAGAAACTCTGTACAAGAAACTCTGGACAAGAAACTCTGGACAAGAAACTCTGGACAAGAAAATCTGGACAAGAAAATTTGGACAAGAAACTCTGGACAAGAAAACTCTGGACAACAAACTCTGGACAAGAAACTCTGTACAAGAAACTCTGGACAAGAAAATCTGGACAAGAAAATCTGGACAAGAAAATCTGGACAGGAAACTCTGGACAAAAAACTCTGGACAAGAAAATCTGGACAAGAAACTCTGGACAAGAAACTCTGGACAAGAAACTCTGGACAAGAAAACTCTGGACAAGAAACTGGGAACAAGAAACTCTGGACAAGAAACTCTGGGCCAGAAAATCTATTCAAGAAACTCTGGACAAGAAAATCTGGACAAGAAAATCTAGACAAGAAAATCTGGACTAGAAAATCTGGACTAGAAAATCTGGACAAGAAAATTCTAGACAACAAACTCTGGACAAGAAACTCTGTACAAGAAACTCTGGACAAGAAACTCTGGACAAGAAAATCTGGACAAGAAAATCTGGACAAGAAACTCTGGACAAGAAAACTCTGGACAAGAAACTCTGGACAAGAAACTCTGTACAAGAAACTCTGGACAAGAAAATCTGGACAAGAAAATCTGGACAAGAAAATCTGGACAGGAAACTCTGGACAAGAAACTCTGGACAAGAAAATCTAGACAAGAAACTCTGGACAAGAAACTCTGGACAAGAAACTCTGGACAAGAAAACTCTGGACAAGAAACTGGGAACAAGAAACTCTGGACAAGAAACTCTGGACAAGAAAATCGGGACAAGAAACTCTGGACAACAAACTCTGGACAAGAAACTCTGAGCAAGAACCTCTGCACAAAAACCTCTGGACAAGAAACTCTGGACAAGAAAATCGGGACAAGAAACTCTGAACAAGAAACTCTAAACAAGAAACTCTGGACAAGAAACTCTGGACAACAAACTCTGGACAAGAAAATCTGGACAAGAAAACTCTGGACAACAAACTCTGGACAAGAAAATCTGGACAAGAAAATCTGGACAACAAACTCTGGACAAGAAACTCTGGACAAGAAACTCTGGACAAGAAACTCTGGACAACAAACTCTGGACAAGAAAACCTGGATAAGAAAATCTGGACAAGAAAACTCTGGACAACAAACTCTGTACAAGAAACTCTGAACAAGAAACTCTGGACAAGAAACTCTGGACAACAAATTTGGACAAGAAAGTCTGGACAAGAAACTCTGGACAAGAAAATCTGGACAGGATACTCTGGACAAGAAAACTCTGGACAACAAACTCTGGACAAGAAAATCTGGACAACAAACTCTGGACAAGAAACTTCGGACAAGAAACTCTGGACAAGAAAACTCTGGACAAGAAACTGGGAACAAGAAACTCTGGACAAGAAACTCTGGGCCAGAAAATCTATTCAAGAAACTCTGGACAAGAAAATCTGGACAAGAAAATCTGGACAAGAAAATCTGGACTAGAAAATCTGGACAAGAAAATTCTAGACAACAAACTCTGTACAAGAAAATCTGGACAAGAAACTCTGGACAAGAAAATCTGGACAAGAAAATCTGGACAAGAAACTCTGGACAAGAAAACTCTGGACAAGAAACTCTGGACAAGAAAATCTGGACAAGAAAATCTGGACAAGGAACTCTGGGCAAGAAACTCTGGACAAGAAACTCTGAACAAGAAACTCTGGACAAGAAACTCTGGACAAGAAACTCTGGACAAGATACTCTGGACAAAAAACTCTGGGCATGAAACTCTGGACAAGAAAATCTGGACAAGAAAATCTGGACAAGAAAATCTGGACAAGAAAATTTGGACAAGAAACTCTGGACAAGAAAACTCTGGACAAGAAAACTCTGGACAACAAACTCTGGACAAGAAACTCTGTACAAGAAAATCTGGACAAGAAACTCTGGACAAGAAACTCTGGACAAGAAACTCTGGACAAGAAAATCTGGACAAGAAAATCTGGACAAGAAAATCTGGACAAGAAAATCTGGACAAGAAAATTTGGACAAGAAACTCTGGACAAGAAAACTCTGGACAAGAAAACTCTGGACAACAAACTCTGGACAAGAAACTCTGTACAAGAAAATCTGGACAAGAAACTCTGGACAAGAAACTCTGGACAAGAAAATCTGGACAAGAAAATCTGGACAAGAAACTCTGGACAAGAAAATCTGGACAGGATACTCTGGACAAGAAAACTCTGGACAACAAACTCTGGACAAGAAAATCTGGACAACAAACTCTGGACAAGAAACTCTGGACAAGAAACTCTGGACAAGAAAACTCTGGACAAGAAACTGGGAACAAGAAACTCTGGACAAGAAACTCTGGGCCAGAAAATCTATTCAAGAAACTCTGGACAAGAAAATCTGGACAAGAAAATCTGGACAAGAAAATCTGGACAAGAAAATCTGGACTAGAAAATCTGTACAAGAAAATTCTAGACAACAAACTCTGGACAAGAAACTCTGTACAAGAAACTCTGGACAAGAAACTCTGGACAAGAAAATCTGGACAAGAAAATCTGGACAAGAAAATCTGGACAAGAAACTCTGGACAAGAATATCTGGACAAGAAACTCTGGACAAGAAAACTCTGGACAACAAACTCTGGACAAGAAAATCTGGACAAGAAAATCTGGACAAGAAAATCTGGACAAGAAAACTCTGGACAACAAACTCTGTACAAGAAACTCTGAACAAGAAACTCTGGACAGCAAACCCTGGACAAGAAAATCTGGACAAGAAAATCTGGACCAGAAAATCTATGCAAGAAACTCTGGACAAGAAAATCTGGGCAAGGAACTCTGGGCAAGAAACTCTGGACAAGAAACTCTGAACAAGAAACTCTGGACAAGAAACTCTGGACAAGAAACTCTGGACAAGATACTCTGGACAAAAAACTCTGGGCATGAAACTCTGGACAAGAAACTCTGAACAAGAGACTCTGGCAAGAAAATCTGGGCCAGAAAATCTATTCAAGAAACTCTGGACAAGAAAATCTGGACAAAAAAATCTGGACTAGAAAATCTGGACAAGAAAATTCTAGACAACAAACTCTGGACAAGAAACTCTGTACAAGAAACTCTGGACAAGAAACTCTGGACAAGAAACTCTGGACAAGAAAATCTGGACAAGAAACTCTGGACAAGAAACTCTGGACAAGAAAACTCTGGACAACAAACTCTGGACAAGAAACTCTGTACAAGAAACTCTGGACAAGAAAATCTGGACAAGAAAATCTGAACAAGAAAATCTGGACAGGAAACTCTGGACAAAAAACTCTGGACAAGAAAATCTGGACAAGAAACTCTGGACAAGAAACTCTGGACAAGAAACTCTGGACAAGAAAACTCTGGACAAGAAACTGGGAACAAGAAACTCTGGACAAGAAACTCTGGGCCAGAAAATCTATTCAAGAAACTCTGGACAAGAAAATCTGGACAAGAAAATCTAGACAAGAAAATCTGGACTAGAAAATCTGGACTAGAAAATCTGGACAAGAAAATTCTAGACAACAAACTCTGGACAAGAAACTCTGTACAAGAAACTCTGGACAAGAAACTCTGGACAAGAAAATCTGGACAAGAAAATCTGGACAAGAAACTCTGGACAAGAAAACTCTGGACAAGAAACTCTGGACAAGAAACTCTGTACAAGAAACTCTGGACAAGAAAATCTGGACAAGAAAATCTGGACAAGAAAATCTGGACAGGAAACTCTGGACAAGAAACTCTGGACAAGAAAATCTAGACAAGAAACTCTGGACAAGAAACTCTGGACAAGAAACTCTGGACAAGAAAACTCTGGACAAGAAACTGGGAACAAGAAACTCTGGACAAGAAACTCTGGACAAGAAAATCGGGACAAGAAACTCTGGACAACAAACTCTGGACAAGAAACTCTGAGCAAGAACCTCTGCACAAAAACCTCTGGACAAGAAACTCTGGACAAGAAAATCGGGACAAGAAACTCTGAACAAGAAACTCTAAACAAGAAACTCTGGACAAGAAACTCTGGACAACAAACTCTGGACAAGAAAATCTGGACAAGAAAACTCTGGACAACAAACTCTGGACAAGAAAATCTGGACAAGAAAATCTGGACAACAAACTCTGGACAAGAAACTCTGGACAAGAAACTCTGGACAAGAAACTCTGGACAACAAACTCTGGACAAGAAAACCTGGATAAGAAAATCTGGACAAGAAAACTCTGGACAACAAACTCTGTACAAGAAACTCTGAACAAGAAACTCTGGACAAGAAACTCTGGACAACAAATTTGGACAAGAAAGTCTGGACAAGAAACTCTGGACAAGAAACTCTGGACAAGAAAATCTGGACAGGATACTCTGGACAAGAAAACTCTGGACAACAAACTCTGGACAAGAAAATCTGGACAACAAACTCTGGACAAGAAACTTCGGACAAGAAACTCTGGACAAGAAAACTCTGGACAAGAAACTGGGAACAAGAAACTCTGGACAAGAAACTCTGGGCCAGAAAATCTATTCAAGAAACTCTGGACAAGAAAATCTGGACAAGAAAATCTGGACAAGAAAATCTGGACTAGAAAATCTGGACAAGAAAATTCTAGACAAGAAACTCTGGACAAGAAACTCTGTACAAGAAAATCTGGACAAGAAACTCTGGACAAGAAAATCTGGACAAGAAAATCTGGACAAGAAACTCTGGACAAGAAAACTCTGGACAAGAAACTCTGGACAAGAAAATCTGGACAAGAAAATCTGGACAAGAAACTCTGGACAAGAAAATCTGGACAAGAAAATCTGAACAAGAAACTCTGTACAAGAAACTCTGGACAAGAAAATCTGGACAAGAAAATCTGGACAAAAAAATCTGGACAGGAAACTCTGGACAAGAAACTCTGGACAAGAAAATCTAGACAAGAAACTCTGGACAAGAAACTCTGGACAAGAAACTCCGGACAAGAAAACTCTGGACAAGAAACTGGGAACAAGAAACTCTGGACAAGAAACTCTGGACAAGAAAATCGGGACAAGAAACTCTGGACAACAAACTCTGGACAAGAAACTCTGAGCAAGAACCTCTGCACAAAAAACTCTGGACAAGAAACTCTGGACAAGAAAATCTGGACAAGAAAATCTGGACAAGAAAATCTGGACAAGAAAATCTGGACAAGAAAATTTGGACAAGAAACTCTGGACAAGAAAACTCTGGACAAGAAAACTCTTTACAACAAACTCTGGACAAGAAACTCTGTACAAGAAAATCTGGACAAGAAACTCTGGACAAGAAACTGGGAACAAGAAACTCTGAACAAGAAACTGGGAACAAGAAACTCTGGACAAGAAAACTCTGGACAAGAAAATCTGGACAAGAAAATCTGGACAAGAAAATCTGGACAACAAACTCTGGACAAGAAAATCTGGACAAGAAAATCTGGACAACAAACTCTGGACAAGAAACTCTGGACAAGAAACTCTGTACAAAAAACTCTGGACAAGAAACTCTGGACAAGAAAATCTGGACAAGAAAATCTGGACAAGAAACTCTGGACAAGAAAATCTGGACAAGAAACTCTAGACAAGAAAACTCTGGACAACAAACTCTGGACAAGAAAATCTGGACAAGAAAATCTGGACAAGAAAATCTGGACAAGAAAATCTGGACAAGAAAACTCTGGACAACAAACTCTGTACAAGAAACTCTGAACAAGAAACTCTGGACAAGAAAATTCTAGACAACAAACTCTGGACAAGAAACTCTGTACAAGAAACTCTGGACAAGAAAATCTGGACAGGATACTCTGGACAAGAAAACTCTGGACAACAAACTCTGGACAAGAAACTCTGGACAACAAACTCTGGACAAGAAAGTCTGGACAAGAAACTCTGGACAAGAAACTCTGGACAAGAAACTCTGGACAAGAAAATCTGGACAGGATACTCTGGACAAGAAACTCTGGACAAAAAACTCTGGACAAGAAACTCTGGACAAGAAAACTCTGGACAAGAAAACTCTGGACAACAAACTCTGTACAAGAAACTCTGAACAAGAAACTCTGGACAAGAAACTCTCGACAACAAACTCTGGACAAGAAAACTCTGGACAACAAACTCTGTACAAGAAACTCTGAACAAGAAACTCTGGACAAGAAAATTCTAGACAACAAACTCTGGACAAGAAACTCTGTACAAGAAACTCTGGACAAGAAAATCTGGACAGGATACTCTGGACAAGAAAACTCTGGACAACAAACTCTGGACAAGAAACTCTGGACAACAAACTCTGGACAAGAAAGTCTGGACAAGAAACTCTGGACAAGAAACTCTGGACAAGAAACTCTGGACAAGAAAATCTGGACAGGATACTCTGGACAAGAAACTCTGGACAAAAAACTCTGGACAAGAAACTCTGGACAAGAAAACTCTGGACAAGAAAACTCTGGACAACAAACTCTGGACAAGAAACTCTGGACAAGAAAATCTGGACTAGAAAATCTGGACAAGAAAATTCTAGACAACAAACTCTGGACAAGAAACTCTGTACAAGAAACTCTGGACAAGAAACTCTGGACAAAAAACTCTGGACAAGAAAATCTGGACAAGAAAATCTGGACAAGAAACTCTGGACAAGAAAATCTGGACAAGAAACTCTGGACAAGAAAACTCTGGACAACAAACTCTGGACAAGAAAATCTGGACAAGAAAATCTGGACAAGAAAATCTGGACAAGAAAACTCTGGACAACAAACTCTGTACAAGAAACTCTGAACAAGAAACTCTGGACAACAAACTCTGGACAACAAACTCTGGACAAGAAAATCTGGACAAGAAAATCTGGACCAGAAAATCTATGCAAGAAACTCTGGACAAGAAAATCTGGGCAAGGAACTCTGGGCAAGAAACTCTGGACAAGAAACTCTGAACAAGAAACTCTGGACAAGAAACTCTGGACAAGAAACTCTGGACAAGATACTCTGGACAAAAAACTCTGGGCATGAAACTCTGGACAAGAAACTCTGAACAAGAGACTCTGGCAAGAAAATCTGGGCCAGAAAATCTATTCAAGAAACTCTGGACAAGAAAATCTGGACAAGAAAATATGGACAAAAAAATCTGGACTAGAAAATCTGGACAAGAAAATTCTAGACAACAAACTCTGGACAAGAAACTCTGGACAAGAAACTCTGGACAAGAAAATCTGGACAAGAAAATTTGGACAAGAAACTCTGGACAAGAAAACTCTGGACAAGAAAACTCTGGACAACAAACTCTGGACAAGAAACTCTGTACAAGAAACTCTGGACAAGAAAATCTGGACAAGAAAATCTGGACAAGAAAATCTGGACAGGAAACTCTGGACAAAAAACTCTGGACAAGAAAATCTGGACAAGAAACTCTGGACAAGAAACTCTGGACAAGAAACTCTGGACAAGAAACTCTGGACAAGAAAACTCTGGACAAGAAACTGGGAACAAGAAACTCTGGACAAGAAACTCTGGGCCAGAAAATCTATTCAAGAAACTCTGGACAACAAACTCTGGACAAGAAACTCTGTACAAGAAACTCTGGACAAGAAACTCTGTACAAGAAACTCTGGACAAGAAAATCTGGACAAGAAAATCTGGACAAAAAAATCTGGACAGGAAACTCTGGACAAGAAACTCTGGACAAGAAAATCTAGACAAGAAACTCTGGACAAGAAACTCTGGACAAGAAAACTCTGGACAAGAAACTGGGAACAAGAAACTCTGGACAAGAAACTCTGGACAAGAAAATCGGGACAAGAAACTCTGGACAACAAACTCTGGACAAGAAACTCTGAGCAAGAACCTCTGCACAAAAAACTCTGGACAAGAAACTCTGGACAAGAAAATCTGGACAAGAAAATCTGGACAAGAAAATCTGGACAAGAAAATCTGGACAAGAAAATTTGGACAAGAAACTCTGGACAAGAAAACTCTGGACAAGAAAACTCTGGACAACAAACTCTGGACAAGAAACTCTGTACAAGAAAATCTGGACAAGAAACTCTGGACAAGAAAACTCTGGACAAGAAAATCTGGACAGGATACTCTGGACAAGAAAACTCTAAACAAGAAACTCTGGACAAGAAAACTCTGGACAAGAAAATCTGGACAAGAAAATCTGGACAAGAAAATCTGGACAACAAACTCTGGACAAGAAAATCTGGACAAGAAAATCTGGACAAAAAACTCTGGACAAGAAACTCTGGACAAGAAACTCTGGACAAGAAACTCTGCAAAAAACTCTGGACAAGAAACTCTGGACAAGAAAATCTGGACAAGAAAATCTGGACAAGAAAATCTGGACAAGAAACTCTGGACAAGAAACTCTGAGCAAGAACCTCTGCACAAAAACCTCTGGACAACAAACTCTGGACAAGAAACTCTGGACAAGAAAACTGTGGACAACAAACTCTGGACAAGAAAATCTGGACAAGAAAATCTGGACAACAAACTCTGGACAAGAAACTCTGGACAAGAAACTCTGTACAAAAAACTCTGGACAAGAAACTCTGGACAAGAAAATCTGGACAAGAAAATCTGGACAAGAAACTCTGGACAAGAAAATCTGGACAAGAAACTCTAGACAAGAAAACTCTGGACCACAAACTCTGGACAAGAAAATCTGGACAAGAAAATCTGGACATGAAAATCTGGACAAGAAAATCTGGACAAGAAAACTCTGGACAACAAACTCTGTACAAGAAACTCTGAACAAGAAACTCTGGACAAGAAAATTCTAGACAACAAACTCTGGACAAGAAACTCTGTACAAGAAACTCTGGACAAGAAACTCTGGACAAGAAAATCTGGACAGGATACTCTGGACAAGAAAACTCTGGACAACAAACTCTGGACAAGAAACTCTGGACAACAAACTCTGGACAAGAAAGTCTGGACAAGAAACTCTGGACAAGGAACTCTGGACAAGAAAATCTGGACAGGGTACTCTGGACAAAAAACTCTGGACAAGAAACTCTGGACAAGAAAACTCTGGACAAGAAAACTCTGGACAACAAACTCTGTACAAGAAACTCTGAACAAGAAACTCTGGACAAGAAACTCTCGACAACAAACTCTGGACAAGAAAGTCTGGACAAGAAACTCTGGACAAGAAACTCTGGACAAGAAAATCTGGACTAGAAAATCTGGACAAGAAAATTCTAGACAACAAACTCTGGACAAGAAACTCTGTACAAGAAACTCTGGACAAGAAACTCTGGACAAAAAACTCTGGACAAGAAAATCTGGACAAGAAAATCTGGACAAGAAACTCTGGACAAGAAAATCTGGACAAGAAACTCTGGACAAGAAAACTCTGGACAACAAACTCTGGACAAGAAAATCTGGACAAGAAAATCTGGACAAGAAAATCTGGACAAGAAAACTCTGGACAAGAAACTCTGTACAAGAAACTCTGGACAAGAAACTCTGGACAAGAAAATCTGGACAAGAAAATCTGGACAAGAAACTCTGGACAAGAAAACTCTGGACAAGAAACTCTGGACAAGAAACTCTGTACAAGAAACTCTGGACAAGAAAATCTGGACAAGAAAATCTGGACAAGAAAATCTGGACAGGAAACTCTGGACAAGAAAATCTGGACAAGAAAATCTGGACAAGAAAATCTGGACAGGAAACTCTGGACAAAAAACTCTGGACAAGAAAATCTGGACAAGAAACTCTGGACAAGAAACTCTGGACAAGAAACTCTGGACAAGAAAACTCTGGACAAGAAACTGGGAACAAGAAACTCTGGACAAGAAACTCTGGGCCAGAAAATCTATTCAAGAAACTCTGGACAAGAAAATCTAGACAAGAAAATCTGGACTAGAAAATCTGGACAAGAAAATTCTAGACAACAAACTCTGGACAAGAAACTCTGTACAAGAAACTCTGGACAAGAAACTCTGGACAAGAAAATCTGGACAAGAAAATCTGGACAAGAAACTCTGGACAAGAAAACTCTGGACAAGAAACTCTGGACAAGAAACTCTGTACAAGAAACTCTGGACAAGAAAATCTGGACAAGAAAATCTGGACAAGAAAATCTGGACAGGAAACTCTGGACAAGAAACTCTGGACAAGAAAATCTAGACAAGAAACTCTGGACAAGAAACTCTGGACAAGAAACTCTGGACAAGAGAACTCTGGACAAGAAACTGGGAACAAGAAACTCTGGACAAGAAACTCTGGACAAGAAAATCGGGACAAGAAACTCTGGACAACAAACTCTGGACAAGAAACTCTGAGCAAGAACCTCTGCACAAAAACCTCTGGACAAGAAACTCTGGACAAGAAAATCGGGACAAGAAACTCTAAACAAGAAACTCTAAACAAGAAACTCTGGACAAGAAACTCTGGACAACAAACTCTGGACAAGAAAATCTGGACAAGAAAACTCTGGACAACAAACTCTGGACAAGAAAATCTGGACAAGAAAATCTGGACAACAAACTCTGGACAAGAAACTCTGGACAAGAAACTCTGGACAAGAAACTCTGGACAACAAACTCTGGACAAGAAAATCTGGATAAGAAAATCTGGACAAGAAAACTCGGGACAACAAACTCTGTACAAGAAACTCTGAACAAGAAACTCTGGACAAGAAACTCTGGACAACAAACTTTGGACAAGAAAGTCTGGACAAGAAACTCTGGACAAGAAACTCTGGACAAGAAAATCTAGACAGGATACTCTGGACAAGAAAACTCTGGACAACAAACTCTGGACAAGAAAATCTGGACAACAAACTCTGGACAAGAAACTCTGGACAAGAAACTCTGGACAAGAAAACTCTGGACAAGAAACTGGGAACAAGAAACTCTGGACAAGAAACTCTGGGCCAGAAAATCTATTCAAGAAACTCTGGACAAGAAACTCTGGACAAGAAAATCTGGACAAGAAAATCTGGACAAGAAAATCTGGACAAGAAACTCTGGACAAGAAACTCTGAGCAAGAACCTCTGCACAAAAACCTCTGGACAACAAACTCTGGACAAGAAACTCTGGACAAGAAAACTGTGGACAACAAACTCTGGACAAGAAAATCTGGACAAGAAAATCTGGACAACAAACTCTGGACAAGAAACTCTGGACAAGAAACTCTGTACAAAAAACTCTGGACAAGAAACTCTGGACAAGAAAATCTGGACAAGAAAATCTGGACAAGAAACTCTGGACAAGAAAATCTGGACAAGAAACTCTAGACAAGAAAACTCTGGACAACAAACTCTGGACAAGAAAATCTGGACAAGAAAATCTGGACAAGAAAATCTGGACAAGAAAACTCTGGACAACAAACTCTGTACAAGAAACTCTGAACAAGAAACTCTGGACAAGAAAATTCTAGACAACAAACTCTGGACAAGAAACTCTGTACAAGAAACTCTGGACAAGAAACTCTGGACAAGAAAATCTGGACAGGATACTCTGGACAAGAAAACTCTGGACAACAAACTCTGGACAAGAAACTCTGGACAACAAACTCTGGACAAGAAAGTCTGGACAAGAAACTCTGGACAAGGAACTCTGGACAAGAAAATCTGGACAGGGTACTCTGGACAAAAAACTCTGGACAAGAAACTCTGGACAAGAAAACTCTGGACAAGAAAACTCTGTACAAGAAACTCTGAACAAGAAACTCTGGACAAGAAACTCTCGACAACAAACTCTGGACAAGAAAGTCTGGACAAGAAACTCTGGACAAGAAACTCTGGACAAGAAAATCTGGACTAGAAAATCTGGACAAGAAAATTCTAGACAATAAACTCTGGACAAGAAACTCTGTACAAGAAACTCTGGACAAGAAACTCTGGACAAAAAACTCTGGACAAGAAAATCTGGACAAGAAAATCTGGACAAGAAACTCTGGACAAGAAAATCTGGACAAGAAACTCTGGACAAGAAAACTCTGGACAACAAACTCTGGACAAGAAAATCTGGACAAGAAAATCTGGACAAGAAAATCTGGACAAGAAAACTCTGGACAACAAACTCTGTACAAGAAACTCTGAACAAGAAACTCTGGACAACAAACTCTGGACAACAAACTCTGGACAAGAAAATCTGGACAAGAAAATCTGGACCAGAAAATCTATGCAAGAAACTCTGGACAAGAAAATCTGGGCAAGGAACTCTGGGCAAGAAACTCTGGACAAGAAACTCTGAACAAGAAACTCTGGACAAGAAACTCTGGACAAGAAACTCTGGACAAGATACTCTGGACAAAAAACTCTGGGCATGAAACTCTGGACAAGAAACTCTGAACAAGAAACTCTGGGCCAGAAAATCTATTCAAGAAACTCTGGACAAGAAAATCTGGACAAGAAAATCTGGACAAAAAAATCTGGACTAGAAAATCTGGACAAGAAAATTCTAGACAACAAACTCTGGACAAGAAACTCTGGACAAGAAACTCTGGACAAGAAACTCTGGACAAGAAAATCTGGACAAGAAAATTTGGACAAGAAACTCTGGACAAGAAAACTCTGGACAACAAACTCTGGACAAGAAACTCTGTACAAGAAACTCTGGACAAGAAACTCTGGACAAGAAAATCTGGACAAGAAAATCTGGACAAGAAAATCTGGACAGGAAACTCTGGACAAAAAACTCTGGACAAGAAAATCTGGACAAGAAACTCTGGACAAGAAACTCTGGACAAGAAACTCTGGACAAGAAAACTCTGGACAAGAAACTGGGAACAAGAAACTCTGGACAAGAAACTCTGGGCCAGAAAATCTATTCAAGAAACTCTGGACAAGAAAATCTAGACAAGAAAATCTGGACTAGAAAATCTGGACAAGAAAATTCTAGACAACAAACTCTGGACAAGAAACTCTGGGCAAGAAACTCTGGACAAGAAACTCTGGACAAGAAACTCTGGACAACAAACTCTGGACAAGAAACTCTGGACAAGAAAACTCTGGACAAGAAACTCTGGACAAGAAACTCTGTACAAGAAACTCTGGACAAGAAAATCTGGACAAGAAAATCTGGACAAGAAAATCTGGACAGGAAACTCTGGACAAGAAACTCTGGACAAGAAAATCTAGACAAGAAACTCTGGACAAGAAACTCTGGACAAGAAACTCTGGACAAGAGAACTCTGGACAAGAAACTGGGAACAAGAAACTCTGGACAAGAAACTCTGGACAAGAAAATCGGGACAAGAAACTCTGGACAACAAACTCTGGACAAGAAACTCTGAGCAAGAACCTCTGCACAAAAACCTCTGGACAAGAAACTCTGGACAAGAAAATCGGGACAAGAAACTCTAAACAAGAAACTCTAAACAAGAAACTCTGGACAACAAACTCTGGACAAGAAAATCTGGACAAGAAAACTCTGGACAACAAACTCTGGACAAGAAAATCTGGACAAGAAAATCTGGACAACAAACTCTGGACAAGAAACTCTGGACAAGAAACTCTGGACAAGAAACTCTGGACAACAAACTCTGGACAAGAAAATCTGGATAAGAAAATCTGGACAAGAAAACTCGGGACAACAAACTCTGTACAAGAAACTCTGAACAAGAAACTCTGGACAAGAAACTCTGGACAACAAACTTTGGACAAGAAAGTCTGGACAAGAAACTCTGGACAAGAAACTCTGGACAAGAAAATCTAGACAGGATACTCTGGACAAGAAAACTCTGGACAACAAACTCTGGACAAGAAAATCTGGACAACAAACTCTGGACAAGAAACTCTGGACAAGAAACTCTGGACAAGAAAACTCTGGACAAGAAACTGGGAACAAGAAACTCTGGACAAGAAACTCTGGACAAGAAACTCTGGGCCAGAAAATCTATTCAAGAAACTCTGGACAAGAAACTCTGGACAAGAAAATCTGGACAAGAAAATCTGGACAAGAAAATCTGGACAAGAAACTCTGGACAAGAAACTCTGAGCAAGAACCTCTGCACAAAAACCTCTGGACAACAAACTCTGGACAAGAAACTCTGGACAAGAAAACTGTGGACAACAAACTCTGGACAAGAAAATCTGGACAAGAAAATCTGGACAACAAACTCTGGACAAGAAACTCTGGACAAGAAACTCTGTACAAAAAACTCTGGACAAGAAACTCTGGACAAGAAAATCTGGACAAGAAAATCTGGACAAGAAACTCTGGACAAGAAAATCTGGACAAGAAACTCTAGACAAGAAAACTCTGGACAACAAACTCTGGACAAGAAAATCTGGACAAGAAAATCTGGACAAGAAAATCTGGACAAGAAAATCTGGACAAGAAAACTCTGGACAACAAACTCTGTACAAGAAACTCTGAACAAGAAACTCTGGACAAGAAAATTCTAGACAACAAACTCTGGACAAGAAACTCTGTACAAGAAACTCTGGACAAGAAACTCTGGACAAGAAAATCTGGACAGGATACTCTGGACAAGAAAACTCTGGACAACAAACTCTGGACAAGAAACTCTGGACAACAAACTCTGGACAAGAAAGTCTGGACAAGAAACTCTGGACAAGGAACTCTGGACAAGAAAATCTGGACAGGGTACTCTGGACAAAAAACTCTGGACAAGAAACTCTGGACAAGAAAACTCTGGACAAGAAAACTCTGGACAACAAACTCTGTACAAGAAACTCTGAACAAGAAACTCTGGACAAGAAACTCTCGACAACAAACTCTGGACAAGAAAGTCTGGACAAGAAACTCTGGACAAGAAACTCTGGACAAGAAAATCTGGACTAGAAAATCTGGACAACAAACTCTGGACAAGAAACTCTGGACAAGAAACTCTGTACAAAAAACTCTGGACAAGAAACTCTGGACAAGAAAATCTGGACAAGAAAATCTGGACAAGAAACTCTGGACAAGAAAATCTGGACAAGAAACTCTGGACAAGAAAACTCTGGACAACAAACTCTGGACAAGAAAATCTGGACAAGAAAATCTGGACAAGAAAATCTGGACAAGAAAACTCTGGACAACAAACTCTGTACAAGAAACTCTGAACAAGAAACTCTGGACAACAAACTCTGGACAACAAACTCTGGACAAGAAAATCTGGACAAGAAAATCTGGACCAGAAAATCTATGCAAGAAACTCTGGACAAGAAAATCTGGGCAAGGAACTCTGGGCAAGAAACTCTGGACAAGAAACTCTGAACAAGAAACTCTGGACAAGAAACTCTGGACAACAAACTCTGGACAAGATACTCTGGACAAAAAACTCTGGGCATGAAACTCTGGACAAGAAACTCTGAACAAGAAACTCTGGGCCAGAAAATCTATTCAAGAAACTCTGGACAAGAAAATCTGGACAAGAAAATCTGGACAAAAAAATCTGGACTAGAAAATCTGGACAAGAAAATTCTAGACAACAAACTCTGGACAAGAAACTCTGGACAAGAAACTCTGGACAAGAAACTCTGGACAAGAAAATCTGGACAAGAAACTCTGGACAAAAAACTCTGGACAAGAAAATCTGGACAAGAAAATCTGGACAAGAAACTCTGGACAAGAAAATCTGGACAAGAAACTCTGGACAAGAAAACTCTGGACAACAAACTCTGGACAAGAAAATCTGGACAAGAAAATCTGGACAAGAAAATCTGGACAAGAAAACTCTGGACAACAAACTCTGTACAAGAAACTCTGGACAAGAAACTCTGGACAACAAACTCTGGACAACAAACTCTGGACAAGAAAATCTGGACAAGAAAATCTGGACCAGAAAATCTATGCAAGAAACTCTGGACAAGAAAATCTGGGCAAGGAACTCTGGGCAAGAAACTCTGGACAAGAAACTCTGAACAAGAAACTCTGGACAAGAAACTCTGGACAAGAAACTCTGGACAAGAAACTCTGGACAAAAAACTCTGGGCATGAAACTCTGGACAAGAAACTCTGAACAAGAAACTCTGGGCCAGAAAATCTATTCAAGAAACTCTGGACAAGAAAATCTGGACAAGAAAATCTGGACAAAAAAATCTGGACTAGAAAATCTGGACAAGAAAATTCTAGACAACAAACTCTGGACAAGAAACTCTGGACAAGAAACTCTGGACAAGAAACTCTGGACAAGAAAATCTGGACAAGAAACTCTGGACAAGAAACTCTGGACAAGAAAACTCTGGACAACAAACTCTGGACAAGAAACTCTGTACAAGAAACTCTGGACAAGAAACTCTGGACAAGAAAATCTGGACAAGAAAATCTGGACAAGAAACTCTGGACAAGAAAACTCTGGACAAGAAACTCTGGACAAGAAACTCTGTACAAGAAACTCTGGACAAGAAAATCTGGACAAGAAAATCTGGACAAGAAAATCTGGACAGGAAACTCTGGACAAGAAAATCTGGACAAGAAAATCTGGACAAGAAAATCTGGACAAGAAACTCTGGACAAAAAACTCTGGACAAGAAAATCTGGACAAGAAACTCTGGACAAGAAACTCTGGACAAGAAACTGCGGACAACAAACTCTGGACAACAAACTCTGGACAAGAAACTCTGGACAAGAAACTCTGGACAAGAAACTCTGGACAAGAAACTCTGGACAAGAAACTCTGGCAAGAAAATCTGGACCAGAAAATCTATGCAAGAAACTCTGGACAAGAAAATCTGGGCAAGGAACTCTGGACAAGAAACTCTGGACAAGATACTCTGGACAAAAAACTCTGGACAACAAACTCTGGACAAAAAACTCTGGACAAGAAGCTCTGGACAAGAAACTCTGGACAAGAAACTCTGGACAAGAAACTCTGGACAAGAAACTCTGGACAAGAAACTCTGGACAAGAAACTCTGGACAAGAGAACTCTGGACAAGAAACTGGGAACAAGAAACTCTGGACAAGAAACTCTGGACAAGAAACTCTGGACAAGAAACTCTGGACAAGAAAATCTGGACAAGAAAATCTGGACAAGAAACTCTGGACAAGAAAACTCTGGACAAGAAACTCTGGACAAGAAAATCTGGACAAGAAAATCTGGACAAGAAAATCTGGACAGGAAACTCTGGACAAGAAACTCTGGACAAGAAAATTCTAGACAACAAACTCTGGACAAGAAACTCTGTACAAGAAACTCTGGACAAGAAACTCTGGACAAGAAAATCTGGACAGGATACTCTGGACAAGAAAACTCTGGACAACAAACTCTGGACAAGAAACTCTGGACAACAAACTCTGGACAAGAAAGTCTGGACAAGAAACTCTGGACAAGGAACTCTGGACAAGAAAATCTGGACAGGGTACTCTGGACAAAAAACTCTGGACAACAAACTCTGTACAAGAAACTCTGAACAAGAAACTCTGGACAAGAAAATTCTAGACAACAAACTCTGGACAAGAAACTCTGTACAAGAAACTCTGGACAAGAAACTCTGGACAAGAAAATCTGGACAGGATACTCTGGACAAGAAAACTCTGGACAACAAACTCTGGACAAGAAACTCTGGACAACAAACTCTGGACAAGAAAGTCTGGACAAGAAACTCTGGACAAGGAACTCTGGACAAGAAAATCTGGACAGGGTACTCTGGACAAAAAACTCTGGACAAGAAACTCTGGACAAGAAAACTCTGGACAAGAAAACTCTGGACAACAAACTCTGTACAAGAAACTCTGAACAAGAAACTCTGGACAAGAAACTCTCGACAACAAACTCTGGACAAGAAAGTCTGGACAAGAAACTCTGGACAAGAAACTCTGGACAAGAAAATCTGGACTAGAAAATCTGGACAACAAACTCTGGACAAGAAACTCTGGACAAGAAACTCTGTACAAAAAACTCTGGACAAGAAACTCTGGACAAGAAAATCTGGACAAGAAAATCTGGACAAGAAACTCTGGACAAGAAAATCTGGACAAGAAACTCTGGACAAGAAAACTCTGGACAACAAACTCTGGACAAGAAAATCTGGACAAGAAAATCTGGACAAGAAAATCTGGACAAGAAAACTCTGGACAACAAACTCTGTACAAGAAACTCTGAACAAGAAACTCTGGACAACAAACTCTGGACAACAAACTCTGGACAAGAAAATCTGGACAAGAAAATCTGGACCAGAAAATCTATGCAAGAAACTCTGGACAAGAAAATCTGGGCAAGGAACTCTGGACAAGAAAATCTGGACAAGAAACTCTGGACAAGAAAACTCTGGACAACAAACTCTGGACAAGAAAATCTGGACAAGAAAATCTGGACAAGAAAATCTGGACAAGAAAACTCTGGACAACAAACTCTGTACAAGAAACTCTGAACAAGAAACTCTGGACAACAAACTCTGGACAACAAACTCTGGACAAGAAAATCTGGACAAGAAAATCTGGACAAGAAACTCTGGACAAGAAAATCTGGACAAGAAAATCTGGACAAGAAACTCTGGACAAAAAACTCTGGACAAGAAAATCTGGACAACAAACTCTGGACAAGAAAGTCTGGACAAGAAACTCTGGACAAGGAACTCTGGACAAGAAAATCTGGACAGGGTACTCTGGACAAAAAACTCTGGACAACAAACTCTGTACAAGAAACTCTGAACAAGAAACTCTGGACAAGAAAATTCTAGACAACAAACTCTGGACAAGAAACTCTGTACAAGAAACTCTGGACAAAAAACTCTGGACAAGAAGCTCTGGACAAGAAACTCTGGACAAGAAACTCTGGACAAGAAAATCTAGACAAGAAACTCTGGACAAGAAACTCTGGACAAGAAACTCTGGACAAGAGAACTCTGGACAAGAAACTGGGAACAAGAAACTCTGGACAAGAAACTCTGGACAAGAAACTCTGGACAAGAAACTCTGGACAAGAAAATCTGGACAAGAAAATCTGGACAAGAAACTCTGGACAAGAAAACTCTGGACAAGAAACTCTGGACAAGAAAATCTGGACAAGAAAATCTGGACAACAAACTCTGGACAACAAACTCTGGACAAGAAAATCTGGACAAGAAAATCTGGACAAGAAACTCTGGACAAGAAAATCTGGACAAGAAAATTTGGACAAGAAACTCTGGACAAGAAAACTCTGGACAACAAACTCTGGACAAGAAACTCTGTACAAGAAACTCTGGACAAGAAACTCTGGACAAGAAAATCTGGACAAGAAAATCTGGACAAGAAACTCTGGACAAGAAAACTCTGGACAAGAAACTCTGGACAAGAAACTCTGTACAAGAAACTCTGGACAAGAAAATCTGGACAAGAAAATCTGGACAAGAAAATCTGGACAGGAAACTCTGGACAAGAAAATCTGGACAAGAAAATCTGGACAAGAAAATCTGGACAGGAAACTCTGGACAAAAAACTCTGGACAAGAAAATCTGGACAAGAAACTCTGGACAAGAAACTCTGGACAAGAAACTGCGGACAACAAACTCTGGACAACAAACTCTGGACAAGAAACTCTGGTTAAGAAACTCTGGACAAGAAACTCTGGACAAGAAACTCTGGACAAGAAACTCTGGCAAGAAAATCTGGACCAGAAAATCTATGCAAGAAACTCTGGGCAAGGAACTCTGGACAAGAAACTCTGGACAAGATACTCTGGACAAAAAACTCTGGACAACAAACTCTGGACAAAAAACTCTGGACAAGAAGCTCTGGACAAGAAACTCTGGACAAGAAACTCTGGACAAGAAAATCTAGACAAGAAACTCTGGACAAGAAACTCTGGACAAGAAACTCTGGACAAGAGAACTCTGGACAAGAAACTGGGAACAAGAAACTCTGGACAAGAAACTCTGGACAAGAAACTCTGGACAAGAAACTCTGGACAAGAAAATCTGGACAAGAAAATCTGGACAAGAAACTCTGGACAAGAAAACTCTGGACAAGAAACTCTGGACAAGAAAATCTGGACAAGAAAATCTGGACAAGAAAATCTGGACAGGAAACTCTGGACAAGAAACTCTGGACAAGAAAATTCTAGACAACAAACTCTGGACAAGAAACTCTGTACAAGAAACTCTGGACAAGAAACTCTGGACAAGAAAATCTGGACAGGATACTCTGGACAAGAAAACTCTGGACAACAAACTCTGGACAAGAAACTCTGGACAACAAACTCTGGACAAGAAAGTCTGGACAAGAAACTCTGGACAAGGAACTCTGGACAAGAAAATCTGGACAGGGTACTCTGGACAAAAAACTCTGGACAACAAACTCTGTACAAGAAACTCTGAACAAGAAACTCTGGACAAGAAAATTCTAGACAACAAACTCTGGACAAGAAACTCTGTACAAGAAACTCTGGACAAGAAACTCTGGACAAGAAAATCTGGACAAGAAACTCTGGACAAGAAAACTCTGGACAACAAACTCTGGACAAGAAACTCTGGACAACAAACTCTGGACAAGAAAGTCTGGACAAGAAACTCTGGACAAGGAACTCTGGACAAGAAAATCTGGACAGGGTACTCTGGACAAAAAACTCTGGACAAGAAACTCTGGACAAGAAAACTCTGGACAAGAAAACTCTGGACAACAAACTCTGTACAAGAAACTCTGAACAAGAAACTCTGGACAAGAAACTCTCGACAACAAACTCTGGACAAGAAAGTCTGGACAAGAAACTCTGGACAAGAAACTCTGGACAAGAAAATCTGGACAAGAAAATCTGGACAACAAACTCTGGACAAGAAACTCTGGACAAGAAACTCTGTACAAAAAACTCTGGACAAGAAACTCTGGACAAGAAAATCTGGACAAGAAAATCTGGACAAGAAACTCTGGACAAGAAAATCTGGACAAGAAACTCTGGACAAGAAAACTCTGGACAACAAACTCTGGACAAGAAAATCTGGACAAGAAAATCTGGACAAGAAAATCTGGACAAGAAAACTCTGGACAACAAACTCTGTACAAGAAACTCTGAACAAGAAACTCTGGACAAGAAACTCTGGACAACAAACTCTGGACAAGAAAATCTGGACAAGAAAATCTGGACCAGAAAATCTATGCAAGAAACTCTGGACAAGAAAATCTGGGCAAGGAACTCTGGGCAAGAAACTCTGGACAAGAAACTCTGAACAAGAAACTCTGGACAAGAAACTCTGGACAAGAAACTCTGGACAAGATACTCTGGACAAAAAACTCTGGGCATGAAACTCTGGACAAGAAACTCTGAACAAGAAACTCTGGGCCAGAAAATCTATTCAAGAAACTCTGGACAAGAAAATCTGGACAAGAAAATCTGGACAAAAAAATCTGGACTAGAAAATCTGGACAAGAAAATTCTAGACAACAAACTCTGGACAAGAAACTCTGGACAAGAAACTCTGGACAAGAAACTCTGGACAAGAAAATCTGGACAAGAAACTCTGGACAAAAAACTCTGGACAAGAAAATCTGGACAAGAAAATCTGGACAAGAAACTCTGGACAAGAAAATCTGGACAAGAAACTCTGGACAAGAAAACTCTGGACAACAAACTCTGGACAAGAAAATCTGGACAAGAAAATCTGGACAAGAAAATCTGGACAAGAAAACTCTGGACAACAAACTCTGTACAAGAAACTCTGAACAAGAAACTCTGGACAACAAACTCTGGACAACAAACTCTGGACAAGAAAATCTGGACAAGAAAATCTGGACCAGAAAATCTATGCAAGAAACTCTGGACAAGAAAATCTGGGCAAGGAACTCTGGGCAAGAAACTCTGGACAAGAAACTCTGAACAAGAAACTCTGGACAAGAAACTCTGGACAAGAAACTCTGGACAAGATACTCTGGACAAAAAACTCTGGGCATGAAACTCTGGACAAGAAACTCTGAACAAGAAACTCTGGGCCAGAAAATCTATTCAAGAAACTCTGGACAAGAAAATCTGGACAAAAAAATCTGGACAAGAAAATTCTAGACAACAAACTCTGGACAAGAAACTCTGGACAAGAAACTCTGGACAAGAAACTCTGGACAAGAAAATCTGGACAAGAAAATTTGGACAAGAAACTCTGGACAAGAAAACTCTGGACAACAAACTCTGGACAAGAAACTCTGTACAAGAAACTCTGGACAAGAAACTCTGGACAAGAAAATCTGGACAAGAAAATCTGGACAAGAAACTCTGGACAAGAAAACTCTGGACAAGAAACTCTGGACAAGAAACTCTGTACAAGAAACTCTGGACAAGAAAATCTGGACAAGAAAATCTGGACAAGAAAATCTGGACAGGAAACTCTGGACAAGAAAATCTGGACAAGAAAATCTGGACAAGAAAATCTGGACAGGAAACTCTGGACAAAAAACTCTGGACAAGAAAATCTGGACAAGAAACTCTGGACAAGAAACTCTGGACAAGAAACTGCGGACAACAAACTCTGGACAACAAACTCTGGACAAGAAACTCTGGTTAAGAAACTCTGGACAAGAAACTCTGGACAAGAAACTCTGGACAAGAAACTCTGGCAAGAAAATCTGGACCAGAAAATCTATGCAAGAAACTCTGGACAAGAAAATCTGGGCAAGGAACTCTGGACAAGAAACTCTGGACAAGATACTCTGGACAAAAAACTCTGGACAACAAACTCTGGACAAAAAACTCTGGACAAGAAGCTCTGGACAAGAAACTCTGGACAAGAAACTCTGGACAAGAAAATCTAGACAAGAAACTCTGGACAAGAAACTCTGGACAAGAAACTCTGGACAAGAAAACTCTGGACAAGAAACTGGGAACAAGAAACTCTGGACAAGAAACTCTGGACAAGAAACTCTGGACAAGAAACTCTGGACAAGAAAATCTGGACAAGAAAATCTGGACAAGAAACTCTGGACAAGAAAACTCTGGACAAGAAACTCTGGACAAGAAAATCTGGACAAGAAAATCTGGACAAGAAAATCTGGACAGGAAACTCTGGACAAGAAACTCTGGACAAGAAAATCTAGACAAGAAACTCTGGACAAGAAACTCTGGACAAGAAACTCTGGACAAGAAACTCTGGACAAGAAACTCTGGACAAGAAAATCTAGACAAGAAAATCTGGACTAGAAAATCTGGACAAGAAAATTCTAGACAACAAACTCTGGACAAGAAACTCTGTACAAGAAACTCTGGACAAGAAACTCTGGACAAGAAAATCTGGACAAGAAAATCTGGACAAGAAACTCTGGACAAGAAAACTCTGGACAAGAAACTCTGGACAAGAAACTCTGTACAAGAAACTCTGGACAAGAAAATCTGGACAAGAAAATCTGGACAAGAAAATCTGGACAGGAAACTCTGGACAAGAAACTCTGGACAAGAAAATCTAGACAAGAAACTCTGGACAAGAAACTCTGGACAAGAAACTCTGGACAAGAGAACTCTGGACAAGAAACTGGGAACAAGAAACTCTGGACAAGAAACTCTGGACAAGAAAATCGGGACAAGAAACTCTGGACAAGAAACTCTGGACAAGAAACTCTGAGCAAGAACCTCTGCACAAAAACCTCTGGACAAGAAACTCTGGACAAGAAAATCGGGACAAGAAAATCTAAACAAGAAACTCTAAACAAGAAACTCTGGACAAGAAACTCTGGACAACAAACTCTGGACAAGAAAATCTGGACAAGAAAACTCTGGACAACAAACTCTGGACAAGAAAATCTGGACAAGAAAATCTGGACAACAAACTCTGGACAAGAAACTCTGGACAAGAAACTCTGGACAAGAAACTCTGGACAACAAACTCTGGACAAGAAAATCTGGATAAGAAAATCTGGACAAGAAAACTCGGGACAACAAACTCTGTACAAGAAACTCTGAACAAGAAACTCTGGACAAGAAACTCTGGACAACAAACTTTGGACAAGAAAGTCTGGACAAGAAACTCTGGACAAGAAACTCTGGACAAGAAAATCTAGACAGGATACTCTGGACAAGAAAACTCTGGACAACAAACTCTGGACAAGAAAATCTGGACAACAAACTCTGGACAAGAAACTCTGGACAAGAAACTCTGGACAAGAAAACTCTGGACAAGAAACTGGGAACAAGAAACTCTGGACAAGAAACTCTGGGCCAGAAAATCTATTCAAGAAACTCTGGACAAGAAAATCTGCACAAGAAAATCTGGACTAGAAAATCTGGACAAGAAAATTCTAGACAACAAACTCTGGACAAGAAACTCTGTACAAGAAACTCTGGACAAGAAACTCTGGACAAGAAAATCTGGACAAGAAAATCTGGACAAGAAACTCTGGACAAGAAAACTCTGGACAAGAAACTCTGGACAAGAAACTCTGGACAAGAAACTCTGGGCCAGAAAATCTATTCAAGAAACTCTGGACAAGAAAATCTAGACAAGAAAATCTGGACTAGAAAATCTGGACAAGAAAATTCTAGACAACAAACTCTGGACAAGAAACTCTGTACAAGAAACTCTGGACAAGAAACTCTGGACAAGAAAATCTGGACAAGAAAATCTGGACAAGAAACTCTGGACAAGAAAACTCTGGACAAGAAACTCTGGACAAGAAACTCTGTACAAGAAACTCTGGACAAGAAAATCTGGACAAGAAAATCTGGACAAGAAAATCTGGACAGGAAACTCTGGACAAGAAACTCTGGACAAGAAAATCTAGACAAGAAACTCTGGACAAGAAACTCTGGACAAGAAACTCTGGACAAGAGAACTCTGGACAAGAAACTGGGAACAAGAAACTCTGGACAAGAAACTCTGGACAAGAAAATCGGGACAAGAAACTCTGGACAACAAACTCTGGACAAGAAACTCTGAGCAAGAACCTCTGCACAAAAACCTCTGGACAAGAAACTCTGGACAAGAAAATCGGGACAAGAAACTCTGAACAAGAAACTCTAAACAAGAAACTCTGGACAAGAAACTCTGGACAACAAACTCTGGACAAGAAAATCTGGACAAGAAAACTCTGGACAACAAACTCTGCACAAGAAAATCTGGACAAGAAAATCTGGACAACAAACTCTGGACAAGAAACTCTGGACAAGAAACTCTGGACAACAAACTCTGGACAAGAAAATCTGGATAAGAAAATCTGGACAAGAAAACTCGGGACAACAAACTCTGTACAAGAAACTCTGAACAAGAAACTCTGGACAAGAAACTCTGGACAACAAACTTTGGACAAGAAAGTCTGGACAAGAAACTCTGGACAAGAAACTCTGGACAAGAAAATCTAGACAGGATACTCTGGACAAGAAAACTCTGGACAACAAACTCTGGACAAGAAAATCTGGACAACAAACTCTGGACAAGAAACTCTGGACAAGAAACTCTGGACAAGAAAACTCTGGACAAGAAACTGGGAACAAGAAACTGTGGACAAGAAACTCTGGGCCAGAAAATCTATTCAAGAAACTCTGGACAAGAAAATCTGGACTAGAAAATCTGGACTAGAAAATCTGCACAAGAAAATCTGGACTAGAAAATCTGGACAAGAAAATTCTAGACAACAAACTCTGGACAAGAAACTCTGTACAAGAAACTCTGGACAAGAAACTCTGGACAAGAAAATCTAGACAGGATACTCTGGACAAGAAAACTCTGGACAACAAACTCTGGACAAGAAAATCTGGACAACAAACTCTGGACAAGAAAATCTGGACAAGAAAATCTGGACAAGAAAATCTGGACAAGAAAACTCTGGACAACAAACTCTGTACAAGAAACTCTGAACAAGAAACTCTGGACAACAAACTCTGGACAACAAACTCTGGACAAGAAAATCTGGACAAGAAAATCTGGACCAGAAAATCTATGCAAGAAACTCTGGACAAGAAAATCTGGGCAAGGAACTCTGGGCAAGAAACTCTGGACAAGAAACTCTGAACAAGAAACTCTGGACAAGAAACTCTGGACAAGAAACTCTGGACAAGATACTCTGGACAAAAAACTCTGGGCATGAAACTCTGGACAAGAAACTCTGAACAAGAAACTCTGGGCCAGAAAATCTATTCAAGAAACTCTGGACAAGAAAATCTGGACAAGAAAATCTGGACAAAAAAATCTGGACAAGAAAATCTGGACAAGAAAATTCTAGACAACAAACTCTGGACAAGAAACTCTGGACAAGAAACTCTGGACAAGAAACTCTGGACAAGAAAATCTGGACAAGAAAATTTGGACAAGAAACTCTGGACAAGAAAACTCTGGACAACAAACTCTGGACAAGAAACTCTGTACAAGAAACTCTGGACAAGAAACTCTGGACAAGAAAATCTGGACAAGAAAATCTGGACAAGAAACTCTGGACAAGAAAACTCTGGACAAGAAACTCTGGACAAGAAACTCTGGACAAAAAACTCTGGACAAGAAAATCTGGACAAGAAAATCTGGACAAGAAAATCTGGACAGGAAACTCTGGACAAGAAAATCTGGACAAGAAAATCTGGACAAGAAAATCTGGACAGGAAACTCTGGACAAAAAACTCTGGACAAGAAAATCTGGACAAGAAACTCTGGACAAGAAACTCTGGACAAGAAACTGCGGACAACAAACTCTGGACAACAAACTCTGGACAAGAAACTCTGGTTAAGAAACTCTGGACAAGAAACTCTGGACAAGAAACTCTGGACAAGAAACTCTGGCAAGAAAATCTGGACCAGAAAATCTATGCAAGAAACTCTGGACAAGAAAATCTGGGCAAGGAACTCTGGACAAGAAACTCTGGACAAGATACTCTGGACAAAAAACTCTGGACAACAAACTCTGGACAAAAAACTCTGGACAAGAAGCTCTGGACAAGAAACTCTGGACAAGAAACTCTGGACAAGAAAATCTGGACAAGAAACTCTGGACAAGAAACTCTGGACAAGAAACTCTGGACAAGAAAACTCTGGACAAGAAACTGGGAACAAGAAACTCTGGACAAGAAACTCTGGACAAGAAACTCTGGACAAGAAACTCTGGACAAGAAAATCTGGACAAGAAAATCTGGACAAGAAACTCTGGACAAGAAAACTCTGGACAAGAAACTCTGGACAAGAAAATCTGGACAAGAAAATCTGGACAAGAAAATCTGGACAGGAAACTCTGGACAAGAAACTCTGGACAAGAAAATCTAGACAAGAAACTCTGGACAAGAAACTCTGGACAAGAAACTCTGGACAAGAAACTCTGTACAAGAAACTCTGGACAAGAAAATCTAGACAAGAAAATCTGGACTAGAAAATCTGGACAAGAAAATTCTAGACAACAAACTCTGGACAAGAAACTCTGTACAAGAAACTCTGGACAAGAAACTCTGGACAAGAAAATCTGGACAAGAAAATCTGGACAAGAAACTCTGGACAAGAAAACTCTGGACAAGAAACTCTGGACAAGAAACTCTGTACAAGAAACTCTGGACAAGAAAATCTGGACAAGAAAATCTGGACAAGAAAATCTGGACAGGAAACTCTGGACAAGAAACTCTGGACAAGAAAATCTAGACAAGAAACTCTGGACAAGAAACTCTGGACAAGAAACTCTGGACAAGAGAACTCTGGACAAGAAACTGGGAACAAGAAACTCTGGACAAGAAACTCTGGACAAGAAAATCGGGACAAGAAACTCTGGACAACAAACTCTGGACAAGAAACTCTGAGCAAGAACCTCTGCACAAAAACCTCTGGACAAGAAACTCTGGACAAGAAAATCGGGACAAGAAAATCTAAACAAGAAACTCTAAACAAGAAACTCTGGACAAGAAACTCTGGACAACAAACTCTGGACAAGAAAATCTGGACAAGAAAACTCTGGACAACAAACTCTGGACAAGAAAATCTGGACAAGAAAATCTGGACAACAAACTCTGGACAAGAAACTCTGGACAAGAAACTCTGGACAAGAAACTCTGGACAACAAACTCTGGACAAGAAAATCTGGATAAGAAAATCTGGACAAGAAAACTCGGGACAACAAACTCTGTACAAGAAACTCTGAACAAGAAACTCTGGACAAGAAACTCTGGACAACAAACTTTGGACAAGAAAGTCTGGACAAGAAACTCTGGACAAGAAACTCTGGACAAGAAAATCTAGACAGGATACTCTGGACAAGAAAACTCTGGACAACAAACTCTGGACAAGAAAATCTGGACAACAAACTCTGGACAAGAAACTCTGGACAAGAAACTCTGGACAAGAAAACTCTGGACAAGAAACTGGGAACAAGAAACTCTGGACAAGAAACTCTGGGCCAGAAAATCTATTCAAGAAACTCTGGACAAGAAAATCTGCACAAGAAAATCTGGACTAGAAAATCTGGACAAGAAAATTCTAGACAACAAACTCTGGACAAGAAACTCTGTACAAGAAACTCTGGACAAGAAACTCTGGACAAGAAAATCTGGACAAGAAAATCTGGACAAGAAACTCTGGACAAGAAAACTCTGGACAAGAAACTCTGGACAAGAAACTCTGGACAAGAAACTCTGGGCCAGAAAATCTATTCAAGAAACTCTGGACAAGAAAATCTAGACAAGAAAATCTGGACTAGAAAATCTGGACAAGAAAATTCTAGACAACAAACTCTGGACAAGAAACTCTGTACAAGAAACTATGGACAAGAAACTCTGGACAAGAAAATCTGGACAAGAAAATCTGGACAAGAAACTCTGGACAAGAAAACTCTGGACAAGAAACTCTGGACAAGAAACTCTGTACAAGAAACTCTGGACAAGAAAATCTGGACAAGAAAATCTGGACAAGAAAATCTGGACAGGAAACTCTGGACAAGAAACTCTGGACAAGAAAATCTAGACAAGAAACTCTGGACAAGAAACTCTGGACAAGAAACTCTGGACAAGAGAACTCTGGACAAGAAACTGGGAACAAGAAACTCTGGACAAGAAACTCTGGACAAGAAAACCGGGACAAGAAACTCTGGACAACAAACTCTGGACAAGAAACTCTGAGCAAGAACCTCTGCACAAAAACCTCTGGACAAGAAACTCTGGACAAGAAAATCGGGACAAGAAACTCTGAACAAGAAACTCTAAACAAGAAACTCTGGACAAGAAACTCTGGACAACAAACTCTGGACAAGAAAATCTGGACAAGAAAACTCTGGACAACAAACTCTGCACAAGAAAATCTGGACAAGAAAATCTGGACAACAAACTCTGGACAAGAAACTCTGGACAAGAAACTCTGGACAACAAACTCTGGACAAGAAAATCTGGATAAGAAAATCTGGACAAGAAAACTCGGGACAACAAACTCTGTACAAGAAACTCTGAACAAGAAACTCTGGACAAGAAACTCTGGACAACAAACTTTGGACAAGAAAGTCTGGACAAGAAACTCTGGACAAGAAACTCTGGACAAGAAAATCTAGACAGGATACTCTGGACAAGAAAACTCTGGACAACAAACTCTGGACAAGAAAATCTGGACAACAAACTCTGGACAAGAAACTCTGGACAAGAAACTCTGGACAAGAAAACTCTGGACAAGAAACTGGGAACAAGAAACTGTGGACAAGAAACTCTGGGCCAGAAAATCTATTCAAGAAACTCTGGACAAGAAAATCTGGACTAGAAAATCTGGACTAGAAAATCTGCACAAGAAAATCTGGACTAGAAAATCTGGACAAGAAAATTCTAGACAACAAACTCTGGACAAGAAACTCTGTACAAGAAACTCTGGACAAGAAACTCTGGACAAGAAAATCTGGACAAGAAAATCTGGACAAGAAACTCTGGACAAGAAAACTCTGGACAAGAAACTCTGAACAAGAAACTCTGGACAAGAAAACTCTGGACAACAAACTCTGTACAAGAAACTCTGAACAAGAAACTCTGGACAAGAAACTCTGGACAACAAACTCTGGACAAGAAAATCTGGACCAGAAAATCTATGCAAGAAACTCTGGATAAGAAAATCTGGGCAAGGAACTCTGGGCAAGAAACTCTGGACAAGAAACTCTGGACAAGAAAATCTGGACAACAAACTCTGGACAAGAAACTCTGGACAAGAAACTCTGGACAAGAAAACTCTGGACAAGAAACTGGGAACAAGAAACTCTGGACAAGAAACTCTGGGCCAGAAAATCTATTCAAGAAACTCTGGACAAGAAAATCTGGACAAGAAAATCTGGACAAAAAAATTTGGACTAGAAAATCTGGACAAGAAAATTCTAGACAACAAACTCTGGACAAGAAAGTCTGGACAAGAAACTCTGGACAAGAAACTCTGTACAAGAAACTCTGAACAAGAAACTCTGGACAAGAAACTCTGGACAACAAACTCTGGACAAGAAAGTCTGGACAAGAAACTCTGGACAAGAAACTCTGGACAAGAAAATCTGGACTAGAAAATCTGCACAAGAAAATTCTAGACAACAAACTCTGGACAAGAAACTCTGTACAAGAAACTCTGGACAAGAAACTCTGGACAAGAAACTCTGGACAAGAAAATCTGGACAAGAAAATCTGGACAAGAAACTCTGGACAAGAAAATCTTTACAAGAAACTCTGGACAAGAAAACTCTGGACAACAAACTCTGGACAAGAAAATCTGGACAGAAAATCTGGACAAGAAAATCTGGACAAGAAAACTCTGGACAACAAACTCTGTACAAGAAACTCTGAACAAGAAACTCTGGACAAGAAACTCTGGACAACAAACTCTGGACAAGAAAATCTGGACCAGAAAATCTATGCAAGAAACTCTGGACAAGAAAATCTGGGCAAGGAACTCTGGGCAAGAAACTCTGGACAAGAAACTCTGAACAAGAAACTCTGGACAAGAAACTCTGAACAAGAAACTCTGGACAAGAAACTCTGGACAAGAAACTCTGAACAAGAAACTCTGGACAACAAACTCTGGACAAGAAAATCTGGACAAGAAAACTCTGGACAAGAAAATCTGGACAAGAAAATCTGGACAACAAACTCTGGACAAAAAACTCTGGACAAGAAAACTCTGGACAAGAAACTCTGGACAAGAAACTCTGTACAAGAAACTCTGGACAAGAAAATCTGGACAAGAAAATCTGGACAAGAAAATCTGGACAGGAAACTCTGGACAAGAAACTCTGGACAAGAAAATCTAGACAAGAAACTCTGGACAAGAAACTCTGGACAAGAAACTCTGGACAAGAGAACTCTGGACAAGAAACTGGGAACAAGAAACTCTGGACAAGAAACTCTGGACAAGAAAATCGGGACAAGAAACTCTGGACAACAAACTCTGGACAAGAAACTCTGAGCAAGAACCTCTGCACAAAAACCTCTGGACAAGAAACTCTGGACAAGAAAATCGGGACAAGAAACTCTGAACAAGAAACTCTAAACAAGAAACTCTGGACAAGAAACTCTGGACAACAAACTCTGGACAAGAAAACTCTGGACAACAAACTCTGGACAAGAAAATCTGGACAAGAAAATCTGGACAACAAACTCTGGACAAGAAACTCTGGACAAGAAACTCTGGACAAGAAACTCTGGACAACAAACTCTGGACAAGAAAATCTGGATAAGAAAATCTGGACAAGAAAACTCGGGACAACAAACTCTGTACAAGAAACTCTGAACAAGAAACTCTGGACAAGAAACTCTGGACAACAAACTTTGGACAAGAAAGTCTGGACAAGAAACTCTGGACAAGAAACTCTGGACAAGAAAATCTGGACAGGATACTCTGGACAAGAAAACTCTGGACAACAAACTCTGGACAAGAAAATCTGGACAACAAACTCTGGACAAGAAACTCTGGACAAGAAACTCTGGACAAGAAAACTCTGGACAAGAAACTGGGAACAAGAAACTCTGGACAAGAAACTCTGGGCCAGAAAATCTATTCAAGAAACTCTGGACAAGAAAATCTGGACAAGAAAATCTGGACAAGAAAATCTGGACTAGAAAATCTGGACAAGAAAATTCTAGACAACAAACTCTGGACAAGAAACTCTGTACAAGAAACTCTGGACAAGAAACTCTGGACAAGAAACTCTGGACAAGAAAATCTGGACAAGAAAATCTGGACAAGAAACTCTGGACAAGAAAACTCTGGACAAGAAACTCTGAACAAGAAACTCTGGACAAGAAAACTCTGGACAACAAACTCTGTACAAGAAACTCTGAACAAGAAACTCTGGACAAGAAACTCTGGACAACAAACTCTGGACAAGAAAATCTGGACCAGAAAATCTATGCAAGAAACTCTGGACAAGAAAATCTGGGCAAGGAACTCTGGGCAAGAAACTCTGGACAAGAAAATCTGGACAACAAACTCTGGACAAGAAACTCTGGACAAGAAACTGGGAACAAGAAACTCTGGACAAGAAAGTCTGGGCCAGAAAATCTATTCAAGAAACTCTGGACAAGAAAATCTGGACAAGAAAATCTGGACAAAAAAATTTGGACTAGAAAATCTGGACAAGAAAATTCTAGACAACAAACTCTGGACAAGAAAGTCTGGACAAGAAACTCTGGACAAGAAACTCTGGACAAAAAACTCTGGACAAGAAACTCTGGACAAGACAACTCTGGACAAGACAACTCTGGACAAGAAAACTCTAGACAACAAACTCTGTACAAGAAACTCTGAACAAGAAACTCTGGACAAGAAACTCTGGACAACAAACTCTGGACAAGAAAGTCTGGACAAGAAACTCTGGACAAGAAACTCTGGACAAGAAAATCTGGACTAGAAAATCTGCACAAGAAAATTCTAGACAACAAACTCTGGACAAGAAACTCTGTACAAGAAACTCTGGACAAGAAACTCTGGACAAGAAACTCTGGACAAGAAAATCTGGACAAGAAAATCTGGACAAGAAACTCTGGACAAGAAAATCTTTACAAGAAACTCTGGACAAGAAAACTCTGGACAACAAACTCTGGACAAGAAAGTCTGGACAAGAAAATCTGGACAAGAAAATCTGGCAAGAAAACTCTGGACAACAAACTCTGTACAAGAAACTCTGAACAAGAAACTCTGGACAAGAAACTCTGGACAACAAACTCTGGACAAGAAAATCTGGACCAGAAAATCTATGCAAGAAACTCTGGACAAGAAAATCTGGGCAAGGAACTCTGGGCAAGAAACTCTGGACAAGAAACTCTGAACAAGAAACTCTGGACAAGAAACTCTGAACAAGAAACTCTGGACAAGAAACTCTGAACAAGAAACTCTGGACAACAAACTCTGGACAAGAAAATCTGGACAAGAAAACTCTGGACAAGAAAATCTGGACAAGAAAATCTGGACAAGAAACTCTGGACAAAAAACTCTGGACAAGAAACTCTGTACAAGAAACTCTGGACAAGAAACTCTGGACAAGAAACTCTGGACAAGAAAATCTGGACAAGAAAATCTGGACAAGAAAATCTGGACAAGAAACTCTGGACAAGAAACTCTGGACAAGAAAATCTGGACTAGAAAATCTGCACAAGAAAATTCTAGACAACAAACTCTGGACAAGAAACTCTGTACAAGAAACTCTGGACAAGAAACTCTGGACAAGAAACTCTGGACAAGAAAATCTGGACAAGAAAATCTGGACAAGAAACTCTGGACAAGAAAATCTTTACAAGAAACTCTGGACAAGAAAACTCTGGACAACAAACTCTGGACAACAAACTCTGGACAAGAAAATCTGGACAAGAAAATCTGGACCAGAAAATCTATGCAAGAAACTCTGGACAAGAAAATCTGGGCAAGGAACTCTGGGCAAGAAACTCTGAACAAGAAACTCTGAACAAGAAACTCTGGACAAGAAACTCTGAACAAGAAACTCTGGACAAGAAACTCTGAACAAGAAACTCTGGACAACAAACTCTGGACAAGAAAATCTGGACAAGAAAACTCTGGACAAAAAAATCTGGACAAGAAAATCTGGACAACAAACTCTGGACAAAAAACTCTGGACAAGAAACTCTGTACAAGAAACTCTGGACAAGAAACTCTGGACAAGAAACTCTGGACAAGAAAATCTGGACAAGAAACTCTGGACAAGAAAATCTGGGCAAGGAACTCTGGGCAAGAAACTCTGAACAAGAAACTCTGAACAAGAAACTCTGGACAAGAAACTCTGGACAAGAAACTCTGGACAAGAAACTCTGAACAAGAAACTCTGGACAACAAACTCTGGACAAGAAAATCTGGACAAGAAAACTCTGGACAAGAAAATCTGGACAAGAAAATCTGGACAACAAACTCTGGACAAAAAACTCTGGACAAGAAACTCTGTACAAGAAACTCTGAACAAGAAACTCTGGACAAGAAACTCTGGACAACAAACTCTGGACAAGAAAATCTGGACCAGAAAATCTATGCAAGAAACTCTGGACAAGAAAATCTGGGCAAGGAACTCTGGGCAAGAAACTCTGGACAAGAAACTCTGAACAAGAAACTCTGGACAAGAAACTCTGAACAAGAAACTCTGGACAAGAAACTCTGAACAAGAAACTCTGAACAACAAACTCTGGACAAGAAAATCTGGACAAGAAAACTCTGGACAAGAAAATCTGGACAAGAAAATCTGGACAACAAACTCTGGACAAAAAACTCTGGACAAGAAACTCTGTACAAGAAACTCTGGACAAGAAACTCTGGACAAGAAACTCTGGACAAGAAAATCTGGACAAGAAAATCTGGACAAGAAAATCTGGACAAGAAACTCTGGACAAGAAACTCTGGACAAGAAAATCTGGACAAGAAAATCTGGACAAGAAACTCTGGACAAGAAAATCTGGACAAGAAACTCTGGACAAGAAAATCTGGACAAGAAAATCTGGACAAGAAAACTCTGGACAACAAACTCTGGACAAGAAAATCTGGACAAGAAAATCTGGACAAGAAAACTCTGGACAACAAACTCTGTACAAGAAACTCTGAACAAGAAACTCTGGACAAGAAACTCTGGACAACAAACTCTGGACAAGAAAGTCTGGACAAGAAACTCTGGACAAGAAACTCTGGCCAAGAAAATCTGGACAGGATACTCTGGACAAGAAAACTCTGGACAACAAACTCTGGACAAGAAACTCTGGCAAGAAAATTCTAGACAACAAACTCTGGACAAGAAAACTCTGGACAACAAACTCTGGACAAGAAACTCTGGCAAGAAAATCTGGACCAGAAAATCTGGACAAGAAAATCTGGACCAGAAAATCTATGCAAGAAACTCTGGACAAGAAAATCTGGGCAAGGAACTCTGGGCAAGAAACTCTGGACAAGAAACTCTGGACAACAAACTCTGGACAAGAAAGTCTGGACAAGAAACTCTGGACAAGAAACTCTGGACAAGAAACTCTGGACAAGAAAATCTGGACAAGAAACTCTGGACAAGAAAATCTGAACAAGAAAATCTGGACAAGAAAACTCTGGACAACAAACTCTGGACAAGAAACTCTGGCAAGAAAATCTGGACCAGAAAATCTGGACAAGAAAATCTGGACCAGAAAATCTATGCAAGAAACTCTGGACAAGAAACTCTGGACAAGAAAATCTGGACAAGAAAATCTGGACAAGAAAACTCTGGACAACAAACTCTGGACAAGAAAGTCTGGACAAGAAACTCTGGACAAGAAAGTCTGGACAAGAAACTCTGGACAAGAAAATCTGGACAAGAAACTCTGGACAAGAAAATCTGGACAAGAAAATCTGGACAAGAAAACTCTGGACAACAAACTCTGGACAAGAAAACTCTGGACAACAAACTCTGGACAAGAAACTCTGGCAAGAAAATCTGGACCAGAAAATCTGGACAAGAAAATCTGGACCAGAAAATCTATGCAAGAAACTCTGGACAAGAAAATCTGGGCAAGGAACTCTGGGCAAGAAACTCTGGACAAGAAACTCTGGACAAGATACTCTGGACAAGAAACTCTGGACAAGAAACTCTGGACAAGATACTCCGGACAAAAAACTCTGGGCAAGAAACTCTGAACAAGAGACTCTGGCAAGAAAATCTGGACCAGAAAATCTATTCAAGAAACTCTGGACAAGAAAATCTGGACAAGAAAATCTGGACAAGAAAATCTGGACTAGAAAATCTGGACAAGAAAATTCTAGACAACAAACTCTGGACAAGAAACTCTGTACAAGAAACTCTGGACAACAAACTCTGGACAAGAAAGTCCGGACAAGAAACTCTGGACAAGAAACTCTGGACAACAAACTCTGGACAAGAAAGTCTGGACAAGAAACTCTGGACAAGAAAATCTGGACAAGAAAATCTGGACAAGAAAATCTGGACAAGAAACTCTGGACAAGAAATTGTGGACAAGAAACTCTGGACAAGAAAACTCTGGACAACAAACTCTGGACAAGAAAATCTGGACAAGAAAATCTGGACAAGAAAATCTGGACAAGAAAACTCTGGACAACAAACTCTGTACAAGAAACTCTGAACAAGAAACTCCGGACAAGAAACTCTGGACAACAAACTCTGGACAAGAAAATCTGGACAAGAAAATCTGGACCAGAAAGTCTATGCAAGAAACTCTGGACAAGAAAATCTGGACAAGAAACTCTGGACAAGAAACTCTGGACAAGAAACTCTGGACAAGAAAATCTGGACAGGATACTCTGGACAAAAAACTCTGGACAAGAACCTCTGGACAAAAAACTCTGGACAAGAAACTCTGGACAAGAAAACTCTGGACAAGAAAACTCTGGACAACAAACTCTGTACAAGAAACTCTGAACAAGAAACTCTGGACAAGAAACTCTGTACAACAAACTCTGGACAAGAAACTCTGGACAAGAAACTCTGGACAAGAAAATCTGGACTAGAAACTCTGGACAAGAAAATTCTAGACAACAAACTCTGGACAAGAAACTCTGTACAAGAAACTCTGGACAAGAAACTCTGGACAAGAAACTCTGGACAAGAAAATCAGGACAAGAAAATCTGGACAAGAAACCCTGGACAAGAAAATCTGGACAAGAAACTCTGGAAAAGAAAACTCTGGACAACAAACTCTGGACAAGAAAATCTGGACAAGAAAATCTGGACAAGGAAATTCTGGACAACAAACTCTGTACAAGAAACTCTGAACAAGAAACTCTGGACAAGAAACTCTGGACAACAAACTCTGTACAAGAAAATCTGGACAAGAAAATCTGGACAAGAAAATCTGGGCAAGAAACTCTGGACAAGAAACTCTGGACAAGAAACTCTGGACAAGAAACTCTGGACAAGAAACTCTGGACAAGAAACTCTGGACAAGAAACTCTGGACAAGATACTCAGGACAAAAAACTCCGGGCAAGAAACTCTGGACAAGAAACTCTGAACAAGAGACTCTGGCAAGAAAATCTGGACCAGAAAATCTATTCAAGAAACTCTGGACAAGAAAATCTGGACAAGAAAATCTGGACTAGAAAATCTGGACAAGAAAATTCTAGACAACAAACTCTGGACAAGAAACTCTGTACAAGAAACTCTGGACAACAAACTCTGGACAAGAAAGTCTGGACAAGAAACTCTGGACAAGAAACTCTGGACAACAAACTCTGGACAAGAAAGTCTGGACAAGAAACTCTGGACAAGAAAATCTGGACAAGAAAATCTGGACAACAAACTCTGGACAAGAAACTCTGAACAAGAAACTCTGGACAAGAAACTCTGGACAAGATACTCAGGACAAAAAACTCCGGGCAAGAAACTCTGGACAAGAAACTCTGAACAAGAGACTCTGGCAAGAAAATCTGGACCAGAAAATCTATTCAAGAAACTCTGGACAAGAAAATCTGGACAAGAAAATCTGGACTAGAAAATCTGGACAAGAAAATTCTAGACAACAAACTCTGGACAAGAAACTCTGTACAAGAAACTCTGGACAACAAACTCTGGACAAGAAAGTCTGGACAAGAAACTCTGGACAAGAAACTCTGGACAACAAACTCTGGACAAGAAAGTCTGGACAAGAAACTCTGGACAAGAAAATCTGGACAAGAAAATCTGGACAACAAACTCTGCACAAGAAACTCTGAACAAGAAACTCTGGACAAGAAACTCTGGACAACAAACTCTGGACAAGAAAATCTGGACAAGAAAATCTGGACAAGAAAATCTGGACAGGATACTCTGCACAAAAAACTCTGGACAAGAAACTCTGGACAACAAACTCTGGACAAGAAAGTCTGGACAAGAAACTCTGGACAAGAAGCTCTGGACAAGAAAATCTGGACAAGAAAATCTGGACAAGAAAACTCTGGACAACAAACTCTGTACAAGAAACTCTGAACAAGAAACTCTGGACAAGAAACTCTGGACAACAAACTCTGGACAAGAAAATCTGGACAAGAAAATCTGGACAAGAAACTCTGGACAACAAACTCTGTACAAGAAACTCTGGACAACAAACTCTGGACAAGAAAATCTGGACAAGAAAACTCTGGACAACAAACTCTGTACAAGAAACTCTGAACAAGAAACTCTGGACAAGAAACTCTGGACAACAAACTCTGGACAAGAAAATCTGGACAAGAAAATCTGGACAAGAAAATCTGGACAAGAAAACTCTGGACAACAAACTCTGTACAAGAAACTCTGGACAACAAACTCTGGACAAGAAAATCTGGACAAGAAAATCTGGACAAGAAAATCTGGACAAGAAACCCTGGACAAGATACTCTGGACAAAAAACTCTGGACAAGATACACTGGACAAAAAACTCTGGGCAAGAAACTCTGGACAAGAAACTCTGAACAAGAGACTCTGGCAAGAAAATCTGGGCCAGAAAATCTATTCAAGAAACTCTGGACAAGAAAATCTGGACAAGAAAATCTGGACAAGAAACTCTGAACAAGAGACTCTGGCAAGAAAATCAGGGCCAGAAAATCTATTCAAGAAACTCTGGACAAGAAAATCTGGACAAGAAAATCTGGACTAGAAAATCTGGACAAGAAAATTCTAGACAACAAACTCTGGACAAGAAACTCTGTACAAGAAACTCTGGACAACAAACTCTGGACAAGAAAGTCTGGACAAGAAACTCTGGACAAGAAACTCTGGACAACAAACTCTGGACAAGAAAGTCTGGACAACAAACTCTGGACAAGAAAATCTGGACAAGAAACTCTGGACAAGAAAATCTGGACAAGAAAATCTGGACAAGAAAACTCTGGACAACAAACTCTGGACAAGAAAATCTGGACAAGAAAATCTGGACAAGAAAACTCTGGACAACAAACTCTGTACAAGAAACTCTGAACAAGAAACTCTGGACAACAAACTCTGGACAACAAACTCTGGACAAGAAAGTCTGGACAAGAAACTCTGGACAAGAAACTCTGGCCAAGAAAATCTGGACAGGATACTCTGGACAAGAAAACTCTGGACAACAAACTCTGGACAAGAAACTCTGGCAAGAAAATCTGGACCAGAAAATCTGGACAAGAAAATCTGGACCAGAAAATCTATGCAAGAAACTCTGGACAAGAAAATCTGGGCAAGGAACTCTGGGCAAGAAACTCTGGACAAGAAACTCTGGACAAGAAAATCTGGACAAGAAACTCTGGACAAGAAACTCTGGACAAGATACTCCGGACAAAAAACTCTGGGCAAGAAACTCTGAACAAGAGACTCTGGCAAGAAAATCTGGACCAGAAAATCTATTCAAGAAACTCTGGACAAGAAAATCTGGACAAGAAAATCTGGACAAGAAAATCTGGACTAGAAAATCTGGACAAGAAAATTCTAGACAACAAACTCTGGACAAGAAACTCTGTACAAGAAACTCTGGACAACAAACTCTGGACAAGAAAATCTGGACAAGAAACTCTGGACAAGAAACTCTGGACAACAAACTCTGGACAAGAAAGTCTGGACAAGAAACTCTGGACAAGAAAATCTGGACAAGAAAATCTGGACAAGAAAATCTGGACAAGAAACTCTGGACAAGAAATTGTGGACAAGAAACTCTGGACAAGAAAACTCTGGACAACAAACTCTGGACAAGAAAATCTGGACAAGAAAATCTGGACAAGAAAATCTGGACAAGAAAACTCTGGACAACAAACTCTGTACAAGAAACTCTGAACAAGAAACTCCGGACAAGAAACTCTGGACAACAAACTCTGGACAAGAAAATCTGGACAAGAAAATCTGGACCAGAAAGTCTATGCAAGAAACTCTGGACAAGAAAATCTGGACAAGAAACTCTGGACAAGAAACTCTGAACAAGAAACTCTGAACAAGAAACTCTGGACAAGAAACTCTGAACAAGAAACTCTGAACAAGAAACTCTGGACAAGAAACTCTGAACAAGAAACTCTGAACAAGAAACTCCGGACAAGAAACTCTGGACAACAAACTCTGGACAAGAAAATCTGGACAAGAAAATCTGGACCAGAAAGTCTATGCAAGAAACTCTGGACAAGAAAATCTGGACAAGAAACTCTGGACAAGAAACTCTGAACAAGAAACTCTGAACAAGAAACTCTGGACAAGAAACTCTGAACAAGAAACTCTGGACAAGAAACTCTGAACAAGAAACTCTGGACAAGAAACTCTGGACAACAAACTTTGGACAAGAAAGTCTGGACAAGAAACTCTGGACAAGAAACTCTGGACAAGAAAATCTGGACAGGATACTCTGGACAAGAAAACTCTGGACAACAAACTCTGGACAAGAAAATCTGGACAACAAACTCTGGACAAGAAACTCTGGACAAGAAACTCTGGACAAGAAAACTCTGGACAAGAAACTGGGAACAAGAAACTCTGGACAAGAAACTCTGGGCCAGAAAATCTATTCAAGAAACTCTGGACAAGAAAATCTGGACAAGAAAATCTGGACAAGAAAATCTGGACTAGAAAATCTGGACAAGAAAATTCTAGACAACAAACTCTGGACAAGAAACTCTGTACAAGAAACTCTGGACAAGAAACTCTGGACAAGAAACTCTGGACAAGAAAATCTGGACAAGAAAATCTGGACAAGAAACTCTGGACAAGAAAACTCTGGACAAGAAACTCTGAACAAGAAACTCTGGACAAGAAAACTCTGGACAAGAAACTCTGTACAAGAAACTCTGAACAAGAAACTCTGGACAAGAAACTCTGGACAACAAACTCTGGACAAGAAAATCTGGACCAGAAAATCTATGCAAGAAACTCTGGACAAGAAAATCTGGGCAAGGAACTCTGGGCAAGAAACTCTGGACAAGAAAATCTGGACAACAAACTCTGGACAAGAAACTCTGGACAAGAAACTGGGAACAAGAAACTCTGGACAAGAAAGTCTGGGCCAGAAAATCTATTCAAGAAACTCTGGACAAGAAAATCTGGACAAGAAAATCTGGACAAAAAAATTTGGACTAGAAAATCTGGACAAGAAAATTCTAGACAACAAACTCTGGACAAGAAAGTCTGGACAAGAAACTCTGGACAAGAAACTCTGGACAAAAAACTCTGGACAAGAAACTCTGGACAAGACAACTCTGGACAAGACAACTCTGGACAAGAAAACTCTAGACAACAAACTCTGTACAAGAAACTCTGAACAAGAAACTCTGGACAAGAAACTCTGGACAACAAACTCTGGACAAGAAAGTCTGGACAAGAAACTCTGGACAAGAAACTCTGGACAAGAAAATCTGGACTAGAAAATCTGCACAAGAAAATTCTAGACAACAAACTCTGGACAAGAAACTCTGTACAAGAAACTCTGGACAAGAAACTCTGGACAAGAAACTCTGGACAAGAAAATCTGGACAAGAAAATCTGGACAAGAAACTCTGGACAAGAAAATCTTTACAAGAAACTCTGGACAAGAAAACTCTGGACAACAAACTCTGGACAAGAAAGTCTGGACAAGAAAATCTGGACAAGAAAATCTGGCAAGAAAACTCTGGACAACAAACTCTGTACAAGAAACTCTGAACAAGAAACTCTGGACAAGAAACTCTGGACAACAAACTCTGGACAAGAAAATCTGGACCAGAAAATCTATGCAAGAAACTCTGGACAAGAAAATCTGGGCAAGGAACTCTGGGCAAGAAACTCTGGACAAGAAACTCTGAACAAGAAACTCTGGACAAGAAACTCTGGACAAGAAACTCTGGACAAGAAACTCTGAACAAGAAACTCTGGACAACAAACTCTGGACAAGAAAATCTGGACAAGAAAACTCTGGACAAGAAAATCTGGACAAGAAAATCTGGACAACAAACTCTGGACAAAAAACTCTGGACAAGAAACTCTGGACAAGAAACTCTGGACAAGAAACTCTGGACAAGAAACTCTGGACAAGAAAATCTGGACAAGAAAATCTGGACAAGAAAATCTGGACAAGAAACTCTGGACAAGAAACTCTGGACAAGAAAATCTGGACTAGAAAATCTGCACAAGAAAATTCTAGACAACAAACTCTGGACAAGAAACTCTGTACAAGAAACTCTGGACAAGAAACTCTGGACAAGAAACTCTGGACAAGAAAATCTGGACAAGAAAATCTGGACAAGAAACTCTGGACAAGAAAATCTTTACAAGAAACTCTGGACAAGAAAACTCTGGACAACAAACTCTGGACAACAAACTCTGGACAAGAAAATCTGGACAAGAAAATCTGGACCAGAAAATCTATGCAAGAAACTCTGGACAAGAAAATCTGGGCAAGGAACTCTGGGCAAGAAACTCTGAACAAGAAACTCTGAACAAGAAACTCTGGACAAGAAACTCTGAACAAGAAACTCTGGACAAGAAACTCTGAACAAGAAACTCTGGACAACAAACTCTGGACAAGAAAATCTGGACAAGAAAACTCTGGACAAAAAAATCTGGACAAGAAAATCTGGACAACAAACTCTGGACAAAAAACTCTGGACAAGAAACTCTGTACAAGAAACTCTGGACAAGAAACTCTGGACAAGAAACTCTGGACAAGAAAATCTGGACAAGAAACTCTGGACAAGAAAATCTGGGCAAGGAACTCTGGGCAAGAAACTCTGGACAAGAAACTCTGGACAAGAAACTCTGGACAAGAAACTCTGGACAAGAAACTCTGGACAAGAAACTCTGAACAAGAAACTCTGGACAACAAACTCTGGACAAGAAAATCTGGACAAGAAAACTCTGGACAAGAAAATCTGGACAAGAAAATCTGGACAACAAACTCTGGACAAAAAACTCTGGACAAGAAACTCTGTACAAGAAACTCTGAACAAGAAACTCTGGACAAGAAACTCTGGACAACAAACTCTGGACAAGAAAATCTGGACCAGAAAATCTATGCAAGAAACTCTGGACAAGAAAATCTGGGCAAGGAACTCTGGGCAAGAAACTCTGGACAAGAAACTCTGAACAAGAAACTCTGGACAAGAAACTCTGAACAAGAAACTCTGGACAAGAAACTCTGAACAAGAAACTCTGAACAACAAACTCTGGACAAGAAAATCTGGACAAGAAAACTCTGGACAAGAAAATCTGGACAAGAAAATCTGGACAACAAACTCTGGACAAAAAACTCTGGACAAGAAACTCTGTACAAGAAACTCTGGACAAGAAACTCTGGACAAGAAACTCTGGACAAGAAAATCTGGACAAGAAAATCTGGACAAGAAAATCTGGACAAGAAACTCTGGACAAGAAACTCTGGACAAGAAAATCTGGACAAGAAAATCTGGACAAGAAACTCTGGACAAGAAAATCTGGACAAGAAACTCTGGACAAGAAAATCTGGACAAGAAAATCTGGACAAGAAAACTCTGGACAACAAACTCTGGACAAGAAAATCTGGACAAGAAAATCTGGACAAGAAAACTCTGGACAACAAACTCTGTACAAGAAACTCTGAACAAGAAACTCTGGACAAGAAACTCTGGACAACAAACTCTGGACAAGAAAGTCTGGACAAGAAACTCTGGACAAGAAACTCTGGCCAAGAAAATCTGGACAGGATACTCTGGACAAGAAAACTCTGGACAACAAACTCTGGACAAGAAACTCTGGCAAGAAAATTCTAGACAACAAACTCTGGACAAGAAAACTCTGGACAACAAACTCTGGACAAGAAACTCTGGCAAGAAAATCTGGACCAGAAAATCTGGACAAGAAAATCTGGACCAGAAAATCTATGCAAGAAACTCTGGACAAGAAAATCTGGGCAAGGAACTCTGGGCAAGAAACTCTGGACAAGAAACTCTGGACAACAAACTCTGGACAAGAAAATCTGGACAAGAAACTCTGGACAAGAAAGTCTGGACAAGAAACTCTGGACAAGAAAATCTGGACAAGAAACTCTGGACAAGAAAATCTGGACAAGAAAATCTGGACAAGAAAACTCTGGACAACAAACTCTGGACAAGAAACTCTGGCAAGAAAATCTGGACCAGAAAATCTGGACAAGAAAATCTGGACCAGAAAATCTATGCAAGAAACTCTGGACAAGAAACTCTGGACAAGAAAATCTGGACAAGAAAATCTGGACAAGAAAACTCTGGACAACAAACTCTGGACAAGAAAGTCTGGACAAGAAACTCTGGACAAGAAAGTCTGGACAAGAAACTCTGGACAAGAAAATCTGGACAAGAAACTCTGGACAAGAAAATCTGGACAAGAAAATCTGGACAAGAAAACTCTGGACAACAAACTCTGGACAAGAAAACTCTGGACAACAAACTCTGGACAAGAAACTCTGGCAAGAAAATCTGGACCAGAAAATCTGGACAAGAAAATCTGGACCAGAAAATCTATGCAAGAAACTCTGGACAAGAAAATCTGGGCAAGGAACTCTGGGCAAGAAACTCTGGACAAGAAACTCTGGACAAGATACTCTGGACAAGAAACTCTGGACAAGAAACTCTGGACAAGATACTCCGGACAAAAAACTCTGGGCAAGAAACTCTGAACAAGAGACTCTGGCAAGAAAATCTGGACCAGAAAATCTATTCAAGAAACTCTGGACAAGAAAATCTGGACAAGAAAATCTGGACAAGAAAATCTGGACTAGAAAATCTGGACAAGAAAATTCTAGACAACAAACTCTGGACAAGAAACTCTGGACAAGAAACTCTGGACAACAAACTCTGGACAAGAAAGTCCGGACAAGAAACTCTGGACAAGAAACTCTGGACAACAAACTCTGGACAAGAAAATCTGGACAAGAAACTCTGGACAAGAAAATCTGGACAAGAAAATCTGGACAAGAAAATCTGGACAAGAAACTCTGGACAAGAAATTGTGGACAAGAAACTCTGGACAAGAAAACTCTGGACAACAAACTCTGGACAAGAAAATCTGGACAAGAAAATCTGGACAAGAAAATCTGGACAAGAAAACTCTGGACAACAAACTCTGTACAAGAAACTCTGAACAAGAAACTCCGGACAAGAAACTCTGGACAACAAACTCTGGACAAGAAAATCTGGACAAGAAAATCTGGACCAGAAAGTCTATGCAAGAAACTCTGGACAAGAAAATCTGGACAGGAAACTCTGGACAAGAAACTCTGGACAAGAAACTCTGGACAAGAAAATCTGGACAGGATACTCTGGACAAAAAACTCTGGACAAGAACCTCTGGACAAAAAACTCTGGACAAGAAACTCTGGACAAGAAAACTCTGGACAAGAAAACTCTGGACAACAAACTCTGTACAAGAAACTCTGAACAAGAAACTCTGGACAAGAAACTCTGTACAACAAACTCTGGACAAGAAAGTCTGGACAAGAAACTCTGGACAAGAAAATCTGGACTAGAAAATCTGGACAAGAAAATTCTAGACAACAAACTCTGGACAAGAAACTCTGTACAAGAAACTCTGGACAAGAAACTCTGGACAAGAAACTCTGGACAAGAAAATCAGGACAAGAAAATCTGGACAAGAAACCCTGGACAAGAAAATCTGGACAAGAAACTCTGGAAAAGAAAACTCTGGACAACAAACTCTGGACAAGAAAATCTGGACAAGAAAATCTGGACAAGGAAATTCTGGACAACAAACTCTGTACAAGAAACTCTGAACAAGAAACTCTGGACAAGAAACTCTGGACAACAAACTCTGTACAAGAAAATCTGGACAAGAAAATCTGGACCAGAAAATCTGGGCAAGGAACTCTGGGCAAGAAACTCTGGACAAGAAACTCTGGACAAGATACTCTGGACAAGAAACTCTGGACAAGAAACTCTGGACAAGAAACTCTGGACAAGATACTCAGGACAAAAAACTCCGGGCAAGAAACTCTGGACAAGAAACTCTGAACAAGAGACTCTGGCAAGAAAATCTGGACCAGAAAATCTATTCAAGAAACTCTGGACAAGTAAATCTGGACAAGAAAATCTGGACTAGAAAATCTGGACAAGAAAATTCTAGACAACAAACTCTGGACAAGAAACTCTGGACAAGAAACTCTGGACAACAAACTCTGGACAAGAAAGTCTGGACAAGAAACTCTGGACAAGAAACTCTGGACAACAAACTCTGGACAAGAAAGTCTGGACAAGAAACTCTGGACAAGAAAATCTGGACAAGAAAATCTGGACAACAAACTCTGCACAAGAAACTCTGAACAAGAAACTCTGGACAAGAAACTCTGGACAAGATACTCAGGACAAAAAACTCCGGGCAAGAAACTCTGGACAAGAAACTCTGAACAAGAGACTCTGGCAAGAAAATCTGGACCAGAAAATCTATTCAAGAAACTCTGGACAAGTAAATCTGGACAAGAAAATCTGGACTAGAAAATCTGGACAAGAAAATTCTAGACAACAAACTCTGGACAAGAAACTCTGTACAAGAAACTCTGGACAACAAACTCTGGACAAGAAACTCTGGACAAGAAACTCTGGACAAGAAACTCTGGACAACAAACTCTGGACAAGAAAGTCTGGACAAGAAACTCTGGACAAGAAAATCTGGACAAGAAAATCTGGACAACAAACTCTGGACAAGAAACTCTGAACAAGAAACTCTGGACAAGAAACTCTGGACAACAAACTCTGGACAAGAAAATCTGGACAAGAAAATCTGGACAAGAAAATCTGGACAGGATACTCTGCACAAAAAACTCTGGACAAGAAACTCTGGACAACAAACTCTGGACAAGAAAGTCTGGACAAGAAACTCTGGACAAGAAGCTCTGGACAAGAAAATCTGGACAAGAAAATCTGGACAAGAAAACTCTGGACAACAAACTCTGTACAAGAAACTCTGAACAAGAAACTCTGGACAAGAAACTCTGGACAACAAACTCTGGACAAGAAAATCTGGACAAGAAAATCTGGACAAGAAACTCTGGACAACAAACTCTGGACAAGAAATTCTGGACAACAAACTCTGGACAAGAAAATCTGGACAAGAAAACTCTGGACAACAAACTCTGTACAAGAAACTCTGAACAAGAAACTCTGGACAAGAAACTCTGGACAACAAACTCTGGACAAGAAAATCTGGACTAGAAAATCTGGACAAGAAAATCTGGACAAGAAAACTCTGGACAACAAACTCTGTACAAGAAACTCTGGACAACAAACTCTGGACAAGAAAATCTGGACAAGAAAATCTGGACAAGAAAATCTGAACAAGAAACCCTGGACAAGATACTCTGGACAAAAAACTCTGGACAAGATACACTGGACAAAAAACTCTGGGCAAGAAACTCTGGACAAGAAACTCTGAACAAGAGACTCTGGCAAGAAAATCTGGGCCAGAAAATCTATTCAAGAAACTCTGGACAAGAAAATCTGGACAAGAAAATCTGGACAAGAAACTCTGAACAAGAGACTCTGGCAAGAAAATCAGGGCCAGAAAATCTATTCAAGAAACTCTGGACAAGAAAATCTGGACAAGAAAATCTGGACTAGAAAATCTGGACAAGAAAATTCTAGACAACAAACTCTGGACAAGAAACTCTGTACAAGAAACTCTGGACAACAAACTCTGGACAAGAAAGTCTGGACAAGAAACTCTGGACAAGAAACTCTGGACAACAAACTCTGGACAAGAAAGTCTGGACAACAAACTCTGGACAAGAAAATCTGGACAAGAAACTCTGGACAAGAAAATCTGGACAAGAAAATCTGGACAAGAAAACTCTGGACAACAAACTCTGGACAAGAAAATCTGGACAAGAAAATCTGGACAAGAAAACTCTGGACAACAAACTCTGTACAAGAAACTCTGAACAAGAAACTCTGGACAACAAACTCTGGACAACAAACTCTGGACAAGAAAGTCTGGACAAGAAACTCTGGACAAGAAACTCTGGCCAAGAAAATCTGGACAGGATACTCTGGACAAGAAAACTCTGGACAACAAACTCTGGACAAGAAACTCTGGCAAGAAAATCTGGACCAGAAAATCTGGACAAGAAAATCTGGACCAGAAAATCTATGCAAGAAACTCTGGACAAGAAAATCTGGGCAAGGAACTCTGGGCAAGAAACTCTGGACAAGAAACTCTGGACAAGAAAATCTGGACAAGAAACTCTGGACAAGAAACTCTGGACAAGATACTCCGGACAAAAAACTCTGGGCAAGAAACTCTGAACAAGAGACTCTGGCAAGAAAATCTGGACCAGAAAATCTATTCAAGAAACTCTGGACAAGAAAATCTGGACAAGAAAATCTGGACAAGAAAATCTGGACTAGAAAATCTGGACAAGAAAATTCTAGACAACAAACTCTGGACAAGAAACTCTGTACAAGAAACTCTGGACAACAAACTCTGGACAAGAAAGTCCGGACAAGAAACTCTGGACAAGAAACTCTGGACAACAAACTCTGGACAAGAAAGTCTGGACAAGAAACTCTGGACAAGAAAATCTGGACAAGAAAATCTGGACAAGAAAATCTGGACAAGAAACTCTGGACAAGAAATTGTGGACAAGAAACTCTGGACAAGAAAACTCTGGACAACAAACTCTGGACAAGAAAATCTGGACAAGAAAATCTGGACAAGAAAATCTGGACAAGAAAACTCTGGACAACAAACTCTGTACAAGAAACTCTGAACAAGAAACTCCGGACAAGAAACTCTGGACAACAAACTCTGGACAAGAAAATCTGGACAAGAAAATCTGGACCAGAAAGTCTATGCAAGAAACTCTGGACAAGAAAATCTGGACAAGAAACTCTGGACAAGAAACTCTGGACAAGAAAATCTGGACAGGATACTCTGGACAAAAAACTCTGGACAAGAACCTCTGGACAAAAAACTCTGGACAAGAAACTCTGGACAAGAAAACTCTGGACAAGAAAACTCTGGACAACAAACTCTGTACAAGAAACTCTGAACAAGAAACTCTGGACAAGAAACTCTGTACAACAAACTCTGGACAAGAAAGTCTGGACAAGAAACTCTGGACAAGAAAATCTGGACTAGAAAATCTGGACAAGAAAATTCTAGACAACAAACTCTGGACAAGAAACTCTGTACAAGAAACTCTGGACAAGAAACTCTGGACAAGAAACTCTGGACAAGAAAATCAGGACAAGAAAATCTGGACAAGAAACCCTGGACAAGAAAATCTGGACAAGAAACTCTTGAAAAGAAAACTCTGGACAACAAACTCTGGACAAGAAAATCTGGACAAGAAAATCTGGACAAGGAAATTCTGGACAACAAACTCTGTACAAGAAACTCTGAACAAGAAACTCTGGACAAGAAACTCTGGACAACAAACTCTGTACAAGAAAATCTGGACAAGAAAATCTGGACCAGAAAATCTGGGCAAGGAACTCTGGACAACAAACTCTGCACAAGAAACTCTGAACAAGAAACTCTGGACAAGAAACTCTGGACAAGATACTCAGGACAAAAAACTCCGGGCAAGAAACTCTGGACAAGAAACTCTGAACAAGAGACTCTGGCAAGAAAATCTGGACCAGAAAATCTATTCAAGAAACTCTGGACAAGTAAATCTGGACAAGAAAATCTGGACTAGAAAATCTGGACAAGAAAATTCTAGACAACAAACTCTGGACAAGAAACTCTGTACAAGAAACTCTGGACAACAAACTCTGGACAAGAAAGTCTGGACAAGAAACTCTGGACAAGAAACTCTGGACAACAAACTCTGGACAAGAAAGTCTGGACAAGAAACTCTGGACAAGAAAATCTGGACAAGAAAATCTGGACAACAAACTCTGCACAAGAAACTCTGAACAAGAAACTCTGGACAAGAAACTCTGGACAACAAACTCTGGACAAGAAAATCTGGACAAGAAAATCTGGACAAGAAAATCTGGACAGGATACTCTGCACAAAAAACTCTGGACAAGAAACTCTGGACAACAAACTCTGGACAAGAAAGTCTGGACAAGAAACTCTGGACAAGAAGCTCTGGACAAGAAAATCTGGACAGGATACTCTGGACAAAAAACTCTGGACAAGAAACTCTGGACAAGAAACTCTGGACAAGAAAATCTGGACAAGAAAATCTGGACAAGAAACTCTGGACAACAAACTCTGTACAAGAAATTCTGGACAAGAAAATCTGGACAAGAAAACTCTGGACAACAAACTCTGTACAAGAAACTCTGAACAAGAAACTCTGGACAAGAAACTCTGGACAACAAACTCTGGACAAGAAAATCTGGACTAGAAAATCTGGACAAGAAAATCTGGACAAGAAAACTCTGGACAACAAACTCTGTACAAGAAACTCTGGACAACAAACTCTGGACAAGAAAATCTGGACAAGAAAATCTGGACAAGAAAATCTGAACAAGAAACCCTGGACAAGATACTCTGGACAAAAAACTCTGGACAAGATACACTGGACAAAAAACTCTGGGCAAGAAACTCTGGACAAGAAACTCTGAACAAGAGACTCTGGCAAGAAAATCTGGGCCAGAAAATCTATTCAAGAAACTCTGGACAAGAAAATCTGGACAAGAAAATCTGAACAAGAAAATCTGGACAAGAAACTCTGGACAAGATACTCTGGACAAAAAACTCTGGGCAAGAAAATCTGAACAAGAAAATCTGGACAAGAAAATCTGGACAAGAAAACTCTGGACAACAAACTCTGTACAAGAAACTCTGGACAACAAACTCTGGACAAGAAAATCTGGACAAGAAAATCTGGACAAGAAAATCTGAACAAGAAACCCTGGACAAGATACTCTGGACAAAAAACTCTGGACAAGATACACTGGACAAAAAACTCTGGGCAAGAAACTCTGGACAAGAAACTCTGAACAAGAGACTCTGGCAAGAAAATCTGGGCCAGAAAATCTATTCAAGAAACTCTGGACAAGAAAATCTGGACAAGAAAATCTGGACAAGAAACTCTGGACAAGATACTCTGGACAAAAAACTCTGGGCAAGAAACTCTGGACAAGAAACTCTGAACAAGAGACTCTGGCAAGAAAATCAGGGCCAGAAAATCTATTCAAGAAACTCTGGACAAGAAAATCTGGACAAGAAAATCTGGACAAGAAAATCTGGACTAGAAAATCTGGACAAGAAAATTCTAGACAACAAACTCTGGACAAGAAACTCTGTACAAGAAACTCTGGACAACAAACTCTGGACAAGAAAGTCTGGACAAGAAACTCTGGACAAGAAACTCTGGACAACAAACTCTGGACAAGAAAGTCTGGACAAGAAACTCTGGACAAGAAAATCTGGACAAGAAACTCTGGACAAGAAAATCTGGACAAGAAAATCTGGACAAGAAAACTCTGGACAACAAACTCTGGACAAGAAAATCTGGACAAGAAAATCTGGACAAGAAAACTCTGGACAACAAACTCTGTACAAGAAACTCTGAACAAGAAACTCTGGACAACAAACTCTGGACAACAAACTCTGGACAAGAAAGTCTGGACAAGAAACTCTGGACAAGAAACTCTGGACAAGAAACTCTGTACAACAAACTCTGGACAAGAAAGTCTGGACAAGAAACTCTGGACAAGAAACTCTGGCAAGAAAATCTGGACCAGAAAATCTGGACAAGAAAATCTGGACAAGAAAATCTATGCAAGAAACTCTGGACAAGAAAATCTGGGCAAGGAACTCTGGGCAAGAAACTCTGGACAAGAAACTCTGGACAAGATACTCTGGACAAGAAACTCTGGACAAGAAACTCTGGACAAGATACTCCGGACAAAAAACTCTGGGCAAGAAACTCTGAACAAGAGACTCTGGCAAGAAAATCTGGACCAGAAAATCTATTCAAGAAACTCTGGACAAGAAAATCTGGACAAGAAAATCTGGACAAGAAAATCTGGACTAGAAAATCTGGACAAGAAAATTCTAGACAACAAACTCTGGACAAGAAACTCTGTACAAGAAACTCTGGACAACAAACTCTGGACAAGAAAGTCCGGACAAGAAACTCTGGACAAGAAACTCTGGACAACAAACTCTGGACAAGAAAGTCTGGACAAGAAACTCTGGACAAGAAAATCTGGACAAGAAAATCTGGACAAGAAAATCTGGACAAGAAACTCTGGACAAGAAATTGTGGACAAGAAACTCTGGACAAGAAAACTCTGGACAACAAACTCTGGACAAGAAAATCTGGACAAGAAAATCTGGACAAGAAAATCTGGACAAGAAAACTCTGGACAACAAACTCTGTACAAGAAACTCTGAACAAGAAACTCTGGACAAGAAACTCTGGACAACAAACTCTGGACAAGAAAATCTGGACAAGAAAATCTGGACCAGAAAGTCTATGCAAGAAACTCTGGACAAGAAAATCTGGACAGGAAACTCTGGACAAGAAACTCTGGACAAGAAACTCTGGACAAGAAAATCTGGACAGGAAACTCTGGACAAAAAACTCTGGACAAGAACCTCTGGACAAAAAACTCTGGACAAGAAACTCTGGACAAGAAAACTCTGGACAAGAAAACTCTGGACAACAAACTCTGTACAAGAAACTCTGAACAAGAAACTCTGGACAAGAAACTCTGTACAACAAACTCTGGACAAGAAAGTCTGGACAAGAAACTCTGGACAAGAAAATCTGGACTAGAAAATCTGGACAAGAAAATTCTAGACAACAAACTCTGGACAAGAAACTCTGTACAAGAAACTCTGGACAAGAAACTCTGGACAAGAAACTCTGGACAAGAAAATCAGGACAAGAAAATCTGGACAAGAAACCCTGGACAAGAAAATCTGGACAAGAAACTCTGGAAAAGAAAACTCTGGACAACAAACTCTGGACAAGAAAATCTGGACAAGAAAATCTGGACAAGGAAATTCTGGACAACAAACTCTGTACAAGAAACTCTGAACAAGAAACTCTGTACAAGAAAATCTGGACAAGAAAATCTGGACCAGAAAATCTGGGCAAGGAACTCTGGGCAAGAAACTCTGGACAAGAAACTCTGGACAAGATACTCTGGACAAGAAACTCTGGACAAGAAACTCTGGACAAGAAACTCTGGACAAGATACTCAGGACAAAAAACTCCGGGCAAGAAACTCTGGACAAGAAACTCTGAACAAGAGACTCTGGCAAGAAAATCTGGACCAGAAAATCTATTCAAGAAACTCTGGACAAGTAAATCTGGACAAGAAAATCTGGACTAGAAAATCTGGACAAGAAAATTCTAGACAACAAACTCTGGACAAGAAACTCTGTACAAGAAACTCTGGACAACAAACTCTGGACAAGAAAGTCTGGACAAGAAACTCTGGACAAGAAACTCTGGACAACAAACTCTGGACAAGAAAGTCTGGACAAGAAACTCTGGACAAGAAAATCTGGACAAGAAAATCTGGACAACAAACTCTGCACAAGAAACTCTGAACAAGAAACTCTGGACAAGAAACTCTGGACAACAAACTCTGGACAAGAAAATCTGGACAAGAAAATCTGGACAAGAAAATCTGGACAGGATACTCTGCACAAAAAACTCTGGACAAGAAACTCTGGACAAGAAACTCTGGACAAGAAAGTCTGGACAAGAAACTCTGGACAAGAAGCTCTGGACAAGAAAATCTGGACAGGATACTCTGGACAAAAAACTCTGGACAAGAAACTCTGGACAAGAAACTCTGGACAAGAAAATCTGGACAAGAAAATCTGGACAAGAAACTCTGGACAACAAACTCTGTACAAGAAATTCTGGACAACAAACTCTGGACAAGAAAATCTGGACAAGAAAACTCTGGACAACAAACTCTGTACAAGAAACTCTGAACAAGAAACTCTGGACAAGAAACTCTGGACAACAAACTCTGGACAAGAAAATCTGGACAAGAAAATCTGGACAAGAAAATCTGGACAAGAAAATCTGGACAAGAAAATCTGGACAAGAAAACTCTGGACAACAAACTCTGTACAAGAAACTCTGGACAACAAACTCTGGACAAGAAAATCTGGACAAGAAAATCTGGACAAGAAAATCTGAACAAGAAACCCTGGACAAGATACTCTGGACAAAAAACTCTGGACAAGATACACTGGACAAAAAACTCTGGGCAAGAAACTCTGGACAAGAAACTCTGAACAAGAGACTCTGGCAAGAAAATCTGGGCCAGAAAATCTATTCAAGAAACTCTGGACAAGAAAATCTGGACAAGAAAATCTGAACAAGAAAATCTGGACAAGAAACTCTGGACAAGATACTCTGGACAAAAAACTCTGGGCAAGAAAATCTGAACAAGAAAATCTGGACAAGAAAATCTGGACAAGAAAACTCTGGACAACAAACTCTGTACAAGAAACTCTGGACAACAAACTCTGGACAAGAAAATCTGGACAAGAAAATCTGGACAAGAAAATCTGAACAAGAAACCCTGGACAAGATACTCTGGACAAAAAACTCTGGACAAGATACACTTCACAAAAAACTCTGGGCAAGAAACTCTGGACAAGAAACTCTGAACAAGAGACTCTGGCAAGAAAATCTGGGCCAGAAAATCTATTCAAGAAACTCTGGACAAGAAAATCTGGACAAGAAAATCTGGACAAGAAACTCTGGACAAGATACTCTGGACAAAAAACTCTGGGCAAGAAACTCTGGACAAGAAACTCTGAACAAGAGACTCTGGCAAGAAAATCAGGGCCAGAAAATATATTCAAGAAACTCTGGACAAGAAAATCTGGACAAGAAAATCTGAACAAGAAAATCTGGACTAGAAAATCTGGACAAGAAAATTCTAGACAACAAACTCTGGACAAGAAACTCTGTACAAGAAACTCTGGACAAGAAACTCTGGACAAGAAAATCTGGACAAGAAAATCTGGACAAGAAACTCTGGACAAGAAAACTCTGGACAACAAACTCTGGACAAGAAAATCTGGACAAGAAAATCTGGACAAGAAAATCTGGACAAGAAAATTCTGGACAACAAACTCTGTACAAGAAACTCTGAACAAGAAACTCTGGACAAAAAACTCTGGACAACAAACTCTGGACAAGAAAGTCTGGACAAGAAACTCTGGACAAGAAAATCTGGACAGGATACTCTGGACAACAAACTCTGGACAAGAAAATCTGAACAAGAAACCCTGGACAAGATACTCTGGACAAAAAACTCTGGACAAGATACACTGGACAAAAAACTCTGGGCAAGAAACTCTGGACAAGAAACTCTGAACAAGAGACTCTGGCAAGAAAATCTGGGCCAGAAAATCTATTCAAGAAACTCTGGACAAGAAAATCTGGACAAGAAAATCTGGACAAGAAACTCTGGACAAGATACTCTGGACAAAAAACTCTGGGCAAGAAACTCTGGACAAGAAACTCTGAACAAGAGACTCTGGCAAGAAAATCAGGGCCAGAAAATCTATTCAAGAAACTCTGGACAAGAAAATCTGGACAAGAAAATCTAGACAAGAAAATCTGGACTAGAAAATCTGGACAAGAAAATTCTAGACAACAAACTCTGGACAAGAAACTCTGTACAAGAAACTCTGGACAACAAACTCTGGACAAGAAAGTCTGGACAAGAAACTCTGGACAAGAAACTCTGGACAACAAACTCTGGACAAGAAAGTCTGGACAAGAAACTCTGGACAAGAAAATCTGGACAAGAAACTCTGGACAAGAAAATCTGGACAAGAAAATCTGGACAAGAAAACTCTGGACAACAAACTCTGGACAAGAAAATCTGGACAAGAAAATCTGGACAAGAAAACTCTGGACAACAAACTCTGTACAAGAAACTCTGAACAAGAAACTCTGGACAACAAACTCTGGACAACAAACTCTGGACAAGAAAGTCTGGACAAGAAACTCTGGACAAGAAACTCTGGCCAAGAAAATCTGGACAGGATACTCTGGACAAGAAAACTCTGGACAACAAACTCTGGACAAGAAACTCTGGCAAGAAAATCTGGACCAGAAAATCTGGACAAGAAAATCTGGACCAGAAAATCTATGCAAGAAACTCTGGACAAGAAAATCTGGGCAAGGAACTCTGGGCAAGAAACTCTGGACAAGAAACTCTGGACAAGATACTCTGGACAAGAAACTCTGGACAAGAAACTCTGGACAAGATACTCCGGACAAAAAACTCTGGGCAAGAAACTCTGAACAAGAGACTCTGGCAAGAAAATCTGGACCAGAAAATCTATTCAAGAAACTCTGGACAAGAAAATCTGGACAAGAAAATCTGGACAAGAAAATCTGGACTAGAAAATCTGGACAAGAAAATTCTAGACAACAAACTCTGGACAAGAAACTCTGGACAAGAAACTCTGGACAACAAACTCTGGACAAGAAAGTCCGGACAAGAAACTCTGGACAAGAAACTCTGGACAACAAACTCTGGACAAGAAAGTCTGGACAAGAAACTCTGGACAAGAAAATCTGGACAAGAAAATCTGGACAAGAAAATCTGGACAAGAAACTCTGGACAAGAAATTGTGGACAAGAAACTCTGGACAAGAAAACTCTGGACAACAAACTCTGGACAAGAAAATCTGGACAAGAAAATCTGGACAAGAAAATCTGGACAAGAAAACTCTGGACAACAAACTCTGTACAAGAAACTCTGAACAAGAAACTCCGGACAAGAAACTCTGGACAACAAACTCTGGACAAGAAAATCTGGACAAGAAAATCTGGACCAGAAAGTCTATGCAAGAAACTCTGGACAAGAAAATCTGGACAGGAAACTCTGGACAAGAAACTCTGGACAAGAAACTCTGGACAAGAAAATCTGGACAGGATACTCTGGACAAAAAACTCTGGACAAGAACCTCTGGACAAGAAACTCTGGACAAGAAACTCTGGACAAGAAAACTCTGGACAAGAAAACTCTGGACAACAAACTCTGTACAAGAAACTCTGAACAAGAAACTCTGGACAAGAAACTCTGTACAACAAACTCTGGACAAGAAAGTCTGGACAAGAAACTCTGGACAAGAAAATCTGGACTAGAAAATCTGGACAAGAAAATTCTAGACAACAAACTCTGGACCAGAAACTCTATACAAGAAACTCTGGACAAAAAACTCTGGACAAGAAACTCTGGACAAGAAAATCTGGACAAGAAAATCTGGACAAGAAACTCTGGACAAGAAACTCTGGACAAGAAACTCTGGAAAAGAAAACTCTGGACAACAAACTCTGGACAAGAAAATCTGGACAAGAAAATCTGGACAAGGAAATTCTGGACAACAAACTCTGTACAAGAAACTCTGAACAAGAAACTCTGGACAAGAAACTCTGGACAACAAACTCTGTACAAGAAAATCTGGACAAGAAAATCTGGACCAGAAAATCTGGGCAAGGAACTCTGGGCAAGAAACTCTGGACAAGAAACTCTGGACAAGATACTCTGGACAAGAAACTCTGGACAAGAAACTCTGGACAAGAAACTCTGGACAAGATACTCAGGACAAAAAACTCCGGGCAAGAAACTCTGGACAAGAAACTCTGAACAAGAGACTCTGGCAAGAAAATCTGGACCAGAAAATCTATTCAAGAAACTCTGGACAAGTAAATCTGGACAAGAAAATCTGGACTAGAAAATCTGGACAAGAAAATTCTAGACAACAAACTCTGGACAAGAAACTCTGTACAAGAAACTCTGGACAACAAACTCTGGACAAGAAAGTCTGGACAAGAAACTCTGGACAAGAAACTCTGGACAACAAACTCTGGACAAGAAAGTCTGGACAAGAAACTCTGGACAAGAAAATCTGGACAAGAAAATCTGGACAACAAACTCTGCACAAGAAACTCTGAACAAGAAACTCTGGACAAGAAACTCTGGACAACAAACTCTGGACAAGAAAATCTGGACAAGAAAATCTGGACAAGAAAATCTGGACAGGATACTCAGCACAAAAAACTCTGGACAAGAAACTCTGGACAACAAACTCTGGACAAGAAAGTCTGGACAAGAAACTCTGGACAAGAAGCTCTGGACAAGAAAATCTGGACAGGATACTCTGGACAAAAAACTCTGGACAAGAAACTCTGGACAAGAAACTCTGGACAAGAAAATCTGGACAAGAAAATCTGGACAAGAAACTCTGGACAACAAACTCTGTACAAGAAATTCTGGACAACAAACTCTGGACAAGAAAATCTGGACAAGAAAACTCTGGACAACAAACTCTGTACAAGAAACTCTGAACAAGAAACTCTGGACAAGAAACTCTGGACAACAAACTCTGGACAAGAAAATCTGGACTAGAAAATCTGGACAAGAAAATCTGGACAAGAAAATCTGGACAAGAAAATCTGGACAAGAAAACTCTGGACAACAAACTCTGTACAAGAAACTCTGGACAACAAACTCTGGACAAGAAAATCTGGACAAGAAAATCTGGACAAGAAAATCTGAACAAGAAACCCTGGACAAGATACTCTGGACAAAAAACTCTGGACAAGATACACTTCACAAAAAACTCTGGGCAAGAAACTCTGGACAAGAAACTCTGAACAAGAGACTCTGGCAAGAAAATCTGGGCCAGAAAATCTATTCAAGAAACTCTGGACAAGAAAATCTGGACAAGAAAATCTGAACAAGAAAATCTGGACAAGAAACTCTGGACAAGATACTCTGGACAAAAAACTCTGGGCAAGAAAATCTGAACAAGAAAATCTGGACAAGAAAATCTGGACAAGAAAACTCTGGACAACAAACTCTGTACAAGAAACTCTGGACAACAAACTCTGGACAAGAAAATCTGGACAAGAAAATCTGGACAAGAAAATCTGAACAAGAAACCCTGGACAAGATACTCTGGACAAAAAACTCTGGACAAGATACACTGGACAAAAAACTCTGGGCAAGAAACTCTGGACAAGAAACTCTGAACAAGAGACTCTGGCAAGAAAATCTGGGCCAGAAAATCTATTCAAGAAACTCTGGACAAGAAAATCTGGACAAGAAAATCTGGACAAGAAACTCTGGACAAGATACTCTGGACAAAAAACTCTGGGCAAGAAACTCTGGACAAGAAACTCTGAACAAGAGACTCTGGCAAGAAAATCAGGGCCAGAAAATCTATTCAAGAAACTCTGGACAAGAAAATCTGGACAAGAAAATCTGAACAAGAAAATCTGGACTAGAAAATCTGGACAAGAAAATTCTAGACAACAAACTCTGGACAAGAAACTCTGTACAAGAAACTCTGGACAAGAAACTCTGGACAAGAAACTCTGGACAAGAAAATCTGGACAAGAAAATCTGGACAAGAAACTCTGGACAAGAAAACTCTGGACAACAAACTCTGGACAAGAAAATCTGGACAAGAAAATCTGGACAAGAAAATCTGGACAAGAAAACTCTGGACAACAAACTCTGTACAAGAAACTCTGAACAAGAAACTCTGGACAAAAAACTCTGGACAACAAACTCTGGACAAGAAAGTCTGGACAAGAAACTCTGGACAAGAAAATCTGGACAGGATACTCTGGACAACAAACTCTGGACAAGAAAATCTGGACAAGAAAATCTGGACAAGAAAACTCTGGAAAACAAACTCTGGACAAGAAAGTCTGGACAAGAAACTCTGGACAAAAAACTCTGACCAAGAAAATCTGGACAAGAAAATCTGGACAAGAAAATCTGGACAAGAAAACTCTGGACAACAAACTCTGTACAAGAAACTCTGAACAAGAAACTCTGGACAAAAAACTCTGGACAACAAACTCTGGACAAGAAAGTCTGGACAAGAAACTCTGGACAAGAAAATCTGGACAGGATACTCTGGACAAAAAACTCTGGACAAGAAACTCTGGACAAAAAACTCTGGACAAGAAACTCTGGACAAGAAAACTCTGGACAAGAAAACTCTGGACAACAAACTCTGTACAAGAAACTCTGAACAAGAAACTCTGGACAAGAAACTCTGGACATAAAACTCTGGAAAAGAAACTCTGTACAAAAAACTCTGGACAAAAAACTCTGGACAAGAAAGTCTGGACTAGAAACTCTGGACAAGAAAATCTGGACAAGAAAATCTGGACAAGAAAATGTGGACAAGAAACTCTGGACAAGAAAACTCTGGACAACAAACTCTGGACAAGAAAATCTGGACAAGAAACTCTGGACAAGTAACTCTGAACAAGAAACTCTGGACATAAAACTCTGGACAAGAAACTCTGGACCAGATACTCCGGACAAAAAACTCTGGGCAAGAAACTCTGGACAAGAAACTCTGAACAAAAGACTCTGGCAAGAAAATCTGGACCAGAAAATCTATTCAAGAAACTCTGGACAAGAAAATCTGGACAAGAAAATCTGGACAAGAAAATCTGGACTAGAAAATCTAGACAAGAAAATTCTAGACAACAAACTCTGGACAAGAAACTCTGTACAAGAAACTCTGGACAACAAACTCTGGACAAGAAAATGTGGACAAGAAACTCTGGACAAGAAAACTCTGGACAACAAACTCTGGACAAGAAAATCTGGACAAGAAAATCTGGACAAGGAAACTCTGGACAACAAACTCTGTACAAGAAACTCTGAACAAGAAACTCCGGACAAGAAACTCTGGACAACAAACTCTGGACAAGAAAATCTGGACAAGAAAATCTGGACCAGAAAGTCTATGCAAGAAACTCTGGACAAGAAAATCTGGACAAGAAAATCTGGACAAGAAAATCTGGACAAGAAAACTCTGGAAAACAAACTCTGGACAAGAAAGTCTGGACAAGAAACTCTGGACAAAAAACTCTGACCAAGAAAATCTGGACAAGAAAATCTGGACAGGAAACTCTGGACAAGAAACTCTGGACAAGAAACTCTGGACAAGAAAATCTGGACAAGAAAATCTGGACAAGAAAACTCTGGACAACAAACTCTGGACAAGAAAATCTGGACAAGAAAATCTGGACCAGAAAGTCTATGCAAGAAACTCTGGACAAGAAACTCTGGACAAGAAAATCTGGACAAGAAAATCTGGACAAGAAAACTCTGGAAAACAAACTCTGGACAAGAAAGTCTGGACAAGAAACTCTGGACAAAAAACTCTGACCAAGAAAATCTGGACAAGAAAATCTGGACAGGAAACTCTGGACAAGAAACTCTGGACAAGAAACTCTGGACAAGAAAATCTGGACAGGATACTCTGGACAAAAAACTCTGGACAAGAACCTCTGGACAAAAAACTCTGGACAAGAAACTCTGGACAAGAAAACTCTGGACAAGAAAACTCTGGACAACAAACTCTGTACAAGAAACTCTGAACAAGAAACTCTGGACAAGAAACTCTGGACAACAAACTCTGGACAAGAAAGTCTGGACAAGAAACTCTGGACAAGAAAATCTGGACTAGAAAATCTGGACAAGAAAATTCTAGACAACAAACTCTGGACAAGAAACTCGTTACAAGAAACTCTGGACAAGAAACTCTGGACAAGAAACTCTGGACAAGAAAATCAGGACAAGAAAATCTGGACAAGAAACCCTGGACAAGAAAATCTGGACAAGAAACTCTGGAAAAGAAAACTCTGGAGAACAAACTCTGGACAAGAAAATCTGGACAAGAAAATTCTGGCAAACAAACTCTGTACAAGAAACTCTGGACAACAAACTCTGTACAAGAAAATCTGGACAAGAAAATCTGGACCAGAAAATCTATGCAAGAAACTCTGGACAAGAAAATCTGGGCAAGGAACTCTGGGCAAGAAACTCTGGACAAGAAACTCTGGACAAGATACTCTGGACAAGAAACTCTGGACAAGAAACTCTGGACAAGAAACTCTGGACAAGATACTCAGGACAAAAAACTCTGGGCAAGAAACTCTGGACAAGAAACTCTGAACAAGAGACTCTGGCAAGAAAATCTGGACCAGAAAATCTATTCAAGAAACTCTGGACAAGAAAATCTGGACAAGAAAATCTGGACAAGAAAATCTGGACTAGAAAATCTGGACAAGAAAATTCTAGACATCAAACTCTGGACAAGAAACTCTGTACAAGAAACTCTGGACAACAAACTCTGGATAAGAAAGTCTGGACAAGAAACTCTGGACAAGAAACTCTGGACAACAAACTCTGGACAAGAAAGTCTGGACAAGAAACTCTGGACAAGAAAATCTGGACAAGAAAATCTGGACAAGAAAATCTGAACAACAAACTCTGTACAAGAAACTCTGAACAAGAAAATCTGGACAAGAAAATCTGGACAAGAAAATCTGGACAAGAAAATCTGGACAGGATACTCTGGACAAAAAACTCTGGACAAGAAACTCTGGACAACAAACTCTGGACAAGAAAGTCTGGACAAGAAACTCTGGACAAGAAACTCTGGACAAGAAAATCTGGACAGGATACTCTGGACAACAAACTCTGGACAAGAAAATCTGGACAAGAAAATCTGGACAAGAAAACTCTGGAAAACAAACTCTGGACAAGAAAGTCTGGACAAGAAACTCTGGACAAAAAACTCTGACCAAGAAAATCTGGACAAGAAAATCTGGACAAGAAAATCTGGACAAGAAAACTCTGGACAACAAACTCTGTACAAGAAACTCTGAACAAGAAACTCTGGACAAAAAACTCTGGACAACAAACTCTGGACAAGAAAGTCTGGACAAGAAACTCTGGACAAGAAAATCTGGACAGGATACTCTGGACAAAAAACTCTGGACAAGAAACTCTGGACAAAAAACTCTGGACAAGAAACTCTGGACAAGAAACTCTGGAAAAGAAAACTCTGGAGAACAAACTCTGGACAAGAAAATCTGGACAAGAAAATTCTGGCAAACAAACTCTGTACAAGAAACTCTGGACAACAAACTCTGTACAAGAAAATCTGGACAAGAAAATCTGGACCAGAAAATCTATGCAAGAAACTCTGGACAAGAAAATCTGGGCAAGGAACTCTGGGCAAGAAACTCTGGACAAGAAACTCTGGACAAGATACTCTGGACAAGAAACTCTGGACAAGAAACTCTGGACAAGAAACTCTGGACAAGATACTCTGAACAAGAGACTCTGGCAAGAAAATCTGGACCAGAAAATCTATTCAAGAAACTCTGGACAAGAAAATCTGGACAAGAAAATCTGGACAAGAAAATCTGGACTAGAAAATCTGGACAAGAAAATTCTAGACATCAAACTCTGGACAAGAAACTCTGTACAAGAAACTCTGGACAACAAACTCTGGATAAGAAAGTCTGGACAAGAAACTCTGGACAAGAAACTCTGGACAACAAACTCTGGACAAGAAAGTCTGGACAAGAAACTCTGGACAAGAAAATCTGGACAAGAAAATCTGGACAAGAAAATCTGAACAACAAACTCTGTACAAGAAACTCTGAACAAGAAAATCTGGACAAGAAAATCTGGACAAGAAAATCTGGACAAGAAAATCTGGACAGGATACTCTGGACAAAAAACTCTGGACAAGAAACTCTGGACAACAAACTCTGGACAAGAAAATCTGGACAAGAAACTCTGGACAAGAAACTCTGGACAAGATACTCTGGACAAGAAACTCTGGACAAGAAACTCTGGACAAGAAACTCTGGACAAGAAAATCTGGACAGGATACTCTGGACAAAAAACTCTGGACAAGAAACTCTGGACAAGAAACTCTGAACAAGAAACTCTGGACAAGAAACTCTGGACAACAAACTCTGGACAAGAAAATCTGGACAAGAAAATCTGAACAAGAAACTCTGTACAAGAAACTCTGAACAAGAAACTCTGGACAAGAAACTCTGAACAAGAAACTCTGGACAAGAAACTTTGGACAAGAAAATCTGGACAAGAAAATCTGGACAAGAAACCCTGGACAAGAAAATCTGGACAAGAAACTCTGGAAAAGAAAACTCTGGACAACAAACTCTGGACAAGAAAATCTGGACAAGAAAATCTGGACAAGAAAATCTGGACAAGAAAATTCTGGACAACAAACTCTGTACAAGAAACTCTGAACAAGAAACTCTGGACAAGAAACTCTGGACAACAAACTCTGTACAAGAAAATCTGGACAAGAAAATCTGGACCAGAAAATCTATGCAAGAAACTCTGGACAAGAAAATCTGGGCAAGGAACTCTGGGCAAGAAACTCTGGACAAGAAACTCTGGACAAGATACTCTGGACAAGAAACTCTGGACAAGAAACTCTGGACAAGAAACTCTGGACAAGATACTCCGGACAAAAAACTCTGGGCAAGAAACTCTGAACAAGAAACTCCGGACAAGAAACTCTGGACAACAAACTCTGGACAAGAAAATCTGGACTAGAAAATCTGGACAAGAAAATTCTAGACAACAAACTCTGGACAAGAAACTCTGTACAAGAAACTCTGGACAAGAAAATCTGGACAAGAAAATCTGGACAAGAAACTCTGGACAAGAAAATCTGGACAAGAAAATCTGGACAAGAAAACTCTGGACAACAAACTCTGGACAAGAAAATCTGGACAAGAAAATCTGGACAAGAAAATCTGGACAAGAAAACTCTGGACAACAAACTCTGTACAAGAAACTCTGAACAAGAAACTCTGGACAAGAAACTCTGGACAACAAACTCTGGACAAGAAAGTCTGGACAAGAAACTCTGGACAAGAAACTCTGGCCAAGAAAATCTGGACAGGATACTCTGGACAAGAAAACTCTGGACAACAAACTCTGGACAAGAAACTCTGGACAAGAAACTCTGGACAAGAAAGTCTGGACAAGAAACTCTGGACAAGAAACTCCGGACAAGAAAATCTGGACAAGAAAATCTGGACAAGAAAATCTGGACTAGAAACTCTGGACAAAAAACTCTGGACAAGAAACTCTGGACAAGAAAACTCTGGACAACAAACTCTGGACAAGAAAATCTGGACAAGAAAATCTGGACAAGAAAATCTGGACAAGAAAACTCTGGACAAGAAAACTCTGGACAACAAACTCTGTACAAGAAAATCTGGACAAGAAACTCTGGACAAGAAACTCTGGACAAGAAACTTTGGACAAGAAAATCTGGACAAGAAAATCTGGACAAGAAACCCTGGACAAGAAAATCTGGACAAGAAACTCTGGAAAAGAAAACTCTGGACAACAAACTCTGGACAAGAAAATCTGGACAAGAAAATCTGGACAAGAAAATCTGGACAAGAAAATTCTGGACAACAAACTCTGTACAAGAAACTCTGAACAAGAAACTCTGGACAAGAAACTCTGGACAACAAACTCTGTACAAGAAAATCTGGACAAGAAAATATGGACCAGAAAATCTATGCAAGAAACTCTGGACAAGAAAATCTGGGCAAGGAACTCTGGGCAAGAAACTCTGGACAAGAAACTCTGGACAAGATACTCTGGACAAGAAACTCTGGACAAGAAACTCTGGACAAGAAACTCTGGACAAGATACTCCGGACAAAAAACTCTGGGCAAGAAACTCTGGACAAGAAACTCTGAACAAGAGACTCTGGCAAGAAAATCTGGACCAGAAAATCTATTCAAGAAACTCTGGACAAGAAAATCTGGACAAGAAAATCTGGACAAGAAAATCTGGACTAGAAAATCTGGACAAGAAAATTCTAGACAACAAACTCTGGACAAGAAACTCTGTACAAGAAACTCTGGACAACAAACTCTGGACAAGAAAGTCTGGACAAGAAACTCTGGACAAGAAACTCTGGATAACAAACTCTGGACAAGAAAGTCTGGACAAGAAACTCTGGACAAGAAAATCTGGACAAGAAAATCTGGACAAGAAAATCTGGACAAGAAACTCTGGACAAGAAAATGTGGACAAGAAACTCTGGACAAGAAACTCTGGACAAGAAACTCTGGACAAGAAAACTCTGGACAACAAACTCTGGACAAGAAAATCTGGACAAGAAAATCTGGACAAGAAAACTCTGGACAACAAACTCTGTACAAGAAACTCTGAACAAGAAACTCCGGACAAGAAACTCTGGACAACAAACTCTGGACAAGAAAATCTGGACAAGAAAATCTGGACCAGAAAGTCTATGCAAGAAACTCTGGACAAGAAAATCTGGGCAAGGAACTCTGGGCAAGAAACTCTGGACAAGTAACTCTGAACAAGAAACTCTGGACATAAAACTCTGGACAAGAAACTCTGGACCAGATACTCTGGACAAAAAACTCTGGGCAAGAAACTCTGGACAAGAAACTCTGAAAAAGAGACTCTGGCAAGAAAATCTGGGCCAGAAAATCTATTCAAGAAACTCTGGACAAGAAAATCTGGACAAGAAAATCTGGACAAGAAAATCTGGACTAGAAAATCTGGACAAGAAAGTTCTAGACAACAAACTCTGGACAAGAAACTCTGTACAAGAAACTCTGGACAAGAAAATCTGGACAAGAAAATCTGGACAAGAAACTCTGGACAAGAAAATCTGGACAAGAAAACTCTGGACAACAAACTCTGGACAAGAAAATCTGGACAAGAAAATCTGGACAAGAAAACTCTGGACAACAAACTCTGTACAAGAAACTCTGAACAAGAAACTCTGGACAAGAAACTCTGGACAACAAACTCTGGACAAGAAAGTCTGGACAAGAAACTCTGGACAAGAAAATCTGGACAGGATACTCTGGACAAGAAAACTCTGGACAACAAACTCTGGACAAGAAACTCTGGACAACAAACTCTGGACAAGAAAGTCTGGACAAGAAACTCTGGACAAGAAACTCCGGACAAGAAAATCTGGACAAGAAAATCTGGACAAGAAAATCTGGACTAGAAACTCTGGACAAAAAACTCTGGACAAGAAACTCTGGACAAGAAAACTCTGGACAAGAAACTCTGGACAAAAAACTCTGGACAAGAAAATCTGGACAAGAAAATCTGGACAAGAAAATCTGAACAAGAAACCCTGGACAAGATACTCTGGACAAAAAACTCTGGACAAGATACACTGGACAAAAAACTCTGGGCAAGAAACTCTGGACAAGAAACTCTGAACAAGAGACTCTGGCAAGAAAATCTGGGCCAGAAAATCTATTCAAGAAACTCTGGACAAGAAAATCTGGACAAGAAAATCTGGACAAGAAAATCTGGACAAGAAACTCTGGACAAGATACTCTGGACAAAAAACTCTGGGCAAGAAACTCTGGACAAGAAACTCTGAACAAGAGACTCTGGCAAGAAAATCAGGGCCAGAAAATCTATTCAAGAAACTCTGGACAAGAAAATCTGGACAAGAAAATCTGAACAAGAAAATCTGGACTAGAAAATCTGGACAAGAAAATTCTAGACAACAAACTCTGGACAAGAAACTCTGTACAAGAAACTCTGGACAAGAAACTCTGGACAAGAAAATCTGGACAAGAAAATCTGGACAAGAAACTCTGGACAAGAAAACTCTGGACAACAAACTCTGGACAAGAAAATCTGGACAAGAAAATCTGGACAAGAAAACTCTGGACAACAAACTCTGTACAAGAAACTCTGAACAAGAAACTCTGGACAAGAAACTCTGGACAACAAACTCTGGACAAGAAAGTCTGGACAAGAAACTCTGGACAAGAAACTCTGGCCAAGAAAATCTGGACAGGATACTCTGGACAAGAAAACTCTGGACAACAAACTCTGGACAAGAAACTCTGGACAAGAAACTCTGGACAAGAAAGTCTGGACAAGAAACTCTGGACAAGAAACTCCGGACAAGAAAATCTGGACAAGAAAATCTGGACAAGAAAATCTGGACTAGAAACTCTGGACAAAAAACTCTGGACAAGAAACTCTGGACAAGAAAACTCTGGACAAGAAAATCTGGATAAGAAAGTCTGGACAACAAACTCTGGACAAGAAACTCTGTACAAGAAACTCTGAACAAAAAACTCCGGACAAGAAAATCTGGACAAGAAAATCTGGACAAGAAAATCTGGACAAGAAAATCTGGACAAGAAAATCTGGACAAGAAACTCTGGACAAGAAAATCTGGACAAGAAACTCTGGACAAGAAAACTCTGGACAACAAACTCTGGACAAGAAAATCTGGACAAGAAAATCTGGACAAGAAAATCTGGACAAGAAAACTCTGGACAAGAAAACTCTGGACAACAAACTCTGTACAAGAAACTCTGAACAAGAAACTCTGGACAAGAAACTCTGGACAACAAACTCTGGACAAGAAAGTCTGGACAAGAAACTCTGGACAAGAAACTCTGGACAAGAAAATCTGGACTAGAAAATCTGGACAAGAAAATTCTAGACAACAAACTCTGGACAAGAAACTCTGTACAAGAAACTCTGGACAACAAACTCTGGACAAGAAACTCTGGACAAGAAAATCTGGACAAGAAAATCTGGACAAGAAACCCTGGACAAGAAAATCTGGACAAGAAACTCTGGAAAAGAAAACTCTGGACAACAAACTCTGGACAAGAAAATCTGGACAAGAAAATTCTAGACATCAAACTCTGGACAAGAAACTCTGTACAAGAAACTCTGGACAACAAACTCTGGATAAGAAAGTCTGGACAAGAAACTCTGGACAAGAAACTCTGGACAACAAACTCTGGACAAGAAAGTCTGGACAAGAAACTCTGGACAAGAAAATCTGGACAAGAAAATCTGAACAACAAACTCTGTACAAGAAACTCTGAACAAGAAAATCTGGACAAGAAAATCTGGACAAGAAAATCTGGACAAGAAAATCTGGACAAGAAAATCTGGACAGGATACTCTGGACAAAAAACTCTGGACAAGAAACTCTGGACAACAAACTCTGGACAAGAAAGTCTGGACAAGAAACTCTGGACAAGAAACTCTGGACAAGATACTCTGGACAAGAAACTCTGGACAAGAAACTCTGGACAAGAAACTCTGGACAAGAAAATCTGGACAGGATACTCTGGACAAAAAACTCTGGACAAGAAACTCTGGACAAGAAACTCTGAACAAGAAACTCTGGACAAGAAACTCTGGACAACAAAGTCTGGACAAGAAAATCTGGACAAGAAAATCTGAACAAGAAACTCTGTACAAGAAACTCTGAACAAGAAACTCTGGACAAGAAACTCTGTACAAGAAACTGTGGACAAGAAACTTTGGACAAGAAAATCTGGACAAGAAAATCTGGACAAGAAACCCTGGACAAGAAAATCTGGACAAGAAACTCTGGAAAAGAAAACTCTGGACAACAAACTCTGGACAAGAAAATCTGGACAAGAAAATCTGGACAAGAAAATCTGGACAAGAAAATTCTGGACAACAAACTCTGTACAAGAAACTCTGAACAAGAAACTCTGGACAAGAAACTCTGGACAACAAACTCTGTACAAGAAAATCTGGACAAGAAAATCTGGACCAGAAAATCTATGCAAGAAACTCTGGACAAGAAAATCTGGGCAAGGAACTCTGGGCAAGAAACTCTGGACAAGAAACTCTGGACAAGATACTCTGGACAAGAAACTCTGGACAAGAAACTCTGGACAAGAAACTCTGGACAAGATACTCCGGACAAAAAACTCTGGGCAAGAAACTCTGAACAAGAAACTCCGGACAAGAAACTCTGGACAACAAACTCTGGACCAGAAAATCTATTCAAGAAACTCTGGACAAGAAAATCTGGACAAGAAAATCTGGACAAGAAAATCTGGACTAGAAAATCTGGACAGGAAAATTCTAGACAACAAACTCTGGACAAGAAACTCTGGACAACAAACTCTGGACAAGAAAGTCTGGACAAGAAACTCTGGACAAGAAAATCTGGACAAGAAAATCTGGACAAGAAACTCTGGACAAGAAAATGTGGACAAGAAACTCTGGACAAGAAAATCTGGACAAGAAAATCTGGACAAGAAAATCTTGTCAAGAAAACTCTGGACAACAAACTCTGTACAAGAAACTCTGAACAAGAAACTCCGGACAAGAAACTCTGGACAACAAACTCTGGACAAGAAAATCTGGACAAGAAAATCTGGACAAGAAACTCTGTACAAGAAACTCTGGACAAGAAACTCTGGACAACAAACTCTGGACAAGAAAGTCTGGACAAGAAACTCTGGACAAGAAAGTCTGGACAAGAAACTCTGGACAAGAAACTCTGGACAACAAACTCTGGACAAGAAAGTCTGGACAAGAAACTCTGGACAAGAAAATCTGGACAAGAAAATCTGGACAAGAAACTCTGGACAAGAAAATGTGGACAAGAAACTCTGGACAAGAAAACTCTGGACAACAAACTCTGGACAACAAAGTCTGGACAAGAAACTCTGGACAAGAAAATCTGGACAAGAAAATCTGGACAAGAAACTCTGTACAAGAAACTCTGGACAAGAAACTCTGGACAACAAACTCTGGACAAGAAAGTCTGGACAAGAAACTCTGGACAAGAAAATCTGGACAAGAAACTCTGGACAAGAAACTCTGGACAACAAACTCTGGACAAGAAAGTCTGGACAAGAAACTCTAGACAAGAAAATCTGGACAAGAAAATCTGGACAAGAAACTCTGGACAAGAAACTCTGGACAAGAAACTCTGGACAAGAAAATCTGGACAAGAAACTCTGGACAACAAACTCTGGACAAGAAACTCTGTACAAGAAACTCTGGACAAGAAACTCTGGACAACAAACTCTGGACAAGAAACTCTGGACAACAAACTCTGGACAAGAAAGTCTGGACAAGAAACTCTGGACAAGAAACTCTGGACAAGAAACTCTGGACAAGAAACTCTGGACAACAAACTCTGGACAAGAAAGTCTGGACAAGAAACTCTGGACAACAAACTCTGGACAACAAACTCTGGACAAGAAAGTCTGGACAACAAACTCTGGACAAGAAAATCTGGACAAGAAAATCTGGACAAGAAAATCTGGACAAGAAAACTCTGGACAACAAACTCTGTACAAGAAACTCTGAACAAGAAACTCTGGACAAGAAACTCTGGACAACAAACTCTGGACAAGAAAATCTGGACAAGAAAATCTGAACCAGAAAGTCTATGCAAGAAACTCTGGACAAGAAAATCTGGGCAAGGAGCTCTGGGCAAGAAACTCTGGACAAGTAACTCTGAACAAGAAACTCTGGACATAAAACTCTGGACAAGAAACTCTGGACCAGATACTCTGGACAAAAAACTCTGGACAAGAAACTCTGGACAAGAAACTCTGAAAAAGAGACTCTGGCAAGAAAATCTGGGCCAGAAAATCTATTCAAGAAACTCTGGACAAGAAAATCTGGACAAGAAAATCTGGACAAGAAAATCTGGACTAGAAAATCTGGACAAGAAAATTCTAGACAACAAACTCTGGACAAGAAACTCTGTACAAGAAACTCTGGACAAGAAAATCTGGACAAGAAAATCTGGACAAGAAACTCTGGACAAGAAAATCTGGACAACAAACTCTGGACAAGAAAACTCTGGACAACAAACTCTGGACAAGAAAATCTGGACAAGAAAATCTGGACAAGAAAATCTGGACAAGAAAACTCTGGACAACAAACTCTGTACAAGAAACTCTGAACAAGAAACTCTGGACAAGAAACTCTGGACAACAAACTCTGGACAAGAAAGTCTGGACAAGAAACTCTGGACAAGAAACTCTGGCCAAGAAAATCTGGACAGGATACTCTGGACAAGAAAACTCTGGACAAGAAACTCTGGACAAGAAACTCTGGACAAGAAAGTCTGGACAAGAAACTCTGGACAAGAAACTCCGGACAAGAAAATCTGGACAAGAAAATCTGGACAAGAAAATCTGGACTAGAAACTCTGGACAAAAAACTCTGGACAAGAAACTCTGGACAAGAAAACTCTGGACAAGAAAATCTGGATAAGAAAGTCTGGACAACAAACTCTGGACAAGAAACTCTGTACAAGAAACTCTGAACAAAAAACTCCGGACAAGAAAATCTGGACAAGAAAATCTGGACAAGAAAATCTGGACAAGAAAATCTGGACAAGAAAATCTGGACAAGAAACTCTGGACAAGAAAATCTGGACAAGAAACTCTGGACAAGAAAACTCTGGACAACAAACTCTGGACAAGAAAATCTGGAAAAGAAAATCTGGACAAGAAAATCTGGACAAGAAAACTCTGGACAAGAAAACTCTGGACAACAAACTCTGTACAAGAAACTCTGAACAAGAAACTCTGGACAAGAAACTCTGGACAACAAACTCTGGACAAGAAAGTCTGGACAAGAAACTCTGGACAAGAAACTCTGGACAAGAAAATCTGGACTAGAAAATCTGGACAAGAAAATTCTAGACAACAAACTCTGGACAAGAAACTCTGTACAAGAAACTCTGGACAACAAACTCTGGACAAGAAACTCTGGACAAGAAAATCTGGACAAGAAAATCTGGACAAGAAACCCTGGACAAGAAAATCTGGACAAGAAACTCTGGAAAAGAAAACTCTGGACAACAAACTCTGGACAAGAAAATCTGGACAAGAAAATCTGGACAAGAAAATCTGGACAAGAAAATTCTGGACAACAAACTCTGTACAAGAAACTCTGAACAAGAAACTCTGGACAAGAAACTCTGGACAACAAACTCTGTACAAGAAAATCTGGACAAGAAACTCTGGACCAGAAAATCTATGCAAGAAACTCTGGACAAGAAAATCTGGGCAAGGAACTCTGGGCAAGAAACTCTGGACAAGAAACTCTGGACAAGATACTCTGGACAAGAAACTCTGGACAAGAAACTCTGGACAAGAAACTCTGGACAAGATACTCCGGACAAAAAACTCTGGGCAAGAAACTCTGGACAAGAAACTCTGAACAAGAGACTCTGGCAAGAAAATCTGGACCAGAAAATCTATTCAAGAAACTCTGGACAAGAAACTCTGGACAAGAAAATCTGGACAAGAAAATCTGGACTAGAAAATCTGGACAAGAAAATTCTAGACAACAAACTCTGGACAAGAAACTCTGTACAAGAAACTCTGGACAAAAAACTCTGGACAAGAAACTCTGGACAAGAAACTCTGGACAAGAAACTCTGGACAACAAACTCTGGACAAGAAAGTCTGGACAAGAAACTCTGGACAAGAAAATCTGGACAAGAAAATCTGGACAAGAAAATCTGGACAAGAAACTCTGGACAAGAAAATGTGGACAAGAAACTCTGGACAAGAAACTCTGGACAAGAAACTCTGGACAAGAAAACTCTGGACAACAAACTCTGGACAAGAAAATCTGGACAAGAAAATCTGGACAAGAAAACTCTGGACAACAAACTCTGTACAAGAAACTCTGAACAAGAAACTCCGGACAAGAAACTCTGGACAACAAACTCTGGACAAGAAAATCTGGACAAGAAAATCTGGACCAGAAAGTCTATGCAAGAAACTCTGGACAAGAAAATCTGGGCAAGGAACTCTGGGCAAGAAACTCTGGACAAGTAACTCTGAACAAGAAACTCTGGACATAAAACTCTGGACAAGAAACTCTGGACCAGATACTCTGGACAAAAAACTCTGGGCAAGAAACTCTGGACAAGAAACTCTGAAAAAGAGACTCTGGCAAGAAAATCTGGGCCAGAAAATCTATTCAAGAAACTCTGGACAAGAAAATCTGGACAAGAAAATCTGGACAAGAAAATCTGGACTAGAAAATCTGGACAAGAAAGTTCTAGACAACAAACTCTGGACAAGAAACTCTGTACAAGAAACTCTGGACAAGAAAATCTGGACAAGAAAATCTGGACAAGAAACTCTGGACAAGAAAATCTGGACAAGAAAATCTGGACAAGAAAATCTGGACAGGATACTCTGGACAAAAAACTCTGGACAAGAAACTCTGGACAACAAACTCTGGACAAGAAAGTCTGGACAAGAAACTCTGGACAAGAAACTCTGGACAAGATACTCTGGACAAGAAACTCTGGACAAGAAACTCTGGACAAGAAACTCTGGACAAGAAAATCTGGACAGGATACTCTGGACAAAAAACTCTGGACAAGAAACTCTGGACAAGAAACTCTGAACAAGAAACTCTGGACAAGAAACTCTGGACAACAAACTCTGGACAAGAAAATCTGGACAAGAAAATCTGAACAAGAAACTCTGTACAAGAAACTCTGAACAAGAAACTCTGGACAAGAAACTCTGTACAAGAAACTCTGGACAAGAAACTTTGGACAAGAAAATCTGGACAAGAAAATCTGGACAAGAAACCCTGGACAAGAAAATCTGGACAAGAAACTCTGGAAAAGAAAACTCTGGACAACAAACTCTGGACAAGAAAATCTGGACAAGAAAATCTGGACAAGAAAATCTGGACAAGAAAATTCTGGACAACAAACTCTGTACAAGAAACTCTGAACAAGAAACTCTGGACAAGAAACTCTGGACAACAAACTCTGTACAAGAAAATCTGGACAAGAAAATCTGGACCAGAAAATCTATGCAAGAAACTCTGGACAAGAAAATCTGGGCAAGGAACTCTGGGCAAGAAACTCTGGACAAGAAACTCTGGACAAGATACTCTGGACAAGAAACTCTGGACAAGAAACTCTGGACAAGAAACTCTGGACAAGATACTCCGGACAAAAAACTCTGGGCAAGAAACTCTGAACAAGAAACTCTGGACAAGAAACTCTGGACAAAAAACTCTGGACCAGAAAATCTATTCAAGAAACTCTGGACAAGAAAATCTGGACAAGAAAATCTGGACAAGAAAATCTGGACTAGAAAATCTGGACAGGAAAATTCTAGACAACAAACTCTGGACAAGAAACTCTGGACAACAAACTCTGGACAAGAAAGTCTGGACAAGAAACTCTGGGCAAGAAAATCTGGACAAGAAAATCTGGACAAGAAACTCTGGACAAGAAAATGTGGACAAGAAACTCTGGACAAGAAAATCTGGACAAGAAAATCTGGACAAGAAAATCTTGTCAAGAAAACTCTGGACAACAAACTCTGTACAAGAAACTCTGAACAAGAAACTCTGGACAAGAAACTCTGGACAACAAACTCTGGACAAGAAAATCTGGACAAGAAAATCTGGACAAGAAACTCTGGACAAGAAACTCTGGACAAGAAACTCTGGACAACAAACTCTGGACAAGAAAGTCTGGACAAGAAACTCTGGACAAGAAAGTCTGGACAAGAAACTCTGGACAAGAAACTCTGGACAACAAACTCTGGACAAGAAAGTCTGGACAAGAAACTCTGGACAAGAAAATCTGGACAAGAAAATCTGGACAAGAAACTCTGGACAAGAAAATGTGGACAAGAAACTCTGGACAAGAAAACTCTGGACAACAAACTCTGGACAACAAAGTCTGGACAAGAAACTCTGGACAAGAAAATCTGGACAAGAAAATCTGGACAAAAAACTCTGTACAAGAAACTCTGGACAAGAAACTCTGGACAACAAACTCTGGACAAGAAAGTCTGGACAAGAAACTCTGGACAAGAAAGTCTGGACAAGAAACTCTGGACAAGAAACTCTGGACAACAAACTCTGGACAAGAAAATCTGGACAAGAAACTCTGGACAAGAAAATCTGGACAAGAAAATCTGGACAAGAAACTCTGGACAAGAAAATCTGGACAAGAAACTCTGGACAAGAAAATCTGGACAAGAAACTCTGGACAACAAACTCTGGACAAGAAACTCTGTACAAGAAACTCTGGACAAGAAACTCTGGACAAGAAACTCTGGACAAGAAACTCTGGACAACAAACTCTGGACAAGAAACTCTGGACAAGAAACTCTGGACAAGAAAGTCTGGACAAGAAACTCTGGACAAGAAACTCTGGACAACAAACTCTGGACAAGAAAGTCTGGACAAGAAACTCTGGACAACAAACTCTGGACAACAAACTCTGGACAAGAAAGTCTGGACAAGAAACTCTGGACAAGAAACTCTGGACAAGAAAATCTGGACAAGAAAATCTGGACAAGAAAACTCTGGACAACAAACTCTGGACAAGAAACTCTGAACAAGAAACTCTGGACAAGAAACTCTGGACAACAAACTCTGGACAAGAAAATCTGGACAAGAAAATCTGAACCAGAAAGTCTATGCAAGAAACTCTGGACAAGAAAATCTGGGCAAGGAGCTCTGGGCAAGAAACTCTGGACAAGTAACTCTGAACAAGAAACTCTGGACATAAAACTCTGGACAAGAAACTCTGGACCAGATACTCTGGACAAAAAACTCTGGGCAAGAAACTCTGGACAAGAAACTCTGAAAAAGAGACTCTGGCAAGAAAATCTGGGCCAGAAAATCTATTCAAGAAACTCTGGACAAGAAAATCTGGACAAGAAAATCTGGACAAGAAAATCTGGACTAGAAAATCTGGACAAGAAAATTCTAGACAACAAACTCTGGACAAGAAACTCTGTACAAGAAACTCTGGACAAGAAAATCTGGACAAGAAAATCTGGACAAGAAACTCTGGACAAGAAAATCTGGACAAGAAAATCTGGACAAGAAAACTCTGGACAACAAACTCTGGACAAGAAAATCTGGACAAGAAAATCTGGACAAGAAAATCTGGACAAGAAAACTCTGGACAACAAACTCTGTACAAGAAACTCTGAACAAGAAACTCTGGACAAGAAACTCTGGACAACAAACTCTGGACAAGAAAGTCTGGACAAGAAACTCTGGACAAGAAACTCTGGCCAAGAAAATCTGGACAGGATACTCTGGACAAGAAAACTCTGGACAAGAAACTCTGGACAAGAAACTCTGGACAAGAAAGTCTGGACAAGAAACTCTGGACAAGAAACTCCGGACAACAAACTCTGGACAAGAAACTCTGGACAAGAAAATCTGGACAAGAAAATCTGGACAAGAAACCCTGGACAAGAAAATCTGGACAAGAAACTCTGGACAAGAAAATCTGGACAAGAAACCCTGGACAAGAAAATCTGGACAAGAAAATCTGGACAAGAAAATCTGGACTAGAAACTCTGGACAAAAAACTCTGGACAAGAAACTCTGGACAAGAAAACTCTGGACAAGAAAATCTGGATAAGAAAGTCTGGACAACAAACTCTGGACAAGAAACTCTGTACAAGAAACTCTGAACAAAAAACTCCGGACAAGAAAATCTGGACAAGAAAATCTGGACAAGAAAATCTGGACAAGAAAATCTGGACAAGAAAATCTGGACAAGAAACTCTGGACAAGAAAATCTGGACAAGAAACTCTGGACAAGAAAACTCTGGACAACAAACTCTGGACAAGAAAATCTGGACAAGAAAATCTGGACAAGAAAATCTGGACAAGAAAACTCTGGACAAGAAAACTCTGGACAACAAACTCTGTACAAGAAACTCTGAACAAGAAACTCTGGACAAGAAACTCTGGACAACAAACTCTGGACAAGAAACTCTGGACAAGAAACTCTGGACAAGAAACTCTGGACAAGAAAATCTGGACTAGAAAATCTGGACAAGAAAATTCTAGACAACAAACTCTGGACAAGAAACTCTGTACAAGAAACTCTGGACAACAAACTCTGGACAAGAAACTCTGGACAAGAAAATCTGGACAAGAAAATCTGGACAAGAAACCCTGGACAAGAAAATCTGGACAAGAAACTCTGGAAAAGAAAACTCTGGACAACAAACTCTGGACAAGAAAATCTGGACAAGAAAATCTGGACAAGAAAATCTGGACAAGAAAATTCTGGACAACAAACTCTGTACAAGAAACTCTGAACAAGAAACTCTGGACAAGAAACTCTGGACAACAAACTCTGGACAAGAAAATCTGGACAAGAAAATATGGACCAGAAAATCTATGCAAGAAACTCTGGACAAGAAAATCTGGGCAAGGAACTCTGGGCAAGAAACTCTGGACAAGAAACTCTGGACAAGAAACTCTGGACAAGAAACTCTGGACAAGAAACTCTGGACAAGAAACTCTGGACAAGATACTCCGGACAAAAAACTCTGGGCAAGAAACTCTGGACAAGAAACTCTGAACAAGAGACTCTGGCAAGAAAATCTGGACCAGAAAATCTATTCAAGAAACTCTGGACAAGAAAATCTGGACAAGAAAATCTGGACAAGAAAATCTGGACTAGAAAATCTGGACAAGAAAATTCTAGACAACAAACTCTGGACAAGAAACTCTGTACAAGAAACTCTGGACAACAAACTCTGGACAAGAAAGTCTGGACAAGAAACTCTGGACAAGAAACTCTGGACAACAAACTCTGGACAAGAAAGTCTGGACAAGAAACTCTGGACAAGAAAATCTGGACAAGAAAATCTGGACAAGAAAATCTGGACAAGAAACTCTGGACAAGAAAATGTGGACAAGAAACTCTGGACAAGAAACTCTGGACAAGAAACTCTGGACAAGAAAACTCTGGACAACAAACTCTGGACAAGAAAATCTGGACAAGAAAATCTGGACAAGAAAACTCTGGACAACAAACTCTGGACAACAAACTCTGTACAAGAAACTCTGAACAAGAAACTCCGGACAAGAAACTCTGGACAACAAACTCTGGACAAGAAAATCTGGACAAGAAAATCTGGACCAGAAAGTCTATGCAAGAAACTCTGGACAAGAAAATCTGGGCAAGGAACTCTGGGCAAGAAACTCTGGACAAGTAACTCTGAACAAGAAACTCTGGACATAAAACTCTGGACAAGAAACTCTGGACCAGATACTCTGGACAAAAAACTCTTTGCAAGAAACTCTGGACAAGAAACTCTGAAAAAGAGACTCTGGCAAGAAAATCTGGGCCAGAAAATCTATTCAAGAAACTCTGGACAAGAAAATCTGGACAAGAAAATCTGGACAAGAAAATCTGGACTAGAAAATCTGGACAAGAAAGTTCTAGACAACAAACTCTGGACAAGAAACTCTGTACAAGAAACTCTGGACAAGAAAATCTGGACAAGAAAATCTGGACAAGAAACTCTGGACAAGAAAATCTGGACAAGAAAATCTGGACAAGAAAACTCTGGACAACAAACTCTGGACAAGAAAATCTGGACAAGAAAATCTGGACAAGAAAACTCTGGACAACAAACTCTGTACAAGAAACTCTGAACAAGAAACTCTGGACAAGAAACTCTGGACAACAAACTCTGGACAAGAAAGTCTGGACAAGAAACTCTGGACAAGAAACTCTGGACAAGAAAATCTGGACAGGATACTCTGGACAAGAAAACTCTGGACAACAAACTCTGGACAAGAAACTCTGGACAACAAACTCTGGACAAGAAAGTCTGGACAAGAAACTCTGGACAAGAAACTCTGGACAAGAAAATCTGGACAAGAAAATCTGGACAAGAAAATCTGGACTAGAAACTCTGGACAAAAAACTCTGGACAAGAAACTCTGGACAAGAAAACTCTGGACAAGAAACTCTGGACAACAAACTCTGGACAAGAAAATCTGGACAAGAAAATCTGGACAAGAAAATCTGAACAAGAAACCCTGGACAAGATACTCTGGACAAAAAACTCTGGACAAGATACACTGGACAAAAAACTCTGGCAAGAAACTCTGGACAAGAAACTCTGAACAAGAGACTCTGGCAAGAAAATCTGGGCCAGAAAATCTATTCAAGAAACTCTGTACAAGAAACTCTGGACAAGAAACTTTGGACAAGAAAATCTGGACAAGAAAATCTGGACAAGAAACCCTGGACAAGAAAATCTGGACAAGAAACTCTGGAAAAGAAAACTCTGGACAACAAACTCTGGACAAGAAAATCTGGACAAGAAAATCTGGACAAGAAAATCTGGACAAGAAAATTCTGGACAACAAACTCTGTACAAGAAACTCTGAACAAGAAACTCTGGACAAGAAACTCTGGACAACAAACTCTGTACAAGAAAATCTGGACAAGAAAATCTGGACCAGAAAATCTATGCAAGAAACTCTGGACAAGAAAATCTGGGCAAGGAACTCTGGGCAAGAAACTCTGGACAAGAAACTCTGGACAAGATACTCTGGACAAGAAACTCTGGACAAGAAACTCTGGACAAGAAACTCTGGACAACAAAGTCTGGACAAGAAACTCTGGACAAGAAAATCTGGACAAGAAAATCTGGACAAGAAACTCTGTACAAGAAACTCTGGACAAGAAAGTCTGGACAACAAACTCTGGACAAGAAAATCTGGACAAGAAAATCTGGACAAGAAACTCTGTACAAGAAACTCTGGACAAGAAACTCTGGACAACAAACTCTGGACAAGAAAGTCTGGACAAGAAACTCTGGACAAGAAAGTCTGGACAAGAAACTCTGGACAAGAAACTCTGGACAACAAACTCTGGACAAGAAAGTCTGGACAAGAAACTCTGGACAAGAAAGTCTGGACAAGAAACTCTGGACAAGAAACTCTGGACAACAAACTCTGGACAAGAAAGTCTGGACAAGAAACTCTGGACAAGAAAATCTGGACAAGAAAATCTGGACAAGAAACTCTGTACAAGAAACTCTGGACAAGAAAGTCTGGACAAGAAACTCTGGACAAGAAAGTCTGGACAAGAAACTCTGGACAAGAAACTCTGGACAACAAACTCTGGACAAGAAAGTCTGGACAAGAAACTCTAGACAAGAAAATCTGGACAAGAAAATCTGGACAAGAAACTCTGGACAAGAAAATGTGGACAAGAAACTCTGGACAAGAAAATCTGGACAAGAAACTCTGGACAACAAACTCTGGACAAGAAACTCTGTACAAGAAAATGTGGACAAGAAACTCTGGACAAGAAAATCTGGACAAGAAAATCTGGACAAGAAACTCTGGACAAGAAAATGTGGACAAGAAACTCTGGACAAGAAAACTCTGGACAACAAACTCTGGACAACAAAGTCTGGACAAGAAACTCTGGACAAGAAAATCTGGACAAGAAAATCTGGACAAGAAACTCTGTACAAGAAACTCTGGACAAGAAAGTCTGGACAAGAAACTCTGGACAAGAAAGTCTGGACAAGAAACTCTGGACAAGAAACTCTGGACAACAAACTCTGGACAAGAAAGTCTGGACAAGAAACTCTAGACAAGAAAATCTGGACAAGAAAATCTGGACAAGAAACTCTGGACAAGAAAATGTGGACAAGAAACTCTGGACAAGAAAATCTGGACAAGAAACTCTGGACAACAAACTCTGGACAAGAAACTCTGTACAAGAAACTCTGGACAAGAAACTCTGGACAACAAACTCTGGACAAGAAACTCTGGACAACAAACTCTGGACAAGAAAGTCTGGACAAGAAACTCTGGACAAGAAAGTCTGGACAAGAAACTCTGGACAAGAAACTCTGGACAACAAACTCTGGACAAGAAAGTCTGGACAAGAAACTCTGGACAACAAACTCTGGACAACAAACTCTGGACAAGAAAGTCTGGACAACAAACTCTGGACAAGAAAATCTGGACAAGAAAATCTGGACAAGAAAATCTGGACAAGAAAACTCTGGACAACAAACTCTGTACAAGAAACTCTGAACAAGAAACTCCGGACAAGAAACTCTGGACAACAAACTCTGGACAAGAAAATCTGGACAAGAAAATCTGGACCAGAAAGTCTATGCAAGAAACTCTGGACAAGAAAATCTGGGCAAGGAGCTCTGGGCAAGAAACTCTGGACAAGTAACTCTGAACAAGAAACTCTGGACATAAAACTCTGGACAAGAAACTCTGGACCAGATACTCTGGACAAAAAACTCTGGGCAAGAAACTCTGGACAAGAAACTCTGAAAAAGAGACTCTGGCAAGAAAATCTGGGCCAGAAAATCTATTCAAGAAACTCTGGACAAGAAAATCTGGACAAGAAAATCTGGACAAGAAAATCTGGACTAGAAAATCTGGACAAGAAAATTCTAGACAACAAACTCTGGACAAGAAACTCTGTACAAGAAACTCTGGACAAGAAAATCTGGACAAGAAAATCTGGACAAGAAACTCTGGACAAGAAAATCTGGACAAGAAAATCTGGACAAGAAAACTCTGGACAACAAACTCTGGACAAGAAAATCTGGACAAGAAAATCTGGACAAGAAAATCTGGACAAGAAAACTCTGGACAACAAACTCTGTACAAGAAACTCTGAACAAGAAACTCTGGACAAGAAACTCTGGACAACAAACTCTGGACAAGAAAGTCTGGACAAGAAACTCTGGACAAGAAACTCTGGCCAAGAAAATCTGGACAGGATACTCTGGACAAGAAAACTCTGGACAAGAAACTCTGGACAAGAAACTCTGGACAAGAAAATCTGGACAAGAAACTCTGGACAAGAAACTCCGGACAAGAAAATCTGGACAAGAAAATCTGGACAAGAAAATCTGGACTAGAAACTCTGGACAAAAAACTCTGGACAAGAAACTCTGGACAAGAAAACTCTGGACAAGAAAATCTGGATAAGAAAGTCTGGACAACAAACTCTGGACAAGAAACTCTGTACAAGAAACTCTGAACAAAAAACTCCGGACAAGAAAATCTGGACAAGAAAATCTGGACAAGAAAATCTGGACAAGAAAATCTGGACAAGAAAATCTGGACAAGAAAATCTGGACAAGAAAATCTGGACAAGAAACTCTGGACAAGAAAACTCTGGACAACAAAATCTGGACAAGAAAATCTGGACAAGAAAATCTGGACAAGAAAACTCTGGACAAGAAAACTCTGGACAACAAACTCTGTACAAGAAACTCTGAACAAGAAACTCTGGACAAGAAACTCTGGACAACAAACTCTGGACAAGAAAGTCTGGACAAGAAACTCTGGACAAGAAACTCTGGACAAGAAAATCTGGACTAGAAAATCTGGACAAGAAAATTCTAGACAACAAACTCTGGACAAGAAACTCTGTACAAGAAACTCTGGACAACAAACTCTGGACAAGAAACTCTGGACAAGAAAATCTGGACAAGAAAATCTGGACAAGAAACCCTGGACAAGAAACTCTGGACAAGAAACTCTGGAAAAGAAAACTCTGGACAACAAACTCTGGACAAGAAAATCTGGACAAGAAAATCTGGACAAGAAAATCTGGACAAGAAAATTCTGGACAACAAACTCTGTACAAGAAACTCTGAACAAGAAACTCTGGACAAGAAACTCTGGACAACAAACTCTGTACAAGAAAATCTGGACAAGAAAATATGGACCAGAAAATCTAGGCAAGAAACTCTGGACAAGAAAATCTGGGCAAGGAACTCTGGGCAAGAAACTCTGGACAAGAAACTCTGGACAAGATACTCTGGACAAGAAACTCTGGACAAGAAACTCTGGACAAGAAACTCTGGACAAGATACTCCGGACAAAAAACTCTGGGCAAGAAACTCTGGACAAGAAACTCTGAACAAGAGACTCTGGCAAGAAAATCTGGACCAGAAAATCTATTCAAGAAACTCTGGACAAGAAAATCTGGACAAGAAAATCTGGACAAGAAAATCTGGACTAGAAAATCTGGACAAGAAAATTCTAGACAACAAACTCTGGACAAGAAACTCTGTACAAGAAACTCTGGACAACAAACTCTGGACAAGAAAGTCTGGACAAGAAACTCTGGACAAGAAACTCTGGACAACAAACTCTGGACAAGAAAGTCTGGACAAGAAACTCTGGACAAGAAAATCTGGACAAGAAAATCTGGACAAGAAAATCTGGACAAGAAACTCTGGACAAGAAAATGTGGACAAGAAACTCTGGACAAGAAACTCTGGACAAGAAACTCTGGACAAGAAAACTCTGGACAACAAACTCTGGACAAGAAAATCTGGACAAGAAAATCTGGACAAGAAAACTCTGGACAACAAACTCTGTACAAGAAACTCTGAACAAGAAACTCCGGACAAGAAACTCTGGACAACAAACTCTGGACAAGAAAATCTGGACAAGAAAATCTGGACCAGAAAGTCTATGCAAGAAACTCTGGACAAGAAAATCTGGGCAAGGAACTCTGGGCAAGAAACTCTGGACAAGTAACTCTGAACAAGAAACTCTGGACATAAAACTCTGGACAAGAAACTCTGGACCAGATACTCTGGACAAAAAACTCTGGGCAAGAAACTCTGGACAAGAAACTCTGAAAAAGAGACTCTGGCAAGAAAATCTGGGCCAGAAAATCTATTCAAGAAACTCTGGACAAGAAAATCTGGACAAGAAAATCTGGACAAGAAAATCTGGACTAGAAAATCTGGACAAGAAAGTTCTAGACAACAAACTCTGGACAAGAAACTCTGTACAAGAAACTCTGGACAAGAAAATCTGGACAAGAAAATCTGGACAAGAAACTCTGGACAAGAAAATCTGGACAAGAAAATCTGGACAAGAAAACTCTGGACAACAAACTCTGGACAAGAAAATCTGGACAAGAAAATCTGGACAAGAAAACTCTGGACAACAAACTCTGTACAAGAAACTCTGAACAAGAAACTCTGGACAAGAAACTCTGGACAACAAACTCTGGACAAGAAAGTCTGGACAAGAAACTCTGGACAAGAAACTCTGGACAAGAAAATCTGGACAGGATACTCTGGACAAGAAAACTCTGGACAACAAACTCTGGACAAGAAACTCTGGACAAGAAACTCTGGACAAGAAAGTCTGGACAAGAAACTCTGGACAAGAAACTCCGGACAAGAAAATCTGGACAAGAAAATCTGGACAAGAAAATCTGGACTAGAAACTCTGGACAAAAAACTCTGGACAAGAAACTCTGGACAAGAAAACTCTGGACAAGAAACTCTGGACAACAAACTCTGGACAAGAAAATCTGGACAAGAAAATCTGGACAAGAAAATCTGAACAAGAAACCCTGGACAAGATACTCTGGACAAAAAACTCTGGACAAGATACACTGGACAAAAAACTCTGGCAAGAAACTCTGGACAAGAAACTCTGAACAAGAGACTCTGGCAAGAAAATCTGGGCCAGAAAATCTATTCAAGAAACTCTGTACAAGAAACTCTGGACAAGAAACTTTGGACAAGAAAATCTGGAAAAGAAAATCTGGACAAGAAACCCTGGACAAGAAAATCTGGACAAGAAACTCTGGAAAAGAAAACTCTGGACAACAAACTCTGGACAAGAAAATCTGGACAAGAAAATCTGGACAAGAAAATTCTGGACAACAAACTCTGTACAAGAAACTCTGAACAAGAAACTCTGGACAAGAAACTCTGGACAACAAACTCTGTACAAGAAAATCTGGACAAGAAAATCTGGACCAGAAAATCTATGCAAGAAACTCTGGACAAGAAAATCTGGGCAAGGAACTCTGGGCAAGAAACTCTGGACAAGAAACTCTGGACAAGATACTCTGGACAAGAAACTCTGGACAAGAAACTCTGGACAAGAAACTCTGGACAAGATACTCCGGACAAAAAACTCTGGGCAAGAAACTCTGAACAAGAAACTCCGGACAAGAAACTCTGGACAACAAACTCTGGACCAGAAAATCTATTCAAGAAACTCTGGACAAGAAAATCTGGACAAGAAAATCTGGACAAGAAAATCTGGACTAGAAAATCTGGACAGGAAAATTCTAGACAACAAACTCTGGACAAGAAACTCTGGACAACAAACTCTGGACAAGAAAGTCTGGACAAGAAACTCTGGGCAAGAAAATCTGGACAAGAAAATCTGGACAAGAAACTCTGGACAAGAAAATGTGGACAAGAAACTCTGGACAAGAAAATCTGGACAAGAAAATCTGGACAAGAAAATCTTGTCAAGAAAACTCTGGACAACAAACTCTGTACAAGAAACTCTGAACAAGAAACTCCGGACAAGAAACTCTGGACAACAAACTCTGGACAAGAAAATCTGGACAAGAAAATCTGGACAAGAAACTCTGTACAAGAAACTCTGGACAAGAAACTCTGGACAACAAACTCTGGACAAGAAAGTCTGGACAAGAAACTCTGGACAAGAAAGTCTGGACAAGAAACTCTGGACAAGAAACTCTGGACAACAAACTCTGGACAAGAAAGTCTGGACAAGAAACTCTGGACAAGAAAATCTGGACAAGAAAATCTGGACAAGAAACTCTGGACAAGAAAATGTGGACAAGAAACTCTGGACAAGAAAACTCTGGACAACAAACTCTGGACAACAAAGTCTGGACAAGAAACTCTGGACAAGAAAATCTGGACAAGAAAATCTGGACAAGAAACTCTGTACAAGAAACTCTGGACAAGAAAGTCTGGACAAGAAACTCTGGACAAGAAAGTCTGGACAAGAAACTCTGGACAAGAAACTCTGGACAACAAACTCTGGACAAGAAAGTCTGGACAAGAAACTCTAGACAAGAAAATCTGGACAAGAAAATCTGGACAAGAAACTCTGGACAAGAAACTCTGGACAAGAAACTCTGGACAAGAAAATCTGGACAAGAAACTCTGGACAACAAACTCTGGACAAGAAACTCTGTACAAGAAACTCTGGACAAGAAACTCTGGACAACAAACTCTGGACAAGAAACTCTGGACAACAAACTCTGGACAAGAAAGTCTGGACAAGAAACTCTGGACAAGAAAGTCTGGACAAGAAACTCTGGACAAGAAACTCTGGACAACAAACTCTGGACAAGAAAGTCTGGACAAGAAACTCTGGACAACAAACTCTGGACAACAAACTCTGGACAAGAAAGTCTGGACAACAAACTCTGGACAAGAAAATCTGGACAAGAAAATCTGGACAAGAAAATCTGGACAAGAAAACTCTGGACAACAAACTCTGGACAAGAAACTCTGGACAAGAAACTCTGGACAAGAAACTCTGGACAACAAACTCTGGACAAGAAAATCTGGACAAGAAAATCTGAACCAGAAAGTCTATGCAAGAAACTCTGGACAAGAAAATCTGGGCAAGGAGCTCTGGGCAAGAAACTCTGGACAAGTAACTCTGAACAAGAAACTCTGGACATAAAACTCTGGACAAGAAACTCTGGACCAGATACTCTGGACAAAAAACTCTGGGCAAGAAACTCTGGACAAGAAACTCTGAAAAAGAGACTCTGGCAAGAAAATCTGGGCCAGAAAATCTATTCAAGAAACTCTGGACAAGAAACTCTGGACAAGAAACTCTGGACAAGAAAATCTGGACTAGAAAATCTGGACAAGAAAATTCTAGACAACAAACTCTGGACAAGAAACTCTGTACAAGAAACTCTGGACAAGAAAATCTGGACAAGAAAATCTGGACAAGAAACTCTGGACAAGAAAATCTGGACAAGAAAATCTGGACAAGAAAACTCTGGACAACAAACTCTGGACAAGAAAATCTGGACAAGAAAATCTGGACAAGAAAATCTGGACAAGAAAACTCTGGACAACAAACTCTGTACAAGAAACTCTGAACAAGAAACTCTGGACAAGAAACTCTGGACAACAAACTCTGGACAAGAAAGTCTGGACAAGAAACTCTGGACAAGAAACTCTGGCCAAGAAAATCTGGACAGGATACTCTGGACAAGAAAACTCTGGACAAGAAACTCTGGACAAGAAACTCTGGACAAGAAAATCTGGACAAGAAACTCTGGACAAGAAACTCCGGACAAGAAAATCTGGACAAGAAAATCTGGACAAGAAAATCTGGACTAGAAACTCTGGACAAAAAACTCTGGACAAGAAACTCTGGACAAGAAAACTCTGGACAAGAAAATCTGGATAAGAAAGTCTGGACAACAAACTCTGGACAAGAAACTCTGTACAAGAAACTCTGAACAAAAAACTCCGGACAAGAAAATCTGGACAAGAAAATCTGGACAAGAAAATCTGGACAAGAAAATCTGGACAAGAAAATCTGGACAAGAAACTCTGGACAAGAAAATCTGGACAAGAAACTCTGGACAAGAAAACTCTGGACAACAAACTCTGGACAAGAAAATCTGGACAAGAAAATCTGGACAAGAAAATCTGGACAAGAAAACTCTGGACAAGAAAACTCTGGACAACAAACTCTGTACAAGAAACTCTGAACAAGAAACTCTGGACAAGAAACTCTGGACAACAAACTCTGGACAAGAAAGTCTGGACAAGAAACTCTGGACAAGAAACTCTGGACAAGAAAATCTGGACTAGAAAATCTGGACAAGAAAATTCTAGACAACAAACTCTGGACAAGAAACTCTGTACAAGAAACTCTGGACAACAAACTCTGGACAAGAAACTCTGGACAAGAAAATCTGGACAAGAAAATCTGGACAAGAAACTCTGGACAAGAAAATCTGGACAAGAAACTCTGGAAAAGAAAACTCTGGACAACAAACTCTGGACAAGAAAATCTGGACAAGAAAATCTGGACAAGAAAATCTGGACAAGAAAATTCTGGACAACAAACTCTGTACAAGAAACTCTGAACAAGAAACTCTGGACAAGAAACTCTGTACAACAAACTCTGTACAAGAAAATCTGGACAAGAAAATATGGACCAGAAAATCTATGCAAGAAACTCTGGACAAGAAAATCTGGGCAAGGAACTCTGGGCAAGAAACTCTGGACAAGAAACTCTGGACAAGATACTCTGGACAAGAAACTCTGGACAAGAAACTCTGGACAAGAAACTCTGGACAAGATACTCCGGACAAAAAACTCTGGGCAAGAAACTCTGGACAAGAAACTCTGAACAAGAGACTCTGGCAAGAAAATCTGGACCAGAAAATCTATTCAAGAAACTCTGGACAAGAAAATCTGGACAAGAAAATCTGGACAAGAAAATCTGGACTAGAAAATCTGGACAAGAAAATTCTAGACAACAAACTCTGGACAAGAAACTCTGTACAAGAAACTCTGGACAACAAACTCTGGACAAGAAAGTCTGGACAAGAAACTCTGGACAAGAAACTCTGGACAACAAACTCTGGACAAGAAAGTCTGGACAAGAAACTCTGGACAAGAAAATCTGGACAAGAAAATCTGGACAAGAAAATCTGGACAAGAAACTCTGGACAAGAAAATGTGGACAAGAAACTCTGGACAAGAAACTCTGGACAAGAAACTCTGGACAAGAAAACTCTGGACAACAAACTCTGGACAAGAAAATCTGGACAAGAAATTCTGGACAAGAAAACTCTGGACAACAAACTCTGTACAAGAAACTCTGAACAAGAAACTCCGGACAAGAAACTCTGGACAACAAACTCTGGACAAGAAAATCTGGACAAGAAAATCTGGACCAGAAAGTCTATGCAAGAAACTCTGGACAAGAAAATCTGGGCAAGGAACTCTGGGCAAGAAACTCTGGACAAGTAACTCTGAACAAGAAACTCTGGACATAAAACTCTGGACAAGAAACTCTGGACCAGATACTCTGGACAAAAAACTCTGGGCAAGAAACTCTGGACAAGAAACTCTGAAAAAGAGACTCTGGCAAGAAAATCTGGGCCAGAAAATCTATTCAAGAAACTCTGGACAAGAAAATCTGGACAAGAAAATCTGGACAAGAAAATCTGGACTAGAAAATCTGGACAAGAAAGTTCTAGACAACAAACTCTGGACAAGAAACTCTGTACAAGAAACTCTGGACAAGAAAATCTGGACAAGAAAATCTGGACAAGAAACTCTGGACAAGAAAATCTGGACAAGAAAATCTGGACAAGAAAACTCTGGACAACAAACTCTGGACAAGAAAATCTGGACAAGAAAATCTGGACAAGAAAACTCTGGACAACAAACTCTGTACAAGAAACTCTGAACAAGAAACTCTGGACAAGAAACTCTGGACAACAAACTCTGGACAAGAAAGTCTGGACAAGAAACTCTGGACAAGAAACTCTGGACAAGAAAATCTGGACAGGATACTCTGGACAAGAAAACTCTGGACAACAAACTCTGGAGAAGAAACTCTGGACAACAAACTCTGGACAAGAAAGTCTGGACAAGAAACTCTGGACAAGAAACTCCGGACAAGAAAATCTGGACAAGAAAATCTGGACAAGAAAATCTGGACTAGAAACTCTGGACAAAAAACTCTGGACAAGAAACTCTGGACAAGAAAACTCTGGACAAGAAACTCTGGACAACAAACTCTGGACAAGAAAATCTGGACAAGAAAATCTGGACAAGAAAATCTGAACAAGAAACCCTGGACAAGATACTCTGGACAAAAAACTCTGGACAAGATACACTGGACAAAAAACTCTGGCAAGAAACTCTGGACAAGAAACTCTGAACAAGAGACTCTGGCAAGAAAATCTGGGCCAGAAAATCTATTCAAGAAACTCTGTACAAGAAACTCTGGACAAGAAACTTTGGACAAGAAAATCTGGACAAGAAAATCTGGACAAGAAACCCTGGACAAGAAAATCTGGACAAGAAACTCTGGAAAAGAAAACTCTGGACAACAAACTCTGGACAAGAAAATCTGGACAAGAAAATCTGGACAAGAAAATCTGGACAAGAAAATTCTGGACAACAAACTCTGTACAAGAAACTCTGAACAAGAAACTCTGGACAAGAAACTCTGGACAACAAACTCTGTACAAGAAAATCTGGACAAGAAAATCTGGACCAGAAAATCTATGCAAGAAACTCTGGACAAGAAAATCTGGGCAAGGAACTCTGGGCAAGAAACTCTGGACAAGAAACTCTGGACAAGATACTCTGGACAAGAAACTCTGGACAAGAAACTCTGGACAAGAAACTCTGGACAAGATACTCCGGACAAAAAACTCTGGGCAAGAAACTCTGAACAAGAAACTCCGGACAAGAAACTCTGGACAACAAACTCTGGACCAGAAAATCTATTCAAGAAACTCTGGACAAGAAAATCTGGACAAGAAAATCTGGACAAGAAAATCTGGACTAGAAAATCTGGACAGGAAAATTCTAGACAACAAACTCTGGACAAGAAACTCTGGACAACAAACTCTGGACAAGAAAGTCTGGACAAGAAACTCTGGACAAGAAAATCTGGACAAGAAAATCTGGACAAGAAACTCTGGACAAGAAAATGTGGACAAGAAACTCTGGACAAGAAAATCTGGACAAGAAAATCTGGACAAGAAAATCTTGTCAAGAAAACTCTGGACAACAAACTCTGTACAAGAAACTCTGAACAAGAAACTCCGGACAAGAAACTCTGGACAAGAAACTCTGGACAAGAAAATCTGGACAAGAAAATCTGGACAAGAAACTCTGGACAAGAAACTCTGGACAAGAAACTCTGGACAACAAACTCTGGACAAGAAAGTCTGGACAAGAAACTCTGGACAAGAAAGTCTGGACAAGAAACTCTGGACAAGAAACTCTGGACAACAAACTCTGGACAAGAAAGTCTGGACAAGAAACTCTGGACAAGAAAATCTGGACAAGAAAATCTGGACAAGAAACTCTGGACAAGAAAATGTGGACAAGAAACTCTGGACAAGAAAACTCTGGACAACAAACTCTGGACAACAAAGTCTGGACAAGAAACTCTGGACAAGAAAATCTGGACAAGAAAATCTGGACAAGAAACTCTGTACAAGAAACTCTGGACAAGAAACTCTGGACAACAAACTCTGGACAAGAAAGTCTGGACAAGAAACTCTGGACAAGAAAGTCTGGACAAGAAACTCTGGACAAGAAACTCTGGACAACAAACTCTGGACAAGAAAGTCTGGACAAGAAACTCTAGACAAGAAAATCTGGACAAGAAAATCTGGACAAGAAACTCTGGACAAGAAAATGTGGACAAGAAACTCTGGACAAGAAAATCTGGACAAGAAACTCTGGACAACAAACTCTGGACAAGAAACTCTGTACAAGAAACTCTGGACAAGAAACTCTGGACAACAAACTCTGGACAAGAAACTCTGGACAACAAACTCTGGACAAGAAAGTCTGGACAAGAAACTCTGGACAAGAAAGTCTGGACAAGAAACTCTGGACAAGAAACTCTGGACAACAAACTCTGGACAAGAAAGTCTGGAGAACAAACTCTGGACAAGAAATTCTGGACAAGAAAATCTGGACAAGAAACTCTGTACAAGAAACTCTGGACAAGAAACTCTGGACAACAAACTCTGGACAAGAAAGTCTGGACAAGAAACTCTGGACAAGAAAGTCTGGACAAGAAACTCTGGACAACAAACTCTGGACAACAAACTCTGGACAAGAAAGTCTGGACAACAAACTCTGGACAACAAACTCTGGACAAGAAAATCTGGACAAGAAAATCTGGACAAGAAAATCTGGACAAGAAAACTCTGGACAACAAACTCTGTACAAGAAACTCTGAACAAGAAACTCCGGACAAGAAACTCTGGACAACAAACTCTGGACAAGAAAATCTGGACAAGAAAATCTGAACCAGAAAGTCTATGCAAGAAACTCTGGACAAGAAAATCTGGGCAAGGAGCTCTGGGCAAGAAACTCTGGACAAGTAACTCTGAACAAGAAACTCTGGACATAAAACTCTGGACAAGAAACTCTGGACCAGATACTCTGGACAAAAAACTCTGGGCAAGAAACTCTGGACAAGAAACTCTGAAAAAGAGACTCTGGCAAGAAAATCTGGGCCAGAAAATCTATTCAAGAAACTCTGGACAAGAAAATCTGAACAAGAAAATCTGGACAAGAAAATCTGGACTAGAAAATCTGGACAAGAAAATTCTAGACAACAAACTCTGGACAAGAAACTCTGTACAAGAAACTCTGGACAAGAAAATCTGGACAAGAAAATCTGGACAAGAAACTCTGGACAAGAAAATCTGGACAAGAAAATCTGGACAAGAAAACTCTGGACAACAAACTCTGGACAAGAAAATCTGGACAAGAAAATCTGGACAAGAAAATCTGGACAAGAAAACTCTGGACAACAAACTCTGTACAAGAAACTCTGAACAAGAAACTCTGGACAAGAAACTCTGGACAACAAACTCTGGACAAGAAAGTCTGGACAAGAAACTCTGGACAAGAAACTCTGGCCAAGAAAATCTGGACAGGATACTCTGGACAAGAAAACTCTGGACAAGAAACTCTGGACAAGAAACTCTGGACAAGAAAGTCTGGACAAGAAACTCTGGACAAGAAACTCCGGACAAGAAAATCTGGACAAGAAAATCTGGACAAGAAAATCTGGACTAGAAACTCTGGACAAAAAACTCTGGACAAGAAACTCTGGACAAGAAAACTCTGGACAAGAAAATCTGGATAAGAAAGTCTGGACAACAAACTCTGGACAAGAAACTCTGTACAAGAAACTCTGAACAAAAAACTCCGGACAAGAAAATCTGGACAAGAAAATCTGGACAAGAAAATCTGGACAAGAAAATCTGGACAAGAAAATCTGGACAAGAAACTCTGGACAAGAAAATCTGGACAAGAAACTCTGGACAAGAAAACTCTGGACAACAAACTCTGGACAAGAAAATCTGGACAAGAAAATCTGGACAAGAAAATCTGGACTAGAAAATCTGGACAAGAAAATTCTAGACAACAAACTCTGGACAAGAAACTCTGTACAAGAAACTCTGGACAAGAAAATCTGGACAAGAAAATCTGGACAAGAAACTCTGGACAAGAAAATCTGGACAAGAAAATCTGGACAAGAAAACTCTGGACAACAAACTCTGGACAAGAAAATCTGGACAAGAAAATCTGGACAAGAAAATCTGGACAAGAAAACTCTGGACAACAAACTCTGTACAAGAAACTCTGAACAAGAAACTCTGGACAAGAAACTCTGGACAACAAACTCTGGACAAGAAAGTCTGGACAAGAAACTCTGGACAAGAAACTCTGGCCAAGAAAATCTGGACAGGATACTCTGGACAAGAAAACTCTGGACAAGAAACTCTGGACAAGAAACTCTGGACAAGAAAGTCTGGACAAGAAACTCTGGACAAGAAACTCCGGACAAGAAAATCTGGACAAGAAAATCTGGACAAGAAAATCTGGACTAGAAACTCTGGACAAAAAACTCTGGACAAGAAACTCTGGACAAGAAAACTCTGGACAAGAAAATCTGGATAAGAAAGTCTGGACAACAAACTCTGGACAAGAAACTCTGTACAAGAAACTCTGAACAAAAAACTCCGGACAAGAAAATCTGGACAAGAAAATCTGGACAAGAAAATCTGGACAAGAAAATCTGGACAAGAAAATCTGGACAAGAAACTCTGGACAAGAAAATCTGGACAAGAAACTCTGGACAAGAAAACTCTGGACAACAAACTCTGGACAAGAAAATCTGGACAAGAAAATCTGGACAAGAAAATCTGGACAAGAAAACTCTGGACAAGAAAACTCTGGACAACAAACTCTGTACAAGAAACTCTGAACAAGAAACTCTGGACAAGAAACTCTGGACAACAAACTCTGGACAAGAAAGTCTGGACAAGAAACTCTGGACAAGAAACTCTGGACAAGAAAATCTGGACTAGAAAATCTGGACAAGAAAATTCTAGACAACAAACTCTGGACAAGAAACTCTGTACAAGAAACTCTGGACAACAAACTCTGGACAAGAAACTCTGGACAAGAAAATCTGGACAAGAAAATCTGGACAAGAAACCCTGGACAAGAAAATCTGGACAAGAAACTCTGGAAAAGAAAACTCTGGACAACAAACTCTGGACAAGAAAATCTGGACAAGAAAATCTGGACAAGAAAATCTGGACAAGAAAATTCTGGACAACAAACTCTGTACAAGAAACTCTGAACAAGAAACTCTGGACAACAAACTCTGGACAACAAACTCTGTACAAGAAAATCTGGACAAGAAAATATGGACCAGAAAATCTATGCAAGAAACTCTGGACAAGAAAATCTGGGCAAGGAACTCTGGGCAAGAAACTCTGGACAAGAAACTCTGGACAAGATACTCTGGACAAGAAACTCTGGACAAGAAACTCTGGACAAGAAACTCTGGACAAGATACTCCGGACAAAAAACTCTGGGCAAGAAACTCTGGACAAGAAACTCTGAACAAGAGACTCTGGCAAGAAAATCTGGACCAGAAAATCTATTCAAGAAACTCTGGACAAGAAAATCTGGACAAGAAAATCTGGACAAGAAAATCTGGACTAGAAAATCTGGACAAGAAAATTCTAGACAACAAACTCTGGACAAGAAACTCTGTACAAGAAACTCTGGACAACAAACTCTGGACAAGAAAGTCTGGACAAGAAACTCTGGACAAGAAACTCTGGACAACAAACTCTGGACAAGAAAGTCTGGACAAGAAACTCTGGACAAGAAAATCTGGACAAGAAAATCTGGACAAGAAAATCTGGACAAGAAACTCTGGACAAGAAAATGTGGACAAGAAACTCTGGACAAGAAACTCTGGACAAGAAACTCTGGACAAGAAAACTCTGGACAACAAACTCTGGACAAGAAAATCTGGACAAGAAATTCTGGACAAGAAAACTCTGGACAACAAACTCTGTACAAGAAACTCTGAACAAGAAACTCCGGACAAGAAACTCTGGACAACAAACTCTGGACAAGAAAATCTGGACAAGAAAATCTGGACCAGAAAGTCTATGCAAGAAACTCTGGACAAGAAAATCTGGGCAAGGAACTCTGGGCAAGAAACTCTGGACAAGTAACTCTGAACAAGAAACTCTGGACATAAAACTCTGGACAAGAAACTCTGGACCAGATACTCTGGACAAAAAACTCTGGGCAAGAAACTCTGGACAAGAAACTCTGAAAAAGAGACTCTGGCAAGAAAATCTGGGCCAGAAAATCTATTCAAGAAACTCTGGACAAGAAAATCTGGACAAGAAAATCTGGACAAGAAAATCTGGACTAGAAAATCTGGACAAGAAAGTTCTAGACAACAAACTCTGGACAAGAAACTCTGTACAAGAAACTCTGGACAAGAAAATCTGGACAAGAAAATCTGGACAAGAAACTCTGGACAAGAAAATCTGGACAAGAAAATCTGGACAAGAAAACTCTGGACAACAAACTCTGGACAAGAAAATCTGGACAAGAAAATCTGGACAAGAAACTCTGGACAACAAACTCTGTACAAGAAACTCTGAACAAGAAACTCTGGACAAGAAACTCTGGACAACAAACTCTGGACAAGAAAGTCTGGACAAGAAACTCTGGACAAGAAACTCTGGACAAGAAAATCTGGACAGGATACTCTGGACAAGAAAACTCTGGACAACAAACTCTGGACAAGAAACTCTGGACAACAAACTCTGGACAAGAAAGTCTGGACAAGAAACTCTGGACAAGAAACTCCGGACAAGAAAATCTGGACAAGAAAATCTGGACAAGAAAATCTGGACTAGAAACTCTGGACAAAAAACTCTGGACAAGAAACTCTGGACAAGAAAACTCTGGACAAGAAACTCTGGACAACAAACTCTGGACAAGAAAATCTGGACAAGAAAATCTGGACAAGAAAATCTGAACAAGAAACCCTGGACAAGATACTCTGGACAAAAAACTCTGGACAAGATACACTGGACAAAAAACTCTGGGCAAGAAACTCTGGACAAGAAACTCTGAACAAGAGACTCTGGCAAGAAAATCTGGGCCAGAAAATCTATTCAAGAAACTCTGGACAAGAAAATCTGGACAAGAAAATCTGGACAAGAAAATCTGGACAAGAAACTCTGGACAAGATACTCTGGACAAAAAACTCTGGGCAAGAAACTCTGGACAAGAAACTCTGAACAAGAGACTCTGGCAAGAAAATCAGGGCCAGAAAATCTATTCAAGAAACTCTGGACAAGAAAATCTGGACAAGAAAATCTGAACAAGAAAATCTGGACTAGAAAATCTGGACAAGAAAATTCTAGACAACAAACTCTGGACAAGAAACTCTGTACAAGAAACTCTGGACAAGAGACTCTGGACAAGAAACTCTGGACAAGAAAATCTGGACAAGAAAATCTGGACAAGAAACTCTGGACAAGAAAACTCTGGACAACAAACTCTGGACAAGAAAATCTGGACAAGAAAATCTGGACAAGAAAATCTGGACAAGAAAACTCTGGACAACAAACTCTGTACAAGAAACTCTGAACAAGAAACTCTGGACAAAAAACTCTGGACAACAAACTCTGGACAAGAAAGTCTGGACAAGAAACTCTGGACAAGAAAATCTGGACAGGATACTCTGGACAACAAACTCTGGACAAGAAAATCTGGACAAGAAAATCTGGACAAGAAAACTCTGGAAAACAAACTCTGGACAAGAAAGTCTGGACAAGAAACTCTGGACAAAAAACTCGGACCAAGAAAATCTGGACAAGAAAATCTGGACAGGAAACTCTGGACAAGAAACTCTGGACAAGAAACTCTGGACAAGAAAATCTGGACAGGATACTCTGGACAAAAAACTCTGGACAAGAAACTCTGGACAAAAAACTCTGGACAAGAAACTCTGGACAAGAAAACTCTGGACAAGAAAACTCTGGACAACAAACTCTGTACAAGAAACTCTGAACAAGAAACTCTGGACAAGAAACTCTGGACATAAAACTCTGGAAAAGAAACTCTGTACAAAAAACTCTGGACAAGAAAGTCTGGACTAGAAACTCTGGACAAGAAAATCTGGACAAGAAAATCTGGACAAGAAACTCTGGACAAGAAAATGTGGACAAGAAACTCTGGACAAGAAAACTCTGGACAACAAACTCTGGACAAGAAAATCTGGACAAGAAAATCTGGACAAGAAAATCTGGACAAGAAAACTCTGGACAACAAACTCTGTACAAGAAACTCTGAACAAGAAACTCCGGACAAGAAACTCTGGACAACAAACTCTGGACAAGAAAATCTGGACAAGAAAATCTGAACCAGAAAGTCTATGCAAGAAACTCTGGACAAGAAAATCTGGGCAAGGAGCTCTGGGCAAGAAACTCTGGACAAGTAACTCTGAACAAGAAACTCTGGACATAAAACTCTGGACAAGAAACTCTGGACCAGATACTCCGGACAAAAAACTCTGGGCAAGAAACTCTGGACAAGAAACTCTGAACAAAAGACTCTGGCAAGAAAATCTGGACCAGAAAATCTATTCAAGAAACTCTGGACAAGAAAATCTGGACAAGAAAATCTGGACAAGAAAATCTGGACTAGAAAATCTAGACAAGAAAATTCTAGACAACAAACTCTGGACAAGAAACTCTGTACAAGAAACTCTGGACAACAAACTCTGGACAAGAAAATGTGGACAAGAAACTCTGGACAAGAAAACTCTGGACAACAAACTCTGGACAAGAAAATCTGGACAAGAAAATCTGGACAAGGAAACTCTGGACAACAAACTCTGTACAAGAAACTCTGAACAAGAAACTCCGGACAAGAAACTCTGGACAACAAACTCTGGAAAAGAAACTCTGTACAAAAAACTCTGGACAAAAAACTCTGGACAAGAAAGTCTGGACAAGAAACTCTGGACAAGAAAATCTGGACAAGAAAATCTGGACAAGAAACTCTGGACAAGAAAATGTGGACAAGAAACTCTGGACAAGAAAACTCTGGACAACAAACTCTGGACAAGAAAATCTGGACAAGAAAATCTGGACAAGAAAATCTGGACAAGAAAACTCTGGACAACAAACTCTGTACAAGAAACTCTGAACAAGAAACTCCGGACAAGAAACTCTGGACAACAAACTCTGGACAAGAAAATCTGGACAAGAAAATCTGAACCAGAAAGTCTATGCAAGAAACTCTGGACAAGAAAATCTGGGCAAGGAGCTCTGGGCAAGAAACTCTGGACAAGTAACTCTGAACAAGAAACTCTGGACATAAAACTCTGGACAAGAAACTCTGGACCAGATACTCCGGACAAAAAACTCTGGGCAAGAAACTCTGGACAAGAAACTCTGAACAAAAGACTCTGGCAAGAAAATCTGGACCAGAAAATCTATTCAAGAAACTCTGGACAAGAAAATCTGGACAAGAAAATCTGGACAAGAAAATCTGGACAAGAAAATCTGGACAAGAAAATCTGGACTAGAAAATCTAGACAAGAAAATTCTAGACAACAAACTCTGGACAAGAAACTCTGTACAAGAAACTCTGGACAACAAACTCTGGACAAGAAAATGTGGACAAGAAACTCTGGACAAGAAAACTCTGGACAACAAACTCTGGACAAGAAAATCTGGACAAGAAAATCTGGACAAGGAAACTCTGGACAACAAACTCTGTACAAGAAACTCTGAACAAGAAACTCCGGACAAGAAACTCTGGACAACAAACTCTGGACAAGAAAATCTGGACAAGAAAATCTGGACCAGAAAGTCTATGCAAGAAACTCTGGACAAGAAAATCTGGACAAGAAAATCTGGACAAGAAAACTCTGGAAAACAAACTCTGGACAAGAAAGTCTGGACAAGAAACTCTGGACAAAAAACTCTGACCAAGAAAATCTGGACAAGAAAATCTGGACAGGAAACTCTGGACAAGAAACTCTGGACAAGAAACTCTGGACAAGAAAATCTGGACAAGAAAATCTGGACAAGAAAACTCTGGACAACAAACTCTGGACAAGAAAATCTGGACAAGAAAATCTGGACCAGAAAGTCTATGCAAGAAACTCTGGACAAGAAACTCTGGACAAGAAAATCTGGACAAGAAAATCTGGACAAGAAAACTCTGGAAAACAAACTCTGGACAAGAAAGTCTGGACAAGAAACTCTGGACAAAAAACTCTGACCAAGAAAATCTGGACAAGAAAATCTGGACAGGAAACTCTGGACAAGAAACTCTGGACAAGAAACTCTGGACAAGAAAATCTGGACAGGATACTCTGGACAAAAAACTCTGGACAAGAACCTCTGGACAAAAAACTCTGGACAAGAAACTCTGGACAAGAAAACTCTGGACAAGAAAACTCTGGACAACAAACTCTGTACAAGAAACTCTGAACAAGAAACTCTGGACAAGAAACTCTGGACAACAAACTCTGGACAAGAAAGTCTGGACAAGAAACTCTGGACAAGAAAATCTGGACTAGAAAATCTGGACAAGAAAATTCTAGACAACAAACTCTGGACAAGAAACTCTGTACAAGAAACTCTGGACAAGAAACTCTGGACAAGAAACTCTGGACAAGAAAATCAGGACAAGAAAATCTGGACAAGAAACTCTGGACAAGAAACTCTGGACAAGAAACTCTGGAAAAGAAAACTCTGGAGAACAAACTCTGGACAAGAAAATCTGGACAAGAAAATCTGGACAAGAAAATCTGGACAAGAAAATTCTGGCAAACAAACTCTGTACAAGAAACTCTGAACAAGAAACTCTGGACAAGAAACTCTGGACAACAAACTCTGTACAAGAAAATCTGGACAAGAAAATCTGGACCAGAAAATCTATGCAAGAAACTCTGGACAAGAAAATCTGGGCAAGGAACTCTGGGCAAGAAACTCTGGACAAGAAACTCTGGACAAGATACTCTGGACAAGAAACTCTGGACAAGAAACTCTGGACAAGAAACTCTGGACAAGATACTCAGGACAAAAAACTCTGGGCAAGAAACTCTGGACAAGAAACTCTGAACAAGAGACTCTGGCAAGAAAATCTGGACCAGAAAATCTATTCAAGAAACTCTGGACAAGAAAATCTGGACAAGAAAATCTGGACAAGAAAATCTGGACTAGAAAATCTGGACAAGAAAATTCTAGACATCAAACTCTGGACAAGAAACTCTGTACAAGAAACTCTGGACAACAAACTCTGGATAAGAAAGTCTGGACAAGAAACTCTGGACAAGAAACTCTGGACAACAAACTCTGGACAAGAAAGTCTGGACAAGAAACTCTGGACAAGAAAATCTGGACAAGAAAATCTGAACAACAAACTCTGTACAAGAAACTCTGAACAAGAAAATCTGGACAAGAAAATCTGGACAAGAAAATCTGGACAAGAAAATCTGGACAGGATACTCTGGACAAAAAACTCTGGACAAGAAACTCTGGACAACAAACTCTGGACAAGAAAGTCTGGACAAGAAACTCTGGACAAGAAACTCTGGACAAGATACTCTGGACAAGAAACTCTGGACAAGAAACTCTGGACAAGAAACTCTGGACAAGAAAATCTGGACAGGATACTCTGGACAAAAAACTCTGGACAAGAAACTCTGGACAAGAAACTCTGAACAAGAAACTCTGGACAAGAAACTCTGGACAACAAACTCTGGACAAGAAAATCTGGACAAGAAAATCTGAACAAGAAACTCTGTACAAGAAACTCTGAACAAGAAACTCTGGACAAGAAACTCTGGACAAGAAACTCTGGACAAGAAACTTTGGACAAGAAAATCTGGACAAGAAAATCTGGACAAGAAACCCTGGACAAGAAAATCTGGACAAGAAACTCTGGAAAAGAAAACTCTGGACAACAAACTCTGGACAAGAAAATCTGGACAAGAAAATCTGGACAAGAAAATCTGGACAAGAAAATTCTGGACAACAAACTCTGTACAAGAAACTCTGAACAAGAAACTCTGGACAAGAAACTCTGTACAAGAAACTCTGGACAAGAAACTTTGGACAAGAAAATCTGGACAAGAAAATCTGGACAAGAAACCCTGGACAAGAAAATCTGGACAAGAAACTCTGGAAAAGAAAACTCTGGACAACAAACTCTGGACAAGAAAGTCTGGACAAGAAACTCTGGACAAGAAAATCTGGACAAGAAAATCTGAACAACAAACTCTGTACAAGAAACTCTGAACAAGAAAATCTGGACAAGAAAATCTGGACAAGAAAATCTGGACAAGAAAATCTGGACAGGATACTCTGGACAAAAAACTCTGGACAAGAAACTCTGGACAACAAACTCTGGACAAGAAAGTCTGGACAAGAAACTCTGGACAAGAAACTCTGGACAAGATACTCTGGACAAGAAACTCTGGACAAGAAACTCTGGACAAGAAACTCTGGACAAGAAAATCTGGACAGGATACTCTGGACAAAAAACTCTGGACAAGAAACTCTGGACAAGAAACTCTGAACAAGAAACTCTGGACAAGAAACTCTGGACAACAAACTCTGGACAAGAAAATCTGGACAAGAAAATCTGAACAAGAAACTCTGTACAAGAAACTCTGAACAAGAAACTCTGGACAAGAAACTCTGTACAAGAAACTCTGGACAAGAAACTTTGGACAAGAAAATCTGGACAAGAAAATCTGGACAAGAAACCCTGGACAAGAAAATCTGGACAAGAAACTCTGGAAAAGAAAACTCTGGACAACAAACTCTGGACAAGAAAATCTGGACAAGAAAATCTGGACAAGAAAATCTGGACAAGAAAATTCTGGACAACAAACTCTGTACAAGAAACTCTGAACAAGAAACTCTGGACAAGAAACTCTGGACAACAAACTCTGTACAAGAAAATCTGGACAAGAAAATCTGGACCAGAAAATCTATGCAAGAAACTCTGGACAAGAAAATCTGGGCAAGGAACTCTGGGCAAGAAACTCTGGACAAGAAACTCTGGACAAGATACTCTGGACAAGAAACTCTGGACAAGAAACTCTGGACAAGAAACTCTGGACAAGATACTCCGGACAAAAAACTCTGGGCAAGAAACTCTGAACAAGAAACTCCGGACAAGAAACTCTGGACAGGATACTCTGGACAAAAAACTCTGGACAAGAACCTCTGGACAAAAAACTCTGGACAAGAAACTCTGGACAAGAAAACTCTGGACAAGAAAACTCTGGACAACAAACTCTGTACAAGAAAGTCTGGACAAGAAACTCTGGACAAGAAAATCTGGACTAGAAAATCTGGACAAGAAAATTCTAGACAACAAACTCTGGACAAGAAACTCTGTACAAGAAACTCTGGACAAGAAACTCTGGACAAGAAACTCTGGACAAGAAAATCAGGACAAGAAAATCTGGACAAGAAACTCTGGACAAGAAACTCTGGACAAGAAACTCTGGAAAAGAAAACTCTGGAGAACAAACTCTGGACAAGAAAATCTGGACAAGAAAATCTGGACAAGAAAATCTGGACAAGAAAATTCTGGCAAACAAACTCTGTACAAGAAACTCTGAACAAGAAACTCTGGACAAGAAACTCTGGACAACAAACTCTGTACAAGAAAATCTGGACAAGAAAATCTGGACCAGAAAATCTATGCAAGAAACTCTGGACAAGAAAATCTGGGCAAGGAACTCTGGGCAAGAAACTCTGGACAAGAAACTCTGGACAAGATACTCTGGACAAGAAACTCTGGACAAGAAACTCTGGACAAGAAACTCTGGACAAGATACTCAGGACAAAAAACTCTGGGCAAGAAACTCTGGACAAGAAACTCTGAACAAGAGACTCTGGCAAGAAAATCTGGACCAGAAAATCTATTCAAGAAACTCTGGACAAGAAAATCTGGACAAGAAAATCTGGACAAGAAAATCTGGACTAGAAAATCTGGACAAGAAAATTCTAGACATCAAACTCTGGACAAGAAACTCTGTACAAGAAACTCTGGACAACAAACTCTGGATAAGAAAGTCTGGACAAGAAACTCTGGACAAGAAACTCTGGACAACAAACTCTGGACAAGAAAGTCTGGACAAGAAACTCTGGACAAGAAAATCTGGACAAGAAAATCTGAACAACAAACTCTGTACAAGAAACTCTGAACAAGAAAATCTGGACAAGAAAATCTGGACAAGAAAATCTGGACAAGAAAATCTGGACAGGATACTCTGGACAAAAAACTCTGGACAAGAAACTCTGGACAACAAACTCTGGACAAGAAAGTCTGGACAAGAAACTCTGGACAAGAAACTCTGGACAAGATACTCTGGACAAGAAACTCTGGACAAGAAACTCTGGACAAGAAACTCTGGACAAGAAAATCTGGACAGGATACTCTGGACAAAAAACTCTGGACAAGAAACTCTGGACAAGAAACTCTGAACAAGAAACTCTGGACAAGAAACTCTGGACAACAAACTCTGGACAAGAAAATCTGGACAAGAAAATCTGAACAAGAAACTCTGTACAAGAAACTCTGAACAAGAAACTCTGGACAAGAAACTCTGTACAAGAAACTCTGGACAAGAAACTTTGGACAAGAAAATCTGGACAAGAAAATCTGGACAAGAAACCCTGGACAAGAAAATCTGGACAAGAAACTCTGGAAAAGAAAACTCTGGACAACAAACTCTGGACAAGAAAATCTGGACAAGAAAATCTGGACAAGAAAATCTGGACAAGAAAATTCTGGACAACAAACTCTGTACAAGAAACTCTGAACAAGAAACTCTGGACAAGAAACTCTGTACAAGAAACTCTGGACAAGAAACTTTGGACAAGAAAATCTGGACAAGAAAATCTGGACAAGAAACCCTGGACAAGAAAATCTGGACAAGAAACTCTGGAAAAGAAAACTCTGGACAACAAACTCTGGACAAGAAAGTCTGGACAAGAAAATCTGGACAAGAAAATCTGGACAAGAAAATCTGAACAACAAACTCTGTACAAGAAACTCTGAACAAGAAAATCTGGACAAGAAAATCTGGACAAGAAAATCTGGACAAGAAAATCTGGACAGGATACTCTGGACAAAAAACTCTGGACAAGAAACTCTGGACAACAAACTCTGGACAAGAAAGTCTGGACAAGAAACTCTGGACAAGAAACTCTGGACAAGATACTCTGGACAAGAAACTCTGGACAAGAAACTCTGGACAAGAAACTCTGGACAAGAAAATCTGGACAGGATACTCTGGACAAAAAACTCTGGACAAGAAACTCTGGACAAGAAACTCTGAACAAGAAACTCTGGACAAGAAACTCTGGACAACAAACTCTGGACAAGAAACTCTGGACAACAAACTCTGGACAAGAAAGTCTGGACAAGAAACTCTGGACAAGAAACTCTGGACAAGATACTCTGGACAAGAAACTCTGGACAAGAAACTCTGGACAAGAAACTCTGGACAAGAAAATCTGGACAAGAAAATCTGAACAAGAAACTCTGTACAAGAAACTCTGAACAAGAAACTCTGGACAAGAAACTCTGTACAAGAAACTCTGGACAAGAAACTTTGGACAAGAAAATCTGGACAAGAAAATCTGGACAAGAAACCCTGGACAAGAAAATCTGGACAAGAAACTCTGGAAAAGAAAACTCTGGACAACAAACTCTGGACAAGAAAATCTGGACAAGAAAATCTGGACAAGAAAATCTGGACAAGAAAATTCTGGACAACAAACTCTGTACAAGAAACTCTGAACAAGAAACTCTGGACAAGAAACTCTGGACAACAAACTCTGTACAAGAAAATCTGGACAAGAAAATCTGGACCAGAAAATCTATGCAAGAAACTCTGGACAAGAAAATCTGGGCAAGGAACTCTGGGCAAGAAACTCTGGACAAGAAACTCTGGACAAGATACTCTGGACAAGAAACTCTGGACAAGAAACTCTGGACAAGAAACTCTGGACAAGATACTCCGGACAAAAAACTCTGGGCAAGAAACTCTGAACAAGAAACTCCGGACAAGAAACTCTGGACAACAAACTCTGGACCAGAAAATCTATTCAAGAAACTCTGGACAAGAAAATCTGGACAAGAAAATCTGGACTAGAAAATCTGGACAGGAAAATTCTAGACAACAAACTCTGGACAAGAAACTCTGGACAACAAACTCTGGACAAGAAAGTCTGGACAAGAAACTCTGGGCAAGAAAATGTGGACAAGAAACTCTGGACAAGAAAATCTGGACAAGAAAATCTGGACAAGAAAATCTGGACAAGAAAACTCTGGACAACAAACTCTGTACAAGAAACTCTGAACAAGAAACTCCGGACAAGAAACTCTGGACAACAAACTCTGGACAAGAAAATCTGGACAAGAAAATCTGGACAAGAAACTCTGTACAAGAAACTCTGGACAAGAAACTCTGGACAACAAACTCTGGACAAGAAAGTCTGGACAAGAAACTCTGGACAAGAAAGTCTGGACAAGAAACTCTGGACAAGAAACTCTGGACAACAAACTCTGGACAAGAAAGTCTGGACAAGAAACTCTGGACAAGAAAATCTGGACAAGAAAATCTGGACAAGAAACTCTGGACAAGAAAATGTGGACAAGAAACTCTGGACAAGAAAACTCTGGACAACAAACTCTGGACAACAAAGTCTGGACAAGAAACTCTGGACAAGAAAATCTGGACAAGAAAATCTGGACAAGAAACTCTGTACAAGAAACTCTGGACAAGAAACTCTGGACAAGAAACTCTGGACAAGAAAGTCTGGACAAGAAACTCTGGACAAGAAAGTCTGGACAAGAAACTCTGGACAAGAAACTCTGGACAACAAACTCTGGACAAGAAAGTCTGGACAAGAAACTCTAGACAAGAAAATCTGGACAAGAAAATCTGGACAAGAAACTCTGGACAAGAAACTCTGGACAAGAAACTCTGGACAAGAAAATCTGGACAAGAAACTCTGGACAACAAACTCTGGACAAGAAACTCTGTACAAGAAACTCTGGACAAGAAACTCTGGACAACAAACTCTGGACAAGAAACTCTGGACAACAAACTCTGGACAAGAAAGTCTGGACAAGAAACTCTGGACAAGAAAGTCTGGACAAGAAACTCTGGACAAGAAACTCTGGACAACAAACTCTGGACAAGAAAGTCTGGACAACAAACTCTGGACAAGAAATTCTGGACAAGAAAATCTGGACAAGAAACTCTGTACAAGAAACTCTGGACAAGAAACTCTGGACAACAAACTCTGGACAAGAAAGTCTGGACAAGAAACTCTGGACAAGAAAGTCTGGACAAGAAACTCTGGACAACAAACTCTGGACAACAAACTCTGGACAAGAAAGTCTGGACAACAAACTCTGGACAAGAAAATCTGGACAAGAAAATCTGGACAAGAAAATCTGGACAAGAAAATCTGGACAAGAAAACTCTGGACAACAAACTCTGTACAAGAAACTCTGAACAAGAAACTCCGGACAAGAAACTCTGGACAACAAACTCTGGACAAGAAAATCTGGACAAGAAAATCTGAACCAGAAAGTCTATGCAAGAAACTCTGGACAAGAAAATCTGGGCAAGGAGCTCTGGGCAAGAAACTCTGGACAAGTAACTCTGAACAAGAAACTCTGGACATAAAACTCTGGACAAGAAACTCTGGACCAGATACTCTGGACAAAAAACTCTGGGCAAGAAACTCTGGACAAGAAACTCTGAAAAAGAGACTCTGGCAAGAAAATCTGGGCCAGAAAATCTATTCAAGAAACTCTGGACAAGAAAATCTGGACAAGAAAATCTGGACAAGAAAATCTGGACTAGAAAATCTGGACAAGAAAATTCTAGACAACAAACTCTGGACAAGAAACTCTGTACAAGAAACTCTGGACAAGAAACTCTAGACAAGAAAATCTGGACAAGAAAATCTGGACAAGAAACTCTGGACAAGAAAATGTGGACAAGAAACTCTGGACAAGAAAATCTGGACAAGAAACTCTGGACAACAAACTCTGGACAAGAAACTCTGTACAAGAAACTCTGGACAAGAAACTCTGGACAACAAACTCTGGACAAGAAACTCTGGACAACAAACTCTGGACAAGAAACTCTGGACAAGAAACTCTGGACAAGAAAGTCTGGACAACAAACTCTGGACAAGAAAATCTGGACAAGAAAATCTGGACAAGAAAATCTGGACAAGAAAACTCTGGACAACAAACTCTGTACAAGAAACTCTGAACAAGAAACTCTGGACAAGAAACTCTGGACAACAAACTCTGGACAAGAAAGTCTGGACAAGAAACTCTGGACAAGAAACTCTGGCCAAGAAAATCTGGACAGGATACTCTGGACAAGAAAACTCTGGACAACAAACTCTGGACAAGAAACTCTGGACAAGAAACTCTGGACAAGAAAGTCTGGACAAGAAACTCTGGACAAGAAACTCCGGACAAGAAAATCTGGACAAGAAAATCTGGACAAGAAAATCTGGACTAGAAACTCTGGACAAAAAACTCTGGACAAGAAACTCTGGACAAGAAAACTCTGGACAAGAAAATCTGGATAAGAAAGTCTGGACAACAAACTCTGGACAAGAAACTCTGGACAAGAAACTCTGAACAAAAAACTCTGGACAAGAAAATCTGGACAAGAAAATCTGGACAAGAAAATCTGGACAAGAAAATCTGGACAAGAAAATCTGGACAAGAAACTCTGGACAAGAAAATCTGGACAAGAAACTCTGGACAAGAAAACTCTGGACAACAAACTCTGGACAAGAAAATCTGGACAAGAAAATCTGGACAAGAAAATCTGGACAAGAAAACTCTGGACAAGAAAACTCTGGACAACAAACTCTGTACAAGAAACTCTGAACAAGAAACTCTGGACAAGAAACTCTGGACAACAAACTCTGGACAAGAAAGTCTGGACAAGAAACTCTGGACAAGAAACTCTGGACAAGAAAATCTGGACTAGAAAATCTGGACAAGAAAATTCTAGACAACAAACTCTGGACAAGAAACTCTGTACAAGAAACTCTGGACAACAAACTCTGGACAAGAAACTCTGGACAAGAAAATCTGGACAAGAAAATCTGGACAAGAAACCCTGGACAAGAAAATCTGGACAAGAAACTCTGGAAAAGAAAACTCTGGACAACAAACTCTGGACAAGAAAATCTGGACAAGAAAATCTGGACAAGAAAATCTGGACAAGAAAACTCTGGACAACAAACTCTGGACAAGAAAATCTGGACAAGAAAATATGGACCAGAAAATCTATGCAAGAAACTCTGGACAAGAAAATCTGGGCAAGGAACTCTGGGCAAGAAACTCTGGACAAGAAACTCTGGACAAGAAACTCTGGACAAGAAACTCTGGACAAGAAACTCTGGACAAGAAACTCTGGACAAGATACTCCGGACAAAAAACTCTGGGCAAGAAACTCTGGACAAGAAACTCTGAACAAGAGACTCTGGCAAGAAAATCTGGACCAGAAAATCTATTCAAGAAACTCTGGACAAGAAAATCTGGACAAGAAAATCTGGACAAGAAAATCTGGACTAGAAAATCTGGACAAGAAAATTCTAGACAACAAACTCTGGACAAGAAACTCTGTACAAGAAACTCTGGACAACAAACTCTGGACAAGAAAGTCTGGACAAGAAACTCTGGACAAGAAACCCTGGACAACAAACTCTGGACAAGAAAGTCTGGACAAAAAACTCTGGACAAGAAAATCTGGACAAGAAAATCTGGACAAGAAAATCTGGACAAGAAACTCTGGACAAGAAACTCTGGACAAGAAACTCTGGACAAGAAACTCTGGACAAGAAACTCTGGACAAGAAAACTCTGGACAACAAACTCTGGACAAGAAAATCTGGACAAGAAAATCTGGACAAGAAAACTCTGGACAACAAACTCTGTACAAGAAACTCTGAACAAGAAACTCCGGACAAGAAACTCTGGACAACAAACTCTGGACAAGAAAATCTGGACAAGAAAATCTGGACCAGAAAGTCTATGCAAGAAACTCTGGACAAGAAAATCTGGGCAAGGAACTCTGGGCAAGAAACTCTGGACAAGTAACTCTGAACAAGAAACTCTGGACATAAAACTCTGGACAAGAAACTCTGGACCAGATACTCTGGACAAAAAACTCTGGGCAAGAAACTCTGGACAAGAAACTCTGAAAAAGAGACTCTGGCAAGAAAATCTGGGCCAGAAAATCTATTCAAGAAACTCTGGACAAGAAAATCTGGACAAGAAAATCTGGACAAGAAAATCTGGACTAGAAAATCTGGACAAGAAAATTCTAGACAACAAACTCTGGACAAGAAACTCTGTACAAGAAACTCTGGACAAGAAAATCTGGACAAGAAAATCTGGACAAGAAACTCTGGACAAGAAAATCTGGACAAGAAAATCTGGACAAGAAAACTCTGGACAACCAACTCTGGACAAGAAAATCTGGACAAGAAAATCTGGACAAGAAAACTCCGGACAACAAACTCTGTACAAGAAACTCTGAACAAGAAACTCTGGACAAGAAACTCTGGACAACAAACTCTGGACAAGAAAGTCTGGACAAGAAACTCTGGACAAGAAACTCTGGACAAGAAAATCTGGACAGGATACTCTGGACAAGAAAACTCTGGACAACAAACTCTGGACAAGAAACTCTGGACAACAAACTCTGGACAAGAAAGTCTGGACAAGAAACTCTGGACAAGAAACTCCGGACAAGAAAATCTGGACAAGAAAATCTGGACAAGAAAATCTGGACTAGAAACTCTGGACAAAAAACTCTGGACAACAAACTCTGTACAAGAAACTCTGAACAAGAAACTCCGGACAAGAAACTCTGGACAACAAACTCTGGACAAGAAAATCTGGACAAGAAAATCTGGACAAGAAACTCTGTACAAGAAACTCTGGACAAGAAACTCTGGACAACAAACTCTGGACAAGAAAGTCTGGACAAGAAACTCTGGACAAGAAAGTCTGGACAAGAAACTCTGGACAAGAAACTCTGGACAACAAACTCTGGACAAGAAAGTCTGGACAAGAAACTCTGGACAAGAAAATCTGGACAAGAAAATCTGGACAAGAAACTCTGGACAAGAAAATGTGGACAAGAAACTCTGGACAAGAAAACTCTGGACAACAAACTCTGGACAACAAAGTCTGGACAAGAAACTCTGGACAAGAAAATCTGGACAAGAAAATCTGGACAAGAAACTCTGTACAAGAAACTCTGGACAAGAAACTCTGGACAACAAACTCTGGACAAGAAAGTCTGGACAAGAAACTCTGGACAAGAAAGTCTGGACAAGAAACTCTGGACAAGAAACTCTGGACAACAAACTCTGGACAAGAAAGTCTGGACAAGAAACTCTAGACAAGAAAATCTGGACAAGAAAATCTGGACAAGAAACTCTGGACAAGAAAATGTGGACAAGAAACTCTGGACAAGAAAATCTGGACAAGAAACTCTGGACAACAAACTCTGGACAAGAAACTCTGTACAAGAAACTCTGGACAAGAAACTCTGGACAACAAACTCTGGACAAGAAACTCTGGACAACAAACTCTGGACAAGAAAGTCTGGACAAGAAACTCTGGACAAGAAAGTCTGGACAAGAAACTCTGGACAAGAAACTCTGGACAACAAACTCTGGACAAGAAAGTCTGGACAACAAACTCTGGACAAGAAATTCTGGACAAGAAAATCTGGACAAGAAACTCTGTACAAGAAACTCTGGACAAGAAACTCTGGACAACAAACTCTGGACAAGAAAGTCTGGACAAGAAACTCTGGACAAGAAAGTCTGGACAAGAAACTCTGGACAACAAACTCTGGACAACAAACTCTGGACAAGAAAGTCTGGACAACAAACTCTGGACAAGAAAATCTGGACAAGAAAATCTGGACAAGAAAATCTGGACAAGAAAATCTGGACAAGAAAACTCTGGACAACAAACTCTGTACAAGAAACTCTGAACAAGAAACTCCGGACAAGAAACTCTGGACAACAAACTCTGGACAAGAAAATCTGGACAAGAAAATCTGAACCAGAAAGTCTATGCAAGAAACTCTGGACAAGAAAATCTGGGCAAGGAGCTCTGGGCAAGAAACTCTGGACAAGTAACTCTGAACAAGAAACTCTGGACATAAAACTCTGGACAAGAAACTCTGGACCAGATACTCTGGACAAAAAACTCTGGGCAAGAAACTCTGGACAAGAAACTCTGAAAAAGAGACTCTGGCAAGAAAATCTGGGCCAGAAAATCTATTCAAGAAACTCTGGACAAGAAAATCTGGACAAGAAAATCTGGACAAGAAAATCTGGACTAGAAAATCTGGACAAGAAAATTCTAGACAACAAACTCTGGACAAGAAACTCTGTACAAGAAACTCTGGACAAGAAACTCTAGACAAGAAAATCTGGACAAGAAAATCTGGACAAGAAACTCTGGACAAGAAAATGTGGACAAGAAACTCTGGACAAGAAAATCTGGACAAGAAACTCTGGACAACAAACTCTGGACAAGAAACTCTGTACAAGAAACTCTGGACAAGAAACTCTGGACAACAAACTCTGGACAAGAAACTCTGGACAACAAACTCTGGACAAGAAAGTCTGGACAAGAAACTCTGGACAAGAAAGTCTGGACAACAAACTCTGGACAAGAAAATCTGGACAAGAAAATCTGGACAAGAAAATCTGGACAAGAAAACTCTGGACAACAAACTCTGTACAAGAAACTCTGAACAAGAAACTCTGGACAAGAAACTCTGGACAACAAACTCTGGACAAGAAAGTCTGGACAAGAAACTCTGGACAAGAAACTCTGGCCAAGAAAATCTGGACAGGATACTCTGGACAAGAAAACTCTGGACAACAAACTCTGGACAAGAAACTCTGGACAAGAAACTCTGGACAAGAAAGTCTGGACAAGAAACTCTGGACAAGAAACTCCGGACAAGAAAATCTGGACAAGAAAATCTGGACAAGAAAATCTGGACTAGAAACTCTGGACAAAAAACTCTGGACAAGAAACTCTGGACAAGAAAACTCTGGACAAGAAAATCTGGATAAGAAAGTCTGGACAACAAACTCTGGACAAGAAACTCTGTACAAGAAACTCTGAACAAAAAACTCCGGACAAGAAAATCTGGACAAGAAAATCTGGACAAGAAAATCTGGACAAGAAAATCTGGACAAGAAAATCTGGACAAGAAACTCTGGACAAGAAACTCTGGACAAGAAACTCTGGACAAGAAAACTCTGGACAACAAACTCTGGACAAGAAAATCTGGACAAGAAAATCTGGACAAGAAAATCTGGACAAGAAAACTCTGGACAAGAAAACTCTGGACAACAAACTCTGTACAAGAAACTCTGAACAAGAAAATCTGGACAAGAAACTCTGGACAACAAACTCTGGACAAGAAAGTCTGGACAAGAAACTCTGGACAAGAAACTCTGGACAAGAAAATCTGGACTAGAAAATCTGGACAAGAAAATTCTAGACAACAAACTCTGGACAAGAAACTCTGTACAAGAAACTCTGGACAACAAACTCTGGACAAGAAACTCTGGACAAGAAAATCTGGACAAGAAAATCTGGACAAGAAACCCTGGACAAGAAAATCTGGACAAGAAACTCTGGAAAAGAAAACTCTGGACAACAAACTCTGGACAAGAAAATCTGGACAAGAAACTCTGGACAAGAAAATCTGGACAAGAAAATTCTGGACAACAAACTCTGTACAAGAAAATCTGGACAAGAAAATCTGGACCAGAAAATCTATGCAAGAAACTCTGGACAAGAAAATCTGGGCAAGGAACTCTGGGCAAGAAACTCTGGACAAGAAACTCTGGACAAGATACTCTGGACAAGAAACTCTGGACAAGAAACTCTGGACAAGAAACTCTGGACAAGATACTCCGGACAAAAAACTCTGGGCAAGAAACTCTGGACAAGAAACTCTGAACAAGAGACTCTGGCAAGAAAATCTGGACCAGAAAATCTATTCAAGAAACTCTGGACAAGAAAATCTGGACAAGAAAATCTGGACAAGAAAATCTGGACTAGAAAATCTGGACAAGAAAATTCTAGACAACAAACTCTGGACAAGAAACTCTGTACAAGAAACTCTGGACAACAAACTCTGGACAAGAAAGTCTGGACAACAAACTCTGGACAAGAAACCCTGGACAACAAACTCTGGACAAGAAACTCTGGACAAAAAACTCTGGACAAGAAAATCTGGACAAGAAAATCTGGACAAGAAAATCTGGACAAGAAACTCTGGACAAGAAAATGTGGACAAGAAACTCTGGACAAGAAACTCTGGACAAGAAACTCTGGACAAGAAAACTCTGGACAACAAACTCTGGACAAGAAAATCTGGACAAGAAAATCTGGACAAGAAAACTCTGGACAACAAACTCTGGACAAGAAAATCTGAACAAGAAACTCCGGACAAGAAACTCTGGACAACAAACTCTGGACAAGAAAATCTGGACAAGAAAATCTGGACCAGAAAGTCTATGCAAGAAACTCTGGACAAGAAAATCTGGGCAAGGAACTCTGGGCAAGAAACTCTGGACAAGTAACTCTGAACAAGAAACTCTGGACAAAAAACTCTGGACAAGAAACTCTGGACCAGATACTCTGGACAAAAAACTCTGGGCAAGAAACTCTGGACAAGAAACTCTGAAAAAGAGACTCTGGCAAGAAAATCTGGGCCAGAAAATCTATTCAAGAAACTCTGGACAAGAAAATCTGGACAAGAAAATCTGGACAAGAAAATCTGGACTAGAAAATCTGGACAAGAAAATTCTAGACAACAAACTCTGGACAAGAAACTCTGTACAAGAAACTCTGGACAAGAAAATCTGGACAAGAAAATCTGGACAAGAAACTCTGGACAAGAAAATCTGGACAAGAAAATCTGGACAAGAAAACTCTGGACAACCAACTCTGGACAAGAAAATCTGGACAAGAAAATCTGGACAAGAAAACTCCGGACAACAAACTCTGTACAAGAAACTCTGAACAAGAAACTCTGGACAAGAAACTCTGGACAACAAACTCTGGACAAGAAAGTCTGGACAAGAAACTCTGGACAAGAAACTCTGGACAAGAAAATCTGGACAGGATACTCTGGACAAGAAAACTCTGGACAACAAACTCTGGACAAGAAACTCTGGACAACAAACTCTGGACAAGAAAGTCTGGACAAGAAACTCTGGACAAGAAACTCCGGACAAGAAAATCTGGACAAGAAAATCTGGACAAGAAAATCTGGACTAGAAACTCTGGACAAAAAACTCTGGACAAGAAACTCTGGACAAGAAAACTCTGGACAAGAAAATCTGGATAAAAAAGTCTGGACAACAAACTCTGGACAAGAAACTCTGTACAAGAAACTCTGAACAAAAAACTCCGGACAAGAAAATCTGGACAAGAAAATCTGGACAAGAAAATCTGGACAAGAAAATCTGGACAAGAAACTCTGGACAAGAAAATCTGGACAAGAAACTCTGGACAAGAAAACTCTGGACAACAAACTCTGGACAAGAAAATCTGGCCAAGAAAATCTGGACAAGAAAACTCTGGACAACAAACTCTGTACAAGAAACTCTGAACAAGAAACTCTGGACAAGAAACTCTGGACAACAAACTCTGGACAAGAAACTCTGTACAAGAAACTCTGAACAAAAAACTCCGGACAAGAAAATCTGGACAAGAAAATCTGGACAAGAAAATCTGGACAAGAAACTCTGGACAAGAAAATCTGGACAAGAAACTCTGGACAAGAAAACTCTGGACAACAAACTCTGGACAAGAAAATCTGGACAAGAAAATCTGGACAAGAAAACTCTGGACAACAAACTCTGTACAAGAAACTCTGAACAAGAAACTCCGGACAAGAAACTCTGGACAACAAACTCTGGACAAGAAAATCTGGACAAGAAAATCTGGACCAGAAAGTCTATGCAAGAAACTCTGGACAAGAAAATCTGGGCAAGGAACTCTGGGCAAGAAACTCTGGACAAGTAACTCTGAACAAGAAACTCTGGACATAAAACTCTGGACAAGAAACTCTGGACCAGATACTCTGGACAAAAAACTCTGGGCAAGAAACTCTGGACAAGAAACTCTGAAAAAGAGACTCTGGCAAGAAAATCTGGGCCAGAAAATCTATTCAAGAAACTCTGGACAAGAAAATCTGGACAAGAAAATCTGGACAAGAAAATCTGGACTAGAAAATCTGGACAAGAAAATTCTAGACAACAAACTCTGGACAAGAAACTCTGTACAAGAAACTCTGGACAAGAAAATCTGGACAAGAAAATCTGGACAAGAAACTCTGGACAAGAAAATCTGGACAAGAAAATCTGGACAAGAAAACTCTGGACAACAAACTCTGGACAAGAAAATCTGGACAAGAAAATCTGGACAAGAAAACTCTGGACAACAAACTCTGTACAAGAAACTCTGAACAAGAAACTCTGGACAAGAAACTCTGGACAAGAAACTCTGGACAAGAAACTCTGGACAAGAAAATCTGGACAGGATACTCTGGACAAGAAAACTCTGGACAACAAACTCTGGACAAGAAACTCTGGACAACAAACTCTGGACAAGAAAGTCTGGACAAGAAACTCTGGACAAGAAACTCTGGACAAGAAAATCTGGACAAGAAAATCTGGACAAGAAAATCTGGACTAGAAACTCTGGACAAAAAACTCTGGACAAGAAACTCTGGACAAGAAAACTCTGGACAAGAAAATCTGGATAAGAAAGTCTGGACAACAAACTCTGGACAAGAAACTCTGTACAAGAAACTCTGAACAAAAAACTCCGGACAAGAAAATCTGGACAAGAAAATCTGGACAAGAAAATCTGGACAAGAAAATCTGGACAAGAAACTCTGGACAAGAAAATCTGGACAAGAAACTCTGGACAAGAAAACTCTGGACAACAAACTCTGGACAAGAAAATCTGGCCAAGAAAATCTGGACAAGAAAACTCTGGACAACAAACTCTGTACAAGAAACTCTGAACAAGAAACTCTGGACAAGAAACTCTGGACAACAAACTCTGGACAACAAAATCTGGACAAGAAAATCTGGACCAGAAAATCTATGCAAGAAACTCTGGACAAGAAAATCTGGGCAAGGAACTCTGGGCAAGAAACTCTGGACAAGTAACTCTGAACAAGAAACTCTGGACAAGAAACTCTGGACAACAAACTCTGGACAACAAAATCTGGACAAGAAAATCTGGACAAGAAAATCTGGACAAGAAAATCTGGACAAGAAAATTCTGGACAACAAACTCTGTACAAGAAACTCTGAACAAGAAAATCTGGACCAGAAAATCTATGCAAGAAACTCTGGACAAGAAAATCTGGGCAAGGAACTCTGGGCAAGAAACTCTGGACAAGAAACTCTGGACAAGATACTCTGGACAAGAAACTCTGGACAAGAAACTCTGGACAAGAAACTCAGGACAAGATACTCCGGACAAAAAACTCTGGGCAAGAAACTCTGGACAAGAAACTCTGAACAAGAGACTCTGGCAAGAAAATCTGGACCAGAAAATCTATTCAAGAAACTCTGGACAAGAAAATCTGGACAAGAAAATCTGGACAAGAAAATCTGGACTAGAAAATCTGGACAAGAAAATTCTAGACAACAAACTCTGGACAAGAAACTCTGTACAAGAAACTCTGGACAACAAACTCTGGACAAGAAAGTCTGGACAAGAAAGTCTGGACAAGAAACTCTGGACAAGAAACTCTGGACAACAAACTCTGGACAAGAAAGTCTGGACAAGAAACTCTGGACAAGAAAATCTGGACAAGAAAATCTGGACAAGAAAATCTGGACAAGAAACTCTGGACAAGAAAATGTGGACAAGAAACTCTGGACAAGAAACTCTGGACAAGAAACTCTGGACAAGAAAACTCTGGACAACAAACTCTGGACAAGAAAATCTGGACAAGAAAATCTGGACAAGAAAACTCTCTACAACAAACTCTGTACAAGAAACTCTGAACAAGAAACTCCGGACAAGAAACTCTGGACAACAAACTCTGGACAAGAAAATCTGGACAAGAAAATCTGGACCAGAAAGTCTATGCAAGAAACTCTGGACAAGAAAATCTGGGCAAGGAACTCTGGGCAAGAAACTCTGGACAAGTAACTCTGAACAAGAAACTCTGGACATAAAACTCTGGACAAGAAACTCTGGACCAGATACTCTGGACAAAAAACTCTGGGCAAGAAACTCTGGACAAGAAACTCTGAAAAAGAGACTCTGGCAAGAAAATCTGGGCCAGAAAATCTATTCAAGAAACTCTGGACAAGAAAATCTGGACAAGAAAATCTGGACTAGAAAATCTGGACAAGAAAATTCTAGACAACAAACTCTGGACAAGAAACTCTGTACAAGAAACTCTGGACAAGAAAATCTGGACAAGAAAATCTGGACAAGAAACTCTGGACAAGAAAATCTGGACAAGAAAATCTGGACAAGAAAACTCTGGACAACAAACTCTGGACAAGAAAATCTGGACAAGAAAATCTGGACAAGAAACTCTGGACAAGAAAACTCTGGACAACAAACTCTGGACAAGAAAATCTGGACAAGAAACTCTGGACAAGAAAATCTGGACAAGAAACTCTGGACAAGAAAACTCTGGACAACAAACTCTGGACAAGAAAATCTGGACAAGAAATTCTGGACAAAAAACTCTGGACAAGAAACTCTGAACAAAAAACTCTGGGCAAGAAACTCTGGACAAGTAACTCTGAACAAGAAACTCTGGACATAAAACTCTGGACAAGAAACTCTGGACAAGAAACTCTGAAAAAGAGACTCTGGCAAGAAAATCTGGGCCAGAAAATCTATTCAAGAAACTCTGGACAAGAAAATCTGGGCAAGAAAATCTGGACAAGAAAATCTGGACTAGAAAATCTGGACAAGAAAATTCTAGACAACAAACTCTGGACAAGAAACTCTGTACAAGAAACTCTGGACAAGAAAATCTGGACAAGAAAATCTGGACAAGAAACTCTGGACAAGAAAATCTGGACAAGAAAATCTGGACAAGAAAACTCTGGACAACCAACTCTGGACAAGAAAATCTGGACAAGAAAATCTGGACAAGAAAACTCCGGACAACAAACTCTGTACAAGAAACTCTGAACAAGAAACTCTGGACAAGAAACTCTGGACAACAAACTCTGGACAAGAAAGTCTGGACAAGAAACTCTGGACAAGAAACTCTGGACAAGAAAATCTGGACAGGATACTCTGGACAAGAAAACTCTGGACAACAAACTCTGGACAAGAAACTCTGGACAACAAACTCTGGACAAGAAAGTCTGGACAAGAAACTCTGGACAAGAAACTCCGGACAAGAAAATCTGGACAAGAAAATCTGGACAAGAAAATCTGGACTAGAAACTCTGGACAAAAAACTCTGGACAAGAAACTCTGGACAAGAAAACTCTGGACAAGAAAATCTGGATAAAAAAGTCTGGACAACAAACTCTGGACAAGAAACTCTGTACAAGAAACTCTGAACAAAAAACTCCGGACAAGAAAATCTGGACAAGAAAATCTGGACAAGAAAATCTGGACAAGAAAATCTGGACAAGAAACTCTGGACAAGAAAATCTGGACAAGAAACTCTGGACAAGAAAACTCTGGACAACAAACTCTGGACAAGAAAATCTGGCCAAGAAAATCTGGACAAGAAAACTCTGGACAACAAACTCTGTACAAGAAACTCTGAACAAGAAACTCTGGACAAGAAACTCTGGACAACAAACTCTGGACAAGAAACTCTGTACAAGAAACTCTGAACAAAAAACTCCGGACAAGAAAATCTGGACAAGAAAATCTGGACAAGAAAATCTGGACAAGAAAATCTGGACAAGAAACTCTGGACAAGAAAATCTGGACAAGAAACTCTGGACAAGAAAACTCTGGACAACAAACTCTGGACAAGAAAATCTGGCCAAGAAAATCTGGACAAGAAAACTCTGGACAACAAACTCTGTACAAGAAACTCTGAACAAGAAACTCCGGACAAGAAACTCTGGACAACAAACTCTGGACAAGAAAATCTGGACAAGAAAATCTGGACCAGAAAGTCTATGCAAGAAACTCTGGACAAGAAAATCTGGGCAAGGAACTCTGGGCAAGAAACTCTGGACAAGTAACTCTGAACAAGAAACTCTGGACATAAAACTCTGGACAAGAAACTCTGGACCAGATACTCTGGACAAAAAACTCTGGGCAAGAAACTCTGGACAAGAAACTCTGAAAAAGAGACTCTGGCAAGAAAATCTGGGCCAGAAAATCTATTCAAGAAACTCTGGACAAGAAAATCTGGACAAGAAAATCTGGACAAGAAAATCTGGACTAGAAAATCTGGACAAGAAAATTCTAGACAACAAACTCTGGACAAGAAACTCTGTACAAGAAACTCTGGACAAGAAAATCTGGACAAGAAAATCTGGACAAGAAACTCTGGACAAGAAAATCTGGACAAGAAAATCTGGACAAGAAAACTCTGGACAACAAACTCTGGACAAGAAAATCTGGACAAGAAAATCTGGACAAGAAAACTCTGGACAACAAACTCTGTACAAGAAACTCTGAACAAGAAACTCTGGACAAGAAACTCTGGACAAGAAACTCTGGACAAGAAACTCTGGACAAGAAAATCTGGACAGGATACTCTGGACAAGAAAACTCTGGACAACAAACTCTGGACAAGAAACTCTGGACAACAAACTCTGGACAAGAAAGTCTGGACAAGAAACTCTGGACAAGAAACTCCGGACAAGAAAATCTGGACAAGAAAATCTGGACAAGAAAATCTGGACTAGAAACTCTGGACAAAAAACTCTGGACAAGAAACTCTGGACAAGAAAACTCTGGACAAGAAAATCTGGATAAGAAAGTCTGGACAACAAACTCTGGACAAGAAACTCTGTACAAGAAACTCTGAACAAAAAACTCCGGACAAGAAAATCTGGACAAGAAAATCTGGACAAGAAAATCTGGACAAGAAAATCTGGACAAGAAACTCTGGACAAGAAAATCTGGACAAGAAACTCTGGACAAGAAAACTCTGGACAACAAACTCTGGACAAGAAAATCTGGCCAAGAAAATCTGGACAAGAAAACTCTGGACAACAAACTCTGTACAAGAAACTCTGAACAAGAAACTCTGGACAAGAAACTCTGGACAACAAACTCTGGACAACAAAATCTGGACAAGAAAATCTGGACCAGAAAATCTATGCAAGAAACTCTGGACAAGAAAATCTGGGCAAGGAACTCTGGGCAAGAAACTCTGGACAAGTAACTCTGAACAAGAAACTCTGGACAAGAAACTCTGGACAACAAACTCTGGACAAGAAAATCTGGACAAGAAAATCTGGACAAGAAAATCTGGACAAGAAAATCTGGACAAGAAAATTCTGGACAACAAACTCTGTACAAGAAACTCTGAACAAGAAAATCTGGACCAGAAAATCTATGCAAGAAACTCTGGACAAGAAAATCTGGGCAAGGAACTCTGGGCAAGAAACTCTGGACAAGAAACTCTGGACAAGATACTCTGGACAAGAAACTCTGGACAAGAAACTCTGGACAAGAAACTCAGGACAAGATACTCCGGACAAAAAACTCTGGGCAAGAAACTCTGGACAAGAAACTCTGAACAAGAGACTCTGGCAAGAAAATCTGGACCAGAAAATCTATTCAAGAAACTCTGGACAAGAAAATCTGGACAAGAAAATCTGGACAAGAAAATCTGGACTAGAAAATCTGGACAAGAAAATTCTAGACAACAAACTCTGGACAAGAAACTCTGTACAAGAAACTCTGGACAACAAACTCTGGACAAGAAAGTCTGGACAAGAAACTCTGGACAAGAAACTCTGGACAAGAAACTCTGGACAACAAACTCTGGACAAGAAAGTCTGGACAAGAAACTCTGGACAAGAAAATCTGGACAAGAAAATCTGGACAAGAAAATCTGGACAAGAAACTCTGGACAAGAAAATGTGGACAAGAAACTCTGGACAAGAAACTCTGGACAAGAAACTCTGGACAAGAAAACTCTGGACAACAAACTCTGGACAAGAAAATCTGGACAAGAAAATCTGGACAAGAAAACTCTGGACAACAAACTCTGTACAAGAAACTCTGAACAAGAAACTCCGGACAAGAAACTCTGGACAACAAACTCTGGACAAGAAAATCTGGACAAGAAAATCTGGACCAGAAAGTCTATGCAAGAAACTCTGGACAAGAAAATCTGGGCAAGGAACTCTGGGCAAGAAACTCTGGACAAGTAACTCTGAACAAGAAACTCTGGACATAAAACTCTGGACAAGAAACTCTGGACCAGATACTCTGGACAAAAAACTCTGGGCAAGAAACTCTGGACAAGAAACTCTGAAAAAGAGACTCTGGCAAGAAAATCTGGGCCAGAAAATCTATTCAAGAAACTCTGGACAAGAAAATCTGGACAAGAAAATCTGGACTAGAAAATCTGGACAAGAAAATTCTAGACAACAAACTCTGGACAAGAAACTCTGTACAAGAAACTCTGGACAAGAAAATCTGGACAAGAAAATCTGGACAAGAAACTCTGGACAAGAAAATCTGGACAAGAAAATCTGGACAAGAAAACTCTGGACAACAAACTCTGGACAAGAAAATCTGGACAAGAAAATCTGGACAAGAAACTCTGGACAAGAAAACTCTGGACAACAAACTCTGGACAAGAAAATCTGGACAAGAAACTCTGGACAAGAAAATCTGGACAAGAAACTCTGGACAAGAAAACTCTGGACAACAAACTCTGGACAAGAAAATCTGGACAAGAAATTCTGGACAAAAAACTCTGGACAAGAAACTCTGAACAAGACAATCTGGAGAACAAACTCTGGACAACAAATTCCGGACAAAAAACTCTGGACAAGAAAATCTGGACAAGAAACTCTGGACAAGAAAATCTGGACAAGAAACTCTGGACAAGAAAACTCTGGACAACAAACTCTGGACAAGAAAATCTGGACAAGAAACTCTGGACAAGAAAATCTGGACAAGAAAATCTGGACAAGAAAATCTGGACAAGAAACTCTGGACAAGAAAATGTGGACAAGAAACTCTGGACAAGAAACTCTGGACAAGAAACTCTGGACAAGAAAACTCTGGACAACAAACTCTGGACAAGAAAATCTGGACAAGAAAATCTGGACAAGAAAACTCTGGACAACAAACCCTGTACAAGAAACTCTGAACAAGAAACTCCGGACAAGAAACTCTGGACAACAAACTCTGGACAAGAAAATCTGGACAAGAAAATCTGGACCAGAAAGTCTATGCAAGAAACTCTGGACAAGAAAATCTGGGCAAGGAACTCTGGGCAAGAAACTCTGGACAAGTAACTCTGAACAAGAAACTCTGGACATAAAACTCTGGACAAGAAACTCTGGACCAGATACTCTGGACAAAAAACTCTGGGCAAGAAACTCTGGACAAGAAACTCTGAAAAAGAGACTCTGGCAAGAAAATCTGGGCCAGAAAATCTATTCAAGAAACTCTGGACAAGAAAATCTGGACAAGAAAATCTGGACTAGAAAATCTGGACAAGAAAATTCTAGACAACAAACTCTGGACAAGAAACTCTGTACAAGAAACTCTGGACAAGAAAATCTGGACAAGAAAATCTGGACAAGAAACTCTGGACAAGAAAATCTGGACAAGAAAATCTGGACAAGAAAACTCTGGACAACAAACTCTGGACAAGAAAATCTGGACAAGAAAATCTGGACAAGAAACTCTGGACAAGAAAACTCTGGACAACAAACTCTGGACAAGAAAATCTGGACAAGAAACTCTGGACAAGAAAATCTGGACAAGAAACTCTGGACAAGAAAACTCTGGACAACAAACTCCGGACAAGAAACTCTGGACAAGAAACTCTGGACAAGATACTCTGGACAACAAACTCTGGACAAAAAACTCTGGACAAGAAATTCTGGCAAGAAAATCTGGACCAGAAAATCTATGCAAGAAACTCTGGACAAGAAAATCTGGGCAAGGAACTCTGGGCAAGAAACTCTGCACAAGAAACTCTGGACAAGAAACTCTCGACAAGAAACTCTGGACAAGAAACTCTGGACAAGAAACTCTGGACAAGATACTCTGAACAAAAAACTCTGGGCAAGAAACTCTGGACAAGAAACTCTGGACAAGATACTCTGGACAAAAAACTCTGGACAACAAACTCTGGACAAAAAACTCTGGACAAGAAGCTCTGGACAAGAAACTCTGGACAAGAAATTCTGGACAAGAAACTCTGGGCAAGAAACTCTGGACAAGAAACTCTGGACAAGAAAATCTGGAGAAGAAACTCTGGACAACAAATTCCGGACAAAAAACTCTGGACAAGAAACTCTGGACAAGAAACTCTTGTTGCGTGAGCCCGGGGGTGGTTTTTAGAACCTGAAAAAAAAAAGTAAGTAAGTAAGGAGTAAATTCCAACAATAAATAGAGACGCCACGGGAGTTGCACCCAGGGAATCGCACAGCACTTACCTGCAGGATCCCACAAACTGCAAAATTTTTGTTTCCCTTTTGTGTATTGTTTTCCTTTTTTTGTTTTCCGTTTTTTGTTTTCCTTTTTTTGTTTTCCTTTTTTTTTTTATTATAATTTTTGTGTTTTTATTTTTTCCTTGGATGTTTCTGGAGACTGTGGTCTCATTGAGAATTGCAATAATAAAGTGATTGACAAAAGTTTGACAGTTCGCCGAGGTGGGGGATGTTTCCTTTGTAGGCCACACAAGCTTACGGCTAATTGTTCGCTATAAAATATTTAGATGAGCCTGCGATAACGTAACCCGAGGCAACAACCAAGGCTGCAAGTTAAAGCGAATAGCTTACAGATCAATCGAAAGGGCAGAATTAGGTTTAGACCGAGGATTTTATTTTACAAGTTAGATTACAAAGACTGATTAGATGTAGGCCTATTTATTCTTTAGTAATAGTTATATTAATCGGACGCAATGGTACTTGACGATGTAGGTAGTGAGAGGGGTGGTCAAGTGGGAACATGCCATTCAGCCAGAGAAGGTCTGCAGGATGAGAGAATTTCCCAATAAGCCTGGGAAATTTTCTCATTTTTTGCCAACCAAAGCTCAGCACCACGGTATAAAAAGGGCCAACGGTGGCGGGCGGACTTTTTTTTGGCGTTCAAGAGTACACGGCGCACAAGTCAAGGGTGCTTAATATATTTTCGTATATATATATATATAAATATAGTTACATGTATACGCGCCTGAAGAAGAGTGGAACGAAGGGGACTTGCACGAAAGATACTACCTTTTTTTTGAAAGAAGGAAGGGTGTTGGCAACGCCCGTTGCCGTAGAAACCCAGCGAAGGGAAATTTGACAGTCGACTTTCGGTTGGTCCTTTTATTTGAATTGATTCCATTTTTGACCAGCCAACTGAGCAGACCACTAATTTTGTAACCCTATTTACTTTGTTTTTAAAACCAAAATTGGAGTTTTTAAATAAATTATAATTGTTGACAAAAGTGGTTTTTGTTGTATTTACAATAACAGTCGACTTTCGGTTGGTCCTTTTATTTGAATTGATCCCATTTTTGACCAGCCAACTGAGCAGACCACTAATTTTGTAACCCTATTTACTTTGTTTTTAAAACCAAAATTGGAGTTTTTAAATAAATTATAATTGTTGACAAGTTGTAAAAGTACCAACCGAAAGTCGACTGTCAAATTTCCCTTCGCTGGGCTTCTACGGCAACGGGCGTTGCCAACAGAAGGGCGAATAAGCGCAGGTGAAGGTTTATATTTTTCTATTGCCTTAGTGAAAATAATAAAATCTACATCCATGTCCGAACAGGAAAGGGTGGAGGGAAACCAATATTTTGGCTTTTCCTGCCTTATTCAGGCCGCCGGAATCAACCGGAATTTAGTGGCTTAACGTAGTTTTGCGCAGAAGCAGATAGGATCAAATACGTGACCGATTTGACCGCAGAAAAAGAAAAAGAACCGGTACATCAGGAGATTGCAAGTGCAGTACCCAGAACATCTTCCGAGGGTACGTTCCCCGTTCGTTAACGGATCATCATCAAACCCCCCCTTCATGACCCATCATGGGGGATAAAAAAATAAAAGTGAAGTGAAATAATTAAAAGAAAAAAAAATCGAAAAGAAACCAAAATCGTGAATCAAAAACAAAAATAAGTGATTTTACGAAAATTTCCCCCCCTAATGAATTTCCCTTTCATCGCCATATAATTCGTAGATTTTCTTTTTATAATATATATCACCCTTTTTACTCACACTTCACTGAAGTGTAGTTTTTCTTTGTTTATGTTGAAGTACATTATGAACTTAGTGAACTTAAATTATTATTATAATGTTATTAAATTGCAAGTGAATTACAATTTAATGCAATACTAGTATTGGCTGCCAGGGCCTTTAACTAGTTGGTTTTTCATTGTAGGTTGTTAAATGAGTTTTGCGATGTTGAGGTTATCGATGTTTTCCCTGTTTACATGTGTGAGGAGATATGTAAGGCTATGGTTGGAAAATTTTTTGGTTGTGGTTATAACTTTTTTGCAGGTGAGAAAATGAGATATTGTGAGTGTGAGGTTTTGATCACAGAGGTGACAGATAGGGGGTAATTCCTTGTGGAAAAGGTGTTTGTGGGTGATATAACTATGTCCAAGTCGAAGTCGGGTGTAGATTTGGATCTGCTTTTGGGAGATGTTATTGGGATAGATTGGTTTAATGCCGTCGGGGTTGAGCTGTTTGTAGGTGTGATTGTAGGATGACCAGGAGGTTTTCCTATTATGTTTCCAGTTATTGTGAATGAGTTTATTAATATCTGTTTTACTGTATTGGTAGAACATTTTGAGTGGCTGTTTTGTTGCTGTTTTTGCTTCCAGATCTGCGGCTTCGTTGCCTTTGATGCCGATATGACCGGGAATCCAGGCGATTTTTAGATTGTCACTGCTGCAGATAAGGAGGTCACGGATAGAATTAATAATTGCTATTGGGGATGTAATGTTCTTAATGGCTGAGATTGCTGATTGGCTATCTGAGAAGATTATGGTTTTTTTTGTTTTGCTGAGTTTTATGGCTTGGAGAATGGCGAAAGCTTCTGCAGTGAATATTGATGTATAGTGCGGAAGAAGGCCTTTCGAGAGTACTAAGGTACTTTCGTTGACCACGGCAAATGAGGTGAAGGTGTCGATTTTAGAGGCATCTGTAAACAAAAAGTTCCAGCCAAGTGATTTGTATTTGTCGGAGATGCTTGAATAGAGGGCTTTGAAGATGAGATCGTTGGTTTGGGATTTGGTGTAGCTACAGAGGTCTGTGATTAGTTGGCGGCTGCAAAGCTCCCATGGAGGTTGGCTATTGCTTTTGGGGTTTTGGATGGATATGGGAATATTTAGGTCTCTTGCTGGGGCTATGACGTTGAATATGGTTGATTGGATTTTCGGAGGTCGAATACGATTTACGGTCTTTGTTATAGTTTTGTGGATAGCAGATGGGTATTTGGAGCTTATTTTGTGAATGATCGAAGAGGTGAGGTTCCCAAATCTTTCTGCAAGACTAGGGAGTCCTGCTTCGGTCAGAATGTTTTTGATGGGTGTAGAGCGGAGAGCTCTCATGCTTGTTCGGATGGCGGCGTGATAGGGTGTGGCTAACAGTTGTATGCACGATTTGGAGCATTTTCCATAGATAGGAAGTCCATAGTCTATTTTTGAAAGTACGATGGATTTTGTTAAATGAATGAGGGAGTTTATATTAGATCTGCTATTTTTCGCCGATAGATATTTTATAATATTAACTCTGGCTGTGAGGCTTTTTTTTTTTTTTATATAAAGGCAGTGGTTTCGGAAATCAAACCTTGAATTGAAGACTAGCCCAAGAATTTTTAGGCAGTTTGTGTTCTGTATTTGGGTATTGTTTATGCAGAGTTCTATTGTTTTGGATTGGATTTGGAGAGCGAAATGGATGCACCTGAGTAATCGCACCATTCTTGGAGGGCAAGGATGATGCGGGTGAACGTATTACTGACTTCAAGAAGGTCTTTGGATTTGGAAAAAATGAAAAGATCGTCCGCGTAGAGCGAGTGGTCTATGGATGGAAGGATGTCTATTGTTTTACTTATTTCGTTGAAGGCTATAAGGAATAGGACTACCGAGAGGGATGATCCTTGTGGAATACCGTTTTTTAGTTGGTGTGGATTGGAATGGGTGTTGGAGACCTTGACTCGAAAGTGTCTGTTACACAAAAAAGATTTGATGAAAGTGAAGATTTTCGGACCAATTTTCCATTTTATGAGTTGGTTTAGTATGACGTGCATACCTATTCTATCGAACGCCTTATCGAAGTCTAAGCTTAGAACAGACGCGTGGTTTCTCTCTGACAGCGTCGAGGAGATGAAGTGGTCAATTTGAAGGAGCGTATCAAGGGTAGATGTTCCTCTTCTGAAAGCGGCTTGTCGGTTGTCTAATAGTTTGTCTTTCGAGAGAAACCAGAAAAGACGTTTGGCGATAATTTTTTCAAGGATTTTGCTTGTGCAGGGAAGGAGAGAGATTGGGCGGTATCCCGTAGTAGAGGAAGGATTATTGTTGGGTTTAGGTATCGGAATGATGGTTGCAACTTTGAAAGAATGTGGGATGGTTCCTGAAATAAAAATGTTATTGAAAAGCGACAATAGTCGTTTTTTCAAAACTGGGGGGGAATTTTTTAGCATAGCGTATGAGATACGATCGAAACCTGGTGTTTTGCCCTTTGCAGTGTTTAAGCACGATATGAGTTCGATCATTTTTATTTTAGTTTCTATTGTCGTAGCTGTAGGAGAGGGATTGAAGGAGGAATGGGTGGCGTTGATTGTATTGTATTGTATTGTATTGTATTTATTAGTATAAGTATACTTTTTTTAAAAAACTATAACAAAATATATATATTTACATTATAATAACTAAGCAAAGAAAAAAGAAAAATTCAAATAATATTTATATACATTTTGCTTAGGTTATTAATTTATGTATGAGGATCTTTTATAAACTGAACGCATCTCCTACTAAAATGTCTTAGGTTGGTTTCATTTTTAATGTCCGCAGGGAGGTTATTGAACAGCTGTATTCCTTTGTATAAGAGAGTGTTTTTTGATGCCTCGGTTTCTTGTCGCTGTATCCTTAGATCGTCGTTGTTTCGAAGTCCGTATGGTTGTGTCTCTGCTATTCTTCCTATCCCTTGTGTTAAATATTGTGGCGCTTTAAAGTGTTCAGTTCCAGTCTTCCTTGTATGTCCATCCATTTCAGTGCATGAAGCATTGCTCTTATAGGTGTGTACCTGTTGCATCTAAGTATTGTACGCATTCCCCTATTTTGTAGCCTTTGCAAACGTTCTTTTTGCCCTTGCGAACAGCATGTATACAGTATAGTTGAGCAGTATTCAAAATGTGGCTGTACTATTGCTTTGAACACATTTACTGACGTTAGGTAGTCCATTTTCTTACGTAGTCGCGATAGGAACCCAATATTTTTAGCAATTTTATTGCATATATAATCTATGTGTTGAGAGAATTTTAGTTTTTTGTCAATAATAACACCCAGGTATTTTATGTTGCAGACATTTTCAATGGTCTTGTTATTAATCTGGATACAGTCCTCATTATCTGTGTTAATTGTCATTACTTTTGTCTTTGTCTCATTTAACTTTAGCTTATTCATTTCCAACCAGGTATTTATTCCTTTAATGTCATTTAGTAGTAGTTTCGTTCTACAGTCATTAACACTTTTTCCTTCGGCGTATATTAAGGTGTCATCTGCGTACAGTACGATTTTACTTTCCCGTATTACTTTCGGCATATCATTTATGTATAATATAAATAGGAGTGCTCCAAGTATAGATCCTTGAGGGACTCCAGTTTCGACCACTATTTCGCCTGATGAAAATCCATTGAAGCTCGTCCTTTGTGTTCTTTTTGTTAGAAATGATTTGAACCATCGTAATTCCTTGTCTTTAATTCCATAAAGGGACATTTTTTCCAAAAGAATGTTTCTGTCGATAGTCTCAAAAGCTCTATTGAAGTCCAGGAAAAGAGCCATTATTTTGTTTTGTCTTCCGATGGTTTTCCATTCACATATTACATGACATAACATCTACCCTTGATACGCTCCTTCAAATTGACCACTTCATCTCCTCGACGCTGTCAGAGAGAAACCACGCGTCTGTTCTAAGCTTAGACTTCGATAAGGCGTTCGATAGAATAGGTATGCACGTCATACTAAACCAACTCATAAAATGGATAAATGGTCCCAAAATCTTCACTTTCATCAAATCTTTTTTGTGTAACAGACACTTTCGAGTCAAGGTCTCCAACACCCATTACAATCCACACCAACTAAAAAACGGTATTCCACAAGGATCATCCCTCTCGGTAGTCCTATTCCTTATAGCCTTCAACGAAATAAGTAAAACAATAGACATCCTTCCATCCATAGACCACTCGCTCTACGCGGACGATCTTTTCATTTTTTCCAAATCCAAAGACCTTCTTGAAGTCAGTAATACGTTCACCCGCATCATCCTTGCCCTCCAAGAATGGTGCGATTACTCAGGTGCATCCATTTCGCTCTCCAAATCCAATCCAAAACAATAGAACTCTGCATAAACAATACCCAAATACAGAACACAAACTGCCTAAAAATTCTTGGGCTAGTCTTCAATTCAAGGTTTGATTTCCGAAACCACTGCCTTTATATAAAAAAAAAAGCCTCACAGCCAGAGTTAATATTATAAAATATCTATCGGCGAAAAATAGCAGATCTAATATAAACTCCCTCATTCATTTAACAAAATCCATCGTACTTTCAAAAATAGACTATGGACTTCCTATCTGTGGAAAATGCTCCAAATCGTGCATACAACTGTTAGCCACACCCTATCACGCCGCCATCCGAACAAGCATGAGAGCTCTCCGCTCTACACCCATCAAAAACATTCTGACCGAAGCAGGACTCCCTAGTCTTGCAGAACCTCACCTCTTCGATCATTCACAAAATAAGCTCCAAATACCCATCTGCTATCCACAAAACTATAACAAAGACCGTAAATCGTATTCGACCTCCGAAAATCCAATCAACCATATTCAACGTCATAGCCCCAGCAAGAGACCTAAATATTCCCATATCCATCCAAAACCCCAAAAGCAATAGCCAACCTCCATGGGAGCTTTGCAGCCGCCAACTAATCACAGACCTCTGTAGCTACACCAAATCCCAAACCAACGATCTCATCTTCAAAGCCCTCTATTCAAGCATCTCCGACAAATACAAATCACTTGGCTGGAACTTTTTGTTTACAGATGCCTCTAAAACCGACACCTTCACCTCATTTGCCGTGGTCAACGAAAGTACCTTAGTACTCTCGAAAGGCCTTCTTCCGCACTATACATCAATATTCACTGCAGAAGCTTTCGCCATTCTCCAAGCCATAAAACTCAGCAAAACAAAAAAAACCATAATCTTCTCAGATAGCCAATCAGCAATCTCAGCCATTAAGAACATTACATCCCCAATAGCAATTATTAATTCTATCCGTGACCTCCTCATCTGCAGCAGTGACAATCTAAAAATCGCCTGGATTCCCGGTCATATCGGCATCAAAGGCAACGAAGCCGCAGATCTGGAAGCAAAAACAGCAACAAAACAGCCACTCAAAATGTTCTACCAATACAGTAAAACAGATATTAATAAACTCATTCACAATAACTGGAAACATAATAGGAAAACCTCCTGGTCATCCTACAATCACACCTACAAACAGCTCAACCCCGACGGCATTAAACCAATCTATCCCAATAACATCTCCCAAAAGCAGATCCAAATCTACACCCGACTTCGACTTGGACATAGTTATATCACCCACAAACACCTCTTCCACAAGGAATTACCCCCTATCTGTCACCTCTGTGATCAAAACCTCACACTCACAATATCTCATTTTCTCACCTGCAAAAAAGTTATAACCACAACCAAAAAATTTTCCAACCATAGCCTTACATATCTCCTCACACATGTAAACAGGGAAAACATCGATAACCTCAACATCGCAAAACTCATTTAACAACCTACAATGAAAAACCAACTAGTTAAAGGCCCTGGCAGCCAATACTAGTATTGCATTAAATTGTAATTCACTTGCAATTTAATAACATTATAATAATAATTTAAGTTCACTAAGTTCATAATGTACTTCAACATAAACAAAGAAAAACTACACTTCAGTGAATTATATTGAGTAAAAAGGGTGATGTATATTATAAAAAGAAAATCTACGAATTATATGGCGATGAAAGGGAAATTCATTAGGGGGGGAAATTTTCGTAAAATCACTTATTTTTGTTTTTGATTCACGATTTTGGTTTCTTTTCGATTTTTTTTTCTTTTAATTATTTCACTTCACTTTTATTTTTTTATCCCCCATGATGGGTCATGAAGGGGGGGTTTGATGATGATCCGTTAACGAACGGGGAAGGTACCCTCGGAAGATGTTCTGGGTACGGCACTTGCAATCTCCTGATGTACCGGTTCTTTTTCGTTTTCTGCGGTCAAATCGGTCACGTATTTGATCCTATCTGCTTCTGCGCAAAACTACGTTAAGCCACTAAATTCCGGTTGATTCCGGCGGCCTGAATAAGGCAGGAAAAGCCAAAATATTGGTTTCCCTCCACCCTTTCCTGTTCGGACATGGATGTAGATTTTATTATTTTCACTAAGGCAATAGAAAAATATAAACCTTCACCTGCGCTTATTCGCCCTTCTGTTGGCAACGCCCGTTGCCGTAGAAGCCCAGCGAAGGGAAATTTGACAGTCGACTTTCGGTTGGTCCTTTTATTTGAATTGATCCCATTTTTGACCAGCCAACTGAGCAGACCACTAATTTTCTAACCCTATTTACTTTGTTTTTAAAACCAAAATTGGAGTTTTTAAATAAATTATAATTGTTGACAAAAGTGGTTTTTGTAAAATTTGTTAATTACAACAAAAACCACTTTTGTCAACAATTATAAGTGGTTTTTGTAAAATTTGTTAATTACAACAAAAACCACTTTTGTCAACAATTATAAGTGGTTTTTGTAAAATTTGTTAATTACAACAAAAACCACTTTTGTCAACAATTATAAGTGGTTTTTGTAAAATTTGTTAATTACAACAAAAACCACTTTTGTCAACAATTATAAGTGGTTTTTGTAAAATTTGTTAATTACAACAAAAACCACTTTTGTCAACAATTATAAGTGGTTTTTGTAAAATTTGTTAATTACAACAAAAACCACTTTTGTCAACAATTATAAGTGGTTTTTGTAAAATTTGTTAATTACAACAAAAACCACTTTTGTCAACAATTATAATTTATTTAAAAACTCCAATTTTGGTTTTAAAAACAAAGTAAATAGGGTTACAAAATTAGTGGTCTGCTCAGTTGGCTGGTCAAAAATGGGATCAATTCAAATAAAAGGACCAACCGAAAGTCGACTGTCAAATTTCCCTTCGCTGGGTTTCTACGGCAACGGGCGTTGCCAACACCCTTCCTTCTTTCAAAAAAAAGGTAGTATCTTTCGTGCCAGTCCCCTTCGTTCCACTCTTCTTCAGGCGCGTATACATGTAACTATATTTATATATATATATATATACGAAAATATATTAAGCACCCTTGACTTGTGGGCCGTGTACTCTTGAACGCCAAAAAAAAGTCCGCCCGCCACCGTTGGCCCTTTTTATACCGTGGTGCTGAGCTTTGGTTGGCAAAAAATGAGAAAATTTCCCAGGCTTATTGGGAAATTCTCTCATCCTGCAGACCTTCTCTGGCTGAATGGCATGTTCCCACTTGACCACCCCTCTCACTACCTACATCGTCAAGTACCATTGCGTCCGATTAATATAACTATTACTAAAAAATAAATAGGCCTACATCTAATCAGTCTTTGTAATCTAACTTGTAAAATAAAATCCTCGGTCTAAACCTAATTCTGCCCTTTCGATTGATCTGTAAGCTATTCGCTTTAACTTGCAGCCTTGGTTGTTGCCTCGGGTTACGTTATCGCAGGCTCATCTAAATATTTTATAGCGAACAATTAGCCGTAAGCTTGTGTGGCCTACAAAGGAAACATCCCCCACCTCGGCGAACTGTCAAACTTTTGTCAATCACTTTATTATTGCAATTCTCAATGAGACCACAGTCTCCAGAAACATCCAAGGAAAAAATAAAAACACAAAAATTATAATAAAAAAAAAAAAGGAAAACAAAAAAAGGAAAACAAAAAAAGGAAAACAAAAAAAGGAAAACAATACACGAAAGGGAAACAAAAATTTTGCAGTTTGTGGGATCCTGCAGGTAAGTGCTGTGCGATTCCCTGGGTGCAACTCCCGTGGCGTCTCTATTTATTGTTGGAATTTACTCCTTACTTACTTACTTTTTTTTTTCAGGTTCTAAAAACCACCCCCGGGCTCACGCAACAAGAGTTTCTTGCCCAGAGTTTCTTGTCCAGAGTTTCTTGTCCAGAGTTTCTTGTCCAGAGTTTCTTGTCCAGAGTTTCTTGTCCAGAGTTTCTTGCCCAGAGTTTCTTGTCCCGATTTTCTTGTCCAGAGTTTCTTGCTCAGTTTTTTTTCCCCAGATTATCTTGTCCATTGTTTGTTCTCCAGATTTTCTTGTCCAGAGTTTTTTATCCAGAATTTCTTGAACAGAGTTTCTTGTCTAGATTTTCCTGTCCCCGTTTTCTTACCCAGAGTTTCTTGTTCAGATTTTCTTGTCCAGTTTTTTTTTCCAGATTATCTGTCCATTGGTTGTTCTCCAGATTTTCTTGTCCAGAGTTTTTTGTCCAGAATTTCTTGTCCAGAGTTTCTTGTCCAGAGCTTCTTGTCCAGAGTTTTTTGTCCAGAGTTTGTTGTCCAGAGTTTTTTGTCCAGAGTATCTTGTCCACATTTTCTTGTCCAGAGTTTCTTGTCCAGATTTTCTTGTCCAGATTTTCTTGTCCAGATTTTCTTGTCCAGAGTTTCTTGTCCAGACTTTCTTGTCCAGATTTTCTTGTCCAGATTTTCTTGTCCAGATTTTCTTGTCCAGAGTTTCTTGTCGAGAGTTTCTTGTCCAGAGTTTCTTGTGCAGAGTTTCTTGCCCAGAGTTCCTTGCCCAGATTTTCTTGTCCAGAGTTTCTTGCATAGATTTTCTGGTCCAGATTTTCTTGCCAGAATTTCTGTCCAGAGTTTTTTGTCCAGAGTTTGTTGTCCAGAGTTTTTTGTCCAGAGTATCTTGTCCAGAGTTTCTTGTCCAGAGTTTCTTGTGCAGTTGTTCTTCTCCAGATTTTCTGGTCCAGTTTTTCTTCTCCAGATTACTTTGTCCATTGTTTGTTCTCCAGATTGTCTTGTTCAGAGTTTCTTCTCCAGATTTTCTTGTCCAGAATTTCTTGTCCAGAGTTTCTTGTCCAGAGTTTCTTGCCCAGAGTTTCTTGTCCAGAGTTTCTTGTCCCGATTTTCTTGTCCAGAGTTTCTTGTCCAGAGTTTCTTGCCCATTTTTTTTTCCCAGATTATCTTGTCCATTGTTTGTTCTCCAGATTTTCTTGTCCAGAGTTTTTTGTCCAGAATTTCTTGAACAGAGTTTCTTGTCTAGATTTTCCTGTCCCCGTTTTCTTACCCAGAGTTTCTTGTTCAGATTTTCTTGTCCAGTTTTTTTTTCCAGATTATCTTGTCCATTGGTTGTTCTCCAGATTTTCTTGTCCAGCGTTTCTTGCATAGATTTTCTGGTCCAGATTTTCTTGCCAGAGTTTCTTGTCCAGAGTTTCTTGTCCAGAGTTTCTTGTCCAGAGTTTTTTGTCCAGAGTTTCTTGTCCAGAGTTTGTTGTCCAGAGTTTGTTGTCCAGAGTTTCTTGTCCAGAGTTTCTAGTTCAGAGTTTCTTGTCCAGAGTTTCTTGTCCAGAGTGTCTTGCCCAGAGTTCCTTGCCCAGATTTTCTTGTCCAGAGTTTCTTGTCCAGATTTTTTTGTCCAGATTTTCTGGCCCAGAGTTTCTTGTCCAGAGTTTCTTGTCCAGAGTTTCTTGTCCAGAGTTTCTTGTTCAGAGTTTTTTGTCCCGATTTTCTTGTCCAGAGTTTCTTGTCCAGAGGTTTTTGTGCAGAGGTTCTTGCTCAGAGTTCTCTGTCCAGAGTTTCTTGTCCAGAGTCTTTTGTCCAGAGTTTCTTGTCCAGAGTTTTTTGTCCAGTGTTTCTTGCCCAGAGTTTCTTGTCCAGAATTTCTTGTCAAGAGTTTCTTGTCCAGAATTTTTTGTCCAGAATTTCTTGTCCAGATTTTCCTGTCCAGAGTTTTTAGTCTAGATTTTCTTGTCCAGACATTCTTGCCCAGAGTTCCTTGCCCAGATTTTCTTGTCCAGATTTTCTTGCATAGATTTTCTGGTCCAGTTTTTCTTCTCCAGATTACCTTGTCCATTGTTTGTTCTCCAGATTGTCTTGTTCAGAGTTTTTTGTCCAGATTTTCTTGTCCAGAGTTTCTTGTCCAGATTTTCTTGTCCAGAGTTTCTTGTCCAGATTTTTTTGTCCAGATTTTCTGGCCCAGAGTTTCTTGTCCAGAGTTTCTTGTCCAGAGTTTCTTGTCCAGAGTTTCTTGTCCAGAGTTTCTTGTCCAGAGTTTCTTGCCCAGAGTTCCTTGCCCAGATTTTCTTGTCCAGAGTTTCTTGTCCAGATTTTTTTGTCCAGATTTTCTGGCCCAGAGTTTCTTGTCCAGAGTTTCTTGTCCAGAGTTTCTTGTCCAGAGTTTCTTGTCCAGAGTTTCTTGTTCAGAGTTTTTTGTCCCGATTTTCTTGTCCAGAGTTTCTTGTCCAGAGTTTCTTGTCCAGAGTTTCTTGTTCAGAGTTTCTTGTCCAGAGTTTCTTGTCCAGAGTTTCTTGTCCAGAGGTTTTTGTGCAGAGGTTCTTGCTCAGAGTTTCTTGTCCAGAGTTTCTTGTCCAGAGTTTCTTAACCAGAGTTTCTTGTCCAGAGTTTCTTGTCCAGAGTTTGTTGTCCGCAGTTTCTTGTCCAGAGTTTCTTGTCCAGAGTTTCTTGTCCAGAGTTTCTTGTCCAGAGTTTCTTGTCCAGAGTTTGTTGTCCAGAGCTTCTTGTCCAGAGTTTCTTGTTCAGAGTTTCTTGTCCAGAGTTTCTTGCCCAGATTTTCTTGTCCAGAGTTTTCTTGTCCAGAGTTTCTTGTCCAGATTTTCTTGTCCAGAGTTTCTTGTCCAGATTTTCTTGTCCAGAGTTTCTTGTCCAGAGTTTCTTGTCCAGAGTTTCTTGTCCAGAGTTTTTTGTCCAGAGTTTCTTGTCCAGAGTTTGTTGTCCAGAGTTTGTTGTCCAGAGTTTGTTGTCCAGAGCTTCTTGTCCAGAGTTTCTAGTTCAGAGTTTCTTGTCCAGAGTTTCTTGTCCAGAGTTTCTTGCCCAGAGTTCCTTGCCCAGATTTTCTTGTCCAGAGTTTCTTGTCCAGATTTTTTTGTCCAGATTTTCTGGCCCAGAGTTTCTTGTTCAGAGTTTCTTGTCCAGAGTTTCTTGTCCAGAGTTTCTTGTTCAGAGTTTTTTGTCCCGATTTTCTTGTCCAGAGTTTCTTGTCCAGAGGTTTTTGTGCAGAGGTTCTTGCTCAGAGTTCTCTGTCCAGAGTTTCTTGTCCAGAGTCTTTTGTCCACAGTTTCTTGTCCAGAGTTTTTTGTCCAGTGTTTCTTGCCCAGAGTTTCTTGTCCAGAATTTCTTGTCAAGAGTTTCTTGTCCAGAATTTTTTGTCCAGAATTTCTTGTCCAGATTTTCCTGTCCAGAGTTTTTAGTCTAGATTTTCTTGTCCAGACATTCTTGCCCAGAGTTCCTTGCCCAGATTTTCTTGTCCAGAGTTTCTTGCATAGATTTTCTGGTCCAGATTTTCTTGCCAGAATTTCTTGTCCAGAGTTTTTTGTCCAGAGTTTGTTGTCCAGAGTTTTTTGTCCAGAGTATCTTGTCCAGAGTTTCTTGTCCAGAGTTTCTTGTGCAGTTGTTCTTCTCCAGATTTTCTGGTCCAGTTTTTCTTCTCCAGATTACTTTGTCCATTGTTTGTTCTCCAGATTGTCTTGTTCAGAGTTTCTTCTCCAGATTTTCTTGTCCAGAATTTCTTGTCCAGAGTTTCTTGTCCAGAGTTTCTTGCCCAGAGTTTCTTGTCCAGAGTTTCTTGTCCCGATTTTCTTGTCCAGAGTTTCTTGTCCAGAGTTTCTTGCCCATTTTTTTTTCCCAGATTATCTTGTCCATTGTTTGTTCTCCAGATTTTCTTGTCCAGAGTTTTTTGTCCAGAATTTCTTGAACAGAGTTTCTTGTCTAGATTTTCCTGTCCCCGTTTTCTTACCCAGAGTTTCTTGTTCAGATTTTCTTGTCCAGTTTTTTTTTCTAGATTATCTTGTCCATTGGTTGTTCTCCAGATTTTCTTGTCCAGAGTTTTTTGTCCAGAGTATCTTGTCCAGATTTTCTTGTCCAGAGTTTCTTGTCCAGAGTTTCTTGTCCAGAGTTTCTTATCCAGAGTTTCTTGTCCAGAGTTTGTTGTCCAGAGCTTCTTGTCCAGAGTTTTTTGTCCAGAATTTCTTGTCCAGAGTTTCTTGTCCAGAGCTTCTTGTCCAGAGTTTCTTGTCCAGAGTTTGTTGTCCAGAGTTTGTTCTCCAGAGTTTGTTGTCCAGAGTTTGTTGTCCAGAGTTTCTTGTCCAGAGTTTCTTGTCCAGAGTTTGTTGTCCAGAGTTTCTTGTCCAGTCTTTTTTTCCAGATTATCTTGTCCATTGTTTGTTCTCCAGATTTTCTTGTCCAGAGTTTTTTATCCAGAATTTCTTGAACAGAGTTTCTTGTCTAGATTTTCCTGTCCCCGTTTTCTTACCCAGAGTTTCTTGTTCAGATTTTCTTGTCCAGTTTTTTTTTCCAGATTATCTTGTCCATTGGTTGTTCTCCAGATTTTCTTGTCCAGAGTTTTTTGTCCAGAATTTCTTGTCCAGAGTTTCTTGTCCAGAGCTTCTTGTCCAGAGTTTTTTGTCCAGAGTTTGTTGTCCAAAATTTTTTGTCCAGAGTATCTTGTCCAGAGTTTCTTGTCCAGAGTTTCTTGCCCAGAGTTTGATGTCCAGAGTTTCTTGTCCAGAGTTTCTTGTCCAGAGTTTCTTGTCCAGAGTTTCTTGTCGAGAGTTTCTTGTCCAGAGTTTCTTGTGCAGAGTTTCTTGCCCAGAGTTCCTTGCCCAGATTTTCTTGTCCAGAGTTTCTTGCATAGATTTTCTGGTCCAGATTTTCTTGCCAGAATTTCTTGTCCAGAGTTTTTTGTCCAGAGTTTGTTGTCCAGAGTTTTTTGTCCAGAGTATCTTGTCCAGAGTTTCTTGTCCAGAGTTTCTTGTGCAGTTGTTCTTCTCCAGATTTTCTGGTCCAGTTTTTCTTCTCCAGATTACTTTGTCCATTGTTTGTTCTCCAGATTGTCTTGTTCAGAGTTTCTTCTCCAGATTTTCTTGTCCAGAATTTCTTGTCCAGAGTTTCTTGTCCAGAGTTTCTTGCCCAGAGTTTCTTGTCCAGAGTTTCTTGTCCCGATTTTCTTGTCCAGAGTTTCTTGTCCAGAGTTTCTTGCCCATTTTTTTTTCCCAGATTATCTTGTCCATTGTTTGTTCTCCAGATTTTCTTGTCCAGAGTTTTTTATCCAGAATTTCTTGAACAGAGTTTCTTGTCTAGATTTTCCTGTCCCCGTTTTCTTACCCAGAGTTTCTTGTTCAGATTTTCTTGTCCAGTTTTTTTTTCCAGATTATCTTGTCCATTGGTTGTTCTCCAGATTTTCTTGTCCAGAGTTTTTTGTCCAGAATTTCTTGTCCAGAGTTTCTTGTCCAGAGCTTCTTGTCCAGAGTTTTTTGTCCAGAGTTTGTTGTCCAGAGTTTTTTGTCCAGAGTATCTTGTCCAGAGTTTCTTGTCCAGAGTTTCTTGCCCAGAGTTTGATGTCCAGAGTTTCTTGTCCAGAGTTTCTTGTCCAGAGTTTCTTGTCCAGAGTTTCTTGTCGAGAGTTTCTTGTCCAGAGTTTCTTGTGCAGAGTTTCTTGCCCAGAGTTCCTTGCCCAGATTTTCTTGTCCAGAGTTTCTTGCATAGATTTTCTGGTCCAGATTTTCTTGCCAGAATTTCTTGTCCAGAGTTTTTTGTCCAGAGTTTGTTGTCCAGAGTTTTTTGTCCAGAGTATCTTGTCCAGAGTTTCTTGTCCAGAGTTTCTTGTGCAGTTGTTCTTCTCCAGATTTTCTGGTCCAGTTTTTCTTCTCCAGATTACTTTGTCCATTGTTTGTTCTCCAGATTGTCTTGTTCAGAGTTTCTTCTCCAGATTTTCTTGTCCAGAATTTCTTGTCCAGAGTTTCTTGTCCAGAGTTTCTTGCCCAGAGTTTCTTGTCCAGAGTTTCTTGTCCCGATTTTCTTGTCCAGAGTTTCTTGTCCAGAGTTTCTTGCCCATTTTTTTTTCCCAGATTATCTTGTCCATTGTTTGTTCTCCAGATTTTCTTGTCCAGAGTTTTTTGTCCAGAATTTCTTGAACAGAGTTTCTTGTCTAGATTTTCCTGTCCCCGTTTTCTTACCCAGAGTTTCTTGTTCAGATTTTCTTGTCCAGTTTTTTTTTCTAGATTATCTTGTCCATTGGTTGTTCTCCAGATTTTCTTGTCCAGAGTTTTTTGTCCAGAGTATCTTGTCCAGAGTTTCTTGTCCAGAGTTTCTTGCCCAGAGTTTTTTGTCCAGAGTATCTTGTCCAGAGTTTCTTGTCCAGAGTTTTTTGTCCAGAGTATCTTGTCCAGAGTTTCTTGTCCAGAGTTTCTTGCCCAGAGTTTTTTGTCCAGAGTATCTTGTCCAGAGTTTCTTGTCCAGAGTTTCTTGTCCAGAGTTTCTTGTCCAGAGGTTTTTGTCCAGAGTTTCTTGTCCAGAGTTTCTTGTCCAGAGTTTCTTGTCCAGAATTTCTTGTCCAGAGTTTCTTCTGCAGTTGTTCTTCTCCAGATTGTCTTGTTCAGAGTTTCTTCTCCAGATTTTCTTGTCCAGAGTTTCTTGTCCAGAGTTTCTTGTCCAGAGTTTCTTGTCCAGAGTTTCTTATCCAGAGTTTCTTGTCCAGAGTTTGTTGTCCAGAGCTTCTTGTCCAGAGTTTTTTGTCCAGAATTTCTTGTCCAGAGTTTCTTGTCCAGAGCTTCTTGTCCAGAGTTTCTTGTCCAGAGTTTGTTGTCCAGAGTTTGTTCTCCAGAGTTTGTTGTCCAGAGTTTGTTGTCCAGAGTTTCTTGTCCAGAGTTTCTTGTCCAGAGTTTGTTGTCCAGAGTTTCTTGTCCAGAGTTTCTTGTCCAGAGTTTCTTGTCCAGAGTTTCCTGTCCAGATTTTCTTGTCCAGATTTTCTTGTCCAGAGTTTTTTGTCCAGATTTTCTTGCCAGATTTTCGTGTCCAGAGTTTCTTGTCCAGAGTTTCTTAACCAGAGCTTCTTGTCCAGAGTTTTTTGTCCAGAGTTTGTTGTCCAGAGTTTTTTGTCCAGAGTATCTTGTCCAGAGTTTCTTGTCCAGAGTTTCTTGTCCAGAGTTTTTTGTCCAGAATTTCTTGAACAGAGTTTCTTGTCTAGATTTTCCTGTCCCCGTTTTCTTACCCAGAGTTTCTTGTTCAGATTTTCTTGTCCAGTCTTTTTTTCCAGATTATCTTGTCCATTGTTTGTTCTCCAGATTTTCTTGTCCAGAGTTTTTTATCCAGAATTTCTTGAACAGAGTTTCTTGTCTAGATTTTCCTGTCCCCGTTTTCTTACCCAGAGTTTCTTGTTCAGATTTTCTTGTCCAGTCTTTTTTTCCAGATTATCTTGTCCATTGTTTGTTCTCCAGATTTTCTTGTCCAGAGTTTTTTGTCCAGAATTTCTTGAACAGAGTTTCTTGTCTAGATTTTCCTGTCCCCGTTTTCTTACCCAGAGTTTCTTGTTCAGATTTTCTTGTCCAGTTTTTTTTTCCAGATTATCTTGTCCATTGGTTGTTCTCCAGATTTTCTTGTCCAGAGTTTTTTGTCCAGAATTTCTTGTCCAGAGTTTCTTGTCCAGAGCTTCTTGTCCAGAGTTTTTTGTCCAGAGTTTGTTGTCCAGAGTTTTTTGTCCAGAGTATCTTGTCCAGAGTTTCTTGTCCAGAGTTTCTTGTCCAGAGTTTCTTGTCGAGAGTTTCTTGTCCAGAGTTTCTTGTCCAGAGTTTCTTGTCCAGAGTTTCTTGTCGAGAGTTTCTTGTCCAGAGTTTCTTGTGCAGAGTTTCTTGCCCAGAGTTCCTTGCCCAGATTTTCTTGTCCAGAGTTTCTTGCATAGATTTTCTGGTCAGGATTTCCTTGCCAGAATTTCTTGTCCAGAGTTTTTTGTCCAGAGTTTGTTGTCCAGAGTTTTTTGTCCAGAGTATCTTGTCCAGAGTTTCTTGTCCAGAGTTTCTTGTGCAGTTGTTCTTCTCCAGATTTTCTGGTCCAGTTTTTCTTCTCCAGATTACTTTGTCCATTGTTTGTTCTCCAGATTGTCTTGTTCAGAGTTTCTTCTCCAGATTTTCTTGTCCAGAATTTCTTGTCCAGAGTTTCTTGTCCAGAGTTTCTTGCCCAGAGTTTCTTGTCCAGAGTTTCTTGTCCAGAGTTTCTTGTCCCGATTTTCTTGTCCAGAGTTTGTTGTCCAGAGTTTCTTGTCCAGAGTTTCTTGTCCAGAGTTTCTTGTCCAGAGTTTCCTGTCCAGATTTTCTTGTCCAGATTTTCTTGTCCAGAGTTTTTTGTCCAGATTTTCTTGCCAGATTTTCGTGTCCAGAGTTTCTTGTCCAGAGTTTCTTAACCAGAGCTTCTTGTCCAGAGTTTTTTGTCCAGAGTTTGTTGTCCAGAGTTTTTTGTCCAGAGTATCTTGTCCAGAGTTTCTTGTCCAGAGTTTCTTAACCAGAGCTTCTTGTCCAGAGTTTTTTGTCCAGAGTTTGTTGTCCAGAGTTTTTTGTCCAGAGTATCTTGTCCAGAGTTTCTTGTCCAGAGTTTCTTGTCCAGAGTTTTTTGTCCAGAATTTCTTGAACAGAGTTTCTTGTCTAGATTTTCCTGTCCCCGTTTTCTTACCCAGAGTTTCTTGTTCAGATTTTCTTGTCCAGTCTTTTTTTCCAGATTATCTTGTCCATTGTTTGTTCTCCAGATTTTCTTGTCCAGAGTTTTTTATCCAGAATTTCTTGAACAGAGTTTCTTGTCTAGATTTTCCTGTCCCCGTTTTCTTACCCAGAGTTTCTTGTTCAGATTTTCTTGTCCAGTCTTTTTTTCCAGATTATCTTGTCCATTGTTTGTTCTCCAGATTTTCTTGTCCAGAGTTTTTTATCCAGAATTTCTTGAACAGAGTTTCTTGTCTAGATTTTCCTGTCCCCGTTTTCTTACCCAGAGTTTCTTGTTCAGATTTTCTTGTCCAGTTTTTTTTTCCAGATTATCTTGTCCATTGGTTGTTCTCCAGATTTTCTTGTCCAGAGTTTTTTGTCCAGAGTTTCTTGTCCAGAGTTTCTTGTCCAGAGCTTCTTGTCCAGAGTTTTTTGTCCAGAGTTTGTTGTCCAGAGTTTTTTGTCCAGAGTATCTTGTCCAGAGTTTCTTGTCCAGAGTTTCTTGCCCAGAGTTTGATGTCCAGAGTTTCTTGTCCAGAGTTTCTTGTCCAGAGTTTCTTGTCCAGAGTTTCTTGTCGAGAGTTTCTTGTCCAGAGTTTCTTGTCCAGAGTTTCTTGCCCAGAGTTCCTTGCCCAGATTTTCTTGTCCAGAGTTTCTTGCATAGATTTTCTGGTCAGGATTTCCTTGCCAGAATTTCTTGTCCAGAGTTTTTTGTCCAGAGTTTGTTGTCCAGAGTTTTTTGTCCAGAGTATCTTGTCCAGAGTTTCTTGTCCAGAGTTTCTTGTGCAGTTGTTCTTCTCCAGATTTTCTGGTCCAGTTTTTCTTCTCCAGATTACTTTGTCCATTGTTTGTTCTCCAGATTGTCTTGTTCAGAGTTTCTTCTCCAGATTTTCTTGTCCAGAATTTCTTGTCCAGAGTTTCTTGTCCAGAGTTTCTTGCCCAGAGTTTCTTGTCCAGAGTTTCTTGTCCAGAGTTTCTTGTCCCGATTTTCTTGTCCAGAGTTTGTTGTCCAGAGTTTCTTGTCCAGAGTTTCTTGTCCAGAGTTTCTTGTCCAGAGTTTCCTGTCCAGATTTTCTTGTCCAGATTTTCTTGTCCAGAGTTTTTTGTCCAGATTTTCTTGCCAGATTTTCGTGTCCAGAGTTTCTTGTCCAGAGTTTCTTAACCAGAGCTTCTTGTCCAGAGTTTTTTGTCCAGAGTTTGTTGTCCAGAGTTTTTTGTCCAGAGTATCTTGTCCAGAGTTTCTTGTCCAGAGTTTCTTGTCCAGAGTTTTTTGTCCAGAATTTCTTGAACAGAGTTTCTTGTCTAGATTTTCCTGTCCCCGTTTTCTTACCCAGAGTTTCTTGTTCAGATTTTCTTGTCCAGTCTTTTTTTCCAGATTATCTTGTCCATTGTTTGTTCTCCAGATTTTCTTGTCCAGAGTTTTTTATCCAGAATTTCTTGAACAGAGTTTCTTGTCTAGATTTTCCTGTCCCCGTTTTCCTACCCAGAGTTTCTTGTTCAGATTTTCTTGTCCAGTCTTTTTTTCCAGATTATCTTGTCCATTGTTTGTTCTCCAGATTTTCTTGTCCAGAGTTTTTTATCCAGAATTTCTTGAACAGAGTTTCTTGTCTAGATTTTCCTGTCCCCGTTTTCTTACCCAGAGTTTCTTGTTCAGATTTTCTTGTCCAGAGTTTCTTGTCCAGAGCTTCTTGTCCAGAGTTTTTTGTCCAGAGTTTGTTGTCCAGAGTTTTTTGTCCAGAGTATCTTGTCCAGAGTTTCTTGTCCAGAGTTTCTTGCCCAGAGTTTGATGTCCAGAGTTTCTTGTCCAGAGTTTCTTGTCCAGAGTTTCTTGTCCAGAGTTTCTTGTCGAGAGTTTCTTGTCCAGAGTTTCTTGTGCAGAGTTTCTTGCCCAGAGTTCCTTGCCCAGATTTTCTTGTCCAGAGTTTCTTGCATAGATTTTCTGGTCAGGATTTCCTTGCCAGAATTTCTTGTCCAGAGTTTTTTGTCCAGAGTTTGTTGTCCAGAGTTTTTTGTCCAGAGTATCTTGTCCAGAGTTTCTTGTCCAGAGTTTCTTGTGCAGTTGTTCTTCTCCAGATTTTCTGGTCCAGTTTTTCTTCTCCAGATTACTTTGTCCATTGTTTGTTCTCCAGATTGTCTTGTTCAGAGTTTCTTCTCCAGATTTTCTTGTCCAGAATTTCTTGTCCAGAGTTTCTTGTCCAGAGTTTCTTGCCCAGAGTTTCTTGTCCAGAGTTTCTTGTCCAGAGTTTCTTGTCCCGATTTTCTTGTCCAGAGTTTGTTGTCCAGAGTTTCTTGTCCAGAGTTTCTTGTCCAGAGTTTCTTGTCCAGAGTTTCCTGTCCAGATTTTCTTGTCCAGATTTTCTTGTCCAGAGTTTTTTGTCCAGATTTTCTTGCCAGATTTTCGTGTCCAGAGTTTCTTGTCCAGAGTTTCTTAACCAGAGCTTCTTGTCCAGAGTTTTTTGTCCAGAGTTTGTTGTCCAGAGTTTTTTGTCCAGAGTATCTTGTCCAGAGTTTCTTGTCCAGAGTTTCTTGTCCAGAGTTTTTTGTCCAGAATTTCTTGAACAGAGTTTCTTGTCTAGATTTTCCTGTCCCCGTTTTCTTACCCAGAGTTTCTTGTTCAGATTTTCTTGTCCAGTCTTTTTTTCCAGATTATCTTGTCCATTGTTTGTTCTCCAGATTTTCTTGTCCAGAGTTTTTTATCCAGAATTTCTTGAACAGAGTTTCTTGTCTAGATTTTCCTGTCCCCGTTTTCTTACCCAGAGTTTCTTGTTCAGATTTTCTTGTCCAGTTTTTTTTTCCAGATTATCTTGTCCATTGGTTGTTCTCCAGATTTTCTTGTCCAGAGTTTTTTGTCCAGAATTTCTTGTCCAGAGTTTCTTGTCCAGAGCTTCTTGTCCAGAGTTTCTTGTCCAGAGCTTCTTGTCCAGAGTTTTTTGTCCAGAGTTTGTTGTCCAGAGTTTTTTGTCCAGAGTATCTTGTCCAGAGTTTCTTGTGCAGAGTTTCTTGCCCAGAGTTCCTTGCCCAGATTTTCTTGTCCAGAGTTTCTTGCATAGATTTTCTGGTCAGGATTTCCTTGCCAGAATTTCTTGTCCAGAGTTTTTTGTCCAGAGTTTGTTGTCCAGAGTTTTTTGTCCAGAGTATCTTGTCCAGAGTTTCTTGTCCAGAGTTTCTTGTGCAGTTGTTCTTCTCCAGATTTTCTGGTCCAGTTTTTCTTCTCCAGATTACTTTGTCCATTGTTTGTTCTCCAGATTTTCTTGTCCAGAGTTTTTTGTCCAGAATTTCTTGAACAGATTTTCTTGTCTAGATTTTCCTGTCCCCGTTTTCTTACCCAGAGTTTCTTGTTCAGATTTTCTTGTCCAGTTTTTTTTTCTAGATTATCTTGTCCATTGGTTGTTCTCCAGATTTTCTTGTCCAGAGTTTTTTGTCCAGAATTTCTTGTCCAGAGTTTCTTGTCCAGAGCTTCTTGTCCAAAGTTTTTTGTCCAGAGTTTGTTGTCCAGAGTTTTTTGTCCAGAGTATCTTGTCCAGAGTTTCTTGTCCAGAGTTTCTTGCCCAGAGTTTTTTGTCCAGAGTATCTTGTCCAGAGTTTCTTGTCCAGAGTTTTTTGTCCAGAGTATCTTGTCCAGAGTTTCTTGTCCAGAGTTTCTTGCCCAGAGTTTTTTGTCCAGAGTATCTTGTCCAGAGTTTCTTGTCCAGAGTTTCTTGTCCAGAGTTTCTTGTCCAGAGATTTTTGTCCAGAGTTTCTTGTCCAGAGTTTCTTGTCCAGAGTTTCTTGTCCAGAATTTCTTGTCCAGAGTTTCTTCTGCAGTTGTTCTTCTCCAGATTTTCTTGTCCAGTTTTTCTTCTCCAGATTACCTTGTCTATTGTTTGTTCTCCAGATTGTCTTGTTCAGAGTTTCTTCTCCAGATTTTCTTGTCCAGTCTTTTTTTCCAGATTATCTTGTCCATTGTTTGTTCTCCAGATTTTCTTGTCCAGAGTTTTTTATCCAGAATTTCTTGAACAGAGTTTCTTGTCTAGATTTTCCTGTCCCCGTTTTCTTACCCAGAGTTTCTTGTTCAGATTTTCTTGTCCAGTCTTTTTTTCCAGATTATCTTGTCCATTGTTTGTTCTCCAGATTTTCTTGTCCAGAGTTTTTTATCCAGAATTTCTTGAACAGAGTTTCTTGTCTAGATTTTCCTGTCCCCGTTTTCTTACCCAGAGTTTCTTGTTCAGATTTTCTTGTCCAGTTTTTTTTTTCCAGATTATCTTGTCCATTGGTTGTTCTCCAGATTTTCTTGTCCAGAGTTTTTTGTCCAGAATTTCTTGTCCAGAGTTTCTTGTCCAGAGCTTCTTGTCCAGAGTTTCTTGTCCAGAGCTTCTTGTCCCGAGTTTTTTGTCCAGAGTTTGTTGTCCAGAGTTTTTTGTCCAGAGTATCTTGTCCAGAGTTTCTTGTGCAGAGTTTCTTGCCCAGAGTTCCTTGCCCAGATTTTCTTGTCCAGAGTTTCTTGCATAGATTTTCTGGTCAGGATTTCCTTGCCAGAATTTCTTGTCCAGAGTTTTTTGTCCAGAGTTTGTTGTCCAGAGTTTTTTGTCCAGAGTATCTTGTCCAGAGTTTCTTGTCCAGAGTTTCTTGTGCAGTTGTTCTTCTCCAGATTTTCTGGTCCAGTTTTTCTTCTCCAGATTACTTTGTCCATTGTTTGTTCTCCAGATTTTCTTGTCCAGAGTTTTTTGTCCAGAATTTCTTGAACAGATTTTCTTGTCTAGATTTTCCTGTCCCCGTTTTCTTACCCAGAGTTTCTTGTTCAGATTTTCTTGTCCAGTTTTTTTTTCTAGATTATCTTGTCCATTGGTTGTTCTCCAGATTTTCTTGTCCAGAGTTTCTTGTCCAGAGTTTCTTGTCCAGAGTTTCTTGTCCAGAGCTTCTTGTCCAAAGTTTTTTGTCCAGAGTTTGTTGTCCAGAGTTTTTTGTCCAGAGTATCTTGTCCAGAGTTTCTTGTCCAGAGTTTCTTGCACAGAGTTTTTTGTCCAGAGTATCTTGTCCAGAGTTTCTTGTCCAGAGTTTTTTGTCCAGAGTATCTTGTCCAGAGTTTCTTGTCCAGAGTTTCTTGCACAGAGTTTTTTGTCCAGAGTATCTTGTCCAGAGTTTCTTGTCCAGAGTTTCTTGTCCAGAGTTTCTTGTCCAGAGATTTTTGTCCAGAGTTTCTTGTCCAGAGTTTCTTGTCCAGAGTTTCTTGTCCAGAATTTCTTGTCCAGAGTTTCTTCTGCAGTTGTTCTTCTCCAGATTTTCTGGTCCAGTTTTTCTTCTCCAGATTACCTTGTCCATTGTTTGTTCTCCAGATTGTCTTGTTCAGAGTTTCTTCTCCAGATTTTCTTGTCCAGTTTTTCTTCTCCAGATTACCTTGTCCATTGTTTGTTCTCCAGATTTTCTTGTCCAGAGTTTTTTATCCAGAATTTCTTGAACAGAGTTTCTTGTCTAGATTTTCCTGTCCCCGTTTTCTTACCCAGAGTTTCTTGTTCAGATTTTCTTGTCCAGTCTTTTTTTCCAGATTATCTTGTCCATTGTTTGTTCTCCAGATTTTCTTGTCCAGAGTTTTTTATCCAGAATTTCTTGAACAGAGTTTCTTGTCTAGATTTTCCTGTCCCCGTTTTCTTACCCAGAGTTTCTTGTTCAGATTTTCTTGTCCAGTTTTTTTTTCCAGATTATCTTGTCCATTGGTTGTTCTCCAGATTTTCTTGTCCAGAGTTTTTTGTCCAGAATTTCTTGTCCAGAGTTTCTTGTCCAGAGCTTCTTGTCCAGAGTTTTTTGTCCAGAGTTTGTTGTCCAGCGTTTTTTGTCCAGAGTATCTTGTCCAGAGTTTCTTGTCCAGAGTTTCTTGCCCAGAGTTTGATGTCCAGAGTTTCTTGTCCAGAGTTTCTTGTCCAGAGTTTCTTGTCCAGAGTTTCTTGTCGAGAGTTTCTTGTCCAGAGTTTCTTGTGCAGAGTTTCTTGCCCAGAGTTCCTTGCCCAGATTTTCTTGTCCAGAGTTTCTTGCATAGATTTTCTGGTCAGGATTTCCTTGCCAGAATTTCTTGTCCAGAGTTTTTTGTCCAGAGTTTGTTGTCCAGAGTTTTTTGTCCAGAGTATCTTGTCCAGAGTTTCTTGTCCAGAGTTTCTTGTGCAGTTGTTCTTCTCCAGATTTTCTGGTCCAGTTTTTCTTCTCCAGATTACTTTGTCCATTGTTTGTTCTCCAGATTGTCTTGTTCAGAGTTTCTTCTCCAGATTTTCTTGTCCAGAATTTCTTGTCCAGAGTTTCTTGTCCAGAGTTTCTTGCCCAGAGTTTCTTGTCCAGAGTTTCTTGTCCAGAGTTTCTTGTCCCGATTTTCTTGTCCAGAGTTTGTTGTCCAGAGTTTGTTGTCCAGAGTTTCTTGTCCAGAGTTTCTTGTCCAGAGTTTCCTGTCCAGATTTTCTTGTCCAGATTTTCTTGTCCAGAGTTTTTTGTCCAGATTTTCTTGCCAGATTTTCGTGTCCAGAGTTTCTTGTCCAGAGTTTCTTAACCAGAGCTTCTTGTCCAGAGTTTTTTGTCCAGAGTTTGTTGTCCAGAGTTTTTTGTCCAGAGTATCTTGTCCAGAGTTTCTTGTCCAGAGTTTTTTGTCCAGAATTTCTTGAACAGAGTTTCTTGTCTAGATTTTCCTGTCCCCGTTTTCTTACCCAGAGTTTCTTGTTCAGATTTTCTTGTCCAGTTTTTTTTTCTAGATTATCTTGTCCATTGGTTGTTCTCCAGATTTTCTTGTCCAGAGTTTTTTGTCCAGAATTTCTCGTCCAGAGTTTCTTGTCCAGAGCTTCTTGTCCAAAGTTTTTTGTCCAGAGTTTGTTGTCCAGAGTATCTTGTCCAGAGTTTCTTGTCCAGAGTTTCTTGCCCAGAGTTTTTTGTCCAGAGTATCTTGTCCAGAGTTTCTTGTCCAGAGTTTTTTGTCCAGAGTATCTTGTCCAGAGTTTCTTGTCCAGAGTTTCTTGCCCAGAGTTTTTTGTCCAGAGTATCTTGTCCAGAGTTTCTTGTCCAGAGTTTCTTGTCCAGAGTTTCTTGTCCAGAGATTTTTGTCCAGAGTTTCTTGTCCAGAGTTTCTTGTCCAGAGTTTCTTGTCCAGAGTTTCTTGTCCAGAATTTCTTGTCCAGAGTTTCTTCTGCAGTTGTTCTTCTCCAGATTTTCTTGTCCAGTTTTTCTTCTCCAGATTACCTTGTCTATTGTTTGTTCTCCAGATTGTCTTGTTCAGAGTTTCTTCTCCAGATTTTCTTGTCCAGAGTTTCTTGTCCAGAGTTTCTTGTCCAGAGTTTCTTGTCCAGAGTTTCTTATCCAGAGTTTCTTGTCCAGAGTTTGTTGTCCAGAGCTTCTTGTCCAGAGTTTTTTGTCCAGAATTTCTTGTCCAGAGTTTCTTGTCCAGAGCTTCTTGTCCAGAGTTTCTTGTCCAGAGTTTGTTGTCCAGAGTTTGTTCTCCAGAGTTTGTTGTCCAGAGTTTGTTGTCCAGAGTTTCTTGTCCAGAGTTTGTTGTCCAGAGTTTCTTGTCCAGAGTTTCTTGTCCAGAGTTTTTTGTCCAGAGTATCTTGTCCAGAGTTTCTTGTCCAGAGTTTCTTGTCCAGAGTTTTTTGTCCAGAATTTCTTGAACAGAGTTTCTTGTCTAGATTTTCCTGTCCCCGTTTTCTTACCCAGAGTTTCTTGTTCAGATTTTCTTGTCCAGTCTTTTTTTCCAGATTATCTTGTCCATTGTTTGTTCTCCAGATTTTCTTGTCCAGAGTTTTTTATCCAGAATTTCTTGAACAGAGTTTCTTGTCTAGATTTTCCTGTCCCCGTTTTCTTACCCAGAGTTTCTTGTTCAGATTTTCTTGTCCAGTTTTTTTTTCCAGATTATCTTGTCCATTGGTTGTTCTCCAGATTTTCTTGTCCAGAGTTTTTTGTCCAGAATTTCTTGTCCAGAGTTTCTTGTCCAGAGCTTCTTGTCCAGAGTTTTTTGTCCAGAGTTTGTTGTCCAGAGTTTTTTGTCCAGAGTATCTTGTCCAGAGTTTCTTGTCCAGAGTTTCTTGCCCAGAGTTTGATGTCCAGAGTTTCTTGTCCAGAGTTTCTTGTCCAGAGTTTCTTGTCCAGAGTTTCTTGTCGAGAGTTTCTTGTCCAGAGTTTCTTGTGCAGAGTTTCTTGCCCAGAGTTCCTTGCCCAGATTTTCTTGTCCAGAGTTTCTTGCATAGATTTTCTGGTCCAGATTTTCTTGCCAGAATTTCTTGTCCAGAGTTTTTTGTCCAGAGTTTGTTGTCCAGAGTTTTTTGTCCAGAGTATCTTGTCCAGAGTTTCTTGTCCAGAGTTTCTTGTGCAGTTGTTTTTCTCCAGATTTTCTGGTCCAGTTTTTCTTCTCCAGATTACTTTGTCCATTGTTTGTTCTCCAGATTGTCTTGTTCAGAGTTTCTTCTCCAGATTTTCTTGTCCAGAATTTCTTGTCCAGAGTTTCTTGTCCAGAGTTTCTTGTCCAGAGTTTCTTGTCCAGAGTTTCTTGCCCATTTTTTTTTCCCAGATTATCTTGTCCATTGTTTGTTCTCCAGATTTTCTTGTCCAGAGTTTTTTGTCCAGAGTTTGTTGTCCAGAGTTTTTTGTCCAGAGTATCTTGTCCAGAGTTTCTTGTCCAGAGTTTCTTGCCCAGAGTTTTTTGTCCAGAGTTTCTTGTCCAGAGTTTCTTGTCCAGAGTTTTTTGTCCAGAGTATCTTGTCCAGAGTTTCTTGTCCAGAGTTTCTTGCCCAGAGTTTTTTGTCCAGAGTATCTTGTCCAGAATTTCTTGTCCAGAGTTTCTTGTCCAGAGTTTCTTGTCCAGAGATTTTTGTCCAGAGTTTCTTGTCCAGAGTTTCTTGTCCAGAGTTTCTTGTCCAGAGTTTCTTCTGCAGTTGTTCTTCTCCAGATTTTCTTGTCCAGTTTTTCTTCTCCAGATTACCTTGTCTATTGTTTGTTCTCCAGATTGTCTTGTTCAGAGTTTCTTCTCCAGATTTTCTTGTCCAGAGTTTCTTGTCCAGAGTTTCTTGTCCAGAGTTTCTTATCCAGAGTTTCTTGTCCAGAGTTTGTTGTCCAGAGCTTCTTGTCCAGAGTTTCTTGTTCAGAGTTTCTTGTCCAGAGTTTCTTGCCCAGAGTTCCTTGCCCAGATTTTCTTGTCCAGAGTTTTCTTGTCCAGAGTTTCTTGTCCAGATTTTCTTGTCCAGAGTTTCTTGTCCAGAGTTTCTTGTCCAGAGTTTCTTGTCCAGAGTTTTTGTCCAGAGTTTCTTGTCCAGAGTTTGTTGTCCAGAGTTTGTTGTCCAGAGCTTCTTGTCCAGAGTTTCTTGTTCAGAGTTTCTTGTCCAGAGTTTCTTGCCTAGAGTTTTTTGTCCAGAGTATCTTGTCCAGAGTTTCTTGTCCAGAGTTTCTTGCCCAGAGTTCCTTGCCCAGATTTTCTTGTCCAGAGTTTCTTGCATAGATTTTCTGGTCCAGATTTTCTTGCCAGAGTTTCTTGTCCAGAGGTTTTTGTGCAGAGGTTCTTGCTCAGAGTTTCTTGTCCAGATTTTCTTGTCCAGTTTTTTTTTCCAGATTATCTTGTCCATTGGTTGTTCTCCAGATTTTCTTGTCCAGAGTTTTTTGTCCAGAATTTCTTGTCCAGAGTTTCTTGTCCAGAGTTCCTTGCCCAGATTTTCTTGTCCAGAGATTTTTGTCCAGAGTTTCTTGTCCAGAGTTTCTTGTCCAGAGTTTTTGTCCAGAGTTTCTTGTCCAGAGTTTGTTGTCCAGAGTTTGTTGTCCAGAGCTTCTTGTCCAGAGTTTCTTGTTCAGAGTTTCTTGTCCAGAGTTTCTTGCCTAGAGTTTTTTGTCCAGAGTATCTTGTCCAGAGTTTCTTGTCCAGAGTTTCTTGCCCAGAGTTCCTTGCCCAGATTTTCTTGTCCAGAGTTTCTTGCATAGATTTTCTGGTCCAGATTTTCTTGCCAGAGTTTCTTGTCCAGAGTTTCTTGTCCAGAGGTTTTTGTGCAGAGGTTCTTGCTCAGAGTTTCTTGTCCAGATTTTCTTGTCCAGTTTTTTTTTCCAGATTATCTTGTCCATTGGTTGTTCTCCAGATTTTCTTGTCCAGAGTTTTTTGTCCAGAATTTCTTGTCCAGAGTTTCTTGTCCAGAGTTCCTTGCCCAGATTTTCTTGTCCAGAGATTTTTGTCCAGAGTTTCTTGTCCAGAGTTTCTTGTCCAGAGTTTCTTGTCCAGAATTTCTTGTTCAGAGTTTCTTCTCCAGATTTTCTTGTCCAGAGTTTCTTGTCCAGAGTTTCTTGTCCAGAGTTTCTTGTCCAGAGTTTCTTATCCAGAGTTTCTTGTCCAGAGTTTGTTGTCCAGAGCTTCTTGTCCAGAGTTTTTTGTCCAGAATTTCTTGTCCAGAGTTTCTTGTCCAGAGCTTCTTGTCCAGAGTTTCTTGTCCAGAGTTTGTTGTCCAGAGTTTGTTCTCCAGAGTTTGTTGTCCAGAGTTTGTTGTCCAGATTTTCTTGTCCAGAATTTCTTGTCCAGAGTTTCTTGTCCAGAGTTTCTTGCCCAGAGTTTCTTGTCCAGAGTTTCTTGTCCCGATTTTTTTGTCCAGAGTTTCTTGTCCAGAGTTTCTTGCCCATTTTTTTTTCCCAGATTATCTTGTCCATTGTTTGTTCTCCAGATTTTCTTGTCCAGAGTTTTTTGTCCAGAGTTTGTTGTCCAGAGTTTTTTGTCCAGAGTATCTTGTCCAGAGTTTCTTGTCCAGAGTTTCTTGCCCAGAGTTTTTTGTCCAGAGTATCTTGTCCAGAGTTTCTTGTCCAGAGTTTTTTGTCCAGAGTATCTTGTCCAGAGTTTCTTGTCCAGAGTTTCTTGCCCAGAGTTTTTTGTCCAGAGTATCTTGTCCAGAATTTCTTGTCCAGAGTTTCTTGTCCAGAGTTTCTTGTCCAGAGATTTTTGTCCAGAGTTTCTTGTCCAGAGTTTCTTGTCCAGAGTTTCTTGTCCAGAATTTCTTGTCCAGAGTTTCTTCTGCAGTTGTTCTTCTCCAGATTTTCTTGTCCAGTTTTTCTTCTCCAGATTACCTTGTCTATTGTTTGTTCTCCAGATTGTCTTGTTCAGAGTTTCTTCTCCAGATTTTCTTGTCCAGAGTTTCTTGTCCAGAGTTTCTTGTCCAGAGTTTTTGTCCAGAGTTTCTTGTCCAGAGTTTGTTGTCCAGAGTTTGTTGTCCAGAGCTTCTTGTCCAGAGTTTCTTGTTCAGAGTTTCTTGTCCAGAGTTTCTTGCCTAGAGTTTTTTGTCCAGAGTATCTTGTCCAGAGTTTCTTGTCCAGAGTTTCTTGCCCAGAGTTCCTTGCCCAGATTTTCTTGTCCAGAGTTTCTTGCATAGATTTTCTGGTCCAGATTTTCTTGCCAGAGTTTCTTGTCCAGAGTTTCTTGTCCAGAGTTTTTTGTCCAGAGTATCTTGTCCAGAGTTTCTTGTCCAGAGTTTCTTGCCCAGAGTTTTTTGTCCAGAGTATCTTGTCCAGAGTTTCTTGTCCAGAGTTTCTTGTCCAGAGTTTCTTGTCCAGAGATTTTTGTCCAGAGTTTCTTGTCCAGAGTTTCTTGTCCAGAGTTTCTTGTCCAGAATTTCTTGTCCAGAGTTTCTTCTGCAGTTGTTCTTCTCCAGATTTTCTTGTCCAGTTTTTCTTCTCCAGATTACCTTGTCTATTGTTTGTTCTCCAGATTGTCTTGTTCAGAGTTTCTTCTCCAGATTTTCTTGTCCAGAGTTTCTTGTCCAGAGTTTCTTGTCCAGAGTTTCTTGTCCAGAGTTTCTTATCCAGAGTTTCTTGTCCAGAGTTTGTTGTCCAGAGCTTCTTGTCCAGAGTTTTTTGTCCAGAATTTCTTGTCCAGAGTTTCTTGTCCAGAGCTTCTTGTCCAGAGTTTCTTGTCCAGAGTTTGTTGTCCAGAGTTTGTTCTCCAGAGTTTGTTGTCCAGAGTTTGTTGTCCAGAGTTTCTTGTCCAGAGTTTGTTGTCCAGAGTTTCTTGTCCAGAGTTTCTTGTCCAGAGTTTCTTGTCCAGAGTTTCCTGTCCAGATTTTCTTGTCCAGATTTTCTTGTCCAGAGTTTTTTGTCCAGATTTTCTTGCCAGATTTTCGTGTCCAGAGTTTCTTGTCCAGAGTTTCTTAACCAGAGCTTCTTGTCCAGAGTTTTTTGTCCAGAGTTTGTTGTCCAGAGTTTTTTGTCCAGAGTATCTTGTCCAGAGTTTCTTGTCCAGAGTTTCTTGTCCAGAGTTTTTTGTCCAGAATTTCTTGAACAGAGTTTCTTGTCTAGATTTTCCTGTCCCCGTTTTCTTACCCAGAGTTTCTTGTTCAGATTTTCTTGTCCAGTCTTTTTTTCCAGATTATCTTGTCCATTGTTTGTTCTCCAGATTTTCTTGTCCAGAGTTTTTTATCCAGAATTTCTTGAACAGAGTTTCTTGTCTAGATTTTCCTGTCCCCGTTTTCTTACCCAGAGTTTCTTGTTCAGATTTTCTTGTCCAGTTTTTTTTTCCAGATTATCTTGTCCATTGGTTGTTCTCCAGATTTTCTTGTCCAGAGTTTTTTGTCCAGAATTTCTTGTCCAGAGTTTCTTGTCCAGAGCTTCTTGTCCAGAGTTTTTTGTCCAGAGTTTGTTGTCCAGAGTTTTTTGTCCAGAGTATCTTGTCCAGAGTTTCTTGTCCAGAGTTTCTTGCCCAGAGTTTCTTGTCCAGAGTTTCTTGTCCAGAGTTTCTTGTCCAGAGTTTCTTGTCCAGAGTTTCTTGTCGAGAGTTTCTTGTCCAGAGTTTCTTGTCCAGAGTTTCTTGCATAGATTTTCTGGTCCAGATTTTCTTGCCAGAATTTCTTGTCCAGAGTTTTTTGTCCAGAGTTTGTTGTCCAGAGTTTTTTGTCCAGAGTATCTTGTCCAGAGTTTCTTGTCCAGAGTTTCTTGTGCAGTTGTTTTTCTCCAGATTTTCTGGTCCAGTTTTTCTTCTCCAGATTACTTTGTCCATTGTTTGTTCTCCAGATTGTCTTGTTCAGAGTTTCTTCTCCAGATTTTCTTGTCCAGAATTTCTTGTCCAGAGTTTCTTGTCCAGAGTTTCTTGCCCAGAGTTTCTTGTCCAGAGTTTCTTGTCCCGATTTTCTTGTCCAGAGTTTCTTGTCCAGAGTTTCTTGCCCATTTTTTTTTCCCAGATTATCTTGTCCATTGTTTGTTCTCCAGATTTTCTTGTCCAGAGTTTTTTGTCCAGAGTTTGTTGTCCAGAGTTTTTTGTCCAGAGTATCTTGTCCAGAGTTTCTTGTCCAGAGTTTCTTGCCCAGAGTTTTTTGTCCAGAGTATCTTGTCCAGAGTTTCTTGTCCAGAGTTTTTTGTCCAGAGTATCTTGTCCAGAGTTTCTTGTCCAGAGTTTCTTGCCCAGAGTTTTTTGTCCAGAGTATCTTGTCCAGAATTTCTTGTCCAGAGTTTCTTGTCCACAGTTTCTTGTCCAGAGATTTTTGTCCAGAGTTTCTTGTCCAGAGTTTCTTGTCCAGAGTTTCTTGTCCAGAATTTCTTGTCCAGAGTTTCTTCTGCAGTTGTTCTTCTCCAGATTTTCTTGTCCAGTTTTTCTTCTCCAGATTACCTTGTCTATTGTTTGTTCTCCAGATTGTCTTGTTCAGAGTTTTTTCTCCAGATTTTCTTGTCCAGAGTTTCTTGTCCAGAGTTTCTTGTCCAGAGTTTCTTATCCAGAGTTTCTTGTCCAGAGTTTGTTGTCCAGAGCTTCTTGTCCAGAGTTTCTTGTTCAGAGTTTCTTGTCCAGAGTTTCTTGCCCAGAGTTCCTTGCCCAGATTTTCTTGTCCAGAGTTTTCTTGTCCAGAGTTTCTTATCCAGATTTTCTTGTCCAGAGTTTCTTGTCCAGAGTTTCTTGTCCAGAGTTTCTTGTCCAGAGTTTTTGTCCAGAGTTTCTTGTCCAGAGTTTGTTGTCCAGAGTTTGTTGTCCAGAGCTTCTTGTCCAGAGTTTCTTGTTCAGAGTTTCTTGTCCAGAGTTTCTTGCCTAGAGTTTTTTGTCCAGAGTATCTTGTCCAGAGTTTCTTGTCCAGAGTTTCTTGCCCAGAGTTCCTTGCCCAGATTTTCTTGTCCAGAGTTTCTTGCATAGATTTTCTGGTCCAGATTTTCTTGCCAGAGTTTCTTGTCCAGAGTTTCTTGCATAGATTTTCTGGTCCAGATTTTCTTGCCAGAGTTTCTTGTCCAGAGTTTCTTGTCCAGAGGTTTTTGTGCAGAGGTTCTTGCTCAGAGTTTCTTGTCCAGAGTTTCTTGTCCAGAGTTTCTTGTCCAGAGTTTCTTGTCCAGAGTTTCTTGTCCAGAGTTTGTTGTCCAGAGTTTGTTGTCCAGAGCTTCTTGTCCAGAGTTTTTTGTCCAGAATTTCTTGTCCAGAGTTTCTTGTCCAGAGCTTCTTGTCCAGAGTTTCTTGTCCAGAGTTTGTTGTCCAGAGTTTGTTCTCCAGAGTTTGTTGTCCAGAGTTTGTTGTCCAGAGTTTCTTGTCCAGAGTTTCTTGTCCAGAGTTTGTTGTCCAGAGTTTCTTGTCCAGAGTTTCTTGTCCAGAGTTTCTTGTCCAGAGTTTCTTGTCCAGAGTTTCTTGTCCAGAGTTTCCTGTCCAGATTTTCTTGTCCAGATTTTCTTGTCCAGAGTTTTTTGTCCAGATTTTCTTGCCAGATTTTCGTGTCCAGAGTTTCTTGTCCAGAGTTTCTTGTCGAGAGTTTCTTGTCCAGAGTTTCTTGTGCAGAGTTTCTTGCCCAGAGTTCCTTGCCCAGATTTTCTTGTCCAGAGTTTCTTGCATAGATTTTCTGGTCCAGATTTTCTTGCCAGAATTTCTTGTCCAGAGTTTTTTGTCCAGAATTTCTTGTCCAGAGTTTCTTGTCCAGAGCTTCTTGTCCAGAGTTTTTTGTCCAGAGTTTGTTGTCCAGAGTTTTTTGTCCAGAGTATCTTGTCTATTGTTTGTTCTCCAGATTGTCTTGTTCAGAGTTTTTTCTCCAGATTTTCTTGTCCAGAGTTTCTTGTCCAGAGTTTCTTGTCCAGAGTTTCTTATCCAGAGTTTCTTGTCCAGAGTTTGTTGTCCAGAGCTTCTTGTCCAGAGTTTCTTGTTCAGAGTTTCTTGTCCAGAGTTTCTTGCCCAGAGTTCCTTGCCCAGATTTTCTTGTCCAGAGTTTTCTTGTCCAGAGTTTCTTATCCAGATTTTCTTGTCCAGAGTTTCTTGTCCAGAGTTTCTTGTCCAGAGTTTCTTGTCCAGAGTTTTTGTCCAGAGTTTCTTGTCCAGAGTTTGTTGTCCAGAGTTTGTTGTCCAGAGCTTCTTGTCCAGAGTTTCTTGTTCAGAGTTTCTTGTCCAGAGTTTCTTGCCTAGAGTTTTTTGTCCAGAGTATCTTGTCCAGAGTTTCTTGTCCAGAGTTTCTTGCCCAGAGTTCCTTGCCCAGATTTTCTTGTCCAGAGTTTCTTGCATAGATTTTCTGGTCCAGATTTTCTTGCCAGAGTTTCTTGTCCAGAGTTTCTTGCATAGATTTTCTGGTCCAGATTTTCTTGCCAGAGTTTCTTGTCCAGAGTTTCTTGTCCAGAGGTTTTTGTGCAGAGGTTCTTGCTCAGAGTTTCTTGTCCAGAGTTTCTTGTCCAGAGTTTCTTGTCCAGAGTTTCTTGTCCAGAGTTTCTTGTCCAGAGTTTGTTGTCCAGAGTTTGTTGTCCAGAGCTTCTTGTCCAGAGTTTTTTGTCCAGAATTTCTTGTCCAGAGTTTCTTGTCCAGAGCTTCTTGTCCAGAGTTTCTTGTCCAGAGTTTGTTGTCCAGAGTTTGTTCTCCAGAGTTTGTTGTCCAGAGTTTGTTGTCCAGAGTTTCTTGTCCAGAGTTTCTTGTCCAGAGTTTGTTGTCCAGAGTTTCTTGTCCAGAGTTTCTTGTCCAGAGTTTCTTGTCCAGAGTTTCTTGTCCAGAGTTTCTTGTCCAGAGTTTCCTGTCCAGATTTTCTTGTCCAGATTTTCTTGTCCAGAGTTTTTTGTCCAGATTTTCTTGCCAGATTTTCGTGTCCAGAGTTTCTTGTCCAGAGTTTCTTAACCAGAGCTTCTTGTCCAGAGTTTTTTGTCCAGAGTTTGTTGTCCAGAGTTTTTTGTCCAGAGTATCTTGTCCAGAGTTTCTTGTCCAGAGTTTCTTGTCCAGAGTTTTTTGTCCAGAATTTCTTGAACAGAGTTTCTTGTCTAGATTTTCCTGTCCCCGTTTTCTTACCCAGAGTTTCTTGTTCAGATTTTCTTGTCCAGTCTTTTTTTCCAGATTATCTTGTCCATTGTTTGTTCTCCAGATTTTCTTGTCCAGAGTTTTTTATCCAGAATTTCTTGAACAGAGTTTCTTGTCTAGATTTTCCTGTCCCCGTTTTCTTACCCAGAGTTTCTTGTTCAGATTTTCTTGTCCAGTTTTTTTTCCAGATTATCTTGTCCATTGGTTGTTCTCCAGATTTTCTTGTCCAGAGTTTTTTGTCCAGAATTTCTTGTCCAGAGTTTCTTGTCCAGAGCTTCTTGTCCAGAGTTTTTTGTCCAGAGTTTGTTGTCCAGAGTTTTTTGTCCAGAGTATCTTGTCCAGAGTTTCTTGTCCAGAGTTTCTTGCCCAGAGTTTGATGTCCAGAGTTTCTTGTCCAGAGTTTCTTGTCCAGAGTTTCTTGTCCAGAGTTTCTTGTCGAGAGTTTCTTGTCCAGAGTTTCTTGTGCAGAGTTTCTTGCCCAGAGTTCCTTGCCCAGATTTTCTTGTCCAGAGTTTCTTGCATAGATTTTCTGGTCCAGATTTTCTTGCCAGAATTTCTTGTCCAGAGTTTTTTGTCCAGAGTTTGTTGTCCAGAGTTTTTTGTCCAGAGTATCTTGTCCAGAGTTTCTTGTCCAGAGTTTCTTGTGCAGTTGTTTTTCTCCAGATTTTCTGGTCCAGTTTTTCTTCTCCAGATTACTTTGTCCATTGTTTGTTCTCCAGATTGTCTTGTTCAGAGTTTCTTCTCCAGATTTTCTTGTCCAGAATTTCTTGTCCAGAATTTCTTGTCCAGAGTTTCTTGCCCAGAGTTTCTTGTCCAGAGTTTCTTGTCCCGATTTTCTTGTCCAGAGTTTCTTGTCCAGAGTTTCTTGCCCATTTTTTTTTCCCAGATTATCTTGTCCATTGTTTGTTCTCCAGATTTTCTTGTCCAGAGTTTTTTGTCCAGAATTTCTTGAACAGAGTTTCTTGTCCAGAGTTTCCTGTCCCCGTTTTCTTACCCAGAGTTTCTTGTTCAGATTTTCTTGTCCAGTTTTTTTTTCTAGATTATCTTGTCCATTGGTTGTTCTCCAGATTTTCTTGTCCAGAGTTTTTTGTCCAGAATTTCTTGTCCAGAGTTTCTTGTCCAGAGCTTCTTGTCCAAAGTTTTTTGTCCAGAGTTTGTTGTCCAGAGTTTTTTGTCCAGAGTATCTTGTCCAGAGTTTCTTGTCCAGAGTTTCTTGCCCAGAGTTTTTTGTCCAGAGTATCTTGTCCAGAGTTTCTTGTGCAGAGTTTCTTCTCCAGATTTTCTTGCCCAGATTTTCTTGTCCAGAGTTTCTTGCATAGATTTTCTGGTCCAGATTTTCTTGCCAGAATTTCTTGTCCAGAGTTTTTTGTCCAGAGTTTGTTGTCCAGAGTTTTTTGTCCAGAGTATCTTGTCCAGAGTTTCTTGTCCAGAGTTTCTTGTGCAATTGTTTTTCTCCAGATTTTCTGGTCCAGTTTTTCTTCTCCAGATTACTTTGTCCATTGTTTGTTCTCCAGATTGTCTTGTTCAGAGTTTCTTCTCCAGATTTTCTTGTCCAGAATTTCTTGTCCAGAGTTTCTTGTCCAGAGTTTCTTGCCCAGAGTTTCTTGTCCAGAGTTTCTTGTCCAGAGTTTCTTGTCCAGAGTTTCTTGTCCAGAGTTTCTTGCCCATTTTTTTTTCCCAGATTATCTTGTCCATTGTTTGTTCTCCAGATTTTCTTGTCCAGAGTTTTTTGTCCAGAATTTCTTGAACAGAGTTTCTTGTCTAGATTTTCCTGTCCCCGTTTTCTTACCCAGAGTTTCTTGTTCAGATTTTCTTGTCCAGTTTTTTTTTCTAGATTATCTTGTCCATTGGTTGTTCTCCAGATTTTCTTGTCCAGAGTTTTTTGTCCAGAGTTTGTTGTCCAGAGTTTTTTGTCCAGAGTATCTTGTCCAGAGTTTCTTGTCCAGAGTTTCTTGTGCAGTTGTTTTTCTCCAGATTTTCTGGTCCAGTTTTTCTTCTCCAGATTACTTTGTCCATTGTTTGTTCTCCAGATTGTCTTGTTCAGAGTTTCTTGTCCAGATTTTCTTGTCCAGAATTTCTTGTCCAGAGTTTCTTGTCCAGAGTTTCTTGCCCAGAGTTTCTTGTCCAGAGTTTCTTGTCCCGATTTTCTTGTCCAGAGTTTCTTGTCCAGAGTTTCTTGCCCATTTTTTTTTCCCAGATTATCTTGTCCATTGTTTGTTCTCCAGATTTTCTTGTCCAGAGTTTTTTGTCCAGAGTTTCTTGTCCAGAGTTTTTTGTCCAGAGTATCTTGTCCAGAGTTTCTTGTCCAGAGTTTCTTGCCCAGAGTTTTTTGTCCAGAGTATCTTGTCCAGAGTTTCTTGTCCAGAGTTTTTTGTCCAGAGTATCTTGTCCAGAGTTTCTTGTCCAGAGTTTCTTGCCCAGAGTTTTTTGTCCAGAGTATCTTGTCCAGAATTTCTTGTCCAGAGTTTCTTGTCCAGAGTTTCTTGTCCAGAGATTTTTGTCCAGAGTTTCTTGTCCAGAGTTTCTTGTCCAGAGTTTGTTGTCCAGAGTTTCTTGTCCAGAGTTTCTTGTCCAGAGTTTCTTGTCCAGAGTTTCTTGTCCAGAGTTTCTTGTCCAGAGTTTCCTGTCCAGATTTTCTTGTCCAGATTTTCTTGTCCAGAGTTTTTTGTCCAGATTTTCTTGCCAGATTTTCGTGTCCAGAGTTTCTTGTCCAGAGTTTCTTAACCAGAGCTTCTTGTCCAGAGTTTTTTGTCCAGAGTTTGTTGTCCAGAGTTTTTTGTCCAGAGTATCTTGTCCAGAGTTTCTTGTCCAGAGTTTCTTGTCCAGAGTTTTTTGTCCAGAATTTCTTGAACAGAGTTTCTTGTCTAGATTTTCCTGTCCCCGTTTTCTTACCCAGAGTTTCTTGTTCAGATTTTCTTGTCCAGTCTTTTTTTCCAGATTATCTTGTCCATTGTTTGTTCTCCAGATTTTCTTGTCCAGAGTTTTTTATCCAGAATTTCTTGAACAGAGTTTCTTGTCTAGATTTTCCTGTCCCCGTTTTCTTACCCAGAGTTTCTTGTTCAGATTTTCTTGTCCAGTTTTTTTTTCCAGATTACTTTGTCCATTGTTTGTTCTCCAGATTGTCTTGTTCAGAGTTTCTTCTCCAGATTTTCTTGTCCAGAATTTCTTGTCCAGAGTTTCTTGTCCAGAGTTTCTTGCCCAGAGTTTCTTGTCCAGAGTTTCTTGTCCCGATTTTCTTGTCCAGAGTTTCTTGTCCAGAGTTTCTTGCCCATTTTTTTTTCCCAGATTATCTTGTCCATTGTTTGTTCTCCAGATTTTCTTGTCCAGAGTTTTTTGTCCAGAGTTTGTTGTCCAGAGTTTTTTGTCCAGAGTATCTTGTCCAGAGTTTCTTGTCCAGAGTTTCTTGCCCAGAGTTTTTTGTCCAGAGTATCTTGTCCAGAGTTTCTTGTCCAGAGTTTTTTGTCCAGAGTATCTTGTCCAGAGTTTCTTGTCCAGAGTTTCTTGCCCAGAGTTTTTTGTCCAGAGTATCTTGTCCAGAATTTCTTGTCCAGAGTTTCTTGTCCAGAGTTTCTTGTCCAGAGATTTTTGTCCAGAGTTTCTTGTCCAGAGTTTCTTGTCCAGAGTTTGTTGTCCAGAGTTTCTTGTCCAGAGTTTCTTGTCCAGAGTTTCTTGTCCAGAGTTTCTTGTCCAGAGTTTCTTGTCCAGAGTTTCCTGTCCAGATTTTCTTGTCCAGATTTTCTTGTCCAGAGTTTTTTGTCCAGATTTTCTTGCCAGATTTTCGTGTCCAGAGTTTCTTGTCCAGAGTTTCTTAACCAGAGCTTCTTGTCCAGAGTTTTTTGTCCAGAGTTTGTTGTCCAGAGTTTTTTGTCCAGAGTATCTTGTCCAGAGTTTCTTGTCCAGAGTTTCTTGTCCAGAGTTTTTTGTCCAGAATTTCTTGAACAGAGTTTCTTGTCTAGATTTTCCTGTCCCCGTTTTCTTACCCAGAGTTTCTTGTTCAGATTTTCTTGTCCAGTCTTTTTTTCCAGATTATCTTGTCCATTGTTTGTTCTCCAGATTTTCTTGTCCAGAGTTTTTTATCCAGAATTTCTTGAACAGAGTTTCTTGTCTAGATTTTCCTGTCCCCGTTTTCTTACCCAGAGTTTCTTGTTCAGATTTTCTTGTCCAGTTTTTTTTTCCAGATTATCTTGTCCATTGGTTGTTCTCCAGATTTTCTTGTCCAGAGTTTTTTGTCCAGAATTTCTTGTCCAGAGTTTCTTGTCCAGAGCTTCTTGTCCAGAGTTTTTTGTCCAGAGTTTGTTGTCCAGAGTTTTTTGTCCAGAGTATCTTGTCCAGAGTTTCTTGTCCAGAGTTTCTTGCCCAGAGTTTGATGTCCAGAGTTTCTTGTCCAGAGTTTCTTGTCCAGAGTTTCTTGTCCAGAGTTTCTTGTCGAGAGTTTCTTGTCCAGAGTTTCTTGTCCAGAGTTTCTTGCCCAGAGTTCCTTGCCCAGATTTTCTTGTCCAGAGTTTCTTGCATAGATTTTCTGGTCCAGATTTTCTTGCCAGAATTTCTTGTCCAGAGTTTTTTGTCCAGAGTTTGTTGTCCAGAGTTTTTTGTCCAGAGTATCTTGTCCAGAGTTTCTTGTCCAGAGTTTCTTGTGCAGTTGTTTTTCTCCAGATTTTCTGGTCCAGTTTTTCTTCTCCAGATTACTTTGTCCATTGTTTGTTCTCCAGATTGTCTTGTTCAGAGTTTCTTCTCCAGATTTTCTTGTCCAGAATTTCTTGTCCAGAGTTTCTTGTCCAGAGTTTCTTGCCCAGAGTTTCTTGTCCAGAGTTTCTTGTCCCGATTTTCTTGTCCAGAGTTTCTTGTCCAGAGTTTCTTGCCCATTTTTTTTTCCCAGATTATCTTGTCCATTGTTTGTTCTCCAGATTTTCTTGTCCAGAGTTTTTTGTCCAGAATTTCTTGAACAGAGTTTCTTGTCTAGATTTTCCTGTCCCCGTTTTCTTACCCAGAGTTTCTTGTTCAGATTTTCTTGTCCAGTTTTTTTTTCCAGATTATCTTGTCCATTGGTTGTTCTCCAGATTTTCTTGTCCAGAGTTTTTTGTCCAGAATTTCTTGTCCAGAGTTTCTTGTCCAGAGCTTCTTGTCCAGAGTTTTTTGTCCAGAGTTTGTTGTCCAGAGTTTTTTGTCCAGAGTATCTTGTCCAGAGTTTCTTGTCCAGAGTTTCTTGCCCAGAGTTTGATGTCCAGAGTTTCTTGTCCAGAGTTTCTTGTCCAGAGTTTCTTGTCCAGAGTTTCTTGTCGAGAGTTTCTTGTCCAGAGTTTCTTGTGCAGAGTTTCTTGCCCAGAGTTCCTTGCCCAGATTTTCTTGTCCAGAGTTTCTTGCATAGATTTTCTGGTCCAGATTTTCTTGCCAGAATTTCTTGTCCAGAGTTTTTTGTCCAGAGTTTGTTGTCCAGAGTTTTTTGTCCAGAGTATCTTGTCCAGAGTTTCTTGTCCAGAGTTTCTTGTGCAGTTGTTTTTCTCCAGATTTTCTGGTCCAGTTTTTCTTCTCCAGATTACTTTGTCCATTGTTTGTTCTCCAGATTGTCTTGTTCAGAGTTTCTTCTCCAGATTTTCTTGTCCAGAATTTCTTGTCCAGAGTTTCTTGTCCAGAGTTTCTTGTCCAGAGTTTCTTGTCCCGATTTTCTTGTCCAGAGTTTCTTGTCCAGAGTTTCTTGCCCATTTTTTTTTCCCAGATTATCTTGTCCATTGTTTGTTCTCCAGATTTTCTTGTCCAGAGTTTTTTGTCCAGAATTTCTTGAACAGAGTTTCTTGTCTAGATTTTCCTGTCCCCGTTTTCTTACCCAGAGTTTCTTGTTCAGATTTTCTTGTCCAGTTTTTTTTTCTAGATTATCTTGTCCATTGGTTGTTCTCCAGATTTTCTTGTCCAGAGTTTTTTGTCCAGAATTTCTTGTCCAGAGTTTCTTGTCCAGAGCTTCTTGTCCAAAGTTTTTTGTCCAGAGTTTGTTGTCCAGAGTTTTTTGTCCAGAGTATCTTGTCCAGAGTTTCTTGTCCAGAGTTTCTTGCCCAGAGTTTTTTGTCCAGAGTATCTTGTCCAGAGTTTCTTGTGCAGAGTTTCTTCTCCAGAGTTCCTTGCCCAGATTTTCTTGTCCAGAGTTTCTTGCATAGATTTTCTGGTCCAGATTTTCTTGCCAGAATTTCTTGTCCAGAGTTTTTTGTCCAGAGTTTGTTGTCCAGAGTTTTTTGTCCAGAGTATCTTGTCCAGAGTTTCTTGTCCAGAGTTTCTTGTGCAGTTGTTTTTCTCCAGATTTTCTGGTCCAGTTTTTCTTCTCCAGATTACTTTGTCCATTGTTTGTTCTCCAGATTGTCTTGTTCAGAGTTTCTTCTCCAGATTTTCTTGTCCAGAATTTCTTGTCCAGAGTTTCTTGTCCAGAGTTTCTTGCCCAGAGTTTCTTGTCCAGAGTTTCTTGTCCCGATTTTCTTGTCCAGAGTTTCTTGTCCAGAGTTTCTTGCCCATTTTTTTTTCCCAGATTATCTTGTCCATTGTTTGTTCTCCAGATTTTCTTGTCCAGAGTTTTTTGTCCAGAATTTCTTGAACAGAGTTTCTTGTCTAGATTTTCCTGTCCCCGTTTTCTTACCCAGAGTTTCTTGTTCAGATTTTCTTGTCCAGTTTTTTTTTCTAGATTATCTTGTCCATTGGTTGTTCTCCAGATTTTCTTGTCCAGAGTTTTTTGTCCAGAGTTTGTTGTCCAGAGTTTTTTGTCCAGAGTATCTTGTCCAGAGTTTCTTGTCCAGAGTTTCTTGTGCAGTTGTTTTTCTCCAGATTTTCTGGTCCAGTTTTTCTTCTCCAGATTACTTTGTCCATTGTTTGTTCTCCAGATTGTCTTGTTCAGAGTTTCTTCTCCAGATTTTCTTGTCCAGAATTTCTTGTCCAGAGTTTCTTGTCCAGAGTTTCTTGCCCAGAGTTTCTTGTCCAGAGTTTCTTGTCCCGATTTTCTTGTCCAGAGTTTCTTGTCCAGAGTTTCTTGTCCATTTTTTTTTCCCAGATTATCTTGTCCATTGTTTGTTCTCCAGATTTTCTTGTCCAGAGTTTTTTGTCCAGAGTTTGTTGTCCAGAGTTTTTTGTCCAGAGTATCTTGTCCAGAGTTTCTTGTCCAGAGTTTCTTGCCCAGAGTTTTTTGTCCAGAGTATCTTGTCCAGAGTTTCTTGTCCAGAGTTTTTTGTCCAGAGTATCTTGTCCAGAGTTTCTTGTCCAGAGTTTCTTGCCCAGAGTTTTTTGTCCAGAGTTTCTTGTCCAGAGTTTTTTGTCCAGAGTTTCTTGTCCAGAGTTTCTTGTCCAGAGTTTCTTGTCCAGAGTTTCTTGTCCAGAGTTTCTTGTCCAGAGTTTCTTGTCCAGAATTTCTTGTCCAGAGTTTCTTCTGCAGTTGTTCTTCTCCAGATTTTCTTGTCCAGTTTTTCTTCTCCAGATTACCTTGTCTATTGTTTGTTCTCCAGATTGTCTTGTTCAGAGTTTCTTCTCCAGATTTTCTTGTCCAGAGTTTCTTGTCCAGAGTTTCTTGTCCAGAGTTTCTTATCCAGAGTTTCTTGTCCAGAGTTTGTTGTCCAGAGCTTCTTGTCCAGAGTTTCTTGTTCAGAGTTTCTTGTCCAGAGTTTCTTGCCCAGAGTTCCTTGCCCAGATTTTCTTGTCCAGAGTTTTCTTGTCCAGAGTTTCTTGTCCAGATTTTCTTGTCCAGAGTTTCTTGTCCAGAGTTTCTTGTCCAGAGTTTCTTGTCCAGAGTTTTTGTCCAGAGTTTCTTGTCCAGAGTTTCTTGTCCAGAGTTTGTTGTCCAGAGCTTCTTGTCCAGAGTTTCTTGTTCAGAGTTTCTTGTCCAGAGTTTCTTGCCTAGAGTTTTTTGTCCAGAGTATCTTGTCCAGAGTTTCTTGTCCAGAGTTTCTTGCCCAGAGTTCCTTGCCCAGATTTTCTTGTCCAGAGTTTCTTGCATAGATTTTCTGGTCCAGATTTTCTTGCCAGAGTTTCTTGTCCAGAGTTTCTTGTCCAGAGGTTTTTGTGCAGAGGTTCTTGCTCAGAGTTTCTTGTCCAGATTTTCTTGTCCAGTTTTTTTTTCCAGATTATCTTGTCCATTGGTTGTTCTCCAGATTTTCTTGTCCAGAGTTTTTTGTCCAGAATTTCTTGTCCAGAGTTTCTTGTCCAGAGTTCCTTGCCCAGATTTTCTTGTCCAGAGTTTCTTGCATAGATTTTCTGGTCCAGATTTTCTTGCCAGAGTTTCTTGTCCAGAGTTTCTTGTCCAGAGGTTTTTGTGCAGAGGTTCTTGCTCAGAGTTTCTTGTCCAGAGTTTCTTGTCCAGAGTTTCTTGTCCAGAGTTTCTTGTCCAGAGTTTGTTGTCCAGAGTTTGTTGTCCAGAGCTTCTTGTCCAGAGTTTTTTGTCCAGAATTTCTTGTCCAGAGTTTCTTGTCCAGAGCTTCTTGTCCAGAGTTTCTTGTCCAGAGTTTGTTGTCCAGAGTTTGTTCTCCAGAGTTTGTTGTCCAGAGTTTGTTGTCGAGAGTTTCTTGTCCAGAGTTTCTTGTCCAGAGTTTGTTGTCCAGAGTTTCTTGTCCAGAGTTTCTTGTCCAGAGTTTCTTGTCCAGAGTTTCTTGTCCAGAGTTTCTTGTCCAGAGTTTCCTGTCCAGATTTTCTTGTCCAGATTTTCTTGTCCAGAGTTTTTTGTCCAGATTTTCTTGCCAGATTTTCGTGTCCAGAGTTTCTTGTCCAGAGTTTCTTAACCAGAGCTTCTTGTCCAGAGTTTTTTGTCCAGAGTTTGTTGTCCAGAGTTTTTTGTCCAGAGTATCTTGTCCAGAGTTTCTTGTCCAGAGTTTCTTGTCCAGAGTTTTTTGTCCAGAATTTCTTGAACAGAGTTTCTTGTCTAGATTTTCCTGTCCCCGTTTTCTTACCCAGAGTTTCTTGTTCAGATTTTCTTGTCCAGTCTTTTTTTCCAGATTATCTTGTCCATTGTTTGTTCTCCAGATTTTCTTGTCCAGAGTTTTTTGTCCAGAATTTCTTGTCCAGAGTTTCTTGTCCAGAGCTTCTTGTCCAGAGTTTTTTGTCCAGAGTTTGTTGTCCAGAGTTTTTTGTCCAGAGTATCTTGTCCAGAGTTTCTTGTCCAGAGTTTCTTGCCCAGAGTTTGATGTCCAGAGTTTCTTGTCCAGAGTTTCTTGTCCAGAGTTTCTTGTCCAGAGTTTCTTGTCGAGAGTTTCTTGTCCAGAGTTTCTTGTGCAGAGTTTCTTGCCCAGAGTTCCTTGCCCAGATTTTCTTGTCCAGAGTTTCTTGCATAGATTTTCTGGTCCAGATTTTCTTGCCAGAATTTCTTGTCCAGAGTTTTTTGTCCAGAGTTTGTTGTCCAGAGTTTTTTGTCCAGAGTATCTTGTCCAGAGTTTCTTGTCCAGAGTTTCTTGTGCAGTTGTTTTTCTCCAGATTTTCTGGTCCAGTTTTTCTTCTCCAGATTACTTTGTCCATTGTTTGTTCTCCAGATTGTCTTGTTCAGAGTTTCTTCTCCAGATTTTCTTGTCCAGAATTTCTTGTCCAGAGTTTCTTGTCCAGAGTTTCTTGCCCAGAGTTTCTTGTCCAGAGTTTCTTGTCCCGATTTTCTTGTCCAGAGTTTCTTGTCCAGAGTTTCTTGCCCATTTTTTTTTCCCAGATTATCTTGTCCATTGTTTGTTCTCCAGATTTTCTTGTCCAGAGTTTTTTGTCCAGAGTTTGTTGTCCAGAGTTTTTTGTCCAGAGTATCTTGTCCAGAGTTTCTTGTCCAGAGTTTCTTGCCCAGAGTTTTTTGTCCAGAGTATCTTGTCCAGAGTTTCTTGTCCAGAGTTTTTTGTCCAGAGTATCTTGTCCAGAGTTTCTTGTCCAGAGTTTCTTGCCCAGAGTTTTTTGTCCAGAGTATCTTGTCCAGAATTTCTTGTCCAGAGTTTCTTGTCCACAGTTTCTTGTCCAGAGATTTTTGTCCAGAGTTTCTTGTCCAGAGTTTCTTGTCCAGAGTTTCTTGTCCAGAATTTCTTGTCCAGAGTTTCTTCTGCAGTTGTTCTTCTCCAGATTTTCTTGTCCAGTTTTTCTTCTCCAGATTACCTTGTCTATTGTTTGTTCTCCAGATTGTCTTGTTCAGAGTTTCTTCTCCAGATTTTCTTGTCCAGAGTTTCTTGTCCAGAGTTTCTTGTCCAGAGTTTCTTGTCCAGAGTTTTTGTCCAGAGTTTCTTGTCCAGAGTTTGTTGTCCAGAGTTTGTTGTCCAGAGCTTCTTGTCCAGAGTATCTTGTCCAGAGTTTCTTGTCCAGAGTTTCTTGCCCAGAGTTCCTTGCCCAGATTTTCTTGTCCAGAGTTTCTTGCATAGATTTTCTGGTCCAGATTTTCTTGCCAGAGTTTCTTGTCCAGAGTTTCTTGTCCAGAGGTTTTTGTGCAGAGGTTCTTGCTCAGAGTTTCTTGTCCAGATTTTCTTGTCCAGTTTTTTTTTCCAGATTATCTTGTCCATTGGTTGTTCTCCAGATTTTCTTGTCCAGAGTTTTTTGTCCAGAATTTCTTGTCCAGAGTTTCTTGTCCAGAGTTCCTTGCCCAGATTTTCTTGTCCAGAGTTTCTTGCATAGATTTTCTGGTCCAGATTTTCTTGCCAGAGTTTCTTGTCCAGAGTTTCTTGTCCAGAGGTTTTTGTGCAGAGGTTCTTGCTCAGAGTTTCTTGTCCAGAGTTTCTTGTCCAGAGTTTCTTGTCCAGAGTTTCTTGTCCAGAGTTTCTTGTCCAGAGTTTGTTGTCCAGAGTTTGTTGTCCAGAGCTTCTTGTCCAGAGTTTTTTGTCCAGAGTTTCTTGTCCAGAGTTTCTTGTCCAGAGCTTCTTGTCCAGAGTTTCTTGTCCAGAGTTTGTTGTCCAGAGTTTGTTCTCCAGAGTTTGTTGTCCAGAGTTTGTTGTCCAGAGTTTCTTGTCCAGAGTTTGTTGTCCAGAGTTTCTTGTCCAGATTTTCTGGTCCAGTTTTTCTTCTCCAGATTACTTTGTCCATTGTTTGTTCTCCAGATTGTCTTGTTCAGAGTTTCTTCTCCAGATTTTCTTGTCCAGAATTTCTTGTCCAGAGTTTCTTGTCCAGAGTTTCTTGCCCAGAGTTTCTTGTCCAGAGTTTCTTGTCCCGATTTTCTTGTCCAGAGTTTCTTGTCCAGAGTTTCTTGCCCATTTTTTTTTCCCAGATTATCTTGTCCATTGTTTGTTCTCCAGATTTTCTTGTCCAGAGTTTTTTGTCCAGAATTTCTTGAACAGAGTTTCTTGTCTAGATTTTCCTGTCCCCGTTTTCTTACCCAGAGTTTCTTGTTCAGATTTTCTTGTCCAGTTTTTTTTTCTAGATTATCTTGTCCATTGGTTGTTCTCCAGATTTTCTTGTCCAGAGTTTTTTGTCCAGAGTTTGTTGTCCAGAGTTTTTTGTCCAGAGTATCTTGTCCAGAGTTTCTTGTCCAGAGTTTCTTGCCCAGAGTTTTTTGTCCAGAGTATCTTGTCCAGAGTTTCTTGTGCAGAGTTTCTTGCCCAGAGTTCCTTGCCCAGATTTTCTTGTCCAGAGTTTCTTGCATAGATTTTCTGGTCCAGATTTTCTTGCCAGAATTTCTTGTCCAGAGTTTTTTGTCCAGAGTTTGTTGTCCAGAGTTTTTTGTCCAGAGTATCTTGTCCAGAGTTTCTTGTCCAGAGTTTCTTGTGCAGTTGTTTTTCTCCAGATTTTCTGGTCCAGTTTTTCTTCTCCAGATTACTTTGTCCATTGTTTGTTCTCCAGATTGTCTTGTTCAGAGTTTCTTCTCCAGATTTTCTTGTCCAGAATTTCTTGTCCAGAGTTTCTTGTCCAGAGTTTCTTGCCCAGAGTTTCTTGTCCAGAGTTTCTTGTCCCGATTTTCTTGTCCAGAGTTTCTTGTCCAGAGTTTCTTGCCCATTTTTTTTTCCCAGATTATCTTGTCCATTGTTTGTTCTCCAGATTTTCTTGTCCAGAGTTTTTTGTCCAGAATTTCTTGAACAGAGTTTCTTGTCTAGATTTTCCTGTCCCCGTTTTCTTACCCAGAGTTTCTTGTTCAGATTTTCTTGTCCAGTTTTTTTTTCCAGATTATCTTGTCCATTGGTTGTTCTCCAGATTTTCTTGTCCAGAGTTTTTTGTCCAGAGTTTGTTGTCCAGAGTTTTTTGTCCAGAGTATCTTGTCCAGAGTTTCTTGTCCAGAGTTTCTTGTGCAGTTGTTTTTCTCCAGATTTTCTGGTCCAGTTTTTCTTCTCCAGATTACTTTGTCCATTGTTTGTTCTCCAGATTGTCTTGTTCAGAGTTTCTTCTCCAGATTTTCTTGTCCAGAATTTCTTGTCCAGAGTTTCTTGTCCAGAGTTTCTTGCCCAGAGTTTCTTGTCCAGAGTTTCTTGTCCCGATTTTCTTGTCCAGAGTTTCTTGTCCAGAGTTTCTTGCCCATTTTTTTTTCCCAGATTATCTTGTCCATTGTTTGTTCTCCAGATTTTCTTGTCCAGAGTTTTTTGTCCAGAGTTTGTTGTCCAGAGTTTCTTGTCCAGAGTATCTTGTCCAGAGTTTCTTGTCCAGAGTTTCTTGCCCAGAGTTTTTTGTCCAGAGTATCTTGTCCAGAGTTTCTTGTCCAGAGTTTTTTGTCCAGAGTATCTTGTCCAGAGTTTCTTGTCCAGAGTTTCTTGCCCAGAGTTTTTTGTCCAGAGTATCTTGTCCAGAATTTCTTGTCCAGAGTTTCTTGTCCAGAGTTTCTTGTCCAGATTTTCTAGTCCAGAGTTTCTTGTCCAGAGTTTGTTGTCCAGAGTTTCTTGTCCAGAGTTTCTTGTCCAGAGTTTCTTCTGCAGTTGTTCTTCTCCAGATTTTCTTGTCCAGTTTTTCTTCTCCAGATTACCTTGTCTATTGTTTGTTCTCCAGATTGTCTTGTTCAGAGTTTCTTCTCCAGATTTTCTTGTCCAGAGTTTCTTGTCCAGAGTTTCTTGTCCAGAGTTTCTTATCCAGAGTTTCTTGTCCAGAGTTTGTTGTCCAGAGCTTCTTGTCCAGAGTTTCTTGTTCAGAGTTTCTTGTCCAGAGTTTCTTGCCCAGAGTTCCTTGCCCAGATTTTCTTGTCCAGAGTTTTCTTGTCCAGAGTTTCTTGTCCAGATTTTCTTGTCCAGAGTTTCTTGTCCAGAGTTTCTTGTCCAGAGTTTCTTGTCCAGAGTTTTTGTCCAGAGTTTCTTGTCCAGAGTTTGTTGTCCAGAGTTTGTTGTCCAGAGCTTCTTGTCCAGAGTTTCTTGTTCAGAGTTTCTTGTCCAGAGTTTCTTGCCTAGAGTTTTTTGTCCAGAGTATCTTGTCCAGAGTTTCTTGTCCAGAGTTTCTTGCCCAGAGTTCCTTGCCCAGATTTTCTTGTCCAGAGTTTCTTGCATAGATTTTCTGGTCCAGATTTTCTTGCCAGAGTTTCTTGTCCAGAGTTTCTTGTCCAGATTTTCTTGTCCAGTTTTTTTTTCCAGATTATCTTGTCCATTGGTTGTTCTCCAGATTTTCTTGTCCAGAGTTTTTTGTCCAGAATTTCTTGTCCAGAGTTTCTTGTCCAGAGTTCCTTGCCCAGATTTTCTTGTCCAGAGTTTCTTGCATAGATTTTCTGGTCCAGATTTTCTTGCCAGAGTTTCTTGTCCAGAGTTTCTTGTCCAGAGGTTTTTGTGCAGAGGTTCTTGCTCAGAGTTTCTTGTCCAGAGTTTCTTGTCCAGAGTTTCTTGTCCAGAGTTTCTTGTCCAGAGTTTCTTGTCCAGAGTTTCTTGTCCAGAGTTTCTTGTCCAGAGTTTCTTGTCCAGAGCTTCTTGTCCAGAGTTTTTTGTCCAGAATTTCTTGTCCAGAGTTTCTTGTCCAGAGCTTCTTGTCCAGAGTTTCTTGTCCAGAGTTTGTTGTCCAGAGTTTGTTCTCCAGAGTTTGTTGTCCAGAGTTTGTTGTCCAGAGTTTCTTGTCCAGAGTTTCTTGTCCAGAGTTTGTTGTCCAGAGTTTCTTGTCCAGAGTTTCTTGTCCAGAGTTTCTTGTCCAGAGTTTCTTGTCCAGAGTTTCTTGTCCAGAGTTTCCTGTCCAGAGTTTCTTGTCCAGAGTTTCTTGTCCAGAGTTTCTTGTCCAGAGTTTCTTGTCCAGAGTTTTTTGTCCAGATTTTCTTGCCAGATTTTCGTGTCCAGAGTTTCTTGTCCAGAGTTTCTTAACCAGAGCTTCTTGTCCAGAGTTTTTTGTCCAGAGTTTGTTGTCCAGAGTTTCTTGTCCAGAGTTTCTTGTCCAGAGTTTCTTGTCCAGAGTTTCTTGTCCAGAGTTTTTTGTCCAGAATTTCTTGAACAGAGTTTCTTGTCTAGATTTTCCTGTCCCCGTTTTCTTACCCAGAGTTTCTTGTTCAGATTTTCTTGTCCAGTTTTTTTTTCCAGATTATCTTGTCCATTGGTTGTTCTCCAGATTTTCTTGTCCAGAGTTTTTTGTCCAGAATTTCTTGTCCAGAGTTTCTTGTCCAGAGTTTCTTGTCCAGAGTTTTTTGTCCAGAGTTTGTTGTCCAGAGTTTCTTGTCCAGAGTATCTTGTCCAGAGTTTCTTGTCCAGAGTTTCTTGCCCAGAGTTTGATGTCCAGAGTTTCTTGTCCAGAGTTTCTTGTCCAGAGTTTCTTGTCCAGAGTTTCTTGTCGAGAGTTTCTTGTCCAGAGTTTCTTGTGCAGAGTTTCTTGCCCAGAGTTCCTTGCCCAGATTTTCTTGTCCAGAGTTTCTTGCATAGATTTTCTGGTCCAGATTTTCTTGCCAGAATTTCTTGTCCAGAGTTTTTTGTCCAGAGTTTGTTGTCCAGAGTTTTTTGTCCAGAGTATCTTGTCCAGAGTTTCTTGTCCAGAGTTTCTTGTGCAGTTGTTTTTCTCCAGATTTTCTGGTCCAGTTTTTCTTCTCCAGATTACTTTGTCCATTGTTTGTTCTCCAGATTGTCTTGTTCAGAGTTTCTTCTCCAGATTTTCTTGTCCAGAATTTCTTGTCCAGAGTTTCTTGTCCAGAGTTTCTTGCCCAGAGTTTCTTGTCCAGAGTTTCTTGTCCCGATTTTCTTGTCCAGAGTTTCTTGTCCAGAGTTTCTTGCCCATTTTTTTTTCCCAGATTATCTTGTCCATTGTTTGTTCTCCAGATTTTCTTGTCCAGAGTTTTTTGTCCAGAATTTCTTGAACAGAGTTTCTTGTCTAGATTTTCCTGTCCCCGTTTTCTTACCCAGAGTTTCTTGTTCAGATTTTCTTGTCCAGTTTTTTTTTCTAGATTATCTTGTCCATTGGTTGTTCTCCAGATTTTCTTGTCCAGAGTTTTTTGTCCAGAATTTCTTGTCCAGAGTTTCTTGTCCAGAGCTTCTTGTCCAAAGTTTTTTGTCCAGAGTTTGTTGTCCAGAGTTTTTTGTCCAGAGTTTCTTGTCCAGAGTTTCTTGTCCAGAGTTTCTTGCCCAGAGTTTTTGTCCAGAGTATCTTGTCCAGAGTTTCTTGTGCAGTTGTTCTTGCCCAGATTTTCTTGCCCAGATTTTCTTGTCCAGAGTTTCTTGCATAGATTTTCTGGTCCAGATTTTCTTGCCAGAATTTCTTGTCCAGAGTTTGTTGTCCAGAGTTTTTTGTCCAGAGTATCTTGTCCAGAGTTTCTTGTCCAGAGTTTCTTGTGCAGTTGTTTTTCTCCAGATTTTCTGGTCCAGTTTTTCTTCTCCAGATTACTTTGTCCATTGTTTGTTCTCCAGATTGTCTTGTTCAGAGTTTCTTCTCCAGATTTTCTTGTCCAGAATTTCTTGTCCAGAGTTTCTTGTCCAGAGTTTCTTGCCCAGAGTTTCTTGTCCAGATTTTCTTGTCCAGATTTTCTTGTCCAGAGTTTCTTGTCCAGAGTTTCTTGCCCATTTTTTTTTCCCAGATTATCTTGTCCATTGTTTGTTCTCCAGATTTTCTTGTCCAGAGTTTTTTGTCCAGAATTTCTTGTCCAGAGTTTCTTGTCCAGAGCTTCTTGTCCAGAGTTTTTTGTCCAGAGTTTGTTGTCCAGAGTTTTTTGTCCAGAGTATCTTGTCCAGAGTTTCTTGTCCAGAGTTTCTTGCCCAGAGTTTTTTGTCCAGAGTATCTTGTCCAGAGTTTCTTGTCCAGAGTTTTTTGTCCAGAGTATCTTGTCCAGAGTTTCTTGTCCAGAGTTTCTTGCCCAGAGTTTTTTGTCCAGAGTATCTTGTCCAGAGTTTCTTGTCCAGAGTTTCTTGTCCAGAGTTTCTTGTCCAGAATTTCTTGTCCAGAGTTTCTTCTGCAGTTGTTCTTCTCCAGATTTTCTTGTCCAGTTTTTCTTCTCCAGATTACCTTGTCTATTGTTTGTTCTCCAGATTGTCTTGTTCAGAGTTTCTTCTCCAGATTTTCTTCTCCAGATTTTCTTGTCCAGAGTTTCTTGTCCAGAGTTTCTTGTCCAGAGTTTCTTCTGCAGTTGTTCTTCTCCAGATTTTCTTGTCCAGTTTTTCTTCTCCAGATTACCTTGTCTATTGTTTGTTCTCCAGATTGTCTTGTTCAGAGTTTCTTCTCCAGATTTTCTTGTCCAGAGTTTCTTGTCCAGAGTTTCTTGTCCAGAGTTTCTTATCCAGAGTTTCTTGTCCAGAGTTTGTTGTCCAGAGCTTCTTGTCCAGAGTTTCTTGTTCAGAGTTTCTTGTCCAGAGTTTCTTGCCCAGAGTTCCTTGCCCAGATTTTCTTGTCCAGAGTTTTCTTGTCCAGAGTTTCTTGTCCAGATTTTCTTGTCCAGAGTTTCTTGTCCAGAGTTTCTTGTCCAGAGTTTCTTGTCCAGAGTTTTTGTCCAGAGTTTCTTGTCCAGAGTTTGTTGTCCAGAGTTTGTTGTCCAGAGCTTCTTGTCCAGAGTATCTTGTCCAGAGTTTCTTGTCCAGAGTTTCTTGCCCAGAGTTCCTTGCCCAGATTTTCTTGTCCAGAGTTTCTTGCATAGATTTTCTGGTCCAGATTTTCTTGCCAGAGTTTCTTGTCCAGAGTTTCTTGTCCAGAGGTTTTTGTGCAGAGGTTCTTGCTCAGAGTTTCTTGTCCAGATTTTCTTGTCCAGTTTTTTTTTCCAGATTATCTTGTCCATTGGTTGTTCTCCAGATTTTCTTGTCCAGAGTTTTTTGTCCAGAGTTTCTTGTCCAGAGTTTCTTGTCCAGAGTTCCTTGCCCAGATTTTCTTGTCCAGAGTTTCTTGCATAGATTTTCTGGTCCAGATTTTCTTGCCAGAGTTTCTTGTCCAGAGTTTCTTGTCCAGAGGTTTTTGTGCAGAGGTTCTTGCTCAGAGTTTCTTGTCCAGAGTTTCTTGTCCAGAGTTTCTTGTCCAGAGTTTCTTGTCCAGAGTTTCTTGTCCAGAGTTTGTTGTCCAGAGTTTGTTGTCCAGAGCTTCTTGTCCAGAGTTTCTTGTCCAGAATTTCTTGTCCAGAGTTTCTTGTCCAGAGCTTCTTGTCCAGAGTTTCTTGTCCAGAGTTTGTTGTCCAGAGTTTGTTGTCCAGAGTTTGTTGTCCAGAGTTTGTTGTCCAGAGTTTCTTGTCCAGAGTTTCTTGTCCAGAGTTTCTTGTCCAGAGTTTCTGGTCCAGTTTTTCTTCTCCAGATTACTTTGTCCATTGTTTGTTCTCCAGATTGTCTTGTTCAGAGTTTCTTCTCCAGTTTTTCTTGTCCAGAATTTCTTGTCCAGAGTTTCTTGTCCAGAGTTTCTTGCCCAGAGTTTCTTGTCCAGAGTTTCTTGTCCCGATTTTCTTGTCCAGAGTTTCTTGTCCAGAGTTTCTTGCCCATTTTTTTTTCCCAGATTATCTTGTCCATTGTTTGTTCTCCAGATTTTCTTGTCCAGAGTTTTTTGTCCAGAATTTCTTGAACAGAGTTTCTTGTCTAGATTTTCCTGTCCCCGTTTTCTTACCCAGAGTTTCTTGTTCAGATTTTCTTGTCCAGTTTTTTTTTCTAGATTATCTTGTCCATTGGTTGTTCTCCAGATTTTCTTGTCCAGAGTTTTTTGTCCAGAGTTTGTTGTCCAGAGTTTTTTGTCCAGAGTATCTTGTCCAGAGTTTCTTGTCCAGAGTTTCTTGTCCAGAGTTTCTTGTCCAGAGTTTCTTGTCCAGAGTTTCTTGTCCACAGTTTCTTGCCCAGAGTTCCTTGCCCAGATTTTCTTGTCCAGAGTTTCTTGCATAGATTTTCTGGTCCAGATTTTCTTGCCAGAATTTCTTGTCCAGAGTTTTTTGTCCAGAGTTTGTTGTCCAGAGTTTTTTGTCCAGAGTATCTTGTCCAGAGTTTCTTGTCCAGAGTTTCTTGTGCAGTTGTTTTTCTCCAGATTTTCTGGTCCAGTTTTTCTTCTCCAGATTACTTTGTCCATTGTTTGTTCTCCAGATTGTCTTGTTCAGAGTTTCTTCTCCAGATTTTCTTGTCCAGAATTTCTTGTCCAGAGTTTCTTGTCCAGAGTTTCTTGTCCAGAGTTTCTTGTCCAGAGTTTCTTGTCCCGATTTTCTTGTCCAGAGTTTCTTGTCCAGAGTTTCTTGCCCATTTTTTTTTCCCAGATTATCTTGTCCATTGTTTGTTCTCCAGATTTTCTTGTCCAGAGTTTTTTGTCCAGAATTTCTTGAACAGAGTTTCTTGTCTAGATTTTCCTGTCCCCGTTTTCTTACCCAGAGTTTCTTGTTCAGATTTTCTTGTCCAGTTTTTTTTTCTAGATTATCTTGTCCATTGGTTGTTCTCCAGATTTTCTTGTCCAGAGTTTTTTGTCCAGAGTTTGTTGTCCAGAGTTTTTTGTCCAGAGTATCTTGTCCAGAGTTTCTTGTCCAGAGTTTCTTGTGCAGTTGTTCTTCTCCAGATTTTCTGGTCCAGTTTTTCTTCTCCAGATTACTTTGTCCATTGTTTGTTCTCCAGATTGTCTTGTTCAGAGTTTCTTCTCCAGATTTTCTTGTCCAGAATTTCTTGTCCAGAGTTTCTTGTCCAGAGTTTCTTGCCCAGAGTTTCTTGTCCAGAGTTTCTTGTCCCGATTTTCTTGTCCAGAGTTTCTTGTCCAGAGTTTCTTGCCCATTTTTTTTTCCCAGATTATCTTGTCCATTGTTTGTTCTCCAGATTTTCTTGTCCAGAGTTTTTTGTCCAGAGTTTGTTGTCCAGAGTTTTTTGTCCAGAGTTTCTTGTCCAGAGTTTCTTGTCCAGAGTTTCTTGTCCAGAGTTTTTTGTCCAGAGTATCTTGTCCAGAGTTTCTTGTCCAGAGTTTTTTGTCCAGAGTTTCTTGTCCAGAGTTTCTTGTCCAGAGTTTCTTGCCCAGAGTTTTTTGTCCAGAGTATCTTGTCCAGAATTTCTTGTCCAGAGTTTCTTGTCCAGAGTTTCTTGTCCAGAGATTTTTGTCCAGAGTTTCTTGTCCAGAGTTTCTTGTCCAGAGTTTCTTGTCCAGAATTTCTTGTCCAGAGTTTCTTCTGCAGTTGTTCTTCTCCAGATTTTCTTGTCCAGTTTTTCTTCTCCAGATTACCTTGTCTATTGTTTGTTCTCCAGATTGTCTTGTTCAGAGTTTCTTCTCCAGATTTTCTTGTCCAGAGTTTCTTGTCCAGAGTTTCTTGTCCAGAGTTTCTTATCCAGAGTTTCTTGTCCAGAGTTTGTTGTCCAGAGCTTCTTGTCCAGAGTTTCTTGTTCAGAGTTTCTTGTCCAGAGTTTCTTGCCCAGAGTTCCTTGCCCAGATTTTCTTGTCCAGAGTTTTCTTGTCCAGAGTTTCTTTTCCAGATTTTCTTGTCCAGAGTTTCTTGTCCAGAGTTTCTTGTCCAGAGTTTCTTGTCCAGAGTTTTTGTCCAGAGTTTGTTGTCCAGAGTTTGTTGTCCAGAGTTTGTTGTCCAGAGCTTCTTGTCCAGAGTTTCTTGTTCAGAGTTTCTTGTCCAGAGTTTCTTGCCTAGAGTTTTTTGTCCAGAGTTTCTTGTCCAGAGTTTCTTGTCCAGAGTTTCTTGCCCAGAGTTCCTTGCCCAGATTTTCTTGCCCAGAGTTTCTTGCATAGATTTTCTGGTCCAGATTTTATTGTCCAGAGTTTCTTGTCCAGAGTTTCTTGTCCAGATTTTCTTGTCCAGTTTTTTTTTCCAGATTATCTTGTCCATTGGTTGTTCTCCAGATTTTCTTGTCCAGAGTTTTTTGTCCAGAATTTCTTGTCCAGAGTTTCTTGTCCAGAGTTCCTTGCCCAGATTTTCTTGTCCAGAGTTTCTTGCATAGATTTTCTGGTCCAGATTTTCTTGCCAGAGTTTCTTGTCCAGAGTTTCTTGTCCAGAGGTTTTTGTGCAGAGGTTCTTGCTCAGAGTTTCTTGTCCAGAGTTTCTTGTCCAGAGTTTCTTGTCCAGAGTTTCTTGTCCAGAGTTTCTTGTCCAGAGTTTCTTGTCCAGAGTTTCTTGTCCAGAGTTTCTTGTCCAGAGCTTCTTATCCAGAGTTTTTTGTCCAGAATTTCTTGTCCAGAGTTTCTTGTCCAGAGCTTCTTGTCCAGAGTTTCTTGTCCAGAGTTTGTTGTCCAGAGTTTGTTCTCCAGAGTTTGTTGTCCAGAGTTTGTTGTCCAGAGTTTCTTGTCCAGAGTTTCTTGTCCAGAGTTTGTTGTCCAGAGTTTCTTGTCCAGAGTTTCTTGTCCAGAGTTTCTTGTCCAGAGTTTCTTGTCCAGAGTTTCTTGTCCAGAGTTTCCTGTCCAGAGTTTCTTGTCCAGAGTTTCTTGTCCAGAGTTTCTTGTCCAGAGTTTCTTGTCCAGAGTTTTTTGTCCAGATTTTCTTGCCAGATTTTCGTGTCCAGAGTTTCTTGTCCAGAGTTTCTTAACCAGAGCTTCTTGTCCAGAGTTTTTTGTCCAGAGTTTGTTGTCCAGAGTTTGTTGTCCAGAGTTTCTTGTCCAGAGTTTCTTGTTCAGAGTTTCTTGTCCAGAGTTTTTTGTCCAGAATTTCTTGAACAGAGTTTCTTGTCTAGAGTTTCCTGTCCCCGTTTTCTTACCCAGAGTTTCTTGTTCAGATTTTCTTGTCCAGTTTTTTTTTCCAGATTATCTTGTCCATTGTTTGTTCTCCAGATTTTCTTGTCCAGAGTTTTTTGTCCAGAATTTCTTGTCCAGAGTTTCTTGTCCAGAGCTTCTTGTCCAGAGTTTTTTGTCCAGAGTTTGTTGTCCAGAGTTTTTTGTCCAGAGTATCTTGTCCAGAGTTTCTTGTCCAGAGTTTCTTGCCCAGAGTTTGATGTCCAGAGTTTCTTGTCCAGAGTTTCTTGTCCAGAGTTTCTTGTCCAGAGTTTCTTGTCGAGAGTTTCTTGTCCAGAGTTTCTTGTGCAGAGTTTCTTGCCCAGAGTTCCTTGCCCAGATTTTCTTGTCCAGAGTTTCTTGCATAGATTTTCTGGTCCAGATTTTCTTGCCAGAGTTTCTTGTCCAGATTTTTTTGTCCAGAGTTTGTTGTCCAGAGTTTTTTGTCCAGAGTATCTTGTCCAGAGTTTCTTGTCCAGAGTTTCTTGTGCAGTTGTTTTTCTCCAGATTTTCTGGTCCAGTTTTTCTTCTCCAGATTACTTTGTCCATTGTTTGTTCTCCAGATTGTCTTGTTCAGAGTTTCTTCTCCAGATTTTCTTGTCCAGAATTTCTTGTCCAGAGTTTCTTGTCCAGAGTTTCTTGCCCAGAGTTTCTTGTCCAGAGTTTCTTGTCCCGATTTTCTTGTCCAGAGTTTCTTGTCCAGAGTTTCTTGCCCATTTTTTTTTCCCAGATTATCTTGTCCATTGTTTGTTCTCCAGATTTTCTTGTCCAGAGTTTTTTGTCCAGAATTTCTTGAACAGAGTTTCTTGTCTAGATTTTCCTGTCCCCGTTTTCTTACCCAGAGTTTCTTGTTCAGATTTTCTTGTCCAGTTTTTTTTTCTAGATTATCTTGTCCATTGGTTGTTCTCCAGATTTTCTTGTCCAGAGTTTTTTGTCCAGAATTTCTTGTCCAGAGTTTCTTGTCCAGAGCTTCTTGTCCAAAGTTTTTTGTCCAGAGTTTGTTGTCCAGAGTTTTTTGTCCAGAGTATCTTGTCCAGAGTTTCTTGTCCAGAGTTTCTTGCCCAGAGTTTTTTGTCCAGAGTATCTTGTCCAGAGTTTCTTGTGCAGAGTTTCTTGCCCAGAGTTTCTTGCCCAGATTTTCTTGTCCAGAGTTTCTTGCATAGATTTTCTGGTCCAGATTTTCTTGCCAGAATTTCTTGTCCAGAGTTTGTTGTCCAGAGTTTTTTGTCCAGAGTATCTTGTCCAGAGTTTCTTGTCCAGAGTTTCTTGTGCAGTTGTTTTTCTCCAGATTTTCTGGTCCAGTTTTTCTTCTCCAGATTACTTTGTCCATTGTTTGTTCTCCAGATTGTCTTGTTCAGAGTTTCTTCTCCAGATTTTCTTGTCCAGAATTTCTTGTCCAGAGTTTCTTGTCCAGAGTTTCTTGCCCAGAGTTTCTTGTCCAGAGTTTCTTGTCCCGATTTTCTTGTCCAGAGTTTCTTGTCCAGAGTTTCTTGCCCATTTTTTTTTCCCAGATTATCTTGTCCATTGTTTGTTCTCCAGATTTTCTTGTCCAGAGTTTTTTGTCCAGAATTTCTTGTCCAGAGTTTCTTGTCCAGAGTTTCTTGTCCAAAGTTTTTTGTCCAGAGTTTGTTGTCCAGAGTTTTTTGTCCAGAGTATCTTGTCCAGAGTTTCTTGTCCAGAGTTTCTTGCCCAGAGTTTTTTGTCCAGAGTATCTTGTCCAGAGTTTCTTGTCCAGAGTTTTTTGTCCAGAGTATCTTGTCCAGAGTTTCTTGTCCAGAGTTTCTTGCCCAGAGTTTTTTGTCCAGAGTATCTTGTCCAGAGTTTCTTGTCCAGAGTTTCTTGTCCAGAGTTTCTTGTCCAGAATTTCTTGTCCAGAGTTTCTTCTGCAGTTGTTCTTCTCCAGATTTTCTTGTCCAGTTTTTCTTCTCCAGATTACCTTGTCTATTGTTTGTTCTCCAGATTGTCTTGTTCAGAGTTTCTTCTCCAGATTTTCTTCTCCAGATTTTCTTGTCCAGAGTTTCTTGTCCAGAGTTTCTTGTCCAGAGTTTCTTATCCAGAGTTTCTTGTCCAGAGTTTGTTGTCCAGAGCTTCTTGTCCAGAGTTTCTTGTTCAGAGTTTCTTGTCCAGAGTTTCTTGCCCAGAGCTCCATGCCCAGATTTTCTTGCCCAGAGTTTTTTGTCCAGAGTATCTTGTCCAGAGTTTCTTGTCCAGAGTTTTTTGTCCAGAGTATCTTGTCCAGAGTTTCTTGTCCAGAGTATCTTGTCCAGAGTTTCTTGTCCAGAGTTTTTTGTCCAGAGTATCTTGTCCAGAGTTTCTTGTCCAGATTTTCTTGTCCAGAGTTTCTTGTCCAGAGTTTCTTGTCCAGAGTTTCTTGTCCAGTTTTTTTTTCTAGATTATCTTGTCCATTGGTTGTTCTCCAGATTTTCTTGTCCAGAGTTTTTTGTCCAGAATTTCTTGTCCAGAGTTTCTTGTCCAGAGCTTCTTGTCCAAAGTTTTTTGTCCAGAGTTTGTTGTCCAGAGTTTTTTGTCCAGAGTATCTTGTCCAGAGTTTCTTGTCCAGAGTTTCTTGCCCAGAGTTTCCTGTCCAGATTTTCTTGTCCAGAGTTTCTTGTCCAGAGTTTTTTGTCCAGAGTATCTTGTCCAGAGTTTCTTGTCCAGAGTTTCTTGCCCAGAGTTTTTTGTCCAGAGTATCTTGTCCAGAGTTTCTTGTCCAGAGTTTCTTGTCCAGAGTTTCTTGTCCAGAGTTTCTTGTCCAGAGTTTCTTGTGCAGTTGTTCTTCTCCAGATTTTCTTGTCCAGTTTTTCTTCTCCAGATTACCTTGTCTATTGTTTGTTCTCCAGATTGTCTTGTTCAGAGTTTCTTCTCCAGATTTTCTTCTCCAGATTTTCTTGTCCAGAGTTTCTTGTCCAGAGTTTCTTGTCCAGAGTTTCTTATCCAGAGTTTCTTGTCCAGAGTTTGTTGTCCAGAGCTTCTTGTCCAGAGTTTCTTGTTCAGAGTTTCTTGTCCAGAGTTTCTTGCCCAGAGTTCCTTGCCCAGATTTTCTTGTCCAGAGTTTTCTTGTCCAGAGTTTCTTGTCCAGATTTTCTTGTCCAGAGTTTCTTGTCCAGAGTTTCTTGTCCAGAGTTTCTTGTCCAGAGTTTTTGTCCAGAGTTTCTTGTCCAGAGTTTGTTGTCCAGAGTTTGTTGTCCAGAGCTTCTTGTCCAGAGTTTCTTGTTCAGAGTTTCTTGTCCAGAGTTTCTTGCCTAGAGTTTTTTGTCCAGAGTATCTTGTCCAGAGTTTCTTGTCCAGAGTTTCTTGCCCAGAGTTCCTTGCCCAGATTTTCTTGTCCAGAGTTTCTTGCATAGATTTTCTGGTCCAGATTTTCTTGCCAGAGTTTCTTGTCCAGAGTTTCTTGTCCAGAGGTTTTTGTGCAGAGGTTCTTGCTCAGAGTTTCTTGTCCAGATTTTCTTGTCCAGTTTTTTTTTCCAGATTATCTTGTCCATTGGTTGTTCTCCAGATTTTCTTGTCCAGAGTTTTTTGTCCAGAATTTCTTGTCCAGAGTTTCTTGTCCAGAGTTCCTTGCCCAGATTTTCTTGTCCAGAGTTTCTTGCATAGATTTTCTGGTCCAGATTTTCTTGCCAGAGTTTCTTGTCCAGAGTTTCTTGTCCAGAGTTTCTTGTCCAGAGTTTGTTGTCCAGAGTTTGTTGTCCAGAGCTTCTTGTCCAGAGTTTCTTGTTCAGAGTTTCTTGTCCAGAGTTTCTTGCCCAGATTTTCTTGTCCAGAGTTTTCTTGTCCAGAGTTTCTTGTCCAGATTTTCTTGTCCAGAGTTTCTTGTCCAGAGTTTCTTGTCCAGAGTTTTTTGTCCAGAGTTTCTTGTCCAGTGTTTGTTGTCCAGAGTTTGTTGTCCAGAGTTTGTTGTCCAGAGTTTCTTGTCCAGAGTTTCTAGTTCAGAGTTTCTTGTCCAGAGTTTCTTGCCCAGAGTTTTTTTGTCCAGAGTATCTTGTCCAGAGTTTATTATCCAGAGTTTCTTGTCCAGAGTTTCTTGCCCAGATTTCCTTGCACAGATTTTCTTGTCCAGAGTTTCTTGCATAGATTTTCTGGTCCAGATTTTCTTGCCAGAATTTCTTGTCCAGAGTTTCTTGTCCAGAGCTTCTTGTCCAGAGTTTCTTGTCCAGGGTTTCTTAACCAGAGTTTCTTGTCCAGAGTTTGTTGTCCAGAGTTTGTTGTCCGCAGTTTCTTGTCCAGAGTTTCTTGTCCAGATTTTTTTGTCCGGAATTTGTTGTCCAGAGTTTCTTGTCCAGAGTTTCTTGTCCAGAGTTTCTTGTCCAGAGTTTCTTGTCCAGAGTTTTTGTCCAGAGTTTCTTGTCCAGAGTTTGTTGTCCAGAGTTTGTTGTCCAGAGCTTCTTGTCCAGAGTTTCTTGTTCAGAGTTTCTTGTCCAGAGTTTCTTGCCTAGAGTTTTTTGTCCAGAGTATCTTGTCCAGAGTTTCTTGTCCAGAGTTTCTTGCCCAGAGTTCCTTGCCCAGATTTTCTTGTCCAGAGTTTCTTGCATAGATTTTCTGGTCCAGATTTTCTTGCCAGAGTTTCTTGTCCAGAGTTTCTTGTCCAGATTTTCTTGTCCAGTTTTTTTTTCCAGATTATCTTGTCCATTGGTTGTTCTCCAGATTTTCTTGTCCAGAGTTTTTTGTCCAGAATTTCTTGTCCAGAGTTTCTTGTCCAGAGTTCCTTGCCCAGATTTTCTTGTCCAGAGTTTCTTGCATAGATTTTCTGGTCCAGATTTTCTTGCCAGAGTTTCTTGTCCAGAGTTTCTTGTCCAGAGGTTTTTGTGCAGAGGTTCTTGCTCAGAGTTTCTTGTCCAGAGTTTCTTGTCCAGAGTTTCTTGTCCAGAGTTTCTTGTCCAGAGTTTCTTGTCCAGAGTTTCTTGTCCAGAGTTTCTTGTCCAGAGCTTCTTGTCCAGAGTTTTTTGTCCAGAATTTCTTGTCCAGAGTTTCTTGTCCAGAGCTTCTTGTCCAGAGTTTCTTGTCCAGAGTTTGTTGTCCAGAGTTTGTTCTCCAGAGTTTGTTGTCCAGAGTTTGTTGTCCAGAGTTTCTTGTCCAGAGTTTCTTGTCCAGAGTTTGTTGTCCAGAGTTTCTTGTCCAGAGTTTCTTGTCCAGAGTTTCTTGTCCAGAGTTTCTTGTCCAGAGTTTCTTGTCCAGAGTTTCCTGTCCAGAGTTTCTTGTCCAGAGTTTCTTGTCCAGAGTTTCTTGTCCAGAGTTTCTTGTCCAGAGTTTTTTGTCCAGATTTTCTTGCCAGATTTTCGTGTCCAGAGTTTCTTGTCCAGAGTTTCTTAACCAGAGCTTCTTGTCCAGAGTTTTTTGTCCAGAGTTTGTTGTCCAGAGTTTTTTGTCCAGAGTTTCTTGTCCAGAGTTTCTTGTCCAGAGTTTCTTGTCCAGAGTTTTTTGTCCAGAATTTCTTGAACAGAGTTTCTTGTCTAGATTTTCCTGTCCCCGTTTTCTTACCCAGAGTTTCTTGTTCAGATTTTCTTGTCCAGTTTTTTTTTCCAGATTATCTTGTCCATTGGTTGTTCTCCAGATTTTCTTGTCCAGAGTTTTTTGTCCAGAATTTCTTGTCCAGAGTTTCTTGTCCAGAGCTTCTTGTCCAGAGTTTTTTGTCCAGAGTTTGTTGTCCAGAGTTTTTTGTCCAGAGTATCTTGTCCAGAGTTTCTTGTCCAGAGTTTCTTGCCCAGAGTTTGATGTCCAGAGTTTCTTGTCCAGAGTTTCTTGTCCAGAGTTTCTTGTCCAGAGTTTCTTGTCCAGAGTTTCTTGTCGAGAGTTTCTTGTCCAGAGTTTCTTGTGCAGAGTTTCTTGCCCAGAGTTCCTTGCCCAGATTTTCTTGTCCAGAGTTTCTTGCATAGATTTTCTGGTCCAGATTTTCTTGCCAGAATTTCTTGTCCAGAGTTTTTTGTCCAGAGTTTGTTGTCCAGAGTTTTTTGTCCAGAGTATCTTGTCCAGAGTTTCTTGTCCAGAGTTTCTTGTGCAGTTGTTTTTCTCCAGATTTTCTGGTCCAGTTTTTCTTCTCCAGATTACTTTGTCCATTGTTTGTTCTCCAGATTGTCTTGTTCAGAGTTTCTTCTCCAGATTTTCTTGTCCAGAATTTCTTGTCCAGAGTTTCTTGTCCAGAGTTTCTTGCCCAGAGTTTCTTGTCCAGAGTTTCTTGTCCCGATTTTCTTGTCCAGAGTTTCTTGTCCAGAGTTTCTTGCCCATTTTTTTTTCCCAGATTATCTTGTCCATTGTTTGTTCTCCAGATTTTCTTGTCCAGAGTTTTTTGTCCAGAATTTCTTGAACAGAGTTTCTTGTCTAGATTTTCCTGTCCCCGTTTTCTTACCCAGAGTTTCTTGTTCAGATTTTCTTGTCCAGTTTTTTTTTCTAGATTATCTTGTCCATTGGTTGTTCTCCAGATTTTCTTGTCCAGAGTTTTTTGTCCAGAATTTCTTGTCCAGAGTTTCTTGTCCAGAGCTTCTTGTCCAAAGTTTTTTGTCCAGAGTTTGTTGTCCAGAGTTTTTTGTCCAGAGTATCTTGTCCAGAGTTTCTTGTCCAGAGTTTCTTGCCCAGAGTTTTTTGTCCAGAGTATCTTGTCCAGAGTTTCTTGTGCAGATTTTCTTGCCCAGAGTTCCTTGCCCAGATTTTCTTGTCCAGAGTTTCTTGCATAGATTTTCTGGTCCAGATTTTCTTGCCAGAATTTCTTGTCCAGAGTTTGTTGTCCAGAGTTTTTTGTCCAGAGTATCTTGTCCAGAGTTTCTTGTCCAGAGTTTCTTGTGCAGTTGTTTTTCTCCAGATTTTCTGGTCCAGTTTTTCTTCTCCAGATTACTTTGTCCATTGTTTGTTCTCCAGATTGTCTTGTTCAGAGTTTCTTCTCCAGATTTTCTTGTCCAGAATTTCTTGTCCAGAGTTTCTTGTCCAGAGTTTCTTGCCCAGAGTTTCTTGTCCAGAGTTTCTTGTCCCGATTTTCTTGTCCAGAGTTTCTTGTCCAGAGTTTCTTGCCCATTTTTTTTTCCCAGATTATCTTGTCCATTGTTTGTTCTCCAGATTTTCTTGTCCAGAGTTTTTTGTCCAGAATTTCTTGTCCAGAGTTTCTTGTCCAGAGCTTCTTGTCCAAAGTTTTTTGTCCAGAGTTTGTTGTCCAGAGTTTTTTGTCCAGAGTATCTTGTCCAGAGTTTCTTGTCCAGAGTTTCTTGCCCAGAGTTTTTTGTCCAGAGTATCTTGTCCAGAGTTTCTTGTCCAGAGTTTTTTGTCCAGAGTATCTTGTCCAGAGTTTCTTGTCCAGAGTTTCTTGCCCAGAGTTTTTTGTCCAGAGTATCTTGTCCAGAGTTTCTTGTCCAGAGTTTCTTGTCCAGAGTTTCTTGTCCAGAATTTCTTGTCCAGAGTTTCTTCTGCAGTTGTTCTTCTCCAGATTTTCTTGTCCAGTTTTTCTTCTCCAGATTACCTTGTCTATTGTTTGTTCTCCAGATTGTCTTGTTCAGAGTTTCTTCTCCAGATTTTCTTCTCCAGATTTTCTTGTCCAGAGTTTCTTGTCCAGAGTTTCTTGTCCAGAGTTTCTTATCCAGAGTTTCTTGTCCAGAGTTTGTTGTCCAGAGCTTCTTGTCCAGAGTTTCTTGTTCAGAGTTTCTTGTCCAGAGTTTCTTGCCCAGAGCTCCTTGCCCAGATTTTCTTGCCCAGAGTTTTTTGTCCAGAGTATCTTGTCCAGAGTTTCTTGTCCAGAGTTTTTTGTCCAGAGTATCTTGTCCAGAGTTTCTTGTCCAGAGTATCTTGTCCAGAGTTTCTTGTCCAGAGTTTTTTGTCCAGAGTATCTTGTCCAGAGTTTCTTGTCCAGATTTTCTTGTCCAGAGTTTCTTGTCCAGAGTTTCTTGTCCAGAGTTTCTTGTCCAGTTTTTTTTTCTAGATTATCTTGTCCATTGGTTGTTCTCCAGATTTTCTTGTCCAGAGTTTTTTGTCCAGAATTTCTTGTCCAGAGTTTCTTGTCCAGAGCTTCTTGTCCAAAGTTTTTTGTCCAGAGTTTGTTGTCCAGAGTTTTTTGTCCAGAGTATCTTGTCCAGAGTTTCTTGTCCAGAGTTTCTTGCCCAGAGTTTTTTGTCCAGAGTATCTTGTCCAGAGTTTCTTGTCCAGAGTTTTTTGTCCAGAGTATCTTGTCCAGAGTTTCTTGTCCAGAGTTTCTTGCCCAGAGTTTTTTGTCCAGAGTATCTTGTCCAGAGTTTCTTGTCCAGAGTTTCTTGTCCAGAGTTTCTTGTCCAGAATTTCTTGTCCAGAGTTTCTTCTGCAGTTGTTCTTCTCCAGATTTTCTTGTCCAGTTTTTCTTCTCCAGATTACCTTGTCTATTGTTTGTTCTCCAGATTGTCTTGTTCGGAGTTTCTTCTGCAGTTGTTCTTCTCCAGATTTTCTTGTCCAGAGTTTCTTGTCCAGAGTTTCTTGTCCAGAGTTTCTTGTCCAGAGTTTCTTGTCCAGAGTTTGTTGTCCAGAGCTTCTTGTCCAGAGTTTCTTGTTCAGAGTTTCTTGTCCAGAGTTTCTTGCCCAGAGTTCCTTGCCCAGATTTTCTTGTCCAGAGTTTTCTTGTCCAGAGTTTCTTGTCCAGATTTTCTTGTCCAGAGTTTCTTGTCCAGAGTTTCTTGTCCAGAGTTTCTTGTCCAGAGTTTTTGTCCAGAGTTTCTTGTCCAGAGTTTGTTGTCCAGAGTTTGTTGTCCAGAGCTTCTTGTCCAGAGTTTCTTGTTCAGAGTTTCTTGTCCAGAGTTTCTTGCCTAGAGTTTTTTGTCCAGAGTTTCTTGTCCAGAGTTTCTTGTCCAGAGTTTCTTGCCCAGAGTTCCTTGCCCAGATTTTCTTGTCCAGAGTTTCTTGCATAGATTTTCTGGTCCAGATTTTCTTGCCAGAGTTTCTTGTCCAGAGTTTCTTGTCCAGAGGTTTTTGTGCAGAGGTTCTTGCTCAGAGTTTCTTGTCCAGATTTTCTTGTCCAGTTTTTTTTTCCAGATTATCTTGTCCATTGGTTGTTCTCCAGATTTTCTTGTCCAGAGTTTTTTGTCCAGAATTTCTTGTCCAGAGTTTCTTGTCCAGAGTTCCTTGCCCAGATTTTCTTGTCCAGAGTTTCTTGCATAGATTTTCTGGTCCAGATTTTCTTGCCAGAGTTTCTTGTCCAGAGTTTCTTGTCCAGAGGTTTTTGTGCAGAGGTTCTTGCTCAGAGTTTCTTGTCCAGAGTTTCTTGTCCAGAGTTTCTTGTCCAGAGTTTCTTGTCCAGAGTTTCTTAACCAGAGTTTCTTGTCCAGAGTTTCTTGTCCAGAGTTTGTTGTCCGCAGTTTCTTGTCCAGAGTTTCTTGTCCAGAGTTTCTTGTCCAGAGTTTCTTGTCCAGAGTTTGTTGTCCAGAGTTTGTTGTCCAGAGCTTCTTGTCCAGAGTTTCTTGTTCAGAGTTTCTTGTCCAGAGTTTCTTGCCCAGATTTTCTTGTCCAGAGTTTTCTTGTCCAGAGTTTCTTGTCCAGATTTTCTTGTCCAGAGTTTGTTGTCCAGAGTTTCTTGTCCAGAGTTTTTTGTCCAGAGTTTCTTGTCCAGTGTTTGTTGTCCAGAGTTTGTTGTCCAGAGTTTGTTGTCCAGAGTTTCTTGTCCAGAGTTTCTAGTTCAGAGTTTCTTGTCCAGAGTTTCTTGCCCAGAGTTTTTTTGTCCAGAGTATCTTGTCCAGAGTTTATTATCCAGAGTTTCTTGTCCAGAGTTTCTTGCCCAGAGTTCCTTGCACAGATTTTCTTGTCCAGAGTTTCTTGCATAGATTTTCTGGTCCAGATTTTCTTGCCAGAATTTCTTGTCCAGAGTTTCTTGTCCAGAGCTTCTTGTCCAGAGTTTCTTGTCCAGGGTTTCTTAACCAGAGTTTCTTGTCCAGAGTTTGTTGTCCAGAGTTTGTTGTCCGCAGTTTCTTGTCCAGAGTTTCTTGTCCAGATTTTTTTGTCCGGAATTTGTTGTCCAGAGTTTCTTGTCCAGAGTTTTTTGTCCAGAGTTTGTTGTCCAGAGTTTTTTGTCCAGAGTATCTTGTCCAGAGTTTCTTGTCCAGAGTTCCTTGCCCAGATTTTCTTGTCCAGAGTTTCTTGCATAGATTTTCTGGTCCAGATTTTCTTGCCAGAGTTTCTTGTCCAGAGTTTCTTGTGCAGTTGTTCTTCTCCAGATTTTCTTGTCCAGTTTTTCTTCTCCAGATTACCTTGTCCATTGTTTGTTCTCCAGATTGTCTTGTTCAGAGTTTTTTGTCCAGATTTTCTTGTCCAGAGTTTCTTGTCCAGAGTTTCTTGTCCAGAGTTTCTTGTCCAGAGTTTCTTGTCCAGAGGTTTTTGTGCAGAGGTTCTTGCTCAGAGTTTCTTGTCCAGATTTTCTTGTCCAGTTTTTTTTTCCAGATTATCTTGTCCATTGGTTGTTCTCCAGATTTTCTTGTCCAGAGTTTTTTGTCCAGAATTTCTTGTCCAGAGTTTCTTGTCCAGAGCTTCTTGTCCAGAGTTTTTTGTCCAGAGTTTGTTGTCCAGAGTTTTTTGTCCAGAGTATCTTGTCCAGAGTTTCTTGTCCAGAGTTCCTTGCCCAGATTTTCTTGTCCAGAGTTTCTTGCATAGATTTTCTGGTCCAGATTTTCTTGCCAGAGTTTCTTGTCCAGAGTTTCTTGTCCAGAGGTTTTTGTGCAGAGGTTCTTGCTCAGAGTTTCTTGTCCAGAGTTTCTTGTCCAGAGTTTCTTGTCCAGAGTTTCTTAACCAGAGTTTCTTGTCCAGAGTTTCTTGTCCAGAGTTTGTTGTCCGCAGTTTCTTGTCCAGAGTTTCTTGTCCAGAGTTTCTTGTCCAGAGCTTCCTGTCCAGAGTTTCTTGTTCAGAGTTTCTTGTCAAAAGTTTCTTGCCCAGATTTTCTTGTCCAGAGTTTTCTTGTCCAGAGTTTCTTGTCCAGATTTTCTTGTCCAGAGTTTCTTGTCCAGAGTTTCTTGTCCAGAGTTTCTTGTCTAGAGTTTTTTGTCCAGAGTTTCTTGTCCAGAGTTTGTTGTCCAGAGTTTGTTGTCCAGAGTTTGTTGTCCAGAGCTTCTTGTCCAGAGTTTCTAGTTCAGAGTTTCTTGTCCAGAGTTTCTTGCCCAGAGTTTTTTTGTCCAGAGTATCTTGTCCAGAGTTTCTTGTCCAGAGTTTCTTGTCCAGAGTTTCTTGCCCAGAGTTCCTTGCACAGATTTTCTTGTCCAGAGTTTCTTGCATAGATTTTCTGGTCCAGATTTTCTTGCCAGAATTTCTTGTCCAGAGTTTCTTGTCCAGAGCTTCTTGTCCAGAGTTTCTTGTCCAGGGTTTCTTAACCAGAGTTTCTTGTCCAGAGTTTGTTGTCCAGAGTTTGTTGTCCGCAGTTTCTTGTCCAGAGTTTCTTGTCCAGATTTTTTTGTCCGGAATTTGTTGTCCAGAGTTTCTTGTCCAGAGTTTTTTGTCCAGAGTTTGTTGTCAAGAGTTTTTTGTCCAGAGTATCTTGTCCAGAGTTTCTTGTCCAGAGTTCCTTGCCCAGATTTTCTTGTCCAGAGTTTCTTGCATAGATTTTCTGGTCCAGATTTTCTTGCCAGAGTTTCTTGTCCAGAGTTTCTTGTGCAGTTGTTCTTCTCCAGATTTTCTTGTCCAGTTTTTCTTCTCCAGATTACCTTGTCCATTGTTTGTTCTCCAGATTGTCTTGTTCAGAGTTTTTTGTCCAGATTTTCTTGTCCAGAGTTTCTTGTCCAGAGTTTCTTGTCCAGAGTTTCTTGCCCAGAGTTTCTTGTCCAGAGGTTTTTGTGCAGAGGTTCTTGCTCAGAGTTTCTTGTCCAGATTTTCTTGTCCAGTTTTTTTTTCCAGATTATCTTGTCCATTGGTTGTTCTCCAGATTTTCTTGTCCAGAGTTTTTTGTCCAGAATTTCTTGTCCAGAGTTTCTTGTCCAGAGCTTCTTGTCCAGAGTTTTTTGTCCAGAGTTTCTTGTCCAGAGTTTCTTGTCCAGAGTATGTTGTCCAGAGTTTCTTGTCCAGAGTTTCTTGTCCAGAGTTTCTTGTCCAGAGTTTCTTGTCCAGAGTATGTTGTCCAGAGTTTCTTGTCCAGAGTTTCTTGTCCAGAGTTTCTTGTCCAGAGTTTCTTGTCCAGAGTTTCTTGTTCAGAGTTTTTTGTCCCGATTTTCTTGTCCAGAGTTTCTTGTCCAGAGTTTCTTGTCCAGAGTTTCTTGTTCAGAGTTTTTTGTCCCGATTTTCTTGTCCAGAGTTTCTTGTCCAGAGGTTTTTGTGCAGAGGTTCTTGCTCAGAGTTTCTTGTCCAGAGTTTCTTGTCCAGAGTTTCTTAACCAGAGTTTCTTGTCCAGAGTTTCTTGTCCAGAGTTTGTTGTCCGCAGTTTCTTGTCCAGAGTTTCTTGTCCAGAGTTTCTTGTCCAGAGTTTCTTGTCCAGAGTTTCTTGTCCAGAGTTTCTTGTCCAGAGTTTGTTGTCCAGAGCTTCTTGTCCAGAGTTTCTTGTTCAGAGTTTCTTGTCCAGAGTTTCTTGCCCAGATTTTCTTGTCCAGAGTTTTCTTGTCCAGAGTTTCTTGTCCAGATTTTCTTGTCCAGAGTTTCTTGTCCAGATTTTCTTGTCCAGAGTTTCTTGTCCAGAGTTTCTTGTCCAGAGTTTCTTGTCCAGAGTTTTTTGTCCAGAGTTTCTTGTCCAGAGTTTGTTGTCCAGAGTTTGTTGTCCAGAGTTTGTTGTCCAGAGTTTCTAGTTCAGAGTTTCTTGTCCAGAGTTTCTTGTCCAGAGTTTCTTGCCCAGAGTTCCTTGCCCAGATTTTCTTGTCCAGAGTTTCTTGTCCAGATTTTTTTGTCCAGATTTTCTGGCCCAGAGTTTCTTGTCCAGAGTTTCTTGTCCAGAGTTTCTTGTCCAGAGTTTCTTGTTCAGAGTTTTTTGTCCCGATTTTCTTGTCCAGAGTTTCTTGTCCAGAGGTTTTTGTGCAGAGTTTTTTGTCCAGTGTTTCTTGCCCAGAGTTTCTTGTCCAGAGTTTCTTGTCCAGAGTCTTTTGTCCAGAGTTTCTTGTCCAGAGTTTTTTGTCCAGTGTTTCTTGCCCAGAGTTTCTTGTCCAGAATTTCTTGTCAAGAGTTTCTTGTCCAGAATTTTTTGTCCAGAATTTCTTGTCCAGATTTTCCTGTCCAGAGTTTTTAGTCTAGATTTTCTTGTCCAGACATTCTTGCCCAGAGTTCCTTGCCCAGATTTTCTTGTCCAGATTTTCTTGCATAGATTTTCTGGTCCAGTTTTTCTTCTCCAGATTACCTTGTCCATTGTTTGTTCTCCAGATTGTCTTGTTCAGCGTTTTTTGTCCAGATTTTCTTGTCCAGAGTTTCTTGTCCAGAGTTTCTTGCCCAGAGTTTCTTGTCCAGAGTTTCTTGTCCCGATTTTCTTGTCCAGAGTTTCTTGTCCAGAGTTTCTTGCCCAGTTTTTTTTCCCCAGATTATCTTGTCCATTGTTTGTTCTCCAGATTTTCTTGTCCAGAGTTTCTTGTCCAGAGTTTCTTGTCCTGAGTTTCTTGTCCCGATTTTCTTGTCCAGAGTTTCTTGTCTATTTTTTTTTCTCCAGATTTTCTTGTCCAGAGTTTCTTGCCCAGAGTTTCTTGTCCAGAGTTTCTTGTCCAGAGTTTCTTGTCCCGATTTTCTTGTCCAGAGTTTCTTGTCCAGTTTTTTTTCTCCAGATTATCTTGTCCATTGTTTGTTCTCCAGATTTTCTTGTCCAGAGTTTTTTGTCCAGAATTTCTTGTCCAGAGTTTCTTGTCCAGAGCTTCTTGTCCAGAGTTTCTTGTCCATAGTTTCTTGTCCAGAAATTGTTGTCCGGAGCTTCTTGTCCAGAGTTTCTTGTTCAGAGTTTCTTGTCCAGAGTTTCTTGCCCAGAGTTCCTTGCCCAGATTTTCTTGTCCAGAGTTTTCTTGTCCAGAGTTTCTTGTCCAGATTTTCTTGTCCAGAGTTTCTTGTCCAGAGTTTCTTGTCCAGAGTTTCTTGTCCAGAGTTTTTTGTCCAGAGTTTCTTGTCCAGAGTTTCTTGTCCAGAGTTTTTTGTCCAGAGTTTTTTGTCCAGAGTTTCTTGTCCCGATTTTCTTGTCCAGAGTTTCTTGTCCAGAGTTTCTTGCCCAGTTTTTTTTCTCCAGATTATCTTGTCCATTGTTTGTTCTCCAGATTTTCTTGTCCAGAGTTTTTTGTCCAGAATTTCTTGTCCAGAGTTTATTGTCCAGAGCTTCTTGTCCAGAGTTTCTTGTCCAGAGTTTGTTGTCCAGAGTTTGTTCTCCAGAGTTTGTTGTCCAGAGTTTGTTGTCCAGAGTTTCTTGTCCAGAGTTTCTTGTCCAGAGTTTCTTGTCCAGAGTTTCTTGTCCAGAGTATGTTGTCCAGAGTTTCTTGTCCAGAGTTTCTTGTCCAGAGTTTCTTGTCCAGAGTTTCTTGTCCAGAGTTTCTTGTTCAGAGTTTTTTGTCCCGATTTTCTTGTCCAGAGTTTCTTGTCCAGAGTTTCTTGTCCAGAGTTTCTTGTTCAGAGTTTTTTGTCCCGATTTTCTTGTCCAGAGTTTCTTGTCCAGAGGTTTTTGTGCAGAGGTTCTTGCTCAGAGTTTCTTGTCCAGAGTTTCTTGTCCAGAGTTTCTTAACCAGAGTTTCTTGTCCAGAGTTTCTTGTCCAGAGTTTGTTGTCCGCAGTTTCTTGTCCAGAGTTTCTTGTCCAGAGTTTCTTGTCCAGAGTTTCTTGTCCAGAGTTTCTTGTCCAGAGTTTCTTGTCCAGAGTTTGTTGTCCAGAGCTTCTTGTCCAGAGTTTCTTGTTCAGAGTTTCTTGTCCAGAGTTTCTTGCCCAGATTTTCTTGTCCAGAGTTTTCTTGTCCAGAGTTTCTTGTCCAGATTTTCTTGTCCAGAGTTTCTTGTCCAGATTTTCTTGTCCAGAGTTTCTTGTCCAGAGTTTCTTGTCCAGAGTTTCTTGTCCAGAGTTTCTTGTCCAGAGTTTTTTGTCCAGAGTTTCTTGTCCAGAGTTTGTTGTCCAGAGTTTGTTGTCCAGAGTTTGTTGTCCAGAGTTTCTAGTTCAGAGTTTCTTGTCCAGAGTTTCTTGTCCAGAGTTTCTTGCCCAGAGTTCCTTGCCCAGATTTTCTTGTCCAGAGTTTCTTGTCCAGATTTTTTTGTCCAGATTTTCTGGCCCAGAGTTTCTTGTCCAGAGTTTCTTGTCCAGAGTTTCTTGTCCAGAGTTTCTTGTTCAGAGTTTTTTGTCCCGATTTTCTTGTCCAGAGTTTCTTGTCCAGAGGTTTTTGTGCAGAGTTTTTTGTCCAGTGTTTCTTGCCCAGAGTTTCTTGTCCAGAGTTTCTTGTCCAGAGTCTTTTGTCCAGAGTTTCTTGTCCAGAGTTTTTTGTCCAGTGTTTCTTGCCCAGAGTTTCTTGTCCAGAATTTCTTGTCAAGAGTTTCTTGTCCAGAATTTTTTGTCCAGAATTTCTTGTCCAGATTTTCCTGTCCAGAGTTTTTAGTCTAGATTTTCTTGTCCAGACATTCTTGCCCAGAGTTCCTTGCCCAGATTTTCTTGTCCAGATTTTCTTGCATAGATTTTCTGGTCCAGTTTTTCTTCTCCAGATTACCTTGTCCATTGTTTGTTCTCCAGATTGTCTTGTTCAGAGTTTTTTGTCCAGATTTTCTTGTCCAGAGTTTCTTGTCCAGAGTTTCTTGCCCAGAGTTTCTTGTCCAGAGTTTCTTGTCCCGATTTTCTTGTCCAGAGTTTCTTGTCCAGAGTTTCTTGCCCAGTTTTTTTTCCCCAGATTATCTTGTCCATTGTTTGTTCTCCAGATTTTCTTGTCCAGAGTTTCTTGTCCAGAGTTTCTTGTCCTGAGTTTCTTGTCCCGATTTTCTTGTCGAGAGTTTCTTGTCCATTTTTTTTTCTCCAGATTTTCTTGTCCAGAGTTTCTTGCCCAGAGTTTCTTGTCCAGAGTTTCTTGTCCAGAGTTTCTTGTCCCGATTTTCTTGTCCAGAGTTTCTTGTCCAGTTTTTTTTCTCCAGATTATCTTGTCCATTGTTTGTTCTCCAGATTTTCTTGTCCAGAGTTTTTTGTCCAGAATTTCTTGTCCAGAGTTTCTTGTCCAGAGCTTCTTGTCCAGAGTTTCTTGTCCATAGTTTCTTGTCCAGAAATTGTTGTCCGGAGCTTCTTGTCCAGAGTTTCTTGTTCAGAGTTTCTTGTCCAGAGTTTCTTGCCCAGAGTTCCTTGCCCAGATTTTCTTGTCCAGAGTTTTCTTGTCCAGAGTTTCTTGTCCAGATTTTCTTGTCCAGAGTTTCTTGTCCAGAGTTTCTTGTCCAGAGTTTCTTGTCCAGAGTTTTTTGTCCAGAGTTTCTTGTCCAGAGTTTCTTGTCCAGAGTTTTTTGTCCAGAGTTTTTTGTCCAGAGTTTCTTGTCCCGATTTTCTTGTCCAGAGTTTCTTGTCCAGAGTTTCTTGCCCAGTTTTTTTTCTCCAGATTATCTTGTCCATTGTTTGTTCTCCAGATTTTCTTGTCCAGAGTTTTTTGTCCAGAATTTCTTGTCCAGAGTTTATTGTCCAGAGCTTCTTGTCCAGAGTTTCTTGTCCAGAGTTTGTTGTCCAGAGTTTGTTCTCCAGAGTTTGTTGTCCAGAGTTTGTTGTCCAGAGTTTCTTGTCCAGAGTTTCTTGTCCAGAGTTTCTTGTCCAGAGTTTCTTGTCCAGAGTTTCTTGTCCAGAGTTTCTTGTCCAGAGTTTCCTGTAAAGATTTTCTTGTCCAGATTTTCTTGTCCAGAGTTTTTTGTCCAGATTTTCTTGCCAGATTTTCGTGTCCAGAGTTTCTTGTCCAGAGTTTCTTAACCAGAGCTTCTTGTCCAGAGTTTTTTGTCCAGAGTTTGTTGTCCAGAGTTTTTTGTCCAGAGTATCTTGTCCAGAGTTTCTTGTCCAGAGTTTCTTGTCCAGAGTTTTTTGTCCAGAATTTCTTGAACAGAGTTTCTTGTCTAGATTTTCCTGTCCCCGTTTTCTTACCCAGAGTTTCTTGTTCAGATTTTCTTGTCCAGTCTTTTTTTCCAGATTATCTTGTCCATTGTTTGTTCTCCAGATTTTCTTGTCCAGAGTTTTTTATCCAGAATTTCTTGAACAGAGTTTCTTGTCTAGATTTTCCTGTCCCCGTTTTCTTACCCAGAGTTTCTTGTTCAGATTTTCTTGTCCAGTTTTTTTTTCCAGATTATCTTGTCCATTGGTTGTTCTCCAGATTTTCTTGTCCAGAGTTTTTTGTCCAGAATTTCTTGTCCAGAGTTTCTTGTCCAGAGCTTCTTGTCCAGAGTTTTTTGTCCAGAGTTTGTTGTCCAGAGTTTTTTGTCCAGAGTATCTTGTCCAGAGTTTCTTGTCCAGAGTTTCTTGCCCAGAGTTTGATGTCCAGAGTTTCTTGTCCAGAGTTTCTTGTCCAGAGTTTCTTGTCCAGAGTTTCTTGTCGAGAGTTTCTTGTCCAGAGTTTCTTGTGCAGAGTTTCTTGCCCAGAGTTCCTTGCCCAGATTTTCTTGTCCAGAGTTTCTTGCATAGATTTTCTGGTCCAGATTTTCTTGCCAGAATTTCTTGTCCAGAGTTTTTTGTCCAGAGTTTGTTGTCCAGAGTTTTTTGTCCAGAGTATCTTGTGCAGTTGTTCTTCTCCAGATTTTCTGGTCCAGTTTTTCTTCTCCAGATTACTTTGTCCATTGTTTGTTCTCCAGATTGTCTTGTTCAGAGTTTCTTCTCCAGATTTTCTTGTCCAGAATTTCTTGTCCAGAGTTTCTTGTCCAGAGTTTCTTGTGCAGAGTTTCTTGCCCAGAGTTCCTTGCCCAGATTTTCTTGTCCAGAGTTTCTTGCATAGATTTTCTGGTCCAGATTTTCTTGCCAGAATTTCTTGTCCAGAGTTTTTTGTCCAGAGTTTGTTGTCCAGAGTTTCTTGTCCAGAGTTTCTTGTGCAGTTGTTCTTCTCCAGATTTTCTGGTCCAGTTTTTCTTCTCCAGATTACTTTGTCCATTGTTTGTTCTCCAGATTGTCTTGTTCAGAGTTTCTTCTCCAGATTTTCTTGTCCAGAATTTCTTGTCCAGAGTTTCTTGTCCAGAGTTTCTTGCCCAGAGTTTCTTGTCCCGATTTTCTTGTCCAGAGTTTTTTGTCCAGAATTTCTTGAACAGAGTTTCTTGTCTAGATTTTCCTGTCCCCGTTTTCTTACCCAGAGTTTCTTGTTCAGATTTTCTTGTCCAGTTTTTTTTTCTAGATTATCTTGTCCATTGGTTGTTCTCCAGATTTTCTTGTCCAGAGTTTTTTGTCCAGAATTTCTTGTCCAGAGTTTCTTGTCCAGAGCTTCTTGTCCAAAGTTTTTTGTCCAGAGTTTGTTGGCCAGAGTTTTTTGTCCAGAGTATCTTGTCCAGAGTTTCTTGTCCAGAGTTTCTTGCCCAGAGTTTTTTGTCCAGAGTATCATGTCCAGAGTTTCTTGTCCAGAGTTTTTTGTCCAGAGTATCTTGTCCAGAGTTTCTTGTCCAGAGTTTCTTGCCCAGAGTTTTTTGTCCAGAGTATCTTGTCCAGAGTTTCTTGTCCAGAGTTTCTTGTCCAGAGTTTCTTGTCCAGAGATTTTTGTCCAGAGTTTCTTGTCCAGAGTTTCTTGTCCAGAGTTTCTTGTCCAGAATTTCTTGTCCAGAGTTTCTTCTGCAGTTGTTCTTCTCCAGATTTTCTTGTCCAGTTTTTCTTCTCCAGATTACCTTGTCTATTGTTTGTTCTCCAGATTGTCTTGTTCAGAGTTTCTTCTCCAGATTTTCTTGTCCAGAGTTTCTTGTCCAGAGTTTTTTGTCCAGAATTTCTTGTCCAGAGTTTCTTGTCCAGAGCTTCTTGTCCAAAGTTTTTTGTCCAGAGTTTGTTGGCCAGAGTTTTTTGTCCAGAGTATCTTGTCCAGAGTTTCTTGTCCAGAGTTTCTTGCCCAGAGTTTTTTGTCCAGAGTATCATGTCCAGAGTTTCTTGTCCAGAGTTTTTTGTCCAGAGTATCTTGTCCAGAGTTTCTTGTCCAGAGTTTCTTGCCCAGAGTTTTTTGTCCAGAGTATCTTGTCCAGAGTTTCTTGTCCAGAGTTTCTTGTCCAGAGTTTCTTGTCCAGAGATTTTTGTCCAGAGTTTCTTGTCCAGAGTTTCTTGTCCAGAGTTTCTTGTCCAGAATTTCTTGTCCAGAGTTTCTTCTGCAGTTGTTCTTCTCCAGATTTTCTTGTCCAGTTTTTCTTCTCCAGATTACCTTGTCTATTGTTTGTTCTCCAGATTGTCTTGTTCAGAGTTTCTTCTCCAGATTTTCTTGTCCAGAGTTTCTTGTCCAGAGTTTCTTGTCCACAGTTTCTTATCCAGAGTTTCTTGTCCAGAGTTTGTTGTCCAGAGCTTCTTGTCCAGAGTTTTTTGTCCAGAATTTCTTGTCCAGAGTTTCTTGTCCAGAGCTTCTTGTCCAGAGTTTCTTGTCCAGAGTTTGTTGTCCAGAGTTTGTTCTCCAGAGTTTGTTGTCCAGAGTTTGTTGTCCAGAGTTTCTTGTCCAGAGTTTCTTGTCCAGAGTTTGTTGTCCAGAGTTTCTTGTCCAGAGTTTCTTGTCCAGAGTTTCTTGTCCAGAGTTTCCTGTCCAGATTTTCTTGTCCAGAGTTTTTTGTCCAGATTTTCTTGCCAGATTTTCGTGTCCAGAGTTTCTTGTCCAGAGTTTCTTAACCAGAGCTTCTTGTCCAGAGTTTTTTGTCCAGAGTTTGTTGTCCAGAGTTTTTTGTCCAGAGTATCTTGTCCAGAGTTTCTTGTCCAGAGTTTCTTGTCCAGAGTTTTTTGTCCAGAATTTCTTGAACAGAGTTTCTTGTCTAGATTTTCCTGTCCCCGTTTTCTTACCCAGAGTTTCTTGTTCAGATTTTCTTGTCCAGTCTTTTTTTCCAGATTATCTTGTCCATTGTTTGTTCTCCAGATTTTCTTGTCCAGAGTTTCTTGTCCAGAGGTTTTTGTGCAGAGGTTCTTGCTCAGAGTTTCTTGTCCAGAGTTTCTTGTCCAGAGTTTCTTAACCAGAGTTTCTTGTCCAGAGTTTCTTGTCCAGAGTTTGTTGTCCGCAGTTTCTTGTCCAGAGTTTCTTGTCCAGAGTTTCTTGTCCAGAGTTTCTTGTCCAGAGTTTGTTGTCCAGAGCTTCTTGTCCAGAGTTTCTTGTTCAGAGTTTCTTGTTCAGAGTTTCTTGTCCAGAGTTTCTTGCCCAGATTTTCTTGTCCAGAGTTTTCTTGTCCAGAGTTTCTTGTCCAGATTTTCTTGTCCAGAGTTTCTTGTCCAGATTTTCTTGTCCAGAGTTTCTTGTCCAGAGTTTCTTGTCCAGAGTTTTTTGTCCAGAGTTTCTTGTCCAGAGTTTGTTGTCCAGAGTTTGTTGTCCAGAGCTTCTTGTCCAGAGTTTCTAGTTCAGAGTTTCTTGTCCAGAGTTTCTTGTCCAGAGTTTCTTGCCCAGAGTTCCTTGCCCAGATTTTCTTGTCCAGAGTTTCTTGTCCAGATTTTTTTGTCCAGATTTTCTGGCCCAGAGTTTCTTGTCCAGAGTTTCTTGTCCAGAGTTTCTTGTCCAGAGTTTCTTGTCCAGAGTTTCTTGCTCAGAGTTTTTTGTCCCGATTTTCTTGTCCAGAGTTTCTTGTCCAGAGGTTTTTGTGCAGAGGTTCTTGCTCAGAGTTCTCTGTCCAGAGTTTCTTGTCCAGAGTCTTTTGTCCAGAGTTTCTTGTCCAGAGTTTTTTGTCCAGTGTTTCTTGCCCAGAGTTTCTTGTCCAGAATTTCTTGTCAAGAGTTTCTTGTCCAGAATTTTTTGTCCAGAATTTCTTGTCCAGATTTTCCTGTCCAGAGTTTTTAGTCTAGATTTTCTTGTCCAGACATTCTTGTCCAGAGTTCCTTGCCCAGATTTTCTTGTCCAGATTTTCTTGCATAGATTTTCTGGTCCAGTTTTTCTTCTCCAGATTACCTTGTCCATTGTTTGTTCTCCAGATTGTCTTGTTCAGAGTTTTTTGTCCAGATTTTCTTGTCCAGAGTTTCTTGTCCAGAGTTTCTTGTCCAGAGTTTCTTGCCCAGAGTTTCTTGTCCAGAGGTTTTTGTGCAGAGGTTCTTGCTCAGAGTTTCTTGTCCAGATTTTCTTGTCCAGTTTTTTTTTCCAGATTATCTTGTCCATTGGTTGTTCTCCAGATTTTCTTGTCCAGAGTTTTTTGTCCAGAATTTCTTGTCCAGAGTTTCTTGTCCAGAGCTTCTTGTCCAGAGTTTTTTGTCCAGAGTTTGTTGTCCAGAGTTTTTTGTCCAGAGTATCTTGTCCAGAGTTTCTTGTCCAGAGTTCCTTGCCCAGATTTTCTTGTCCAGAGTTTCTTGCATAGATTTTCTGGTCCAGATTTTCTTGCCAGAGTTTCTTGTCCAGAGTTTCTTGTCCAGAGGTTTTTGTGCAGAGGTTCTTGCTCAGAGTTTCTTGTCCAGAGTTTCTTGTCCAGAGTTTCTTGTCCAGAGTTTCTTAACCAGAGTTTCTTGTCCAGAGTTTCTTGTCCAGAGTTTGTTGTCCGCAGTTTCTTGTCCAGAGTTTCTTGTCCAGAGTTTCTTGTCCAGAGTTTCTTGTCCAGAGTTTGTTGTCCAGAGTTTGTTTTCCAGAGCTTCCTGTCCAGAGTTTCTTGTTCAGAGTTTCTTGTCAAAAGTTTCTTGCCCAGATTTTCTTGTCCAGAGTTTTCTTGTCCAGAGTTTCTTGTCCAGATTTTCTTGTCCAGAGTTTCTTGTCCAGAGTTTCTTGTCCAGAGTTTCTTGTCCAGAGTTTTTTGTCCAGAGTTTCTTGTCCAGAGTTTGTTGTCCAGAGTTTGTTGTCCAGAGTTTGTTGTCCAGAGCTTCTTGTCCAGAGTTTCTAGTTCAGAGTTTCTTGTCCAGAGTTTCTTGCCCAGAGTTTTTTTGTCCAGAGTATCTTGTCCAGAGTTTCTTGTCCAGAGTTTCTTGTCCAGAGTTTCTTGCCCAGAGTTCCTTGCACAGATTTTCTTGTCCAGAGTTTCTTGCATAGATTTTCTGGTCCAGATTTTCTTGCCAGAATTTCTTGTCCAGAGTTTCTTGTCCAGAGCTTCTTGTCCAGAGTTTCTTGTCCAGGGTTTCTTAACCAGAGTTTCTTGTCCAGAGTTTGTTGTCCAGAGTTTGTTGTCCGCAGTTTCTTGTCCAGAGTTTCTTGTCCAGATTTTTTTGTCCGGAATTTGTTGTCCAGAGTTTCTTGTCCAGAGTTTTTTGTCCAGAGTTTGTTGTCCAGAGTTTTTTGTCCAGAGTATCTTGTCCAGAGTTTCTTGTCCAGAGTTCCTTGCCCAGATTTTCTTGTCCAGAGTTTCTTGCATAGATTTTCTGGTCCAGATTTTCTTGCCAGAGTTTCTTGTCCAGAGTTTCTTGTGCAGTTGTTCTTCTCCAGATTTTCTTGTCCAGTTTTTCTTCTCCAGATTACCTTGTCCATTGTTTGTTCTCCAGATTGTCTTGTTCAGAGTTTTTTGTCCAGATTTTCTTGTCCAGAGTTTCTTGTCCAGAGTTTCTTGTCCAGAGTTTCTTGCCCAGAGTTTCTTGTCCAGAGGTTTTTGTGCAGAGGTTCTTGCTCAGAGTTTCTTGTCCAGATTTTCTTGTCCAGTTTTTTTTTCCAGATTATCTTGTCCATTGGTTGTTCTCCAGATTTTCTTGTCCAGAGTTTTTTGTCCAGAATTTCTTGTCCAGAGTTTCTTGTCCAGAGTTTCTTGTCCAGAGTTTCTTGTCCAGAGTATGTTGTCCAGAGTTTTTTGTCCAGAGTATCTTGTCCAGAGTTTCTTGTCCAGAGTTTCTTGTCCAGAGTTTCTTGTCCAGAGTTTTTTGTCCAGAGTTTGTTGTCCAGAGTTTTTTGTCCAGAGTATCTTGTCCAGAGTTTCTTGTCCAGAGTTTCTTGTCCAGAGTTTCTTGTCCAGAGTTTCTTGTCCAGAGTATGTTGTCCAGAGTTTCTTGTCCAGAGTTTCTTGTCCAGAGTTTCTTGTCCAGAGTTTCTTGTCCAGAGTTTCTTGTCCAGAGTATGTTGTCCAGAGTTTCTTGTCCAGAGTTTCTTGTCCAGAGTTTCTTGTCCAGAGTTTCTTGTCCAGAGTTTCTTGTTCAGAGTTTTTTGTCCCGATTTTCTTGTCCAGAGTTTCTTGTCCAGAGTTTCTTGTCCAGAGTTTCTTGTCCAGAGTTTCTTGTTCAGAGTTTTTTGTTACGATTTTCTTGTCCAGAGTTTCTTGTCCAGAGGTTTTTGTGCAGAGGTTCTTGCTCAGAGTTTCTTGTCCAGAGTTTCTTGTCCAGAGTTTCTTAACCAGAGTTTCTTGTCCAGAGTTTCTTGTCCAGAGTTTGTTGTCCGCAGTTTCTTGTCCAGAGTTTCTTGTCCAGAGTTTCTTGTCCAGAGTTTCTTGTCCAGAGTTTCTTGTCCAGAGTTTGTTGTCCAGAGCTTCTTGTCCAGAGTTTCTTGTTCAGAGTTTCTTGTCCAGAGTTTCTTGCCCAGATTTTCTTGTCCAGAGTTTTCTTGTCCAGAGTTTCTTGTCCAGATTTTCTTGTCCAGAGTTTCTTGTCCAGAGTTTCTTGTCCAGAGTTTCTTGTCCAGAGTTTCTTGTCCAGAGTTTCTTGTCCAGAGTTTTTTGTCCAGAGTTTCTTGTCCAGAGTTTGTTGTCCAGAGTTTGTTGTCCAGAGTTTGTTGTCCAGAGCTTCTTGTCCAGAGTTTCTTGTCCAGAGTTTCTTGTCCAGAGTTTCTTGTCCAGAGTTTCTTGCCCAGAGTTCCTTGCCCAGATTTTCTTGTCCAGAGTTTCTTGTCCAGATTTTTTTGTCCAGATTTTCTGGCCCAGAGTTTCTTGTCCAGAGTTTCTTGTCCAGAGTTTCTTGTCCAGAGTTTCTTGTTCAGAGTTTTTTGTCCCGATTTTCTTGTCCAGAGCTTCTTGTCCAGAGGTTTTTGTGCAGAGGTTCTTGCTCAGAGTTCTCTGTCCAGAGTTTCTTGTCCAGAGTCTTTTGTCCAGAGTTTCTTGTCCAGAGTTTTTTGTCCAGTGTTTCTTGCCCAGAGTTTCTTGTCCAGAGTTTCTTGTCCAGAGTTTCTTGTCCAGAATTTTTTGTCCAGAATTTCTTGTCCAGATTTTCCTGTCCAGAGTTTTTAGTCTAGATTTTCTTGTCCAGACATTCTTGCCCAGAGTTCCTTGCCCAGATTTTCTTGTCCAGATTTTCTTGCATAGATTTTCTGGTCCAGTTTTTCTTCTCCAGATTACCTTGTCCATTGTTTGTTCTCCAGATTGTCTTGTTCAGAGTTTTTTGTCCAGATTTTCTTGTCCAGAGTTTCTTGTCCAGAGTTTCTTGTCCAGAGTTTCTTGCCCAGAGTTTCTTGTCCAGAGTTTCTTGTCCCGATTTTCTTGTCCAGAGTTTCTTGTCCAGAGTTTCTTGCCCAGTTTTTTTTCCCCAGATTATCTTGTCCATTGTTTGTTCTCCAGATTTTCTTGTCCAGAGTTTCTTGTCCAGAGTTTCTTGTCCTGAGTTTCTTGTCCCGATTTTCTTGTCCAGAGTTTCTTGTCCAGTTTTTTTTCTCCAGATTTTCTTGTCCAGAGTTTCTTGCCCAGAGTTTCTTGTCCAGAGTTTCTTGTCCAGAGTTTCTTGTCCCGATTTTCTTGTCCAGAGTTTCTTGTCCAGTTTTTTTTGTCCAGAGTTTCTTGTCCATTGTTTGTTCTCCAGATTTTCTTGTCCAGAGTTTTTTGTCCAGATTTTCTTGTCCAGAGTTTCTTGTCCAGAGTTTCTTGTCCAGAGTTTCTTGTCCATAGTTTCTTGTCCAGAAATTGTTGTCCGGAGCTTCTTGTCCAGAGTTTCTTGTTCAGAGTTTCTTGTCCAGAGTTTCTTGCCCAGAGTTCCTTGCCCAGATTTTCTTGTCCAGAGTTTTCTTGTCCAGAGTTTCTTGTCCAGAGTTTCTTGTCCAGAGTTTCTTGTCCAGAGTTTCTTGTCCAGAGTTTCTTGTCCAGAGTTTTTTGTCCAGAGTTTCTTGTCCAGAGTTTCTTGTCCAGAGTTTCTTGTCCAGAGTTTCTTGTCCCGATTTTCTTGTCCAGAGTTTCTTGTCCAGAGTTTCTTGCCCAGTTTTTTTTCTCCAGATTATCTTGTCCATTGTTTGTTCTCCAGATTTTCTTGTCCAGAGTTTTTTGTCCAGAGTTTCTTGTCCAGAGTTTCTTGTCCAGAGCTTCTTGTCCAGAGTTTCTTGTCCAGAGTTTGTTGTCCAGAGTTTGTTGTCCAGAGTTTGTTGTCCAGAGTTTGTTGTCCAGAGTTTGTTGTCCAGAGTTTGTTGTCCAGAGTTTGTTGTCCAGAGTTTCTTGTCCAGAGTTTCTTGTCCAGAGTTTCTTGTCCAGAGTTTCTTGTCCAGATTTTCTTGTCCAGATTTTCTTGTCCAGAGTTTTTTGTCCAGATTTTCTTGCCAGATTTTCGTGTCCAGAGTTTCTTGTCCAGAGTTTCTTGTCCAGAGTTTCTTGTCCAGAGTTTTTTGTCCAGAGTTTGTTGTCCAGAGTTTTTTGTCCAGAGTATCTTGTCCAGAGTTTCTTGCATAGATTTTCTGGTCCAGATTTTCTTGCCAGAATTTCTTGTCCAGAGTTTTTTGTCCAGAGTTTGTTGTCCAGAGTTTTTTGTCCAGAGTATCTTGTCCAGAGTTTCTTGTCCAGAGTTTCTTGTGCAGTTGTTCTTCTCCAGATTTTCTGGTCCAGTTTTTCTTCTCCAGATTACTTTGTCCATTGTTTGTTCTCCAGATTGTCTTGTTCAGAGTTTCTTCTCCAGATTTTCTTGTCCAGAATTTCTTGTCCAGAGTTTCTTGTCCCGATTTTCTTGTCCAGAGTTTCTTGTCCAGAGTTTCTTGCCCATTTTTTTTTCCCAGATTATCTTGTCCATTGTTTGTTCTCCAGATTTTCTTGTCCAGAGTTTGTTGTCCAGAGTTTCTTGTCCAGAGTTTCTTGTCCAGAGTTTCTTGTCCAGAGTTTCCTGTCCAGATTTTCTTGTCCAGATTTTCTTGTCCAGAGTTTTTTGTCCAGATTTTCTTGCCAGATTTTCGTGTCCAGAGTTTCTTGTCCAGAGTTTCTTAACCAGAGCTTCTTGTCCAGAGTTTCTTGTCCAGAGTTTTTTGTCCAGAGTTTCTTGTCCAGAGTTTCTTGTCCAGAGTTTGTTGTCCAGAGTTTGTTGTCCAGAGCTTCTTGTCCAGAGTTTCTAGTTCAGAGTTTCTTGTCCAGAGTTTCTTGTCCAGAGTTTCTTGCCCAGAGTTCCTTGCCCAGATTTTCTTGTCCAGAGTTTCTTGTCCAGATTTTTTTGTCCAGATTTTCTGGCCCAGAGTTTCTTGTCCAGAGTTTCTTGTCCAGAGTTTCTTGTCCAGAGTTTCTTGTTCAGAGTTTTTTGTCCCGATTTTCTTGTCCAGAGCTTCTTGTCCAGAGGTTTTTGTGCAGAGGTTCTTGCTCAGAGTTCTCTGTCCAGAGTTTCTTGTCCAGAGTCTTTTGTCCAGAGTTTCTTGTCCAGAGTTTTTTGTCCAGTGTTTCTTGCCCAGAGTTTCTTGTCCAGAATTTCTTGTCAAGAGTTTCTTGTCCAGAATTTTTTGTCCAGAATTTCTTGTCCAGATTTTCCTGTCCAGAGTTTTTAGTCTAGATTTTCTTGTCCAGACATTCTTGCCCAGAGTTCCTTGCCCAGATTTTCTTGTCCAGATTTTCTTGCATAGATTTTCTGGTCCAGTTTTTCTTCTCCAGATTACCTTGTCCATTGTTTGTTCTCCAGATTGTCTTGTTCAGAGTTTTTTGTCCAGATTTTCTTGTCCAGAGTTTCTTGTCCAGAGTTTCTTGTCCAGAGTTTCTTGCCCAGAGTTTCTTGTCCAGAGTTTCTTGTCCCGATTTTCTTGTCCAGAGTTTCTTGTCCAGAGTTTCTTGCCCAGTTTTTTTTCCCCAGATTATCTTGTCCATTGTTTGTTCTCCAGATTTTCTTGTCCAGAGTTTCTTGTCCAGAGTTTCTTGTCCTGAGTTTCTTGTCCCGATTTTCTTGTCCAGAGTTTCTTGTCCAGTTTTTTTTCTCCAGATTTTCTTGTCCAGAGTTTCTTGCCCAGAGTTTCTTGTCCAGAGTTTCTTGTCCAGAGTTTCTTGTCCCGATTTTCTTGTCCAGAGTTTCTTGTCCAGTTTTTTTTCTCCAGATTATCTTGTCCATTGTTTGTTCTCCAGATTTTCTTGTCCAGAGTTTTTTGTCCAGAATTTCTTGTCCAGAGTTTCTTGTCCAGAGCTTCTTGTCCAGAGTTTCTTGTCCATAGTTTCTTGTCCAGAAATTGTTGTCCGGAGCTTCTTGTCCAGAGTTTCTTGTTCAGAGTTTCTTGTCCAGAGTTTCTTGCCCAGAGTTCCTTGCCCAGAGTTTCTTGTCCAGAGTTTCTTGTCCAGAGTTTCTTGTCCAGAGTTTTTTGTCCAGAGTTTCTTGTCCAGAGTTTCTTGTCCAGAGTTTTTTGTCCAGAGTTTCTTGTCCCGATTTTCTTGTCCAGAGTTTCTTGTCCAGAGTTTCTTGCCCAGTTTTTTTTCTCCAGATTATCTTGTCCATTGTTTGTTCTCCAGATTTTCTTGTCCAGAGTTTTTTGTCCAGAATTTCTTGTCCAGAGTTTCTTGTCCAGAGCTTCTTGTCCAGAGTTTCTTGTCCAGAGTTTGTTGTCCAGAGTTTGTTGTCCAGAGTTTGTTGTCCAGAGTTTGTTGTCCAGAGTTTGTTGTCCAGAGTTTGTTGTCCAGAGTTTGTTGTCCAGAGTTTCTTGTCCAGAGTTTCTTGTCCAGAGTTTCTTGTCCAGAGTTTCCTGTCCAGATTTTCTTGTCCAGATTTTCTTGTCCAGAGTTTTTTGTCCAGATTTTCTTGCCAGATTTTCGTGTCCAGAGTTTCTTGTCCAGAGTTTCTTAACCAGAGCTTCTTGTCCAGAGTTTTTTGTCCAGAGTTTGTTGTCCAGAGTTTTTTGTCCAGAGTATCTTGTCCAGAGTTTCTTGCATAGATTTTCTGGTCCAGATTTTCTTGCCAGAATTTCTTGTCCAGAGTTTTTTGTCCAGAGTTTGTTGTCCAGAGTTTTTTGTCCAGAGTATCTTGTCCAGAGTTTCTTGTCCAGAGTTTCTTGTGCAGTTGTTCTTCTCCAGATTTTCTGGTCCAGTTTTTCTTCTCCAGATTACTTTGTCCATTGTTTGTTCTCCAGATTGTCTTGTTCAGAGTTTCTTCTCCAGATTTTCTTGTCCAGAATTTCTTGTCCAGAGTTTCTTGTCCCGATTTTCTTGTCCAGAGTTTCTTGTCCAGAGTTTCTTGCCCATTTTTTTTTCCCAGATTATCTTGTCCATTGTTTGTTCTCCAGATTTTCTTGTCCAGAGTTTGTTGTCCAGAGTTTCTTGTCCAGAGTTTCTTGTCCAGAGTTTCTTGTCCAGAGTTTCCTGTCCAGATTTTCTTGTCCAGATTTTCTTGTCCAGAGTTTTTTGTCCAGATTTTCTTGCCAGATTTTCGTGTCCAGAGTTTCTTGTCCAGAGTTTCTTAACCAGAGCTTCTTGTCCAGAGTTTCTTGTCCAGAGTTTTTTGTCCAGAGTTTCTTGTCCAGAGTTTGTTGTCCAGAGTTTGTTGTCCAGAGTTTGTTGTCCAGAGCTTCTTGTCCAGAGTTTCTAGTTCAGAGTTTCTTGTCCAGAGTTTCTTGTCCAGAGTTTCTTGCCCAGAGTTCCTTGCCCAGATTTTCTTGTCCAGAGTTTCTTGTCCAGATTTTTTTGTCCAGATTTTCTGGCCCAGAGTTTCTTGTCCAGAGTTTCTTGTCCAGAGTTTCTTGTCCAGAGTTTCTTGTTCAGAGTTTTTTGTCCCGATTTTCTTGTCCAGAGCTTCTTGTCCAGAGGTTTTTGTGCAGAGGTTCTTGCTCAGAGTTCTCTGTCCAGAGTTTCTTGTCCAGAGTCTTTTGTCCAGAGTTTCTTGTCCAGAGTTTTTTGTCCAGTGTTTCTTGCCCAGAGTTTCTTGTCCAGAATTTCTTGTCAAGAGTTTCTTGTCCAGAATTTTTTGTCCAGAATTTCTTGTCCAGATTTTCCTGTCCAGAGTTTTTAGTCTAGATTTTCTTGTCCAGACATTCTTGCCCAGAGTTCCTTGCCCAGATTTTCTTGTCCAGATTTTCTTGCATTGATTTTCTGGTCCAGTTTTTCTTCTCCAGATTACCTTGTCCATTGTTTGTTCTCCAGATTGTCTTGTTCAGAGTTTTTTGTCCAGATTTTCTTGTCCAGAGTTTCTTGTCCAGAGTTTCTTGTCCAGAGTTTCTTGCCCAGAGTTTCTTGTCCAGAGTTTCTTGTCCCGATTTTCTTGTCCAGAGTTTCTTGTCCAGAGTTTCTTGCCCAGTTTTTTTTCCCCAGATTATCTTGTCCATTGTTTGTTCTCCAGATTTTCTTGTCCAGAGTTTCTTGTCCAGAGTTTCTTGTCCTGAGTTTCTTGTCCCGAGTTTCTTGTCCAGAGTTTCTTGTCCAGTTTTTTTTCTCCAGATTTTCTTGTCCAGAGTTTCTTGCCCAGAGTTTCTTGTCCAGAGTTTCTTGTCCAGAGTTTCTTGTCCAGATTTTCTTGTCCAGAGTTTCTTGTCCAGTTTTTTTTCTCCAGATTATCTTGTCCATTGTTTGTTCTCCAGATTTTCTTGTCCAGAGTTTTTTGTCCAGAATTTCTTGTCCAGAGTTTCTTGTCCAGAGCTTCTTGTCCAGAGTTTCTTGTCCATAGTTTCTTGTCCAGAAATTGTTGTCCGGAGCTTCTTGTCCAGAGTTTCTTGTTCAGAGTTTCTTGTCCAGAGTTTCTTGCCCAGAGTTCCTTGCCCAGATTTTCTTGTCCAGAGTTTTCTTGTCCAGAGTTTCTTGTCCAGATTTTCTTGTCCAGAGTTTCTTGTCCAGAGTTTCTTGTCCAGAGTTTCTTGTCCAGAGTTTTTTGTCCAGAGTTTCTTGTCCAGAGTTTCTTGTCCAGAGTTTTTTGTCCAGAGTTTCTTGTCCCGATTTTCTTGTCCAGAGTTTCTTGTCCAGAGTTTCTTGCCCAGTTTTTTTTCTCCAGATTATCTTGTCCATTGTTTGTTCTCCAGATTTTCTTGTCCAGAGTTTTTTGTCCAGAATTTCTTGTCCAGAGTTTCTTGTCCAGAGCTTCTTGTCCAGAGTTTCTTGTCCAGAGTTTGTTGTCCAGAGTTTGTTCTCCAGAGTTTGTTGTCCAGAGTTTGTTGTCCAGAGTTTGTTGTCCAGAGTTTGTTGTCCAGAGTTTGTTGTCCAGAGTTTCTTGTCCAGAGTTTCTTGTCCAGAGTTTCTTGTCCAGAGTTTCCTGTCCAGATTTTCTTGTCCAGATTTTCTTGTCCAGAGTTTTTTGTCCAGATTTTCTTGCCAGATTTTCGTGTCCAGAGTTTCTTGTCCAGAGTTTCTTAACCAGAGCTTCTTGTCCAGAGTTTTTTGTCCAGAGTTTGTTGTCCAGAGTTTTTTGTCCAGAGTATCTTGTCCAGAGTTTCTTGCATAGATTTTCTGGTCCAGATTTTCTTGCCAGAATTTCTTGTCCAGAGTTTTTTGTCCAGAGTTTGTTGTCCAGAGTTTTTTGTCCAGAGTATCTTGTCCAGAGTTTCTTGTCCAGAGTTTCTTGTGCAGTTGTTCTTCTCCAGATTTTCTGGTCCAGTTTTTCTTCTCCAGATTACTTTGTCCATTGTTTGTTCTCCAGATTGTCTTGTTCAGAGTTTCTTCTCCAGATTTTCTTGTCCAGAATTTCTTGTCCAGAGTTTCTTGTCCCGATTTTCTTGTCCAGAGTTTCTTGTCCAGAGTTTCTTGCCCATTTTTTTTTCCCAGATTATCTTGTCCATTGTTTGTTCTCCAGATTTTCTTGTCCAGAGTTTTTTGTCCAGAATTTCTTGAACAGAGTTTCTTGTCTAGATTTTCCTGTCCCCGTTTTCTTACCCAGAGTTTCTTGTTCAGATTTTCTTGTCCAGTTTTTTTTTCTAGATTATCTTGTCCATTGGTTGTTCTCCAGATTTTCTTGTCCAGAGTTTTTTGTCCAGAATTTCTTGTCCAGAGTTTCTTGTCCAGAGCTTCTTGTCCAAAGTTTTTTGTCCAGAGTTTGTTGTCCAGAGTTTTTTGTCCAGAGTATCTTGTCCAGAGTTTCTTGTCCAGAGTTTCTTGCCCAGAGTTTTTTGTCCAGAGTATCTTGTCCAGAGTTTCTTGTCCAGAGTTTTTTGTCCAGAGTATCTTGTCCAGAGTTTCTTGTCCAGAGTTTCTTGCCCAGAGTTTTTTGTCCAGAGTATCTTGTCCAGAGTTTCTTGTCCAGAGTTTCTTGTCCAGAGTTTCTTGTCCAGAGTTTCTTGTTCAGAGTTTTTTGTCCCGATTTTCTTGTCCAGAGTTTCTTGTCCAGAGGTTTTTGTGCAGAGGTTCTTGCTCAGAGTTCTCTGTCCAGAGTTTCTTGTCCAGAGTCTTTTGTCCAGAGTTTCTTGTCCAGAGTTTTTTGTCCAGTGTTTCTTGCCCAGAGTTTCTTGTCCAGAATTTCTTGTCAAGAGTTTCTTGTCCAGAATTTTTTGTCCAGAATTTCTTGTCCAGATTTTCCTGTCCAGAGTTTTTAGTCTAGATTTTCTTGTCCAGACATTCTTGCCCAGAGTTCCTTGCCCAGATTTTCTTGTCCAGATTTTCTTGCATAGATTTTCTGGTCCAGTTTTTCTTCTCCAGATTACCTTGTCCATTGTTTGTTCTCCAGATTGTCTTGTTCAGAGTTTTTTGTCCAGATTTTCTTGTCCAGAGTTTCTTGTCCAGAGTTTCTTGTCCAGAGTTTCTTGCCCAGAGTTTCTTGTCCAGAGTTTCTTGTCCCGATTTTCTTGTCCAGAGTTTCTTGTCCAGAGTTTCTTGTCCAGAGTCTTTTGTCCAGAGTTTCTTGTCCAGAGTTTTTTGTCCAGTGTTTCTTGCCCAGAGTTTCTTGTCCAGAATTTCTTGTCAAGAGTTTCTTGTCCAGAATTTTTTGTCCAGAATTTCTTGTCCAGATTTTCCTGTCCAGAGTTTTTAGTCTAGAGTTTTTTGTCCAGATTTTCTTGTCCAGAGTTTCTTGTCCAGAGTTTCTTGTCCAGAGTTTCTTGCCCAGAGTTTCTTGTCCAGAGGTTTTTGTGCAGAGGTTCTTGCTCAGAGTTTCTTGTCCAGATTTTCTTGTCCAGTTTTTTTTTCCAGATTATCTTGTCCATTGGTTGTTCTCCAGATATTCTTGTCCAGAGTTTTTTGTCCAGAATTTCTTGTCCAGAGTTTCTTGTCCAGAGTTTCTTGTCCAGAGTTTTTTGTCCAGAGTTTGTTGTCCAGAGTTTTTTGTCCAGAGTATCTTGTCCAGAGTTTCTTGTCCAGAGTTTCTTGTCCAGAGTTTCTTGTCCAGAGTTTCTTGTCCAGAGTATGTTGTCCAGAGTTTCTTGTCCAGAGTTTCTTGTCCAGAGTTTCTTGTCCAGAGTTTCTTGTCCAGAGTTTCTTGTCCAGAGTATGTTGTCCAGAGTTTCTTGTCCAGAGTTTCTTGTCCAGAGTTTCTTGTCCAGAGTTTCTTGTCCAGAGTTTCTTGTTCAGAGTTTTTTGTCCCGATTTTCTTGTCCAGAGTTTCTTGTCCAGAGTTTCTTGTCCAGAGTTTCTTGTCCAGAGTTTCTTGTTCAGAGTTTTTTGTTACGATTTTCTTGTCCAGAGTTTCTTGTCCAGAGGTTTTTGTGCAGAGGTTCTTGCTCAGAGTTTCTTGTCCAGAGTTTCTTGTCCAGAGTTTCTTAACCAGAGTTTCTTGTCCAGAGTTTCTTGTCCAGAGTTTGTTGTCCGCAGTTTCTTGTCCAGAGTTTCTTGTCCAGAGTTTCTTGTCCAGAGTTTCTTGTCCAGAGTTTCTTGTCCAGAGTTTGTTGTCCAGAGCTTCTTGTCCAGAGTTTCTTGTTCAGAGTTTCTTGTCCAGAGTTTCTTGCCCAGATTTTCTTGTCCAGAGTTTTCTTGTCCAGAGTTTCTTGTCCAGATTTTCTTGTCCAGAGTTTCTTGTCCAGATTTTCTTGTCCAGAGTTTCTTGTCCAGAGTTTCTTGTCCAGAGTTTCTTGTCCAGAGTTTTTTGTCCAGAGTTTCTTGTCCAGAGTTTGTTGTCCAGAGTTTGTTGTCCAGAGTTTGTTGTCCAGAGCTTCTTGTCCAGAGTTTCTAGTTCAGAGTTTCTTGTCCAGAGTTTCTTGTCCAGAGTTTCTTGCCCAGAGTTCCTTGCCCAGATTTTCTTGTCCAGAGTTTCTTGTCCAGATTTTTTTGTCCAGATTTTCTGGCCCAGAGTTTCTTGTCCAGAGTTTCTTGTCCAGAGTTTCTTGTCCAGAGTTTCTTGTTCAGAGTTTTTTGTCCCGATTTTCTTGTCCAGAGCTTCTTGTCCAGAGGTTTTTGTGCAGAGGTTCTTGCTCAGAGTTCTCTGTCCAGAGTTTCTTGTCCAGAGTCTTTTGTCCAGAGTTTCTTGTCCAGAGTTTTTTGTCCAGTGTTTCTTGCCCAGAGTTTCTTGTCCAGAATTTCTTGTCAAGAGTTTCTTGTCTAGAATTTTTTGTCCAGAATTTCTTGTCCAGATTTTCCTGTCCAGAGTTTTTAGTCTAGATTTTCTTGTCCAGACATTCTTGCCCAGAGTTCCTTGCCCAGATTTTCTTGTCCAGATTTTCTTGCATAGATTTTCTGGTCCAGTTTTTCTTCTCCAGATTACCTTGTCCATTGTTTGTTCTCCAGATTGTCTTGTTCAGAGTTTTTTGTCCAGATTTTCTTGTCCAGAGTTTCTTGTCCAGAGTTTCTTGTCCAGAGTTTCTTGCCCAGAGTTTCTTGTCCAGAGTTTCTTGTCCCGATTTTCTTGTCCAGAGTTTCTTGTCCAGAGTTTCTTGCCCAGTTTTTTTTCCCCAGATTATCTTGTCCATTGTTTGTTCTCCAGATTTTCTTGTCCAGAGTTTCTTGTCCAGAGTTTCTTGTCCTGAGTTTCTTGTCCCGATTTTCTTGTCCAGAGTTTCTTGTCCAGTTTTTTTTCGCCAGATTTTCTTGTCCAGAGTTTCTTGCCCAGAGTTTCTTGTCCAGAGTTTCTTGTCCAGAGTTTCTTGTCCCGATTTTCTTGTCCAGAGTTTCTTGTCCAGTTTTTTTTCTCCAGATTATCTTGTCCATTGTTTGTTCTCCAGATTTTCTTGTCCAGAGTTTTTTGTCCAGAATTTCTTGTCCAGAGTTTCTTGTCCAGAGCTTCTTGTCCAGAGTTTCTTGTCCATAGTTTCTTGTCCAGAAATTGTTGTCCGGAGCTTCTTGTCCAGAGTTTCTTGTTCAGAGTTTCTTGTCCAGAGTTTCTTGCCCAGAGTTCCTTGCCCAGATTTTCTTGTCCAGAGTTTTCTTGTCCAGAGTTTCTTGTCCAGATTTTCTTGTCCAGAGTTTCTTGTCCAGAGTTTCTTGTCCAGAGTTTCTTGTCCAGAGTTTTTTGTCCAGAGTTTCTTGTCCAGAGTTTCTTGTCCAGAGTTTTTTGTCCAGAGTTTCTTGTCCCGATTTTCTTGTCCAGAGTTTCTTGTCCAGAGTTTCTTGCCCAGTTTTTTTTCTCCAGATTATCTTGTCCATTGTTTGTTCTCCAGATTTTCTTGTCCAGAGTTTTTTGTCCAGAATTTCTTGTCCAGAGTTTCTTGTCCAGAGCTTCTTGTCCAGAGTTTCTTGTCCAGAGTTTGTTGTCCAGAGTTTGTTCTCCAGAGTTTGTTGTCCAGAGTTTGTTGTCCAGAGTTTCTTGTCCAGAGTTTCTTGTCCAGAGTTTGTTGTCCAGAGTTTCTTGTCCAGAGTTTCTTGTCCAGAGTTTCTTGTCCAGAGTTTCCTGTCCAGATTTTCTTGTCCAGATTTTCTTGTCCAGAGTTTTTTGTCCAGATTTTCTTGCCAGATTTTCGTGTCCAGAGTTTCTTGTCCAGAGTTTCTTAACCAGAGCTTCTTGTCCAGAGTTTTTTGTCCAGAGTTTGTTGTCCAGAGTTTTTTGTCCAGAGTATCTTGTCCAGAGTTTCTTGTCCAGAGTTTCTTGTCCAGAGTTTTTTGTCCAGAATTTCTTGAACAGAGTTTCTTGTCTAGATTTTCCTGTCCCCGTTTTCTTACCCAGAGTTTCTTGTTCAGATTTTCTTGTCCAGTTTTTTTTTCCAGATTATCTTGTCCATTGGTTGTTCTCCAGATTTTCTTGTCCAGAGTTTTTTGTCCAGAATTTCTTGTCCAGAGTTTCTTGTCCAGAGCTTCTTGTCCAGAGTTTTTTGTCCAGAGTTTGTTGTCCAGAGTTTTTTGTCCAGAGTTTCTTGTCCAGAGTTTCTTGTCCAGAGTTTCTTGTCGAGAGTTTCTTGTCCAGAGTTTCTTGTGCAGAGTTTCTTGCCCAGAGTTCCTTGCCCAGATTTTCTTGTCCAGAGTTTCTTGCATAGATTTTCTGGTCCAGATTTTCTTGCCAGAATTTCTTGTCCAGAGTTTTTTGTCCAGAGTTTGTTGTCCAGAGTTTTTTGTCCAGAGTATCTTGTCCAGAGTTTCTTGTCCAGAGTTTCTTGTGCAATTGTTCTTCTCCAGATTTTCTGGTCCAGTTTTTCTTCTCCAGATTACTTTGTCCATTGTTTGTTCTCCAGATTGTCTTGTTCAGAGTTTCTTCTCCAGATTTTCTTGTCCAGAATTTCTTGTCCAGAGTTTCTTGTCCAGAGTTTCTTGCCCAGAGTTTCTTGTCCAGAGTTTCTTGTCCCGATTTTCTTGTCCAGAGTTTCTTGTCCAGAGTTTCTTGCCCATTTTTTTTTCCCAGATTATCTTGTCCATTGTTTGTTCTCCAGATTTTCTTGTCCAGAGTTTTTTGTCCAGAATTTCTTGAACAGAGTTTCTTGTCTAGATTTTCCTGTCCCCGTTTTCTTACCCAGAGTTTCTTGTTCAGATTTTCTTGTCCAGTTTTTTTTTCTAGATTATCTTGTCCATTGGTTGTTCTCCAGATTTTCTTGTCCAGAGTTTTTTGTCCAGAATTTCTTGTCCAGAGTTTCTTGTCCAGAGCTTCTTGTCCAAAGTTTTTTGTCCAGAGTTTGTTGTCCAGAGTTTTTTGTCCAGAGTATCTTGTCCAGAGTTTCTTGTCCAGAGTTTCTTGCCCAGAGTTTTTTGTCCAGAGTATCTTGTCCAGAGTTTCTTGTCCAGAGTTTTTTGTCCAGAGTATCTTGTCCAGAGTTTCTTGTCCAGAGTTTCTTGTCCAGAGTTTCTTGTCCAGAGTTTCTTGTTCAGAGTTTTTTGTCCCGATTATCTTGTCCAGAGTTTCTTGTCCAGAGGTTTTTGTGCAGAGGTTCTTGCTCAGAGTTCTCTGTCCAGAGTTTCTTGTCCAGAGTCTTTTGTCCAGAGTTTCTTGTCCAGAGTTTTTTGTCCAGAGTTTCTTGCCCAGAGTTTCTTGTCCAGAATTTCTTGTCAAGAGTTTCTTGTCCAGAATTTTTTGTCCAGAATTTCTTGTCCAGATTTTCCTGTCCAGAGTTTTTAGTCTAGATTTTCTTGTCCAGACATTCTTGCCCAGAGTTCCTTGCCCAGATTTTCTTGTCCAGATTTTCTTGCATAGATTTTCTGGTCCAGTTTTTCTTCTCCAGATTACCTTGTCCATTGTTTGTTCTCCAGATTGTCTTGTTCAGAGTTTTTTGTCCAGATTTTCTTGTCCAGAGTTTCTTGTCCAGAGTTTCTTGTCCAGAGTTTCTTGCCCAGAGTTTCTTGTCCAGAGGTTTTTGTGCAGAGGTTCTTGCTCAGAGTTTCTTGTCCAGATTTTCTTGTCCAGTTTTTTTTTCCAGATTATCTTGTCCATTGGTTGTTCTCCAGATTTTCTTGTCCAGAGTTTTTTGTCCAGAATTTCTTGTCCAGAGTTTCTTGTCCAGAGCTTCTTGTCCAGAGTTTTTTGTCCAGAGTTTGTTGTCCAGAGTTTTTTGTCCAGAGTATCTTGTCCAGAGTTTCTTGTCCAGAGTTCCTTGCCCAGATTTTCTTGTCCAGAGTTTCTTGCATAGATTTTCTGGTCCAGATTTTCTTGCCAGAGTTTCTTGTCCAGAGTTTCTTGTCCAGAGGTTTTTGTGCAGAGGTTCTTGCTCAGAGTTTCTTGTCCAGAGTTTCTTGTCCAGAGTTTCTTGTCCAGAGTTTCTTAACCAGAGTTTCTTGTCCAGAGTTTCTTGTCCAGAGTTTGTTGTCCGCAGTTTCTTGTCCAGAGTTTCTTGTCCAGAGTTTCTTGTCCAGAGTTTCTTGTCCAGAGTTTGTTGTCCAGAGTTTGTTTTCCAGAGCTTCCTGTCCAGAGTTTCTTGTTCAGAGTTTCTTGTCAAAAGCTTCTTGCCCAGATTTTCTTGTCCAGAGTTTTCTTGTCCAGAGTTTCTTGTCCAGATTTTCTTGTCCAGAGTTTCTTGTCCAGAGTTTCTTGTCCAGAGTTTCTTGTCCAGAGTTTTTTGTCCAGAGTTTCTTGTCCAGAGTTTGTTGTCCAGAGTTTGTTGTCCAGAGTTTGTTGTCCAGAGCTTCTTGTCCAGAGTTTCTAGTTCAGAGTTTCTTGTCCAGAGTTTCTTGCCCAGAGTTTTTTTGTCCAGAGTATCTTGTCCAGAGTTTCTTGTCCAGAGTTTCTTGTCCAGAGTTTCTTGCCCAGAGTTCCTTGCACAGATTTTCTTGTCCAGAGTTTCTTGCATAGATTTTCTGGTCCAGATTTTCTTGCCAGAATTTCTTGTCCAGAGTTTCTTGTCCAGAGCTTCTTGTCCAGAGTTTCTTGTCCAGGGTTTCTTAACCAGAGTTTCTTGTCCAGAGTTTGTTGTCCAGAGTTTGTTGTCCGCAGTTTCTTGTCCAGAGTTTCTTGTCCAGATTTTTTTGTCCGGAATTTGTTGTCCAGAGTTTCTTGTCCAGAGATTTTTGTCCAGAGTTTGTTGTCCAGAGTTTTTTGTCCAGAGTATCTTGTCCAGAGTTTCTTGTCCAGAGTTCCTTGCCCAGATTTTCTTGTCCAGAGTTTCTTGCATAGATTTTCTGGTCCAGATTTTCTTGCCAGAGTTTCTTGTCCAGAGTTTCTTGTGCAGTTGTTCTTCTCCAGATTTTCTTGTCCAGTTTTTCTTCTCCAGATTACCTTGTCCATTGTTTGTTCTCCAGATTGTCTTGTTCAGAGTTTTTTGTCCAGATTTTCTTGTCCAGAGTTTCTTGTCCAGAGTTTCTTGTCCAGAGTTTCTTGCCCAGAGTTTCTTGTCCAGAGGTTTTTGTGCAGAGGTTCTTGCTCAGAGTTTCTTGTCCAGATTTTCTTGTCCAGTTTTTTTTCCAGATTATCTTGTCCATTGGTTGTTCTCCAGATTTTCTTGTCCAGAGTTTTTTGTCCAGAGTATCTTGTCCAGAGTTTCTTGTCCAGAGTTTCTTGTCCAGAGTTTCTTGTCCAGAGTTTTTTGTCCAGAGTTTGTTGTCCAGAGTTTTTTGTCCAGAGTATCTTGTCCAGAGTTTCTTGTCCAGAGTTTCTTGTCCAGAGTTTCTTGTCCAGAGTTTCTTGTCCAGAGTTTCTTGTCCAGAGTTTCTTGTTCAGAGTTTTTTGTCCCGATTTTCTTGTCCAGAGTTTCTTGTCCAGAGTTTCTTGTCCAGAGTTTCTTGTCCAGAGTTTCTTGTCCAGAGTTTTTTGTCCAGAGTTTCTTGTCCAGAGTTTGTTGTCCAGAGTTTGTTGTCCAGAGTTTGTTGTCCAGAGCTTCTTGTCCAGAGTTTCTAGTTCAGAGTTTCTTGTCCAGAGTTTCTTGTCCAGATTTTCTTGTCCAGAGTTTTTTGTCCAGAGTTTCTTGTCCAGATTTTCTTGTCCAGAGTTTCTTGTCCAGGGTTTCTTGTACAGTGTTTCTTGTCCAGAGTTTGTTGTCCAGAGTTTCTTGCCCAGAGTTTTTGTCCAGGGTTTCTCGTCCAGAGTTTCTTACCCCCTTTCCTTGTCCAGGTTTTCTTGTCCAGATTTTCTTGTCCAGAGTTTTTTGTCCAGAGTTTCTTGTCCAGAGTTTCTTGTACAGAGTTTCTTGTCGAGAGTTTTTTGTCCAGATTTTCTTGTCCAGAGTTTTTTGTCCAGATTTTCTTGTCCAGAGTTTCTTGTTCCCAGTTTCTTGTCCAGAGTTTTCTTGTCCAGAGTTTCTTGTCCAGAGTTTCTTGTCCAGAGTTTCATGTCGAGAGTTTCTTATCCAGAGTTTTCTTGTCCAGAGTTTCTTGTCCAGAGTTTCTTGTCCAGAGTTTCTTGCCCAGAGTTTTTGTCCAGAGTATCTTGTCCAGAGTTTCTTGTCCAGAGTTTCCTGTCCAAATTTTCTTGTCCAGATTTTCTTGTCCAGATTTTCTTGTCCAGATTTTCTTGTCCAGAGTTTCTTGTCCAGAGTTTGTTGTCCAGAGTTTCTTGTCCAGATTTTCTTGTCCAGATTTTCTTGTCCAGAGTTTTTTGTCCAGAGTTTCTTGTACAGAGTTTCTTGTCCAGATTTTCTTGTCCAGAGTTTTTTGTCCAGAGTTTCTTGTCCAGAGTTTCTTGTCCAGAGTTTCTTGTCCAGATTTTCTTGTCCAGATTTTCTTGTCCAGAGTTTGTTGTCCAGAGTTTTCTTGTCCAGATTTTCTTGTCCAGATTTTCTTGTCCAGAGTTTCTTGTCCAGAGTTTCTTGTCCAGAGTTTCCCGTCCAGAGTTTCTTGTCCAGAGTTTCTTGTCCAGAATTTCTTGTACAGAGTTTCTTGTCCAGATTTTCTTGTCCAGAGTTTTTTGTCCAGAGTTTCTTGTCCAGAGTTTCTTGTCCAGAGTTTCTTGTCCAGATTTTCTTGTCCAGATTTTCTTGTCCACAGTTTTTTGTCCGGAGTTTCTTGTCCAGAGTTTCTTGTACAGAGTTTCTTGTCCAGAGTTTGTTGTCCAGAGTTTTCCTGTCCAGATTTTCTTGTCCAGAGTTTCTTGTTCCCAGTTTCTTGTCCAGAGTTTCTTGTCCAGAGTTTGTTGTCCAGAGTTTCTTGCCCAGAGTTTTTGTCCAGGGTTTCTCGTCCAGAGTTTCTTACCCCCTTTCCTTGTCCAGGTTTTCTTGTCCAGATTTTCTTGTCCAGAGTTTTTTGTCCAGAGTTTTTTGTCCAGATTTTCTTGTCCAGAGTTTCTTGTTCCCAGTTTCTTGTCCAGAGTTTTCTTGTCCAGAGTTTCTTGTCCAGAGTTTCTTGTCCAGAGTTTCATGTCGAGAGTTTCTTATCCAGAGTTTTCTTGTCCAGAGTTTCTTGCCCAGAGTTTTTGTCCAGAGTATCTTGTACAGAGTTTCTTGTCGAGAGTTTTTTGTCCAGATTTTCTTGTCCAGATTTTCTTGTCCAGAGTTTTCTTGTCCAGAGTTTTTTGTCCAGATTTTCTTGTCCAGAGTTTCTTGTTCCCAGTTTCTTGTCCAGAGTTTTCTTGTCCAGAGTTTCTTGTCCAGAGTTTCTTGTCCAGAGTTTCATGTCGAGAGTTTCTTATCCAGAGTTTTCTTGTCCAGAGTTTCTTGCCCAGAGTTTTTGTCCAGAGTATCTTGTCCAGAGTTTCTTGTCCAGAGTTTCCTGTCCAAATTTTCTTGTCCAGATTTTCTTGTCCAGATTTTCTTGTCCAGATTTTCTTGTCCAGAGTTTCTTGTCCAGAGTTTCCTGTCCAGATTTTCTTGTCCAGATTTTCTTGTCCAGATTTTCTTGTCCAGAGTTTTTTGTCCAGAGTTTCTTGTACAGAGTTTCTTGTCCAGATTTTCTTGTCCAGAGTTTTTTGTCCAGAGTTTCTTGTCCAGAGTTTCTTGTCCAGAGTTTCTTGTCCAGATTTTCTTGTCCAGATTTTCTTGTGCAGAGTTTGTTGTCCAGAGTTTTCTTGTCCAGATTTTCTTGTCCAGATTTTCTTGTCCAGAGTTTCTTGTCCAGAGTTTCTTGTCCAGAGTTTCCCGTCCAGAGTTTCTTGTCCAGAGTTTCTTGTCCAGGGTTTCTTGTACAGTGTTTCTTGTCCAGATTGTCTTGTCCAGATTTTCTTGTCCACAGTTTTTTGTCCGGAGTTTCTTGTCCAGAGTTTCTTGTACAGAGTTTCTTGTCCAGAGTTTGTTGTCCAGAGTTTTCCTGTCCAGATTTTCTTGTCCAGAGTTTCTTGTTCCCAGTTTCTTGTCCAGAGTTTCTTGCCCAGAGTTTTTGTCCAGAGTATCTTGTCCAGAGTTTCTTGTCCAGAGTTTCCTGTCCAAATTTTCTTGTCCAGATTTTCTTGTCCAGATTTTCTTGTCCAGATTTTCTTGTCCAGAGTTTTTTGTCCAGAGTTTCTTGTCCAGAGTTTCTTGTACAGAGTTTCTTGTCCAGAGTTTGTTGTCCAGAGTTTTCTTGTCCAGAGTTTCTTGTCCAGATTTTCTTGTCCAGATTTTCTTGTCCAGAGTTTCTTGTACAGAGTTTCTTGTCCAGAGTTGTTTGTCCAGAGTTTCTTGTCCAGAGTTTCTTGTCCAGAGTTTGTTGTCCAGAGTTTTCCTGTCCAGATTTTCTTGTCCAGAGTTTCTTGTTCCCAGTTTCTTGTCCAGAGTTTCTTGTCCAGAGTTTCCTGTCCAGATTTTCTTGTCCAGATTTTCTTGTCCAGATTTTCTTGTCCAGAGTTTTTTGTCCAGAGTTTCTTGTACAGAGTTTCTTGTCCAGATTTTCTTTTCCAGATTTTTTTGTCCAGAGTTTCTTGTCCAGAGTTTCTCTTCCAGATTTTCTTGTCCAGATTTTCTTGTCCAGATTTTCTTGTCCAGATTTTCTTGTCCAGAGTTTCTTGTCCAGAGTTTCTTGTTCCCAGTTTCTTGTCCAGAGTTTCCTGTCCAAATTTTCTTGTCCAGATTTTCTTGTCCAGATTTTCTTGTCCAGATTTTCTTGTCCAGAGTTTTTTGTCCAGAGTTTCTTGTCCAGAGTTTCTTGTACAGAGTTTCTTGTCCAGAGTTTGTTGTCCAGAGTTTCTTGTCCAGATTTTCTTGTCCAGATTTTCTTGTCCAGAGTTTCTTGTCCAGAGTTTCTTGTACAGAGTTTCTTGTCCAGATTATCTTGTCCAGAGTTTTTTGTCCAGAGTTTTCTTGTCCAGAGTTTCTTGTCCAGATTTTCTTGTCCAGATTTTCTTGTCCAGAGTTTCTTGTTCCCAGTTTCTTGTCCAGAGTTTTCTTGTCCAGATTTTCTTGTCCAGATTTTCTTGTCCAGAGTTTCTTGTCCAGAATTTCTTGTTCCCAGTTTCTTGTCCAGAGTTTCTTGTCCAGAGTTTCCTGTCCAGATTTTCTTGTCCAGATTTTCTTGTCCAGATTTTCTTGTCCAGAGTTTCTTGTCCAGAGTTTCTTGTCCCGATTTTCTTGTCCAGAGTTTCTTGTCCACAGTTTCTTGTCCAGTTTTTTCTCTCCAGATTATCTTGCCCATTGTTTGTTCTCCAGATTTTCTTAAACAGAGTTTCTTGTCTAGAGTTTCTTGTCCCGGTTTTCTTACCCAGAGTTTCTTTTTCAGATTTTATTTTCCTGAGTTTGTTGTCCAGAGTTTCCTGTCCAGATTTTCTTGTCCAGATTTTCTTGTCCAGATTTTCTTGTCCAGAGTTTCTTGTCCAGAGTTTCTTGTCCCGATTTTCTTGTCCAGAGTTTCTTGTCCACAGTTTCTTGTCCAGTTTTTTCTCTCCAGATTATCTTGTCCATTGTTTGTTCTCCAGATTTTCTTAAACAGAGTTTCTTGTCTAGAGTTTCTTGTCCCGGTTTTCTTGTCCAGATTTTCTTGTCCAGATTTTCTTGTCCAGAGTTTCTTGTCCAGAGTTTCTTGTACAGAGTTTCTTGTCCAGAGTTTGTTGTCCAGAGTTTTCTTGTCCAGAGTTTCTTGTCCAGATTTTCTTGTCCAGATTTTCTTGTCCAGAGTTTCTTGTACAGAGTTTCTTGTCCAGAGTTGTTTGTCCAGAGTTTCTTGTCCAGAGTTTCTTGTCCAGAGTTTGTTGTCCAGAGTTTTCCTGTCCAGATTTTCTTGTCCAGAGTTTCTTGTTCCCAGTTTCTTGTCCAGAGTTTCTTGTCCAGAGTTTCCTGTCCAGATTTTCTTGTCCAGATTTTCTTGTCCAGATTTTCTTGTCCAGAGTTTTTTGTCCAGAGTTTCTTGTACAGAGTTTCTTGTCCAGATTTTCTTTTCCAGATTTTTTTGTCCAGAGTTTCTTGTCCAGAGTTTCTCTTCCAGATTTTCTTGTCCAGATTTTCTTGTCCAGATTTTCTTGTCCAGATTTTCTTGTCCAGAGTTTCTTGTCCAGAGTTTCTTGTTCCCAGTTTCTTGTCCAGAGTTTCCTGTCCAAATTTTCTTGTCCAGATTTTCTTGTCCAGATTTTCTTGTCCAGATTTTCTTGTCCAGAGTTTTTTGTCCAGAGTTTCTTGTCCAGAGTTTCTTGTACAGAGTTTCTTGTCCAGAGTTTGTTGTCCAGAGTTTCTTGTCCAGATTTTCTTGTCCAGATTTTCTTGTCCAGAGTTTCTTGTACAGAGTTTCTTGTCCAGATTATCTTGTCCAGAGTTTTTTGTCCAGAGTTTTCTTGTCCAGAGTTTCTTGTCCAGATTTTCTTGTCCAGATTTTCTTGTCCAGAGTTTCTTGTTCCCAGTTTCTTGTCCAGAGTTTTCTTGTCCAGATTTTCTTGTCCAGATTTTCTTGTCCAGAGTTTCTTGTCCAGAATTTCTTGTTCCCAGTTTCTTGTCCAGAGTTTCTTGTCCAGAGTTTCCTGTCCAGATTTTCTTGTCCAGATTTTCTTGTCCAGATTTTCTTGTCCAGAGTTTCTTGTCCAGAGTTTCTTGTCCCGATTTTCTTGTCCAGAGTTTCTTGTCCACAGTTTCTTGTCCAGTTTTTTCTCTCCAGATTATCTTGTCCATTGTTTGTTCTCCAGATTTTCTTAAACAGAGTTTCTTGTCTAGAGTTTCTTGTCCCGGTTTTCTTACCCAGAGTTTCTTTTTCAGATTTTATTTTCCTGAGTTTGTTGTCCAGAGTTTCTAGTCCAGAGTTTGTTGTCCAGAGTTTGTTGTCCAGAGTTTATTGTCCAGAGTTTGTTGTCCAGAGTTTCTTGTCCAGAGTTTCTTGTCCAGAGTTTCTTGTCCAGAGTTTCTTGTCCAGAGTTTCTTGTCCCGATTTTCTTGTCCAGAGTTTCTTGTCCACAGTTTCTTGTCCAGTTTTTTCTCTCCAGATTATCTTGTCCATTGTTTGTTCTCCAGATTTTCTTAAACAGAGTTTCTTGTCTAGAGTTTCTTGTCCCGGTTTTCTTACCCAGAGTTTCTTTTTCAGATTTTCTTTTCCAGAGTTTGTTGTCCAGAGTTTCTAGTCCAGAGTTTGTTGTCCAGAGTTTGTTGTCCAGAGTTTGTTGTCCAGAGTTTCTTGTCCAGAGTTTCTCGTCCAGAGTTTCTTGTCCAGAGTTTCTTGTCCAGAGTTTCTTGTCCCGATTTTCTTGTCCAGAGTTTCTTGTCCACAGTTTCTTGTCCAGTTTTTTCTCTCCAGATTAACTTGTCCATTGTTTGTTCTCCAGATTTTCTTAAACAGAGTTTCGTGTCTAGAGTTTCTTGTCCCGGTTTTCTTACCCAGAGTTTCTTGTTCAGATTTTCTTGTCCAGTTTTTTTTTTCCAGATTATCTTGTCCATTGGTTGTTCTCCAGATTTTCTTGTCCAGAGTTTTTTGTCCAGAATTTCTTGTCCAGAGTTTCTTGTCCAGAGCTTCTTGTCCAGAGTTTCTTGTCCAGGGTTTCTTGTTCCCAGTTTCTTGTCCAGAGTTTTCTTGTCCAGAGTTTCTTGTCCAGAGTTTCTTATCCAGAGTTTTCTTGTCCAGAGTTTCTTGTCCAGAGTTTCTTGTCCAGAGTTTCTTGCCCAGAGTTTTTGTCCAGAGTATCTTGTCCAGAGTTTCTTGTCCAGAGTTTCCTGTCCAGATTTTCTTGTCCAGATTTTCTTGTCCAGAGTTTTTTGTCCAGAGTTTCCTGTCCAGAGTTTCTGGTACAGCGTTTCTTGTCCAGAGTTTGTTGTCCAGAGTTTTCTTGTCCAGAGTTTCTTGTCCAGAGTTTCTTGTACAGAGCTTCTTGTCCAGATTTTCTTGTCCAGAGTTTTTTGTCCAGAGTTTCTTGTCCAGAGTTTCTTGTCCAGATTTTCTTGTCCAGAGTTTTTTGTCCAGAGTTTCTTGTACAGAGTTTCTTGTCCAGATTTTCTTGTCCAGAGTTTTTTGTCCAGAGTTTTCCTGTCCAGATTTTCTTGTCCAGAGTTTCTTGTTCCCAGTTTCTTGTCCAGAGTTTCTTGTCCAGAGTTTCCTGTCCAGATTTTCTTGTCCAGATTTTCTTGTCCAGATTTTCTTGTCCAGAGTTTTTTGTCCAGAGTTTCTTGTCCAGAGTTTCTTGTCCAGATTTTCTTGTCCAGATTTTCTTGTCCAGAGTTTCTTGTCCAGAGTTTCTTGTCCAGAGTTTCTTGTCCAGAGTTTCTTGTCCAGATTTTCTTGTCCAGATTTTCTTGTCCAGAGTTTCTTGTCCAGAGTTTCTTGTACAGAGTTTCTTGTCCAGATTATCTTGTCCAGAGTTTTTTGTCCAGAGTTTTCTTGTCCAGAGTTTCTTGTCCAGATTTTCTTGTCCAGAGTTTCTTGTTCCCAGTTTCTTGTCCAGAGTTTTCTTGTCCAGATTTTCTTGTCCAGATTTTCTTGTCCAGAGTTTCTTGTCCAGAATTTCTTGTTCCCAGTTTCTTGTCCAGAGTTTCTTGTCCAGAGTTTCCTGTCCAGATTTTCTTGTCCAGATTTTCTTGTCCAGATTTTCTTGTCCAGAGTTTCTTGTCCAGAGTTTCTTGTCCCGATTTTCTTGTCCAGAGTTTCTTGTCCACAGTTTCTTGTCCAGTTTTTTCTCTCCAGATTATCTTGTCCATTGTTTGTTCTCCAGATTTTCTTAAACAGAGTTTCTTGTCTAGAGTTTCTTGTCCCGGTTTTCTTACCCAGAGTTTCTTTTTCAGATTTTATTTTCCTGAGTTTGTTGTCCAGAGTTTCCTGTCCAGATTTTCTTGTCCAGATTTTCTTGTCCAGAGTTTCTTGTCCAGAGTTTCTTGTCCCGATTTTCTTGTCCAGAGTTTCTTGTCCACAGTTTCTTGTCCAGTTTTTTCTCTCCAGATTATCTTGTCCATTGTTTGTTCTCCAGATTTTCTTAAACAGAGTTTCTTGTCTAGAGTTTCTTGTCCCGGTTTTCTTGTCCAGATTTTCTTGTCCAGAGTTTTTTGTCCAGAGTTTCTTGTCCAGAGTTTCTTGTACAGAGTTTCTTGTCCAGAGTTTGTTGTCCAGAGTTTTCTTGTCCAGAGTTTCTTGTCCAGATTTTCTTGTCCAGATTTTCTTGTCCAGAGTTTCTTGTACAGAGTTTCTTGTCCAGAGTTGTTTGTCCAGAGTTTCTTGTCCCGAGTTTGTTGTCCAGAGTTTTCCTGTCCAGATTTTCTTGTCCAGAGTTTCTTGTTCCCAGTTTCTTGTCCAGAGTTTCTTGTCCAGAGTTTCCTGTCCAGATTTTCTTGTCCAGATTTTCTTGTCCAGATTTTCTTGTCCAGAGTTTTTTGTCCAGAGTTTCTTGTACAGAGTTTCTTGTCCAGATTTTCTTTTCCAGATTTTTTTGTCCAGAGTTTCTTGTCCAGAGTTTCTCTTCCAGATTTTCTTGTCCAGATTTTCTTGTCCAGATTTTCTTGTCCAGATTTTCTTGTCCAGAGTTTCTTGTCCAGAGTTTCTTGTTCCCAGTTTCTTGTCCAGAGTTTCCTGTCCAAATTTTCTTGTCCAGATTTTCTTGTCCAGATTTTCTTGTCCAGATTTTCTTGTCCAGAGTTTTTTGTCCAGAGTTTCTTGTCCAGAGTTTCTTGTACAGAGTTTCTTGTCCAGAGTTTGTTGTCCAGAGTTTCTTGTCCAGATTTTCTTGTCCAGATTTTCTTGTCCAGAGTTTCTTGTCCAGAGTTTCTTGTACAGAGTTTCTTGTCCAGATTATCTTGTCCAGAGTTTTTTGTCCAGAGTTTTCTTGTCCAGAGTTTCTTGTCCAGATTTTCTTGTCCAGATTTTCTTGTCCAGAGTTTCTTGTTCCCAGTTTCTTGTCCAGAGTTTTCTTGTCCAGATTTTCTTGTCCAGATTTTCTTGTCCAGAGTTTCTTGTCCAGATTATCTTGTCCAGAGTTTTTTGTCCAGAGTTTTCTTGTCCAGAGTTTCTTGTCCAGATTTTCTTGTCCAGATTTTCTTGTCCAGAGTTTCTTGTTCCCAGTTTCTTGTCCAGAGTTTCCTGTCCAGATTTTCTTGTCCAGATTTTCTTGTCCAGATTTTCTTGTCCAGAGTTTCTTGTCCAGAGTTTCTTGTCCCGATTTTCTTGTCCAGAGTTTCTTGTCCACAGTTTCTTGTCCAGTTTTTTCTCTCCAGATTATCTTGTCCATTGTTTGTTCTCCAGATTTTCTTAAACAGAGTTTCTTGTCTAGAGTTTCTTGTCCCGGTTTTCTTACCCAGAGTTTCTTTTTCAGATTTTCTTTTCCAGAGTTTGTTGTCCAGAGTTTCTAGTCCAGAGTTTGTTGTCCAGAGTTTGTTGTCCAGAGTTTGTTGTCCAGAGTTTCTTGTCCAGAGTTTCTCGTCCAGAGTTTCTTGTCCAGAGTTTCTTGTCCAGAGTTTCTTGTCCCGATTTTCTTGTCCAGAGTTTCTTGTCCACAGTTTCTTGTCCAGTTTTTTCTCTCCAGATTAACTTGTCCATTGTTTGTTCTCCAGATTTTCTTAAACAGAGTTTCGTGTCTAGAGTTTCTTGTCCCGGTTTTCTTACCCAGAGTTTCTTGTTCAGATTTTCTTGTCCAGTTTTTTTTTTCCAGATTATCTTGTCCATTGGTTGTTCTCCAGATTTTCTTGTCCAGAGTTTTTTGTCCAGAATTTCTTGTCCAGAGTTTCTTGTCCAGAGCTTCTTGTTCAGAGTTTCTTGTCCAGGGTTTCTTGTTCCCAGTTTCTTGTCCAGAGTTTTCTTGTCCAGAGTTTCTTGTCCAGAGTTTCTTGTCCAGAGTTTCATGTCGAGAGTTTCTTATCCAGAGTTTTCTTGTCCAGAGTTTCTTGTCCAGAGTTTCTTGTCCAGAGTTTCTTGCCCAGAGTTTTTGTCCAGAGTATCTTGTCCAGAGTTTCTTGTCCAGAGTTTCCTGTCCAGATTTTCTTGTCCAGATTTTCTTGTCCAGAGTTTTTTGTCCAGAGTTTCCTGTCCAGAGTTTCTGGTACAGCGTTTCTTGTCCAGAGTTTGTTGTCCAGAGTTTTCTTGTCCAGAGTTTCTTGTCCAGAGTTTCTTGTACAGAGCTTCTTGTCCAGATTTTCTTGTCCAGAGTTTTTTGTCCAGAGTTTCTTGTCCAGAGTTTCTTGTCCAGATTTTCTTGTCCAGAGTTTTTTGTATAGAGTTTCTTGTACAGAGTTTCTTGTCCAGATTTTCTTGTCCAGAGTTTTTTGTCCAGAGTTTTCCTGTCCAGATTTTCTTGTCCAGAGTTTCTTGTTCCCAGTTTCTTGTCCAGAGTTTCTTGTCCAGAGTTTCCTGTCCAGATTTTCTTGTCCAGATTTTCTTGTCCAGATTTTCTTGTCCAGAGTTTTTTGTCCAGAGTTTCTTGTCCAGAGTTTCTTGTCCAGAGTTTTCTTGTCCAGAGTTTTCTTGTCCAGAGTTTTCTTGTCCAGAGTTTTTTGTCCAGATTTTCTTGTCCAGAGTTTCTTGTTCAGATTTTCTTGTCCAGTTTTTTTGTTTCCGGATTATCTTGTCCATTGGTTGTTCCCCAGATTTTCTTGTCCAGAGTTTTTTGTCCAGAATTTCTTGTCCAGAGTTTCTTGTCCAGAGCTTCTTGTCCAGAGTTTCTTGTCCAGAGTTTCTTGTCCAGAGTTTCTTGTTCCCAGTTTCTTGTCCAGAGTTTTCTTGTCCAGAGTTTCTTGTCCAGAGTTTCTTGTCCAGAGTTTCATGTCGAGAGTTTCTTATCCAGAGTTTTCTTGTCCAGAGTTTCTTGTCCAGAGTTTCTTGTCCAGAGTTTCTTGCCCAGAGTTTTTGTCCAGAGTATCTTGTCCAGAGTTTCTTGTCCAGAGTTTCCTGTCCAGATTTTCTTGTCCAGATTTTCTTGTCCAGATTTTCTTGTCCAGAGTTTTTTGTCCAGAGTTTTCTGTCCAGAGTTTCTTGTACAGAGTTTTTTGTCCAGAGTTTGTTGTCCAGAGTTTTCTTGTCCAGAGTTTCTTGTCCAGAGTTTCTTGTACAGAGTTTCTTGTCCAGATTTTCTTGTCCAGAGTTTTTTGTCCAGAGTTTCTTGTCCAGAGTTTCTTGTCCAGATTTTCTTGTCCAGAGTTTTTTGTCCAGAGTTTCTTGTACAGAGTTTCTTGTCCAGATTTTCTTGTCCAGAGTTTTTTGTCCAGAGTTTTCCTGTCCAGATTTTCTTGTCCAGAGTTTCTTGTTCCCAGTTTCTTGTCCAGAGTTTCTTGTCCAGAGTTTCTTGTCCAGAGTTTTCTTGTCCAGAGTTTTCTTATCCAGAGTTTTCTTGTCCAGAGTTTCTTGTCCAGATTTTCTTGTCCAGAGTTTCTTGTCCAGAGTTTTCCTGTCCAGAGTTTCTTGTCCAGAGCTTCTTGTCCAGAGTTTTCTTGTCCAGAGTTTCTTGTCCAGAGCTTCTTGTCCAGAGTTTCTTGTACAGAGTTTCTTGTCCAGAGTTTGTTGTCCAGAGTTTTCTTGTCCAGAGTTTCTTGTCCAGAGTTTCATGTCGAGAGTTTCTTATCCAGAGTTTTCTTGTCCAGAGTTTCTTGTTCCCAGTTTCTTGTCCAGAGTTTTCTTGTCCAGATTTTCTTGTCCAGACTTTCTTGTCTAGATTTTCTTGTCCAGAGTTTCTTGTCCAGAGTTTCTTGTTCCCAGTTTCTTGTCCAGAGTTTCTTGTCCAGAGTTTCCTGTCCAGATTTTCTTGTCCAGGTTTTCTTGTCCAGATTTTCTTGTCCAGAGTTTTTTGTCCAGAGTTTCTTGTCCAGAGTTTCTTGTACAGAGTTTCTTGTCCAGAGTTTCTTGTCCAGATTTTCTTGTCCAGATTTTCTTGTCCAGAGTTTTCTTGTTCCCAGTTTCTTGTCGAGAGTTTTCTTGTCCAGAGTTTCTTGTACAGAGTTTCTTGTCCAGAGTTTCTTGTACAGAGTTTCTTGTCCAGAGTTCGTTGTCCAGAGTTTTCTTGTCCAGAGTTTCTTGTCCAGAGTTTCTTGTCCAGAGTTTCATGTCGAGAGTTTCTTATCCAGAGTTTTCTTGTCCAGAGTTTCTTGTCCAGAGTTTCTTGTCCAGAGTTTCTTGCCCAGAGTTTTTGTCCAGAGTATCTTGTCCAGAGTTTCTTGTCCAGAGTTTCCTGTCCAAATTTTCCTGTCCAGATTTTCTTGTCCAGACTTTCTTGTCCAGATTTTCTTGTCCAGAGTTTTTTGTCCAGAGTTTCTTGTCCAGAGTTTCTTGTACAGAGTTTCTTGTCCAGAGTTTGTTGTCCAGAGTTTTCTTGTCCACAGTTTCTTGTCCAGAGTTTCTTGTCCAGAGTTTCTTGTTCCCAGTTTCTTGTCCAGAGTTTTCTTGTCCAGATTTTCTTGTCCAGACTTTCTTGTCTAGATTTTCTTGTCCAGAGTTTCTTGTCCAGAGTTTCTTGTTCCCAGTTTCTTGTCCAGAGTTTCTTGTCCAGAGTTTCCTGTCCAGATTTTCTTGTCCAGGTTTTCTTGTCCAGATTTTCTTGTCCAGAGTTTTTTGTCCAGAGTTTCTTGTCCAGAGTTTCTTGTACAGAGTTTCTTGTCGAGAGTTTTTTGTCCAGATTTTCTTGTCCAGATTTTCTTGTCCAGAGTTTTCTTGTCCAGAGTTTTTTGTCCAGATTTTCTTGTCCAGAGTTTCTTGTCCAGAGTTTCTTGTTCCCAGTTTCTTGTCCAGAGTTTTCTTGTCCAGAGTTTCTTGTCCAGAGTTTCTTGTCCAGAGTTTCATGTCGAGAGTTTCTTATCCAGAGTTTTCTTGTCCAGAGTTTCCTGTCCAGATTTTCTTGTCCAGATTTTCTTGTCCAGATTTTCTTGTCCAGAGTTTTTTGTCCAGAGTTTCTTGTCCAGAGTTTCCTGTCCAGATTTTCTTGTACAGAGTTTCTTGTCCAGATTTTCTTGTCCAGAGTTTTTTGTCCAGAGTTTCTTGTCCAGAGTTTCTTGTCCAGAGTTTCTTGTCCAGATTTTCTTGTCCAGATTTTCTTGTCCAGAGTTTGTTGTCCAGAGTTTTCTTGTCCAGATTTTCTTGTCCAGATTTTCTTGTCCAGAGTTTCTTGTCCAGAGTTTCCCGTCCAGAGTATCTTGTCCAGAGTTTCTTGTCCAGGGCTTCTTGTACAGTGTTTCTTGTCCAGATTGTCTTGTCCAGATTTTCTTGTCCACCGTTTTTTGTCCGGAGTTTCTTGTCCAGAGTTTCTTGTACAGAGTTTCTTGTCCAGAGTTTGTTGTCCAGAGTTTTCCTGTCCAGATTTTCTTGTCCAGAGTTTCTTGTTCCCAGTTTCTTGTCCAGAGTTTCTTGTCCAGAGTTTCCTGTCCTGATTTTCTTGTCCAGATTTTCTTGTCCAGATTTTCTTGTCCAGAGTTTTTTGTCCAGAGTTTCTTGTCCAGAGTTTCTTCTACAGAGTTTCTTGTCCAGAGTTTTTTGTCCAGAGTTTCTTGCCCAGAGTTTCTTGTCCAGAGTTTTTTGTCCAGAGTTTCTTGTCCAGAGTTTGTTGTCCAGAATTTGTTGTCCAGAATTTGTTGTCCAGAGTTTGTTGTCCAGAGCTTCTTGTCCAGAGTTTCTTGTTCAGAGTTTCTTGTCCAGAGTTTCTTGCCCAGAGTTTTTTGTCCAGAGTATCTTGTCCAGAGTTTCTTGTCCAGAGTTTCTTGTCCAGAGTTTCTTGCCCAGGGTTTCTCGTCCAGAGTTTCTTACCCCCTTTCCTTGTCCAGATTTTCTTGTCCAGATTTTGTTGTCCAGAGTTTCTTGTTCAGAGTTTCTTGTCCAGAGATTTTTGTCCAGAGTTTCTTGTCCAGAGTTTCTTGTCCAGAGTTTCTTGTCCAGAGTTTCTTGTCCAGAGTTTCTTGTCCAGAGTTTCTTGTCCAGAGTTTCTTGTCCAGAGTTTCTTGTCCAGAGTTTCTTGTCCAGAGTTTCTCTTCCAGAGTTTTTTGTCCAGAGTTTCTTGTCCAGGGTTTCTTGTACAGTGTTTCTTGTCCAGAGTTTGTTGTCCAGAGTTTCTTGCCCAGAGTTTTTGTCCAGGGTTTCTCGTCCAGAGTTTCTTACCCCCTTTCCTTGTCCAGGTTTTCTTGTCCAGATTTTCTTGTCCAGAGTTTTTTGTCCAGAGTTTCTTGTCCAGAGTTTCTTGTACAGAGTTTCTTGTCGAGAGTTTTTTGTCCAGAGTTTCTTGTCCAGAGTTTCTTGTCCAGAGTTTTCTTGTCCAGAGTTTTTTGTCCAGATTTTCTTGTCCAGAGTTTCTTGTTCCCAGTTTCTTGTCCAGAGTTTTCTTGTCCAGAGTTTCTTGTCCAGAGTTTCTTGTCCAGAGTTTCATGTCGAGAGTTTCTTATCCAGAGTTTTCTTGTCCAGAGTTTCTTGTCCAGAGTTTCTTGTCCAGAGTTTCTTGTCCAGAGTTTCTTGTCCAGAGTATCTTGTCCAGAGTTTCTTGTCCAGAGTTTCCTGTCCAAATTTTCTTGTCCAGATTTTCTTGTCCAGATTTTCTTGTCCAGATTTTCTTGTCCAGAGTTTCTTGTCCAGAGTTTCCTGTCCAGATTTTCTTGTCCAGATTTTCTTGTCCAGATTTTCTTGTCCAGAGTTTCTTGTCCAGAGTTTCTTGTCCAGAGTTTTCTTGTCCAGTGTTTTCTTGTCCAGAGTTTCTTGTCCAGATTTTCTTGTCCAGAGTTTTCTTGTCCAGAGTTTTCTTGTCCAGATTTTCTCGTCCAGAGTTTGTTGTCCAGAGTTTTCTTGTCCAGTGTTTTCTTGTCCAGAGTTTCTTGTCCAGATTTTCTTGTCCAGAGTTTTCTTGTCCAGAGTTTTCTTGTCCAGATTTTCTTGTCCAGAGTTTGTTGTCCAGAGTTTTCTTGTCCAGAGTTTCTTGTCCAGAGTTTCTTGTCCAGAGTTTCTTGTCCAGAATTTCTTGTCCAGAGTTTCTTGTCCAGAGTTTCTTGTCCAGAGTTTCATGTCGAGAGTTTTTTGTCCAGAGTTTCTTGCCCAGAGTTTTCTTGTCCAGAGTTTCTTGTCCAGAGTTTTCTGGTCCAGAGCTTTCTTGTCCAGAGTTTTCTTGTCCAGAGTTTCTTGTCCAGATTTTCTTGTCCAGAGTTTCTTGTCCAGAGTTTCTTGTCCAGAGTTTCTTGTCCAGAGTTTCTTGTCCAGAGTTTCTTGTCCAGAGTTTCTTGTTCCCTATTTCTTGTCCAGAGTTTCTTGTCCATAGTTTCTTGTCCAGAGTTTCTTGTCCAGAGTTTCTTGTCCATAGTTTCTTGTCCAGAGTTTCTTGTCCAGAGTTTCTTGTCCAGATTTTCTTGTCCAGAGTTTCTTGTCCAGACTTTCTTGTTCCCTATTTCTTGTCCATAGTTTCTTGTCCATAGTTTCTTGTCCAGAGTTTCTTGTCCAGAGTTTTCTTGTCCAGAGTTTCTTGTCCAGAGTTTCTTGTCCAGAGTTTTCTTGTCCAGACTTTCTTGTTCCCTATTTCTTGTCCAGAGTTTCTTGTCCAGATTTTCTTGTCCAGAGTTTTCTTGTCCAGAGTTTTCTTGTCCAGATTTTCTTGTCCAGAGTTTGTTGTCCAGAGTTTTCTTGTCCAGAGTTTCTTGTTCCCAGTTTCTTGTCCAGAGTTTTCTTGTCCAGAGTTTCTTGTCCAGAGTTTCTTGTCCAGAGTTTCATGTCGAGAGTTTCTTATCCAGAGTTTTCTTGTCCAGAGTTTCTTGCCCAGAGTTTTTGTCCAGAGTATCTTGTCCAGAGTTTCTTGTCCAGAGTTTCCTGTCCAGATTTTCTTGTCCAGATTTTCTTGTCCAGATTTTCTTGTCCAGATTTTCTTGTCCAGAGTTTCTTGTCCAGAGTTTCCTGTCCAGATTTTCTTGTCCAGATTTTCTTGTCCTGATTTTCTTGTCCAGAGTTTTTTGTCCAGAGTTTCTTGTACAGAGTTTCTTGTCCAGATTTTCTTGTCCAGAGTTTTTTGTCCAGAGTTTCTTGTCCAGAGTTTCTTGTCCAGAGTTTCTTGTCCAGATTTTCTTGTCCAGATTTTCTTGTCCAGAGTTTCTTGTCCAGAGTTTCTTGTCCAGAGTTTCCCGTCCAGAGTTTCTTGTCCAGAGTTTCTTGTCCAGGGTTTCTTGTACAGTGTTTCTTGTCCAGATTGTCTTGTCCAGATTTTCTTGTCCACAGTTTTTTGTCCGGAGTTTCTTGTCCAGAGTTTCTTGTACAGAGTTTCTTGTCCAGAGTTTGTTGTCCAGAGTTTTCCTGTCCAGATTTTCTTGTCCAGAGTTTCTTGTTCCCAGTTTCTTGTCCAGAGTTTCTTGCCCAGAGTTTTTGTCCAGAGTATCTTGTCCAGAGTTTCTTGTCCAGAGTTTCCTGTCCAGATTTTCTTGTCCAGATTTTCTTGTCCAGATTTTCTTGTCCAGATTTTCTTGTCCAGAGTTTTTTGTCCAGAGTTTCTTGTACAGAGTTTCTTGTCCAGAGTTTGTTGTCCAGAGTTTTCTTGTCCAGAGTTTCTTGTCCAGATTTTCTTGTCCAGATTTTCTTGTCCAGAGTTTCTTGTACAGAGTTTCTTGTCCAGAGTTGTTTGTCCAGAGTTTCTTGTCCAGAGTTTCTTGTCCAGAGTTTGTTGTCCAGAGTTTTCCTGTCCAGATTTTCTTGTCCAGAGTTTCTTGTTCCCAGTTTCTTGTCCAGAGTTTCTTGTCCAGAGTTTCCTGTCCAGATTTTCTTGTCCAGATTTTCTTGTCCAGATTTTCTTGTCCAGAGTTTTTTGTCCAGAGTTTCTTGTACAGAGTTTCTTGTCCAGATTTTCTTTTCCAGATTTTTTTGTCCAGAGTTTCTTGTCCAGAGTTTCTCTTCCAGATTTTCTTGTCCAGATTTTCTTGTCCAGATTTTCTTGTCCAGATTTTCTTGTCCAGAGTTTCTTGTCCAGAGTTTCTTGTTCCCAGTTTCTTGTCCAGAGTTTCCTGTCCAAATTTTCTTGTCCAGATTTTCTTGTCCAGATTTTCTTGTCCAGATTTTCTTGTCCAGAGTTTTTTGTCCAGAGTTTCTTGTCCAGAGTTTCTTGTACAGAGTTTCTTGTCCAGAGTTTGTTGTCCAGAGTTTCTTGTCCAGAGTTTCTTGTACAGAGTTTCTTGTCGAGAGTTTTTTGTCCAGATTTTCTTGTCCAGATTTTCTTGTCCAGAGTTTTCTTGTCCAGAGTTTTTTGTCCAGATTTTCTTGTCCAGAGTTTCTTGTTCCCAGTTTCTTGTCCAGAGTTTTCTTGTCCAGAGTTTCTTGTCCAGAGTTTCTTGTCCAGAGTTTCATGTCGAGAGTTTCTTATCCAGAGTTTTCTTGTCCAGAGTTTCTTGTCCAGAGTTTCTTGTCCAGAGTTTCTTGCCCAGAGTTTTTGTCCAGAGTATCTTGTCCAGAGTTTCTTGTCCAGAGTTTCCTGTCCAAATTTTCTTGTCCAGATTTTCTTGTCCAGATTTTCTTGTCCAGATTTTCTTGTCCAGAGTTTCTTGTCCAGAGTTTCCTGTCCAGATTTTCTTGTCCAGATTTTCTTGTCCAGATTTTCTTGTCCAGAGTTTCTTGTCCAGAGTTTCTTGTCCAGAGTTTTCTTGTCCAGTGTTTTCTTGTCCAGAGTTTCTTGTCCAGATTTTCTTGTCCAGAGTTTTCTTGTCCAGAGTTTTCTTGTCCAGATTTTCTCGTCCAGAGTTTGTTGTCCAGAGTTTTCTTGTCCAGTGTTTTCTTGTCCAGAGTTTCTTGTCCAGATTTTCTTGTCCAGAGTTTTTTTGTCCAGAGTTTTCTTGTCCAGATTTTCTCGTCCAGAGTTTGTTGTCCAGAGTTTTCTTGTCCAGAGTTTCTTGTCCAGAGTTTCTTGTCCAGAGTTTCTTGTCCAGATTTTCTTGTCCAGAGTTTCTTGTCCAAAGTTTCTTGTCCAGAGTTTCATGTCGAGAGTTTTTTGTCCAGAGTTTCTTGCCCAGAGTTTTCTTGTCCAGAGTTTCTTGTCCAGAGTTTTCTGGTCCAGAGCTTTCTTGTCCAGAGTTTTCTTGTCCAGAGTTTCTTGTCCAGATTTTCTTGTCCAGAGTTTCTTGTCCAGAGTTTCTTGTCCAGAGTTTCTTGTCCAGAGTTTCTTGTCCAGAGTTTCTTGTCCAGAGTTTCTTGTTCCCTATTTCTTGTCCAGAGTTTCTTGTCCATAGTTTCTTGTCCAGAGTTTCTTGTCCAGAGTTTCTTGTCCAGAGTTTCTTGTCCAGAGTTTCTTGTCCAGAGTTTCTTGTCCAGATTTTCTTGTCCAGAGTTTCTTGTCCAGACTTTCTTGTTCCCTATTTCTTGTCCATAGTTTCTTGTCCATAGTTTCTTGTCCAGAGTTTCTTGTCCAGAGTTTTCTTGTCCAGATTTTCTCGTCCAGAGTTTGTTGTCCAGAGTTTTCTTGTCCAGACTTTCTTGTTCCCAATTTCTTGTCCAGATTTTCTTGTCCAGATTTTCTTGTCCAGAGTTTTCTTGTCCCGAGTTTTCTTGTCCAGATTTTCTTGTCCAGAGTTTGTTGTCCAGAGTTTTCTTGTCCAGAGTTTCTTGTTCCCAGTTTCTTGTCCAGAGTTTTCTTGTCCAGAGTTTCTTGTCCAGAGTTTCTTGTCCAGAGTTTCATGTCGAGAGTTTCTTATCCAGAGTTTTCTTGTCCAGAGTTTCTTGCCCAGAGTTTTTGTCCAGAGTATCTTGTCCAGAGTTTCTTGTCCAGAGTTTCCTGTCCAAATTTTCTTGTCCAGAGTTTCTTGTCCAGATTTTCTTGTCCAGATTTTCTTGTCCAGAGTTTCTTGTCCAGAGTTTCCTGTCCAGATTTTCTTGTCCAGATTTTCTTGTCCTGATTTTCTTGTCCAGAGTTTCTTGTCCAGAGTTTCTTGTACAGAGTTTCTTGTCCAGATTTTCTTGTCCAGAGTTTTTTGTCCAGAGTTTCTTGTCCAGAGTTTCTTGTCCAGAGTTTCTTGTCCAGATTTTCTTGTCCAGATTTTCTTGTCCAGAGTTTCTTGTCCAGAGTTTCTTGTCCAGAGTTTCCCGTCCAGAGTTTCTTGTCCAGAGTTTCTTGTCCAGGGTTTCTTGTACAGTGTTTCTTGTCCAGATTGTCTTGTCCAGATTTTCTTGTCCACAGTTTTTTGTCCGGAGTTTCTTGTCCAGAGTTTCTTGTACAGAGTTTCTTGTCCAGAGTTTGTTGTCCAGAGTTTTCCTGTCCAGATTTTCTTGTCCAGAGTTTCTTGTTCCCAGTTTCTTGTCCAGAGTTTCTTGCCCAGAGTTTTTGTCCAGAGTATCTTGTCCAGAGTTTCTTGTCCAGAGTTTCCTGTCCAAATTTTCTTGTCCAGATTTTCTTGTCCAGATTTTCTTGTCCAGATTTTCTTGTCCAGAGTTTTTTGTCCAGAGTTTCTTGTACAGAGTTTCTTGTCCAGAGTTTGTTGTCCAGAGTTTTCTTGTCCAGAGTTTCTTGTCCAGATTTTCTTGTCCAGATTTTCTTGTCCAGAGTTTCTTGTCCAGAGTTTCTTGTCCAGAGTTTTTTGTCCAGAGTTTCTTGTCCAGAGTTTCTTGTCCAGAGTTTGTTGTCCAGAGTTTTCCTGTCCAGATTTTCTTGTCCAGAGTTTCTTGTTCCCAGTTTCTTGTCCAGAGTTTCTTGTCCAGAGTTTCTTGTCCAGATTTTCTTGTCCAGATTTTCTTGTCCAGATTTTCTTGTCCAGAGTTTTTTGTCCAGAGTTTCTTGTACAGAGTTTCTTGTCCAGATTTTCTTTTCCAGATTTTTTTGTCCAGAGTTTCTTGTCCAGAGTTTCTCTTCCAGATTTTCTTGTCCAGATTTTCTTGTCCAGATTTTCTTGTCCAGATTTTCTTGTCCAGAGTTTCTTGTCCAGAGTTTCTTGTTCCCAGTTTCTTGTCCAGAGTTTCCTGTCCAAATTTTCTTGTCCAGATTTTCTTGTCCAGATTTTCTTGTCCAGATTTTCTTGTCCAGAGTTTTTTGTCCAGAGTTTCTTGTCCAGAGTTTCTTGTACAGAGTTTCTTGTCCAGAGTTTGTTGTCCAGAGTTTCTTGTCCAGATTTTCTTGTCCAGATTTTCTTGTCCAGAGTTTCTTGTCCAGAGTTTCTTGTACAGAGTTTCTTGTCCAGATTTTCTTGTCCAGAGTTTTTTGTCCAGAGTTTTCTTGTCCAGAGTTTCTTGTCCAGATTTTCTTGTCCAGATTTTCTTGTCCAGAGTTTCTTGTTCCCAGTTTCTTGTCCAGAGTTTTCTTGTCCAGATTTTCTTGTCCAGAGTTTCTTGTCCAGAGTTTCTTGTCCAGAGTTTCTTGTTCCCAGTTTCTTGTCCAGAGTTTCTTGTCCAGAGTTTCCTGTCCAGATTTTCTTGTCCAGATTTTCTTGTCCAGATTTTCTTGTCCAGAGTTTCTTGTCCAGAGTTTCTTGTCCCGATTTTCTTGTCCAGAGTTTCTTGTCTACAGTTTCTTGTCCAGTTTTTTCTCTCCAGATTATCTTGTCCATTGTTTGTTCTCCAGATTTTCTTAAACAGAGTTTCTTGTCTAGAGTTTCTTGTCCCGGTTTTCTTACCCAGAGTTTCTTTTTCAGATTTTATTTTCCTGAGTTTGTTGTCCAGAGTTTCCTGTCCAGATTTTCTTGTCCAGATTTTCTTGTCCAGATTTTTTTGTCCAGAGTTTCTTGTCCAGAGTTTCTTGTCCCGATTTTCTTGTCCAGAGTTTCTTGTCCAGAGTTTCTTGTCCAGTTTTTTCTCTCCAGATTATCTTGTCCATTGTTTGTTCTCCAGATTTTCTTAAACAGAGTTTCTTGTCTAGAGTTTCTTGTCCCGAGTTTCTTGTCCAGATTTTCTTGTCCAGAGTTTTTTGTCCAGAGTTTCTTGTCCAGAGTTTCTTGTACAGAGTTTCTTGTCCAGAGTTTGTTGTCCAGAGTTTTCTTGTCCAGAGTTTCTTGTCCAGATTTTCTTGTCCAGATTTTCTTGTCCAGAGTTTCTTGTACAGAGTTTCTTGTCCAGAGTTGTTTGTCCAGAGTTTCTTGTCCAGAGTTTCTTGTCCAGAGTTTGTTGTCCAGAGTTTTCCTGTCCAGATTTTCTTGTCCAGAGTTTCTTGTTCCCAGTTTCTTGTCCAGAGTTTCTTGTCCAGAGTTTCCTGTCCAGATTTTCTTGTCCAGATTTTCTTGTCCAGATTTTCTTGTCCAGAGTTTTTTGTCCAGAGTTTCTTGTACAGAGTTTCTTGTCCAGATTTTCTTTTCCAGATTTTTTTGTCCAGAGTTTCTTGTCCAGAGTTTCTCTTCCAGATTTTCTTGTCCAGATTTTCTTGTCCAGATTTTCTTGTCCAGATTTTCTTGTCCAGAGTTTCTTGTCCAGAGTTTCTTGTTCCCAGTTTCTTGTCCAGAGTTTCCTGTCCAAATTTTCTTGTCCAGATTTTCTTGTCCAGATTTTCTTGTCCAGATTTTCTTGTCCAGAGTTTTTTGTCCAGAGTTTCTTGTCCAGAGTTTCTTGTACAGAGTTTCTTGTCCAGAGTTTGTTGTCCAGAGTTTCTTGTCCAGATTTTCTTGTCCAGAGTTTCTTGTCCAGAGTTTCTTGTACAGAGTTTCTTGTCCAGATTATCTTGTCCAGAGTTTTTTGTCCAGAGTTTTCTTGTCCAGAGTTTCTTGTCCAGATTTTCTTGTCCAGATTTTCTTGTCCAGAGTTTCTTGTTCCCAGTTTCTTGTCCAGAGTTTTCTTGTCCAGATTTTCTTGTCCAGATTTTCTTGTCCAGAGTTTCTTGTCCAGAGTTTCTTGTTCCCAGTTTCTTGTCCAGAGTTTCTTGTCCAGAGTTTCCTGTCCAGATTTTCTTGTCCAGATTTTCTTGTCCAGATTTTCTTGTCCAGAGTTTCTTGTCCAGAGTTTCTTGTCCCGATTTTCTTGTCCAGAGTTTCTTGTCCACAGTTTCTTGTCCAGTTTTTTCTCTCCAGATTATCTTGTCCATTGTTTGTTCTCCAGATTTTCTTAAACAGAGTTTCTTGTCTAGAGTTTCTTGTCCCGGTTTTCTTACCCAGAGTTTCTTTTTCAGATTTTATTTTCCTGAGTTTGTTGTCCAGAGTTTCTAGTCCAGAGTTTGTTGTCCAGAGTTTGTTGTCCAGAGTTTATTGTCCAGAGTTTGTTGTCCAGAGTTTCTTGTCCAGAGTTTCTTGTCCAGAGTTTCTTGTCCAGAGTTTCTTGTCCAGAGTTTCTTGTCCAGATTTTCTTGTCCAGAGTTTCTTGTCCACAGTTTCTTGTCCAGTTTTTTCTCTCCGGATTATCTTGTCCATTGTTTGTTCTCCAGATTTTCTTAAACAGAGTTTCTTGTCTAGAGTTTCTTGTCCCGGTTTTCTTACCCAGAGTTTCTTTTTCAGATTTTCTTTTCCAGAGTTTGTTGTCCAGAGTTTCTAGTCCAGAGTTTGTTGTCCAGAGTTTGTTGTCCAGAGTTTGTTGTCCAGAGTTTCTTGTCCAGAGTTTCTCGTCCAGAGTTTCTTGTCCAGAGTTTCTTGTCCAGAGTTTCTTGTCCAGAGTTTTCTTGTCCAGAGTTTTTTGTCCAGATTTTCTTGTCCAGAGTTTCTTGTTCCCAGTTTCTTGTCCAGAGTTTTCTTGTCCAGAGTTTCTTGTCCAGAGTTTCATGTCGAGAGTTTCTTATCCAGAGTTTTCTTGTCCAGAGTTTCTTGTCCAGAGTTTCTTGTCCAGAGTTTCTTGCCCAGAGTTTTTGTCCAGAGTATCTTGTCCAGAGTTTCTTGTCCAGAGTTTCCTGTCCAAATTTTCTTGTCCAGATTTTCTTGTCCAGATTTTCTTGTCCAGATTTTCTTGTCCAGAGTTTCTTGTCCAGAGTTTCCTGTCCAGATTTTCTTGTCCAGATTTTCTTGTCCAGATTTTCTTGTCCAGAGTTTCTTGTCCAGAGTTTCTTGTCCAGAGTTTTCTTGTCCAGTGTTTTCTTGTCCAGAGTTTCTTGTCCAAAGTTTCTTGTCCAGAGTTTCATGTCGAGAGATTTTTGTCCAGAGTTTCTTGTCCAGAGTTTCTTGTCCAGAGTTTCTTGTCCAGATTTTCTTGTCCAGAGTTTCTTGTCCAGAGTTTCTTAACCAGAGTTTCTTGTCCAGAGTTTGTTGTCCAGAGTTTGTTGTCCGCAGTTTCTTGTCCAGAGTTTCTTGTCCAGAGTTTCTTGTCCAGAGTTTCTTGTCCAGAGTTTCTTGTCCAGAGTTTCCTGTCCAGATTTTCTTGTCCAGATTTTCTTGTCCAGAGTTTTTTGTCCAGATTTTCTTGTCCAGAGTTTATTGTCCAGAGTTTGTTGTCCAGAGTTTCTTGTCCAGAGTTTCCTGTCCAGATTTTCTTGTCCAGAGTTTCTTGTCCAGAGTTTCTTGTCCAGAGTTTGTTGTCCAGAGTTTGTTGTCCGCAGTTTCTTGTCCAGAGTTTCTTGTCCAGAGTTTCTTGTCCAGAGTTTCTTGTCCAGAGTTTCTTGTCCAGAGTTTCTTGTCCAGAGTTTCTTGTCCAGAGTTTCTTGTCCAGAATTTCTTGTCAAGAGTTTCTTGTCCAGAGTTTCTTGTCCAGAGTTTCTCTTCCAGAGTTTTTTGTCCAGAGTTTCTTGTCCAGGGTTTCTTGTACAGTGTTTCTTGTCCAGAGTTTGTTGTCCAGAGTTTCTTGCCCAGAGTTTTTGTCCAGGGTTTCTCGTCCAGAGTTTCTTACCCCCTTTCCTTGTCCAGGTTTTCTTGTCCAGATTTTCTTGTCCAGAGTTTTTTGTCCAGAGTTTCTTGTCCAGAGTTTCTTGTACAGAGTTTCTTGTCGAGAGTTTTTTGTCCAGATTTTCTTGTCCAGATTTTCTTGTCCAGAGTTTTCTTGTCCAGAGTTTTTTGTCCAGATTTTCTTGTCCAGAGTTTCTTGTTCCCAGTTTCTTGTCCAGAGTTTTCTTGTCCAGAGTTTCTTGTCCAGAGTTTCTTGTCCAGAGTTTCATGTCGAGAGTTTCTTATCCAGAGTTTTCTTGTCCAGAGTTTCTTGTCCAGAGTTTCTTGTCCAGAGTTTCTTGCCCAGAGTTTTTGTCCAGAGTATCTTGTCCAGAGTTTCTTGTCCAGAGTTTCCTGTCCAAATTTTCTTGTCCAGATTTTCTTGTCCAGATTTTCTTGTCCAGATTTTCTTGTCCAGAGTTTCTTGTCCAGAGTTTCCTGTCCAGATTTTCTTGTCCAGATTTTCTTGTCCAGATTTTCTTGGCCAGAGTTTCTTGTCCAGAGTTTCTTGTCCAGAGTTTTCTTGTCCAGTGTTTTCTTGTCCAGAGTTTCTTGCCCAGATTTTCTTGTCCAGAGTTTTCTTGTCCAGAGTTTTCTTGTCCAGATTTTCTCGTCCAGAGTTTGTTGTCCAGAGTTTTCTTGTCCAGTGTTTTCTTGTCCAGAGTTTCTTGTCCAGATTTTCTTGTCCAGAGTTTTCTTGTCCAGAGTTTTCTTGTCCAGATTTTCTCGTCCAGAGTTTGTTGTCCAGAGTTTTCTTGTCCAGAGTTTCTTGTCCAGAGTTTCTTGTCCAGAGTTTCTTGTCCAGATTTTCTTGTCCAGAGTTTCTTGTCCAAAGTTTCTTGTCCAGAGTTTCATGTCGAGAGTTTTTTGTCCAGAGTTTCTTGCCCAGAGTTTTCTTGTCCAGAGTTTCTTGTCCAGAGTTTTCTGGTCCAGAGCTTTCTTGTCCAGAGTTTTCTTGTCCAGAGTTTCTTGTCCAGATTTTCTTGTCCAGAGTTTCTTGTCCAGAGTTTCTTGTCCAGAGTTTCTTGTCCAGAGTTTCTTGTCCAGAGTTTCTTGTTCCCTATTTCTTGTCCAGAGTTTCTTGTCCATAGTTTCTTGTCCAGAGTTTCTTGTCCAGAGTTTCTTGTCCATAGTTTCTTGTCCAGAGTTTCTTGTCCAGAGTTTCTTGTCCAGATTTTCTTGTCCAGAGTTTCTTGTCCAGACTTTCTTGTTCCCTATTTCTTGTCCATAGTTTCTTGTCCATAGTTTCTTGTCCAGAGTTTCTTGTCCAGAGTTTTCTTGTCCAGATTTTCTCGTCCAGAGTTTGTTGTCCAGAGTTTTCTTGTCCAGACTTTCTTGTTCCCTATTTCTTGTCCAGAGTTTCTTGTCCAGATTTTCTTGTCCAGAGTTTTCTTGTCCAGAGTTTTCTTGTCCAGATTTTCTCGTCCAGAGTTTGTTGTCCAGAGTTTTCTTGTCCAGAGTTTCTTGTTCCCAGTTTCTTGTCCAGAGTTTTCTTGTCCAGAGTTTCTTGTCCAGAGTTTCTTGTCCAGAGTTTCATGTCGAGAGTTTCTTATCCAGAGTTTTCTTGTCCAGAGTTTCTTGCCCAGAGTTTTTGTCCAGAGTATCTTGTCCAGAGTTTCTTGTCCAGAGTTTCCTGTCCAAATTTTCTTGTCCAGATTTTCTTGTCCAGATTTTCTTGTCCAGATTTTCTTGTCCAGAGTTTCTTGTCCAGAGTTTCTTGTCCAGATTTTCTTGTCCAGATTTTCTTGTCCTGATTTTCTTGTCCAGAGTTTTTTGTCCAGAGTTTCTTGTACAGAGTTTCTTGTCCAGATTTTCTTGTCCAGAGTTTTTTGTCCAGAGTTTCTTGTCCAGAGTTTCTTGTCCAGAGTTTCTTGTCCAGATTTTCTTGTCCAGATTTTCTTGTCCAGAGTTTCTTGTCCAGAGTTTCTTGTCCAGAGTTTCCCGTCCAGAGTTTCTTGTCCAGAGTTTCTTGTCCAGGGTTTCTTGTACAGTGTTTCTTGTCCAGATTGTCTTGTCCAGATTTTCTTGTCCACAGTTTTTTGTCCGGAGTTTCTTGTCCAGAGTTTCTTGTACAGAGTTTCTTGTCCAGAGTTTGTTGTCCAGAGTTTTCCTGTCCAGATTTTCTTGTCCAGAGTTTCTTGTTCCCAGTTTCTTGTCCAGAGTTTCTTGCCCAGAGTTTTTGTCCAGAGTATCTTGTCCAGAGTTTCTTGTCCAGAGTTTCCTGTCCAAATTTTCTTGTCCAGAGTTTCTTGTCCAGATTTTCTTGTCCAGATTTTCTTGTCCAGAGTTTTTTGTCCAGAGTTTCTTGTCCAGAGTTTCTTGTACAGAGTTTCTTGTCCAGAGTTTGTTGTCCAGAGTTTTCTTGTCCAGAGTTTCTTGTCCAGATTTTCTTGTCCAGATTTTCTTGTCCAGAGTTTCTTGTACAGAGTTTCTTGTCCAGAGTTGTTTGTCCAGAGTTTCTTGTCCAGAGTTTCTTGTCCAGAGTTTGTTGTCCAGAGTTTTCCTGTCCAGATTTTCTTGTCCAGAGTTTCTTGTTCCCAGTTTCTTGTCCAGAGTTTCTTGTCCAGAGTTTCCTGTCCAGATTTTCTTGTCCAGATTTTCTTGTCCAGATTTTCTTGTCCAGAGTTTTTTGTCCAGAGTTTCTTGTACAGAGTTTCTTGTCCAGATTTTCTTTTCCAGATTTTTTTGTCCAGAGTTTCTTGTCCAGAGTTTCTCTTCCAGATTTTCTTGTCCAGATTTTCTTGTCCAGATTTTCTTGTCCAGATTTTCTTGTCCAGAGTTTCTTGTCCAGAGTTTCTTGTTCCCAGTTTCTTGTCCAGAGTTTCCTGTCCAAATTTTCTTGTCCAGATTTTCTTGTCCAGATTTTCTTGTCCAGATTTTCTTGTCCAGAGTTTTTTGTCCAGAGTTTCTTGTCCAGAGTTTCTTGTACAGAGTTTCTTGTCCAGAGTTTGTTGTCCAGAGTTTCTTGTCCAGATTTTCTTGTCCAGATTTTCTTGTCCAGAGTTTCTTGTACAGAGTTTCTTGTACAGAGTTTCTTGTCCAGATTATCTTGTCCAGAGTTTTTTGTCCAGAGTTTTCTTGTCCAGAGTTTCTTGTCCAGATTTTCTTGTCCAGATTTTCTTGTCCAGAGTTTCTTGTTCCCAGTTTCTTGTCCAGAGTTTTCTTGTCCAGATTTTCTTGTCCAGATTTTCTTGTCCAGAGTTTCTTGTCCAGAATTTCTTGTTCCCAGTTTCTTGTCCAGAGTTTCTTGTCCAGAGTTTCCTGTCCAGATTTTCTTGTCCAGATTTTCTTGTCCAGATTTTCTTGTCCAGAGTTTCTTGTCCAGAGTTTCTTGTCCCGATTTTCTTGTCCAGAGTTTCTTGTCTACAGTTTCTTGTCCAGTTTTTTCTCTCCAGATTATCTTGTCCATTGTTTGTTCTCCAGATTTTCTTAAACAGAGTTTCTTGTCTAGAGTTTCTTGTCCCGGTTTTCTTACCCAGAGTTTCTTTTTCAGATTTTATTTTCCTGAGTTTGTTGTCCAGAGTTTCCTGTCCAGATTTTCTTGTCCAGATTTTCTTGTCCAGATTTTTTTGTCCAGAGTTTCTTGTCCAGAGTTTCTTGTCCCGATTTTCTTGTCCAGAGTTTCTTGTCCACAGTTTCTTGTCCAGTTTTTTCTCTCCAGATTATCTTGTCCATTGTTTGTTCTCCAGATTTTCTTAAACAGAGTTTCTTGTCTAGAGTTTCTTGTCCCGGTTTTCTTGTCCAGATTTTCTTGTCCAGAGTTTTTTGTCCAGAGTTTCTTGTCCAGAGTTTCTTGTACAGAGTTTCTTGTCCAGAGTTTGTTGTCCAGAGTTTTCTTGTCCAGAGTTTCTTGTCCAGATTTTCTTGTCCAGATTTTCTTGTCCAGATTTTCTTGTCCAGATTTTCTTGTCCAGAGTTTCTTGTCCAGAGTTTCTTGTCCCGATTTTCTTGTCCAGAGTTTCTTGTCTACAGTTTCTTGTCCAGTTTTTTCTCTCCAGATTATCTTGTCCATTGTTTGTTCTCCAGATTTTCTTAAACAGAGTTTCTTGTCTAGAGTTTCTTGTCCCGGTTTTCTTACCCAGAGTTTCTTTTTCAGATTTTATTTTCCTGAGTTTGTTGTCCAGAGTTTCCTGTCCAGATTTTCTTGTCCAGATTTTCTTGTCCAGATTTTTTTGTCCAGAGTTTCTTGTCCAGAGTTTCTTGTCCCGATTTTCTTGTCCAGAGTTTCTTGTCCACAGTTTCTTGTCCAGTTTTTTCTCTCCAGATTATCTTGTCCATTGTTTGTTCTCCAGATTTTCTTAAACAGAGTTTCTTGTCTAGAGTTTCTTGTCCCGGTTTTCTTGTCCAGATTTTCTTGTCCAGAGTTTTTTGTCCAGAGTTTCTTGTCCAGAGTTTCTTGTACAGAGTTTCTTGTCCAGAGTTTGTTGTCCAGAGTTTTCTTGTCCAGAGTTTCTTGTCCAGATTTTCTTGTCCAGATTTTCTTGTCCAGAGTTTCTTGTCCAGAGTTGTTTGTCCAGAGTTTCTTGTCCAGAGTTTCTTGTCCAGAGTTTGTTGTCCAGAGTTTTCCTGTCCAGATTTTCTTGTCCAGAGTTTCTTGTTCCCAGTTTCTTGTCCAGAGTTTCTTGTCCAGAGTTTCCTGTCCAGATTTTCTTGTCCAGATTTTCTTGTCCAGATTTTCTTGTCCAGAGTTTTTTGTCCAGAGTTTCTTGTACAGAGTTTCTTGTCCAGATTTTCTTTTCCAGATTTTTTTGTCCAGAGTTTCTTGTCCAGAGTTTCTCTTCCAGATTTTCTTGTCCAGATTTTCTTGTCCAGATTTTCTTGTCCAGATTTTCTTGTCCAGAGTTTCTTGTCCAGAGTTTCTTGTTCCCAGTTTCTTGTCCAGAGTTTCCTGTCCAAATTTTCTTGTCCAGATTTTCTTGTCCAGATTTTCTTGTCCAGATTTTCTTGTCCAGAGTTTTTTGTCCAGAGTTTCTTGTCCAGAGTTTCTTGTACAGAGTTTCTTGTCCAGAGTTTGTTGTCCAGAGTTTCTTGTCCAGATTTTCTTGTCCAGAGTTTCTTGTCCAGAGTTTCTTGTACAGAGTTTCTTGTCCAGATTTTCTTGTCCAGAGTTTTTTGTCCAGAGTTTTCTTGTCCAGAGTTTCTTGTCCAGATTTTCTTGTCCAGATTTTCTTGTCCAGAGTTTCTTGTTCCCAGTTTCTTGTCCAGAGTTTTCTTGTCCAGATTTTCTTGTCCAGATTTTCTTGTCCAGAGTTTCTTGTCCAGAATTTCTTGTTCCCAGTTTCTTGTCCAGAGTTTCTTGTCCAGAGTTTCCTGTCCAGATTTTCTTGTCCAGATTTTCTTGTCCAGATTTTCTTGTCCAGAGTTTCTTGTCCAGAGTTTCTTGTCCCGATTTTCTTGTCCAGAGTTTCTTGTCCACAGTTTCTTGTCCAGTTTTTTCTCTCCAGATTATCTTGTCCATTGTTTGTTCTCCAGATTTTCTTAAACAGAGTTTCTTGTCTAGAGTTTCTTGTCCCGGTTTTCTTACCCAGAGTTTCTTTTTCAGATTTTATTTTCCTGAGTTTGTTGTCCAGAGTTTCTAGTCCAGAGTTTGTTGTCCAGAGTTTGTTGTCCAGAGTTTATTGTCCAGAGTTTGTTGTCCAGAGTTTCTTGTCCAGAGTTTCTTGTCCAGAGTTTCTTGTCCAGAGTTTCTTGTCCAGAGTTTCTTGTCCCGATTTTCTTGTCCAGAGTTTCTTGTCCACAGTTTCTTGTCCAGTTTTTTCTCTCCGGATTATCTTGTCCATTGTTTGTTCTCCAGATTTTCTTAAACAGAGTTTCTTGTCTAGAGTTTCTTGTCCCGGTTTTCTTACCCAGAGTTTCTTTTTCAGATTTTCTTTTCCAGAGTTTGTTGTCCAGAGTTTCTAGTCCAGAGTTTGTTGTCCAGAGTTTGTTGTCCAGAGTTTGTTGTCCAGAGTTTCTTGTCCAGAGTTTCTCGTCCAGAGTTTCTTGTCCAGAGTTTCTTGTCCAGAGTTTCTTGTCCCGATTTTCTTGTCCAGAGTTTCTTGTCCACAGTTTCTTGTCCAGTTTTTTCTCTCCAGATTAACTTGTCCATTGTTTGTTCTCCAGATTTTCTTAAACAGAGTTTCGTGTCTAGAGTTTCTTGTCCCGGTTTTCTTACCCAGAGTTTCTTGTTCAGATTTTCTTGTCCAGTTTTTTTTTTTCCAGATCATCTTGTCCATTGGTTGTTCTCCAGATTTTCTTGTCCAGAGTTTTTTGTCCAGAATTTCTTGTCCAGAGTTTCTTGTCCAGAGCTTCTTGTCCAGAGTTTCTTGTCCAGGGTTTCTTGTTCCCAGTTTCTTGTCCAGAGTTTTCTTGTCCAGAGTTTCTTGTCCAGAGTTTCATGTCGAGAGTTTCTTATCCAGAGTTTTCTTGTCCAGAGTTTCTTGTCCAGAGTTTCTTGTCCAGAGTTTCTTGTCCAGAGTTTCTTGCCCAGAGTTTTTGTCCAGAGTATCTTGTCCAGAGTTTCTTGTCCAGAGTTTCCTGTCCAGATTTTCTTGTCCAGATTTTCTTGTCCAGAGTTTTTTGTCCAGAGTTTCCTGTCCAGAGTTTCTGGTACAGCGTTTCTTGTCCAGAGTTTGTTGTCCAGAGTTTTCTTGTCCAGAGTTTCTTGTCCAGAGTTTCTTGTACAGAGCTTCTTGTCCAGATTTTCTTGTCCAGAGTTTTTTGTCCAGAGTTTCTTGTCCAGATTTTCTTGTCCAGAGTTTTTTGTCCAGAGTTTCTTGTACAGAGTTTCTTGTCCAGATTTTCTTGTCCAGAGTTTTTTGTCCAGAGTTTTCCTGTCCAGATTTTCTTGTCCAGAGTTTCTTGTTCCCAGTTTCTTGTCCAGAGTTTCTTGTCCAGAGTTTCCTGTCCAGATTTTCTTGTCCAGATTTTCTTGTCCAGATTTTCTTGTCCAGAGTTTTTTGTCCAGAGTTTCTTGTCCAGAGTTTCTTGTCCAGATTTTCTTGTCCAGATTTTCTTGTCCAGAGTTTCTTGTCCAGAGTTTCTTGTCCAGAGTTTCTTGTCCAGAGTTTCTTGTCCAGAGTTTCTTGTCCAGATTTTCTTGTCCAGATTTTCTTGTCCAGAGTTTCTTGTCCAGAGTTTCTTGTACAGAGTTTCTTGTCCAGATTATCTTGTCCAGAGTTTTTTGTCCAGAGTTTTCTTGTCCAGAGTTTCTTGTCCAGATTTTCTTGTCCAGATTTTCTTGTCCAGAGTTTCTTGTTCCCAGTTTCTTGTCCAGAGTTTTCTTGTCCAGATTTTCTTGTCCAGAGTTTCTTGTCCAGAGTTTCTTGTCCAGAGTTTCTTGTTCCCAGTTTCTTGTCCAGAGTTTCTTGTCCAGAGTTTCCTGTCCAGATTTTCTTGTCCAGATTTTCTTGTCCAGATTTTCTTGTCCAGAGTTTCTTGTCCAGAGTTTCTTGTCCCGATTTTCTTGTCCAGAGTTTCTTGTCCACAGTTTCTTGTCCAGTTTTTTCTCTCCAGATTATCTTGTCCATTGTTTGTTCTCCAGATTTTCTTAAACAGAGTTTCTTGTCTAGAGTTTCTTGTCCCGGTTTTCTTACCCAGAGTTTCTTTTTCAGATTTTATTTTCCTGAGTTTGTTGTCCAGAGTTTCCTGTCCAGATTTTCTTGTCCAGATTTTCTTGTCCAGATTTTCTTGTCCAGAGTTTCTTGTCCAGAGTTTCTTGTCCCGATTTTCTTGTCCAGAGTTTCTTGTCCACAGTTTCTTGTCCAGTTTTTTCTCTCCAGATTATCTTGTCCATTGTTTGTTCTCCAGATTTTCTTAAACAGAGTTTCTTGTCTAGAGTTTCTTGTCCCGGTTTTCTTGTCCAGATTTTCTTGTCCAGAGTTTTTTGTCCAGAGTTTCTTGTCCAGAATTTCTTGTTCCCAGTTTCTTGTCCAGAGTTTCTTGTCCAGAGTTTCCTGTCCAGATTTTCTTGTCCAGATTTTCTTGTCCAGATTTTCTTGTCCAGAGTTTCTTGTCCAGAGTTTCTTGTCCCGATTTTCTTGTCCAGAGTTTCTTGTCCACAGTTTCTTGTCCAGTTTTTTCTCTCCAGATTATCTTGTCCATTGTTTGTTCTCCAGATTTTCTTAAACAGAGTTTCTTGTCTAGAGTTTCTTGTCCCGGTTTTCTTACCCAGAGTTTCTTTTTCAGATTTTATTTTCCTGAGTTTGTTGTCCAGAGTTTCCTGTCCAGATTTTCTTGTCCAGATTTTCTTGTCCAGATTTTTTTGTCCAGAGTTTCTTGTCCAGAGTTTCTTGTCCCGATTTTCTTGTCCAGAGTTTCTTGTCCACAGTTTCTTGTCCAGTTTTTTCTCTCCAGATTATCTTGTCCATTGTTTGTTCTCCAGATTTTCTTAAACAGAGTTTCTTGTCTAGAGTTTCTTGTCCCGGTTTTCTTGTCCAGAGTTTCTTGTCCAGAGTTTTTTGTCCAGAGTTTCTTGTCCAGAGTTTCTTGTACAGAGTTTCTTGTCCAGAGTTTGTTGTCCAGAGTTTTCTTGTCCAGAGTTTCTTGTCCAGATTTTCTTGTCCAGATTTTCTTGTCCAGAGTTTCTTGTACAGAGTTTCTTGTCCAGAGTTGCTTGTCCAGAGTTTCTTGTCCAGAGTTTCTTGTCCAGAGTTTGTTGTCCAGAGTTTTCCTGTCCAGATTTTCTTGTCCAGAGTTTCTTGTTCCCAGTTTCTTGTCCAGAGTTTCTTGTCCAGAGTTTCCTGTCCAGATTTTCTTGTCCAGATTTTCTTGTGCAGATTTTCTTGTCCAGAGTTTTTTGTCCAGAGTTTCTTGTACAGAGTTTCTTGTCCAGATTTTCTTTTCCAGATTTTTTTGTCCAGAGTTTCTTGTCCAGAGTTTCTCTTCCAGATTTTCTTGTCCAGATTTTCTTGTCCAGATTTTCTTGTCCAGATTTTCTTGTCCAGAGTTTCTTGTCCAGAGTTTCTTGTTCCCAGTTTCTTGTCCAGAGTTTCCTGTCCAAATTTTCTTGTCCAGATTTTCTTGTCCAGATTTTCTTGTCCAGATTTTCTTGTCCAGAGTTTTTTGTCCAGAGTTTCTTGTCCAGAGTTTCTTGTACAGAGTTTCTTGTCCAGAGTTTGTTGTCCAGAGTTTCTTGTCCAGATTTTCTTGTCCAGATTTTCTTGTCCAGAGTTTCTTGTCCAGAGTTTCTTGTACAGAGTTTCTTGTCCAGATTATCTTGTCCAGAGTTTTTTGTCCAGAGTTTTCTTGTCCAGAGTTTCTTGTCCAGATTTTCTTGTCCAGATTTTCTTGTCCAGAGTTTCTTGTTCCCAGTTTCTTGTCCAGAGTTTTCTTGTCCAGATTTTCTTGTCCAGATTTTCTTGTCCAGAGTTTCTTGTCCAGAATTTCTTGTTCCCAGTTTCTTGTCCAGAGTTTCTTGTCCAGAGTTTCCTGTCCAGATTTTCTTGTCCAGATTTTCTTGTCCAGATTTTCTTGTCCAGAGTTTCTTGTCCAGAGTTTCTTGTCCCGATTTTCTTGTCCAGAGTTTCTTGTCCACAGTTTCTTGTCCAGTTTTTTCTCTCCAGATTATCTTGTCCATTGTTTGTTCTCCAGATTTTCTTAAACAGAGTTTCTTGTCTAGAGTTTCTTGTCCCGGTTTTCTTACCCAGAGTTTCTTTTTCAGATTTTATTTTCCTGAGTTTGTTGTCCAGAGTTTCTAGTCCAGAGTTTGTTGTCCAGAGTTTGTTGTCCAGAGTTTATTGTCCAGAGTTTGTTGTCCAGAGTTTCTTGTCCAGAGTTTCTTGTCCAGAGTTTCTTGTCCAGAGTTTCTTGTCCAGAGTTTCTTGTCCCGATTTTCTTGTCTAGAGTTTCTTGTCCACAGTTTCTTGTCCAGTTTTTTCTCTCCAGATTATCTTGTCCATTGTTTGTTCTCCAGATTTTCTTAAACAGAGTTTCTTGTCTAGAGTTTCTTGTCCCGGTTTTCTTACCCAGAGTTTCTTTTTCAGATTTTCTTTTCCAGAGTTTGTTGTCCAGAGTTTCTAGTCCAGAGTTTGTTGTCCAGAGTTTGTTGTCCAGAGTTTGTTGTCCAGAGTTTCTTGTCCAGAGTTTCTCGTCCAGAGTTTCTTGTCCAGAGTTTCTTGTCCAGAGTTTCTTGTCCCGATTTTCTTGTCCAGAGTTTCTTGTCCACAGTTTCTTGTCCAGTTTTTTCTCTCCAGATTAACTTGTCCATTGTTTGTTCTCCAGATTTTCTTAAACAGAGTTTCGTGTCTAGAGTTTCTTGTCCCGGTTTTCTTACCCAGAGTTTCTTGTTCAGATTTTCTTGTCCAGTTTTTTTTTTCCAGATTATCTTGTCCATTGGTTGTTCTCCAGATTTTCTTGTCCAGAGTTTTTTGTCCAGAATTTCTTGTCCAGAGTTTCTTGTCCAGAGCTTCTTGTCCAGAGTTTCTTGTCCAGGGTTTCTTGTTCCCAGTTTCTTGTCCAGAGTTTTCTTGTCCAGAGTTTCTTGTCCAGAGTTTCTTGTCCAGAGTTTCATGTCGAGAGTTTCTTATCCAGAGTTTTCTTGTCCAGAGTTTCTTGTCCAGAGTTTCTTGTCCAGAGTTTCTTGCCCAGAGTTTTTGTCCAGAGTATCTTGTCCAGAGTTTCTTGTCCAGAGTTTCCTGTCCAGATTTTCTTGTCCAGATTTTCTTGTCCAGAGTTTTTTGTCCAGAGTTTCCTGTCCAGAGTTTCTGGTACAGCGTTTCTTGTCCAGAGTTTGTTGTTCAGAGTTTTCTTGTCCAGAGTTTCTTGTCCAGAGTTTCTTGTACAGAGCTTCTTGTCCAGATTTTCTTGTCCAGAGTTTTTTGTCCAGAGTTTCTTGTCCAGAGTTTCTTGTCCAGATTTTCTTGTCCAGAGTTTTTTGTCCAGAGTTTCTTGTACAGAGTTTCTTGTCCAGATTTTCTTGTCCAGAGTTTTTTGTCCAGAGTTTTCCTGTCCAGATTTTCTTGTCCAGAGTTTCTTGTTCCCAGTTTCTTGTCCAGAGTTTCTTGTCCAGAGTTTCCTGTCCAGATTTTCTTGTCCAGATTTTCTTGTCCAGATTTTCTTGTCCAGAGTTTTTTGTCCAGAGTTTCTTGTCCAGAGTTTCTTGTCCAGAGTTTTCTTGTCCAGAGTTTTCTTGTCCAGAGTTTTCTTGTCCAGAGTTTTTTGTCCAGATTTTCTTGTCCAGAGTTTCTTGTTCAGATTTTCTTGTCCAGTTTTTTTGTTTCCGGATTATCTTGTCCATTGGTTGTTCTCCAGATTTTCTTGTCCAGAGTTTTTTGTCCAGAATTTCTTGTCCAGAGTTTCTTGTCCAGAGCTTCTTGTCCAGAGTTTCTTGTCCAGAGTTTCTTGTCCAGAGTTTCTTGTTCCCAGTTTCTTGTCCAGAGTTTTCTTGTCCAGAGTTTCTTGTCCAGAGTTTCTTGTCCAGAGTTTCATGTCGAGAGTTTCTTATCCAGAGTTTTCTTGTCCAGAGTTTCTTGTCCAGAGTTTCTTGTCCAGAGTTTCTTGCCCAGAGTTTTTGTCCAGAGTATCTTGTCCAGAGTTTCTTGTCCAGAGTTTCCTGTCCAGATTTTCTTGTCCAGATTTTCTTGTCCAGATTTTCTTGTCCAGAGTTTTTTGTCCAGAGTTTTCTGTCCAGAGTTTCTTGTACAGAGTTTTTTGTCCAGAGTTTGTTGTCCAGAGTTTTCTTGTCCAGAGTTTCTTGTCCAGAGTTTCTTGTACAGAGTTTCTTGTCCAGATTTTCTTGTCCAGAGTTTTTTGTCCAGAGTTTCTTGTCCAGAGTTTCTTGTCCAGATTTTCTTGTCCAGAGTTTTTTGTCCAGAGTTTCTTGTACAGAGTTTCTTGTCCAAATTTTCTTGTCCAGAGTTTTTTGTCCAGAGTTTTCCTGTCCAGATTTTCTTGTCCAGAGTTTCTTGTTCCCAGTTTCTTGTCCAGAGTTTCTTGTCCAGAGTTTCTTGTCCAGAGTTTTCTTGTCCAGAGTTTTCTTATCCAGAGTTTTCTTGTCCAGAGTTTCTTGTCCAGATTTTCTTGTCCAGAGTTTCTTGTCCAGAGTTTTCCTGTCCAGAGTTTCTTGTCCAGAGCTTCTTGTCCAGAGTTTTCTTGTCCAGAGTTTCTTGTCCAGAGCTTCTTGTCCAGAGTTTCTTGTACAGAGTTTCTTGTCCAGAGTTTGTTGTCCAGAGTTTTCTTGTCCAGAGTTTCTTGTCCAGAGTTTCATGTCGAGAGTTTCTTATCCAGAGTTTTCTTGTCCAGAGTTTCTTGTTCCCAGTTTGTTGTCCAGAGTTTTCTTGTCCAGATTTTCTTGTCCAGACTTTCTTGTCTAGATTTTCTTGTCCAGAGTTTCTTGTCCAGAGTTTCTTGTTCCCAGTTTCTTGTCCAGAGTTTCTTGTCCAGAGTTTCCTGTCCAGATTTTCTTGTCCAGGTTTTCTTGTCCAGATTTTCTTGTCCAGAGTTTTTTGTCCAGAGTTTCTTGTCCAGAGTTTCTTGTACAGAGTTTCTTGTCGAGAGTTTTTTGTCCAGATTTTCTTGTCCAGATTTTCTTGTCCAGAGTTTTCTTGTTCCCAGTTTCTTGTCGAGAGTTTTCTTGTCCAGAGTTTCTTGTACAGAGTTTCTTGTCCAGAGTTTCTTGTACAGAGTTTCTTGTCCAGAGTTCGTTGTCCAGAGTTTTCTTGTCCAGAGTTTCTTGTCCAGAGTTTCTTGTCCAGAGTTTCATGTCGAGAGTTTCTTATCCAGAGTTTTCTTGTCCAGAGTTTCTTGTCCAGAGTTTCTTGTCCAGAGTTTCTTGCCCAGAGTTTTTGTCCAGAGTATCTTGTCCAGAGTTTCTTGTCCAGAGTTTCCTGTCCAAATTTTCTTGTCCAGATTTTCTTGTCCAGATTTTCTTGTCCAGATTTTCTTGTCCAGAGTTTTTTGTCCAGAGTTTCTTGTCCAGAGTTTCTTGTACAGAGTTTCTTGTCCAGAGTTTGTTGTCCAGAGTTTTCTTGTCCACAGTTTCTTGTCCAGAGTTTCTTGTCCAGAGTTTCTTGTTCCCAGTTTCTTGTCCAGAGTTTTCTTGTCCAGATTTTCTTGTCCAGACTTTCTTGTCTAGATTTTCTTGTCCAGAGTTTCTTGTCCAGAGTTTCTTGTTCCCAGTTTCTTGTCCAGAGTTTCTTGTCCAGAGTTTCCTGTCCAGATTTTCTTGTCCAGGTTTTCTTGTCCAGATTTTCTTGTCCAGAGTTTTTTGTCCAGAGTTTCTTGTCCAGAGTTTCTTGTACAGAGTTTCTTGTCGAGAGTTTTTTGTCCAGATTTTCTTGTCCAGATTTTCTTGTCCAGAGTTTTCTTGTCCAGAGTTTTTTGTCCAGATTTTCTTGTCCAGAGTTTCTTGTCCAGAGTTTCTTGTTCCCAGTTTCTTGTCCAGAGTTTTCTTGTCCAGAGTTTCTTGTCCAGAGTTTCTTGTCCAGAGTTTCATGTCGAGAGTTTCTTATCCAGAGTTTTCTTGTCCAGAGTTTCTTGTCCAGAGTTTCTTGTCCAGAGTTTCTTGCCCAGAGTTTTAGTCCAGAGTATCTTGTCCAGAGTTTCTTGTCCAGAGTTTCCTGTCCAAATTTTCTTGTCCAGATTTTCTTGTCCAGATTTTCTTGTCCAGATTTTCTTGTCCAGAGTTTCTTGTCCAGAGTTTCCTGTCCAGATTTTCTTGTCCAGATTTTCTTGTCCAGATTTTCTTGTCCAGAGTTTTTTGTCCAGAGTTTCTTGTCCAGAGTTTCCTGTCCAGATTTTCTTGTACAGAGTTTCTTGTCCAGATTTTCTTGTCCAGAGTTTTTTGTCCAGAGTTTCTTGTCCAGAGTTTCTTGTCCAGAGTTTCTTGTCCAGATTTTCTTGTCCAGATTTTCTTGTCCAGAGTTTGTTGTCCAGAGTTTTCTTGTCCAGATTTTCTTGTCCAGATTTTCTTGTCCAGAGTTTCTTGTCCAGAGTTTCCCGTCCAGAGTTTCTTGTCCAGAGTTTCTTGTCCAGGGCTTCTTGTACAGTGTTTCTTGTCCAGATTGTCTTGTCCAGATTTTCTTGTCCACCGTTTTTTGTCCGGAGTTTCTTGTCCAGAGTTTCTTGTACAGAGTTTCTTGTCCAGAGTTTGTTGTCCAGAGTTTTCCTGTCCAGATTTTCTTGTCCAGAGTTTCTTGTTCCCAGTTTCTTGTCCAGAGTTTCTTGTCCAGAGTTTCCTGTCCTGATTTTCTTGTCCAGATTTTCTTGTCCAGATTTTCTTGTCCAGAGTTTTTTGTCCAGAGTTTCTTGTCCAGAGTTTCTTCTACAGAGTTTCTTGTCCAGAGTTTTTTGTCCAGAGTTTCTTGCCCAGAGTTTCTTGTCCAGAGTTTTTTGTCCAGAGTTTCTTGTCCAGAGTTTGTTGTCCAGAATTTGTTGTCCAGAATTTGTTGTCCAGAGTTTGTTGTCCAGAGCTTCTTGTCCAGAGTTTCTTGTTCAGAGTTTCTTGTCCAGAGTTTCTTGCCCAGAGTTTTTTGTCCAGAGTATCTTGTCCAGAGTTTCTTGTCCAGAGTTTCTTGTCCAGAGTTTCTTGCCCAGGGTTTCTCGTCCAGAGTTTCTTACCCCCTTTCCTTGTCCAGATTTTCTTGTCCAGATTTTGTTGTCCAGAGTTTCTTGTTCAGAGTTTCTTGTCCAGAGATTTTTGTCCAGAGTTTCTTGTCCAGAGTTTCTTGTCCAGAGTTTCTTGTCCAGAGTTTCTTGTCCAGAGTTTCTTGTCCAGAGTTTCTTGTCCAGAGTTTCTTGTCCAGAATTTCTTGTCAAGAGTTTCTTGTCCAGAGTTTCTTGTCCAGAGTTTCTCTTCCAGAGTTTTTTGTCCAGAGTTTCTTGTCCAGGGTTTCTTGTACAGTGTTTCTTGTCCAGAGTTTGTTGTCCAGAGTTTCTTGCCCAGAGTTTTTGTCCAGGGTTTCTCGTCCAGAGTTTCTTACCCCCTTTCCTTGTCCAGGTTTTCTTGTCCAGATTTTCTTGTCCAGAGTTTCTTGTCCAGAGTTTCTTGTCCAGAGTTTCTTGTACAGAGTTTCTTGTCGAGAGTTTTTTGTCCAGATTTTCTTGTCCAGATTTTCTTGTCCAGAGTTTTCTTGTCCAGAGTTTTTTGTCCAGATTTTCTTGTCCAGAGTTTCTTGTTCCCAGTTTCTTGTCCAGAGTTTTCTTGTCCAGAGTTTCTTGTCCAGAGTTTCTTGTCCAGAGTTTCATGTCGAGAGTTTCTTATCCAGAGTTTTCTTGTCCAGAGTTTCTTGTCCAGAGTTTCTTGTCCAGAGTTTCTTGCCCAGAGTTTTTGTCCAGAGTATCTTGTCCAGAGTTTCTTGTCCAGAGTTTCCTGTCCAAATTTTCTTGTCCAGATTTTCTTGTCCAGATTTTCTTGTCCAGATTTTCTTGTCCAGAGTTTCTTGTCCAGAGTTTCCTGTCCAGATTTTCTTGTCCAGATTTTCTTGTCCAGATTTTCTTGTCCAGAGTTTCTTGTCCAGAGTTTCTTGTCCAGAGTTTTCTTGTTCAGTGTTTTCTTGTCCAGAGTTTCTTGTCCAGATTTTCTTGTCCAGAGTTTTCTTGTCCAGAGTTTTCTTGTCCAGATTTTCTCGTCCAGAGTTTGTTGTCCAGAGTTTTCTTGTCCAGTGTTTTCTTGTCCAGAGTTTCTTGTCCAGATTTTCTTGTCCAGAGTTTTCTTGTCCAGAGTTTTCTTGTCCAGATTTTCTCGTCCAGAGTTTGTTGTCCAGAGTTTTCTTGTCCAGAGTTTCTTGTCCAGAGTTTCTTGTCCAGAGTTTCTTGTCCAGATTTTCTTGTCCAGAGTTTCTTGTCCAAAGTTTCTTGTCCAGAGTTTCATGTCGAGAGTTTTTTGTCCAGAGTTTCTTGTCCAGAGTTTTCTTGTCCAGAGTTTCTTGTCCAGAGTTTTCTGGTCCAGAGCTTTCTTGTCCAGAGTTTTCTTGTCCAGAGTTTCTTGTCCAGATTTTCTTGTCCAGAGTTTCTTGTCCAGAGTTTCTTGTCCAGAGTTTCTTGTCCAGAGTTTCTTGTTCCCTATTTCTTGTCCAGAGTTTCTTGTCCATAGTTTCTTGTCCAGAGTTTCTTGTCCAGAGTTTCTTGTCCATAGTTTCTTGTCCAGAGTTTCTTGTCCAGAGTTTCTTGTCCAGATTTTCTTGTCCAGAGTTTCTTGTCCAGACTTTCTTGTTCCCTATTTCTTGTCCATAGTTTCTTGTCCATAGTTTCTTGTCCAGAGTTTCTTGTCCAGAGTTTTCTTGTCCAGATTTTCTCGTCCAGAGTTTGTTGTCCAGAGTTTTCTTGTCCAGACTTTCTTGTTCCCTATTTCTTGTCCAGAGTTTCTTGTCCAGATTTTCTTGTCCAGAGTTTTCTTGTCCAGAGTTTTCTTGTCCAGATTTTCTCGTCCAGAGTTTGTTGTCCAGAGTTTTCTTGTCCAGAGTTTCTTGTTTCCAGTTTCTTGTCCAGAGTTTTCTTGTCCAGAGTTTCTTGTCCAGAGTTTCTTGTCCAGAGTTTCATGTCGAGAGTTTCTTATCCAGAGTTTTCTTGTCCAGAGTTTCTTGCCCAGAGTTTTTGTCCAGAGTATCTTGTCCAGAGTTTCTTGTCCAGAGTTTCCTGTCCAAATTTTCTTGTCCAGATTTTCTTGTCCAGATTTTCTTGTCCAGATTTTCTTGTCCAGAGTTTCTTGTCCAGAGTTTCCTGTCCAGATTTTCTTGTCCAGATTTTCTTGTCCAGATTTTCTTGTCCAGAGTTTTTTGTCCAGAGTTTCTTGTACAGAGTTTCTTGTCCAGATTTTCTTGTCCAGATTTTTTTGTCCAGAGTTTCTTGTCCAGAGTTTCTTGTCCAGAGTTTCTTGTCCAGATTTTCTTGTCCAGATTTTCTTGTCCAGAGTTTCTTGTCCAGAGTTTCTTGTCCAGAGTTTCCCGTCCAGAGTTTCTTGTCCAGAGTTTCTTGTCCAGGGTTTCTTGTACAGTGTTTCTTGTCCAGATTGTCTTGTCCAGATTTTCTTGTCCACAGTTTTTTGTCCGGAGTTTCTTGTCCAGAGTTTCTTGTACAGAGTTTCTTGTCCAGAGTTTGTTGTCCAGAGTTTTCCTGTCCAGATTTTCTTGTCCAGAGTTTCTTGTTCCCAGTTTCTTGTCCAGAGTTTCTTGCCCAGAGTTTTTGTCCAGAGTATCTTGTCCAGAGTTTCTTGTCCAGAGTTTCCTGTCCAAATTTTCTTGTCCAGATTTTCTTGTCCAGATTTTCTTGTCCAGATTTTCTTGTCCAGAGTTTTTTGTCCAGAGTTTCTTGTCCAGAGTTTCTTGTACAGAGTTTCTTGTCCAGAGTTTGTTGTCCAGAGTTTTCTTGTCCAGAGTTTCTTGTCCAGATTTTCTTGTCCAGATTTTCTTGTCCAGAGTTTCTTGTACAGAGTTTCTTGTCCAGAGTTGTTTGTCCAGAGTTTCTTGTCCAGAGTTTCTTGTCCAGAGTTTGTTGTCCAGAGTTTTCCTGTCCAGATTTTCTTGTCCAGAGTTTCTTGTTCCCAGTTTCTTGTCCAGAGTTTCTTGTCCAGAGTTTCCTGTCCAGATTTTCTTGTCCAGATTTTCTTGTCCAGATTTTCTTGTCCAGAGTTTTTTGTCCAGAGTTTCTTGTACAGAGTTTCTTGTCCAGATTTTCTTTTCCAGATTTTTTTGTCCAGAGTTTCTTGTCCAGAGTTTCTTGTTCCCAGTTTCTTGTCCAGAGTTTTCTTGTCCAGATTTTCTTGTCCAGATTTTCTTGTCCAGAGTTTCTTGTCCAGAATTTCTTGTTCCCAGTTTCTTGTCCAGAGTTTCTTGTCCAGAGTTTCCTGTCCAGATTTTTTTGTCCAGAGTTTCTTGTCCAGAGTTTCTTGTCCCGATTTTCTTGTCCAGAGTTTCTTGTCCACAGTTTCTTGTCCAGTTTTTTCTCTCCAGATTATCTTGTCCATTGTTTGTTCTCCAGATTTTCTTAAACAGAGTTTCTTGTCTAGAGTTTCTTGTCCCGGTTTTCTTGTCCAGATTTTCTTGTCCAGAGTTTTTTGTCCAGAGTTTCTTGTCCAGAGTTTCTTGTACAGAGTTTCTTGTCCAGAGTTTGTTGTCCAGAGTTTTCTTGTCCAGAGTTTCTTGTCCAGATTTTCTTGTCCAGATTTTCTTGTCCAGAGGTTCTTGTACAGAGTTTCTTGTCCAGAGTTGTTTGTCCAGAGTTTCTTGTCCAGAGTTTCTTGTCCAGAGTTTGTTGTCCAGAGTTTTCCTGTCCAGATTTTCTTGTCCAGAGTTTCTTGTTCCCAGTTTCTTGTCCAGAGTTTCTTGTCCAGAGTTTCCTGTCCAGATTTTCTTGTCCAGATTTTCTTGTCCAGATTTTCTTGTCCAGAGTTTTTTGTCCAGAGTTTCTTGTACAGAGTTTCTTGTCCAGATTTTCTTTTCCAGATTTTTTTGTCCAGAGTTTCTTGTCCAGAGTTTCTCTTCCAGATTTTCTTGTCCAGATTTTCTTGTCCAGATTTTCTTGTCCAGAGTTTCTTGTCCAGAGTTTCTTGTCCAGAGTTTCTTGTTCCCAGTTTCTTGTCCAGAGTTTCCTGTCCAAATTTTCTTGTCCAGATTTTCTTGTCCAGATTTTCTTGTCCAGATTTTCTTGTCCAGAGTTTTTTGTCCAGAGTTTCTTGTCCAGAGTTTCTTGTACAGAGTTTCTTGTCCAGAGTTTGTTGTCCAGAGTTTCTTGTCCAGATTTTCTTGTCCAGATTTTCTTGTCCAGAGTTTCTTGTCCAGAGTTTCTTGTACAGAGTTTCTTGTCCAGATTATCTTGTCCAGAGTTTTTTGTCCAGAGTTTTCTTGTCCAGAGTTTCTTGTCCAGATTTTCTTGTCCAGATTTTCTTGTCCAGAGTTTCTTGTTCCCAGTTTCTTGTCCAGAGTTTTCTTGTCCAGATTTTCTTGTCCAGATTTTCTTGTCCAGAGTTTCTTGTCCAGAATTTCTTGTTCCCAGTTTCTTGTCCAGAGTTTCTTGTCCAGAGTTTCCTGTCCAGATTTTCTTGTCCAGATTTTCTTGTCCAGATTTTCTTGTCCAGAGTTTCTTGTCCAGAGTTTCTTGTCCCGATTTTCTTGTCCAGAGTTTCTTGTCCACAGTTTCTTGTCCAGTTTTTTCTCTCCAGATTATCTTGTCCATTGTTTGTTCTCCAGATTTTCTTAAACAGAGTTTCTTGTCTAGAGTTTCTTGTCCCGGTTTTCTTACCCAGAGTTTCTTTTTCAGATTTTATTTTCCTGAGTTTGTTGTCCAGAGTTTCTAGTCCAGAGTTTGTTGTCCAGAGTTTGTTGTCCAGAGTTTGTTGTCCAGAGTTTGTTGTCCAGAGTTTCTTGTCCAGAGTTTCTTGTCCAGAGTTTCTTGTCCAGAGTTTCTTGTCCAGAGTTTCTTGTCCCGATTTTCTTGTCCAGAGTTTCTTGTCCACAGTTTCTTGTCCAGTTTTTTCTCTCCAGATTATCTTGTCCATTGTTTGTTCTCCAGATTTTCTTAAACAGAGTTTCTTGTCTAGAGTTTCTTGTCCCGGTTTTCTTACCCAGAGTTTCTTTTTCAGATTTTCTTTTCCAGAGTTTGTTGTCCAGAGTTTCTAGTCCAGAGTTTGTTGTCCAGAGTTTGTTGTCCAGAGTTTGTTGTCCAGAGTTTCTTGTCCAGAGTTTCTCGTCCAGAGTTTCTTGTCCAGAGTTTCTTGTCCAGAGTTTCTTGTCCCGATTTTCTTGTCCAGAGTTTCTTGTCCACAGTTTCTTGTCCAGTTTTTTCTCTCCAGATTAACTTGTCCATTGTTTGTTCTCCAGATTTTCTTAAACAGAGTTTCGTGTCTAGAGTTTCTTGTCCCGGTTTTCTTACCCAGAGTTTCTTGTTCAGATTTTCTTGTCCAGTTTTTTTTTTTCCAGATTATCTTGTCCATTGGTTGTTCTCCAGATTTTCTTGTCCAGAGTTTTTTGTCCAGAATTTCTTGTCCAGAGTTTCTTGTCCAGAGCTTCTTGTCCAGAGTTTCTTGTCCAGGGTTTCTTGTTCCCAGTTTCTTGTCCAGAGTTTTCTTGTCCAGAGTTTCTTGTCCAGAGTTTCTTGTCCAGAGTTTCATGTCGAGAGTTTCTTATCCAGAGTTTTCTTGTCCAGAGTTTCTTGTCCAGAGTTTCTTGTCCAGAGTTTCTTGTCCAGAGTTTCTTGCCCAGAGTTTTTGTCCAGAGTATCTTGTCCAGAGTTTCTTGTCCAGAGTTTCCTGTCCAGATTTTCTTGTCCAGATTTTCTTGTCCAGAGTTTTTTGTCCAGAGTTTCTGGTACAGCGTTTCTTGTCCAGAGTTTGTTGTCCAGAGTTTTCTTGTCCAGAGTTTCTTGTCCAGAGTTTCTTGTACAGAGCTTCTTGTCCAGATTTTCTTGTCCAGAGTTTTTTGTCCAGAGTTTCTTGTCCAGAGTTTCTTGTCCAGATTTTCTTGTCCAGAGTTTTTTGTCCAGAGTTTCTTGTACAGAGTTTCTTGTCCAGATTTTCTTGTCCAGAGTTTTTTGTCCAGAGTTTTCCTGTCCAGATTTTCTTGTCCAGAGTTTCTTGTTCCCAGTTTCTTGTCCAGAGTTTCTTGTCCAGAGTTTCCTGTCCAGATTTTCTTGTCCAGATTTTCTTGTCCAGATTTTCTTGTCCAGAGTTTTTTGTCCAGAGTTTCTTGTCCAGAGTTTCTTGTCCAGATTTTCTTGTCCAGATTTTCTTGTCCAGAGTTTCTTGTCCAGAGTTTCTTGTCCAGAGTTTCTTGTCCAGAGTTTCTTGTCCAGAGTTTCTTGTCCAGATTTTCTTGTCCAGATTTTCTTGTCCAGAGTTTCTTGTCCAGAGTTTCTTGTACAGAGTTTCTTGTCCAGATTATCTTGTCCAGAGTTTTTTGTCCAGAGTTTTCTTGTCCAGAGTTTCTTGTCCAGATTTTCTTGTCCAGATTTTCTTGTCCAGAGTTTCTTGTTCCCAGTTTCTTGTCCAGAGTTTTCTTGTCCAGATTTTCTTGTCCAGATTTTCTTGTCCAGAGTTTCTTGTCCAGAATTTCTTGTTCCCAGTTTCTTGTCCAGAGTTTCTTGTCCAGAGTTTCCTGTCCAGATTTTCTTGTCCAGATTTTCTTGTCCAGATTTTCTTGTCCAGAGTTTCTTGTCCAGAGTTTCTTGTCCCGATTTTCTTGTCCAGAGTTTCTTGTCCACAGTTTCTTGTCCAGTTTTTTCTCTCCAGATTATCTTGTCCATTGTTTGTTCTCCAGATTTTCTTAAACAGAGTTTCTTGTCTAGAGTTTCTTGTCCCGGTTTTCTTACCCAGAGTTTCTTTTTCAGATTTTATTTTCCTGAGTTTGTTGTCCAGAGTTTCCTAACCAGATTTTCTTGTCCAGATTTTCTTGTCCAGATTTTCTTGTCCAGAGTTTCTTGTCCAGAGTTTCTTGTCCCGATTTTCTTGTCCAGAGTTTCTTGTCCACAGTTTCTTGTCCAGTTTTTTCTCTCCAGATTATCTTGTCCATTGTTTGTTCTCCAGATTTTCTTAAACAGAGTTTCTTGTCTAGAGTTTCTTGTCCCGGTTTTCTTGTCCAGATTTTCTTGTCCAGAGTTTTTTGTCCAGAGTTTCTTGTCCAGAATTTCTTGTTCCCAGTTTCTTGTCCAGAGTTTCTTGTCCAGAGTTTCCTGTCCAGATTTTCTTGTCCAGATTTTCTTGTCCAGATTTTCTTGTCCAGAGTTTCTTGTCCAGAGTTTCTTGTCCCGATTTTCTTGTCCAGAGTTTCTTGTCCACAGTTTCTTGTCCAGTTTTTTCTCTCCAGATTATCTTGTCCATTGTTTGTTCTCCAGATTTTCTTAAACAGAGTTTCTTGTCTAGAGTTTCTTGTCCCGGTTTTCTTACCCAGAGTTTCTTTTTCAGATTTTATTTTCCTGAGTTTGTTGTCCAGAGTTTCCTGTCCAGATTTTCTTGTCCAGATTTTCTTGTCCAGATTTTTTTGTCCAGAGTTTCTTGTCCAGAGTTTCTTGTCCCGATTTTCTTGTCCAGAGTTTCTTGTCCACAGTTTCTTGTCCAGTTTTTTCTCTCCAGATTATCTTGTCCATTGTTTGTTCTCCAGATTTTCTTAAACAGAGTTTCTTGTCTAGAGTTTCTTGTCCCGGTTTTCTTGTCCAGATTTTCTTGTCCAGAGTTTTTTGTCCAGAGTTTCTTGTCCAGAGTTTCTTGTACAGAGTTTCTTGTCCAGAGTTTGTTGTCCAGAGTTTTCTTGTCCAGAGTTTCTTGTCCAGATTTTCTTGTCCAGATTTTCTTGTCCAGAGTTTCTTGTACAGAGTTTCTTGTCCAGAGTTGTTTGTCCAGAGTTTCTTGTCCAGAGTTTCTTGTCCAGAGTTTGTTGTCCAGAGTTTTCCTGTCCAGATTTTCTTGTCCAGAGTTTCTTGTTCCCAGTTTCTTGTCCAGAGTTTCTTGTCCAGAGTTTCCTGTCCAGATTTTCTTGTCCAGATTTTCTTGTGCAGATTTTCTTGTCCAGAGTTTTTTGTCCAGAGTTTCTTGTACAGAGTTTCTTGTCCAGATTTTCTTTTCCAGATTTTTTTGTCCAGAGTTTCTTGTCCAGAGTTTCTCTTCCAGATTTTCTTGTCCAGATTTTCTTGTCCAGATTTTCTTGTCCAGATTTTCTTGTCCAGAGTTTCTTGTCCAGAGTTTCTTGTTCCCAGTTTCTTGTCCAGAGTTTCCTGTCCAAATTTTCTTGTCCAGATTTTCTTGTCCAGATTTTCTTGTCCAGATTTTCTTGTCCAGATTTTCTTGTCCAGAGTTTCTTGTCCAGAGTTTCTTGTACAGAGTTTCTTGTCCAGATTATCTTGTCCAGAGTTTTTTGTCCAGAGTTTTCTTGTCCAGAGTTTCTTGTCCAGATTTTCTTGTCCAGATTTTCTTGTCCAGAGTTTCTTGTTCCCAGTTTCTTGTCCAGAGTTTTCTTGTCCAGATTTTCTTGTCCAGATTTTCTTGTCCAGAGTTTCTTGTCCAGAATTTCTTGTTCCCAGTTTCTTGTCCAGAGTTTCTTGTCCAGAGTTTCCTGTCCAGATTTTCTTGTCCAGATTTTCTTGTCCAGATTTTCTTGTCCAGAGTTTCTTGTCCAGAGTTTCTTGTCCCGATTTTCTTGTCCAGAGTTTCTTGTCCACAGTTTCTTGTCCAGTTTTTTCTCTCCAGATTATCTTGTCCATTGTTTGTTCTCCAGATTTTCTTAAACAGAGTTTCTTGTCTAGAGTTTCTTGTCCCGGTTTTCTTACCCAGAGTTTCTTTTTCAGATTTTATTTTCCTGAGTTTGTTGTCCAGAGTTTCTAGTCCAGAGTTTGTTGTCCAGAGTTTGTTGTCCAGAGTTTATTGTCCAGAGTTTGTTGTCCAGAGTTTCTTGTCCAGAGTTTCTTGTCCAGAGTTTCTTGTCCAGAGTTTCTTGTCCAGAGTTTCTTGTCCCGATTTTCTTGTCCAGAGTTTCTTGTCCACAGTTTCTTGTCCAGTTTTTTCTCTCCAGATTATCTTGTCCATTGTTTGTTCTCCAGATTTTCTTAAACAGAGTTTCTTGTCTAGAGTTTCTTGTCCCGGTTTTCTTACCCAGAGTTTCTTGTTCAGATTTTCTTTTCCAGAGTTTGTTGTCCAGAGTTTCTAGTCCAGAGTTTGTTGTCCAGAGTTTGTTGTCCAGAGTTTGTTGTCCAGAGTTTCTTGTCCAGAGTTTCTCGTCCAGAGTTTCTTGTCCAGAGTTTCTTGTCCAGAGTTTCTTGTCCCGATTTTCTTGTCCAGAGTTTCTTGTCCACAGTTTCTTGTCCAGTTTTTTCTCTCCAGATTAACTTGTCCATTGTTTGTTCTCCAGATTTTCTTAAACAGAGTTTCGTGTCTAGAGTTTCTTGTCCCGGTTTTCTTACCCAGAGTTTCTTGTTCAGATTTTCTTGTCCAGTTTTTTTTTTTCCAGATTATCTTGTCCATTGGTTGTTCTCCAGATTTTCTTGTCCAGAGTTTTTTGTCCAGAATTTCTTGTCCAGAGTTTCTTGTCCAGAGCTTCTTGTCCAGAGTTTCTTGTCCAGGGTTTCTTGTTCCCAGTTTCTTGTCCAGAGTTTTCTTGTCCAGAGTTTCTTGTCCAGAGTTTCTTGTCCAGAGTTTCATGTCGAGAGTTTCTTATCCAGAGTTTTCTTGTCCAGAGTTTCTTGTCCAGAGTTTCTTGTCCAGAGTTTCTTGTCCAGAGTTTCTTGCCCAGAGTTTTTGTTCAGAGTATCTTGTCCAGAGTTTCTTGTCCAGAGTTTCCTGTCCAGATTTTCTTGTCCAGATTTTCTTGTCCAGAGTTTTTTGTCCAGAGTTTCCTGTCCAGAGTTTCTGGTACAGCGTTTCTTGTCCAGAGTTTGTTGTCCAGAGTTTTCTTGTCCAGAGTTTCTTGTCCAGAGTTTCTTGTACAGAGCTTCTTGTCCAGATTTTCTTGTCCAGAGTTTTTTGTCCAGAGTTTCTTGTCCAGAGTTTCTTGTCCAGATTTTCTTGTCCAGAGTTTTTTGTCCAGAGTTTCTTGTACAGAGTTTCTTGTCCAGATTTTCTTGTCCAGAGTTTTTTGTCCAGAGTTTTCCTGTCCAGATTTTCTTGTCCAGAGTTTCTTGTTCCCAGTTTCTTGTCCAGAGTTTCTTGTCCAGAGTTTCCTGTCCAGATTTTCTTGTCCAGATTTTCTTGTCCAGATTTTCTTGTCCAGAGTTTTTTGTCCAGAGTTTCTTGTCCAGAGTTTCTTGTCCAGATTTTCTTGTCCAGATTTTCTTGTCCAGAGTTTCTTGTCCAGAGTTTCTTGTCCAGAGTTTCTTGTCCAGAGTTTCTTGTCCAGATTTTCTTGTCCAGATTTTCTTGTCCAGAGTTTCTTGTCCAGAGTTTCTTGTACAGAGTTTCTTGTCCAGATTATCTTGTCCAGAGTTTTTTGTCCAGAGTTTTCTTGTCCAGAGTTTCTTGTCCAGATTTTCTTGTCCAGATTTTCTTGTCCAGAGTTTCTTGTTCCCAGTTTCTTGTCCAGAGTTTTCTTGTCCAGATTTTCTTGTCCAGATTTTCTTGTCCAGAGTTTTTTGTCCAGAATTTCTTGTTCCCAGTTTCTTGTCCAGAGTTTCTTGTCCAGAGTTTCCTGTCCAGATTTTCTTGTCCAGATTTTCTTGTCCAGAGTTTCTTGTCCAGAGTTTCTTGTCCCGATTTTCTTGTCCAGAGTTTCTTGTCCACAGTTTCTTGTCCAGTTTTTTCTCTCCAGATTATCTTGTCCATTGTTTGTTCTCCAGATTTTCTTAAACAGAGTTTCTTGTCTAGAGTTTCTTGTCCCGGTTTTCTTACCCAGAGTTTCTTTTTCAGATTTTATTTTCCTGAGTTTGTTGTCCAGAGTTTCCTGTCCAGATTTTCTTGTCCAGATTTTCTTGTCCAGATTTTTTTGTCCAGAGTTTCTTGTCCAGAGTTTCTTGTCCCGATTTTCTTGTCCAGAGTTTCTTGTCCACAGTTTCTTGTCCAGTTTTTTCTCTCCAGATTATCTTGTCCATTGTTTGTTCTCCAGATTTTCTTAAACAGAGTTTCTTGTCTAGAGTTTCTTGTCCCGGTTTTCTTGTCCAGATTTTCTTGTCCAGAGTTTTTTGTCCAGAGTTTCTTGTCCAGAGTTTCTTGTACAGAGTTTCTTGTCCAGAGTTTGTTGTCCAGAGTTTTCTTCTCCAGAGTTTCTTGTCCAGATTTTCTTGTCCAGATTTTCTTGTACAGAGTTTCTTGTCCAGAGTTTCTTGTCCAGAGTTTTCTTGTCCAGAGTTTCTTGTCCAGATTTTCTTGTCCAGATTTTCTTGTCCAGAGTTTCTTGTACAGAGTTTCTTGTCCAGAGTTGTTTGTCCAGAGTTTCTTGTCCAGAGTTTCTTGTCCAGAGTTTGTTGTCCAGAGTTTTCCTGTCCAGATTTTCTTGTCCAGAGTTTCTTGTTCCCAGTTTCTTGTCCAGAGTTTCTTGTCCAGAGTTTCTTGCCCAGAGTTTTTGTCCAGAGTATCTTGTCCAGAGTTTCTTGTCCAGAGTTTCCTGTCCAAATTTTCTTGTCCAGATTTTCTTGTCCAGATTTTCTTGGCCAGATTTTCTTGTCCAGAGTTTTTTGTCCAGAGTTTCTTGTCCAGAGTTTCTTGTACAGAGTTTCTTGTCCAGAGTTTGTTGTCCAGAGTTTTCTTGTCCAGAGTTTCTTGTCCAGATTTTCTTGTCCAGATTTTCTTGTCCAGAGTTTCTTGTACAGAGTTTCTTGTCCAGAGTTGTTTGTCCAGAGTTTCTTGTCCAGAGTTTCTTGTCCAGAGTTTGTTGTCCAGAGTTTTCCTGTCCAGATTTTCTTGTCCAGAGTTTCTTGTTCCCAGTTTCTTGTCCAGAGTTTCTTGTCCAGAGTTTCCTGTCCAGATTTTCTTGTCCAGATTTTCTTGTCCAGATTTTCTTGTCCAGAGTTTTTTGTCCAGAGTTTCTTGTACAGAGTTTCTTGTCCAGATTTTCTTTTCCAGATTTTTTTGTCCAGAGTTTCTTGTCCAGAGTTTCTCTTCCAGATTTTCTTGTCCAGATTTTCTTGTCCAGATTTTCTTGTCCAGATTTTCTTGTCCAGAGTTTCTTGTCCAGAGTTTCTTGTTCCCAGTTTCTTGTCCAGAGTTTCCTGTCCAAATTTTCTTGTCCAGATTTTCTTGTCCAGATTTTCTTGTCCAGATTTTCTTGTCCAGAGTTTTTTGTCCAGAGTTTCTTGTCCAGAGTTTCTTGTACAGAGTTTCTTGTCCAGAGTTTGTTGTCCAGAGTTTCTTGTCCAGATTTTCTTGTCCAGATTTTCTTGTCCAGAGTTTCTTGTCCAGAGTTTCTTGTACAGAGTTTCTTGTCCAGATTATCTTGTCCAGAGTTTTTTGTCCAGAGTTTTCTTGTCCAGAGTTTCTTGTCCAGATTTTCTTGTCCAGATTTTCTTGTCCAGAGTTTCTTGTTCCCAGTTTCTTGTCCAGAGTTTTCTTGTCCAGATTTTCTTGTCCAGATTTTCTTGTCCAGAGTTTCTTGTCCAGAATTTCTTGTTCCCAGTTTCTTGTCCAGAGTTTCTTGTCCAGAGTTTCCTGTCCAGATTTTCTTGTCCAGATTTTCTTGTCCAGATTTTCTTGTCCAGAGTTTCTTGTCCAGAGTTTCTTGTCCCGATTTTCTTGTCCAGAGTTTCTTGTCCAGAGTTTCTTGTCCAGTTTTTTCTCTCCAGATTATCTTGTCCATTGTTTGTTCTCCAGATTTTCTTAAACAGAGTTTCTTGTCTAGAGTTTCTTGTCCCGGTTTTCTTACCCAGAGTTTCTTTTTCAGATTTTATTTTCCTGAGTTTGTTGTCCAGAGTTTCCTGTCCAGATTTTCTTGTCCAGATTTTCTTGTCCAGATTTTTTTGTCCAGAGTTTCTTGTCCAGAGTTTCTTGTCCCGATTTTCTTGTCCAGAGTTTCTTGTCCACAGTTTCTTGTCCAGTTTTTTCTCTCCAGATTATCTTGTCCATTGTTTGTTCTCCAGATTTTCTTAAACAGAGTTTCTTGTCTAGAGTTTCTTGTCCCGGTTTTCTTGTCCAGATTTTCTTGTCCAGAGTTTTTTGTCCAGAGTTTCTTGTCCAGAGTTTCTTGTACAGAGTTTCTTGTCCAGAGTTTGTTGTCCAGAGTTTTCTTCTCCAGAGTTTCTTGTCCAGATTTTCTTGTCCAGATTTTCTTGTCCAGAGTTTCTTGTACAGAGTTTCTTGTCCAGAGTTGTTTGTCCAGAGTTTCTTGTCCAGAGTTTCTTGTCCAGAGTTTGTTGTCCAGAGTTTTCCTGTCCAGATTTTCTTGTCCAGAGTTTCTTGTTCCCAGTTTCTTGTCCAGAGTTTCTTGTCCAGAGTTTCCTGTCCAGATTTTCTTGTCCAGATTTTCTTGTCCAGATTTTCTTGTCCAGAGTTTTTTGTCCAGAGTTTCTTGTACAGAGTTTCTTGTCCAGATTTTCTTTTCCAGATTTTTTTGTCCAGAGTTTCTTGTCCAGAGTTTCTCTTCCAGATTTTCTTGTCCAGATTTTCTTGTCCAGATTTTCTTGTCCAGATTTTCTTGTCCAGAGTTTCTTGTCCAGAGTTTCTTGTTCCCAGTTTCTTGTCCAGAGTTTCCTGTCCAAATTTTCTTGTCCAGATTTTCTTGTCCAGATTTTCTTGTCCAGATTTTCTTGTCCAGAGTTTTTTGTCCAGAGTTTCTTGTCCAGAGTTTCTTGTACAGAGTTTCTTGTCCAGAGTTTGTTGTCCAGAGTTTCTTGTCCAGATTTTCTTGTCCAGATTTTCTTGTCCAGAGTTTCTTGTCCAGAGTTTCTTGTACAGAGTTTCTTGTCCAGATTATCTTGTCCAGAGTTTTTTGTCCAGAGTTTTCTTGTCCAGAGTTTCTTGTCCAGATTTTCTTGTCCAGATTTTCTTGTCCAGAGTTTCTTGTTCCCAGTTTCTTGTCCAGAGTTTTCTTGTCCAGATTTTCTTGTCCAGATTTTCTTGTCCAGAGTTTCTTGTCCAGAATTTCTTGTTCCCAGTTTCTTGTCCAGAGTTTCTTGTCCAGAGTTTCCTGTCCAGATTTTCTTGTCCAGATTTTCTTGTCCAGATTTTCTTGTCCAGAGTTTCTTGTCCAGAGTTTCTTGTCCCGATTTTCTTGTCCAGAGTTTCTTGTCCACAGTTTCTTGTCCAGTTTTTTCTCTCCAGATTATCTTGTCCATTGTTTGTTCTCCAGATTTTCTTAAACAGAGTTTCTTGTCTAGAGTTTCTTGTCCCGGTTTTCTTACCCAGAGTTTCTTTTTCAGATTTTATTTTCCTGAGTTTGTTGTCCAGAGTTTCTAGTCCAGAGTTTGTTGTCCAGAGTTTGTTGTCCAGAGTTTATTGTCCAGAGTTTGTTGTCCAGAGTTTCTTGTCCAGAGTTTCTTGTCCAGAGTTTCTTGTCCAGAGTTTCTTGTCCAGAGTTTCTTGTCCAGAGTTTCTTGTCCCGATTTTCTTGTCCAGAGTTTCTTGTCCACAGTTTCTTGTCCAGTTTTTTCTCTCCAGATTATCTTGTCCATTGTTTGTTCTCCAGATTTTCTTAAACAGAGTTTCTTGTCTAGAGTTTCTTGTCCCGGTTTTCTTACCCAGAGTTTCTTTTTCAGATTTTCTTTTCCAGAGTTTGTTGTCCAGAGTTTCTAGTCCAGAGTTTGTTGTCCAGAGTTTGTTGTCCAGAGTTTGTTGTCCAGAGTTTCTTGTCCAGAGTTTCTCGTCCAGAGTTTCTTGTCCAGAGTTTCTTGTCCAGAGTTTCTTGTCCCGATTTTCTTGTCCAGAGTTTCTTGTCCACAGTTTCTTGTCCAGTTTTTTCTCTCCAGATTAACTTGTCCATTGTTTGTTCTCCAGATTTTCTTAAACAGAGTTTCGTGTCTAGAGTTTCTTGTCCCGGTTTTCTTACCCAGAGTTTCTTGTTCAGATTTTCTTGTCCAGTTTTTTTTTTCCAGATTATCTTGTCCATTGGTTGTTCTCCAGATTTTCTTGTCCAGAGTTTTTTGTCCAGAATTTCTTGTCCAGAGTTTCTTGTCCAGAGCTTCTTGTCCAGAGTTTCTTGTCCAGGGTTTCTTGTTCCCAGTTTCTTGTCCAGAGTTTTCTTGTCCAGAGTTTCTTGTCCAGAGTTTCTTGTCCAGAGTTTCATGTCGAGAGTTTCTTATCCAGAGTTTTCTTGTCCAGAGTTTCTTGTCCAGAGTTTCTTGTCCAGAGTTTCTTGTCCAGAGTTTCTTGCCCAGAGTTTTTGTCCAGAGTATCTTGTCCAGAGTTTCTTGTCCAGAGTTTCCTGTCCAGATTTTCTTGTCCAGATTTTCTTGTCCAGAGTTTTTTGTCCAGAGTTTCCTGTCCAGAGTTTCTGGTACAGCGTTTCTTGTCCAGAGTTTGTTGTCCAGAGTTTTCTTGTCCAGAGTTTCTTGTCCAGAGTTTCTTGTACAGAGCTTCTTGTCCAGATTTTCTTGTCTAGAGTTTTTTGTCCAGAGTTTCTTGTACAGAGTTTCTTGTCCAGATTTTCTTGTCCAGAGTTTTTTGTCCAGAGTTTTCCTGTCCAGATTTTCTTGTCCAGAGTTTCTTGTTCCCAGTTTCTTGTCCAGAGTTTCTTGTCCAGAGTTTCCTGTCCAGATTTTCTTGTCCAGATTTTCTTGTCCAGAGTTTTTTGTCCAGAGTTTCTTGTCCAGAGTTTCTTGTCCAGATTTTCTTGTCCAGATTTTCTTGTCCAGAGTTTCTTGTCCAGAGTTTCTTGTCCAGAGTTTCTTGTCCAGAGTTTCTTGTCCAGATTTTCTTGTCCAGATTTTCTTGTCCAGAGTTTCTTGTCCAGAGTTTCTTGTACAGAGTTTCTTGTCCAGATTATCTTGTCCAGAGTTTTTTGTCCAGAGTTTTCTTGTCCAGAGTTTCTTGTCCAGATTTTCTTGTCCAGATTTTCTTGTCCAGAGTTTCTTGTTCCCAGTTTCTTGTCCAGAGTTTTCTTGTCCAGATTTTCTTGTCCAGATTTTCTTGTCCAGAGTTTCTTGTCCAGAATTTCTTGTTCCCAGTTTCTTGTCCAGAGTTTCTTGTCCAGAGTTTCTTGTCCAGAATTTCTTGTTCCCAGTTTCTTGTCCAGATTTTCTTGTCCAGAGTTTTTTGTCCAGAGTTTCTTGTCCAGAGTTTCTTGTACAGAGTTTCTTGTCCAGAGTTTGTTGTCCAGAGTTTTCTTGTCCAGAGTTTCTTGTCCAGATTTTCTTGTCCAGATTTTCTTGTCCAGAGTTTCTTGTACAGAGTTTCTTGTCCAGAGTTGTTTGTCCAGAGTTTCTTGTCCAGAGTTTCTTGTCCAGAGTTTGTTGTCCAGAGTTTTCCTGTCCAGATTTTCTTGTCCAGAGTTTCTTGTTCCCAGTTTCTTGTCCAGAGTTTCTTGTCCAGAGTTTCCTGTCCAGATTTTCTTGTCCAGATTTTCTTGTCCAGATTTTCTTGTCCAGAGTTTTTTGTCCAGAGTTTCTTGTACAGAGTTTCTTGTCCAGATTTTCTTTTCCAGATTTTTTTGTCCAGAGTTTCTTGTCCAGAGTTTCTCTTCCAGATTTTCTTGTCCAGATTTTCTTGTCCAGATTTTCTTGTCCAGATTTTCTTGTCCAGAGTTTCTTGTCCAGAGTTTCTTGTTCCCAGTTTCTTGTCCAGAGTTTCCTGTCCAAATTTTCTTGTCCAGATTTTCTTGTCCAGATTTTCTTGTCCAGATTTTCTTGTCCAGATTTTCTTGTCCAGAGTTTTTTGTCCAGAGTTTCTTGTCCAGAGTTTCTTGTACAGAGTTTCTTGTCCAGAGTTTGTTGTCCAGAGTTTCTTGTCCAGATTTTCTTGTCCAGATTTTCTTGTCCAGAGTTTCTTGTCCAGAGTTTCTTGTACAGAGTTTCTTGTCCAGATTATCTTGTCCAGAGTTTTTTGTCCAGAGTTTTCTTGTCCAGAGTTTCTTGTCCAGATTTTCTTGTCCAGATTTTCTTGTCCAGAGTTTCTTGTTCCCAGTTTCTTGTCCAGAGTTTTCTTGTCCAGATTTTCTTGTCCAGATTTTCTTGTCCAGAGTTTCTTGTCCAGAATTTCTTGTTCCCAGTTTCTTGTCCAGAGTTTCTTGTCCAGAGTTTCCTGTCCAGATTTTCTTGTCCAGATTTTCTTGTCCAGATTTTCTTGTCCAGAGTTTCTTGTCCAGAGTTTCTTGTCCCGATTTTCTTGTCCAGAGTTTCTTGTCCACAGTTTCTTGTCCAGTTTTTTCTCTCCAGATTATCTTGTCCATTGTTTGTTCTCCAGATTTTCTTAAACAGAGTTTCTTGTCTAGAGTTTCTTGTCCCGGTTTTCTTACCCAGAGTTTCTTTTTCAGATTTTATTTTCCTGAGTTTGTTGTCCAGAGTTTCTAGTCCAGAGTTTCTAGTCCAGAGTTTGTTGTCCAGAGTTTGTTGTCCAGAGTTTATTGTCCAGAGTTTGTTGTCCAGAGTTTCTTGTCCAGAGTTTCTTGTCCAGAGTTTCTTGTCCAGAGTTTCTTGTCCAGAGTTTCTTGTCCCGATTTTCTTGTCCAGAGTTTCTTGTCCACAGTTTCTTGTCCAGTTTTTTCTCTCCAGATTATCTTGTCCATTGTTTGTTCTCCAGATTTTCTTAAACAGAGTTTCTTGTCTAGAGTTTCTTGTCCCGGTTTTCTTACCCAGAGTTTCTTTTTCAGATTTTCTTTTCCAGAGTTTGTTGTCCAGAGTTTCTAGTCCAGAGTTTGTTGTCCAGAGTTTGTTGTCCAGAGTTTGTTGTCCAGAGTTTCTTGTCCAGAGTTTCTCGTCCAGAGTTTCTTGTCCAGAGTTTCTTGTCCAGAGTTTCTTGTCCCGATTTTTTTGTCCAGAGTTTCTTGTCCACAGTTTCTTGTCCAGTTTTTTCTCTCCAGATTAACTTGTCCATTGTTTGTTCTCCAGATTTTCTTAAACAGAGTTTCGTGTCTAGAGTTTCTTGTCCCGGTTTTCTTACCCAGAGTTTCTTGTTCAGATTTTCTTGTCCAGTTTTTTTTTTCCAGATTATCTTGTCCATTGGTTGTTCTCCAGATTTTCTTGTCCAGAGTTTTTTGTCCAGAATTTCTTGTCCAGAGTTTCTTGTCCAGAGCTTCTTGTCCAGAGTTTCTTGTCCAGGGTTTCTTGTTCCCAGTTTCTTGTCCAGAGTTTTCTTGTCCAGAGTTTCTTGTCCAGAGTTTCTTGTCCAGAGTTTCATGTCGAGAGTTTCTTATCCAGAGTTTTCTTGTCCAGAGTTTCTTGTCCAGAGTTTCTTGTCCAGAGTTTCTTGCCCAGAGTTTTTGTCCAGAGTATCTTGTCCAGAGTTTCTTGTCCAGAGTTTCCTGTCCAGATTTTCTTGTCCAGATTTTCTTGTCCAGAGTTTCTTGTCCAGAGTTTCCTGTCCAGAGTTTCTGGTACAGCGTTTCTTGTCCAGAGTTTGTTGTCCAGAGTTTTCTTGTCCAGAGTTTCTTGTCCAGAGTTTCTTGTACAGAGCTTCTTGTCCAGATTTTCTTGTCCAGAGTTTTTTGTCCAGAGTTTCTTGTCCAGAGTTTCTTGTCCAGAGTTTCTTGTCCAGAGTTTTTTGTCCAGAGTTTCTTGTACAGAGTTTCTTGTCCAGATTTTCTTGTCCAGAGTTTTTTGTCCAGAGTTTTCCTGTCCAGATTTTCTTGTCCAGAGTTTCTTGTTCCCAGTTTCTTGTCCAGAGTTTCTTGTCCAGAGTTTCCTGTCCAGATTTTCTTGTCCAGAGTTTTTTGTCCAGAGTTTCTTGTACAGAGTTTCTTGTCCAGATTTTCTTGTCCAGAGTTTTTTGTCCAGAGTTTTCTTGTCCAGAGTTTCTTGTCCAGAGTTTCTTGTCCAGAGTTTCTTGCCCAGAGTTTTTGTCCAGAGTATCTTGTCCAGAGTTTCTTGTCCAGAGTTTCCTGTCCAGATTTTCTTGTCCAGATTTTCTTGTCCAGATTTTCTTGTCCAGAGTTTTTTGTCCAGAGTTTTCTGTCCAGAGTTTCTTGTACAGAGTTTTTTGTCCAGAGTTTGTTGTCCAGAGTTTTCTTGTCCAGAGTTTCTTGTCCAGAGTTTCTTGTACAGAGTTTCTTGTCCAGATTTTCTTGTCCAGAGTTTTTTGTCCAGAGTTTCTTGTCCAGAGTTTCTTGTCCAGATTTTCTTGTCCAGAGTTTTTTGTCCAGAGTTTCTTGTACAGAGTTTCTTGTCCAGATTTTCTTGTCCAGAGTTTTTTGTCCAGAGTTTTCCTGTCCAGATTTTCTTGTCCAGAGTTTCTTGTTCCCAGTTTCTTGTCCAGAGTTTCTTGTCCAGAGTTTCTTGTCCAGAGTTTCTTGTCCAGAGTTTTCTTGTCCAGAGTTTTCTTGTCCAGAGTTTTCTTGTCCAGAGTTTCTGGTCCAGATTTTCTTGTCCAGAGTTTCTTGTCCAGAGTTTCTTGTCCCGATTTTCTTGTCCAGAGTTTCTTGTCCACAGTTTCTTGTCCAGTTTTTTCTCTCCAGATTATCTTGTCCATTGTTTGTTCTCCAGATTTTCTTAAACAGAGTTTCTTGTCTAGAGTTTCTTGTCCCGGTTTTCTTACCCAGAGTTTCTTTTTCAGATTTTATTTTCCTGAGTTTGTTGTCCAGAGTTTCTAGTCCAGAGTTTGTTGTCCAGAGTTTGTTGTCCAGAGTTTATTGTCCAGAGTTTGTTGTCCAGAGTTTCTTGTCCAGAGTTTCTTGTCCAGAGTTTCTTGTCCAGAGTTTCTTGTCCAGAGTTTCTTGTCCCGATTTTCTTGTCCAGAGTTTCTTGTCCACAGTTTCTTGTCCAGTTTTTTCTCTCCAGATTATCTTGTCCATTGTTTGTTCTCCAGATTTTCTTAAACAGAGTTTCTTGTCTAGAGTTTCTTGTCCCGGTTTTCTTACCCAGAGTTTCTTTTTCAGATTTTCTTTTCCAGAGTTTGTTGTCCAGAGTTTCTAGTCCAGAGTTTGTTGTCCAGAGTTTGTTGTCCAGAGTTTGTTGTCCAGAGTTTCTTGTCCAGAGTTTCTTGTCCAGAGTTTCTTGTCCAGAGTTTCTTGTCCAGAGTTTCTTGTCCCGATTTTTTTGTCCAGAGTTTCTTGTCCACAGTTTCTTGTCCAGTTTTTTCTCTCCAGATTAACTTGTCCATTGTTTGTTCTCCAGATTTTCTTAAACAGAGTTTCGTGTCTAGAGTTTCTTGTCCCGGTTTTCTTACCCAGAGTTTCTTGTTCAGATTTTCTTGTCCAGTTTTTTTTTTCCAGATTATCTTGTCCATTGGTTGTTCTCCAGATTTTCTTGTCCAGAGTTTTTTGTCCAGAATTTCTTGTCCAGAGTTTCTTGTCCAGAGCTTCTTGTCCAGAGTTTCTTGTCCAGGGTTTCTTGTTCCCAGTTTCTTGTCCAGAGTTTTCTTGTCCAGAGTTTCTTGTCCAGAGTTTCTTGTCCAGAGTTTCATGTCGAGAGTTTCTTATCCAGAGTTTTCTTGTCCAGAGTTTCTTGTCCAGAGTTTCTTGTCCAGAGTTTCTTGCCCAGAGTTTTTGTCCAGAGTATCTTGTCCAGAGTTTCTTGTCCAGAGTTTCTTGTCCAGATTTTCTTGTCCAGATTTTCTTGTCCAGAGTTTTTTGTCCAGAGTTTCCTGTCCAGAGTTTCTGGTACAGCGTTTCTTGTCCAGAGTTTGTTGTCCAGAGTTTTCTTGTCCAGAGTTTCTTGTCCAGAGTTTCTTGTACAGAGCTTCTTGTCCAGATTTTCTTGTCCAGAGTTTTTTGTCCAGAGTTTCTTGTCCAGAGTTTCTTGTCCAGATTTTCTTGTCCAGAGTTTTTTGTCCAGAGTTTCTTGTACAGAGTTTCTTGTCCAGATTTTCTTGTCCAGAGTTTTTTGTCCAGAGTTTTCCTGTCCAGATTTTCTTGTCCAGAGTTTCTTGTTCCCAGTTTCTTGTCCAGAGTTTCTTGTCCAGAGTTTCCTGTCCAGATTTTCTTGTCCAGAGTTTTTTGTCCAGAGTTTCTTGTACAGAGTTTCTTGTCCAGATTTTCTTGTCCAGAGTTTCTTGTCCAGAGTTTTCTTGTCCAGAGTTTCTTGTCCAGAGTTTCTTGTCCAGAGTTTCTTGCCCAGAGTTTTTGTCCAGAGTATCTTGTCCAGAGTTTCTTGTCCAGAGTTTCCTGTCCAGATTTTCTTGTCCAGATTTTCTTGTCCAGATTTTCTTGTCCAGAGTTTTTTGTCCAGAGTTTTCTGTCCAGAGTTTCTTGTACAGAGTTTTTTGTCCAGAGTTTGTTGTCCAGAGTTTTCTTGTCCAGAGTTTCTTGTCCAGAGTTTCTTGTACAGAGTTTCTTGTCCAGATTTTCTTGTCCAGAGTTTTTTGTCCAGAGTTTCTTGTCCAGAGTTTCTTGTCCAGATTTTCTTGTCCAGAGTTTTTTGTCCAGAGTTTCTTGTACAGAGTTTCTTGTCCAGATTTTCTTGTCCAGAGTTTTTTGTCCAGAGTTTTCCTGTCCAGATTTTCTTGTCCAGAGTTTCTTGTTCCCAGTTTCTTGTCCAGAGTTTCTTGTCCAGAGTTTCTTGTCCAGAGTTTTCTTGTCCAGAGTTTTCTTGTCCAGAGTTTTCTTGTCCAGAGTTTCTGGTCCAGATTTTCTTGTCCAGAGTTTCTTGTCCAGAGTTTTCTTGTCCAGAGTTTCTTGTCCAGAGCTTCTTGTCCAGATTTTCTTGTCCAGAGTTTCTTGTCCAGAGCTTCTTGTCCAGAGTTTCTTGTACAGAGTTTCTTGTCCAGAGTTTGTTGTCCAGAGTTTTCTTGTCCAGAGTTTCTTGTCCAGAGTTTCATGTCGAGAGTTTCTTATCCAGAGTTTTCTTGTCCAGAGTTTCTTGTTCCCAGTTTCTTGTCCAGAGTTTTCTTGTCCAGATTTTCTTGTCCAGACTTTCTTGTCTAGATTTTCTTGTCCAGAGTTTCTTGTCCAGAGTTTCTTGTTCCCAGTTTCTTGTCCAGAGTTTCTTGTCCAGAGTTTCCTGTCCAGATTTTCTTGTCCAGGTTTTCTTGTCCAGATTTTCTTGTCCAGAGTTTTTTGTCCAGAGTTTCTTGTCCAGAGTTTCTTGTACAGAGTTTCTTGTCGAGAGTTTTTTGTCCAGATTTTCTTGTCCAGATTTTCTTGTCCAGAGTTTTCTTGTTCCCAGTTTCTTGTCGAGAGTTTTCTTGTCCAGAGTTTCTTGTACAGAGTTTCTTGTCCAGAGTTTCTTGTACAGAGTTTCTTGTCCAGAGTTTGTTGTCCAGAGTTTTCTTGTCCAGAGTTTCTTGTCCAGAGTTTCTTGTCCAGAGTTTCATGTCGAGAGTTTCTTATCCAGAGTTTTCTTGTCCAGAGTTTCTTGTCCAGAGTTTCTTGTCCAGAGTTTCTTGCCCAGAGTTTTTGTCCAGAGTATCTTGTCCAGAGTTTCTTGTCCAGAGTTTCCTGTCCAAATTTTCTTGTCCAGATTTTCTTGTCCAGATTTTCTTGTCCAGATTTTCTTGTCCAGAGTTTTTTGTCCAGAGTTTCTTGTCCAGAGTTTCTTGTACAGAGTTTCTTGTCCAGAGTTTGTTGTCCAGAGTTTTCTTGTCCAGAGTTTCTTGTCCAGAGTTTCTTGTCCAGAGTTTCTTGTTCCCAGTTTCTTGTCCAGAGTTTTCTTGTCCAGATTTTCTTGTCCAGACTTTCTTGTCTAGATTTTCTTGTCCAGAGTTTCTTGTACAGAGTTTCTTGTCCAGAGTTTCTTGTACAGAGTTTCTTGTCCAGAGTTTGTTGTCCAGAGTTTTCTTGTCCAGAGTTTCTTGTCCAGAGTTTCTTGTCCAGAGTTTCATGTCGAGAGTTTCTTATCCAGAGTTTTCTTGTCCAGAGTTTCTTGTCCAGAGTTTCTTGTCCAGAGTTTCTTGCCCAGAGTTTTTGTCCAGAGTATCTTGTCCAGAGTTTCTTGTCCAGAGTTTCCTGTCCAAATTTTCTTGTCCAGATTTTCTTGTCCAGATTTTCTTGTCCAGATTTTCTTGTCCAGATTTTCTTGTCCAGAGTTTTTTGTCCAGAGTTTCTTGTCCAGAGTTTCCTGTCCAGATTTTCTTGTCCAGGTTTTCTTGTCCAGATTTTCTTGTTCAGAGTTTTTTGTCCAGAGTTTCTTGTCCAGAGTTTCTTGTACAGAGTTTCTTGTCGAGAGTTTTTTGTCCAGATTTTCTTGTCCAGATTTTCTTGTCCAGAGTTTTCTTGTCCAGAGTTTTTTGTCCAGATTTTCTTGTCCAGAGTTTCTTGTCCAGAGTTTCTTGTTCCGAGTTTCTTGTCCAGAGTTTTCTTGTCCAGAGTTTCTTGTCCAGAGTTTCTTGTCCAGAGTTTCATGTCGAGAGTTTCTTATCCAGAGTTTTCTTGTCCAGAGTTTCTTGTCCAGAGTTTCTTGTCCAGAGTTTCTTGCCCAGAGTTTTTGTCCAGAGTATCTTGTCCAGAGTTTCTTGTCCAGAGTTTCCTGTCCAAATTTTCTTGTCCAGATTTTCTTGTCCAGATTTTCTTGTCCAGATTTTCTTGTCCAGAGTTTCTTGTCCAGAGTTTCCTGTCCAGATTTTCTTGTCCAGATTTTCTTGTCCAGATTTTCTTGTCCAGAGTTTTTTGTCCAGAGTTTCTTGTCCAGAGTTTCCTGTCCAGATTTTCTTGTACAGAGTTTCTTGTCCAGATTTTCTTGTCCAGAGTTTTTTGTCCAGAGTTTCTTGTCCAGAGTTTCTTGTCCAGAGTTTCTTGTCCAGATTTTCTTGTCCAGATTTTCTTGTCCAGAGTTTGTTGTCCAGAGTTTTCTTGTCCAGATTTTCTTGTCCAGATTTTCTTGTCCAGAGTTTCTTGTCCAGAGTTTCCCGTCCAGAGTTTCTTGTCCAGAGTTTCTTGTCCAGGGTTTCTTGTACAGTGTTTCTTGTCCAGATTGTCTTGTCCAGATTTTCTTGTCCACCGTTTTTTGTCCGGAGTTTCTTGTCCAGAGTTTCTTGTACAGAGTTTCTTGTCCAGAGTTTGTTGTCCAGAGTTTTCCTGTCCAGATTTTCTTGTCCAGAGTTTCTTGTTCCCAGTTTCTTGTCCAGAGTTTCTTGTCCAGAGTTTCCTGTCCTGATTTTCTTGTCCAGATTTTCTTGTCCAGATTTTCTTGTCCAGAGTTTTTTGTCCAGAGTTTCTTGTCCAGAGTTTCTTCTACAGAGTTTCTTGTCCAGAGTTTTTTGTCCAGAGTTTCTTGCCCAGAGTTTCTTGTCCAGAGTTTTTTGTCCAGAGTTTCTTGTCCAGAGTTTGTTGTCCAGAATTTGTTGTCCAGAATTTGTTGTCCAGAGCTTCTTGTCCAGAGTTTCTTGTTCAGAGTTTCTTGTCCAGAGTTTCTTGCCCAGAGTTTTTTGTCCAGAGTATCTTGTCCAGAGTTTCTTGTCCAGAGTTTCTTGTCCAGAGTTTCTTGCCCAGGGTTTCTCGTCCAGAGTTTCTTACCCCCTTTCCTTGTCCAGATTTTCTTGTCCAGATTTTCTTGTCCAGAGTTTCTTGTTCAGAGTTTCTTGTCCAGAGATTTTTGTCCAGAGTTTCTTGTCCAGAGTTTCTTGTCCAGAGTTTCTTGTCCAGAATTTCTTGTCCAGAGTTTCTTGTCCAGAGTTTCTTGTCCAGAGTTTCTTGTCCAGAATTTCTTGTCAAGAGTTTCTTGTCCAGAGTTTCTTGTCCAGAGTTTCTCTTCCAGAGTTTTTTGTCCAGAGTTTCTTGTCCAGGGTTTCTTGTACAGTGTTTCTTGTCCAGAGTTTGTTGTCCAGAGTTTCTTGCCCAGAGTTTTTGTCCAGGGTTTCTCGTCCAGAGTTTCTTACCCCCTTTCCTTGTCCAGGTTTTCTTGTCCAGATTTTCTTGTCCAGAGTTTTTTGTCCAGAGTTTCTTGTCCAGAGTTTCTTGTACAGAGTTTCTTGTCTAGAGTTTTTTGTCCAGATTTTCTTGTCCAGATTTTCTTGTCCAGAGTTTTCTTGTCCAGAGTTTTTTGTCCAGATTTTCTTGTCCAGAGTTTCTTGTTCCCAGTTTCTTGTCCAGAGTTTTCTTGTCCAGAGTTTCTTGTCCAGAGTTTCTTGTCCAGAGTTTCATGTCGAGAGTTTCTTATCCAGAGTTTTCTTGTCCAGAGTTTCTTGTCCAGAGTTTCTTGTCCAGAGTTTCTTGCCCAGAGTTTTTGTCCAGAGTATCTTGTCCAGAGTTTCTTGTCCAGAGTTTCCTGTCCAAATTTTCTTGTCCAGATTTTCTTGTCCAGATTTTCTTGTCCAGATTTTCTTGTCCAGAGTTTCTTGTCCAGAGTTTCCTGTCCAGATTTTCTTGTCCAGATTTTCTTGTCCAGATTTTCTTGTCCAGAGTTTCTTGTCCAGAGTTTCTTGTCCAGAGTTTTCTTGTCCAGTGTTTTCTTGTCCAGAGTTTCTTGTCCAGATTTTCTTGTCCAGAGTTTTCTTGTCCAGAGTTTTCTTGTCCAGATTTTCTCGTCCAGAGTTTGTTGTCCAGAGTTTTCTTGTCCAGTGTATTCTTGTCCAGAGTTTCTTGTCCAGATTTTCTTGTCCAGAGTTTTCTTGTCCAGAGTTTTCTTGTCCAGATTTTCTCGTCCAGAGTTTGTTGTCCAGAGTTTTCTTGTCCAGAGTTTCTTGTCCAGAGTTTCTTGTCCAGAGTTTCTTGTCCAGATTTTCTTGTCCAGAGTTTCTTGTCCAAAGTTTCTTGTCCAGAGTTTCATGTCGAGAGTTTTTTGTCCAGAGTTTTCTTGTCCAGAGTTTCTTGTTCCCAGTTTCTTGTCCAGAGTTTTCTTGTCCAGAGTTTCTTGTCCAGAGTTTCTTGTCCAGAGTTTTCTTGTCCAGAGTTTCTTGTCCAGATTTTCTTGTCCAGAGTTTTCTTGTCCAGAGTTTTCTTGTCCAGATTTTCTCGTCCAGAGTTTGTTGTCCAGAGTTTTCTTGTCCAGAGTTTCTTGCCCAGAGTTTTCTTGTCCAGAGTTTCTTGTCCAGAGTTTTCTGGTCCAGAGCTTTCTTGTCCAGAGTTTTCTTGTCCAGAGTTTTCTTGTCCAGAGTTTCTTGTCCAGATTTTCTTGTCCAGAGTTTCTTGTCCAGAGTTTCTTGTCCAGAGTTTCTTGTCCAGAGTTTCTTGTTCCCTATTTCTTGTCCAGAGTTTCTTGTCCATAGTTTCTTGTCCAGAGTTTCTTGTCCAGAGTTTCTTGTCCATAGTTTCTTGTCCAGAGTTTCTTGTCCAGAGTTTCTTGTCCAGATTTTCTTGTCCAGAGTTTCTTGTCCAGACTTTCTTGTTCCCTATTTCTTGTCCATAGTTTCTTGTCCATAGTTTCTTGTCCAGAGTTTCTTGTCCAGAGTTTTCTTGTCCAGATTTTCTCGTCCAGAGTTTGTTGTCCAGAGTTTTCTTGTCCAGTGCTTTCTTGTCCAGAGTTTCTTGTCCAGATTTTCTTGTCCAGAGTTTTCTTGTCCAGAGTTTTCTTGTCCAGATTTTCTCGTCCAGAGTTTGTTGTCCAGAGTTTTCTTGTCCAGAGTTTCTTGTTCCCAGTTTCTTGTCCAGAGTTTTCTTGTCCAGAGTTTCTTGTCCAGAGTTTCTTGTCCAGAGTTTCATGTCGAGAGTTTCTTATCCAGAGTTTTCTTGTCCAGAGTTTCTTGTCCAGAGTTTCTTGTCCAGAGTTTCTTGCCCAGAGTTTTTGTCCAGAGTATCTTGTCCAGAGTTTCTTGTCCAGAGTTTCCTGTCCAAATTTTCTTGTCCAGATTTTCTTGTCCAGATTTTCTTGTCCAGATTTTCTTGTCCAGAGTTTCTTGTCCAGAGTTTCCTGTCCAGATTTTCTTGTCCAGATTTTCTTGTCCAGATTTTCTTGTCCAGAGTTTTTTGTCCAGAGTTTCTTGTCCAGAGTTTCCTGTCCAGATTTTCTTGTACAGAGTTTCTTGTCCAGATTTTCTTGTCCAGAGTTTTTTGTCCAGAGTTTCTTGTCCAGAGGTTCTTGTCCAGATTTTCTTGTCCAGATTTTCTTGTCCAGAGTTTGTTGTCCAGAGTTTTCTTGTCCAGATTTTCTTGTCCAGATTTTCTTGTCCAGAGTTTCTTGTCCAGAGTTTCCCGTCCAGAGTTTCTTGTCCAGAGTTTCTTGTCCAGGGTTTCTTGTACAGTGTTTCTTGTCCAGATTGTCTTGTCCAGATTTTCTTGTCCACCGTTTTTTGTCCGGAGTTTCTTGTCCAGAGTTTCTTGTACAGAGTTTCTTGTCCAGAGTTTGTTGTCCAGAGTTTTCCTGTCCAGATTTTCTTGTCCAGAGTTTCTTGTTCCCAGTTTCTTGTCCAGAGTTTCTTGTCCAGAGTTTTTTGTCCAGATTTTCTTGTCCAGATTTTCTTGTCCAGATTTTCTTGTCCAGAGTTTTTTGTCCAGAGTTTCTTGTCCAGAGTTTCTTCTACAGAGTTTCTTGTCCAGAGTTTTTTGTCCAGAGTTTCTTGCCTAGAGTTTCTTGTCCAGAGTTTTTTGTCCAGAGTTTCTTGTCCAGAGTTTGTTGTCCAGAATTTGTTGTCCAGAATTTGTTGTCCAGAGTTTGTTGTCCAGAGCTTCTTGTCCAGAGTTTCTTGTCCAGAGTTTCTTGTCCAGAGTTTCTTGCCCAGGGTTTCTCGTCCAGAGTTTCTTACCCCCTTTCCTTGTCCAGATTTTCTTGTCCAGATTTTCTTGTCCAGAGTTTCTTGTTCAGAGTTTCTTGTCCAGAGATTTTTGTCCAGAGTTTCTTGTCCAGAGTTTCTTGTCCAGAGTTTCTTGTCCAGAGTTTCTTGTCCAGAGTTTCTTGTCCAGAGTTTCTTGTCCAGAATTTCTTGTCAAGAGTTTCTTGTCCAGAGTTTCTTGTCCAGAGTTTCTCTTCCAGAGTTTTTTGTCCAGAGTTTCTTGTCCAGGGTTTCTTGTACAGTGTTTCTTGTCCAGAGTTTGTTGTCCAGAGTTTCTTGCCCAGAGTTTTTGTCCAGGGTTTCTCGTCCAGAGTTTCTTACCCCCTTTCCTTGTCCAGGTTTTCTTGTCCAGATTTTCTTGTCCAGAGTTTTTTGTCCAGAGTTTCTTGTCCAGAGTTTCTTGTACAGAGTTTCTTGTCGAGAGTTTTTTGTCCAGATTTTCTTGTCCAGATTTTCTTGTCCAGAGTTTTCTTGTCCAGAGTTTTTTGTCCAGATTTTCTTGTCCAGAGTTTCTTGTTCCCAGTTTCTTGTCCAGAGTTTTCTTGTCCAGAGTTTCTTGTCCAGAGTTTCTTGTCCAGAGTTTCATGTCGAGAGTTTCTTATCCAGAGTTTTCTTGTCCAGAGTTTCTTGTCCAGAGTTTCTTGTCCAGAGTTTCTTGCCCAGAGTTTTTGTCCAGAGTATCTTGTCCAGAGTTTCTTGTCCAGAGTTTCCTGTCCAAATTTTCTTGTCCAGATTTTCTTGTCCAGATTTTCTTGTCCAGATTTTCTTGTCCAGAGTTTCTTGTCCAGAGTTTCCTGTCCAGATTTCCTTGTCCAGATTTTCTTGTCCAGATTTTCTTGTCCAGAGTTTCTTGTCCAGAGTTTCTTGTCCAGAGTTTTCTTGTCCAGTGTTTTCTTGTCCAGAGTTTCTTGTCCAGATTTTCTTGTCCAGAGTTTTCTTGTCCAGAGTTTTCTTGTCCAGATTTTCTCGTCCAGAGTTTGTTGTCCAGAGTTTTCTTGTCCAGTGTTTTCTTGTCCAGAGTTTCTTGTCCAGATTTTCTTGTCCAGAGTTTTCTTGTCCAGAGTTTTCTTGTCCAGATTTTCTCGTCCAGAGTTTGTTGTCCAGAGTTTTCTTGTCCAGAGTTTCTTGTCCAGAGTTTCTTGTCCAGAGTTTCTTGTCCAGATTTTCTTGTCCAGAGTTTCTTGTCCAAAGTTTCTTGTCCAGAGTTTCATGTCGAGAGTTTTTTGTCCAGAGTTTCTTGCCCAGAGTTTTCTTGTCCAGAGTTTCTTGTCCAGAGTTTTCTGGTCCAGAGCTTTCTTGTCCAGAGTTTTCTTGTCCAGAGTTTCTTGTCCAGATTTTCTTGTCCAGAGTTTCTTGTCCAGAGTTTCTTGTCCAGAGTTTCTTGTCCAGAGTTTCTTGTTCCCTATTTCTTGTCCAGAGTTTCTTGTCCATAGTTTCTTGTCCAGAGTTTCTTGTCCAGAGTTTCTTGTCCATAGTTTCTTGTCCAGAGTTTCTTGTCCAGAGTTTCTTGTCCAGAGTTTCTTGTCCAGAGTTTCTTGTCCAGACTTTCTTGTTCCCTATTTCTTGTCCATAGTTTCTTGTCCATAGTTTCTTGTCCAGAGTTTCTTGTCCAGAGTTTTCTTGTCCAGATTTTCTCGTCCAGAGTTTGTTGTCCAGAGTTTTCTTGTCCAGTGCTTTCTTGTCCAGAGTTTCTTGTCCAGATTTTCTTGTCCAGAGTTTTCTTGTCCAGAGTTTTCTTGTCCAGATTTTCTCGTCCAGAGTTTCTTGTCCAGAGTTTCTTGTCCAGAGTTTCTTGTTCCCAGTTTCTTGTCCAGAGTTTTCTTGTCCAGAGTTTCTTGTCCAGAGTTTCTTGTCCAGAGTTTCATGTCGAGAGTTTCTTATCCAGAGTTTTCTTGTCCAGAGTTTCTTGTCCAGAGTTTCTTGTCCAGAGTTTCTTGCCCAGAGTTTTTGTCCAGAGTATCTTGTCCAGAGTTTCTTGTCCAGAGTTTCCTGTCCAAATTTTCTTGTCCAGATTTTCTTGTCCAGATTTTCTTGTCCAGATTTTCTTGTCCAGAGTTTCTTGTCCAGAGTTTCCTGTCCAGATTTTCTTGTCCAGATTTTCTTGTCCAGATTTTCTTGTCCAGAGTTTTTTGTCCAGAGTTTCTTGTCCAGAGTTTCCTGTCCAGATTTTCTTGTACAGAGTTTCTTGTCCAGATTTTCTTGTCCAGAGTTTTTTGTCCAGAGTTTCTTGTCCAGAGGTTCTTGTCCAGAGTTTCTTGTCCAGATTTTCTTGTCCAGATTTTCTTGTCCAGAGTTTGTTGTCCAGAGTTTTCTTGTCCAGATTTTCTTGTCCAGATTTTCTTGTCCAGAGTTTCTTGTCCAGAGTTTCCCGTCCAGAGTTTCTTGTCCAGAGTTTCTTGTCCAGGGTTTCTTGTACAGTGTTTCTTGTCCAGATTGTCTTGTCCAGATTTTCTTGTCCACCGTTTTTTGTCCGGAGTTTCTTGTCCAGAGTTTCTTGTACAGAGTTTCTTGTCCAGAGTTTGTTGTCCAGAGTTTTCCTGTCCAGATTTTCTTGTCCAGAGTTTCTTGTTCCCAGTTTCTTGTCCAGAGTTTCTTGTCCAGAGTTTTTTGTCCAGATTTTCTTGTCCAGATTTTCTTGTCCAGATTTTCTTGTCCAGAGTTTTTTGTCCAGAGTTTCTTGTCCAGAGTTTCTTCTACAGAGTTTCTTGTCCAGAGTTTTTTGTCCAGAGTTTCTTGCCCGGAGTTTCTTGTCCAGAGTTTTTTGTCCAGAGTTTCTTGTCCAGAGTTTGTTGTCCAGAATTTGTTGTCCAGAATTTGTTGTCCAGAGTTTGTTGTCCAGAGCTTCTTGTCCAGAGTTTCTTGTCCAGAGTTTCTTGTCCAGAGTTTCTTGCCCAGGGTTTCTCGTCCAGAGTTTCTTACCCCCTTTCCTTGTCCAGATTTTCTTGTCCAGATTTTCTTGTCCAGAGTTTCTTGTTCAGAGTTTCTTGTCCAGAGATTTTTGTCCAGAGTTTCTTGTCCAGAGTTTCTTGTCCAGAGTTTCTTGTCCAGAGTTTCTTGTCCAGAGTTTCTTGTCCAGAGTTTCTTGTCCAGAATTTCTTGTCAAGAGTTTCTTGTCCAGAGTTTCTTGTCCAGAGTTTCTCTTCCAGAGTTTTTTGTCCAGAGTTTCTTGTACAGTGTTTCTTGTCCAGAGTTTGTTGTCCAGAGTTTCTTGCCCAGAGTTTTTGTCCAGGGTTTCTCGTCCAGAGTTTCTTACCCCCTTTCCTTGTCCAGGTTTTCTTGTCCAGATTTTCTTGTCCAGAGTTTTTTGTCCAGAGTTTCTTGTCCAGAGTTTCTTGTACAGAGTTTCTTGTCGAGAGTTTTTTGTCCAGATTTTCTTGTCCAGATTTTCTTGTCCAGAGTTTTTTGTCCAGATTTTCTTGTCCAGAGTTTCTTGTTCCCAGTTTCTTGTCCAGAGTTTTCTTGTCCAGAGTTTCTTGTCCAGAGTTTCTTGTCCAGAGTTTCATGTCGAGAGTTTCTTATCCAGAGTTTTCTTGTCCAGAGTTTCTTGTCCAGAGTTTCTTGTCCAGAGTTTCTTGCCCAGAGTTTTTGCCCAGAGTATCTTGTCCAGAGTTTCTTGTCCAGAGTTTCCTGTCCAAATTTTCTTGTCCAGATTTTCTTGTCCAGATTTTCTTGTCCAGATTTTCTTGTCCAGAGTTTCTTGTCCAGAGTTTCCTGTCCAGATTTTCTTGTCCAGATTTTCTTGTCCAGATTTTCTTGTCCAGAGTTTCTTGTCCAGAGTTTCTTGTCCAGAGTTTTCTTGTCCAGTGTTTTCTTGTCCAGAGTTTCTTGTCCAGATTTTCTTGTCCAGAGTTTTCTTGTCCAGAGTTTTCTTGTCCAGATTTTCTCGTCCAGAGTTTGTTGTCCAGAGTTTTCTTGTCCAGTGTTTTCTTGTCCAGAGTTTCTTGTCCAGATTTTCTTGTCCAGAGTTTTCTTGTCCAGAGTTTTCTTGTCCAGATTTTCTCGTCCAGAGTTTGTTGTCCAGAGTTTTCTTGTCCAGAGTTTCTTGTCCAGAGTTTCTTGTCCAGAGTTTCTTGTCCAGATTTTCTTGTCCAGAGTTTCTTGTCCAAAGTTTCTTGTCCAGAGTTTCATGTCGAGAGTTTTTTGTCCAGAGTTTCTTGTCCACAGTTTCTTGTCCAGTTTTTTCTCTCCAGATTATCTTGTCCATTGTTTGTTCTCCAGATTTTCTTAAACAGAGTTTCTTGTCTAGAGTTTCTTGTCCCGGTTTTCTTACCCAGAGTTTCTTTTTCAGATTTTATTTTCCTGAGTGGTGCCGTCCCGAGGCCTACCGTTGGTGGACGGAGTTGTAACTCCGCATGCTAATAGAAGAGCCTCCTAGCTTTACGTAGACAGTGAAACGTCTTTGCTAGGAAGGCTAACCTTTCTTGGAGGGGAAGGTTTTGTTGGCAAAAATCAGGAAATTTCGAGTCGTGCGTCCATTGCCGGTGCCGTCCTGAGGCCTACGGTTGGTGGACGGAGTTGTAACTCCGCACGCTAATAGAAGAGCCTCTTAGCTTTACGTAGACAGTGAAACGTGTTAGCTAGGAAGGCTACCTTTTTTTGGAGGGACGATTTTGTTGTAAAAAATCAGGAAATTTCGAGTCGTGCGTCCATTGCCGGTGCCATCCCGAGGCCTACCGCTGGTGGACGGAGTTGTAACTCCGCACGCTAATAGAAGAGCCTCTTAGCTTTATGTAGACAGTGAAACGTCTTTGCTAGGAAGGCTAACTTTTCTTGGAGGGGACGATTTTGTTGTCAAAAATCAGGAAATTTCGAGTCGTGCGTCTATTGCCGGTGCCGTCCTGAGGCCTACCGTTGGTGGACGGAGTTGTAACTCCGCACGCTAATAGAAGAGCCTCTTAGCTTTATGTAGACAGTGAAAGTGTTTGCTAGGAAGGCTAACTTTTCTTGGAGGGGACGATTTTGTTGTCAAAAATCAGGAAATTTCGAGTCGTACGTCTATTGCCGGTGCCGTCCCGAGGCCTACGGTTGGTGGACGGAGTTGTAACTCCGCACGATAATAGAAGAGCCTCTTAGCTTTATGTAGACAGTGAAACGTCTTTGTTGGGAAGGCTAACCTTAGTTGGAGGGAACGATTTTGTTGTCAAAAATCAGGAAATTTCGAGTCGTGCGTCCATTGCCGGTGCCGTCCTGAGGCCTACCGTTGGTGGACGGAGTTGTAACTCCGCACGCCAATAGAAGAGCCTCTTAGCTTTACGTAGACAGTGAAACGTCTTTGCTAGGACGGCTAACTTTTCTTGGAAGGGACGATTTTGTTGTCAAAAATGAGGAAATTTCGAGTCGTGCGTCCATTGCCGGTGCCGTCCCGAGGCCTACCGTTGTTGGACGGAGTTGTAACTCCGCACGATAATAGAAGAGCCTCTTAGCTTTATGTCGACAGTGAAACGTCTTTGCTGGGAAGGCTAACTTTTCTTGGAGGGAACGATTTTGTTGTCAAAAATCAGGAAATTTCGAGTCGTGCGTCTATTGCCGGTGCCGTCCCGAGGCCTACCGTTGGTGGACGGAGTTGTAACTCCGCACGCTAATAGAAGAGCCTCTTAGCTTTATGTAGACAGTGAAACGTCTTTGCTGGGAAGGCTAACTTTTCTTGGAGGGGACGAATCTGTTGTCAAAAATCAGGAAATTTCGAGTCGTGCGTCCATTGCCGGTGCCGTCCTGAGGCCCACCGTTGGTGGACGGAGTTGTAACTCCGCACGCTAATAGAAGAGCCTCTTAGCTTTACGTAGACAGTGAAACGTGTTAGCCAGGAAGGCTACCTTTTTTTGGAGGGACGATTTTGTTGTCAAAAATCAGGAAATTTCGAGTCGCGCGTCTATTGCCGGTGCCGTCCCGAGGCCTACCGTTGGTGGACGGAGTTGTAACTCCGCATGCTAATAGAAGAGCCTCCTAGCTTTACGTAGACAGTGAAACGTCTTTGCTAGGAAGGCTAACCTTTCTTGGAGGGGAAGGTTTTGTTGGCAAAAATCAGGAAATTTCGAGTCGTGCGTCCATTGCCGGTGCCGTCCTGAGGCCTACGGTTGGTGGACGGAGTTGTAACTCCGCACGCTAATAGAAGAGCCTCTTAGCTTTACGTAGACAGTGAAACGTGTTAGCTAGGAAGGCTACCTTTTTTTGGAGGGACGATTTTGTTGTCAAAAATCAGGAAATTTCGAGTCGCGCGTCTATTGCCGGTGCCGTCCCGAGGCCTACCGTTGGTGGACGGAGTTGTAACTCCGCACGCTAATAGAAGAGCCTCCTAGCTTTACGTAGACAGTGAAACGTCTTTGCTAGGACGGCTAACTTTTCTTGGAGGGGACGATTTTGTTGTCAAAAATCAGGAAATTTCGAGTCGCGCGTCTATTGCCGGTGCCGTCCCGAGGCCTACCGTTGGTGGACGGAGTTGTAACTCCGCACGCTAATAGAAGAGCCTCCTAGCTTTACGTAGACAGTGAAACGTCTTTGCTAGGACGGCTAACTTTTCTTGGAGGGGACGATTTTGTTGTCAAAAATCAGGAAATTTCGAGTCGCGCGTCTATTGCCGGTGCCGTCCCGAGGCCTACCGTTGGTGGACGGAGTTGTAACTCCGCATGCTAATAGAAGAGCCTCCTAGCTTTACGTAGACAGTGAAACGTCTTTGCTAGGAAGGCTAACCTTTCTTGGAGGGGAAGGTTTTGTTGGCAAAAATCAGGAAATTTCGAGTCGTGCGTCCATTGCCGGTGCCGTCCTGAGGCCTACGGTTGGTGGACGGAGTTGTAACTCCGCACGCTAATAGAAGAGCCTCTTAGCTTTACGTAGACAGTGAAACGTGTTAGCTAGGAAGGCTACCTTTTTTTGGAGGGACGATTTTGTTGTCAAAAATCAGGAAATTTCGAGTCGCGCGTCTATTGCCGGTGCCGTCCCGAGGCCTACCGTTGGTGGACGGAGTTGTAACTCCGCACGCTAATAGAAGAGCCTCCTAGCTTTACGTAGACAGTGAAACGTCTTTGCTAGGACGGCTAACTTTTCTTGGAGGGGACGATTTTGTTGTCAAAAATCAGGAAATTTCGAGTCGTGCGTCCATTGCTGGTGCCGTCCCGAGGCCTACCGTTTGTGGACGGAGTTGTAACTCCGCAGGCTAATAGAAGAGCCTCTTAGCTTTATGTAGACAGTGAAGCGTCTTTGCTAGGAAGGCTAACTTTTCTTGGAGGGGACGATTTTTTTGTCAAAAATGAGAAATTTTTGGGTCGTGCGTCCATTGCCGGTGCCGTCCCGATGCCTACCGTTGGTGGACGGAGCTGTACCTCCGCACGATAATAGATGAGCCTCTTAGCTTTATGTAGAAAGTGAAACGTCTTTGTTGGGAAGGCTAGCCTTTGTTGGAGGGAACGATTTTGTTGTCAAAAATCAGGAAATTTCGAGTCGTGCGTTGATTGCCGGTGTCGTCCCGAGGCCCACCGTTGGTGGACGGAGTTGTAACTCCGCACGCTAATAGAAGAGCCTCTTAGCTTTATGTAGACAGTGAAACGTCTTTGCTAGGAAGGCTAACTTTTCTTGGAGGGGACGATTTTGTTGTCAAAAATGTGGAAATTTCGAGTCGTGCGTCTATTGCCGGTGCCGTCCTGAGGCCCACCGTTATTGGACGGAGTTGTAACTCCGCACGCTAGTAGAAGAGCCTCCTAGCTTTACGCAGACAGTGAAACGTCTTTGCTAGGAAGGCTAACTTTTCTTGGAGGGGACGATTTTGTTGTCAAAAATCAGGAAATTTCGAGTCGTGCGTCCATTGCCGGTGCCGTCCCGATGCCTACCGTTGGTGGACGGAGTTGTAGCTCCGCACGCTAATAGAAGAGCCTGTTAGCTTTATGTAGACAGTGAAACGTCTTTGCTAGGAAGGCTAACTTTTCTTGGAGGGGACGATTTTGTTGTCATAAATCAGGAAATTTCGAGTAGTGCGTCTATTGCCGGTGCCGTCCTGAGGCCTACCGTTGGTGGACGGAGTTGTAACTCCGCACGCTAATAGAAGAGCCTTTTAGCTTTATTTAGACAGTGAAACGTCTTTGCTAGGAAGGCTAACTTTTCTTGGAGGGAACGATTTTGCTGTCAAAAATCAGGAAATTTCGAGTCGTGCGTCCTACCGTTGGTGGACGGAGCTGTAACTCCGCACGCTAATAGAAGAGCCTCTTAGCTTTACGTAGACAGTGAAACGTGTTAGCTAGGAAGGCTACCTTTTTTTGGAGGGACGATTTTGTTGTCAAAAATCAGGAAATTTCGAGTCGTGCGTCTATTGCCGGTGCCGTCCCGAGGCCTACCGTTGGTGGACGGAGTTGTAACTCCGCATGCTAATAGAAGAGCCTCCTAGCTTTACGTAGACAGTGAAACGTCTTTGCTAGGAAGGCTAACCTTTCTTGGAGGGGAAGGTTTTGTTGGCAAAAATCAGGAAATTTCGAGTCGTGCGTCCATTGCCGGTGCCGTCCTGAGGCCTACGGTTGGTGGACGGAGTTGTAACTCCGCACGCTAATAGAAGAGCCTCTTAGCTTTACGTAGACAGTGAAACGTGTTAGCTAGGAAGGCTACCTTTTTTTGGAGGGACGATTTTGTTGTCAAAAATCAGGAAATTTCGAGTCGCGCGTCTATTGCCGGTGCCGTCCCGAGGCCTACTATTGGTGGACGGAGTTGTAACTCCGCACGCTAATAGAAGAGCCTCTTAGCTTTACGTAGACAGTAAAAGTGTTTGCTAGGAAGGCTACGTTTTTTTGGAGGGACGATTTTGTTGTCAAAAATCAGGAAATTTCGAGTCGTGCGTCCATTGCCGGTGCCATCCCGAGGCCTACCGCTGGTGGACGGAGTTGTAACTCCGCACGCTAATAGAAGAGCCTCTTAGCTTTATGTAGACAGTGAAACGTCTTTGCTAGGAAGGCTAACTTTTCTTGGAGGGGACGATTTTGTTGTCAAAAATCAGGAAATTTCGAGTCGTGCGTCTATTGCCGGTGCCGTCCTGAGGCCTACCGTTGGTGGACGGAGTTGTAACTCCGCACGCTAATAGAAGAGCCTCTTAGCTTTATGTAGACAGTGAAAGTGTTTGCTAGGAAGGCTAACTTTTCTTGGAGGGGACGATTTTGTTGTCAAAAATCAGGAAATTTCGAGTCGTACGTCTATTGCCGGTGCCGTCCCGAGGCCTACGGTTGGTGGACGGAGTTGTAACTCCGCACGATAATAGAAGAGCCTCTTAGCTTTATGTAGACAGTGAAACGTCTTTGTTGGGAAGGCTAACCTTAGTTGGAGGGAACGATTTTGTTGTCAAAAATCAGGAAATTTCGAGTCGTGCGTCCATTGCCGGTGCCGTCCTGAGGCCTACCGTTGGTGGACGGAGTTGTAACTCCGCACGCCAATAGAAGAGCCTCTTAGCTTTACGTAGACAGTGAAACGTCTTTGCTAGGACGGCTAACTTTTCTTGGAAGGGACGATTTTGTTGTCAAAAATGAGGAAATTTCGAGTCGTGCGTCCATTGCCGGTGCCGTCCCGAGGCCTACCGTTGTTGGACGGAGTTGTAACTCTTAGCTTTATGTCGACAGTGAAACGTCTTTGCTGGGAAGGCTAACTTTTCTTGGAGGGAACGATTTTGTTGTCAAAAATCAGGAAATTTCGAGTCGTGCGTCTATTGCCGGTGCCGTCCCGAGGCCTACCGTTGGTGGACGGAGTTGTAACTCCGCACGCTAATAGAAGAGCCTCTTAGCTTTATGTAGACAGTGAAACGTCTTTGCTGGGAAGGCTAACTTTTCTTGGAGGGGACGAATCTGTTGTCAAAAATCAGGAAATTTCGAGTCGTGCGTCCATTGCCGGTGCCGTCCTGAGGCCCACCGTTGGTGGACGGAGTTGTAACTCCGCACGCTAATAGAAGAGCCTCTTAGCTTTACGTAGACAGTGAAACGTGTTAGCCAGGAAGGCTACCTTTTTTTGGAGGGACGATTTTGTTGTCAAAAATCAGGAAATTTCGAGTCGCGCGTCTATTGCCGGTGCCGTCCCGAGGCCTACCGTTGGTGGACGGAGTTGTAACTCCGCATGCTAATAGAAGAGCCTCCTAGCTTTACGTAGACAGTGAAACGTCTTTGCTAGGAAGGCTAACCTTTCTTGGAGGGGAAGGTTTTGTTGGCAAAAATCAGGAAATTTCGAGTCGTGCGTCCATTGCCGGTGCCGTCCTGAGGCCTACGGTTGGTGGACGGAGTTGTAACTCCGCACGCTAATAGAAGAGCCTCTTAGCTTTACGTAGACAGTGAAACGTGTTAGCTAGGAAGGCTACCTTTTTTTGGAGGGACGATTTTGTTGTCAAAAATCAGGAAATTTCGAGTCGCGCGTCTATTGCCGGTGCCGTCCCGAGGCCTACCGTTGGTGGACGGAGTTGTAACTCCGCACGCTAATAGAAGAGCCTCCTAGCTTTACGTAGACAGTGAAACGTCTTTGCTAGGACGGCTAACTTTTCTTGGAGGGGACGATTTTGTTGTCAAAAATCAGGAAATTTCGAGTCGTGCGTCCATTGCTGGTGCCGTCCCGAGGCCTACCGTTTGTGGACGGAGTTGTAACTCCGCATGCTAATAGAAGAGCCTCCTAGCTTTACGTAGACAGTGAAACGTCTTTGCTAGGAAGGCTAACCTTTCTTGGAGGGGAAGGTTTTGTTGGCAAAAATCAGGAAATTTCGAGTCGTGCGTCCATTGCCGGTGCCGTCCTGAGGCCTACGGTTGGTGGACGGAGTTGTAACTCCGCACGCTAATAGAAGAGCCTCTTAGCTTTACGTAGACAGTGAAACGTGTTAGCTAGGAAGGCTACCTTTTTTTGGAGGGACGATTTTGTTGTCAAAAATCAGGAAATTTCGAGTCGCGCGTCTATTGCCGGTGCCGTCCCGAGGCCTACCGTTGGTGGACGGAGTTGTAACTCCGCACGCTAATAGAAGAGCCTCCTAGCTTTACGTAGACAGTGAAACGTCTTTGCTAGGACGGCTAACTTTTCTTGGAGGGGACGATTTTGTTGTCAAAAATCAGGAAATTTCGAGTCGTGCGTCCATTGCTGGTGCCGTCCCGAGGCCTACCGTTTGTGGACGGAGTTGTAACTCCGCAGGCTAATAGAAGAGCCTCTTAGCTTTATGTAGACAGTGAAGCGTCTTTGCTAGGAAGGCTAACTTTTCTTGGAGGGGACGATTTTTTTGTCAAAAATGAGAAATTTTTGGGTCGTGCGTCCATTGCCGGTGCCGTCCCGATGCCTACCGTTGGTGGACGGAGCTGTACCTCCGCACGATAATAGATGAGCCTCTTAGCTTTATGTAGAAAGTGAAACGTCTTTGTTGGGAAGGCTAGCCTTTGTTGGAGGGAACGATTTTGTTGTCAAAAATCAGGAAATTTCGAGTCGTGCGTTGATTGCCGGTGTCGTCCCGAGGCCCACCGTTGGTGGACGGAGTTGTAACTCCGCACGCTAATAGAAGAGCCTCTTAGCTTTATGTAGACAGTGAAACGTCTTTGTTGGGAAGGCTAACCTTAGTTGGAGGGAACGATTTTGTTGTCAAAAATCAGGAAATTTCGAGTCGTGCGTCCATTGCCGGTGCCGTCCTGAGGCCTACCGTTGGTGGACGGAGTTGTAACTCCGCACGCCAATAGAAGAGCCTCTTAGCTTTACGTAGACAGTGAAACGTCTTTGCTAGGACGGCTAACTTTTCTTGGAAGGGACGATTTTGTTGTCAAAAATCAGGAAATTTCGAGTCGTACGTCTATTGCCGGTGCCGTCCCGAGGCCTACGGTTGGTGGACGGAGTTGTAACTCCGCACGATAATAGAAGAGCCTCTTAGCTTTATGTAGACAGTGAAACGTCTTTGTTGGGAAGGCTAACCTTAGTTGGAGGGAACGATTTTGTTGTCAAAAATCAGGAAATTTCGAGTCGTGCGTCCATTGCCGGTGCCGTCCTGAGGCCTACCGTTGGTGGACGGAGTTGTAACTCCGCACGCCAATAGAAGAGCCTCTTAGCTTTACGTAGACAGTGAAACGTCTTTGCTAGGACGGCTAACTTTTCTTGGAAGGGACGATTTTGTTGTCAAAAATGAGGAAATTTCGAGTCGTGCGTCCATTGCCGGTGCCGTCCCGAGGCCTACCGTTGTTGGACGGAGTTGTAACTCTTAGCTTTATGTCGACAGTGAAACGTCTTTGCTGGGAAGGCTAACTTTTCTTGGAGGGAACGATTTTGTTGTCAAAAATCAGGAAATTTCGAGTCGTGCGTCTATTGCCGGTGCCGTCCCGAGGCCTACCGTTGGTGGACGGAGTTGTAACTCCGCACGCTAATAGAAGAGCCTCTTAGCTTTATGTAGACAGTGAAACGTCTTTGCTGGGAAGGCTAACTTTTCTTGGAGGGGACGAATCTGTTGTCAAAAATCAGGAAATTTCGAGTCGTGCGTCCATTGCCGGTGCCGTCCTGAGGCCCACCGTTGGTGGACGGAGTTGTAACTCCGCACGCTAATAGAAGAGCCTCTTAGCTTTACGTAGACAGTGAAACGTGTTAGCCAGGAAGGCTACCTTTTTTTGGAGGGACGATTTTGTTGTCAAAAATCAGGAAATTTCGAGTCGCGCGTCTATTGCCGGTGCCGTCCCGAGGCCTACCGTTGGTGGACGGAGTTGTAACTCCGCATGCTAATAGAAGAGCCTCCTAGCTTTACGTAGACAGTGAAACGTCTTTGCTAGGAAGGCTAACCTTTCTTGGAGGGGAAGGTTTTGTTGGCAAAAATCAGGAAATTTCGAGTCGTGCGTCCATTGCCGGTGCCGTCCTGAGGCCTACGGTTGGTGGACGGAGTTGTAACTCCGCACGCTAATAGAAGAGCCTCTTAGCTTTACGTAGACAGTGAAACGTGTTAGCTAGGAAGGCTACCTTTTTTTGGAGGGACGATTTTGTTGTCAAAAATCAGGAAATTTCGAGTCGCGCGTCTATTGCCGGTGCCGTCCCGAGGCCTACCGTTGGTGGACGGAGTTGTAACTCCGCACGCTAATAGAAGAGCCTCCTAGCTTTACGTAGACAGTGAAACGTCTTTGCTAGGACGGCTAACTTTTCTTGGAGGGGACGATTTTGTTGTCAAAAATCAGGAAATTTCGAGTCGTGCGTCCATTGCTGGTGCCGTCCCGAGGCCTACCGTTTGTGGACGGAGTTGTAACTCCGCATGCTAATAGAAGAGCCTCCTAGCTTTACGTAGACAGTGAAACGTCTTTGCTAGGAAGGCTAACCTTTCTTGGAGGGGAAGGTTTTGTTGGCAAAAATCAGGAAATTTCGAGTCGTGCGTCCATTGCCGGTGCCGTCCTGAGGCCTACGGTTGGTGGACGGAGTTGTAACTCCGCACGCTAATAGAAGAGCCTCTTAGCTTTACGTAGACAGTGAAACGTGTTAGCTAGGAAGGCTACCTTTTTTTGGAGGGACGATTTTGTTGTCAAAAATCAGGAAATTTCGAGTCGCGCGTCTATTGCCGGTGCCGTCCCGAGGCCTACCGTTGGTGGACGGAGTTGTAACTCCGCACGCTAATAGAAGAGCCTCCTAGCTTTACGTAGACAGTGAAACGTCTTTGCTAGGACGGCTAACTTTTATTGGAGGGGACGATTTTGTTGTCAAAAATCAGGAAATTTCGAGTCGTGCGTCCATTGCTGGTGCCGTCCCGAGGCCTACCGTTTGTGGACGGAGTTGTAACTCCGCAGGCTAATAGAAGAGCCTCTTAGCTTTATGTAGACAGTGAAGCGTCTTTGCTAGGAAGGCTAACTTTTCTTGGAGGGGACGATTTTTTTGTCAAAAATGAGAAATTTTTGGGTCGTGCGTCCATTGCCGGTGCCGTCCCGATGCCTACCGTTGGTGGACGGAGCTGTACCTCCGCACGATAATAGATGAGCCTCTTAGCTTTATGTAGAAAGTGAAACGTCTTTGTTGGGAAGGCTAGCCTTTGTTGGAGGGAACGATTTTGTTGTCAAAAATCAGGAAATTTCGAGTCGTGCGTTGATTGCCGGTGTCGTCCCGAGGCCCACCGTTGGTGGACGGAGTTGTAACTCCGCACGCTAATAGAAGAGCCTCTTAGCTTTATGTAGACAGTGAAACGTCTTTGCTAGGAAGGCTAACTTTTCTTGGAGGGGACGATTTTGTTGTCAAAAATGTGGAAATTTCGAGTCGTGCGTCTATTGCCGGTGCCGTCCTGAGGCCCACCGTTATTGGACGGAGTTGTAACTCCGCACGCTAGTAGAAGAGCCTCCTAGCTTTACGCAGACAGTGAAACGTCTTTGCTAGGAAGGCTAACTTTTCTTGGAGGGGACGATTTTGTTGTCAAAAATCAGGAAATTTCGAGTCGTGCGTCCATTGCCGGTGCCGTCCCGATGCCTACCGTTGGTGGACGGAGTTGTAGCTCCGCACGCTAATAGAAGAGCCTGTTAGCTTTATGTAGACAGTGAAACGTCTTTGCTAGGAAGGCTAACTTTTCTTGGAGGGGACGATTTTGTTGTCAAAAATCAGGAAATTTCGAGTAGTGCGTCTATTGCCGGTGCCGTCCTGAGGCCTACCGTTGGTGGACGGAGTTGTAACTCCGCACGCTAATAGAAGAGCCTTTTAGCTTTATTTAGACAGTGAAACGTCTTTGCTAGGAAGGCTAACTTTTCTTGGAGGGAACGATTTTGCTGTCAAAAATCAGGAAATTTCGAGTCGTGCGTCCTACCGTTGGTGGACGGAGCTGTAACTCCGCACGCTAATAGAAGAGCCTCTTAGCTTTACGTAGACAGTGAAACGTGTTAGCTAGGAAGGCTACCTTTTTTTGGAGGGACGATTTTGTTGTCAAAAATCAGGAAATTTCGAGTCGTGCGTCTATTGCCGGTGCCGTCCCGAGGCCTACCGTTGGTGGACGGAGTTGTAACTCCGCATGCTAATAGAAGAGCCTCCTAGCTTTACGTAGACAGTGAAACGTCTTTGCTAGGAAGGCTAACCTTTCTTGGAGGGGAAGGTTTTGTTGGCAAAAATCAGGAAATTTCGAGTCGTGCGTCCATTGCCGGTGCCGTCCTGAGGCCTACGGTTGGTGGACGGAGTTGTAACTCCGCACGCTAATAGAAGAGCCTCTTAGCTTTATGTAGACAGTGAAACGTCTTTGCTAGGAAGGCTAACTTTTCTTGGAGGGGACGATTTTGTTGTCAAAAATCAGGAAATTTCGAGTCGTGCGTCTATTGCCGGTGCCGTCCTGAGGCCTACCGTTGGTGGACGGAGTTGTAACTCCGCACGCTAGTAGAAGAGCCTCTTAGCTTTATGTAGACAGTGAAAGTGTTTGCTAGGAAGGCTAACTTTTCTTGGAGGGGACGATTTTGTTGTCAAAAATCAGGAAATTTCGAGTCGTACGTCTATTGCCGGTGCCGTCCCGAGGCCTACGGTTGGTGGACGGAGTTGTAACTCCACACGATAATAGAAGAGCCTCTTAGCTTTATGTAGACAGTGAAACGTCTTTGTTGGGAAGGCTAACTTTTCTTGGAGGGAACGATTTTGTTGTCAAAAATCAGGAAATTTCGAGTCGTGCGTCCATTGCCGGTGCCGTCCTGAGGCCTACCGTTGGTGGACGGAGTTGTAACTCCGCACGCTAATAGAAGAGCCTCTTAGCTTTACGTAGACAGTTAAACGTCGTTGCTAGGAAGGCTAACCTTTCTTGGAGGGGACGATTTTGTTGTCAAAAATCATGAAATTTCGAGTCGTGCGTCCATTGCCGGTGCCGTCCTGAGGCCTACGGTTGGTGGACGGAGTTGTAACTCCGCACGCTAATAGAAGAGCCTCTTAGCTTTATGTAGACAGTGAAACGTCTTTGCTAGGAAGGCTAACTTTTCTTGGAGGGGACGAATTTGTTGTCAAAAATCAGGAAATTTCGAGTCGTACGTCCATTGCCGGTGCCATCCCGAGGCCTACCGCTGGTGGACGGAGTTGTAACTCCGCACGCTTATAGAAGAGCCTCTTAGCTTTACGTAGACAGTGAAACGTCTCTGCTAGGAAGGCTAACTTTTCTTGGAGGGGACGATTTTGTTGTCAAAAATCAGGAAATTTCGAGTCGTGCGTCCATTGCTGGTGCCGTCCCGAGGCCTACCGTTTGTGGACGGAGTTGTAACTCCGCACGCTAATAGAAGAGCCTCTTAGCTTTATGTAGACAGTGAAACGTCTTTGCTAGGAAGGCTAACTTTTCTTGGAGGGGACGAATTTGTTGTCAAAAATCAGGAAATTTCGAGTCGTGCGTCCATTGCCGGTGCCATCCCGAGGCCTACCGCTGGTGGACGGAGTTGTAACTCCGCACGCTAATAGAAGAGCCTCTTAGCTTTATGTAGACAGTGAAACGTCTTTGCTAGGAAGGCTAACTTTTCTTGGAGGGGACGATTTTGTTGTCAAAAATCAGGAAATTTCGAGTCGTGCGTCTATTGCCGGTGCCGTCCTGAGGCCTACCGTTGGTGGACGGAGTTGTAACTCCGCACGCTAATAGAAGAGCCTCTTAGCTTTATGTAGACAGTGAAACGTCTTTGCTAGGAAGGCTAACTTTTCTTGGAGGGGACGATTTTGTTGTCAAAAATCAGGAAATTTCGAGTCGTGCGTCTATTGCCGGTGCCGTCCTGAGGCCTACCGTTGGTGGACGGAGTTGTAACTCCGCACGCTAGTAGAAGAGCCTCTTAGCTTTATGTAGACAGTGAAAGTGTTTGCTAGGAAGGCTAACTTTTCTTGGAGGGGACGATTTTGTTGTCAAAAATCAGGAAATTTCGAGTCGTACGTCTATTGCCGGTGCCGTCCCGAGGCCTACGGTTGGTGGACGGAGTTGTAACTCCGCACGATAATAGAAGAGCCTCTTAGCTTTATGTAGACAGTGAAACGTCTTTGTTGGGAAGGCTAACCTTAGTTGGAGGGAACGATTTTGTTGTCAAAAATCAGGAAATTTCGAGTCGTGCGTCCATTGCCGGTGCCGTCCTGAGGCCTACCGTTGGTGGACGGAGTTGTAACTCCGCACGCCAATAGAAGAGCCTCTTAGCTTTACGTAGACAGTGAAACGTCTTTGCTAGGACGGCTAACTTTTCTTGGAAGGGACGATTTTGTTGTCAAAAATGAGGAAATTTCGAGTCGTGCGTCCATTGCCGGTGCCGTCCCGAGGCCTACCGTTGTTGGACGGAGTTGTAACTCCGCACGATAATAGAAGAGCCTCTTAGCTTTATGTCGACAGTGAAACGTCTTTGCTGGGAAGGCTAACTTTTCTTGGAGGGGACGATTTTGTTGTCAAAAATCAGGAAATTTCGAGTCGTACGTCTATTGCCGGTGCCGTCCCGAGGCCTACGGTTGGTGGACGGAGTTGTAACTCCGCACGATAATAGAAGAGCCTCTTAGCTTTATGTAGACAGTGAAACGTCTTTGTTGGGAAGGCTAACCTTAGTTGGAGGGAACGATTTTGTTGTCAAAAATCAGGAAATTTCGAGTCGTGCGTCCATTGCCGGTGCTGTCCTGAGGCCTACCGTTGATGGACGGAGTTGTAACTCCGCACGCTTATAGAAGAGCCTCTTAGCTTTACGTAGACAGTGAAACGTCTCTGCTAGGAAGGCTAACTTTTCTTGGAGGGGACGATTTTATTGTCAAAAATCAGGAAATTTCGAGTCGTGCGCCCATTGCCGGTGCCATCCCGAGGCCTACCGTTGGTGGACGGAGTTGTAACTCCGCACGCTAATAGAAGAGCCTCTTAGCTTTATGTAGACAGTGAAACGTCTTTGCTAGGAAGGCTAACTTTTCTTGGAGGGGACGAATTTGTTGTCAAAAATCAGGAAATTTCGAGTCGTGCGTCCATTGCCGGTGCCATCCCGAGGCCTACCGCTGGTGGACGGAGTTGTAACTCCGCACGCTTATAGAAGAGCCTCTTAGCTTTACGTAGACAGTGAAACGTCTCTGCTAGGAAGGCTAACTTTTCTTGGAGGGGACGATTTTGTTGTCAAAAATCAGGAAATTTCGAGTCGTGCGTCCATTGCTGGTGCCGTCCCGAGGCCTACCGTTTGTGGACGGAGTTGTAACTCCGCACGCTAATAGAAGAGCCTCTTAGCTTTATGTAGACAGTGAAACGTCTTTGCTAGGAAGGCTAACTTTTCTTGGAGGGGACGAATTTGTTGTCAAAAATCAGGAAATTTCGAGTCGTGCGTCCATTGCCGGTGCCATCCCGAGGCCTACCGCTGGTGGACGGAGTTGTAACTCCGCACGCTAATAGAAGAGCCTCTTAGCTTTATGTAGACAGTGAAACGTCTTTGCTAGGAAGGCTAACTTTTCTTGGAGGGGACGATTTTGTTGTCAAAAATCAGGAAATTTCGAGTCGTGCGTCTATTGCCGGTGCCGTCCTGAGGCCTACCGTTGGTGGACGGAGTTGTAACTCCGCACGCTAGTAGAAGAGCCTCTTAGCTTTATGTAGACAGTGAAAGTGTTTGCTAGGAAGGCTAACTTTTCTTGGAGGGGACGATTTTGTTGTCAAAAATCAGGAAATTTCGAGTCGTACGTCTATTGCCGGTGCCGTCCCGAGGCCTACGGTTGGTGGACGGAGTTGTAACTCCACACGATAATAGAAGAGCCTCTTAGCTTTATGTAGACAGTGAAACGTCTTTGTTGGGAAGGCTAACTTTTCTTGGAGGGAACGATTTTGTTGTCAAAAATCAGGAAATTTCGAGTCGTGCGTCCATTGCCGGTGCCGTCCTGAGGCCTACCGTTGGTGGACGGAGTTGTAACTCCGCACGCTAATAGAAGAGCCTCTTAGCTTTACGTAGACAGTTAAACGTCGTTGCTAGGAAGGCTAACCTTTCTTGGAGGGGACGATTTTGTTGTCAAAAATCATGAAATTTCGAGTCGTGCGTCCATTGCCGGTGCCGTCCTGAGGCCTACGGTTGGTGGACGGAGTTGTAACTCCGCACGCTAATAGAAGAGCCTCTTAGCTTTATGTAGACAGTGAAACGTCTTTGCTAGGAAGGCTAACTTTTCTTGGAGGGGACGAATTTGTTGTCAAAAATCAGGAAATTTCGAGTCGTGCGTCCATTGCCGGTGCCATCCCGAGGCCTACCGCTGGTGGACGGAGTTGTAACTCCGCACGCTTATAGAAGAGCCTCTTAGCTTTACGTAGACAGTGAAACGTCTCTGCTAGGAAGGCTAACTTTTCTTGGAGGGGACGATTTTGTTGTCAAAAATCAGGAAATTTCGAGTCGTGCGTCCATTGCTGGTGCCGTCCCGAGGCCTACCGTTTGTGGACGGAGTTGTAACTCCGCACGCTAATAGAAGAGCCTCTTAGCTTTATGTAGACAGTGAAACGTCTTTGCTAGGAAGACTAACTTTTCTTGGAGGGGACGATTTTGTTGTCAAAAATCAGGAAATTTCGAGTCGTGCGTCTATTGCCGGTGCCGTCCTGAGGCCTACCGTTGGTGGACGGAGTTGTAACTCCGCACGCTAATAGAAGAGCCTCTTAGCTTTATGTAGACAGTGAAACGTCTTTGCTAGGAAGGCTAACTTTTCTTGGAGGGGACGATTTTGTTGTCAAAAATCAGGAAATTTCGAGTCGTGCGTCTATTGCCGGTGCCGTCCTGAGGCCTACCGTTGGTGGACGGAGTTGTAACTCCGCACGCTAGTAGAAGAGCCTCTTAGCTTTATGTAGACAGTGAAAGTGTTTGCTAGGAAGGCTAACTTTTCTTGGAGGGGACGATTTTGTTGTCAAAAATCAGGAAATTTCGAGTCGTACGTCTATTGCCGGTGCCGTCCCGAGGCCTACGGTTGGTGGACGGAGTTGTAACTCCGCACGATAATAGAAGAGCCTCTTAGCTTTATGTAGACAGTGAAACGTCTTTGTTGGGAAGGCTAACCTTAGTTGGAGGGAACGATTTTGTTGTCAAAAATCAGGAAATTTCGAGTCGTGCGTCCATTGCCGGTGCCGTCCTGAGGCCTACCGTTGGTGGACGGAGTTGTAACTCCGCACGCCAATAGAAGAGCCTCTTAGCTTTACGTAGACAGTGAAACGTCTTTGCTAGGACGGCTAACTTTTCTTGGAAGGGACGATTTTGTTGTCAAAAATGAGGAAATTTCGAGTCGTGCGTCCATTGCCGGTGCCGTCCCGAGGCCTACCGTTGTTGGACGGAGTTGTAACTCCGCACGATAATAGAAGAGCCTCTTAGCTTTATGTCGACAGTGAAACGTCTTTGCTGGGAAGGCTAACTTTTCTTGGAGGGAACGATTTTGTTGTCAAAAATCAGGAAATTTCGAGTCGTGCGTCTATTGCCGGTGCTGTCCCGAGGCCTACCGTTGGTGGACGGAGTTGTAACTCCGCACGCTAATAGAAGAGCCTCTTAGCTTTATGTAGACAGTGAAACGTCTTTGCTGGGAAGGCTAACTTTTCTTGGAGGGGACGAATCTGTTGTCAAAAATCAGGAAATTTCGAGTCGTGCGTCCATTGCCGGTGCCGTCCTGAGGCCCACCGTTGGTGGACGGAGTTGTAACTCCGCACGCTAATAGAAGAGCCTCTTAGCTTTACGTAGACAGTGAAACGTGTTAGCCAGGAAGGCTACCTTTTTTTGGAGGGACGATTTTGTTGTCAAAAATCAGGAAATTTCGAGTCGCGCGTCTATTGCCGGTGCCGTCCCGAGGCCTACCGTTGGTGGACGGAGTTGTAACTCCGCATGCTAATAGAAGAGCCTCCTAGCTTTACGTAGACAGTGAAACGTCTTTGCTAGGAAGGCTAACCTTTCTTGGAGGGGAAGGTTTTGTTGGCAAAAATCAGGAAATTTCGAGTCGTGCGTCCATTGCCGGTGCCGTCCTGAGGCCTACGGTTGGTGGACGGAGTTGTAACTCCGCACGCTAATAGAAGAGCCTCTTAGCTTTACGTAGACAGTGAAACGTGTTAGCTAGGAAGGCTACCTTTTTTTGGAGGGACGATTTTGTTGTCAAAAATCAGGAAATTTCGAGTCGCGCGTCCATTGCCGGTGCCGTCCCGAGGCCTACCGTTGGTGGACGGAGTTGTAACTCCGCACGCTAATAGAAGAGCCTCCTAGCTTTACGTAGACAGTGAAACGTCTTTGCTGGGAAGGCTAACTTTTCTTGGAGGGGACGAATCTGTTGTCAAAAATCAGGAAATTTCGAGTCGTGCGTCCATTGCCGGTGCCGTCCTGAGGCCTACGGTTGGTGGACGGAGTTGTAACTCCGCACGCTAATAGAAGAGCCTCTTAGCTTTACGTAGACAGTGAAACGTGTTAGCTAGGAAGGCTACCTTTTTTTGGAGGGACGATTTTGTTGTCAAAAATCAGGAAATTTCGAGTCGCGCGTCTATTGCCGGTGCCGTCCCGAGGCCTACTATTGGTGGACGGAGTTGTAACTCCGCACGCTAATAGAAGAGCCTCTTAGCTTTACGTAGACAGTAAAAGTGTTTGCTAGGAAGGCTACGTTTTTTTTGGAGGGACGATTTTGTTGTCAAAAATCAGGAAATTTCGAGTCGTGCGTCCATTGCCGGTGCTGTCCTGAGGCCTACCGTTGATGGACGGAGTTGTAACTCCGCACGCTTATAGAAGAGCCTCTTAGCTTTACGTAGACAGTGAAACGTCTCTGCTAGGAAGGCTAACTTTTCTTGGAGGGGACGATTTTATTGTCAAAAATCAGGAAATTTCGAGTCGTGCGCCCATTGCCGGTGCCATCCCGAGGCCTACCGTTGGTGGACGGAGTTGTAACTCCGCACGCTAATAGAAGAGCCTCTTAGCTTTATGTAGACAGTGAAACGTCTTTGCTAGGAAGGCTAACTTTTCTTGGAGGGGACGATTTTGTTGTCAAAAATCAGGAAATTTCGAGTCGTGCGTCCATTGCCGGTGCCATCCCGAGGCCTACCGCTGGTGGACGGAGTTGTAACTCCGCACGCTTATAGAAGAGCCTCTTAGCTTTACGTAGACAGTGAAACGTCTCTGCTAGGAAGGCTAACTTTTCTTGGAGGGGACGATTTTGTTGTCAAAAATCAGGAAATTTCGAGTCGTGCGTCCATTGCTGGTGCCGTCCCGAGGCCTACCGTTTGTGGACGGAGTTGTAACTCCGCACGCTAATAGAAGAGCCTCTTAGCTTTATGTAGACAGTGAAACGTCTTTGCTAGGAAGGCTAACTTTTCTTGGAGGGGACGAATTTGTTGTCAAAAATCAGGAAATTTCGAGTCGTGCGTCCATTGCCGGTGCCATCCCGAGGCCTACCGCTGGTGGACGGAGTTGTAACTCCGCACGCTAATAGAAGAGCCTCTTAGCTTTATGTAGACAGTGAAACGTCTTTGCTAGGAAGGCTAACTTTTCTTGGAGGGGACGATTTTGTTGTCAAAAATCAGGAAATTTCGAGTCGTGCGTCTATTGCCGGTGCCGTCCTGAGGCCTACCGTTGGTGGACGGAGTTGTAACTCCGCACGCTAGTAGAAGAGCCTCTTAGCTTTATGTAGACAGTGAAAGTGTTTGCTAGGAAGGCTAACTTTTCTTGGAGGGGACGATTTTGTTGTCAAAAATCAGGAAATTTCGAGTCGTACGTCTATTGCCGGTGCCGTCCCGAGGCCTACGGTTGGTGGACGGAGTTGTAACTCCGCACGATAATAGAAGAGCCTCTTAGCTTTATGTAGACAGTGAAACGTCTTTGTTGGGAAGGCTAACTTTTCTTGGAGGGAACGATTTTGTTGTCAAAAATCAGGAAATTTCGAGTCGTGCGTCCATTGCCGGTGCCGTCCTGAGGCCTACCGTTGGTGGACGGAGTTGTAACTCCGCACGCTAATAGAAGAGCCTCTTAGCTTTACGTAGACAGTTAAACGTCGTTGCTAGGAAGGCTAACCTTTCTTGGAGGGGACGATTTTGTTGTCAAAAATCATGAAATTTCGAGTCGTGCGTCCATTGCCGGTGCCGTCCTGAGGCCTACCGTTGGTGGACGGAGTTGTAACTCCGCACGCTAATAGAAGAGCCTCTTAGCTTTATGTAGACAGTGAAACGTCTCTGCTAGGAAGGCTAACTTTTCTTGGAGGGGACGAATTTGTTGTCAAAAATCAGGAAATTTCGAGTCGTGCGTCCATTGCCGGTGCCATCCCGAGGCCTACCGCTGGTGGACGGAGTTGTAACTCCGCACGCTTATAGAAGAGCGTCTTAGCTTTACGTAGACAGTGAAACGTCTCTGCTAGGAAGGCTAACTTTTCTTGGTGGGGACGATTTTGTTGTCAAAAATCAGGAAATTTCGAGTCGTGCGTCCATTGCTGGTGCCGTCCCGAGGCCTACCGTTTGTGGACGGAGTTGTAACTCCGCACGCTAATAGAAGAGCCTCTTAGCTTTATGTAGACAGTGAAACGTCTTTGCTAGGAAGGCTAACTTTTCTTGGAGGGGACGAATTTGTTGTCAAAAATCAGGAAATTTCGAGTCGTGCGTCCATTGCCGGTGCCATCCCGAGGCCTACCGCTGGTGGACGGAGTTGTAACTCCGCACGCTAATAGAAGAGCCTCTTAGCTTTATGTAGACAGTGAAACGTCTTTGCTAGGAAGGCTAACTTTTCTTGGAGGGGACGATTTTGTTGTCAAAAATCAGGAAATTTCGAGTCGTGCGTCTATTGCCGGTGCCGTCCTGAGGCCTACCGTTGGTGGACGGAGTTGTAACTCCGCACGCTAGTAGAAGAGCCTCTTAGCTTTATGTAGACAGTGAAAGTGTTTGCTAGGAAGGCTAACTTTTCTTGGAGGGGACGATTTTGTTGTCAAAAATCAGGAAATTTCGAGTCGTACGTCTATTGCCGGTGCCGTCCCGAGGCCTACGGTTGGTGGACGGAGTTGTAACTCCGCACGATAATAGAAGAGCCTCTTAGCTTTATGTCGACAGTGAAACATCTTTGTTGGGAAGGCTAGCCTTTGTTGGAGGGAACGATTTTGTTGTCAAAAATCAGGAAATTTCGAGTCGTGCGTCCATTGCCGGTGCCGTCCTGAGGCCTACCGTTGGTGGACGGAGTTGTAACTCCGCACGCTAATAGAAGAGCCTCTTAGCTTTACGTAGACAGTGAAACGTCTTTGCTAGGAAGGCTAACTTTTCTTGGAGGGAACGATTTTTTTGTCAAAAATGAGAAATTTTTGGGTCGTGCGTCCATTGCCGGTGCTGTCCTGAGGCCCACCGTTGGTGGACGGAGTTGTAACTCCGCACGCTAATAGAAGAGCCTCTTAGCTTTATTTAGACAGTGAAACGTGTTTGCTGGGAAGGCTAACTTTTCTTGGAGGGGACGATTTTGTTGTCAAAAATCAGGAAATTTCGAGTCGTGCGTCCATTGCCGGTGCCGTCCTGAGGCCTACCGTTTGTGGACGGAGTTGTAACTCCGCACGCTTATAGAAGAGCCTCCTAGCTTTACGTAGACAGTGAAACGTCTTTGCTAGGAAGGCTAACCTTTCTTGGAGGGGACGGTTTTGTTGTCAAAAATCATGAAATTTCGAGTCGTGCGTCCATTGCAGGTGCCGTCCTGAGGCCTACCGTTGGTGGACGGAGTTGTAACTCCGCACGCTAATGGAAGAGCCTCTTAGCTTTACGTAGACAGTGAAACGTGTTTGCTAGGAAGGCTACCTTTTTTTGGAGGGACGATTTTGTTGTCAAAAATCAGGAAATTTCGAGTCGTGCGTCCATTGCCGGTGCCGTCCTGAGGCCTACCGTTGGTGGACGGAGTTGTAACTCCGCACGCTTATAGAAGAGCCTCCTAGCTTTACGTAGACAGTGAAACGTCTTTGCTAGGAAGGCTAACCTTTCTTGGAGGGGACGGTTTTGTTGTCAAAAATCATGAAATTTCGAGTCGTGCGTCCATTGCAGGTGCCGTCCTGAGGCCTACCGTTGGTGGACGGAGTTGTAACTCCGCACGCTAGTAGAAGAGCCTCTTAGCTTTATGTAGACAGTGAAAGTGTTTGCTAGGAAGGCTAACTTTTCTTGGAGGGGACGATTTTGTTGTCAAAAATCAGGAAATTTCGAGTCGTACGTCTATTGCCGGTGCCGTCCCGAGGCCTACGGTTGGTGGACGGAGTTGTAACTCCGCACGATAATAGAAGAGCCTCTTAGCTTTATGTCGACAGTGAAACATCTTTGTTGGGAAGGCTAGCCTTTGTTGGAGGGAACGATTTTGTTGTCAAAAATCAGGAAATTTCGAGTCGTGCGTCCATTGCCGGTGCCGTCCTGAGGCCTACCGTTGGTGGACGGAGTTGTAACTCCGCACGCTAATAGAAGAGCCTCTTAGCTTTACGTAGACAGTGAAACGTCTTTGCTAGGAAGGCTAACTTTTCTTGGAGGGAACGATTTTTTTGTCAAAAATGAGAAATTTTTGGGTCGTGCGTCCATTGCCGGTGCTGTCCTGAGGCCCACCGTTGGTGGACGGAGTTGTAACTCCGCACGCTAATAGAAGAGCCTCTTAGCTTTATTTAGACAGTGAAACGTGTTTGCTGGGAAGGCTAACTTTTCTTGGAGGGGACGATTTTGTTGTCAAAAATCAGGAAATTTCGAGTCGTGCGTCCATTGCCGGTGCCGTCCTGAGGCCTACCGTTTGTGGACGGAGTTGTAACTCCGCACGCTTATAGAAGAGCCTCCTAGCTTTACGTAGACAGTGAAACGTCTTTGCTAGGAAGGCTAACCTTTCTTGGAGGGGACGGTTTTGTTGTCAAAAATCATGAAATTTCGAGTCGTGCGTCCATTGCAGGTGCCGTCCTGAGGCCTACCGTTGGTGGACGGAGTTGTAACTCCGCACGCTAATGGAAGAGCCTCTTAGCTTTACGTAGACAGTGAAACGTGTTTGCTAGGAAGGCTACCTTTTTTTGGAGGGACGATTTTGTTGTCAAAAATCAGGAAATTTCGAGTCGTGCGTCCATTGCCGGTGCCGTCCTGAGGCCTACCGTTGGTGGACGGAGTTGTAACTCCGCACGCTTATAGAAGAGCCTCCTAGCTTTACGTAGACAGTGAAACGTCTTTGCTAGGAAGGCTAACCTTTCTTGGAGGGGACGGTTTTGTTGTCAAAAATCATGAAATTTCGAGTCGTGCGTCCATTGCAGGTGCCGTCCTGAGGCCTACCGTTGGTGGACGGAGTTGTAACTCCGCACGCTAATGGAAGAGCCTCTTAGCTTTACGTAGACAGTGAAACGTATTTGCTAGGAAGGCTATTTTTTTTTGCAGGGACGATTTCGTTGTCAAAAATCAGGAAATTTCGAGTCGTCCGTCCATTGCCGGTGCCGTCCTGACGCCTACCGTTGGTGGACGGAGTTATAACTCCGCACGCTTATAGAAGAGCCTCTTAGCTTTACGTAGACAGTTAAACGTCTTTGCTAGGAAGGCTAACCATTCTTGGAGGGGACGATTTTGTTGTCAAAAATCATGAAATTTCGAGTCGTGCGTCCATTGCCGGTGCCGTCCCGAGGCCTGCCGTTGGTGGACGGAGTTGTAACTCCGCACGATAATAGAAGAGCCTCTTAGCTTTATGTCGACAGTGAAACATCTTTGTTGGGAAGGCTAGCCTTTGTTGGAGGGAACGATTTTGTTGTCAAAAATCAGGAAATTTCGAGTCGTGCGTCTATTGCCGGTGCCATCCTGAGGCCTACCGTTGGTGGACGGAGTTGTAACTCCGCACGCTAATAGAAGAGCCTCTTAGCTTTACGTAGACAGTTAAACGTCTTTGCTAGGAAGGCTAACTTTTCTTGGAGGGAACGATTTTTTTGTCAAAAATGAGAAATTTTTAGGTCGTGCGTCCATTGCCGTTGCTGTCCTGAGGCCCACCGTTGGTGGACGGAGTTGTAACTCCGCACGCTAATAGAAGAGCCTCTTAGCTTTACGTAGACAGTGAAACGTGTTTGCTAGGAAGGCTAGCTTTTTTTGGAGGGACGATTTTGTTGTCAAAAATCAGGAAATTTCGAGTCGTGCGTCCATTGCCGGTGCCGTCCCGAGGCCTGCCGTTGGTGGACGGAGTTGTAACTCCGCACGATAATAGAAGAGCCTCTTAGCTTTATGTAGACAGTGAAACATCTTTGTTGGGAAGGCTAGCCTTTGTTGGAGGGAACGATTTTGTTGTCAAAAATCAGGAAATTTCGAGTCGTGCGTCTATTGCCGGTGCCATCCTGAGGCCTACCGTTGGTGGACGGAGTTGTAACTCCGCACGCTAATAGAAGAGCCTCTTAGCTTTACGTAGACAATTAAACGTCTTTGCTAGGAAGGCTAACTTTTCTTGGAGGGAACGATTTTTTTGTCAAAAATGAGAAATTTTTGGGTCGTGTGTCCATTGCCGTTGCTGTCCTGAGGCCCACCGTTGGTGGACGGAGTTGTAACTCCGCACGCTAATAGAAGAGCCTCTTAGCTTTATTTAGACAGTGAAACGTCTTTGCTAGGAAGGCTACCTTTTTTTGGAGGGACGATTTTGTTGTCAAAAATCAGGAAATTTCGAGTCGTGCGTCCATTGCTGGTGCCGTCCCGAGGCCTACCGTTTGTGGACGGAGTTGTAACTCCGCACGCTAATAGAAGAGCCTCTTAGCTTTATGTAGACAGTGAAACGTCTTTGCTAGGAAGGCTAACTTTTCTTGGAGGGGACGAATTTGTTGTCAAAAATCAGGAAATTTCGAGTCGTGCGTCCATTGCCGGTGCCATCCCGAGGCCTACCGCTGGTGGACGGAGTTGTAACTCCGCACGCTAATAGAAGAGCCTCTTAGCTTTATGTAGACAGTGAAACGTCTTTGCTAGGAAGGCTAACTTTTCTTGGAGGGGACGATTTTGTTGTCAAAAATCAGGAAATTTCGAGTCGTGCGTCTATTGCCGGTGCCGTCCTGAGGCCTACCGTTGGTGGACGGAGTTGTAACTCCGCACGCTAGTAGAAGAGCCTCTTAGCTTTATGTAGACAGTGAAAGTGTTTGCTAGGAAGGCTAACTTTTCTTGGAGGGGACGATTTTGTTGTCAAAAATCAGGAAATTTCGAGTCGTACGTCTATTGCCGGTGCCGTCCCGAGGCCTACCGTTGGTGGACGGAGTTGTAACTCCGCACGCTAATAGAAGAGCCTCTTAGCTTTATGTCGACAGTGAAACATCTTTGTTGGGAAGGCTAGCCTTTGTTGGAGGGAACGATTTTGTTGTCAAAAATCAGGAAATTTCGAGTCGTGCGTCCATTGCCGGTGCCGTCCTGAGGCCTACCGTTGGTGGACGGAGTTGTAACTCCGCACGCTAATAGAAGAGCCTCTTAGCTTTACGTAGACAGTGAAACGTCTTTGCTAGGAAGGCTAACTTTTCTTGGAGGGAACGATTTTTTTGTCAAAAATGAGAAATTTTTGGGTCGTGCGTCCATTGCCGGTGCTGTCCTGAGGCCCACCGTTGGTGGACGGAGTTGTAACTCCGCACGCTAATAGAAGAGCCTCTTAGCTTTATTTAGACAGTGAAACGTGTTTGCTGGGAAGGCTAACTTTTCTTGGAGGGGACGATTTTGTTGTCAAAAATCAGGAAATTTCGAGTCGTGCGTCCATTGCCGGTGCCGTCCTGAGGCCTACCGTTTGTGGACGGAGTTGTAACTCCGCACACTAATGGAAGAGCCTCTTAGCTTTACGTAGACAGTGAAACGTGTTTGCTAGGAAGGCTACTTTTTTGGAGGGACGATTTTGTTGTCAAAAATCAGGAAATTTCGGTGCCGGTGCCGTCCTGAGGCCTACCGTTGGTGGACGGAGTTGTAACTCCGCACGCTTATAGAAGAGCCTCCTAGCTTTACGTAGACAGTGAAACGTCTTTGCTAGGAAGGCTAACCTTTCTTGGAGGGGACGGTTTTGTTGTCAAAAATCATGAAATTTCGAGTCGTGCGTCCATTGCAGGTGCCGTCCTGAGGCCTACCGTTGGTGGACGGAGTTGTAACTCCGCACGCTAGTAGAAGAGCCTCTTAGCTTTATGTAGACAGTGAAAGTGTTTGCTAGGAAGGCTAACTTTTCTTGGAGGGGACGATTTTGTTGTCAAAAATCAGGAAATTTCGAGTCGTACGTCTATTGCCGGTGCCGTCCCGAGGCCTACGGTTGGTGGACGGAGTTGTAACTCCGCACGATAATAGAAGAGCCTCTTAGCTTTATGTCGACAGTGAAACATCTTTGTTGGGAAGGCTAGCCTTTGTTGGAGGGAACGATTTTGTTGTCAAAAATCAGGAAATTTCGAGTCGTGCGTCCATTGCCGGTGCCGTCCTGAGGCCTACCGTTGGTGGACGGAGTTGTAACTCCGCACGCTAATAGAAGAGCCTCTTAGCTTTACGTAGACAGTGAAACGTCTTTGCTAGGAAGGCTAACTTTTCTTGGAGGGGACGATTTTTTTGTCAAAAATGAGAAATTTTTGGGTCGTGCGTCCATTGCCGGTGCTGTCCTGAGGCCCACCGTTGGTGGACGGAGTTGTAACTCCGCACGCTAATAGAAGAGCCTCTTAGCTTTATTTAGACAGTGAAACGTGTTTGCTGGGAAGGCTAACTTTTCTTGGAGGGGACGATTTTGTTGTCAAAAATCAGGAAATTTCGAGTCGTGCGTCCATTGCCGGTGCCGTCCTGAGGCCTACCGTTTGTGGACGGAGTTGTAACTCCGCACGCTTATAGAAGAGCCTCCTAGCTTTACGTAGACAGTGAAACGTCTTTGCTAGGAAGGCTAACCTTTCTTGGAGGGGACGGTTTTGTTGTCAAAAATCATGAAATTTCGAGTCGTGCGTCCATTGCAGGTGCCGTCCTGAGGCCTACCGTTGGTGGACGGAGTTGTAACTCCGCACGCTAATGGAAGAGCCTCTTAGCTTTACGTAGACAGTGAAACGTGTTTGCTAGGAAGGCTACCTTTTTTTGGAGGGACGATTTTGTTGTCAAAAATCAGGAAATTTCGAGTCGTGCGTCCATTGCCGGTGCCGTCCTGAGGCCTACCGTTGGTGGACGGAGTTGTAACTCCGCACGCTTATAGAAGAGCCTCCTAGCTTTACGTAGACAGTGAAACGTCTTTGCTAGGAAGGCTAACCTTTCTTGGAGGGGACGGTTTTGTTGTCAAAAATCATGAAATTTCGAGTCGTGCGTCCATTGCAGGTGCCGTCCTGAGGCCTACCGTTGGTGGACGGAGTTGTAACTCCGCACGCTAATGGAAGAGCCTCTTAGCTTTACGTAGACAGTGAAACGTATTTGCTAGGAAGGCTATTTTTTTTTGCAGGGACGATTTCGTTGTCAAAAATCAGGAAATTTCGAGTCGTCCGTCCATTGCCGGTGCCGTCCTGACGCCTACCGTTGGTGGACGGAGTTATAACTCCGCACGCTTATAGAAGAGCCTCTTAGCTTTACGTAGACAGTTAAACGTCTTTGCTAGGAAGGCTAACCATTCTTGGAGGGGACGATTTTGTTGTCAAAAATCATGAAATTTCGAGTCGTGCGTCCATTGCCGGTGCCGTCCCGAGGCCTGCCGTTGGTGGACGGAGTTGTAACTCCGCACGATAATAGAAGAGCCTCTTAGCTTTATGTCGACAGTGAAACATCTTTGTTGGGAAGGCTAGCCTTTGTTGGAGGGAACGATTTTGTTGTCAAAAATCAGGAAATTTCGAGTCGTGCGTCTATTGCCGGTGCCATCCTGAGGCCTACCGTTGGTGGACGGAGTTGTAACTCCGCACGCTAATAGAAGAGCCTCTTAGCTTTACGTAGACAGTTAAACGTCTTTGCTAGGAAGGCTAACTTTTCTTGGAGGGAACGATTTTTTTGTCAAAAATGAGAAATTTTTAGGTCGTGCGTCCATTGCCGTTGCTGTCCTGAGGCCCACCGTTGGTGGACGGAGTTGTAACTCCGCACGCTAATAGAAGAGCCTCTTAGCTTTACGTAGACAGTGAAACGTGTTTGCTAGGAAGGCTAGCTTTTTTTGGAGGGACGATTTTGTTGTCAAAAATCAGGAAATTTCGAGTCGTGCGTCCATTGCCGGTGCCGTCCCGAGGCCTGCCGTTGGTGGACGGAGTTGTAACTCCGCACGATAATAGAAGAGCCTCTTAGCTTTATGTAGACAGTGAAACATCTTTGTTGGGAAGGCTAGCCTTTGTTGGAGGGAACGATTTTGTTGTCAAAAATCAGGAAATTTCGAGTCGTGCGTCTATTGCCGGTGCCATCCTGAGGCCTACCGTTGGTGGACGGAGTTGTAACTCCGCACGCTAATAGAAGAGCCTCTTAGCTTTACGTAGACAATTAAACGTCTTTGCTAGGAAGGCTAACTTTTCTTGGAGGGAACGATTTTTTTGTCAAAAATGAGAAATTTTTGGGTCGTGTGTCCATTGCCGTTGCTGTCCTGAGGCCCACCGTTGGTGGACGGAGTTGTAACTCCGCACGCTAATAGAAGAGCCTCTTAGCTTTATTTAGACAGTGAAACGTCTTTGCTAGGAAGGCTACCTTTTTTTGGAGGGACGATTTTGTTGTCAAAAATCAGGAAATTTCGAGTCGTGCGTTCATTGCCGGTGCCGTCCTGAGGCCTACCGTTGGTGGACGGAGTTGTAACTCCGCACGCTTATAGAAGAGCCTCCTAGCCTTACGTAGACAGTGAAACGTCTTTGTTGGGAAGGCTAGCCTTTGTTGAAGGGAACGATTTTGTTATCAAAAATCAGGAAATTTCGAGTCGTGCGTTCATTGCCGGTGTCGTCCCGAGGCCCACCGTTGGTGGACGGAGTTGTAACTCCGCACGCTAATAGAAGAGCCTCTTAGCTTTATGTAGACAGTGAAGCGTCTTTGCTAGGAAGGCTATCTTTTCTTGGAGGGGACGATTTTTTTGTCAAAAATGAGAAATTTTTGGGTCGTGCGTCCATTGCCGGTGCCGTCCCGATGCCTACCGTTGGTGGACGGAGTTGTACCTCCGCACGCTAATAGAAGAGCCTCTTAGCTTTATGTAGACAGTGAAACGTCTTTGTTGGGAAGGCTAGCCTTTGTTGGAGGGAACGATTTTATTGTCAAAAATGAGGAAATTTCGAGTCGTGCGTTCATTGCCGGTGTCGTCCCGAGGCCCACCGTTGGTGGACAGAGTTGTAACTCCGCACGCTAATAGAAGAGCCTCTTAGCTTTATTTAGACAGTGAAACGTCTTTGCTAGGAAGGCTAACTTTTCTTGGAGGGGACGATTTTGTTGTCAAAAATCAGGAAATTTCGAGTCGTGCGTCTATTGCCGGTGCCGTCCCGAGGCCTACCGTTGGTGGACGGAGTTGTGGCTCCGCACGATAATAGAAGAGCCTCTTAGCTTTATGTAGACAGTGAAACGTCTTTGCTGGGAAGGCTAACTTTTCTTGGAGGGGACGATTTTGTTGTCAAAAATGAGGAAATTTCGAGTCGTGCGTCCATTGCCGGTGCCGTCCTGAGGCCTACCGTTGGTGGACGGAGTTGTAACTCCGCACGCTAATAGAAGAGCCTCTTAGCTTTACGTAGACAGTGAAACGTGTTTGCTAGGAAGGCTAGCCTTTGTTGGAGGGACGATTTTGTTGTCAAAAATCAGTAAATTTCGAGTCGTGCGTCCATTGCCGGTGCCGTCCTGAGGCCTACCGTTGGTGGACGGAGTTGTAACTCCGCACGCTAATAGAAGAGCCTCTTAGCTTTACGTAGACAGTGAAACGTGTTTGCTAGGAAGGCTAGCCTTTGTTGGAGGGACGATTTTGTTGTCAAAAATCAGTAAATTTCGAGTCGTGCGTCCATTGCCGGTGCCGTCCTGAGGCCTACCGTTGGTGGACGGAGTTGTAACTCCGCACGCTAATAGAAGAGCCTCTTAGCTTTACGTAGACAGTGAAACGTGTTTGCTAGGAAGGCTAGCCTTTGTTGGAGGGACGATTTTGTTGTCAAAAATCAGTAAATTTCGAGTCGTGCGTCCATTGCCGGTGCCGTCCTGAGGCCTACCGTTGGTGGACGGAGTTGTAACTCCGCACGCTAATAGAAGAGCCTCTTAGCTTTACGTAGACAGTGAAACGTGTTTGCTAGGAAGGCTAGCCTTTGTTGGAGGGACGATTTTGTTGTCAAAAATCAGTAAATTTCGAGTCGTGCGTCCATTGCCGGTGCCGTCCTGAGGCCTACCGTTGGTGGACGGAGTTGTAACTCCGCACGCTAATAGAAGAGCCTCTTAGCTTTACGTAGACAGTGAAACGTCTCTGCTAGGGGTGTCGCTGGGGCATTCTTTAGCCCGAACGGCATTCGAAGGAATTCATAATGGCCAGATTTTGTCGGAAAAGCTGTTTTAGCTGTGTCACAGGGTTCAACTTCAATTTGGTGAAATCCCTTAACCAAATCTATTGTTGAGAAGTAATTGCATTTGCCAAGTTTATCAAACAATTGGTCGATATTGGGCATAGGAAACCTATCTTCGATTGTCTGATCATTCAGTCTCCTATAATCTATGACAATACGCCATTTTTCGCCATTCTTATTGTCCTTTTTGGGAACAACCCAAATCGGCGAATTATAGGGGCTATTGCTTGGCACAATGATTCTTTGTTGCAACATTTCAGCAATTTGTTTATCGACTTCTTTTGTGTGGATTTCTGGGTACCGGTAAAGTTTACTAAAGATTGGAATTTCGTTTTTTGTTATAATTTTATGTCTTATGTTGTTCGTAAATGTTAAATTATCACCTTCTTTGTAAAATATTTGTTTGTATGAATAGAGCAATGACATTAATTTAGAGCAATCGGCATTGTTTAAATGGTTTGCAAAAACATTTTTAGAAATTTCTTTATCAAATGATTCACTAAAAAATAAATTTAAAGGGATTTCCTCGTACCGAAGGTTCCCGTAGTACTCCTCTTCTTCATTGAAAAAAAAATTTATATTTGCCTCATCGGTTATTAGGGCTCGGTTCCTATAATCGATAATAGCATTCAAATCTAAAAGGATGTTGTTTCCTATCAGGCCGTCAAAATGATTATGAAATTGGTATTCTAAAAAGTTTACAAAATGATTTGGTTTATGAAATTCTTTAAAGAGTGGAAATTTGTATTCTATATTTGTATAGATATTGCGACCAAGTACGTTTAGGGTACGATTCACAGGTGGAGTTTTCCATTTTGGATTGCATATGTTTTTATTTACAATGCTGTATTCGGCACCGCTATCTATAAGAAATTTTAGGGGTCTAACATGGGTATAAATGACTATATAGGGAAGTAATTTGGATGGCCTTCGTGAAAATTTTTCGGATTCCGCTGCTGATATGAATTGCGTTCATTAAGCGAAATGTCCATGGCTTCAGGATTGTACTGTCTTGTTTGACGAGATTGATCATTTTGTCTGTTGTTATTGTTTTGTCGTAATTGGTTACTTCGTGAATAGTTGTAATGTTGTCTTGATTGTTGGTATGTTGTCGGTTGTTTGTATGTTGTTGTTTGTTGGTATGTTGGTAGTTGATATGTTGGTTGTTGGTATGTAAGTTGTTGGTATGTTGTTGGTATTCTGTTGCGTATGTAAGTGCCATTTTGGTTAAATTGTTCGTTTCTATTGTAATTTTGGTAAAGTCGTGTTTTATTGTTGTCTTGTCTTATACTATTTTGTTTGTTATAATCATTTATAAAATTTGGAAAAGTTTGAAATGATTGAATGGTTACGTTGGGGCCAAGACTTTGATGATTAATTTCAAGAATAATTTTGTGAGCTTCACTTAGGGTTTTTGGGTTTCTGCTCAGGACTATGGATTTAGTACGTTCTGGCAGATTATTTTTAAAAGCTTCTAAAGCTATCCTATTATTAGAAGCAATCATTGGATAGATTTTTAAATTTTCTAATAAATATACATTGTTAATTCTGCCCAAAAGACTATTAATACGATCGTAAAAATCGTCTATAGTCGTTTCGATCCTGGCAGTTCTAATTTGGTCTAAAAGATTTTCAATTGGAAATCTTTCACCAAAGGCGGTTATTAGCGCTTCTTTAATTTCATCCCAAGTTTTTATTCTGCCATACTTTAAAAGTTCGCGTTTAGCTTTACCCACGATTTTATCTTTTATGTACCCAGTTAAAATTCCTCCACTATTTTCAAATGCTTTTAATGTGGGAAACAATTATTCTACCCTTTCTATAAAATCTGCTAAACAATCTTTGTTTCCATCAAATTCTGGAAGTTTATTTATTAATTCTAAAGTTATTCTAAATTTATCCGCTATATTTAGGGCCTCCATATTTGCAAAATGCTGATTACACTTACGTAAAAAAGTTGTCTTCTCTTTTCATTTTGTTTCGTCTCCCCTTCTCACCGTGTTGCGTCAAGCTTCTTCTTGAGTCACCGCACGCTGGTTATGTCTTGTTGATTGGATCGGACGATTGTTCCGTTGATTCTCCGTTACGGACGCTTCTTGATTCTTCTTGTTTTGGTTTTTTTTTTTTTTTTTTTTTTTTTTTTCAGCAACAGACAATTTTATTGTGTTATGTAGATTTCCATATATATATATATGTATGCATAAACTTTGTTTTTTTTTTTTTTTTTTGTATTTTTGATCTTGTAAGTTGAATTCACAAAAGTACAGTCACTACAACCAATGTAAGTTTCCGTTTGCTGTTTGTCTTTGCCAAACAAAAGTACAGTCACCAATAAGCTTTTTTTTTTTCTTAAACTTGTTTGTTTTTTTTTTTTTTTTTTTTTTAAATTTTTTTTTTCTTTTAAACTTTTTTTTTTTTTTTTTTTATTTTCAGCAACAGTTAATTTTTATAGTTTTACGTAACGTTGCGTATATGTATATATGTATATGTATTCATAAACTTTGTTTTTTTTTTTTTTTTTCTTTTTTTTTTTTTTTAAACGTACCTTTTGGTTTTGGTGAAGTACAGTCACTTACAGTCACTATAACAAATATATGTTTCCGTGCTTTTTTTTTTCTTTTTTTTTGCCAATTATACATAAAAGTACAGTCACTAATAAACTTTTAGGTTTTTTTTTTTTTTTTTTTTAAACCTCTTTTTAAATTTATTTACTGTTTTTTTTGTTTAACGTACTTATTTGCTTTTGTAAGTATACTTACTGTCTTTGTTCAAATATTTCCTTTTGCACGAGTTCAATTTACAGAAGTACAGTCACCAAGTAAATTGTTTCTGCCACAAAAGTACAATCACTTTTTTCTTTTTTATTTTTATTTACTTATTTTTTTTATTTTTATTTATTTATTATTTTATTTTATTTTATTATTTTTTTAACACCTTTTTACTTTTTTTTCACTTTTTAATTTATTTAATTTAATTTAATTAATTTATTTTAAAAAAAACAACCGAGTTTTATACAGTTATATTTATTGTGTGCTTAAGATTACAAAATACAAAGTGAACTGCGCTTAATCTAACTTACTTACTAACTTATATACTAATCTCTCTCCGAACTCATCTTCATCAAGATGGGATAGAGAGAGAGGGAAAGCTTAATTCTATGGTACGCTTGGGGTTTGGGTGTAACCCCAAGTGATCTTGGAAAAGAGGTACAGGGTGGCACCTATATTATGCCACAATATATTATATATATGTATATATATTATATGAAAAAAAAAAGGAAAAATAAAGACTAAGGTATTAACGTAAATTAAAAATAAATATACGACGACACAAAAAAAATGTCAAATATACGCACATAAAAATTATAAAATAGTCTATAAGCATGCATGTAAAAAAATTAAACAAATAATCATAAAACAAAAACCTGGCGACAACAACGAGCGACAAGGGGCGCTCGGAGTGAATAAAACCCCCAACGCTTCGGGTGGATTAAAACCCACCTGTGCCATACTGAACATAAAATAACAACGAAGGACATTGGTCCTGACTTGATGAAGTACATTCCCTAAACAAAAATTTGGGAAAATAAAAAAAAAAAAAAATCGTCCCCTCCAAGAAAAGTTAGCCTTCCCAGCAAAGACGTTTCACTGTCTACATAAAGCTAAGAGGCTCTTCTATTATCGTGCGGAGCTACAACTCCGTCCACCAACGGTAGGCCTCGGGACGGCACCGGCAATAGACGCAGGACTCGAAATTTCCTGATTTTTGACAACAAAATCGTTCCCTCCAACAAAGGCTAGCCTTCCCAACAAAGACGTTTCACTGTCTACATAAAGCTAAGAGGCTCTTCTATTATCGTGCGGAGGAACAACTCCGTCCACCAACGGTAGGCATCGGGACGGCACCGGCAATGGACGCACGACTCGAAATTTCCTCATTTTTGACAACAAAATCGTCCCCTCCAAGAAAAGTTAGCCTTCCTAGCAAAGACGTTTCACTGTCTAAATAAAGCTAAGAGGCTCTTCTATTAGCGTGCGGAGTTACAACTCCGTCCACCAACGGTGGGCCTCGGGACGACACCGGCAATGAACGCACGACTCGAAATTTCCTGATTTTTGACAACAAAATCGTTCCCTCCAACAAAGGCTAGCCTTCCCAACAAAGACGTTTCACTGTCTACATAAAGCTAAGAGGCTCTTCTATTAGCGTGCGGAGGTACAACTCCGTCCACCAACGGTAGGCATCGGGACGGCACCGGCAGTGGACGCACGACTCGAAATTTCCTGATTTTTGACAACAAAATCGTCCCTCCAAAAAAAGGTACCCTTCCTAGCAAACACGTTTCACTGTCTACGTAAAGCTAAGAGGCTCTTCTATTAGCGTGCGGAGTTACAACTCCGTCCACCAATGGTAGGCCTCGGGACGGCACCGGTAATGGACGCACGACTCGAAATTTCCTGATTTTTGCCAACAAAACCGTCCCCTCCAAGAAAGGTTAGCCTTCCTAGCAAAGACGTTTCACTGTCTACATAAAGCTAAGAGGCTCTTCTATAAGCGTGCGGAGTTACAACTCCGTCCATCAACGGTAGGCCTCAGGACGGCACCGGCAATGGACGCACGACTCGAAATTTCCTGATTTTTGACAACAAAATCGTCCCTCCAAAAAAAGGTAGCCTTCCTAGCAAACACGTTTCACTGTCTACGTAAAGCTAGGGGGTCTTCTATTAGCGTGCGGAGTTACAACTCCGTCCACCAATGGTAGGCCTCGGGACGGCACCGGTAATGGACGCACGACTCGAAATTTCCAGATTTTTGCCAACAAAACCGTCCCCTCCAAGAAAGGTTAGCCTTCCTAGCAGGGACGTTTCACTGTCTACGTAAAGCTAAGAGGCTCTTCTATTAGCGTGCGGAGTTACAACTCCGTCCACCAATGGTAGGCCTCGGGACGGCACCGGCAATGGCCGCACGACTCGAAATTTCCTGAGTTTTGCCAACAAAACCGTCCCCTCCAAGAAAGGTTAGCCTTCCTAGCAAAGACGTTTCACTGTCTACGTAAAGCTAGGAGGCTCTTCTATTAGCGTGCGGAGTTACAACTCCGTCCACCAACGGTAGGCCTCGGGACGGCACCGGCAATAGATGCACGACTCGAAATTTCCTGATTTTTGACAACAAAATCGTCCCTCCAAAAAAAGGTAGCCTTCCTAGCTAACACGTTTCACTGTCTACGTAAAGCTAAGAGGCTCTTCTATTAGCGTGCGGAGTTACAGCTCCGTCCACCAACGGTAGGACGCACGACTCGAAATTTCCTGATTTTTGACAGCAAAATCGTTCCCTCCAAGAAAAGTTAGCCTTCCTAGCAAAGACGTTTCACTGTCTAAATAAAGCTAAAAGGCTCTTCTATTAGCGTGCGGAGTTACAACTCCGTCCACCAACGGTAGGCCTCAGGACGGCACCGGCAATAGACGCACTACTCGAAATTTCCTGATTTTTGACAACAAAATCGTCCCCTCCAAGAAAAGTTAGCCTTCCTAGCAAAGACGTTTCACTGTCTACATAAAGCTAACAGGCTCTTCTATTAGCGTGCGGAGCTACAACTCCGTCCACCTACGGTAAGCCTCGGGACGGCACCGGCAATGGACGCACGACTCGAAATTTCCTGATTTTTGACAACAAAATCGTCCCCTCCAAGAAAAGTTAGCCTTCCTAGCAAAGACGTTTCGCTGTCTAAATAAAGCTAAGAGGCTCTTCTATTAGCGTACGGAGTTACAACTCCGTCCACCAACGGTGGGCCTCGGGACAGCACCGGCAATGGACGCACGACCCAAAAATTTCTCATTTTTGACAAAAAAATCGTCCCCTCCAAGAAAAGTTAGCCTTCCTAGCAAAGACGTTTAACTGTCTACGTAAAGCTAAGAGGCTCTTCTATTAGCGTGCGGAGTTACAACTCCGTCCACCAATGGTAGGCCTCGGGACGGCACCGGCAATGGCCGCACGACTCGAAATTTCCTGAGTTTTGCCAACAAAACCGTCCCCTCCAAGAAAGGTTAGCCTTCCTAGCAAAGACGTTTCACTGTCTACGTAAAGCTAGGAGGCTCTTCTATTAGCGTGCGGAGTTACAACTCCGTCCACCAACGGTAGGCCTCGGGACGGCACCGGCAATAGACGCACGACTCGAAATTTCCTGATTTTTGACAGCAAAATCGTTCCCTCCAAGAAAAGTTAGCCTTCCTAGCAAAGACGTTTCACTGTCTACGTAAAGCTAGGAGGCTCTTCTATTAGCGTGCGGAGTTACAACTCCGTCCACCAACGGTAGGCCTCAGGACGGCACCGGCAATAGACGCACTACTCGAAATTTCCTGATTTTTGACAACAAAATCGTCCCCTCCAAGAAAAGTTAGCCTTCCTAGCAAAGACGTTTAACTGTCTACGTAAAGCTAAGAGGCTCTTCTATAAGCGTGCGGAGTTACAACTCCGTCCACCAACGGTCTCAGGACGGCACCGGCAATGGACGCACGACTCGAAATTTCCTCATTTTTGACAACAAAATCGTCCCCTCCAGGAAAAGTTAGCCTTCCTAGCAAAGACGTTTTACTGTCTACGTAAAGCTAAGAGGTTCTTCTATTAGCGTGCGTAGTTACAACTCCGTCCACCAGCGGTAGGCCTCGGGATGGCACCGGCAATGGACGCACGACTCGAAATTTCCTGATTTTTGACAACAAATTCGTCCCCTCCAAGAAAAGTTAGCCTTCCTAGCAAAGACGTTTCGCTGTCTAAATAAAGCTAAGAGGCTCTTCTATTAGCGTACGGAGTTACAACTCCGTCCACCAACGGTGGGCCTCGGGACGACACCGGCAATGAACGCACGACTCGAAATTTCCTGATTTTTGACAACAAAATCGTTCCCTCCAACAAAGGCTAGCCTTCCCAACAAAGACGTTTCACTTTCTACATAAAGCTAAGAGGCTCATCTATTATCGTGCGGAGGTACAGCTCCGTCCACCAACGGTAGGCATCGGGACGGCACCGGCAATGGACGCACGACCCAAAAATTTCTCATTTTTGACAAAAAAATCGTCCCCTCCAAGAAAAGTTAGCCTTCCTAGCAAAGACGCTTCACTGTCTACATAAAGCTAAGAGGCTCTTCTATTAGCGTGCGGAGTTACAACTCCGTCCACCAACGGTGGGCCTCGGGACGACACCGGCAATGAACGCACGACTCGAAATTTCCTGATTTTTGACAACAAAATCGTTCCCTCCAACAAAGGCTAGCCTTCCCAACAAAGACGTTTCACTTTCTACATAAAGCTAAGAGGCTCATCTATTATTGTGCGGAGGTACAACTCCGTCCACCAACGGTAGGCATCGGGACGGCACCGGCAATGGACGCACGACTCGAAATTTCCTGATTTTTGACAACAAAATCGTCCCCTCCAAGAAAAGTTAGCCTTCCCAGCAAAGACGTTTCACTGTCTGCGTAAAGCTAAGAGGCTCTTCTATTAGCGTGCGGAGTTACAACTCCGTCCACCAACGGTAGGCCTCGGGACGGCACCGGCAATGGACGCACGACTCGAAATTTCCTCATTTTTGACAACAAAATCGTCCCCTCCAAGAAAGGTTAGCCTTCCTAGCAAAGACGTTTAACTGTCTACGTAAAGCTAAGAGGCTCTTCTATAAGCGTGCGGAGTTACAACTCCATCCACCAACGGTAGGCCTCAGGACGGCACCGGCAATGGACGCACGACTCGAAATTTCCTGATTTTTGACAACAAAATCGTCCCCTCCAAGAAAGGTTAGCCTTCCTAGCAAAGACGTTTAACTGTCTACGTAAAGCTAAGAGGCTCTTCTATAAGCGTGCGGAGTTACAACTCCGTCCACCAACGGTCTCAGGACGGCACCGGCAATGGACGCACGACTCGAAATTTCCTCATTTTTGACAACAAAATCGTCCCCTCCAGGAAAAGTTAGCCTTCCTAGCAAAGACGTTTTACTGTCTACGTAAAGCTAAGAGGCTCTTCTATTAGCGTGCGTAGTTACAACTCCGTCCACCAGCGGTAGGCCTCGGGATGGCACCGGCAATGGACGCACGACTCGAAATTTCCTGATTTTTGACAACAAAATCGTCCCTCCAAAAAAAGGTAGCCTTCCTAGCAAACACGTTTCACTGTCTACGTAAAGCTAAGAGGCTCTTCCATTAGCGTGCGGAGTTACAACTCCGTCCACCAACGGTAGGCCTCAGGACGGCACCGGCAATGGACACACGACTCGAAATTTCATGATTTTTGACAACAAAACCGTCCCCTCCAAGAAAGGTTAGCCTTACTAGCAAAGACGTTTCACTGTCTACGTAAAGCTAAGAGGCTCTTCTATAAGCGTGCGGAGTTACGACTCCGTCCACCAACGGTAGGCCTCAGGACGGCACCGGCAATGGACGCACGACTCGAAATTTCCTCATTTTTGACAACAAAATCGTTCCCTCCAACAAAGGCTAGCCTTCCCAACAAAGACGTTTCACTGTCTACATAAAGCTAAGAGGCTCTTCTATTAGCGTGCGGAGGTACAACTCCGTCCACCAACGGTAGGCATCGGGACGGCACCGGCAATGGACACACGACTCGAAATTTCATGATTTTTGACAACAAAACCGTCCCCTCCAAGAAAGGTTAGCCTTACTAGCAAAGACGTTTCACTGTCTACGTAAAGCTAAGAGGCTCTTCTATAAGCGTGCGGAGTTACGACTCCGTCCACCAACGGTAGGCCTCAGGACGGCACCGGCAATGGACGCACGACTCGAAATTTCCTGATTTTTGACAACAAAATCGTCCCCTCCAAGAAAAGTTAGCCTTCCTAGCAAAGACGTTTCACTGTCTGCGTAAAGCTAGGAGGCTCTTCTACTAGCGTGCGGAGTTACAACTCCGTCCACCAACGGTAGGCCTCGGGACGGCACCGGCAATGGACACACGACTCGAAATTTCCTCATTTTTGACAACAAAATCGTCCCCTCCAAGAAAAGTTAGCCTTCCTAGCAAAGACGTTTCACTGTCTGCGTAAAGCTAAGAGGCTATTCTATTAGCGTGCGGAGTTACAACTCCGTCCACCAACGGTAGGCCTCGGGACGGCACCGGCAATGGACGCACGACTCGAAATTTCCTGATTTTTGACAACAATAGCGTCCCCTCCAAGAAAAGTAAGCCTTCCTAGCAAAGACGTTTCACTGTCTGCGTAAAGCTAAGAGGCTATTCTATTAGCGTGCGGAGTTACAACTCCGTCCACCAACGGTAGGCCTCGGGACGGCACCGGCAATGGACGCACGACTCGAAATTTTCTCATTTTTGACAACAATAGCGTCCCCTCCAAGAAAAGTAAGCCTTCCTAGCAAAGACGTTTCACTGTCTGCGTAAAGCTAAGAGGCTATTCTATTAGCGTGCGGAGTTACAACTCCGTCCACCAACGGTGGGCCTCAGGACGGCACCGGCAATGGACACACGACTCGAAATTTCCTCATTTTTGACAACAAAATCGTCCCCTCCAAGAAAAGTTAGCCTTCCTAGCAAAGACGTTTCACTGTCTACGTAAAGCTAAGAGGCTCTTCTATTAGCGTGCGGAGTTACAGCTCCGTCCACCAACGGTAGGACGCACGACTCGAAATTTCCTGATTTTTGACAGCAAAATCGTTCCCTCCAAGAAAAGTTAGCCTTCCTAGCAAAGACGTTTCACTGTCTAAATAAAGCTAAAAGGCTCTTCTATTAGCGTGCGGAGTTACAACTCCGTCCACCAACGGTAGGCCTCAGGACGGCACCGGCAATAGACGCACTACTCGAAATTTCCTGATTTTTGACAACAAAATCGTCCCCTCCAAGAAAAGTTAGCCTTCCTAGCAAAGACGTTTCACTGTCTACATAAAGCTAACAGGCTCTTCTATTAGCGTGCGGAGCTACAACTCCGTCCACCTACGGTAAGCCTCGGGACGGCACCGGCAATGGACGCACGACTCGAAATTTCCTGATTTTTGACAACAAAATCGTCCCCTCCAAGAAAGGTTAGCCTTCCTAGCAAAGACGTTTAACTGTCTACGTAAAGCTAAGAGGCTCTTCTATTAGCGTGCGGAGTTACAACTCCGTCCACCAACGGTCTCAGGACGGCACCGGCAATGGACGCACGACTCGAAATTTCCTCATTTTTGAAAACAAAATCGTCCCCTCCAGGAAAAGTTAGCCTTCCTAGCAAAGACGTTTTACTGTCTACGTAAAGCTAAGGGGTTCTTCTATTAGCGTGCGTAGTTACAACTCCGTCCACCAGCGGTAGGCCTCGGGATGGCACCGGCAATGGACGCACGACTCGAAATTTCCTGATTTTTGACAACAAATTCGTCCCCTCCAAGAAAAGTTAGCCTTCCCAACAAAGACGTTTCACTGTCTACATAAAGCTAAGAGGCTCTTCTATAAGCGTGCGGAGGTACAACTCCGTCCACCAACGGTAGGCATCGGGACGGCACCGGCAATGGACGCACGACTCGAAATTTCCTGATTTTTGACAACAAAATCGTCCCCTCCAAGAAAAGTTAGCCTTCCTAGCAAAGACGTTTCACTGTCTGCGTAAAGCTAGGAGGCTCTTCTACTAGCGTGCGGAGTTACAACTCCGTCCACCAACGGTGGGCCTCAGGACGGCACCGGCAATAGACGCACGACTCGAAATTTCCTGATTTTTGACAACAAAATCGTCCCCTCCAAGAAAAGTTAGCCTTCCTAGCAAAGACGTTTCACTGTCTACATAAAGCTAAGAGGCTCTTCTATTAGCGTGCGGAGTTACAACTCCGTCCACCAACGGTGGGCCTCGGGACGACACCGGCAATCAACGCACGACTCGAAATTTCCTGATTTTTGACAACAAAATCGTTCCCTCCAACAAAGGCTAGCCTTCCCAACAAAGACGTTTCACTTTCTACATAAAGCTAAGAGGCTCATCTATTATCGTGCGGAGGTACAGCTCCGTCCACCAACGGTAGGCATCGGGACGGCACCGGCAATGGACGCACGACCCAAAAATTTCTCATTTTTGACAAAAAAATCGTCCCCTCCAAGAAAAGTTAGCCTTCCTAGCAAAGACGCTTCACTGTCTACATAAAGCTAAGAGGCTCTTCTATTAGCGTGCGGAGTTACAACTCCGTCCACCAACGGTGGGCCTCGGGACGACACCGGCAATGAACGCACGACTCGAAATTTCCTGATTTTTGACAACAAAATCGTTCCCTCCAACAAAGGCTAGCCTTCCCAACAAAGACGTTTCACTTTCTACATAAAGCTAAGAGGCTCATCTATTATTGTGCGGAGGTACAACTCCGTCCACCAACGGTAGGCATCGGGACGGCACCGGCAATGGACGCACGACTCGAAATTTCCTGATTTTTGACAACAAAATCGTTCCCTCCAAGAAAAGTTAGCCTTCCCAGCAAAGACGTTTCACTGTCTGCGTAAAGCTAAGAGGCTCTTCTATTAGCGTGCGGAGTTACAACTCCGTCCACCAACGGTAGGCCTCGGGACGGCACCGGCAATGGACGCACGACTCGAAATTTCCTCATTTTTGACAACAAAATCGTCCCCTCCAAGAAAGGTTAGCCTTCCTAGCAAAGACGTTTAACTGTCTACGTAAAGCTAAGAGGCTCTTCTATAAGCGTGCGGAGTTACAACTCCATCCACCAACGGTAGGCCTCAGGACGGCACCGGCAATGGACGCACGACTCGAAATTTCCTGATTTTTGACAACAAAATCGTCCCTCCAAAAAAAGGTAGCCTTCCTAGCAAACACGTTTCACTGTCTACGTAAAGCTAAGAGGTTCTTCTATTAGCGTGCGGAGTTACAACTCCGTCCACCAACGGTAGGCCTCAGGACGGCACCGGCAATGGACACACGACTCGAAATTTCATGATTTTTGACAACAAAACCGACCCCTCCAAGAAAGGTTAGCCTTACTAGCAAAGACGTTTCACTGTCTACGTAAAGCTAAGAGGCTCTTCTATAAGCGTGCGGAGTTACGACTCCGTCCACCAACGGTAGGCCTCAGGACGGCACCGGCAATGGACGCACGACTCGAAATTTCCTCATTTTTGACAACAAAATCGTTCCCTCCAACAAAGGCTAGCCTTCCCAACAAAGACGTTTCACTGTCTACATAAAGCTAAGAGGCTCTTCTATTAGCGTGCGGAGGTACAACTCCGTCCACCAACGGTAGGCATCGGGACGGCACCGGCAATAGACGCACGACTCGAAATTTCCTCATTTTTGACAACAAAATCGTCCCCTCCAAGAAAAGTTAGCCTTCCTAGCAAAGACGTTTCACTGCCTAAATAAAGCTAAGAGGCTCTTCTATTAGCGTGCGGAGTTACAACTCCGTCCACCAACGGTGGGCCTCGGGACGGCACCGGCAATGGATGCACGACTCGAAATTTCCTGATTTTTGACAACAAAATCGTTCCCTCCAACAAAGGCTAGCCTTCCCAACAAAGATGTTTCACTATCAACATAAAGCTAAGAGGCTCTTCTATTGGCGTGCGGAGGTACAACTCCGTCCACCAACGGTGGGCCTCAGGACGGCACCGGCAATGGACGCACGACTCGAAATTTTCTCATTTTTGACAACAATAGCGTCCCCTCCAAGAAAAGTAAGCCTTCCTAGCAAAGACGTTTCACTGTCTGCGTAAAGCTAAGAGGCTATTCTATTAGCGTGCGGAGTTACAACTCCGTCCACCAACGGTAGGCCTCGGGACGGCACCGGCAATGGACGCACGACTCGAAATTTTCTCATTTTTGACAACAATAGCGTCCCCTCCAAGAAAAGTAAGCCTTCCTAGCAAAGACGTTTCACTGTCTGCGTAAAGCTAAGAGGCTATTCTATTAGCGTGCGGAGTTACAACTCCATCCACCAACGGTAGGCCTCAGGACGGCACCGGCAATGGACGCACGACTCGAAATTTCCTGATTTTTGACAACAAAATCGTCCCTCCAAAAAAAGGTAGCCTTCCTAGCAAACACGTTTCACTGTCTACGTAAAGCTAAGAGGTTCTTCTATTAGCGTGCGGAGTTACAACTCCATCCACCAACGGTAGGCCTCAGGACGGCACCGGCAATGGACGCACGACTCGAAATTTCCTGATTTTTGACAACAAAATCGTCCCTCCAAAAAAAGGTAGCCTTCCTAGCAAACACGTTTCACTGTCTACGTAAAGCTAAGAGGTTCTTCTATTAGCGTGCGGAGTTACAACTCCGTCCACCAACGGTAGGCCTCAGGACGGCACCGGCAATGGACACACGACTCGAAATTTCATGATTTTTGACAACAAAACCGACCCCTCCAAGAAAGGTTAGCCTTACTAGCAAAGACGTTTCACTGTCTACGTAAAGCTAAGAGGCTCTTCTATAAGCGTGCGGAGTTACGACTCCGTCCACCAACGGTAGGCCTCAGGACGGCACCGGCAATGGACGCACGACTCGAAATTTCCTGATTTTTGACAACAAAATCGTCCCTCCAAAAAAAGGTAGCCTTCCTAGCAAACACGTTTCACTGTCTACGTAAAGCTAAGAGGTTCTTCTATTAGCGTGCGGAGTTACAACTCCGTCCACCAACGGTAGGCCTCAGGACGGCACCGGCAATGGACACACGACTCGAAATTTCATGATTTTTGACAACAAAACCGACCCCTCCAAGAAAGGTTAGCCTTACTAGCAAAGACGTTTCACTGTCTACGTAAAGCTAAGAGGCTCTTCTATAAGCGTGCGGAGTTACGACTCCGTCCACCAACGGTAGGCCTCAGGACGGCACCGGCAATGGACGCACGACTCGAAATTTCCTCATTTTTGACAACAAAATCGTTCCCTCCAACAAAGGCTAGCCTTCCCAACAAAGACGTTTCACTGTCTACATAAAGCTAAGAGGCTCTTCTATTAGCGTGCGGAGGTACAACTCCGTCCACCAACGGTAGGCATCGGGACGGCACCGGCAATAGACGCACGACTCGAAATTTCCTCATTTTTGACAACAAAATCGTCCCCTCCAAGAAAAGTTAGCCTTCCTAGCAAAGACGTTTCACTGCCTAAATAAAGCTAAGAGGCTCTTCTATTATCGTGCGGAGTTACAACTCCGTCCACCAACGGTGGGCCTCGGGACGGCACCGGCAATGGATGCACGACTCGAAATTTCCTGATTTTTGACAACAAAATCGTTCCCTCCAACAAAGGCTAGCCTTCCCAACAAAGATGTTTCACTATCAACATAAAGCTAAGAGGCTCTTCTATTGGCGTGCGGAGGTACAACTCCGTCCACCAACGGTGGGCCTCAGGACGGCACCGGCAATGGACGCACGACTCGAAATTTTCTCATTTTTGACAACAATAGCGTCCCCTCCAAGAAAAGTAAGCCTTCCTAGCAAAGACGTTTCACTGTCTGCGTAAAGCTAAGAGGCTATTCTATTAGCGTGCGGAGTTACAACTCCGTCCACCAACGGTAGGCCTCGGGACGGCACCGGCAATGGACGCACGACTCGAAATTTTCTCATTTTTGACAACAATAGCGTCCCCTCCAAGAAAAGTAAGCCTTCCTAGCAAAGACGTTTCACTGTCTGCGTAAAGCTAAGAGGCTATTCTATTAGCGTGCGGAGTTACAACTCCGTCCACCAACGGTGGGCCTCAGGACGGCACCGGCAATGGACACACGACTCGAAATTTCCTCATTTTTGACAACAAAATCGTCCCCTCCAAGAAAAGTTAGCCTTCCTAGCAAAGACGTTTCACTGTCTACATAAAGCTAAGAGGCTCTTCTATTAGCGTGCGGAGTTGCAACTCCGTCCACCAACGGTGGGCCTCAGGACGGCACCGGCAATGGACGCACGACTCGAAATTTTCTCATTTTTGACAACAAAATCGTCCCCTCCAAGAAAAGTTAGCCTTCCTAGCAAAGACGTTTCACTGTCTGCGTAAAGCTAGGAGGCTCTTCTATTAGCGTGCGGAGTTACAACTCCGTCCACCAACGGTAGGCCTCAGGACGGCACCGGCAATAGACGTACGAATCGAAATTTCCTGATTTTTGACAACAAAATCGTCCCCTCCAAGAAAAGTTAGCCTTCCTAGCAAAGACGTTTCACTGTCTGCGTAAAGCTAGGAGGCTCTTCTATTAGCGTGCGGAGTTACAACTCCGTCCACCAACGGTAGGCCTCAGGACGGCACCGGCAATGGACGCACGACTCGAAATTTCCTCATTTTTGACAACAATGTCGTCCCTTCAAAAAAAGTTAGCCTTCCTAGCAAACACGTTTCACTGTCTGCGTAAAGCTAAGAGGCTCTTCTATTAGCGTGCGGAGTTACAACTCCGTCCACCAACGGTAGGCCTCAGGACGGCACCGGCAATGGACGCACGACTCGAAATTTCCTCATTTTTGACAACAATGTCGTCCCTTCAAAAAAAGTTAGCCTTCCTAGCAAAGACGTTTCACTGTCTACGTAAAGCTAAGAGGCTCTTCTATTAGCGTGCGGAGTTACAGCTCCGTCCACCAACGGTAGGACGCACGACTCGAAATTTCCTGATTTTTGACAGCAAAATCGTTCCCTCCAAGAAAAGTTAGCCTTCCTAGCAAAGACGTTTCACTGTCTAAATAAAGCTAAAAGGCTCTTCTATTAGCGTGCGGAGTTACAACTCCGTCCACCAACGGTAGGCCTCAGGACGGCACCGGCAATAGACGCACTACTCGAAATTTCCTGATTTTTGACAACAAAATCGTCCCCTCCAAGAAAAGTTAGCCTTCCTAGCAAAGACGTTTCACTGTCTACATAAAGCTAACAGGCTCTTCTATTAGCGTGCGGAGCTACAACTCCGTCCACCTACGGTAAGCCTCGGGACGGCACCGGCAATGGACGCACGACTCGAAATTTCCTGATTTTTGACAACAAAATCGTCCCCTCCAAGAAAGGTTAGCCTTCCTAGCAAAGACGTTTAACTGTCTACGTAAAGCTAAGAGGCTCTTCTATAAGCGTGCGGAGTTACAACTCCGTCCACCAACGGTCTCAGGACGGCACCGGCAATGGACGCACGACTCGAAATTTCCTCATTTTTGAAAACAAAATCGTCCCCTCCAGGAAAAGTTAGCCTTCCTAGCAAAGACGTTTTACTGTCTACGTAAAGCTAAGGGGTTCTTCTATTAGCGTGCGTAGTTACAACTCCGTCCACCAGCGGTAGGCCTCGGGATGGCACCGGCAATGGACGCACGACTCGAAATTTCCTGATTTTTGACAACAAATTCGTCCCCTCCAAGAAAAGTTAGCCTTCCTAGCAAAGACGTTTCGCTGTCTAAATAAAGCTAAGAGGCTCTTCTATTAGCGTACGGAGTTACAACTCCGTCCACCAACGGTGGGCCTCGGGACGACACCGGCAATGAACGCACGACTCGAAATTTCCTGATTTTTGACAACAAAATCGTTCCCTCCAACAAAGGCTAGCCTTCCCAACAAAGACGTTTCACTGTCTACATAAAGCTAAGAGGCTCTTCTATAAGCGTGCGGAGGTACAACTCCGTCCACCAACGGTAGGCATCGGGACGGCACCGGCAATGGACGCACGACTCGAAATTTCCTGATTTTTGACAACAAAATCGTCCCCTCCAAGAAAAGTTAGCCTTCCTAGCAAAGACGTTTCACTGTCTGCGTAAAGCTAGGAGGCTCTTCTACTAGCGTGCGGAGTTACAACTCCGTCCACCAACGGTGGGCCTCAGGACGGCACCGGCAATAGACGCACGACTCGAAATTTCCTGATTTTTGACAACAAAATCGTCCCCTCCAAGAAAAGTTAGCCTTCCTAGCAAAGACGTTTCACTGTCTACATAAAGCTAAGAGGCTCTTCTATTAGCGTGCGGAGTTACAACTCCGTCCACCAACGGTGGGCCTCGGGACGACACCGGCAATCAACGCACGACTCGAAATTTCCTGATTTTTGACAACAAAATCGTTCCCTCCAACAAAGGCTAGCCTTCCCAACAAAGACGTTTCACTTTCTACATAAAGCTAAGAGGCTCATCTATTATCGTGCGGAGGTACAGCTCCGTCCACCAACGGTAGGCATCGGGACGGCACCGGCAATGGACGCACGACCCAAAAATTTCTCATTTTTGACAAAAAAATCGTCCCCTCCAAGAAAAGTTAGCCTTCCTAGCAAAGACGCTTCACTGTCTACATAAAGCTAAGAGGCTCTTCTATTAGCGTGCGGAGTTACAACTCCGTCCACCAACGGTGGGCCTCGGGACGACACCGGCAATGAACGCACGACTCGAAATTTCCTGATTTTTGACAACAAAATCGTTCCCTCCAACAAAGGCTAGCCTTCCCAACAAAGACGTTTCACTTTCTACATAAAGCTAAGAGGCTCATCTATTATTGTGCGGAGGTACAACTCCGTCCACCAACGGTAGGCATCGGGACGGCACCGGCAATGGACGCACGACTCGAAATTTCCTGATTTTTGACAACAAAATCGTTCCCTCCAAGAAAAGTTAGCCTTCCCAGCAAAGACGTTTCACTGTCTGCGTAAAGCTAAGAGGCTCTTTTATTAGCGTGCGGAGTTACAACTCCGTCCACCAACGGTAGGCCTCGGGACGGCACCGGCAATGGACGCACGACTCGAAATTTCCTCATTTTTGACAACAAAATCGTCCCCTCCAAGAAAGGTTAGCCTTCCTAGCAAAGACGTTTAACTGTCTACGTAAAGCTAAGAGGCTCTTCTATAAGCGTGCGGAGTTACAACTCCATCCACCAACGGTAGGCCTCAGGACGGCACCGGCAATGGACGCACGACTCGAAATTTCCTGATTTTTGACAACAAAATCGTCCCTCCAAAAAAAGGTAGCCTTCCTAGCAAACACGTTTCACTGTCTACGTAAAGCTAAGAGGTTCTTCTATTAGCGTGCGGAGTTACAACTCCGTCCACCAACGGTAGGCCTCAGGACGGCACCGGCAATGGACACACGACTCGAAATTTCATGATTTTTGACAACAAAACCGACCCCTCCAAGAAAGGTTAGCCTTACTAGCAAAGACGTTTCACTGTCTACGTAAAGCTAAGAGGCTCTTCTATAAGCGTGCGGAGTTACGACTCCGTCCACCAACGGTAGGCCTCAGGACGGCACCGGCAATGGACGCACGACTCGAAATTTCCTCATTTTTGACAACAAAATCGTTCCCTCCAACAAAGGCTAGCCTTCCCAACAAAGACGTTTCACTGTCTACATAAAGCTAAGAGGCTCTTCTATTAGCGTGCGGAGGTACAACTCCGTCCACCAACGGTAGGCATCGGGACGGCACCGGCAATAGACGCACGACTCGAAATTTCCTCATTTTTGACAACAAAATCGTCCCCTCCAAGAAAAGTTAGCCTTCCTAGCAAAGACGTTTCACTGCCTAAATAAAGCTAAGAGGCTCTTCTATTAGCGTGCGGAGTTACAACTCCGTCCACCAACGGTGGGCCTCGGGACGGCACCGGCAATGGATGCACGACTCGAAATTTCCTGATTTTTGACAACAAAATCGTTCCCTCCAACAAAGGCTAGCCTTCCCAACAAAGATGTTTCACTATCAACATAAAGCTAAGAGGCTCTTCTATTGGCGTGCGGAGGTACAACTCCGTCCACCAACGGTGGGCCTCAGGACGGCACCGGCAATGGACGCACGACTCGAAATTTTCTCATTTTTGACAACAATAGCGTCCCCTCCAAGAAAAGTAAGCCTTCCTAGCAAAGACGTTTCACTGTCTGCGTAAAGCTAAGAGGCTATTCTATTAGCGTGCGGAGTTACAACTCCGTCCACCAACGGTAGGCCTCGGGACGGCACCGGCAATGGACGCACGACTCGAAATTTTCTCATTTTTGACAACAATAGCGTCCCCTCCAAGAAAAGTAAGCCTTCCTAGCAAAGACGTTTCACTGTCTGCGTAAAGCTAAGAGGCTATTCTATTAGCGTGCGGAGTTACAACTCCGTCCACCAACGGTGGGCCTCAGGACGGCACCGGCAATGGACACACGACTCGAAATTTCCTCATTTTTGACAACAAAATCGTCCCCTCCAAGAAAAGTTAGCCTTCCTAGCAAAGACGTTTCACTGTCTACATAAAGCTAAGAGGCTCTTCTATTAGCGTGCGGAGTTGCAACTCCGTCCACCAACGGTGGGCCTCAGGACGGCACCGGCAATGGACGCACGACTCGAAATTTTCTCATTTTTGACAACAAAATCGTCCCCTCCAGGAAAAGTTAGCCTTCCTAGCAAAGACGTTTTACTGTCTACGTAAAGCTAAGGGGTTCTTCTATTAGCGTGCGTAGTTACAACTCCGTCCACCAGCGGTAGGCCTCGGGATGGCACCGGCAATGGACGCACGACTCGAAATTTCCTGATTTTTGACAACAAATTCGTCCCCTCCAAGAAAAGTTAGCCTTCCTAGCAAAGACGTTTCGCTGTCTAAATAAAGCTAAGAGGCTCTTCTATTAGCGTACGGAGTTACAACTCCGTCCACCAACGGTGGGCCTCGGGACGACACCGGCAATGAACGCACGACTCGAAATTTCCTGATTTTTGACAACAAAATCGTTCCCTCCAACAAAGGCTAGCCTTCCCAACAAAGACGTTTCACTGTCTACATAAAGCTAAGAGGCTCTTCTATAAGCGTGCGGAGGTACAACTCCGTCCACCAACGGTAGGCATCGGGACGGCACCGGCAATGGACGCACGACTCGAAATTTCCTGATTTTTGACAACAAAATCGTCCCCTCCAAGAAAAGTTAGCCTTCCTAGCAAAGACGTTTCACTGTCTGCGTAAAGCTAGGAGGCTCTTCTACTAGCGTGCGGAGTTACAACTCCGTCCACCAACGGTGGGCCTCAGGACGGCACCGGCAATAGACGCACGACTCGAAATTTCCTGATTTTTGACAACAAAATCGTCCCCTCCAAGAAAAGTTAGCCTTCCTAGCAAAGACGTTTCACTGTCTACATAAAGCTAGGAGGCTCTTCTATTAGCGTGCGGAGTTACAACTCCGTCCACCAACGGTGGGCCTCGGGACGACACCGGCAATCAACGCACGACTCGAAATTTCCTGATTTTTGACAACAAAATCGTTCCCTCCAACAAAGGCTAGCCTTCCCAACAAAGACGTTTCACTTTCTACATAAAGCTAAGAGGCTCATCTATTATCGTGCGGAGGTACAGCTCCGTCCACCAACGGTAGGCATCGGGACGGCACCGGCAATGGACGCACGACCCAAAAATTTCTCATTTTTGACAAAAAAATCGTCCCCTCCAAGAAAAGTTAGCCTTCCTAGCAAAGACGCTTCACTGTCTACATAAAGCTAAGAGGCTCTTCTATTAGCGTGCGGAGTTACAACTCCGTCCACCAACGGTGGGCCTCGGGACGACACCGGCAATGAACACACGACTCGAAATTTCCTCATTTTTGACAAAAAAATCGTCCCCTCCAAGAAAAGTTAGAATTCCTAGCAAAGACGTTTCACTGTCTACGTATGCTAGGAGGCTCTTCTATTAGCGTACGGAGTTACAACTGCGTCCACCAAGAGTAGGCCTCAGGACGGCACCGGCAATGGACGCACGACTCGAAATTTCCTCATTTTTGACAACAAAATCGTTCCCTCCAAGAAAAGTTAGCCTTCCTAGCAAACACGTTTCACTGTCTGCGTAAAGCTAAGAGGCTATTCTATTAGCGTGCGGAGTTATAACTCCGTCCACCAACGGTGGGCCTCAGGACGGCACCGGCAATGGACGCACGACTCGAAATTTCCTCATTTTTGACAACAAAATCGTTCCCTCCAAGAAAAGTTAGCCTTCCTAGCAAACACGTTTCACTGTCTACGTAAAGCTAAGAGGCTCTTCTATTAGCGTGCGGAGTTACAACTCCGTCCACCAACGGTGGGCCTGAGGACGGCACCGGCAATGGACGCACGACTCGAAATTTCCTCATTTTTGACAACAAAATCGTACCCTCCAAGTTATCCTTCCTAGCAAAGACGTTTCACTGTCTACATAAAGCTAAGAGGCTCTTCTATTAGCGTGCGGAGTTACAACTCCGTCCACCAACGGTAGGCCTCGGGACGGCACCGGCAATGGACGCACGACTCGAAATTTCCTCATTTTTGACAACAAAATCGTACCCTCCAAGAAAAGTTATCCTTCTTAGCAAACACGGTTCACTGTCTACGTAAAGCTAAGAGGTTCTTCTATTAGCGTGCGGAGTTACAACTCCGTCCACCAACGGTGGGCCTGAGGACGGCACCGGCAATGGACGCACGACTCGAAATTTCCTTATTTTTGACAACAAAATCGTACCCTCCAAGAAAAGTTATCCTTCCTAGCAAAGACGTTTTACTGTCTACATAATGCTAAGAGGCTCTTCTATTAGCGTACGGAGTTACAACTCCGTCCACCAACGGTGGGCCTCAGGACGGCACCGGCAATGGACGCACGACTCGAAATTTCCTCATTTTTGACAAAAAAATCGTCCCCTCCAAGAAAAGTTAGAATTCCTAGCAAAGACGTTTCACTGTCTACGTATGCTAGGAGGCTCTTCTATTAGCGTACGGAGTTACAACTGCGTCCACCAAGAGTAGGCCTCAGGACGGCACCGGCAATGGACGCACGACTCGAAATTTCCTCATTTTTGACAACAAAATCGTTCCCTCCAAGAAAAGTTAGCCTTCCTAGCAAACACGTTTCACTGTCTGCGTAAAGCTAAGAGGCTATTCTATTAGCGTGCGGAGTTATAACTCCGTCCACCAACGGTGGGCCTCAGGACGGCACCGGCAATGGACGCACGACTCGAAATTTCCTGATTTTTGACAACAAAATCGTACCCTCCAAGAAAAGTTATCCTTCCTAGCAAAGACGTTTCACTGTCTACATAAAGCTAAGAGGCTCTTCTATTAGCGTGCGGAGTTGCAACTCCGTCCACCAACGGTGGGCCTGAGGACGGCACCGGCAATGGACGCACGACTCGAAATTTCCTCATTTTTGACAACAAAATCGTACCCTCCAAGAAAAGTTATCCTTCCTAGCAAAGACGTTTCACTGTCTACATAAAGCTAGAGGCTCTTCTATTAGCGTGCGGAGTTGCAACTCCGTCCACCAACGGTGGGCCTGAGGACGGCACCGGCAATGGACGCACGACTCGAAATTGCCTCATTTTTGACAACAAAATCGTACCCTCCAAGAAAAGTTATCCTTCCTAGCAAAGACGTTTCACTGTCTACATAAAGCTAAGAGGCTCTTCTATTAGCGTGCGGAGTTGCAACTCCGTCCACCAACGGTGGGCCTCAGGACGGCACCAGCAATGGACGCAGGACTCGAAATTTCCTGATTTTTGACAACAAAATCGTCCCCTCCAAGAAAAGTTAGCCATCCTAGCAAAGACGTTTTACTGTCTACATAATGCTAAGAGGCTCTTCTATTAACGTGCGGAGTGACAACTCCGTCCACCAACGGTAGGCCTCAGGACGGCACCGGCAATGGACGCACGACTCGAAATTTCCTCGTTTTTGACAACAATATCGTCCCTCCAAAAAAAGTTAGCCTTCCTAGCAAACACGTTTTACTGTCTACGTAAATCTAAGAGGCTCTTCTATTGGCGTGCGTAGTTACAACTCCGTCCACCAACAGTAGGCCTCAGGACGGCACCGGCAATGGACGCACGACTCGAAATTTCCTGATTTTTGACAACAATAGCGTCCCCTCCAAGAAAAGTTAGCCTTCCTAGCAAACACGTTTCACTGTCTGCGTAAAGCTAAGAGGCTCTGCTATTAGCGTGCGGAGTTGCAACTCCGTCCACCAACGGTGGGCCTGAGGACGGCACCGGCAATGGACGCACGACTCGAAATTGCCTCATTTTTGACAACAAAATCGTACCCTCCAAGAAAAGTTAGAATTCCTAGCAAAGACGTTTCACTGTCTACGTATGCTAGGAGGCTCTTCTATTAGCGTACGGAGTTACAACTGCGTCCACCAAGAGTAGGCCTCAGGACGGCACCGGCAATGGACGCACGACTCGAAATTTCCTGATTTTTGACAACAAAATCGTTCCCTCCAAGAAAAGTTAGCCTTCCTAGCAAACACGTTTCACTGTCTGCGTAAAGCTAAGAGGCTCTTCTATTAGCGTGCGGAGTTGCAACTCCGTCCACCAACGGTGGGCTTAAGGACGGCACCGGCAATGGACGCACGACTCGAAATTTCCTCATTTTTGACAACAAAATCGTACCCTCCAAGAAAAGTTATCCTTCCTAGCAAAGACGTTTCACTGTCTACATAAAGCTAAGAGGCTCTTCTATTAGCGTGCGGAGTTGCAACTCCGTCCACCAACGGTGGGCCTGAGGACGGCACCGGCAATGGACGCACGACTCGAAATTGCCTCATTTTTGACAACAAAATCGTACCCTCCAAGAAAAGTTATCCTTCCTAGCAAAGACGTTTCACTGTCTACATAAAGCTAAGAGGCTCTTCTATTAGCGTGCGGAGTTGCAACTCCGTCCACCAACGGTGGGCCTCAGGACGGCACCAGCAATGGACGCAGGACTCGAAATTTCCTGATTTTTGACAACAAAATCGTCCCCTCCAAGAAAAGTTAGCCATCCTAGCAAACACGTTTTACTGTCTACGTAAATCTAAGAGGCTCTTCTATTGGCGTGCGTAGTTACAACTCCGTCCACCAACAGTAGGCCTCAGGACGGCACCGGCAATGGACGCACGACTCGAAATTTCCTCATTTTTGACAACAATAGCGTCCCCTCCAAGAAAAGTTAGCCTTCCTAGCAAACACGTTTCACTGTCTGCGTAAAGCTAAGAGGCTCTTCTATTAGCGTGCGGAGTTACAACTCCGTCCACCAACGGTGGGCCTCAGGACGGCACCGGCAATGGACGCACGACTCGAAATTTCCTAATTTTTGACAAAAAAATCGTCCCCTCCAAGAAAAGTTAGAATTCCTAGCAAAGACGTTTCACAGTCTACGTAAGCTAGGAGGCTACAAAAACCTCTGGACAACAAACTCTGGACAAGAAACTCTGGACAGGAAAACTGTGGACAACAAACTCTGGACAAGAAAATCTGGACAAGAAAATCTGGACAACAAACTCTGGACAAGAAACTCTGGACAAGAAACTCTGTACAAAAAACTCTGGACAAGAAACTCTGGACAAGAAAATCTGGACAAGAAAATCTGGACAAGAAACTCTGGACAAGAAAATCTGGACAAGAAACTCTAGACAAGAAAACTCTGGACAACAAACTCTGGACAAGAAAATCTGGACAAGAAAATCTGGACAAGAAAATCTGGACAAGAAAATCTGGACAAGAAAACTCTGGACAACAAACTCTGTACAAGAAACTCTGAACAAGAAACTCTGGACAAGAAACTCTGGACAACAAACTTTGGACAAGAAAGTCTGGACAAGAAACTCTGGACAAGAAACTCTGGACAAGAAAATCTGGACAGGATACTCTGGACAAGAAAACTCTGGACAACAAACTCTGGACAAGAAACTCTGGACAACAAACTCTGGACAAGAAAGTCTGGACAAGAAACTCTGGACAAGAAACTCTGGACAAGGAAATCTGGACAGGATACTCTGGACAAAAAACTCAAGACAAGAAACTCTGGACAAAAAACTCTGGACAAGAAACTCTGGACAAGAAAACTCTGGACAAGAAAACTCTGGACAACAAACTCTGTACAAGAAACTCTGAACAAGAAACTCTGGACAAGAAACTCTCGACAACAAACTCTGGACAAGAAAGTCTGGACAAGAAACTCTGGACAAGAAACTCTGGACAAGAAAATCTGGACTAGAAAATCTGGACAAGAAAATTCTAGACAACAAACTCTGGACAAGAAACTCTGTACAAGAAACTCTGGACAAGAAACTCTGGACAAAAAACTCTGGACAAGAAAATCTGGACAAGAAAATCTGGACAAGAAACTCTGGACAAGAAAATCTGGACAAGAAACTCTGGACAAGAAAACTCTGGACAACAAACTCTGGACAAGAAAATCTGGACAAGAAAATCTGGACAAGAAAATCTGGACAAGAAAACTCTGGACAACACACTCTGTACAAGAAACTCTGAACAAGAAACTCTGGACAACAAACTCTGGACAACAAACTCTGGACAAGAAAATCTGGACAAGAAAATCTGGACCAGAAAATCTATGCAAGAAACTCTGGACAAAAAAATCTGGGCAAGGAACTCTGGGCAAGAAACTCTGGACAAGAAACTCTGAACAAGAAACTCTGGACAAGAAACTCTGGACAACAAACTCTGGACAAGAAACTCTGGACAAAAAACTCTGGGCATGAAACTCTGGACAAGAAACTCTGAACAAGAGACTCTGGCAAGAAAATCTGGGCCAGAAAATCTATTCAAGAAACTCTGGACAAGAAAATCTGGACAAAAAAATCTGGACTAGAAAATCTGGACAAGAAAATTCTAGACAACAAACTCTGGACAAGAAACTCTGTACAAGAAACTCTGGACAAGAAAATTTGGACAAGAAACTCTGGACAAGAAAACTCTGGACAACAAACTCTGGACAAGAAACTCTGTACAAGAAACTCTGGACAAGAAAATCTGGACAAGAAAATTTGGACAAGAAACTCTGGACAAGAAAACTCTGGACAACAAACTCTGGACAAGAAACTCTGTACAAGAAACTCTGGACAAGAAAATCTGGACAAGAAAATCTGGACAAGAAAATCTGGACAGGAAACTCTGGACAAAAAACTCTGGACAAGAAAATCTGGACAAGAAACTCTGGACAAGAAACTCTGGACAAGAAACTCTGGACAAGAAAACTCTGGACAAGAAACTGGGAACAAGAAACTCTGGACAAGAAACTCTGGGCCAGAAAATCTATTCAAGAAACTCTGGACAAGAAAATCTAGACAAGAAAATCTGGACTAGAAAATCTGGACAAGAAAATTCTAGACAACAAACTCTGGACAAGAAACTCTGTACAAGAAACTCTGGACAAGAAACTCTGGACAAGAAAATCTGGACAAGAAAATCTGGACAAGAAACTCTGGACAAGAAAACTCTGGAGAAGAAACTCTGGACAAGAAACTCTGTACAAGAAACTCTGGACAAGAAAATCTGGACAAGAAAATCTGGACAAGAAAATCTGGACAGGAAACTCTGGACAAGAAACTCTGGACAAGAAAATCTAGACAAGAAACTCTGGACAAGAAACTCTGGACAAGAGAACTCTGGACAAGAAACTGGGAACAAGAAACTCTGGACAAGAAACTCTGGACAAGAAACTCTGGACAAGAAAATCGGGACAAGAAACTCTGGACAACAAACTCTGGACAAGAAACTCTGAGCAAGAACCTCTGCACAAAAACCTCTGGACAAGAAACTCTGGACAAGAAAATCGGAACAAGAAACTCTGAACAAGAAACTCTAAACAAGAAACTCTGGACAAGAAACTCTGGACAACAAACTCTGGACAAGAAAATCTGGACAAGAAAACTCTGGACAACAAACTCTGGACAAGAAAATCTGGACAAGAAAATCTGGACAACAAACTCTGGACAAGAAACTCTGGTAAAGAAACTCTGGACAAGAAACTCTGGACAACAAACTCTGGACAAGAAAATCTGGATAAGAAAATCTGGACAAGAAAACTCGGGACAACAAACTCTGTACAAGAAACTCTGAACAAGAAACTCTGGACAAGAAACTCTGGACAACAAACTCTGGACAAGAAAGTCTGGACAAGAAACTCTGGACAAGAAACTCTGGACAAGAAAATCTGGACAGGATACTCTGGACAAGAAAACTCTGGACAACAAACTCTGGACAAGAAAATCTGGACAACAAACTCTGGACAAGAAACTCTGGACAAGAAACTCTGGACAAGAAAACTCTGGACAAGAAACTGGGAACAAGAAACTCTGGACAAGAAACTCTGGGCCAGAAAATCTATTCAAGAAACTCTGGACAAGAAAATCTGGACAAGAAAATCTGGACAAGAAAATCTGGACAAGAAAATCTGGACTAGAAAATCTGTACAAGAAAATTCTAGACAACAAACTCTGGACAAGAAACTCTGTACAAGAAACTCTGGACAAGAAACTCTGGACAAGAAAATCTGGACAAGAAAATCTGGACCAGAAAATCTATGCAAGAAACTCTGGACAAGAAAACTCTGGACAAGAAACTGGGAACAAGAAAATCTGGACAAGAAACTCTGGACAAGAAAATCGGGACAAGAAACTCTGGACAACAAACTCTGGACAACAAACTCTGAGCAAGAACCTCTGCACAAAAAACTCTGGACAAGAAACTCTGGACAAGAAAATCTGGACAAGAAAATCTGGACAAGAAAATCTGGACAAGAAAATCTGGACAAGAAAATTTGGACAAGAAACTCTGGACAAGAAAACTCTGGACAAGAAAACTCTGGACAACAAACTCTGGACAAGAAACTCTGGACAAGAAAATCTGGACAAGAAACTCTGGACAAGAAAACTCTGGACAAGAAACTGGGAACAAGAAACTCTGAACAAGAAAATCTGGACAAGAAAATCTGGACAAGAAAATCTGGACAACAAACTCTGGACAAGAAAATCTGGACAAGAAAATCTGGACAACAAACTCTGGACAAGAAACTCTAAACAAGAAACTCTGGACAAGAAAACTCTGGACAAGAAAATCTGGACAAGAAAATCTGGACAAGAAAATCTGGACAACAAACTCTGGACAAGAAAATCTGGACAAGAAAATCTGGACAACAAACTCTGGACAAGAAACTCTGGACAAGAAAATCTGGACAAAAAACTCTGGACAAGAAAATCTGGACAAGAAAATTCTAGACAACAAACTCTGGACAAGAAACTCTGTACAAGAAACTCTGGACAAGAAACTCTGGACAAAAAACTCTGGACAAGAAAATCTGGACAAGAAAATCTGGACAAGAAACTCTGGACAAGAATATCTGGACAAGAAACTCTGGACAAGAAAACTCTGGACAACAAACTCTGGACAAGAAAATCTGGACAAGAAAATCTGGACAAGAAAATCTGGACAAGAAAACTCTGGACAACAAACTCTGTACAAGAAACTCTGAACAAGAAACTCTGGACAAGAAACTCTGGACAAGAAAATCTGGACAAGAAAATCTGGACCAGAAAATCTATGCAAGAAACTCTGGACAAGAAAATCTGGGCAAGGAACTCTGGGCAAGAAACTCTGGACAAGAAACTCTGAACAAGAAACTCTGGACAAGAAACTCTGGACAAGAAACTCTGGACAAGATACTCTGGACAAGAAACTCTGGGCATGAAACTCTGGACAAGAAACTCTGAACAAGAGACTCTGGCAAGAAAATCTGGGCCAGAAAATCTATTCAAGAAACTCTGGACAAGAAAATCTGGACAAGAAAATCTGAACAAGAAAATCTGGACTAGAAAATCTGGACAAGAAAATTCTAGACAACAAACTCTGGACAAGAAACTCTGTACAAGAAACTCTGGACAAGAAGCTCTGGACAAGAAACTCTGGACAAGAAAATCTGGACAAGAAAATTTGGACAAGAAACTCTGGACAAGAAAACTCTGGACAACAAACTCTGGACAAGAAACTCTGGACAAGAAACTCTGGACAAGAAAATCTGGACAAGAAAATCTGGACAAGAAAATCTGGACAAGAAACTCTGGACAAAAAACTCTGGACAAGAAAATCTGGACAAGAAACTCTGGACAAGAAACTCTGGACAAGAAACTCTGGACAAGAAACTCTGGGCCAGAAAATCTATTCAAGAAACTCTGGACAAGAAAATCTGGACAAGAAAATCTAGACAAGAAAATCTGGACTAGAAAATCTGGACAAGAAAATTCTAGACAACAAACTCTGGACAAGAAACTCTGTACAAGAAACTCTGGACAAGAAACTCTGGACAAGAAAATCTGGACAAGAAAATCTGGACAAGAAACTCTGGACAAGAAAACTCTGGACAAGAAACTCTGGACAAGAAACTCTGTACAAGAAACTCTGGACAAGAAAATCTGGACAAGAAAATCTGGACAAGAAAATCTGGACAGGAAACTCTGGACAAGAAAATCTAGACAAGAAACTCTGGACAAGAAACTCTGGACAAGAAACTCTGGACAAGAAACTCTGGACAGAAAACTCTGGACAAGAAACTGGGAACAAGAAACTCTGGACAAGAAACTCTGGACAAGAAAATCGGGACAAGAAACTCTGGACAACAAACTCTGGACAAGAAACTCTGAGCAAGAACCTCTGCACAAAAACCTCTGGACAAGAAACTCTGGACAAGAAAATCGGGACAAGAAACTCTGAACAAGAAACTCTAAACAAGAAACTCTGGACAAGAAACTCTGGACAAGAAAATCTGGACAAGAAAATCTGGACAACAAACTCTGGACAAGAAAATCTGGACAAGAAAATCTGGACAACAAACTCTGGACAAGAAACTCTGGACAAGAAACTCTGGACAAGAAACTCTGGACAAGAAACTCTGGACAAGAAAACCTGGATAAGAAAATCTGGACAAGAAAACTCTGGACAACAAACTCTGTACAAGAAACTCTGAACAAGAAACTCTGGACAAGAAACTCTGGACAACAAATTTGGACAAGAAAGTCTGGACAAGAAACTCTGGACAAGAAACTCTGGACAAGAAAATCTGGACAGGATACTCTGGACAAGAAAACTCTGGACAACAAACTCTGGACAAGAAAATCTGGACAACAAACTCTGGACAAGAAACTCTGGACAAGAAACTCTGGACAAGAAAACTCTGGACAAGAAACTGGGAACAAGAAACTCTGGACAACAAATTTGGACAAGAAAGTCTGGACAAGAAAGTCTGGACAAGAAACTCTGGACAAGAAACTCTGGACAAGAAAATCTGGACAGGATACTCTGGACAAGAAAACTCTGGACAACAAACTCTGGACAAGAAAATCTGGACAACAAACTCTGGACAAGAAACTCTGGACAAGAAACTCTGGACAAGAAAACTCTGGACAAGAAACTGGGAACAAGAAACTCTGGACAAGAAACTCTGGACAACAAATTTGGACAAGAAAGTCTGGACAAGAAAGTCTGGACAAGAAACTCTGGACAAGAAACTCTGGACAAGAAAATCTGGACAGGATACTCTGGACAAGAAAACTCTGGACAACAAACTCTGTACAAGAAACTCTGAACAAGAAACTCTGGACAAGAAACTCTCGACAACAAACTCTGGACAAGAAAGTCTGGACAAGAAACTCTGGACAAGAAACTCTGGACAAGAAAATCTGGACTAGAAAATCTGGACAAGAAAATTCTAGACAACAAACTCTGGACAAGAAACTCTGTACAAGAAACTCTGGACAAGAAACTCTGGACAAAAAACTCTGGACAAGAAAATCTGGACAAGAAACTGGGAACAAGAAACTCTGGACAAGAAACTCTGGGCCAGAAAATCTATTCAAGAAACTCTGGACAAGAAAATCTAGACAAGAAAATCTGGACTAGAAAATCTGGACAAGAAAATTCTGGACAAGAAACTGGGAACAAGAAACTCTGGACAAGAAACTCTGGACAAGAAAATCTGGACTAGAAAATCTGGACAAGAAAATTCTAGACAACAAACTCTGGACAAGAAACTCTGTACAAGAAACTCTGGACAAGAAACTCTGGACAAGAAACTCTGGACAAGAAAACTCTGGACAAGAAACTGGGAACAAGAAACTCTGGACAAGAAACTCTGGGCCAGAAAATCTATTCAAGAAACTCTGGACAAGAAAATCTAGACAAGAAAATCTGGACTAGAAAATCTGGACAAGAAAATTCTAGACAACAAACTCTGGACAAGAAACTCTGTACATGAAACTCTGGACAAGAAACTCTGGACAAGAAAATCTGGACAAGAAAATCTGGACAAGAAACTCTGGACAAGAAAACTCTGGAGAAGAAACTCTGGACAAGAAACTCTGTACAAGAAACTCTGGACAAGAAAATCTGGACAAGAAAATCTGGACAAGAAAATCTGGACAGGAAACTCTGGACAAGAAACTCTGGACAAGAAAATCTAGACAAGAAACTCTGGACAAGAAACTCTGGACAAGAGAACTCTGGACAAGAAACTGGGAACAAGAAACTCTGGACAAGAAACTCTGGACAAGAAAATCGGGACAAGAAACTCTGGACAACAAACTCTGGACAAGAAACTCTGAGCAAGAACCTCTGCACAAAAACCTCTGGACAAGAAACTCTGGACAAGAAAATCGGAACAAGAAACTCTGAACAAGAAACTCTAAACAAGAAACTCTGGACAAGAAACTCTGGACAACAAACTCTGGACAAGAAAATCTGGACAAGAAAACTCTGGACAACAAACTCTGGACAAGAAAATCTGGACAAGAAAATCTGGACAACAAACTCTGGACAAGAAACTCTGGTAAAGAAACTCTGGACAAGAAACTCTGGACAACAAACTCTGGACAAGAAAATCTGGATAAGAAAATCTGGACAAGAAAACTCGGGACAACAAACTCTGTACAAGAAACTCTGAACAAGAAACTCTGGACAAGAAACTCTGGACAACAAACTTTGGACAAGAAAGTCTGGACAAGAAACTCTGGACAAGAAAACTCTGGACAAGAAACTGGGAACAAGAAACTCTGGACAAGAAACTCTGGGCCAGAAAATCTATTCAAGAAACTCTGGACAAGAAAATCTGGACAAGAAAATCTGGACAAGAAAATCTGGACAAGAAAATCTGGACTAGAAAATCTGTACAAGAAAATTCTAGACAACAAACTCTGGACAAGAAACTCTGTACAAGAAACTCTGGACAAGAAACTCTGGACAAGAAAATCTGGACAAGAAAATCTGGACCAGAAAATCTATGCAAGAAACTCTGGACAAGAAAACTCTGGACAAGAAACTGGGAACAAGAAACTCCGGACAAGAAACTCTGGACAAGAAAATCGGGACAAGAAACTCTGGACAACAAACTCTGGACAACAAACTCTGAGCAAGAACCTCTGCACAAAAAACTCTGGACAAGAAACTCTGGACAAGAAAATCTGGACAAGAAAATCTGGACAAGAAAATCTGGACAAGAAAATCTGGACAAGAAACTCTGGACAAGAAACTCTGGACAAGAAAACTCTGGACAAGAAAACTCTGGACAACAAACTCTGGACAAGAAACTCTGTACAAGAAAATCTGGACAAGAAACTCTGGACAAGAAAACTCTGGACAAGAAACTGGGAACAAGAAACTCTGAACAAGAAAATCTGGACAAGAAAATCTGGACAAGAAAATCTGGACAACAAACTCTGGACAAGAAAATCTGGACAAGAAAATCTGGACAACAAACTCTGGACAAGAAACTCTAAACAAGAAACTCTGGACAAGAAAACTCTGGACAAGAAAATCTGGACAAGAAAATCTGGACAAGAAAATCTGGACAACAAACTCTGGACAAGAAAATCTGGACAAGAAAATCTGGACAACAAACTCTGGACAACAAACTCTGGACAAGAAACTCTGGACAAGAAAATCTGGACAAAAAACTCTGGACAAGAAAATCTGGACAAGAAAATTCTAGACAACAAACTCTGGACAAGAAACTCTGTACAAGAAACTCTGGACAAGAAACTCTGGACAAGAAACTCTGGACAAGAAAATCGGGACAAGAAACTCTGGACAACAAACTCTGGACAAGAAACTCTGAGCAAGAACCTCTGCACAAAAACCTCTGGACAAGAAACTCTGGACAAGAAAATCGGAACAAGAAACTCTGAACAAGAAACTCTAAACAAGAAACTCTGGACAAGAAACTCTGGACAACAAACTCTGGACAAGAAAATCTGGACAAGAAAACTCTGGACAACAAACTCTGGACAAGAAAATCTGGACAAGAAAATCTGGACAACAAACTCTGGACAAGAAACTCTGGTAAAGAAACTCTGGACAAGAAACTCTGGACAACAAACTCTGGACAAGAAAATCTGGATAAGAAAATCTGGACAAGAAAACTCGGGACAACAAACTCTGTACAAGAAACTCTGAACAAGAAACTCTGGACAAGAAACTCTGGACAACAAACTTTGGACAAGAAAGTCTGGACAAGAAACTCTGGACAAGAAAACTCTGGACAAGAAACTGGGAACAAGAAACTCTGGACTAGAAACTCTGGGCCAGAAAATCTATTCAAGAAACTCTGGACAAGAAAATCTGGACAAGAAAATCTGGACAAGAAAATCTGGACAAGAAAATCTGGACTAGAAAATCTGTACAAGAAAATTCTAGACAACAAACTCTGGACAAGAAACTCTGTACAAGAAACTCTGGACAAGAAACTCTGGACAAGAAAATCTGGACAAGAAAATCTGGACCAGAAAATCTATGCAAGAAACTCTGGACAAGAAAACTCTGGACAAGAAACTGGGAACAAGAAACTCCGGACAAGAAACTCTGGACAAGAAAATCGGGACAAGAAACTCTGGACAACAAACTCTGGACAACAAACTCTGAGCAAGAACCTCTGCACAAAAAACTCTGGACAAGAAACTCTGGACAAGAAAATCTGGACAAGAAAATCTGGACAAGAAAATCTGGACAAGAAAATCTGGACAAGAAAATTTGGACAAGAAACTCTGGACAAGAAAACTCTGGACAAGAAAACTCTGGACAACAAACTCTGGACAAGAAACTCTGTACAAGAAAATCTGGACAAGAAAATCTGGACAAGAAAATCTGGACAACAAACTCTGGACAAGAAAATCTGGACAAGAAAATCTGGACAACAAACTCTGGACAAGAAACTCTAAACAAGAAACTCTGGACAAGAAAACTCTGGACAAGAAAATCTGGACAAGAAAATCTGGACAAGAAAATCTGGACAACAAACTCTGGACAAGAAAATCTGGACAAGAAAATCTGGACAACAAACTCTGGACAAGAAACTCTGGACAAGAAACTCTGGACAAGAAAATCTGGACAAAAAACTCTGGACAAGAAAATCTGGACAAGAAAATTCTAGACAACAAACTCTGGACAAGAAACTCTGTACAAGAAACTCTGGACAAGAAACTCTGGACAAAAAACTCTGGACAAGAAAATCTGGACAAGAAAATCTGGACAAGAAACTCTGGACAAGAATATCTGGACAAGAAACTCTGGACAAGAAAACTCTGGACAACAAACTCTGGACAAGAAAATCTGGACAAGAAAATCTGGACAAGAAAATCTGGACAAGAAAACTCTGGACAACAAACTCTGTACAAGAAACTCTGAACAAGAAACTCTGGACAACAAACTCTGGACAAGAAAATCTGGACAAGAAAATCTGGACCAGAAAATCTATGCAAGAAACTCTGGACAAGAAAATCTGGGCAAGGAACTCTGGGCAAGAAACTCTGGACAAGAAACTCTGAACAAGAAACTCTGGACAAGAAACTCTGGACAAGAAACTCTGGACAAGATACTCTGGACAAAAAACTCTGGGCATGAAACTCTGGACAAGAAACTCTGAACAAGAGACTCTGGCAAGAAAATCTGGGCCAGAAAATCTATTCAAGAAACTCTGGACAAGAAAATCTGGACAAGAAAATCTGGACAAAAAAATCTGGACTAGAAAATCTGGACAAGAAAATCTGGACAAGAAAATTTGGACAAGAAACTCTGGACAAGAAAACTCTGGACAACAAACTCTGGACAAGAAACTCTGTACAAGAAACTCTGGACAAGAAAATCTGGACAAGAAAATCTGGACAAGAAAATCTGGACAGGAAACTCTGGACAAAAAACTCTGGACAAGAAAATCTGGACAAGAAACTCTGGACAAGAAACTCTGGACAAGAAACTCTGGACAAGAAACTCTGGGCCAGAAAATCTATTCAAGAAACTCTGGACAAGAAAATCTGGACAAGAAAATCTAGACAAGAAAATCTGGACTAGAAAATCTGGACAAGAAAATTCTAGACAACAAACTCTGGACAAGAAACTCTGTACAAGAAACTCTGGACAAGAAACTCTGGACAAGAAAATCTGGACAAGAAAATCTGGACAAGAAACTCTGGACAAGAAAACTCTGGACAAGAAACTCTGGACAAGAAACTCTGTACAAGAAACTCTGGACAAGAAAATCTGGACAAGAAAATCTGGACAAGAAAATCTGGACAGGAAACTCTGGACAAGAAAATCTGGACAAGAAACTCTGGACAAGAAACTCTGGACAAGAAACTCTGGACAAGAAACTCTGGACAAGAAAACTCTGGACAAGAAACTGGGAACAAGAAACTCTGGACAAGAAACTCTGGACAAGAAAATCGGGACAAGAAACTCTGGACAACAAACTCTGGACAAGAAACTCTGAGCAAGAACCTCTGCACAAAAACCTCTGGACAAGAAACTCTGGACAAGAAAATCGGGACAAGAAACTCTGAACAAGAAACTCTAAACAAGAAACTCTGGACAAGAAACTCTGGACAACAAACTCTGGACAAGAAAATCTGGACAAGAAAACTCTGGACAACAAACTCTGGACAAGAAAATCTGGACAAGAAAATCTGGACAACAAACTCTGGACAAGAAACTCTGGACAAGAAACTCTGGACAAGAAACTCTGGACAACAAACTCTGGACAAGAAAACCTGGATAAGAAAATCTGGACAAGAAAACTCTGGACAACAAACTCTGTACAAGAAACTCTGAACAAGAAACTCTGGACAAGAAACTCTGGACAACAAATTTGGACAAGAAAGTCTGGACAAGAAACTCTGGACAAGAAAATCTGGACAGGATACTCTGGACAAGAAAACTCTGGACAACAAACTCTGGACAAGAAAATCTGGACAACAAACTCTGGACAAGAAACTCTGGACAAGAAACTCTGGACAAGAAAACTCTGGACAAGAAACTGGGAACAAGAAACTCTGGACAAGAAACTCTGGACAACAAATCTGGACAAGAAACTCTGGACAAGAAACTCTGGACAAGAAACTCTGGACAAGAAACTCTGGACAAGAAAATCTGGACAGGATACTCTGGACAAGAAAACTCTGGACAACAAACTCTGGACAAGAAAATCTGGACAACAAACTCTGGACAAGAAACTCTGTACAAGAAACTCTGGACAAGAAACTCTGGACAAGAAAATCTGGACAAGAAAATCTGGACAACAAACTCTGGACAAGAAACTCTGGACAAGAAACTCTGGACAAGAAACTCTGGACAACAAACTCTGGACAAGAAAACCTGGATAAGAAAATCTGGACAAGAAAACTCTGGACAACAAACTCTGTACAAGAAACTCTGAACAAGAAACTCTGGACAAGAAACTCTCGACAACAAACTCTGGACAAGAAACTCTGGACAAGAAACTCTGGACAAGAAACTCTGGACAAGAAAATCTGGACTAGAAAATCTGGACAAGAAAATTCTAGACAACAAACTCTGGACAAGAAACTCTGTACAAGAAACTCTGGACAAGAAACTCTGGACAAAAAACTCTGGACAAGAAAATCTGGACAAGAAAATCTGGACAAGAAACTCTGGACAAGAAAATCTGGACAAGAAACTCTGGACAAGAAAACTCTGGACAACAAACTCTGGACAAGAAAATCTGGACAAGAAAATCTGGACAAGAAAATCTGGACAAGAAAACTCTGGACAACACACTCTGTACAAGAAACTCTGAACAAGAAACTCTGGACAACAAACTCTGGACAACAAACTCTGGACAAGAAAATCTGGACAAGAAAATCTGGACCAGAAAATCTATGCAAGAAACTCTGGACAAAAAAATCTGGGCAAGGAACTCTGGGCAAGAAACTCTGGACAAGAAACTCTGAACAAGAAACTCTGGACAAGAAACTCTGGACAACAAACTCTGGACAAGAAACTCTGGACAACAAACTCTGGACAAGAAACTCTGGACAAGAAACTCTGAACAAGAGACTCTGGCAAGAAAATCTGGGCCAGAAAATCTATTCAAGAAACTCTGGACAAGAAAATCTGGACAAGAAAATCTGGACAAAAAAATCTGGACTAGAAAATCTGGACAAGAAAATTCTAGACAACAAACTCTGGACAAGAAACTCTGTACAAGAAACTCTGGACAAGAAACTCTGGACAAGAAACTCTGGACAAGAAAATCTGGACAAGAAAATTTGGACAAGAAACTCTGGACAAGAAAACTCTGGACAACAAACTCTGGACAAGAAACTCTGTACAAGAAACTCTGGACAAGAAAATCTGGACAAGAAAATCTGGACAAGAAAATCTGGACAGGAAACTCTGGACAAAAAACTCTGGACAAGAAAATCTGGACAAGAAACTCTGGACAAGAAACTCTGGACAAGAAACTCTGGACAAGAAAACTCTGGACAAGAAACTGGGAACAAGAAACTCTGGACAAGAAACTCTGGGCCAGAAAATCTATTCAAGAAACTCTGGACAAGAAAATCTAGACAAGAAAATCTGGACTAGAAAATCTGGACAAGAAAATTCTAGACAACAAACTCTGGACAAGAAACTCTGTACAAGAAACTCTGGACAAGAAACTCTGGACAAGAAAATCTGGACAAGAAAATCTGGACAAGAAACTCTGGACAAGAAAACTCTGGACAAGAAACTCTGGACAAGAAACTCTGGACAAGAAACTCTGGACAAGAAAATCTGGACAAGAAAATCTGGACAAGAAAATCTGGACAGGAAACTCTGGACAAGAAACTCTGGACAAGAAACTCTGAACAAGAAACTCTGGACAAGAAACTCTGGACAACAAACTCTGGACAAGAAACTCTGGACAAAAAACTCTGGGCATGAAACTCTGGACAAGAAACTCTGAACAAGAGACTCTGGCAAGAAAATCTGGGCCAGAAAATCTATTCAAGAAACTCTGGACAAGAAAATCTGGACAAGAAAATCTGGACAAAAAAATCTGGACTAGAAAATCTGGACAAGAAAATTCTAGACAACAAACTCTGGACAAGAAACTCTGTACAAGAAACTCTGGACAAGAAACTCTGGACAAAAAACTCTGGACAAGAAAATCTGGACAAGAAACTGGGAACAAGAAACTCTGGACAAGAAACTCTGGGCCAGAAAATCTATTCAAGAAACTCTGGACAAGAAAATCTAGACAAGAAAATCTGGACTAGAAAATCTGGACAAGAAAATTCTGGACAAGAAACTGGGAACAAGAAACTCTGGACAAGAAACTCTGGACAAGAAAATCTGGACTAGAAAATCTGGACAAGAAAATTCTAGACAACAAACTCTGGACAAGAAACTCTGTACAAGAAACTCTGGACAAGAAACTCTGGACAAGAAACTCTGGACAAGAAAACTCTGGACAAGAAACTGGGAACAAGAAACTCTGGACAAGAAACTCTGGGCCAGAAAATCTATTCAAGAAACTCTGGACAAGAAAATCTAGACAAGAAAATCTGGACTAGAAAATCTGGACAAGAAAATTCTAGACAACAAACTCTGGACAAGAAACTCTGTACATGAAACTCTGGACAAGAAACTCTGGACAAGAAAATCTGGACAAGAAAATCTGGACAAGAAACTCTGGACAAGAAAACTCTGGAGAAGAAACTCTGGACAAGAAACTCTGTACAAGAAACTCTGGACAAGAAACTCTGGACAAGAAAATCTGGACAAGAAAATCTGGACAGGAAACTCTGGACAAGAAACTCTGGACAAGAAAATCTAGACAAGAAACTCTGGACAAGAAACTCTGGACAAGAGAACTCTGGACAAGAAACTGGGAACAAGAAACTCTGGACAAGAAACTCTGGACAAGAAAATCGGGACAAGAAACTCTGGACAACAAACTCTGGACAAGAAACTCTGAGCAAGAACCTCTGCACAAAAACCTCTGGACAAGAAACTCTGGACAAGAAAATCGGAACAAGAAACTCTGAACAAGAAACTCTAAACAAGAAACTCTGGACAAGAAACTCTGGACAACAAACTCTGGACAAGAAAATCTGGACAAGAAAACTCTGGACAACAAACTCTGGACAAGAAAATCTGGACAAGAAAATCTGGACAACAAACTCTGGACAAGAAACTCTGGTAAAGAAACTCTTCACAAGAAACTCTGGACAACAAACTCTGGACAAGAAAATCTGGATAAGAAAATCTGGACAAGAAAACTCGGGACAACAAACTCTGTACAAGAAACTCTGAACAAGAAACTCTGGACAAGAAACTCTGGACAACAAACTTTGGACAAGAAAGTCTGGACAAGAAACTCTGGACAAGAAACTCTGGACAAGAAAATCTGGACAGGATACTCTGGACAAGAAAACTCTGGACAACAAACTCTGGACAACAAACTCTGGACAAGAAACTCTGGACAAGAAACTCTGGACAAGAAAACTCTGGACAAGAAACTGGGAACAAGAAACTCTGGACAAGAAACTCTGGGCCAGAAAATCTATTCAAGAAACTCTGGACAAGAAAATCTGGACAAGAAAATCTGGACAAGAAAATCTGGACAAGAAAATCTGGACTAGAAAATCTGTACAAGAAAATTCTAGACAACAAACTCTGGACAAGAAACTCTGTACAAGAAACTCTGGACAAGAAACTCTGGACAAGAAAATCTGGACAAGAAAATCTGGACCAGAAAATCTATGCAAGAAACTCTGGACAAGAAAACTCTGGACAAGAAACTGGGAACAAGAAACTCCGGACAAGAAACTCTGGACAAGAAAATCGGGACAAGAAACTCTGGACAACAAACTCTGGACAACAAACTCTGAGCAAGAACCTCTGCACAAAAAACTCTGGACAAGAAACTCTGGACAAGAAAATCTGGACAAGAAAATCTGGACAAGAAAATCTGGACAAGAAAATCTGGACAAGAAAATTTGGACAAGAAACTCTGGACAAGAAAACTCTGGACAAGAAAACTCTGGACAACAAACTCTGGACAAGAAACTCTGTACAAGAAAATCTGGACAAGAAACTCTGGACAAGAAAACTCTGGACAAGAAACTGGGAACAAGAAACTCTGAACAAGAAAATCTGGACAAGAAAATCTGGACAAGAAAATCTGGACAACAAACTCTGGACAAGAAAATCTGGACAAGAAAATCTGGACAACAAACTCTGGACAAGAAACTCTAAACAAGAAACTCTGGACAAGAAAATCTGGACAAGAAAATCTGGACAAGAAAATCTGGACAACAAACTCTGGACAAGAAAATCTGGACAAGAAAATCTGGACAACAAACTCTGGACAAGAAACTCTGGACAAGAAACTCTGGACAAGAAAATCTGGACAAAAAACTCTGGACAAGAAAATCTGGACAAGAAAATTCTAGACAACAAACTCTGGACAAGAAACTCTGTACAAGAAACTCTGGACAAGAAACTCTGGACAAAAAACTCTGGACAAGAAAATCTGGACAAGAAAATCTGGACAAGAAACTCTGGACAAGAATATCTGGACAAGAAACTCTGGACAAGAAAACTCTGGACAACAAACTCTGGACAAGAAAATCTGGACAAGAAAATCTGGACAAGAAAATCTGGACAAGAAAACTCTGGACAACAAACTCTGTACAAGAAACTCTGAACAAGAAACTCTGGACAACAAACTCTGGACAAGAAAATCTGGACAAGAAAATCTGGACCAGAAAATCTATGCAAGAAACTCTGGACAAGAAAATCTGGGCAAGAAACTCTGGGCAAGAAACTCTGGACAAGAAACTCTGAACAAGAAACTCTGGACAAGAAACTCTGGACAAGAAACTCTGGACAAGATACTCTGGACAAAAAACTCTGGGCATGAAACTCTGGACAAGAAACTCTGAACAAGAGACTCTGGCAAGAAAATCTGGGCCAGAAAATCTATTCAAGAAACTCTGGACAAGAAAATCTGGACAAGAAAATCTGGACAAAAAAATCTGGACAAGAAAATCTGGACAAGAAAATTCTAGACAACAAACTCTGGACAAGAAACTCTGTACAAGAAACTCTGGACAAGAAGCTCTGGACAAGAAACTCTGGACAAGAAAATCTGGACAAGAAAATTTGGACAAGAAACTCTGGACAAGAAAACTCTGGACAACAAACTCTGGACAAGAAACTCTGTACAAGAAACTCTGGACAAGAAAATCTGGACAAGAAAATCTGGACAAGAAAATCTGGACAGGAAACTCTGGACAAAAAACTCTGGACAAGAAAATCTGGACAAGAAACTCTGGACAAGAAACTCTGGACAAGAAACTCTGGACAAGAAACTCTGGGCCAGAAAATCTATTCAAGAAACTCTGGACAAGAAAATCTGGACAAGAAAATCTAGACAAGAAAATCTGGACTAGAAAATCTGGACAAGAAAATTCTAGACAACAAACTCTGGACAAGAAACTCTGTACAAGAAACTCTGGACAAGAAACTCTGGACACGAAAATCTGGACAAGAAAATCTGGACAAGAAACTCTGGACAAGAAAACTCTGGACAAGAAACTCTGGACAAGAAACTCTGTACAAGAAACTCTGGACAAGAAAATCTGGACAAGAAAATCTGGACAAGAAAATCTGGACAGGAAACTCTGGACAAGAAAATCTAGACAAGAAACTCTGGACAAGAAACTCTGGACAAGAAACTCTGGACAAGAAACTCTGGACAAGAAAACTCTGGACAAGAAACTGGGAACAAGAAACTCTGGACAAGAAACTCTGGACAAGAAAATCGGGACAAGAAACTCTGGACAACAAACTCTGGACAAGAAACTCTGAGCAAGAACCTCTGCACAAAAACCTCTGGACAAGAAACTCTGGACAAGAAAATCGGGACAAGAAACTCTGAACAAGAAACTCTGGACAAGAAACTCTGGACAAGAAACTCTGGACAACAAACTCTGGACAAGAAAATCTGGACAAGAAAACTCTGGACAACAAACTCTGGACAAGAAAATCTGGACAAGAAAATCTGGACAACAAACTCTGGACAAGAAACTCTGGACAAGAAACTCTGGACAAGAAACTCTGGACAACAAACTCTGGACAAGAAAACCTGGATAAGAAAATCTGGACAAGAAAACTCTGGACAACAAACTCTGTACAAGAAACTCTGAACAAGAAACTCTGGACAAGAAACTCTGGACAACAAATTTGGACAAGAAAGTCTGGACAAGAAACTCTGGACAAGAAAATCTGGACAGGATACTCTGGACAAGAAAACTCTGGACAACAAACTCTGGACAAGAAAATCTGGACAACAAACTCTGGACAAGAAACTCTGGACAAGAAACTCTGGACAAGAAAACTCTGGACAAGAAACTGGGAACAAGAAACTCTGGACAAGAAACTCTGGACAACAAATTTGGACAAGAAAGTCTGGACAAGAAAGTCTGGACAAGAAACTCTGGACAAGAAACTCTGGACAAGAAAATCTGGACAGGATACTCTGGACAAGAAAACTCTGGACAACAAACTCTGGACAAGAAAATCTGGACAACAAACTCTGGACAAGAAACTCTGTACAAGAAACTCTGGACAAGAAACTCTGGACAAGAAAATCTGGACAAGAAAATCTGGACAAGAAACTCTGGACAAGAAACTCTGGACAAGAAACTCTGGACAAGAAACTCTGGACAACAAACTCTGGACAAGAAAACCTGGATAAGAAAATCTGGACAAGAAAACTCTGGACAACAAACTCTGTACAAGAAACTCTGAACAAGAAACTCTGGACAAGAAACTCTCGACAACAAACTCTGGACAAGAAAGTCTGGACAAGAAACTCTGGACAAGAAACTCTGGACAAGAAAATCTGGACTAGAAAATCTGGACAAGAAAATTCTAGACAACAAACTCTGGACAAGAAACTCTGTACAAGAAACTCTGGACAAGAAACTCTGGACAAAAAACTCTGGACAAGAAAATCTGGACAAGAAAATCTGGACAAGAAACTCTGGACAAGAAAATCTGGACAAGAAACTCTGGACAAGAAAACTCTGGACAACAAACTCTGGACAAGAAACTCTGGACAAGAAAATCTGGACAAGAAAATCTGGACAAGAAAACTCTGGACAACACACTCTGTACAAGAAACTCTGAACAAGAAACTCTGGACAACAAACTCTGGACAACAAACTCTGGACAAGAAAATCTGGACAAGAAAATCTGGACCAGAAAATCTATGCAAGAAACTCTGGACAAAAAAATCGGGGCAAGGAACTCTGGGCAAGAAACTCTGGACAAGAAACTCTGAACAAGAAACTCTGGACAAGAAACTCTGGACAACAAACTCTGGACAAGAAACTCTGGACAAAAAACTCTGGGCATGAAACTCTGGACAAGAAACTCTGAACAAGAGACTCTGGCAAGAAAATCTGGGCCAGAAAATCTATTCAAGAAACTCTGGACAAGAAAATCTGGACAAGAAAATCTGGACAAAAAAATCTGGACTAGAAAATCTGGACAAGAAAATTCTAGACAACAAACTCTGGACAAGAAACTCTGTACAAGAAACTCTGGACAAGAAACTCTGGACAAGAAACTCTGGACAAGAAAATCTGGACAAGAAAATTTGGACAAGAAACTCTGGACAAGAAAACTCTGGACAACAAACTCTGGACAAGAAACTCTGTACAAGAAACTCTGGACAAGAAAATCTGGACAAGAAAATCTGGACAAGAAAATCTGGACAGGAAACTCTGGACAAAAAACTCTGGACAAGAAAATCTGGACAAGAAACTCTGGACAAGAAACTCTGGACAAGAAACTCTGGACAAGAAAACTCTGGACAAGAAACTGGGAACAAGAAACTCTGGACAAGAAACTCTGGGCCAGAAAATCTATTCAAGAAACTCTGGACAAGAAAATCTAGACAAGAAAATCTGGACTAGAAAATCTGGACAAGAAAATTCTAGACAACAAACTCTGGACAAGAAACTCTGTACAAGAAACTCTGGACAAGAAACTCTGGACAAGAAAATCTGGACAAGAAAATCTGGACAAGAAACTCTGGACAAGAAAACTCTGGACAAGAAACTCTGGACAAGAAACTCTGGACAAGAAACTCTGGACAAGAAAATCTGGACAAGAAAATCTGGACAAGAAAATCTGGACAGGAAACTCTGGACAAGAAACTCTGGACAAGAAACTCTGAACAAGAAACTCTGGACAAGAAACTCTGGACAACAAACTCTGGACAAGAAACTCTGGACAAAAAACTCTGGGCATGAAACTCTGGACAAGAAACTCTGAACAAGAGACTCTGGCAAGAAAATCTGGGCCAGAAAATCTATTCAAGAAACTCTGGACAAGAAAATCTGGACAAGAAAATCTGGACAAAAAAATCTGGACTAGAAAATCTGGACAAGAAAATTCTAGACAACAAACTCTGGACAAGAAACTCTGTACAAGAAACTCTGGACAAGAAAATTTGGACAAGAAACTCTGGACAAGAAAACTCTGGACAACAAACTCTGGACAAGAAACTCTGTACAAGAAACTCTGGACAAGAAAATCTGGACAAGAAACTCTGGACAAGAAACTCTGGACAAGAAACTCTGGACAAGAAAACTCTGGACAAGAAACTGGGAACAAGAAACTCTGGACAAGAAACTCTGGGCCAGAAAATCTATTCAAGAAACTCTGGACAAGAAAATCTAGACAAGAAAATCTGGACTAGAAAATCTGGACAAGAAAATTCTAGACAACAAACTCTGGACAAGAAACTCTGTACAAGAAACTCTGGACAAGAAACTCTGGACAAGAAAATCTGGACAAGAAAATCTGGACAAGAAACTCTGGACAAGAAAACTCTGGAGAAGAAACTCTGGACAAGAAACTCTGTACAAGAAACTCTGGACAAGAAAATCTGGACAAGAAAATCTGGACAAGAAAATCTGGACAGGAAACTTTGGACAAGAAACTCTGGACAAGAAAATCTAGACAAGAAACTCTGGACAAGAAACTCTGGACAAGAGAACTCTGGACAAGAAACTGGGAACAAGAAACTCTGGACAAGAAACTCTGGACAAGAAAATCGGGACAAGAAACTCTGGACAACAAACTCTGGACAAGAAACTCTGAGCAAGAGCCTCTGCACAAAAACCTCTGGACAAGAAACTCTGGACAAGAAAATCGGAACAAGAAACTCTGAACAAGAAACTCTAAACAAGAAACTCTGGACAAGAAACTCTGGACAACAAACTCTGGACAAGAAAATCTGGACAAGAAAACTCTGGACAACAAACTCTGGACAAGAAAATCTGGACAAGAAAATCTGGACAACAAACTCTGGACAAGAAACTCTGGTAAAGAAACTCTGGACAAGAAACTCTGGACAACAAACTCTGGACAAGAAAATCTGGATAAGAAAATCTGGACAAGAAAACTCGGGACAACAAACTCTGTACAAGAAACTCTGAACAAGAAACTCTGGACAAGAAACTCTGGACAACAAACTTTGGACAAGAAAGTCTGGACAAGAAACTCTGGACAAGAAACTCTGGACAAGAAAATCTGGACAGGATACTCTGGACAAGAAAACTCTGGACAACAAACTCTGGACAAGAAAATCTGGACAACAAACTCTGGACAAGAAACTCTGGACAAGAAACTCTGGACAAGAAAACTCTGGACAAGAAACTGGGAACAAGAAACTCTGGACAAGAAACTCTGGGCCAGAAAATCTATTCAAGAAACTCTGGACAAGAAAATCTGGACAAGAAAATCTGGACAAGAAAATCTGGACAAGAAAATCTGGACTAGAAAATCTGTACAAGAAAATTCTAGACAACAAACTCTGGACAAGAAACTCTGTACAAGAAACTCTGGACAAGAAACTCTGGACAAGAAAATCTGGACAAGAAAATCTGGACCAGAAAATCTATGCAAGAAACTCTGGACAAGAAAACTCTGGACAAGAAACTGGGAACAAGAAACTCCGGACAAGAAACTCTGGACAAGAAAATCGGGACAAGAAACTCTGGACAACAAACTCTGGACAACAAACTCTGAGCAAGAACCTCTGCACAAAAAACTCTGGACAAGAAACTCTGGACAAGAAAATCTGGACAAGAAAATCTGGACAAGAAAATCTGGACAAGAAAATTTGGACAAGAAACTCTGGACAAGAAAACTCTGGACAAGAAAACTCTGGACAACAAACTCTGGACAAGAAACTCTGTACAAGAAAATCTGGACAAGAAACTCTGGACAAGAAAACTCTGGACAAGAAACTGGGAACAAGAAACTCTGAACAAGAAAATCTGGACAAGAAAATCTGGACAAGAAAATCTGGACAACAAACTCTGGACAAGAAAATCTGGACAAGAAAATCTGGACAACAAACTCTGGACAAGAAACTCTAAACAAGAAACTCTGGACAAGAAAACTCTGGACAAGAAAATCTGGACAAGAAAATCTGGACAAGAAAATCTGGACAACAAACTCTGGACAAGAAAATCTGGACAAGAAAATCTGGACAACAAACTCTGGACAAGAAACTCTGGACAAGAAACTCTGGACAAGAAAATCTGGACAAAAAACTCTGGACAAGAAAATCTGGACAAGAAAATTCTAGACAACAAACTCTGGACAAGAAACTCTGTACAAGAAACTCTGGACAAGAAACTCTGGACAAAAAACTCTGGACAAGAAAATCTGGACAAGAAAATCTGGACAAGAAAATCTGGACAGGAAACTCTGGACAAGAAAATCTAGACAAGAAACTCTGGACAAGAAACTCTGGACAAGAAACTCTGGACAAGAAACTCTGGACAAGAAAACTCTGGACAAGAAACTGGGAACAAGAAACTCTGGACAAGAAACTCTGGACAAGAAAATCGGGACAAGAAACTCTGGACAACAAACTCTGGACAAGAAACTCTGAGCAAGAACCTCTGCACAAAAACCTCTGGACAAGAAACTCTGGACAAGAAAATCGGGACAAGAAACTCTGAACAAGAAACTCTAAACAAGAAACTCTGGACAAGAAACTCTGGACAACAAACTCTGGACAAGAAAATCTGGACAAGAAAACTCTGGACAACAAACTCTGGACAAGAAAATCTGGACAAGAAAATCTGGACAACAAACTCTGGACAAGAAACTCTGGACAAGAAACTCTGGACAAGAAAACTCTGGACAACAAACTCTGGACAAGAAACTCTGGACAAGAAACTCTGGACAAGAAAACTCTGGACAAGAAACTGGGAACAAGAAACTCTGGACAAGAAACTCTGGACAAGAAAATCGGGACAAGAAACTCTGGACAACAAACTCTGGACAAGAAACTCTGAGCAAGAACCTCTGCACAAAAACCTCTGGACAAGAAACTCTGGACAAGAAAATCGGGACAAGAAACTCTGAACAAGAAACTCTAAACAAGAAACTCTGGACAAGAAACTCTGGACAACAAACTCTGGACAAGAAAATCTGGACAAGAAAACTCTGGACAACAAACTCTGGACAAGAAAATCTGGACAAGAAAATCTGGACAACAAACTCTGGACAAGAAACTCTGGACAAGAAACTCTGGACAACAAACTCTGGACAAGAAAACCTGGATAAGAAAATCTGGACAAGAAAACTCTGGACAACAAACTCTGTACAAGAAACTCTGAACAAGAAACTCTGGACAAGAAACTCTGGACAACAAATTTGGACAAGAAAGTCTGGACAAGAAACTCTGGACAAGAAACTCTGGACAAGAAAATCTGGACAGGATACTCTGGACAAGAAAACTCTGGACAACAAACTCTGGACAAGAAAATCTGGACAACAAACTCTGGACAAGAAACTCTGGACAAGAAACTCTGGACAAGAAAACTCTGGACAAGAAACTGGGAACAAGAAACTCTGGACAAGAAACTCTGGACAACAAATTTGGACAAGAAAGTCTGGACAAGAAAGTCTGGACAAGAAACTCTGGACAAGAAACTCTGGACAAGAAAATCTGGACAGGATACTCTGGACAAGAAAACTCTGGACAACAAACTCTGGACAAGAAAATCTGGACAACAAACTCTGGACAAGAAACTCTGTACAAGAAACTCTGGACAAGAAACTCTGGACAAGAAAATCTGGACAAGAAAATCTGGACAACAAACTCTGGACAAGAAACTCTGGACAAGAAACTCTGGACAAGAAACTCTGGACAACAAACTCTGGACAAGAAAACCTGGATAAGAAAATCTGGACAAGAAAACTCTGGACAACAAACTCTGTACAAGAAACTCTGAACAAGAAACTCTGGACAAGAAACTCTCGACAACAAACTCTGGACAAGAAAGTCTGGACAAGAAACTCTGGACAAGAAACTCTGGACAAGAAAATCTGGACTAGAAAATCTGGACAAGAAAATTCTAGACAACAAACTCTGGACAAGAAACTCTGTACAAGAAACTCTGGACAATAAACTCTGGACAAGAAAACTCTGGACAAGAAACTGGGAACAAGAAACTCTGGACAAGAAACTCTGGACAAGAAAATCGGGACAAGAAACTCTGGACAACAAACTCTGGACAAGAAACTCTGAGCAAGAACCTCTGCACAAAAACCTCTGGACAAGAAACTCTGGACAAGAAAATCGGGACAAGAAACTCTGAACAAGAAACTCTAAACAAGAAACTCTGGACAAGAAACTCTGGACAACAAACTCTGGACAAGAAAATCTGGACAAGAAAACTCTGGACAACAAACTCTGGACAAGAAAATCTGGACAAGAAAATCTGGACAACAAACTCTGGACAAGAAACTCTGGACAAGAAACTCTGGACAAGAAAACTCTGGACAACAAACTCTGGACAAGAAACTCTGGACAAGAAACTCTGGACAAGAAAACTCTGGACAAGAAACTGGGAACAAGAAACTCTGGACAAGAAACTCTGGACAAGAAAATCGGGACAAGAAACTCTGGACAACAAACTCTGGACAAGAAACTCTGAGCAAGAACCTCTGCACAAAAACCTCTGGACAAGAAACTCTGGACAAGAAAATCGGGACAAGAAACTCTGAACAAGAAACTCTAAACAAGAAACTCTGGACAAGAAACTCTGGACAACAAACTCTGGACAAGAAAATCTGGACAAGAAAACTCTGGACAACAAACTCTGGACAAGAAAATCTGGACAAGAAAATCTGGACAACAAACTCTGGACAAGAAACTCTGGACAAGAAACTCTGGACAACAAACTCTGGACAAGAAAACCTGGATAAGAAAATCTGGACAAGAAAACTCTGGACAACAAACTCTGTACAAGAAACTCTGAACAAGAAACTCTGGACAAGAAACTCTGGACAACAAATTTGGACAAGAAAGTCTGGACAAGAAACTCTGGACAAGAAACTCTGGACAAGAAAATCTGGACAGGATACTCTGGACAAGAAAACTCTGGACAACAAACTCTGGACAAGAAAATCTGGACAACAAACTCTGGACAAGAAACTCTGGACAAGAAACTCTGGACAAGAAAACTCTGGACAAGAAACTGGGAACAAGAAACTCTGGACAAGAAACTCTGGACAACAAATCTGGACAAGAAAGTCTGGACAAGAAAATCTGGACAAGAAACTCTGGACAAGAAACTCTGGACAAAAAAATCTGGACAGGATACTCTGGACAAGAAAACTCTGGACAACAAACTCTGGACAAGAAAATCTGGACAACAAACTCTGGACAAGAAACTCTGTACAAGAAACTCTGGACAAGAAACTCTGGACAAGAAAATCTGGACAAGAAAATCTGGACAACAAACTCTGGACAAGAAACTCTGGACAAGAAACTCTGGACAAGAAACTCTGGACAAGAAACTCTGGACAAGAAAACCTGGATAAGAAAATCTGGACAAGAAAACTCTGGACAACAAACTCTGTACAAGAAACTCTGAACAAGAAACTCTGGACAAGAAACTCTCGACAACAAACTCTGGACAAGAAAGTCTGGACAAGAAACTCTGGACAAGAAACTCTGGACAAGAAAATCTGGACTAGAAAATCTGGACAAGAAAATTCTAGACAACAAACTCTGGACAAGAAACTCTGTACAAGAAACTCTGGACAAGAAACTCTGGACAAAAAACTCTGGACAAGAAAATCTGGACAAGAAAATCTGGACAAGAAACTCTGGACAAGAAAATCTGGACAAGAAACTCTGGACAAGAAAACTCTGGACAACAAACTCTGGACAAGAAAATCTGGACAAGAAAATCTGGACAAGAAAATCTGGACAAGAAAACTCTGGACAACACACTCTGTACAAGAAACTCTGAACAAGAAACTCTGGACAACAAACTCTGGACAACAAACTCTGGACAAGAAAATCTGGACAAGAAAATCTGGACCAGAAAATCTATGCAAGAAACTCTGGACAAAAAAATCTGGGCAAGGAACTCTGGGCAAGAAACTCTGGACAAGAAACTCTGAACAAGAAACTCTGGACAAGAAACTCTGGACAACAAACTCTGGACAAGAAACTCTGGACAAGAAACTCTGGGCATGAAACTCTGGACAAGAAACTCTGAACAAGAGACTCTGGCAAGAAAATCTGGGCCAGAAAATCTATTCAAGAAACTCTGGACAAGAAACTCTGTACAAGAAACTCTGGACAAGAAAATCTGGACTAGAAAATCTGGACAAGAAAATTCTAGACAACAAACTCTGGACAAGAAACTCTGTACAAGAAACTCTGGACAAGAAACTCTGGACAAGAAACTCTGGACAAGAAAATCTGGACAAGAAAATTTGGACAAGAAACTCTGGACAAGAAAACTCTGGACAACAAACTCTGGACAAGAAACTCTGTACAAGAAACTCTGGACAAGAAAATCTGGACAAGAAAATCTGGACAAGAAAATCTGGACAGGAAACTCTGGACAAAAAACTCTGGACAAGAAAATCTGGACAAGAAACTCTGGACAAGAAACTCTGGACAAGAAACTCTGGACAAGAAAACTCTGGACAAGAAACTGGGAACAAGAAACTCTGGACAAGAAACTCTGGGCCAGAAAATCTATTCAAGAAACTCTGGACAAGAAAATCTAGACAAGAAAATCTGGACTAGAAAATCTGGACAAGAAAATTCTAGACAACAAACTCTGGACAAGAAACTCTGTACAAGAAACTCTGGACAAGAAACTCTGGACAAGAAAATCTGGACAAGAAAATCTGGACAAGAAACTCTGGACAAGAAAACTCTGGACAAGAAACTCTGGACAAGAAACTCTGGACAAGAAACTCTGGACAAGAAAATCTGGACAAGAAAATCTGGACAAGAAAATCTGGACAGGAAACTCTGGACAAGAAACTCTGGACAAGAAAATCTAGACAAGAAAATCTGGACAAGAAACTCTGGACAAGAGAACTCTGGACAAGAAACTGGGAACAAGAAACTCTGGACAAGAAACTCTGGACAAGAAAATCGGGACAAGAAACTCTGGACAACAAACTCTGGACAAGAAACTCTGAGCAAGAACCTCTGCACAAAAACCTCTGGACAAGAAACTCTGGACAAGAAAATCGGAACAAGAAACTCTGAACAAGAAACTCTAAACAAGAAACTCTGGACAAGAAACTCTGGACAACAAACTCTGGACAAGAAAATCTGGACAAGAAAACTCTGGACAACAAACTCTGGACAAGAAAATCTGGACAAGAAAATCTGGACAACAAACTCTGGACAAGAAACTCTGGTAAAGAAACTCTGGACAAGAAACTCTGGACAACAAACTCTGGACAAGAAAATCTGGATAAGAAAATCTGGACAAGAAAACTCGGGACAACAAACTCTGTACAAGAAACTCTGAACAAGAAACTCTGGACAAGAAACTCTGGACAACAAACTTTGGACAAGAAAGTCTGGACAAGAAACTCTGGACAAGAAACTCTGGACAAGAAAATCTGGACAGGATACTCTGGACAAGAAAACTCTGGACAACAAACTCTGGACAAGAAAATCTGGACAACAAACTCTGGACAAGAAACTCTGGACAAGAAACTCTGGACAAGAAAACTCTGGACAAGAAACTGGGAACAAGAAACTCTGGACAAGAAACTCTGGGCCAGAAAATCTATTCAAGAAACTCTGGACAAGAAAATCTGGACAAGAAAATCTGGACAAGAAAATCTGGACAAGAAAATCTGGACTAGAAAATCTGTACAAGAAAATTCTAGACAACAAACTCTGGACAAGAAACTCTGTACAAGAAACTCTGGACAAGAAACTCTGGACAAGAAAATCTGGACAAGAAAATCTGGACCAGAAAATCTATGCAAGAAACTCTGGACAAGAAAACTCTGGACAAGAAACTGGGAAAAAGAAACTCCGGACAAGAAACTCTGGACAAGAAAATCGGGACAAGAAACTCTGGACAACAAACTCTGGACAACAAACTCTGAGCAAGAACCTCTGCACAAAAAACTCTGGACAAGAAAATCTGGACAAGAAAATCTGGACAAGAAAATCTGGACAAGAAAATCTGGACAAGAAAATCTGGACAAGAAAATCTGGACAAGAAAATTTGGACAAGAAACTCTGGACAAGAAAACTCTGGACAAGAAAACTCTGGACAACAAACTCTGGACAAGAAACTCTGTACAAGAAAATCTGGACAAGAAACTCTGGACAAGAAAACTCTGGACAAGAAACTGGGAACAAGAAACTCTGAACAAGAAACTCTAAACAAGAAACTCTGGACAAGAAAACTCTGGACAAGAAAATCTGGACAAGAAAATCTGGACAACAAACTCTGGACAAGAAAATCTGGACAAGAAAATCTGGACAACAAACTCTGGACAAGAAACTCTGGACAAGAAACTCTGGACAAGAAAATCTGGACTAGAAAATCTGGACAAGAAAATTCTAGACAACAAACTCTGGACAAGAAACTCTGTACAAGAAACTCTGGACAAGAAACTCTGGACAAAAAACTCTGGACAAGAAAATCTGGACAAGAAAATCTGGACAAGAAACTCTGGACAAGAATATCTGGACAAGAAACTCTGGACAAGAAAACTCTGGACAAGAAAATCTGGACAAGAAAATCTGGACAAGAAAATCTGGACAAGAAAACTCTGGACAACAAACTCTGTACAAGAAACTCTGAACAAGAAACTCTGGACAACAAACTCTGGACAAGAAAATCTGGACAAGAAAATCTGGACCAGAAAATCTATGCAAGAAACTCTGGACAAGAAAATCTGGGCAAGGAACTCTGGGCAAGAAACTCTGGACAAGAAACTCTGAACAAGAAACTCTGGACAAGAAACTCTGGACAAGAAACTCTGGACAAGATACTCTGGACAAAAAACTCTGGGCATGAAACTCTGGACAAGAAACTCTGGACAAGAAACTCTGGCAAGAAAATCTGGGCCAGAAAATCTATTCAAGAAACTCTGGACAAGAAAATCTGGACAAGAAAATCTGGACAAAAAAATCTGGACTAGAAAATCTGGACAAGAAAATTCTAGACAACAAACTCTGGACAAGAAACTCTGTACAAGAAACTCTGTACAAGAAACTCTGGACAAGAAACTCTGGACAAGAAACTCTGGACAAGAAAATCTGGACAAGAAAATCTGGACAAGAAACTCTGGACAAGAAAACTCTGGACAACAAACTCTGGACAAGAAACTCTGTACAAGAAACTCTGGACAAGAAAATCTGGACAAGAAAATCTGGACAAGAAAATCTGGACAGGAAACTCTGGACAAGAAACTCTGGACAAGAAAATCTGGACAAGAAACTCTGGACAAGAAACTCTGGACAAGAAACTCTGGACAAGAAAACTCTGGACAAGAAACTGGGAACAAGAAACTCTGGACAAGAAACTCTGGGCCAGAAAATCTATTCAAGAAACTCTGGACAAGAAAATCTGGACAAGAAAATCTAGACAAGAAAATCTGGACTAGAAAATCTGGACAAGAAAATTCTAGACAACAAACTCTGGACAAGAAACTCTGTACAAGAAACTCTGGACAAGAAACTCTGGACAAGAAAATCTGGACAAGAAAATCTGGACAAGAAACTCTGGACAAGAAAACTCTGGACAAGAAACTCTGGACAAGAAACTCTGGACAAGAAACTCTGGACAAGAAAATCTGGACAAGAAAATCTGGACAAGAAAATCTGGACAGGAAACTCTGGACAAGAAACTCTGGACAAGAAAATCTAGACAAGAAAATCTGGACAAGAAACTCTGGACAAGAGAACTCTGGACAAGAAACTGGGAACAAGAAACTCTGGACAAGAAACTCTGGACAAGAAAATCGGGACAAGAAACTCTGGACAACAAACTCTGGACAAGAAACTCTGAGCAAGAACCTCTGCACAAAAACCTCTGGACAAGAAACTCTGGACAAGAAAATCGGAACAAGAAACTCTGAACAAGAAACTCTAAACAAGAAACTCTGGACAAGAAACTCTGGACAACAAACTCTGGACAAGAAAATCTGGACAAGAAAACTCTGGACAACAAACTCTGGACAAGAAAATCTGGACAAGAAAATCTGGACAACAAACTCTGGACAAGAAACTCTGGTAAAGAAACTCTGGACAAGAAACTCTGGACAACAAACTCTGGACAAGAAAATCTGGATAAGAAAATCTGGACAAGAAAACTCGGGACAACAAACTCTGTACAAGAAACTCTGAACAAGAAACTCTGGCAAGAAACTCTGGACAACAAACTTTGGACAAGAAAGTCTGGACAAGAAACTCTGGACAAGAAACTCTGGACAAGAAAATCTGGACAGGATACTCTGGACAAGAAAACTCTGGACAACAAACTCTGGACAAGAAAATCTGGACAACAAACTCTGGACAAGAAACTCTGGACAAGAAACTCTGGACAAGAAAACTCTGGACAAGAAACTGGGAACAAGAAACTCTGGACAAGAAACTCTGGGCCAGAAAATCTATTCAAGAAACTCTGGACAAGAAAATCTGGACAAGAAAATCTGGACAAGAAAATCTGGACAAGAAAATCTGGACTAGAAAATCTGTACAAGAAAATTCTAGACAACAAACTCTGGACAAGAAACTCTGTACAAGAAACTCTGGACAAGAAACTCTGGACAAGAAAATCTGGACAAGAAAATCTGGACCAGAAAATCTATGCAAGAAACTCTGGACAAGAAAACTCTGGACAAGAAACTGGGAACAAGAAACTCCGGACAAGAAACTCTGGACAAGAAAATCGGGACAAGAAACTCTGGACAACAAACTCTGGACAACAAACTCTGAGCAAGAACCTCTGCACAAAAAACTCTGGACAAGAAAATCTGGACAAGAAAATCTGGACAAGAAAATCTGGACAAGAAAATCTGGACAAGAAAATCTGGACAAGAAAATTTGGACAAGAAACTCTGGACAAGAAAACTCTGGACAAGAAAACTCTGGACAACAAACTCTGGACAAGAAACTCTGTACAAGAAAATCTGGACAAGAAACTCTGGACAAGAAAACTCTGGACAAGAAACTGGGAACAAGAAACTCTGAACAAGAAACTCTAAACAAGAAACTCTGGACAAGAAAACTCTGGACAAGAAAATCTGGACAAGAAAATCTGGACAACAAACTCTGGACAAGAAAATCTGGACAAGAAAATCTGGACAAGAAACTCTGGACAAGAAACTCTGGACAAGAAACTCTGGACAAGAAAATCTGGACTAGAAAATCTGGACAAGAAAATTCTAGACAACAAACTCTGGACAAGAAACTCTGTACAAGAAACTCTGGACAAGAAACTCTGGACAAAAAACTCTGGACAAGAAAATCTGGACAAGAAAATCTGGACAAGAAACTCTGGACAAGAATATCTGGACAAGAAACTCTGGACAAGAAAACTCTGGACAAGAAAATCTGGACAAGAAAATCTGGACAAGAAAATCTGGACAAGAAAACTCTGGACAACAAACTCTGTACAAGAAACTCTGAACAAGAAACTCTGGACAACAAACTCTGGACAAGAAAATCTGGACAAGAAAATCTGGACCAGAAAATCTATGCAAGAAACTCTGGACAAGAAAATCTGGGCAAGGAACTCTGGGCAAGAAACTCTGGACAAGAAACTCTGAACAAGAAACTCTGGACAAGAAACTCTGGACAAGAAACTCTGGACAAGATACTCTGGACAAAAAACTCTGGGCATGAAACTCTGGACAAGAAACTCTGAACAAGAGACTCTGGCAAGAAAATCTGGGCCAGAAAATCTATTCAAGAAACTCTGGACAAGAAAATCTGGACAAGAAAATCTGGACAAAAAAATCTGGACTAGAAAATCTGGACAAGAAAATTCTAGACAACAAACTCTGGACAAGAAACTCTGTACAAGAAACTCTGTACAAGAAACTCTGGACAAGAAACTCTGGACAAGAAACTCTGGACAAGAAAATCTGGACAAGAAAATTTGGACAAGAAACTCTGGACAAGAAAACTCTGGACAACAAACTCTGGACAAGAAACTCTGTACAAGAAACTCTGGACAAGAAAATCTGGACAAGAAAATCTGGACAAGAAAATCTGGACAGGAAACTCTGGACAAAAAACTCTGGACAAGAAAATCTGGACAAGAAACTCTGGACAAGAAACTCTGGACAAGAAAACTCTGGACAAGAAACTGGGAACAAGAAACTCTGGACAAGAAACTCTGGGCCAGAAAATCTATTCAAGAAACTCTGGACAAGAAAATCTGGACAAGAAAATCTAGACAAGAAAATCTGGACTAGAAAATCTGGACAAGAAAATTCTAGACAACAAACTCTGGACAAGAAACTCTGTACAAGAAACTCTGGACAAGAAACTCTGGACAAGAAAATCTGGACAAGAAAATCTGGACAAGAAACTCTGGACAAGAAAACTCTGGACAAGAAACTCTGGACAAGAAACTCTGGACAAGAAAACTCTGGACAAGAAAATCTGGACAAGAAAATCTGGACAAGAAAATCTGGACAAGAAAACTCTGGACAACAAACTCTGTACAAGAAACTCTGAACAAGAAACTCTGGACAACAAACTCTGGACAAGAAAATCTGGACAAGAAAATCTGGACCAGAAAATCTATGCAAGAAACTCTGGACAAGAAAATCTGGACAAGGAACTCTGGGCAAGAAACTCTGGACAAGAAACTCTGAACAAGAAACTCTGGACAAGAAACTCTGGACAAGAAACTCTGGACAAGATACTCTGGACAAAAAACTCTGGGCATGAAACTCTGGACAAGAAACTCTGAACAAGAGACTCTGGCAAGAAAATCTGGGCCAGAAAATCTATTCAAGAAACTCTGGACAAGAAAATCTGGACAAGAAAATCTGGACAAAAAAATCTGGACTAGAAAATCTGGACAAGAAAACTCTAGACAACAAACTCTGGACAAGAAACTCTGTACAAGAAACTCTGTACAAGAAACTCTGGACAAGAAACTCTGGACAAGAAACTCTGGACAAGAAAATCTGGACAAGAAAATCTGGACAAGAAACTCTGGACAAGAAAACTCTGGACAACAAACTCTGGACAAGAAACTCTGTACAAGAAACTCTGGACAAGAAAATCTGGACAAGAAAATCTGGACAAGAAAATCTGGACAGGAAACTCTGGACAAAAAACTCTGGACAAGAAAATCTGGACAAGAAACTCTGGACAAGAAACTCTGGACAAGAAACTCTGGACAAGAAAACTCTGGACAAGAAACTGGGAACAAGAAACTCTGGACAAGAAACTCTGGGCCAGAAAATCTATTCAAGAAACTCTGGACAAGAAAATCTGGACAAGAAAATCTAGACAAGAAAATCTGGACTAGAAAATCTGGACAAGAAAATTCTAGACAACAAACTCTGGACAAGAAACTCTGTACAAGAAACTCTGGACAAGAAACTCTGGACAAGAAAATCTGGACAAGAAAATCTGGACAAGAAACTCTGGACAAGAAAACTCTGGACAAGAAACTCTGGACAAGAAACTCTGTACAAGAAACTCTGGACAAGAAAATCTGGACAAGAAAATCTGGACAAGAAAATCTGGACAGGAAACTCTGGACAAGAAACTCTGGACAAGAAAATCTGCACAAGAAAATCTGGACCAGAAAATCTATGCAAGAAACTCTGGACAAGAAAACTCTGGACAAGAAACTGGGAACAAGAAACTCCGGACAAGAAACTCTGGACAAGAAAATCGGGACAAGAAACTCTGGACAACAAACTCTGGACAACAAACTCTGAGCAAGAACCTCTGCACAAAAAACTCTGGACAAGAAACTCTGGACAAGAAAATCTGGACAAGAAAATCTGGACAAGAAAATCTGGACAAGAAAATCTGGACAAGAAAATTTGGACAAGAAACTCTGGACAAGAAAACTCTGGACAAGAAAACTCTGGACAACAAACTCTGGACAAGAAACTCTGTACAAGAAAATCTGGACAAGAAACTCTGGACAAGAAAACTCTGGACAAGAAACTGGGAACAAGAAACTCTGAACAAGAAACTCTAAACAAGAAACTCTGGACAAGAAAACTCTGGACAAGAAAATCTGGACAAGAAAATCTGGACAAGAAAATCTGGACAACAAAATCTGGACAAGAAAATCTGGACAACAAACTCTGGACAAGAAACTCTGGACAAGAAACTCTGGACAAGAAAATCTGGACTAGAAAATCTGGACAAGAAAATTCTAGACAACAAACTCTGGACAAGAAACTCTGTACAAGAAACTCTGGACAAGAAACTCTGGACAAAAAACTCTGGACAAGAAAATCTGGACAAGAAAATCTGGACAAGAAACTCTGGACAAGAATATCTGGACAAGAAACTCTGGACAAGAAAACTCTGGACAACAAACTCTGGACAAGAAAATCTGGACAAGAAAATCTGGACAAGAAAATCTGGACAAGAAAACTCTGGACAACAAACTCTGTACAAGAAACTCTGAACAAGAAACTCTGGACAACAAACTCTGGACAAGAAAATCTGGACAAGAAAATCTGGACCAGAAAATCTATGCAAGAAACTCTGGACAAGAAAATCTGGACAAGGAACTCTGGGCAAGAAACTCTGGACAAGAAACTCTGAACAAGAAACTCTGGACAAGAAACTCTGGACAAGAAACTCTGGACAAGATACTCTGGACAAAAAACTCTGGGCATGAAACTCTGGACAAGAAACTCTGAACAAGAGACTCTGGCAAGAAAATCTGGGAGAGAAAATCTATTCAAGAAACTCTGGACAAGAAAATCTGGACAAGAAAATCTGGACAAAAAAATCTGGACTAGAAAATCTGGACAAGAAAATTCTAGACAACAAACTCTGGACAAGAAACTCTGTACAAGAAACTCTGGACAAGAAACTCTGGACAAGAAACTCTGGACAAGAAAATCTGGACAAGAAAATTTGGACAAGAAACTCTGGACAAGAAAACTCTGGACAACAAACTCTGGACAAGAAACTCTGTACAAGAAACTCTGGACAAGAAAATCTGGACAAGAAAATCTGGACAAGAAAATCTGGACAGGAAACTCTGGACAAAAAACTCTGGACAAGAAAATCTGGACAAGAAACTCTGGACAAGAAACTCTGGACAAGAAACTCTGGACAAGAAAACTCTGGACAAGAAACTGGGAACAAGAAACTCTGGACAAGAAACTCTGGGCCAGAAAATCTATTCAAGAAACTCTGGACAAGAAAATCTGGACAAGAAAATCTAGACAAGAAAATCTGGACTAGAAAATCTGGACAAGAAAATCTGGACAAGAAAATCTGGACAAGAAACTCTGGACAAGAAAATCTGGACAAGAAACTCTGGACAAGAAAATCTGGACAAGGAACTCTGGGCAAGAAACTCTGGACAAGAAACTCTGAACAAGAAACTCTGGACAAGAAACTCTGGACAAGAAACTCTGGACAAGATACTCTGGACAAAAAACTCTGGGCATGAAACTCTGGACAAGAAACTCTGAACAAGAGACTCTGGCAAGAAAATCTGGGCCAGAAAATCTATTCAAGAAACTCTGGACAAGAAAATCTGGACAAGAAAATCTGGACAAAAAAATCTGGACTAGAAAATCTGGACAAGAAAATTCTAGACAACAAACTCTGGACAAGAAACTCTGTACAAGAAACTCTGGACAAGAAACTCTGGACAAGAAACTCTGGACAAGAAAATCTGGACAAGAAAATTTGGACAAGAAACTCTGGACAAGAAAACTCTGGACAACAAACTCTGGACAAGAAACTCTGTACAAGAAACTCTGGACAAGAAAATCTGGACAAGAAAATCTGGACAGGAAACTCTGGACAAAAAACTCTGGACAAGAAAATCTGGACAAGAAACTCTGGACAAGAAACTCTGGACAAGAAAACTCTGGACAGGAAACTGGGAACAAGAAACTCTGGACAAGAAACTCTGGGCCAGAAAATCTATTCAAGAAACTCTGGACAAGAAAATCTGGACAAGAAAATCTAGACAAGAAAATCTGGACTAGAAAATCTGGACAAGAAAATCTGGACAAGAAAATCTGGACAAGAAACTCTGGACAAGAAAATCTGGACAAGAAACTCTGGACAAGAAAACTCTGGACAACAAACTCTGGACAAGAAAATCTGGACAAGAAAATCTGGACAAGAAAATCTGGACAAGAAAACTCTGGACAACAAACTCTGGACAACAAACTCTGGACAAGAAAATCTGGACAAGAAAATCTGGACCAGAAAATCTATGCAAGAAACTCTGGGCAAGGAACTCTGGGCAAGAAACTCTGGACAAGAAACTCTGAACAAGAAACTCTGGACAAGAAACTCTGGACAAGAAACTCTGGACAAGATACTCTGGACAAAAAACTCTGGGCATGAAACTCTGGACAAGAAACTCTGAACAAGAGACTCTGGCAAGAAAATCTGGGCCAGAAAATCTATTCAAGAAACTCTGGACAAGAAAATCTGGACAAGAAAATATGGACAAAAAAATCTGGACTAGAAAATCTGGACAAGAAAATTCTAGACAACAAACTCTGGACAAGAAACTCTGGACAAGAAACTCTGGACAAGAAACTCTGGACAAGAAACTCTGGACAAGAAAATCTGGACAAGAAAATTTGGACAAGAAACTCTGGACAAGAAAACTCTGGACAACAAACTCTGGACAAGAAACTCTGTACAAGAAACTCTGGACAAGAAAATCTGGACAAGAAAATCTGGACAAGAAAATCTGGACAGGAAATTCTGGACAAAAAACTCTGGACAAGAAAATCTGGACAAGAAACTCTGGACAAGAAACTCTGGACAAGAAACTCTGGACAAGAAAATCTGGACAAGAAAATCTGGACAAGAAAATCTGGACAAGAAAATCTGGACAAGAAAATTTGGACAAGAAACTCTGGACAAGAAAACTCTGGACAAGAAAACTCTGGACAACAAACTCTGGACAAGAAACTCTGTACAAGAAAATCTGGACAAGAAACTCTGGACAAGAAACTCTGGACAAGAAAATCTGGACAAGAAAATCTGGACAAGAAAATCCTGACAGGATACTCTGGACAAGAAAACTCTGGACAACAAACTCTGGACAAGAAAATCTGGACAACAAACTCTGGACAAGAAACTCTGGACAAGAAACTCTGGACAACAAACTCTGGACAACAAACTCTGGACAAGAAAATCTGGACAAGAAAATCTGGACAAGAAACTCTGGACAAGAAACTCTGGACAAGAAACTCTGGACAAGAAAATCTGGACAAGAAAATCTGGACAAGAAAATCTGGACAGGATACTCTGGACAAGAAAACTCTGGACAACAAACTCTGGACAAGAAAATCTGGACAACAAACTCTGTACAAGAAACTCTGAACAAGAAACTCTGGACAACAAACTCTGGACAACAAACTCTGGACAAGAAAATCTGGACAAGAAAATCTGGACCAGAAAATCTATGCAAGAAACTCTGGACAAGAAAATCTGGGCAAGGAACTCTGGGCAAGAAACTCTGGACAAGAAACTCTGAACAAGAAACTCTGGACAAGAAACTCTGGACAAGAAACTCTGGACAAGATACTCTGGACAAAAAACTCTGGGCATGAAACTCTGGACAAGAAACTCTGAACAAGAGACTCTGGCAAGAAAATCTGGGCCAGAAAATCTATTCAAGAAACTCTGGACAAGAAAATATGGACAAAAAAATCTGGACTAGAAAATCTGGACAAGAAAATTCTAGACAACAAACTCTGGACAAGAAACTCTGGACAAGAAACTCTGGACAAGAAACTCTGGACAAGAAAATCTGGACAAGAAAATTTGGACAAGAAACTCTGGACAAGAAAACTCTGGACAACAAACTCTGGACAAGAAACTCTGTACAAGAAACTCTGGACAAGAAAATCTGGACAAGAAAATCTGGACAAGAAAATCTGGACAAGAAAATCTGGACAGGAAACTCTGGACAAAAAACTCTGGACAAGAAAATCTGGACAAGAAACTCTGGACAAGAAACTCTGGACAAGAAACTCTGGACAAGAAAATCTGGACAAGAAAATCTGGACAAGAAAATCTGGACAAGAAAATCTGGACAAGAAAATTTGGACAAGAAACTCTGGACAAGAAAACTCTGGACAAGAAAACTCTGGACAAGAAACTCTGGACAAGAAAATCTGGACAAGAAAATCTGGACAAGAAAATTTGGACAAGAAACTCTGGACAAGAAAACTCTGGACAAGAAAATCTGGACAAGAAAATCTGGACAAGAAAATCTGGACAAGAAAATCTGGACAAGAAAATTTGGACAAGAAACTCTGGACAAGAAAACTCTGGACAAGAAAATCTGGACAAGAAACTCTGGACAAGAAACTCTGGACAAGAAAATCTGGACAAGAAAATCTGGACAAGAAACTCTGGACAAGAAAATCTGGACAGGATACTCTGGACAAGAAAACTCTGGACAACAAACTCTGGACAAGAAAATCTGGACAACAAACTCTGGACAAGAAACTCTGGACAAGAAACTCTGGACAAGAAAACTCTGGACAAGAAACTGGGAACAAGAAACTCTGGACAAGAAACTCTGGGCCAGAAAATCTATTCAAGAAACTCTGGACAAGAAAATCTGGACAAGAAAATCTGGACAAGAAAATCTGGACAAGAAAATCTGGACAAGAAAATCTGTACAAGAAAATTCTAGACAACAAACTCTGGACAAGAAACTCTGTACAAGAAACTCTGGACAAGAAACTCTGGACAAGAAAATCTGGACAAGAAAATCTGGACCAGAAAATCTATGCAAGAAACTCTGGACAAGAAAACTCTGGACAAGAAACTGGGAACAAGAAACTCCGGACAAGAAACTCTGGACAAGAAAATCGGGACAAGAAACTCTGGACAACAAACTCTGGACAACAAACTCTGAGCAAGAACCTCTGCACAAAAAACTCTGGACAAGAAACTCTGGACAAGAAAATCTGGACAAGAAAATCTGGACAAGAAAATCTGGACAAGAAAATCTGGACAAGAAAATTTGGACAAGAAACTCTGGACAAGAAAACTCTGGACAAGAAAACTCTGGACAACAAACTCTGGACAAGAAACTCTGTACAAGAAAATCTGGACAAGAAACTCTGGACAAGAAAACTCTGGACAAGAAACTGGGAACAAGAAACTCTGAACAAGAAACTCTAAACAAGAAACTCTGGACAAGAAAACTCTGGACAAGAAAATCTGGACAAGAAAATCTGGACAAGAAAATCTGGACAAGAAAATCTGGACAACAAACTCTGGACAAGAAAATCTGGACAAGAAAATCTGGACAACAAACTCTGGACAAGAAACTCTGGACAAGAAACTCTGGACAAGAAAATCTGGACTAGAAAATCTGGACAAGAAAATTCTAGACAACAAACTCTGGACAAGAAACTCTGTACAAGAAACTCTGGACAAGAAACTCTGGACAAAAAACTCTGGACAAGAAACTCTGGACAAAAAACTCTGGACAAGAAAATCTGGACAAGAAAATCTGGACAAGAAACTCTGGACAAGAATATCTGGACAAGAAACTCTGGACAAGAAAACTCTGGACAACAAACTCTGGACAAGAAAATCTGGACAAGAAAATCTGGACAAGAAAATCTGGACAAGAAAACTCTGGACAACAAACTCTGTACAAGAAACTCTGAACAAGAAACTCTGGACAACAAACTCTGGACAAGAAAATCTGGACAAGAAAATCTGGACCAGAAAATCTATGCAAGAAACTCTGGACAAGAAAATCTGGACAAGGAACTCTGGGCAAGAAACTCTGGACAAGAAACTCTGAACAAGAAACTCTGGACAAGAAACTCTGGACAAGAAACTCTGGACAAGAAACTCTGGACAAAAAACTCTGGGCATGAAACTCTGGACAAGAAACTCTGAACAAGAGACTCTGGCAAGAAAATCTGGGCCAGAAAATCTATTCAAGAAACTCTGGACAAGAAAATCTGGACAAGAAAATCTGGACAAAAAAATCTGGACTAGAAAATCTGGACAAGAAAATTCTAGACAACAAACTCTGGACAAGAAACTCTGTACAAGAAACTCTGGACAAGAAACTCTGGACAAGAAACTCTGGACAAGAAAATCTGGACAAGAAAATTTGGACAAGAAACTCTGGACAAGAAAACTCTGGACAACAAACTCTGGACAAGAAACTCTGTACAAGAAACTCTGGACAAGAAAATCTGGACAAGAAAATCTGGACAAGAAAATCTGGACAGGAAACTCTGGACAAAAAACTCTGGACAAGAAAATCTGGACAAGAAACTCTGGACAAGAAACTCTGGACAAGAAACTCTGGACAAGAAAACTCTGGACAAGAAACTGGGAACAAGAAACTCTGGACAAGAAACTCTGGGCCAGAAAATCTATTCAAGAAACTCTGGACAAGAAAATCTGGACAAGAAAATCTAGACAAGAAAATCTGGACTAGAAAATCTGGACAAGAAAATCTGGACAAGAAAATCTGGACAAGAAACTCTGGACAAGAAAATCTGGACAAGAAACTCTGGACAAGAAAATCTGGACAAGGAACTCTGGGCAAGAAACTCTGGACAAGAAACTCTGAACAAGAAACTCTGGACAAGAAACTCTGGACAAGAAACTCTGGACAAGATACTCTGGACAAAAAACTCTGGACAAGAAAATCTGGACAAGAAACTCTGGACAAGAAACTCTGGACAAGAAACTCTGGACAAGAAAATCTGGACAAGAAAATCTGGACAAGAAAATCTGGACAAGAAAATCTGGACAAGAAAATTTGGACAAGAAACTCTGGACAAGAAAACTCTGGACAAGAAAACTCTGGACAAGAAACTCTGGACAAGAAAATCTGGACAAGAAAATCTGGACAAGAAAATTTGGACAAGAAACTCTGGACAAGAAAACTCTGGACAAGAAAATCTGGACAAGAAAATCTGGACAAGAAAATCTGGACAAGAAAATCTGGACAAGAAAATTTGGACAAGAAACTCTGGACAAGAAAACTCTGGACAAGAAAATCTGGACAAGAAACTCTGGACAAGAAACTCTGGACAAGAAAATCTGGACAAGAAAATCTGGACAAGAAACTCTGGACAAGAAAATCTGGACAGGATACTCTGGACAAGAAAACTCTGGACAACAAACTCTGGACAAGAAAATCTGGACAACAAACTCTGGACAAGAAACTCTGGACAAGAAACTCTGGACAAGAAAACTCTGGACAAGAAACTGGGAACAAGAAACTCTGGACAAGAAACTCTGGGCCAGAAAATCTATTCAAGAAACTCTGGACAAGAAAATCTGGACAAGAAAATCTGGACAAGAAAATCTGGACAAGAAAATCTGGACTAGAAAATCTGGACAAGAAAATTCTAGACAACAAACTCTGGACAAGAAACTCTGTACAAGAAACTCTGGACAAGAAACTCTGGACAAGAAAATCTGGACAAGAAAATCTGGACCAGAAAATCTATGCAAGAAACTCTGGACAAGAAAACTCTGGACAAGAAACTGGGAACAAGAAACTCCGGACAAGAAACTCTGGACAAGAAAATCGGGACAAGAAACTCTGGACAACAAACTCTGGACAACAAACTCTGAGCAAGAACCTCTGCACAAAAAACTCTGGACAAGAAACTCTGGACAAGAAAATCTGGACAAGAAAATCTGGACAAGAAAATCTGGACAAGAAAATCTGGACAAGAAAATTTGGACAAGAAACTCTGGACAAGAAAACTCTGGACAAGAAAACTCTGGACAACAAACTCTGGACAAGAAACTCTGTACAAGAAAATCTGGACAAGAAACTCTGGACAAGAAAACTCTGGACAAGAAACTGGGAACAAGAAACTCTGAACAAGAAACTCTAAACAAGAAACTCTGGACAAGAAAACTCTGGACAAGAAAATCTGGACAAGAAAATCTGGACAAGAAAATCTGGACAAGAAAATCTGGACAACAAACTCTGGACAAGAAAATCTGGACAAGAAAATCTGGACAACAAACTCTGGACAAGAAACTCTGGACAAGAAACTCTGGACAAGAAAATCTGGACTAGAAAATCTGGACAAGAAAACTCTGGACAACAAACTCTGTACAAGAAACTCTGAACAAGAAACTCTGGACAACAAACTCTGGACAAGAAAATCTGGACAAGAAAATCTGGACCAGAAAATCTGGACAAGAAAATCTGGACAAGAAAACTCTGGACAACAAACTCTGTACAAGAAACTCTGAACAAGAAACTCTGGACAACAAACTCTGGACAAGAAAATCTGGACAAGAAAATCTGGACCAGAAAATCTATGCAAGAAACTCTGGACAAGAAAATCTGGACAAGGAACTCTGGGCAAGAAACTCTGGACAAGAAACTCTGAACAAGAAACTCTGGACAAGAAACTCTGGACAAAAAACTCTGGACAAGAAACTCTGGACAAAAAACTCTGGACAAGAAAATCTGGACAAGAAACTCTGTACAAGAAACTCTGGACAAGAAACTCTGGACAAAAAACTCTGGACAAGAAACTCTGGACAAAAAACTCTGGACAAGAAAATCTGGACAAGAAAATCTGGACAAGAAACTCTGGACAAGAATATCTGGACAAGAAACTCTGGACAAGAAAACTCTGGACAACAAACTCTGGACAAGAAAATCTGGACAAGAAAATCTGGACAAGAAAATCTGGACAAGAAAACTCTGGACAACAAACTCTGTACAAGAAACTCTGAACAAGAAACTCTGGACAACAAACTCTGGACAAGAAAATCTGGACAAGAAAATCTGGACCAGAAAATCTATGCAAGAAACTCTGGACAAGAAAATCTGGACAAGGAACTCTGGGCAAGAAACTCTGGACAAGAAACTCTGAACAAGAAACTCTGGACAAGAAACTCTGGACAAGAAACTCTGGACAAGATACTCTGGACAAAAAACTCTGGGCATGAAACTCTGGACAAGAAACTCTGAACAAGAGACTCTGGCAAGAAAATCTGGGCCAGAAAATCTATTCAAGAAACTCTGGACAAGAAAATCTGGACAAGAAAATCTGGACAAAAAAATCTGGACTAGAAAATCTGGACAAGAAAATTCTAGACAACAAACTCTGGACAAGAAACTCTGGACAAGAAACTCTGGACAAGAAACTCTGGACAAGAAACTCTGGACAAGAAAATCTGGACAAGAAAATTTGGACAAGAAACTCTGGACAAGAAAACTCTGGACAACAAACTCTGGACAAGAAACTCTGTACAAGAAACTCTGGACAAGAAAATCTGGACAAGAAAATCTGGACAAGAAAATCTGGACAGGAAACTCTGGACAAAAAACTCTGGACAAGAAAATCTGGACAAGAAACTCTGGACAAGAAACTCTGGACAAGAAACTCTGGACAAGAAAACTCTGGACAAGAAACTGGGAACAAGAAACTCTGGACAAGAAACTCTGGGCCAGAAAATCTATTCAAGAAACTCTGGACAAGAAAATCTGGACAAGAAAATCTAGACAAGAAAATCTGGACTAGAAAATCTGGACAAGAAAATCTGGACAAGAAAATCTGGACAAGAAACTCTGGACAAGAAAATCTGGACAAGAAACTCTGGACAAGAAAATCTGGACAAGGAACTCTGGGCAAGAAACTCTGGACAAGAAACTCTGAACAAGAAACTCTGGACAAGAAACTCTGGACAAGAAACTCTGGACAAGATACTCTGGACAAAAAACTCTGGGCATGAAACTCTGGACAAGAAACTCTGAACAAGAGACTCTGGCAAGAAAATCTGGGCCAGAAAATCTATTCAAGAAACTCTGGACAAGAAAATCTGGACAAGAAAATCTGGACAAAAAAATCTGGACTAGAAAATCTGGACAAGAAAATTCTAGACAACAAACTCTGGACAAGAAACTCTGTACAAGAAACTCTGGACAAGAAACTCTGGACAAGAAACTCTGGACAAGAAAATCTGGACAAGAAAATCTGGACAAGAAACTCTGGACAAGAAAACTCTGGACAACAAACTCTGGACAAGAAACTCTGTACAAGAAACTCTGGACAAGAAAATCTGGACAAGAAAATCTGGACAAGAAAATCTGGACAGGAAACTCTGGACAAAAAACTCTGGACAAGAAAATCTGGACAAGAAACTCTGGACAAGAAACTCTGGACAAGAAACTCTGGACAAGAAAACTCTGGACAAGAAACTGGGAACAAGAAACTCTGGACAAGAAACTCTGGGCCAGAAAATCTATTCAAGAAACTCTGGACAAGAAAATCTGGACAAGAAAATCTAGACAAGAAAATCTGGACTAGAAAATCTGGACAAGAAAATCTGGACAAGAAAATCTGGACAAGAAACTCTGGACAAGAAAATCTGGACAAGAAACTCTGGACAAGAAAACTCTGGACAACAAACTCTGGACAAGAAAATCTGGACAAGAAAATCTGGACAAGAAAATCTGGACAAGAAAACTCTGGACAACAAACTCTGGACAACAAACTCTGGACAAGAAAATCTGGACAAGAAAATCTGGACCAGAAAATCTATGCAAGAAACTCTGGACAAGAAAATCTGGGCAAGGAACTCTGGGCAAGAAACTCTGGACAAGAAACTCTGAACAAGAAACTCTAAACAAGAAACTCTGGACAAGAAACTCTGGACAAGATACTCTGGACAAAAAACTCTGGGCATGAAACTCTGGACAAGAAACTCTGAACAAGAGACTCTGGCAAGAAAATCTGGGCCAGAAAATCTATTCAAGAAACTCTGGACAAGAAAATCTGGACAAGAAAATATGGACAAAAAAATCTGGACTAGAAAATCTGGACAAGAAAATTCTAGACAACAAACTCTGGACAAGAAACTCTGGACAAGAAACTCTGGACAAGAAACTCTGGACAAGAAAATCTGGACAAGAAAATCTGGACAAGAAACTCTGGACAAGAAAACTCTGGACAACAAACTCTGGACAAGAAACTCTGGACAAGAAACTCTGGACAAGAAAATCTGGACAAGAAAATCTGGACAAGAAAATCTGGACAGGAAACTCTGGACAAAAAACTCTGGACAAGAAAATCTGGACAAGAAACTCTGGACAAGAAACTCTGGACAAGAAAATCTGGACAAGAAAATCTGGACAAGAAAATCTGGACACGAAAATCTGGACAAGAAAATTTGGACAAGAAACTCTGGACAAGAAAACTCTGGACAAGAAAACTCTGGACAACAAACTCTGGACAAGAAACTCTGTACAAGAAAATCTGGACAAGAAACTCTGGACAAGAAACTCTGGACAAGAAAATCTGGACAAGAAAATCTGGACAAGAAAATCTGGACAGGATACTCTGGACAAGAAAACTCTGGACAACAAACTCTGGACAAGAAAATCTGGACAACAAACTCTGGACAAGAAACTCTGGACAAGAAACTCTGGACAACAAACTCTGGACAACAAACTCTGGACAACAAACTCTGGACAAGAAAATCTGGACAAGAAAATCTGGACAAGAAACTCTGGACAAGAAACTCTGGACAAGAAACTCTGGACAAGAAACTCTGGACAAGAAAATCTGGACAAGAAAATCTGGACAGGATACTCTGGACAAGAAAACTCTGGACAACAAACTCTGGACAAGAAAATCTGGACAACAAACTCTGTACAAGAAACTCTGAACAAGAAACTCTGGACAACAAACTCTGGACAACAAACTCTGGACAAGAAAATCTGGACAAGAAAACTCTGGACAACAAACTCTGGACAAGAAAATCTGGACAAGAAAATCTGGACCAGAAAATCTATGCAAGAAACTCTGGACAAGAAAATCTGGGCAAGGAACTCTGGGCAAGAAACTCTGGACAAGAAACTCTGAACAAGAAACTCTGGACAAGAAACTCTGGACAAGAAACTCTGGACAAGATACTCTGGACAAAAAACTCTGGGCATGAAACTCTGGACAAGAAACTCTGAACAAGAGACTCTGGCAAGAAAATCTGGGCCAGAAAATCTATTCAAGAAACTCTGGACAAGAAAATCTGGACAAGAAAATATGGACAAAAAAATCTGGACTAGAAAATCTGGACAAGAAAATTCTAGACAACAAACTCTGGACAAGAAACTCTGGACAAGAAACTCTGGACAACAAACTCTGGACAAGAAAATCTGGACAAGAAAATTTGGACAAGAAACTCTGGACAAGAAAACTCTGGACAACAAACTCTGGACAAGAAACTCTGTACAAGAAACTCTGGACAAGAAAATCTGGACAAGAAAATCTGGACAAGAAAATCTGGACAAGAAAATCTGGACAAGAAACTCTGGACAAAAAACTCTGGACAAGAAAATCTGGACAAGAAACTCTGGACAAGAAACTCTGGACAAGAAACTCTGGACAAGAAAATCTGGACAAGAAAATCTGGACAAGAAAATCTGGACAAGAAAATCTGGACAAGAAACTCTGGACAAGAAAACTCTGGACAAGAAAACTCTGGACAACAAACTCTGGACAAGAAACTCTGGACAAGAAACTCTGGACAAGAAACTCTGGACAAGAAACTCTGGACAAGAAACTCTGGACAAGAAAATCTGGACAAGAAACTCTGGACAAGAAAATCTGGACAGGAAACTCTGGACAAAAAACTCTGGACAAGAAAATCTGGACAAGAAACTCTGGACAAGAAACTCTGGACAAGAAACTCTGGACAAGAAAATCTGGACAAGAAAATCTGGACAAGAAAATTTGGACAAGAAACTCTGGACAAGAAAACTCTGGACAAGAAAACTCTGGACAACAAACTCTGGACAAGAAACTCTGTACAAGAAAATCTGGACAAGAAACTCTGGACAAGAAACTCTGGACAAGAAACTCTGGACAAGAAAATCTGGACAAGAAACTCTGGACAAGAAAATCTGGACAGGATACTCTGGACAAGAAAACTCTGGACAACAAACTCTGGACAAGAAAATCTGGACAACAAACTCTGGACAAGAAACTCTGGACAAGAAACTCTGGACAAGAAAACTCTGGACAAGAAACTGGGAACAAGAAACTCTGGACAAGAAACTCTGGGCCAGAAAATCTATTCAAGAAACTCTGGACAAGAAAATCTGGACAAGAAAATCTGGACAAGAAAATCTGGACAAGAAAATCTGGACTAGAAAATCTGTACAAGAAAATTCTAGACAACAAACTCTGGACAAGAAACTCTGTACAAGAAACTCTGGACAAGAAACTCTGGACAAGAAAATCTGGACAAGAAAATCTGGACCAGAAAATCTATGCAAGAAACTCTGGACAAGAAAACTCTGGACAAGAAACTGGGAACAAGAAACTCCGGACAAGAAACTCTGGACAAGAAAATCGGGACAAGAAACTCTGGACAACAAACTCTGGACAACAAACTCTGAGCAAGAACCTCTGCACAAAAAACTCTGGACAAGAAACTCTGGACAAGAAAATCTGGACAAGAAAATCTGGACAAGAAAATCTGGACAAGAAAATCTGGACAAGAAAATTTGGACAAGAAACTCTGGACAAGAAAACTCTGGACAAGAAAACTCTGGACAACAAACTCTGGACAAGAAACTCTGTACAAGAAAATCTGGACAAGAAACTCTGGACAAGAAAACTCTGGACAAGAAACTGGGAACAAGAAACTCTGAACAAGAAACTCTAAACAAGAAACTCTGGACAAGAAAACTCTGGACAAGAAAATCTGGACAAGAAAATCTGGACAAGAAAATCTGGACAAGAAAATCTGGACAACAAACTCTGGACAAGAAAATCTGGACAAGAAAATCTGGACAACAAACTCTGGACAAGAAACTCTGGACAAGAAACTCTGGACAAGAAAATCTGGACTAGAAAATCTGGACAAGAAAATTCTAGACAACAAACTCTGGACAAGAAACTCTGTACAAGAAACTCTGGACAAGAAACTCTGGACAAAAAACTCTGGACAAGAAAATCTGGACAAGAAAATCTGGACAAGAAACTCTGGACAAGAATATCTGGACAAGAAACTCTGGACAAGAAAACTCTGGACAACAAACTCTGGACAAGAAAATCTGGACAAGAAAATCTGGACAAGAAAATCTGGACAAGAAAACTCTGGACAAGAAACTCTGTACAAGAAACTCTGGACAAGAAACTCTGGACAACAAACTCTGGACAAGAAAATCTGGACAAGAAAATCTGGACCAGAAAATCTATGCAAGAAACTCTGGACAAGAAAATCTGGGCAAGGAACTCTGGGCAAGAAACTCTGGACAAGAAACTCTGGACAAGAAAATCTGGACAAGAAAATCTGGACAAGAAACTCTGGACAAGAAAACTCTGGACAACAAACTCTGGACAAGAAACTCTGTACAAGAAACTCTGGACTAGAAAATCTGGACAAGAAAATCTGGACAAGAAAATCTGGACAGGAAACTCTGGACAAAAAACTCTGGACAAGAAAATCTGGACAAGAAACTCTGGACAAGAAACTCTGGACAAGAAACTCTGGACAAGAAAACTCTGGACAAGAAACTGGGAACAAGAAACTCTGGACAAGAAACTCTGGGCCAGAAAATCTATTCAAGAAACTCTGGACAAGAAAATCTGGACAAGAAAATTCTAGACAACAAACTCTGGACAAGAAACTCTGTACAAGAAACTCTGGACAAGAAACTCTGGACAAGAAAATCTGGACAAGAAAATCTGGACAAGAAAATCTGGACAGGAAACTCTGGACAAAAAACTCTGGACAAGAAAATCTGGACAAGAAACTCTGGACAAGAAACTCTGGACAAGAAAATGTGGACAAGAAACTCTGGACAAGAAAACTCTGGACAACAAACTCTGGACAAGAAAATCTGGACAAGAAAATCTGGACAAGAAAATCTGGACAAGAAAATCTGGACAAGAAAATCTGGACAGGAAACTCTGGACAAAAAACTCTGGACAAGAAAATCTGGACAAGAAACTCTGGACAAGAAACTCTGGACAAGAAACTCTGGACAAGAAAACTCTGGACAAGAAACTGGGAACAAGAAACTCTGGACAAGAAAACTCTGGACAACAAACTCTGGACAAGAAACTCTGTACAAGAAACTCTGGACAAGAAAATCTGGACAAGAAAACTCTGGACAACAAACTCTGGACAAGAAACTCTGTACAAGAAACTCTGGACAAGAAAATCTGGACAAGAAAATCTGGACAAGAAAATCTGGACAGGAAACTCTGGACAAAAAACTCTGGACAAGAAAATCTGGACAAGAAACTCTGGACAAGAAACTCTGGACAAGAAACTCTGGACAAGAAAACTCTGGACAAGAAACTGGGAACAAGAAACTCTGGACAAGAAACTCTGGGCCAGAAAATCTATTCAAGAAACTCTGGACAAGAAAATCTGGACAAGAAAATCTAGACAAGAAAATCTGGACTAGAAAATCTGGACAAGAAAATCTGGACAAGAAAATCTGGACAAGAAACTCTGGACAAGAAAATCTGGACAAGAAACTCTGGACAAGAAAACTCTGGACAACAAACTCTGGACAAGAAAATCTGGACAAGAAAATCTGGACAAGAAAATCTGGACAAGAAAACTCTGGACAACAAACTCTGGACAACAAACTCTGGACAAGAAAATCTGGACAAGAAAATCTGGACCAGAAAATCTATGCAAGAAACTCTGGACAAGAAAATCTGGGCAAGGAACTCTGGGCAAGAAACTCTGGACAAGAAACTCTGAACAAGAAACTCTAAACAAGAAACTCTGGACAAGAAACTCTGGACAAGATACTCTGGACAAAAAACTCTGGGCATGAAACTCTGGACAAGAAACTCTGAACAAGAGACTCTGGCAAGAAAATCTGGGCCAGAAAATCTATTCAAGAAACTCTGGACAAGAAAATCTGGACAAGAAAATATGGACAAAAAAATCTGGACTAGAAAATCTGGACAAGAAAATTCTAGACAACAAACTCTGGACAAGAAACTCTGGACAAGAAACTCTGGACAAGAAACTCTGGACAAGAAAATCTGGACAAGAAAATCTGGACAAGAAACTCTGGACAAGAAAACTCTGGACAACAAACTCTGGACAAGAAACTCTGGACAAGAAACTCTGGACAAGAAACTCTGGACAAGAAAATCTGGACAAGAAAATCTGGACAGGAAATTCTGGACAAAAAACTCTGGACAAGAAAATCTGGACAAGAAACTCTGGACAAGAAACTCTGGACAAGAAAATCTGGACAAGAAAATCTGGACAAGAAAATCTGGACACGAAAATCTGGACAAGAAAATCTGGACAAGAAACTCTGGACAAGAAAACTCTGGACAAGAAAACTCTGGACAACAAACTCTGGACAAGAAACTCTGTACAAGAAAATCTGGACAAGAAACTCTGGACAAGAAACTCTGGACAAGAAAATCTGGACAAGAAAATCTGGACAAGAAAATCTGGACAGGATACTCTGGACAAGAAAACTCTGGACAACAAACTCTGGACAAGAAAATCTGGACAACAAACTCTGGACAAGAAACTCTGGACAAGAAACTCTGGACAACAAACTCTGGACAACAAACTCTGGACAACAAACTCTGGACAAGAAAATCTGGACAAGAAAATCTGGACAAGAAACTCTGGACAAGAAACTCTGGACAAGAAACTCTGGACAAGAAAATCTGGACAAGAAAATCTGGACAAGAAAATCTGGACAGGAAACTCTGGACAAGAAAACTCTGGACAACAAACTCTGGACAAGAAAATCTGGACAACAAACTCTGTACAAGAAACTCTGGACAAGAAACTCTGGACAACAAACTCTGGACAAGAAACTCTGGACAAGAAAATCTGGACAAGAAAACTCTGGACAACAAACTCTGGACAAGAAAATCTGGACAAGAAAATCTGGACCAGAAAATCTATGCAAGAAACTCTGGACAAGAAAATCTGGGCAAGGAACTCTGGGCAAGAAACTCTGGACAAGAAACTCTGAACAAGAAACTCTGGACAAGAAACTCTGGACAAGAAACTCTGGACAAGATACTCTGGACAAAAAACTCTGGGCATGAAACTCTGGACAAGAAACTCTGAACAAGAGACTCTGGCAAGAAAATCTGGGCCAGAAAATCTATTCAAGAAACTCTGGACAAGAAAATCTGGACAAGAAAATATGGACAAAAAAATCTGGACTAGAAAATCTGGACAAGAAAATTCTAGACAACAAACTCTGGACAAGAAACTCTGGACAAGAAACTCTGGACAACAAACTCTGGACAAGAAAATCTGGACAAGAAAATCTGGACAAGAAACTCTGGACAAGAAAACTCTGGACAACAAACTCTGGACAAGAAACTCTGTACAAGAAACTCTGGACAAGAAAATCTGGACAAGAAAATCTGGACAAGAAAATCTGGACAAGAAAATCTGGACAAGAAACTCTGGACAAAAAACTCTGGACAAGAAAATCTGGACAAGAAACTCTGGACAAGAAACTCTGGACAAGAAACTCTGGACAAGAAAATCTGGACAAGAAAATCTGGACAAGAAAATCTGGACAAGAAAATTTGGACAAGAAACTCTGGACAAGAAAACTCTGGACAAGAAAACTCTGGACAACAAACTCTGGACAAGAAACTCTGTACAAGAAAATCTGGACAAGAAACTCTGGACAAGAAACTCTGGACAAGAAACTCTGGACAAGAAAATCTGGACAAGAAACTCTGGACAAGAAAATCTGGACAGGAAACTCTGGACAAAAAACTCTGGACAAGAAAATCTGGACAAGAAACTCTGGACAAGAAACTCTGGACAAGAAACTCTGGACAAGAAAATCTGGACAAGAAAATCTGGACAAGAAAATCTGGACAAGAAACTCTGGACAAGAAAACTCTGGACAAGAAAACTCTGGACAACAAACTCTGGACAAGAAACTCTGTACAAGAAAATCTGGACAAGAAACTCTGGACAAGAAACTCTGGACAAGAAACTCTGGACAAGAAAATCTGGACAAGAAACTCTGGACAAGAAAATCTGGACAGGATACTCTGGACAAGAAAACTCTGGACAACAAACTCTGGACAAGAAACTCTGGACAACAAACTCTGGACAAGAAACTCTGGACAAGAAACTCTGGACAAGAAAACTCTGGACAAGAAACTGGGAACAAGAAACTCTGGACAAGAAACTCTGGGCCAGAAAATCTATTCAAGAAACTCTGGACAAGAAAATCTGGACAAGAAAATCTGGACAAGAAAATCTGGACAAGAAAATCTGGACTAGAAAATCTGGACAAGAAAATTCTAGACAACAAACTCTGGACAAGAAACTCTGTACAAGAAACTCTGGACAAGAAACTCTGGACAAGAAAATCTGGACAAGAAAATCTGGACCAGAAAATCTATGCAAGAAACTCTGGACAAGAAAACTCTGGACAAGAAACTGGGAACAAGAAACTCCGGACAAGAAACTCTGGACAAGAAACTCGGGACAAGAAACTCTGGACAACAAACTCTGGACAACAAACTCTGAGCAAGAACCTCTGCACAAAAAACTCTGGACAAGAAACTCTGGACAAGAAAATCTGGACAAGAAAATCTGGACAAGAAAATCTGGACAAGAAAATCTGGACAAGAAAATTTGGACAAGAAACTCTGGACAAGAAAACTCTGGACAAGAAAACTCTGGACAACAAACTCTGGACAAGAAACTCTGTACAAGAAAATCTGGACAAGAAACTCTGGACAAGAAAACTCTGGACAAGAAACTGGGAACAAGAAACTCTGAACAAGAAACTCTAAACAAGAAACTCTGGACAAGAAAACTCTGGACAAGAAAATCTGGACAAGAAAATCTGGACAAGAAAATCTGGACAAGAAAATCTGGACAACAAACTCTGGACAAGAAAATCTGGACAAGAAAATCTGGACAACAAACTCTGGACAAGAAACTCTGGACAAGAAACTCTGGACAAGAAAATCTGGACTAGAAAATCTGGACAAGAAAATTCTAGACAACAAACTCTGGACAAGAAACTCTGTACAAGAAACTCTGGACAAGAAACTCTGGACAAAAAACTCTGGACAAGAAAATCTGGACAAGAAAATCTGGACAAGAAACTCTGGACAAGAATATCTGGACAAGAAACTCTGGACAAGAAAACTCTGGACAACAAACTCTGGACAAGAAAATCTGGACAAGAAAATCTGGACAAGAAAATCTGGACAAGAAAACTCTGGACAACAAACTCTGTACAAGAAACTCTGAACAAGAAACTCTGGACAACAAACTCTGGACAAGAAAATCTGGACAAGAAAATCTGGACCAGAAAATCTATGCAAGAAACTCTGGACAAGAAAATCTGGGCAAGGAACTCTGGGCAAGAAACTCTGGACAAGAAACTCTGGACAAGAAAATCTGGACAAGAAAATTTGGACAAGAAACTCTGGACAAGAAAACTCTGGACAACAAACTCTGGACAAGAAACTCTGTACAAGAAACTCTGGACTAGAAAATCTGGACAAGAAAATCTGGACAAGAAAATCTGGACAGGAAACTCTGGACAAAAAACTCTGGACAAGAAAATCTGGACAAGAAACTCTGGACAAGAAACTCTGGACAAGAAACTCTGGACAAGAAAACTCTGGACAAGAAACTGGGAACAAGAAACTCTGGACAAGAAACTCTGGGCCAGAAAATCTATTCAAGAAACTCTGGACAAGAAAATCTGGACAAGAAAATTCTAGACAACAAACTCTGGACAAGAAACTCTGTACAAGAAACTCTGGACAAGAAACTCTGGACAAGAAAATCTGGACAAGAAAATCTGGACCAGAAAATCTATGCAAGAAACTCTGGACAAGAAAACTCTGGACAAGAAACTGGGAACAAGAAACTCCGGACAAGAAACTCTGGACAAGAAAATCTGGACAAGAAAATCTGGACCAGAAAATCTATGCAAGAAACTCTGGACAAGAAAATCTGGGCAAGGAACTCTGGGCAAGAAACTCTGGACAAGAAACTCTAAACAAGAAACTCTGGACAAGAAACTCTGGACAAGATACTCTGGACAAAAAACTCTGGGCATGAAACTCTGGACAAGAAACTCTGAACAAGAGACTCTGGCAAGAAAATCTGGGCCAGAAAATCTATTCAAGAAACTCTGGACAAGAAAATCTGGACAAGAAAATATGGACAAAAAAATCTGGACTAGAAAATCTGGACAAGAAAATTCTAGACAACAAACTCTGGACAAGAAACTCTGGACAAGAAACTCTGGACAAGAAACTCTGGACAAGAAAATCTGGACAAGAAAATTTGGACAAGAAACTCTGGACAAGAAAACTCTGGACAACAAACTCTGGACAAGAAACTCTGGACAAGAAACTCTGGACAAGAAAATCTGGACAAGAAAATCTGGACAAGAAAATCTGGACAGGAAATTCTGGACAAAAAACTCTGGACAAGAAAATCTGGACAAGAAACTCTGGACAAGAAACTCTGGACAAGAAAATCTGGACAAGAAAATCTGGACAAGAAAATCTGGACACGAAAATCTGGACAAGAAAATTTGGACAAGAAACTCTGGACAAGAAAACTCTGGACAAGAAAACTCTGGACAACAAACTCTGGACAACAAACTCTGGACAAGAAACTCTGTACAAGAAACTCTGGACAAGAAACTCTGGACAAGAAAATCTGGACAAGAAAATCTGGACCAGAAAATCTATGCAAGAAACTCTGGACAAGAAAACTCTGGACAAGAAACTGGGAACAAGAAACTCCGGACAAGAAACTCTGGACAAGAAAATCGGGACAAGAAACTCTGGACAACAAACTCTGGACAACAAACTCTGAGCAAGAACCTCTGCACAAAAAACTCTGGACAAGAAACTCTGGACAAGAAAATCTGGACAAGAAAATCTGGACAAGAAAATCTGGACAAGAAAATCTGGACAAGAAAATTTGGACAAGAAACTCTGGACAAGAAAACTCTGGACAAGAAAACTCTGGACAACAAACTCTGGACAAGAAACTCTGTACAAGAAAATCTGGACAAGAAACTCTGGACAAGAAAACTCTGGACAAGAAACTGGGAACAAGAAACTCTGAACAAGAAACTCTAAACAAGAAACTCTGGACAAGAAAACTCTGGACAAGAAAATCTGGACAACAAACTCTGGACAAGAAACTCTGGACAAGAAACTCTGGACAAGAAAACTCTGGACAAGAAACTGGGAACAAGAAACTCTGGACAAGAAACTCTGGGCCAGAAAATCTATTCAAGAAACTCTGGACAAGAAAATCTGGACAAGAAAATCTGGACAAGAAAATCTGGACAAGAAAATCTGGACTAGAAAATCTGTACAAGAAAATTCTAGACAACAAACTCTGGACAAGAAACTCTGTACAAGAAACTCTGGACAAGAAACTCTGGACAAGAAAATCTGGACAAGAAAATCTGGACCAGAAAATCTATGCAAGAAACTCTGGACAAGAAAACTCTGGACAAGAAACTGGGAACAAGAAACTCCGGACAAGAAACTCTGGACAAGAAAATCGGGACAAGAAACTCTGGACAACAAACTCTGGACAACAAACTCTGAGCAAGAACCTCTGCACAAAAAACTCTGGACAAGAAACTCTGGACAAGAAAATCTGGACAAGAAAATCTGGACAAGAAAATCTGGACAAGAAAATCTGGACAAGAAAATTTGGACAAGAAACTCTGGACAAGAAAACTCTGGACAAGAAAACTCTGGACAACAAACTCTGGACAAGAAACTCTGTACAAGAAAATCTGGACAAGAAACTCTGGACAAGAAAACTCTGGACAAGAAACTGGGAACAAGAAACTCTGAACAAGAAACTCTAAACAAGAAACTCTGGACAAGAAAACTCTGGACAAGAAAATCTGGACAAGAAAATCTGGACAAGAAAATCTGGACAAGAAAATCTGGACAACAAACTCTGGACAAGAAAATCTGGACAAGAAAATCTGGACAACAAACTCTGGACAAGAAACTCTGGACAAGAAACTCTGGACAAGAAAATCTGGACTAGAAAATCTGGACAAGAAAATTCTAGACAACAAACTCTGGACAAGAAACTCTGTACAAGAAACTCTGGACAAGAAACTCTGGACAAAAAACTCTGGACAAGAAAATCTGGACAAGAAAATCTGGACAAGAAACTCTGGACAAGAATATCTGGACAAGAAACTCTGGACAAGAAAACTCTGGACAACAAACTCTGGACAAGAAAATCTGGACAAGAAAATCTGGACAAGAAAATCTGGACAAGAAAACTCTGGACAACAAACTCTGTACAAGAAACTCTGAACAAGAAACTCTGGACAACAAACTCTGGACAAGAAAATCTGGACAAGAAAATCTGGACCAGAAAATCTATGCAAGAAACTCTGGACAAGAAAATCTGGGCAAGGAACTCTGGGCAAGAAACTCTGGACAAGAAACTCTGAACAAGAAACTCTGGACAAGAAACTCTGGACAAGAAACTCTGGACAAGATACTCTGGACAAAAAACTCTGGGCATGAAACTCTGGACAAGAAACTCTGAACAAGAGACTCTGGCAAGAAAATCTGGGCCAGAAAATCTATTCAAGAAACTCTGGACAAGAAAATCTGGACAAAAAAATCTGGACTAGAAAATCTGGACAAGAAAATTCTAGACAACAAACTCTGGACAAGAAACTCTGTACAAGAAACTCTGGACAAGAAACTCTGGACAAGAAACTCTGGACAAGAAAATCTGGACAAGAAAATTTGGACAAGAAACTCTGGACAAGAAAACTCTGGACAACAAACTCTGGACAAGAAACTCTGTACAAGAAACTCTGGACAAGAAAATCTGGACAAGAAAATCTGGACAAGAAAATCTGGACAGGAAACTCTGGACAAAAAACTCTGGACAAGAAAATCTGGACAAGAAACTCTGGACAAGAAACTCTGGACAAGAAACTCTGGACAAGAAAACTCTGGACAAGAAACTGGGAACAAGAAACTCTGGACAAGAAACTCTGGGCCAGAAAATCTATTCAAGAAACTCTGGACAAGAAAATCTGGACAAGAAAATTCTAGACAACAAACTCTGGACAAGAAACTCTGTACAAGAAACTCTGGACAAGAAACTCTGGACAAGAAAATCTGGACAAGAAAATCTGGACCAGAAAATCTATGCAAGAAACTCTGGACAAGAAAACTCTGGACAAGAAACTGGGAACAAGAAACTCCGGACAAGAAACTCTGGACAAGAAAATCTGGACAAGAAAATCTGGACCAGAAAATCTATGCAAGAAACTCTGGACAAGAAAATCTGGGCAAGGAACTCTGGGCAAGAAACTCTGGACAAGAAACTCTAAACAAGAAACTCTGGACAAGAAACTCTGGACAAGATACTCTGGACAAAAAACTCTGGGCATGAAACTCTGGACAAGAAACTCTGAACAAGAGACTCTGGCAAGAAAATCTGGGCCAGAAAATCTATTCAAGAAACTCTGGACAAGAAAATCTGGACAAGAAAATATGGACAAAAAAATCTGGACTAGAAAATCTGGACAAGAAAATTCTAGACAACAAACTCTGGACAAGAAACTCTGGACAAGAAACTCTGGACAAGAAACTCTGGACAAGAAAATCTGGACAAGAAAATCTGGACAAGAAACTCTGGACAAGAAAACTCTGGACAACAAACTCTGGACAAGAAACTCTGGACAAGAAACTCTGGACAAGAAAATCTGGACAAGAAAATCTGGACAAGAAAATCTGGACAGGAAATTCTGGACAAAAAACTCTGGACAAGAAAATCTGGACAAGAAACTCTGGACAAGAAACTCTGGACAAGAAAATCTGGACAAGAAAATCTGGACAAGAAAATCTGGACACGAAAATCTGGACAAGAAAATTTGGACAAGAAACTCTGGACAAGAAAACTCTGGACAAGAAAACTCTGGACAACAAACTCTGGACAAGAAACTCTGGACAAGAAAATCTGGACAAGAAACTCTGGACAAGAAACTCTGGACAAGAAAATCTGGACAAGAAAATCTGGACAAGAAAATCTGGACAGGATACTCTGGACAAGAAAACTCTGGACAACAAACTCTGGACAAGAAACTCTGGACAAGAAACTCTGGACAAGAAACTCTGGACAAGAAACTCTGGACAACAAACTCTGGACAACAAACTCTGGACAACAAACTCTGGACAAGAAAATCTGGACAAGAAAATCTGGACAAGAAACTCTGGACAAGAAACTCTGGACAAGAAACTCTGGACAAGAAACTCTGGACAAGAAAATCTGGACAAGAAAATCTGGACAGGAAACTCTGGACAAGAAAACTCTGGACAACAAACTCTGGACAAGAAAATCTGGACAACAAACTCTGTACAAGAAACTCTGAACAAGAAACTCTGGACAACAAACTCTGGACAACAAACTCTGGACAAGAAAATCTGGACAAGAAAACTCTGGACAACAAACTCTGGACAAGAAAATCTGGACAAGAAAATCTGGACCAGAAAATCTATGCAAGAAACTCTGGACAAGAAAATCTGGGCAAGGAACTCTGGGCAAGAAACTCTGGACAAGAAACTCTGAACAAGAAACTCTGGACAAGAAACTCTGGACAAGAAACTCTGGACAAGATACTCTGGACAAAAAACTCTGGGCATGAAACTCTGGACAAGAAACTCTGAACAAGAGACTCTGGCAAGAAAATCTGGGCCAGAAAATCTATTCAAGAAACTCTGGACAAGAAAATCTGGACAAGAAAATATGGACAAAAAAATCTGGACTAGAAAATCTGGACAAGAAAATTCTAGACAACAAACTCTGGACAAGAAACTCTGGACAAGAAACTCTGGACAACAAACTCTGGACAAGAAAATCTGGACAAGAAAATCTGGACAAGAAACTCTGGACAAGAAAACTCTGGACAACAAACTCTGGACAAGAAACTCTGTACAAGAAACTCTGGACAAGAAAATCTGGACAAGAAAATCTGGACAAGAAAATCTGGACAAGAAAATCTGGACAAGAAACTCTGGACAAAAAACTCTGGACAAGAAAATCTGGACAAGAAACTCTGGACAAGAAACTCTGGACAAGAAACTCTGGACAAGAAAATCTGGACAAGAAAATCTGGACAAGAAAATCTGGACAAGAAAATTTGGACAAGAAACTCTGGACAAGAAAACTCTGGACAAGAAAACTCTGGACAACAAACTCTGGACAAGAAACTCTGTACAAGAAAATCTGGACAAGAAACTCTGGACAAGAAACTCTGGACAAGAAACTCTGGACAAGAAAATCTGGACAAGAAACTCTGGACAAGAAAATCTGGACAGGAAACTCTGGACAAAAAACTCTGGACAAGAAAATCTGGACAAGAAACTCTGGACAAGAAACTCTGGACAAGAAACTCTGGACAAGAAAATCTGGACAAGAAAATCTGGACAAGAAAATTTGGACAAGAAACTCTGGACAAGAAAACTCTGGACAAGAAAACTCTGGACAACAAACTCTGGACAAGAAACTCTGTACAAGAAAATCTGGACAAGAAACTCTGGACAAGAAACTCTGGACAAGAAACTCTGGACAAGAAACTCTGGACAAGAAACTCTGGACAAGAAAATCTGGACAGGATACTCTGGACAAGAAAACTCTGGACAACAAACTCTGGACAAGAAAATCTGGACAACAAACTCTGGACAAGAAACTCTGGACAAGAAACTCTGGACAAGAAAACTCTGGACAAGAAACTGGGAACAAGAAACTCTGGACAAGAAACTCTGGGCCAGAAAATCTATTCAAGAAACTCTGGACAAGAAAATCTGGACAAGAAAATCTGGACAAGAAAATCTGGACAAGAAAATCTGGACTAGAAAATCTGTACAAGAAAATTCTAGACAACAAACTCTGGACAAGAAACTCTGTACAAGAAACTCTGGACAAGAAACTCTGGACAAGAAAATCTGGACAAGAAAATCTGGACCAGAAAATCTATGCAAGAAACTCTGGACAAGAAAACTCTGGACAAGAAACTGGGAACAAGAAACTCCGGACAAGAAACTCTGGACAAGAAAATCGGGACAAGAAACTCTGGACAACAAACTCTGGACAACAAACTCTGAGCAAGAACCTCTGCACAAAAAACTCTGGACAAGAAACTCTGGACAAGAAAATCTGGACAAGAAAATCTGGACAAGAAACTCTGGACAAGAAAATCTGGACAAGAAAATTTGGACAAGAAACTCTGGACAAGAAAACTCTGGACAAGAAAACTCTGGACAACAAACTCTGGACAAGAAACTCTGTACAAGAAAATCTGGACAAGAAACTCTGGACAAGAAAACTCTGGACAAGAAACTGGGAACAAGAAACTCTGAACAAGAAACTCTAAACAAGAAACTCTGGACAAGAAAACTCTGGACAAGAAAATCTGGACAAGAAAATCTGGACAAGAAAATCTGGACAAGAAAATCTGGACAAGAAACTCTGGACAAGAAAATCTGGACAAGAAAATCTGGACAACAAACTCTGGACAAGAAACTCTGGACAAGAAACTCTGGACAAGAAAATCTGGACTAGAAAATCTGGACAAGAAAATTCTAGACAACAAACTCTGGACAAGAAACTCTGTACAAGAAACTCTGGACAAGAAACTCTGGACAAAAAACTCTGGACAAGAAAATCTGGACAAGAAAATCTGGACAAGAAACTCTGGACAAGAATATCTGGACAAGAAACTCTGGACAAGAAAACTCTGGACAACAAACTCTGGACAAGAAAATCTGGACAAGAAAATCTGGACAAGAAAATCTGGACAAGAAAACTCTGGACAACAAACTCTGTACAAGAAACTCTGAACAAGAAACTCTGGACAACAAACTCTGGACAAGAAAATCTGGACAAGAAAATCTGGACCAGAAAATCTATACAAGAAACTCTGCACAAGAAAATCTGGGCAAGGAACTCTGGGCAAGAAACTCTGGACAAGAAACTCTGAACAAGAAACTCTGGACAAGAAACTCTGGACAAGAAACTCTGGACAAGATACTCTGGACAAAAAACTCTGGGCATGAAACTCTGGACAAGAAACTCTGAACAAGAGACTCTGGCAAGAAAATCTGGGCCAGAAAATCTATTCAAGAAACTCTGGACAAGAAAATCTGGACAAAAAAATCTGGACTAGAAAATCTGGACAAGAAAATTCTAGACAACAAACTCTGGACAAGAAACTCTGTACAAGAAACTCTGGACAAGAAACTCTGGACAAGAAACTCTGGACAAGAAAATCTGGACAAGAAAATTTGGACAAGAAACTCTGGACAAGAAAACTCTGGACAACAAACTCTGGACAAGAAACTCTGTACAAGAAACTCTGGACAAGAAAATCTGGACAAGAAAATCTGGACAAGAAAATCTGGACAGGAAACTCTGGACAAAAAACTCTGGACAAGAAAATCTGGACAAGAAACTCTGGACAAGAAACTCTGGACAAGAAACTCTGGACAAGAAAACTCTGGACAAGAAACTGGGAACAAGAAACTCTGGACAAGAAACTCTGGGCCAGAAAATCTATTCAAGAAACTCTGGACAAGAAAATCTGGACAAGAAAATCCAGACAAGAAAATCTGGACTAGAAAATCTGGACTAGAAAATCTGGACAAGAAAATTCTAGACAACAAACTCTGGACAAGAAACTCTGTACAAGAAACTCTGGACAAGAAACTCTGGACAAGAAACTCTGGACAAGAAAATCTGGACAAGAAAATCTGGACAAGAAACTCTGGACAAGAAAACTCTGGACAAGAAACTCTGGACAAGAAACTCTGTACAAGAAACTCTGGACAAGAAAATCTGGACAAGAAAATCTGGACAAGAAAATCTGGACAGGAAACTCTGGACAAGAAACTCTGGACAAGAAAATCTAGACAAGAAACTCTGGACAAGAAACTCTGGACAAGAAACTCTGGACAAGAAAACTCTGGACAAGAAACTGGGAACAAGAAACTCTGGACAAGAAACTCTGGACAAGAAAATCTGGACAAGAAACTCTGGACAACAAACTCTGGACAAGAAACTCTGAGCAAGAACCTCTGCACAAAAACCTCTGGACAAGAAACTCTGGACAAGAAAATCGGGACAAGAAACTCTGAACAAGAAACTCTAAACAAGAAACTCTGGACAAGAAACTCTGGACAACAAACTCTGGACAAGAAAATCTGGACAAGAAAACTCTGGACAACAAACTCTGGACAAGAAAATCTGGACAAGAAAATCTGGACAACAAACTCTGGACAAGAAACTCTGGACAAGAAACTCTGGACAACAAACTCTGGACAAGAAAACCTGGATAAGAAAATCTGGACAAGAAAACTCTGGACAACAAACTCTGTACAAGAAACTCTGAACAAGAAACTCTGGACAAGAAACTCTGGACAACAAATTTGGACAAGAAAGTCTGGACAAGAAACTCTGGACAAGAAACTCTGGACAAGAAAATCTGGACAGGATACTCTGGACAAGAAAACTCTGGACAACAAACTCTGGACAAGAAAATCTGGACAACAAACTCTGGACAAGAAACTTCGGACAAGAAACTCTGGACAAGAAAACTCTGGACAAGAAACTGGGAACAAGAAACTCTGGACAAGAAACTCTGGGCCAGAAAATCTATTCAAGAAACTCTGGACAAGAAAATCTGGACAAGAAAATCTGGACTAGAAAATCTGGACAAGAAAATTCTAGACAACAAACTCTGGACAAGAAACTCTGTACAAGAAAATCTGGACAAGAAACTCTGGACAAGAAAATCTGGACAAGAAAATCTGGACAAGAAACTCTGGACAAGAAAACTCTGGACAAGAAACTCTGGACAAGAAAATCTGGACAAGAAAATCTGGACAAGAAACTCTGGACAAGAAAATCTGGACAAGAAAATCTGAACAAGAAACTCTGGACAAGAAAACTCTGAACAACAAACTCTGGACAAGAAACTCTGTACAAGAAACTCTGGACAAGAAAATCTGGACAAGAAAATCTGGACAAAAAAATCTGGACAGGAAACTCTGGACAAGAAACTCTGGACAAGAAAATCTAGACAAGAAACTCTGGACAAGAAACTCCGGACAAGAAAACTCTGGACAAGAAACTGGGAACAAGAAACTCTGGACAAGAAACTCTGGACAAGAAAATCGGGACAAGAAACTCTGGACAACAAACTCTGGACAAGAAACTCTGAGCAAGAACCTCTGCACAAAAAACTCTGGACAAGAAACTCTGGACAAGAAAATCTGGACAAGAAAATCTGGACAAGAAAATCTGGACAAGAAAATTTGGACAAGAAACTCTGGACAAGAAAACTCTGGACAAGAAAACTCTTTACAACAAACTCTGGACAAGAAACTCTGTACAAGAAAATCTGGACAAGAAACTCTGGACAAGAAAACTCTGGACAAGAAACTGGGAACAAGAAACTCTGAACAAGAAACTCTAAACAAGAAACTCTGGACAAGAAAACTCTGGACAAGAAAATCTGGACAAGAAAATCTGGACAAGAAAATCTGGACAACAAACTCTGGACAAGAAAATCTGGACAAGAAAATCTGGACAACAAACTCTGGACAAGAAACTCTGGACAAGAAACTCTGTACAAAAAACTCTGGACAAGAAACTCCGGACAAGAAAACTCTGGACAAGAAACTGGGAACAAGAAACTCTGGGCAAGAAACTCTGGACAAGAAACTCTGAACAAGAAACTCTGGACAAGAAACTCTGGACAAGAAACTCTGGACAAGATACTCTGGACAAAAAACTCTGGGCATGAAACTCTGGACAAGAAACTCTGAACAAGAGACTCTGGCAAGAAAATCTGGGCCAGAAAATCTATTCAAGAAACTCTGGACAAGAAAATCTGGACAAAAAAATCTGGACTAGAAAATCTGGACAAGAAAATTCTAGACAACAAACTCTGGACAAGAAACTCTGTACAAGAAACTCTGGACAAGAAACTCTGGACAAGAAACTCTGGACAAGAAAATCTGGACAAGAAAATTTGGACAAGAAACTCTGGACAAGAAAACTCTGGACAACAAACTCTGGACAAGAAACTCTGTACAAGAAACTCTGGACAAGAAAATCTGGACAAGAAAATCTGGACAAGAAAATCTGGACAGGAAACTCTGGACAAAAAACTCTGGACAAGAAAATCTGGACAAGAAACTCTGGACAAGAAACTCTGGACAAGAAACTCTGGACAAGAAAACTCTGGACAAGAAACTGGGAACAAGAAACTCTGGACAAGAAACTCTGGGCCAGAAAATCTATTCAAGAAACTCTGGACAAGAAAATCTGGACAAGAAAATCCAGACAAGAAAATCTGGACTAGAAAATCTGGACTAGAAAATCTGGACAAGAAAATTCTAGACAACAAACTCTGGACAAGAAACTCTGTACAAGAAACTCTGGACAAGAAACTCTGGACAAGAAACTCTGGACAAGAAAATCTGGACAAGAAAATCTGGACAAGAAACTCTGGACAAGAAAACTCTGGACAAGAAACTCTGGACAAGAAACTCTGTACAAGAAACTCTGGACAAGAAAATCTGGACAAGAAAATCTGGACAAGAAAATCTGGACAAGAAACTCTGGACAAGAAACTCTGGACAAGAAAATCTAGACAAGAAACTCTGGACAAGAAACTCTGGACAAGAAACTCTGGACAAGAAAACTCTGGACAAGAAACTGGGAACAAGAAACTCTGGACAAGAAACTCTGGACAAGAAAATCGGGACAAGAAACTCTGGACAAGAAACTCTGGACAAGAAACTCTGAGCAAGAACCTCTGCACAAAAACCTCTGGACAAGAAACTCTGGACAAGAAAATCGGGACAAGAAACTCTGAACAAGAAACTCTAAACAAGAAACTCTGGACAAGAAACTCTGGACAACAAACTCTGGACAAGAAAATCTGGACAAGAAAACTCTGGACAACAAACTCTGGACAAGAAAATCTGGACAAGAAAATCTGGACAACAAACTCTGGACAAGAAACTCTGGACAAGAAACTCTGGACAACAAACTCTGGACAAGAAAACCTGGATAAGAAAATCTGGACAAGAAAACTCTGGACAACAAACTCTGTACAAGAAACTCTGAACAAGAAACTCTGGACAAGAAACTCTGGACAACAAATTTGGACAAGAAAGTCTGGACAAGAAACTCTGGACAAGAAACTCTGGACAAGAAAATCTGGACAGGATACTCTGGACAAGAAAACTCTGGACAACAAACTCTGGACAAGAAAATCTGGACAACAAACTCTGGACAAGAAACTTCGGACAAGAAACTCTGGACAAGAAAACTCTGGACAAGAAACTGGGAACAAGAAACTCTGGACAAGAAACTCTGGGCCAGAAAATCTATTCAAGAAACTCTGGACAAGAAAATCTGGACAAGAAAATCTGGACAAGAAAATCTGGACTAGAAAATCTGGACAAGAAAATTCTAGACAACAAACTCTGGACAAGAAACTCTGTACAAGAAAATCTGGACAAGAAACTCTGGACAAGAAAATCTGGACAAGAAAATCTGGACAAGAAACTCTGGACAAGAAAACTCTGGACAAGAAACTCTGGACAAGAAAATCTGGACAAGAAAATCTGGACAAGAAACTCTGGACAAGAAAATCTGGACAAGAAAATCTGAACAAGAAACTCTGGACAAGAAAACTCTGAACAACAAACTCTGGACAAGAAACTCTGTACAAGAAACTCTGGACAAGAAAATCTGGACAAGAAAATCTGGACAAAAAAATCTGGACAGGAAACTCTGGACAAGAAACTCTGGACAAGAAAATCTAGACAAGAAACTCTGGACAAGAAACTCCGGACAAGAAAACTCTGGACAAGAAACTGGGAACAAGAAACTCTGGACAAGAAACTCTGGACAAGAAAATCGGGACAAGAAACTCTGGACAACAAACTCTGGACAAGAAACTCTGAGCAAGAACCTCTGCACAAAAAACTCTGGACAAGAAACTCTGGACAAGAAAATCTGGACAAGAAAATCTGGACAAGAAAATCTGGACAAGAAAATCTGGACAAGAAAATTTGGACAAGAAACTCTGGACAAGAAAACTCTGGACAAGAAAACTCTTTACAACAAACTCTGGACAAGAAACTCTGTACAAGAAAATCTGGACAAGAAACTCTGGACAAGAAAACTCTGGACAAGAAACTGGGAACAAGAAACTCTGAACAAGAAACTCTAAACAAGAAACTCTGGACAAGAAAACTCTGGACAAGAAAATCTGGACAAGAAAATCTGGACAAGAAAATCTGGACAACAAACTCTGGACAAGAAAATCTGGACAAGAAAATCTGGACAACAAACTCTGGACAAGAAACTCTGGACAAGAAACTCTGTACAAAAAACTCTGGACAAGAAACTCTGGACAAGAAAATCTGGACAAGAAAATCTGGACAAGAAACTCTGGACAAGAAAATCTGGACAAGAAACTCTAGACAAGAAAACTCTGGACAACAAACTCTGGACAAGAAAATCTGGACAAGAAAATCTGGACAAGAAAATCTGGACAAGAAAATCTGGACAAGAAAACTCTGGACAACAAACTCTGTACAAGAAACTCTGAACAAGAAACTCTGGACAAGAAAATTCTAGACAACAAACTCTGGACAAGAAACTCTGTACAAGAAACTCTGGACAAGAAAATCTGGACAGGATACTCTGGACAAGAAAACTCTGGACAACAAACTCTGGACAAGAAACTCTGGACAACAAACTCTGGACAAGAAAGTCTGGACAAGAAACTCTGGACAAGAAACTCTGGACAAGAAACTCTGGACAAGAAACTCTGGACAAGAAAATCTGGACAGGATACTCTGGACAAGAAACTCTGGACAAAAAACTCTGGACAAGAAACTCTGGACAAGAAAACTCTGGACAAGAAAACTCTGGACAACAAACTCTGTACAAGAAACTCTGAACAAGAAACTCTGGACAAGAAACTCTCGACAACAAACTCTGGACAAGAAAGTCTGGACAAGAAACTCTGGACAAGAAAATCTGGACTAGAAAATCTGGACAAGAAAATTCTAGACAACAAACTCTGGACAAGAAACTCTGTACAAGAAACTCTGGACAAGAAACTCTGGACAAAAAACTCTGGACAAGAAAATCTGGACAAGAAAATCTGGACAAGAAACTCTGGACAAGAAAATCTGGACAAGAAACTCTAGACAAGAAAACTCTGGACAACAAACTCTGGACAAGAAAATCTGGACAAGAAAATCTGGACAAGAAAATCTGGACAAGAAAACTCTGGACAACAAACTCTGTACAAGAAACTCTGAACAAGAAACTCTGGACAACAAACTCTGGACAACAAACTCTGGACAAGAAAATCTGGACAAGAAAATCTGGACCAGAAAATCTATGCAAGAAACTCTGGACAAGAAAATCTGGGCAAGGAACTCTGGGCAAGAAACTCTGGACAAGAAACTCTGAACAAGAAACTCTGGACAAGAAACTCTGGACAAGAAACTCTGGACAAGATACTCTGGACAAAAAACTCTGGGCATGAAACTCTGGACAAGAAACTCTGAACAAGAGACTCTGGCAAGAAAATCTGGGCCAGAAAATCTATTCAAGAAACTCTGGACAAGAAAATATGGACAAAAAAATCTGGACTAGAAAATCTGGACAAGAAAATTCTAGACAACAAACTCTGGACAAGAAACTCTGGACAAGAAACTCTGGACAAGAAAATCTGGACAAGAAAATTTGGACAAGAAACTCTGGACAAGAAAACTCTGGACAAGAAAACTCTGGACAACAAACTCTGGACAAGAAACTCTGTACAAGAAACTCTGGACAAGAAAATCTGGACAAGAAAATCTGGACAAGAAAATCTGGACAGGAAACTCTGGACAAAAAACTCTGGACAAGAAAATCTGGACAAGAAACTCTGGACAAGAAACTCTGGACAAGAAACTCTGGACAAGAAACTCTGGACAAGAAAACTCTGGACAAGAAACTGGGAACAAGAAACTCTGGACAAGAAACTCTGGGCCAGAAAATCTATTCAAGAAACTCTGGACAACAAACTCTGGACAAGAAACTCTGTACAAGAAACTCTGGACAAGAAACTCTGTACAAGAAACTCTGGACAAGAAAATCTGGACAAGAAAATCTGGACAAAAAAATCTGGACAGGAAACTCTGGACAAGAAACTCTGGACAAGAAAATCTAGACAAGAAACTCTGGACAAGAAACTCTGGACAAGAAACTCTGGACAAGAAAACTCTGGACAAGAAACTGGGAACAAGAAACTCTGGACAAGAAACTCTGGACAAGAAAATCGGGACAAGAAACTCTGGACAACAAACTCTGGACAAGAAACTCTGAGCAAGAACCTCTGCACAAAAAACTCTGGACAAGAAACTCTGGACAAGAAAATCTGGACAAGAAAATCTGGACAAGAAAATCTGGACAAGAAAATCTGGACAAGAAAATTTGGACAAGAAACTCTGGACAAGAAAACTCTGGACAAGAAAAGTCTGGACAACAAACTCTGGACAAGAAACTCTGTACAAGAAAATCTGGACAAGAAACTCTGGACAAGAAAACTCTGGACAAGAAAATCTGGACAGGATACTCTGGACAAGAAAACTCTAAACAAGAAACTCTGGACAAGAAAATCTGGACAAGAAAATCTGGACAAGAAAATCTGGACAACAAACTCTGGACAAGAAAATCTGGACAAGAAAATCTGGACAAAAAACTCTGGACAAGAAACTCTGGACAAGAAACTCTGGACAAGAAACTCTGTACAAAAAACTCTGGACAAGAAACTCTGGACAAGAAAATCTGGACAAGAAAATCTGGACAAGAAAATCTGGACAAGAAACTCTGGACAAGAAACTCTGAGCAAGAACCTCTGCACAAAAACCTCTGGACAACAAACTCTGGACAAGAAACTCTGGACAAGAAAACTGTGGACAACAAACTCTGGACAAGAAAATCTGGACAAGAAAATCTGGACAACAAACTCTGGACAAGAAACTCTGGACAAGAAACTCTGTACAAAAAACTCTGGACAAGAAACTCTGGACAAGAAAATCTGGACAAGAAAATCTGGACAAGAAACTCTGGACAAGAAAATCTGGACAAGAAACACTAGACAAGAAAACTCTGGACAACAAACTCTGGACAAGAAAATCTGGACAAGAAAATCTGGACAAGAAAATCTGGACAAGAAAATCTGGACAAGAAAACTCTGGACAACAAACTCTGTACAAGAAACTCTGAACAAGAAACTCTGGACAAGAAAATTCTAGACAACAAACTCTGGACAAGAAACTCTGTACAAGAAACTCTGGACAAGAAACTCTGGACAAGAAAATCTGGACAGGATACTCTGGACAAGAAAACTCTGGACAACAAACTCTGGACAAGAAACTCTGGACAACAAACTCTGGACAAGAAAGTCTGGACAAGAAACTCTGGACAAGGAACTCTGGACAAGAAAATCTGGACAGGGTACTCTGGACAAAAAACTCTGGACAAGAAACTCTGGACAAGAAAATTCTGGACAAGAAAACTCTGGACAACAAACTCTGTACAAGAAACTCTGAACAAGAAACTCTGGACAAGAAACTCTCGACAACAAACTCTGGACAAGAAAGTCTGGACAAGAAACTCTGGACAAGAAACTCTGGACAAGAAAATCTGGACTAGAAAATCTGGACCAGAAAATTCTAGACAATAAACTCTGGACAAGAAACTCTGTACAAGAAACTCTGGACAAGAAACTCTGGACAAAAAACTCTGGACAAGAAAATCTGGACAAGAAAATCTGGACAAGAAACTCTGGACAAGAAAATCTGGACAAGAAACTCTGGACAAGAAAACTCTGGACAACAAACTCTGGACAAGAAAATCTGGACAAGAAAATCTGGACAAGAAAATCTGGACAAGAAAACTCTGGACAACAAACTCTGTACAAGAAACTCTGAACAAGAAACTCTGGACAACAAACTCTGGACAACAAACTCTGGACAAGAAAATCTGGACAAGAAAATCTGGACAAGAAAATCTGGACCAGAAAATCTATGCAAGAAACTCTGGACAAGAAAATCTGGGCAAGGAACTCTGGGCAAGAAACTCTGGACAAGAAACTCTGAACAAGAAACTCTGGACAAGAAACTCTGGACAAGAAACTCTGGACAAGATACTCTGGACAAAAAACTCTGGGCATGAAACTCTGGACAAGAAACTCTGAACAAGAAACTCTGGGCCAGAAAATCTATTCAAGAAACTCTGGACAAGAAAATCTGGACAAGAAAATCTGGACAAAAAAATCTGGACTAGAAAATCTGGACAAGAAAATTCTAGACAACAAACTCTGGACAAGAAACTCTGGACAAGAAACTCTGGACAAGAAACTCTGGACAAGAAAATCTGGACAAGAAAATTTGGACAAGAAACTCTGGACAAGAAAACTCTGGACAACAAACTCTGGACAAGAAACTCTGTACAAGAAACTCTGGACAAGAAACTCTGGACAAGAAAATCTGGACAAGAAAATCTGGACAAGAAACTCTGGACAAGAAAACTCTGGACAAGAAACTCTGGACAAGAAACTCTGGACAAGAAACTCTGTACAAGAAACTCTGGACAAGAAAATCTGGACAAGAAAATCTGGACAAGAAAATCTGGACAGGAAACTCTGGACAAGAAAATCTGGACAAGAAAATCTGGACAAGAAAATCTGGACAGGAAACTCTGGACAAAAAACTCTGGACAAGAAAATCTGGACAAGAAACTCTGGACAAGAAACTCTGGACAAGAAACTCTGGACAAGAAAACTCTGGACAAGAAACTGGGAACAAGAAACTCTGGACAAGAAACTCTGGGCCAGAAAATCTATTCAAGAAACTCTGGACAAGAAAATCTAGACAAGAAAATCTGGACTAGAAAATCTGGACAAGAAAATTCTAGACAACAAACTCTGGACAAGAAACTCTGTACAAGAAACTCTGGACAAGAAACTCTGGACAAGAAAATCTGGACAAGAAAATCTGGACAAGAAACTCTGGACAAGAAAACTCTGGACAAGAAACTCTGGACAAGAAACTCTGGACAAGAAACTCTGGGCCAGAAAATCTATTCAAGAAACTCTGGACAAGAAAATCTAGACAAGAAAATCTGGACTAGAAAATCTGGACAAGAAAATTCTAGACAACAAACTCTGGACAAGAAACTCTGTACAAGAAACTCTGGACAAGAAACTCTGGACAAGAAAATCTGGACAAGAAAATCTGGACAAGAAACTCTGGACAAGAAAACTCTGGACAAGAAACTCTGGACAAGAAACTCTGTACAAGAAACTCTGGACAAGAAAATCTGGACAAGAAAATCTGGACAAGAAAATCTGGACAGGAAACTCTGGACAAGAAACTCTGGACAAGAAAATCTAGACCAGAAACTCTGGACAAGAAACTCTGGACAAGAAACTCTGGACAAGAGAACTCTGGACAAGAAACTGGGAACAAGAAACTCTGGACAAGAAACTCTGGACAAGAAAATCGGGACAAGAAACTCTGGACAACAAACTCTGGACAAGAAACTCTGAGCAAGAACCTCTGCACAAAAACCTCTGGACAAGAAACTCTGGACAAGAAAATCGGGACAAGAAAATCGGGACAAGAAACTCTAAACAAGAAACTCTGGACAAGAAACTCTGGACAACAAACTCTGGACAAGAAAATCTGGACAAGAAAACTCTGGACAACAAACTCTGGACAAGAAAATCTGGACAAGAAAATCTGGACAACAAACTCTGGACAAGAAACTCTGGACAAGAAACTCTGGACAAGAAACTCTGGACAACAAACTCTGGACAAGAAAATCTGGATAAGAAAATCTGGACAAGAAAACTCGGGACAACAAACTCTGTACAAGAAACTCTGAACAAGAAACTCTGGACAAGAAAATCTGGACAACAAACTCTGGACAAGAAACTCTGGACAAGAAACTCTGGACAAGAAAACTCTGGACAAGAAACTGGGAACAAGAAACTCTGGACAAGAAACTCTGGGCCAGAAAATCTATTCAAGAAACTCTGGACAAGAAAATCTGCACAAGAAAATCTGGACTAGAAAATCTGGACAAGAAAATTCTAGACAACAAACTCTGGACAAGAAACTCTGTACAAGAAACTCTGGACAAGAAACTCTGGACAAGAAAATCTGGACAAGAAAATCTGGACAAGAAACTCTGGACAAGAAAACTCTGGACAAGAAACTCTGGACAAGAAACTCTGGACAAGAAACTCTGGGCCAGAAAATCTATTCAAGAAACTCTGGACAAGAAAATCTAGACAAGAAAATCTGGACTAGAAAATCTGGACAAGAAAATTCTAGACAACAAACTCTGGACAAGAAACTCTGTACAAGAAACTCTGGACAAGAAACTCTGGACAAGAAAATCTGGACAAGAAAATCTGGACAAGAAACTCTGGACAAGAAAACTCTGGACAAGAAACTCTGGACAAGAAACTCTGTACAAGAAACTCTGGACAAGAAAATCTGGACAAGAAAATCTGGACAAGAAAATCTGGACAGGAAACTCTGGACAAGAAACTCTGGACAAGAAAATCTAGACAAGAAACTCTGGACAAGAAACTCTGGACAAGAAACTCTGGACAAGAGAACTCTGGACAAGAAACTGGGAACAAGAAACTCTGGACAAGAAACTCTGGACAAGAAAATCGGGACAAGAAACTCTGGACAACAAACTCTGGACAAGAAACTCTGAGCAAGAACCTCTGCACAAAAACCTCTGGACAAGAAACTCTGGACAAGAAAATCGGGACAAGAAACTCTAAACAAGAAACTCTAAACAAGAAACTCTGGACAAGAAACTCTGGACAACAAACTCTGGACAAGAAAATCTGGACAAGAAAACTCTGGACAACAAACTCTGGACAAGAAAATCTGGACAAGAAAATCTGGACAACAAACTCTGGACAAGAAACTCTGGACAAGAAACTCTGGACAAGAAACTCTGGACAAGAAACTCTGGACAAGAAACTCTGGACAAGAAAATCTGGATAAGAAAATCTGGACAAGAAAACTCGGGACAACAAACTCTGTACAAGAAACTCTGAACAAGAAACTCTGGACAAGAAAATCTGGACAACAAACTCTGGACAAGAAACTCTGGACAAGAAACTCTGGACAAGAAAACTCTGGACAAGAAACTGGGAACAAGAAACTCTGGACAAGAAACTCTGGGCCAGAAAATCTATTCAAGAAACTCTGGACAAGAAAATCTGCACAAGAAAATCTGGACTAGAAAATCTGGACAAGAAAATTCTAGACAACAAACTCTGGACAAGAAACTCTGTACAAGAAACTCTGGACAAGAAACTCTGGACAAGAAAATCTGGACAAGAAAATCTGGACAAGAAACTCTGGACAAGAAAACTCTGGACAAGAAACTCTGGACAAGAAACTCTGGACAAGAAACTCTGGGCCAGAAAATCTATTCAAGAAACTCTGGACAAGAAAATCTAGACAAGAAAATCTGGACTAGAAAATCTGGACAAGAAAATTCTAGACAACAAACTCTGGACAAGAAACTCTGTACAAGAAACTCTGGACAAGAAACTCTGGACAAGAAAATCTGGACAAGAAAATCTGGACAAGAAACTCTGGACAAGAAAACTCTGGACAAGAAACTCTGGACAAGAAACTCTGTACAAGAAACTCTGGACAAGAAAATCTGGACAAGAAAATCTGGACAAGAAAATCTGGACAGGAAACTCTGGACAAGAAACTCTGGACAAGAAAATCTAGACAAGAAACTCTGGACAAGAAACTCTGGACAAGAAACTCTGGACAAGAGAACTCTGGACAAGAAACTGGGAACAAGAAACTCTGGACAAGAAACTCTGGACAAGAAAATCGGGACAAGAAACTCTGGACAACAAACTCTGGACAAGAAACTCTGAGCAAGAACCTCTGCACAAAAACCTCTGGACAAGAAACTCTGGACAAGAAAATCGGGACAAGAAACTCTGAACAAGAAACTCTAAACAAGAAACTCTGGACAAGAAACTCTGGACAACAAACTCTGGACAAGAAAATCTGGACAAGAAAACTCTGGACAACAAACTCTGCACAAGAAAATCTGGACAAGAAAATCTGGACAACAAACTCTGGACAAGAAACTCTGGACAAGAAACTCTGGACAACAAACTCTGGACAAGAAAATCTGGATAAGAAAATCTGGACAAGAAAACTCGGGACAACAAACTCTGTACAAGAAACTCTGAACAAGAAACTCTGGACAAGAAACTCTGGACAACAAACTTTGGACAAGAAAGTCTGGACAAGAAACTCTGGACAAGAAACTCTGGACAAGAAAATCTAGACAGGATACTCTGGACAAGAAAACTCTGGACAACAAACTCTGGACAAGAAAATCTGGACAACAAACTCTGGACAAGAAACTCTGGACAAGAAACTCTGGACAAGAAAACTCTGGACAAGAAACTGGGAACAAGAAACTGTGGACAAGAAACTCTGGGCCAGAAAATCTATTCAAGAAACTCTGGACAAGAAAATCTGGACTAGAAAATCTGGACTAGAAAATCTGCACAAGAAAATTTGGACTAGAAAATCTGGACAAGAAAATTCTAGACAACAAACTCTGGACAAGAAACTCTGTACAAGAAACTCTGGACAAGAAACTCTGGACAAGAAAATCTGGACAAGAAAATCTGGACAAGAAACTCTGGACAAGAAAACTCTGGACAAGAAACTCTGAACAAGAAACTCTGGACAAGAAAACTCTGGACAACAAACTCTGTACAAGAAACTCTGAACAAGAAACTCTGGACAAGAAACTCTGGACAACAAACTCTGGACAAGAAAATCTGGACCAGAAAATCTATGCAAGAAACTCTGGACAAGAAAATCTGGGCAAGGAACTCTGGGCAAGAAACTCTGGACAAGAAACTCTGGACAAGAAAATCTGGACAACAAACTCTGGACAAGAAACTCTGGACAAGAAACTCTGGACAAGAAAACTCTGGACAAGAAACTGGGAACAAGAAACTCTGGACAAGAAACTCTGGGCCAGAAAATCTATTCAAGAAACTCTGGACAAGAAAATCTGGACAAGAAAATCTGGACAAAAAAATTTGGACTAGAAAATCTGGACAAGAAAATTCTAGACAACAAACTCTGGACAAGAAAGTCTGGACAAGAAACTCTGGACAAGAAACTCTGTACAAGAAACTCTGAACAAGAAACTCTGGACAAGAAACTCTGGACAACAAACTCTGGACAAGAAAGTCTGGACAAGAAAATCTGGACAAGAAACTCTGGACAAGAGAACTCTGGACAAGAAACTGGGAACAAGAAACTCTGGACAAGAAACTCTGGACAAGAAAATCGGGACAAGAAACTCTGGACAACAAACTCTGGACAAGAAACTCTGAGCAAGAACCTCTGCACAAAAACCTCTGGACAAGAAACTCTGGACAAGAAAATCGGGACAAGAAACTCTGAACAAGAAACTCTAAACAAGAAACTCTGGACAAGAAACTCTGGACAAGAAAATCTGGACAAGAAAACTCTGGACAACAAACTCTGCACAAGAAAATCTGGACAAGAAAATCTGGACAACAAACTCTGGACAAGAAACTCTGGACAAGAAACTCTGGACAACAAACTCTGGACAAGAAAATCTGGATAAGAAAATCTGGACAAGAAAACTCGGGACAACAAACTCTGTACAAGAAACTCTGAACAAGAAACTCTGGACAAGAAACTCTGGACAACAAACTTTGGACAAGAAAGTCTGGACAAGAAACTCTGGACAAGAAACTCTGGACAAGAAAATCTAGACAGGATACTCTGGACAAGAAAACTCTGGACAACAAACTCTGGACAAGAAAATCTGGACAACAAACTCTGGACAAGAAACTCTGGACAAGAAACTCTGGACAAGAAAACTCTGGACAAGAAACTGGGAACAAGAAACTGTGGACAAGAAACTCTGGGCCAGAAAATCTATTCAAGAAACTCTGGACAAGAAAATCTGGACTAGAAAATCTGGACTAGAAAATCTGCACAAGAAAATCTGGACTAGAAAATCTGGACAAGAAAATTCTAGACAACAAACTCTGGACAAGAAACTCTGTACAAGAAACTCTGGACAAGAAACTCTGGACAAGAAAATCTGGACAAGAAAATCTGGACAAGAAACTCTGGACAAGAAAACTCTGGACAAGAAACTCTGAACAAGAAACTCTGGACAAGAAAACTCTGGACAACAAACTCTGTACAAGAAACTCTGAACAAGAAACTCTGGACAAGAAACTCTGGACAACAAACTCTGGACAAGAAAATCTGGACCAGAAAATCTATGCAAGAAACTCTGGACAAGAAAATCTGGGCAAGGAACTCTGGGCAAGAAACTCTGGACAAGAAACTCTGGACAAGAAAATCTGGACAACAAACTCTGGACAAGAAACTCTGGACAAGAAACTCTGGACAAGAAAACTCTGGACAAGAAACTGGGAACAAGAAACTCTGGACAAGAAACTCTGGGCCAGAAAATCTATTCAAGAAACTCTGGACAAGAAAATCTGGACAAGAAAATCTGGACAAAAAAATTTGGACTAGAAAATCTGGACAAGAAAATTCTAGACAACAAACTCTGGACAAGAAAGTCTGGACAAGAAACTCTGGACAAGAAACTCTGTACAAGAAACTCTGAACAAGAAACTCTGGACAAGAAACTCTGGACAACAAACTCTGGACAAGAAAGTCTGGACAAGAAAATCTGGACTAGAAAATCTGGACAAGAAAATTCTAGACAACAAACTCTGGACAAGAAACTCTGTACAAGAAACTCTGGACAAGAAACTCTGGACAAGAAAATCTGGACAAGAAACTCTGGACAAGAAAATCTTTACAAGAAACTCTGGACAAGAAAACTCTGGACAACAAACTCTGGACAAGAAAATCTGGACAGAAAATCTGGACAAGAAAATCTGGACAAGAAAACTCTGGACAACAAACTCTGTACAAGAAACTCTGAACAAGAAACTCTGGACAAGAAACTCTGGACAACAAACTCTGGACAAGAAAATCTGGACCAGAAAATCTATGCAAGAAACTCTGGACAAGAAAATCTGGGCAAGGAACTCTGGGCAAGAAACTCTGGACAAGAAACTCTGAACAAGAAACTCTGGACAAGAAACTCTGAACAAGAAACTCTGGACAAGAAACTCTGGACAAGAAACTCTGAACAAGAAACTCTGGACAACAAACTCTGGACAAGAAAATCTGGACAAGAAAACTCTGGACAAGAAAATCTGGACAAGAAAATCTGGACAACAAACTCTGGACAAAAAACTCTGGACAAGAAAACTCTGGACAAGAAACTCTGGACAAGAAACTCTGTAAAAGAAACTCTGGACAAGAAAATCTGGACAAGAAAATCTGGACAAGAAAATCTGGACAGGAAACTCTGGACAAGAAACTCTGGACAAGAAAATCTAGACAAGAAACTCTGGACAAGAAACTCTGGACAAGAAACTCTGGACAAGAGAACTCTGGACAAGAAACTGGGAACAAGAAACTCTGGACAAGAAACTCTGGACAAGAAAATCGGGACAAGAAGCTCTGGACAACAAACTCTGGACAAGAAACTCTGAGCAAGAACCTCTGCACAAAAACCTCTGGACAAGAAACTCTGGACAAGAAAATCGGGACAAGAAACTCTGAACAAGAAACTCTAAACAAGAAACTCTGGACAAGAAACTCTGGACAACAAACTCTGGACAAGAAAACTCTGGACAACAAACTCTGGACAAGAAAATCTGGACAAGAAAATCTGGACAACAAACTCTGGACAAGAAACTCTGGACAAGAAACTCTGGACAAGAAACTCTGGACAACAAACTCTGGACAAGAAAATCTGGATAAGAAAATCTGGACAAGAAAACTCGGGACAACAAACTCTGTACAAGAAACTCTGAACAAGAAACTCTGGACAAGAAACTCTGGACAACAAACTTTGGACAAGAAAGTCTGGACAAGAAACTCTGGACAAGAAACTCTGGACAAGAAAATCTGGACAGGATACTCTGGACAAGAAAACTCTGGACAACAAACTCTGGACAAGAAAATCTGGACAACAAACTCTGGACAAGAAACTCTGGACAAGAAACTCTGGACAAGAAAACTCTGGACAAGAAACTGGGAACAAGAAACTCTGGACAAGAAACTCTGGGCCAGAAAATCTATTCAAGAAACTCTGGACAAGAAAATCTGGACAAGAAAATCTGGACAAGAAAATCTGGACTAGAAAATCTGGACAAGAAAATTCTAGACAACAAACTCTGGACAAGAAACTCTGTACAAGAAACTCTGGACAAGAAACTCTGGACAAGAAAATCTGGACAAGAAAATCTGGACAAGAAACTCTGGACAAGAAAACTCTGGACAAGAAACTCTGAACAAGAAACTCTGGACAAGAAAACTCTGGACAACAAACTCTGTACAAGAAACTCTGAACAAGAAACTCTGGACAAGAAACTCTGGACAACAAACTCTGGACAAGAAAATCTGGACCAGAAAATCTATGCAAGAAACTCTGGACAAGAAAATCTGGGCAAGGAACTCTGGGCAAGAAACTCTGGACAAGAAAATCTGGACAACAAACTCTGGACAAGAAACTCTGGACAAGAAACTCTGGACAAGAAAACTCTGGACAAGAAACTGGGAACAAGAAACTCTGGACAAGAAAGTCTGGGCCAGAAAATCTATTCAAGAAACTCTGGACAAGAAAATCTGGACAAAAAAATTTGGACTAGAAAATCTGGACAAGAAAATTCTAGACAACAAACTCTGGACAAGAAAGTCTGGACAAGAAACTCTGGACAAGAAACTCTGGACAAAAAACTCTGGACAAGAAACTCTGGACAAGACAACTCTGGACAAGACAACTCTGGACAAGAAAACTCTAGACAACAAACTCTGTACAAGAAACTCTGAACAAGAAACTCTGGACAAGAAACTCTGGACAACAAACTCTGGACAAGAAAGTCTGGACAAGAAACTCTGGACAAGAAACTCTGGACAAGAAAATCTGGACTAGAAAATCTGCACAAGAAAATTCTAGACAACAAACTCTGGACAAGAAACTCTGTACAAGAAACTCTGGACAAGAAACTCTGGACAAGAAACTCTGGACAAGAAAATCTGGACAAGAAAATCTGGACAAGAAACTCTGGACAAGAAAATCTTTACAAGAAACTCTGGACAAGAAAACTCTGGACAACAAACTCTGGACAAGAAAATCTGGACAGAAAATCTGGACAAGAAAATCTGGCAAGAAAACTCTGGACAACAAACTCTGTACAAGAAACTCTGAACAAGAAACTCTGGACAAGAAACTCTGGACAACAAACTCTGGACAAGAAAATCTGGACCAGAAAATCTATGCAAGAAACTCTGGACAAGAAAATCTGGGCAAGGAACTCTGGGCAAGAAACTCTGGACAAGAAACTCTGAACAAGAAACTCTGGACAAGAAACTCTGAACAAGAAACTCTGGACAAGAAACTCTGAACAAGAAACTCTGGACAACAAACTCTGGACAAGAAAATCTGGACAAGAAAACTCTGGACAAGAAAATCTGGACAAGAAAATCTGGACAACAAACTCTGGACAAAAAACTCTGGACAAGAAACTCTGTACAAGAAACTCTGGACAAGAAACTCTGGACAAGAAACTCTGGACAAGAAAATCTGGACAAGAAAATCTGGACAAGAAAATCTGGACAAGAAACTCTGGACAAGAAAATCTGGACTAGAAAATCTGCACAAGAAAATTCTAGACAACAAACTCTGGACAAGAAACTCTGTACAAGAAACTCTGGACAAGAAACTCTGGACAAGAAACTCTGGACAAGAAACTCTGGACAAGAAAATCTGGACAAGAAAACTCTGGACAAGAAAATCTGGACAAGAAAATCTGGACAACAAACTCTGGACAAGAAACTCTGGACAAGAAACTCTGAACAAGAAACTCTGGACAAGAAACTCTGGACAAGAAACTCTGAACAAGAAACTCTGGACAACAAACTCTGGACAAGAAAATCTGGACAAGAAAACTCTGGACAAGAAAATCTGGACAAGAAAATCTGGACAACAAACTCTGGACAAAAAACTCTGGACAAGAAAATCTGGACAAGAAACTCTGGACAAGAAACTCTGTACAAGAAACTCTGGACAAGAAACTCTGGACAAGAAAATCTGGACAACAAACTCTGGACAAGAAACTCTGGACAAGAAACTCTGGACAAGAAAACTCTGGACAAGAAACTGGGAACAAGAAACTCTGGACAAGAAACTCTGGGCCAGAAAATCTATTCAAGAAACTCTGGACAAGAAAATCTGGACAAGAAAATCTGGACAAAAAAATTTGGACTAGAAAATCTGGACAAGAAAATTCTAGACAACAAACTCTGGACAAGAAAGTCTGGACAAGAAACTCTGGACAAGAAACTCTGTACAAGAAACTCTGAACAAGAAACTCTGGACAAGAAACTCTGGACAAGAAACTCTGGACAAGAAAATCTGGACTAGAAAATCTGCACAAGAAAATTCTAGACAACAAACTCTGGACAAGAAACTCTGTACAAGAAACTCTGGACAAGAAACTCTGGACAAGAAACTCTGGACAAGAAAATCTGGACAAGAAAATCTGGACAAGAAACTCTGGACAAGAAACTCTGTACAAGAAACTCTGGACAAGAAACTCTGGACAAGAAACTCTGGACAAGAAAATCTGGACAAGAAAATCTGGACAAGAAACTCTGGACAAGAAAATCTTTACAAGAAACTCTGGACAAGAAAACTCTGGACAACAAACTCTGGACAAGAAAATCTGGACAGAAAATCTGGACAAGAAAATCTGGACAAGAAAACTCTGGACAACAAACTCTGTACAAGAAACTCTGAACAAGAAACTCTGGACAAGAAACTCTGGACAACAAACTCTGGACAAGAAAATCTGGACCAGAAAATCTATGCAAGAAACTCTGGACAAGAAAATCTGGGCAAGGAACTCTGGGCAAGAAACTCTGGACAAGAAACTCTGAACAAGAAACTCTGGACAAGAAACTCTGAACAAGAAACTCTGGACAAGAAACTCTGGACAAGAAACTCTGAACAAGAAACTCTGGACAACAAACTCTGGACAAGAAAATCTGGACAAGAAAACTCTGGACAAGAAAATCTGGACAAGAAACTCTGGACAAGAAACTCTGGACAAGAAAATCTGGACAAGAAAATCTGGACAAGAAACTCTGGACAAGAAAATCTTTACAAGAAACTCTGGACAAGAAAACTCTGGACAACAAACTCTGGACAAGAAAATCTGGACAGAAAATCTGGACAAGAAAATCTGGCAAGAAAACTCTGGACAACAAACTCTGTACAAGAAACTCTGAACAAGAAACTCTGGACAAGAAACTCTGGACAACAAACTCTGGACAAGAAAATCTGGACCAGAAAATCTATGCAAGAAACTCTGGACAAGAAAATCTGGGCAAGGAACTCTGGGCAAGAAACTCTGGACAAGAAACTCTGAACAAGAAACTCTGGACAAGAAACTCTGAACAAGAAACTCTGGACAAGAAACTCTGAACAAGAAACTCTGGACAACAAACTCTGGACAAGAAAATCTGGACAAGAAAACTCTGGACAAGAAAATCTGGACAAGAAAATCTGGACAACAAACTCTGGACAAAAAACTCTGGACAAGAAACTGGGAACAAGAAACTCTGGACAAGAAACTCTGGGCCAGAAAATCTATTCAAGAAACTCTGGACAAGAAAATCGGGACAAGAAACTCTGAACAAGAAACTCTAAACAAGAAACTCTGGACAAGAAACTCTGGACAACAAACTCTGGACAAGAAAACTCTGGACAACAAACTCTGGACAAGAAAATCTGGACAAGAAAATCTGGACAACAAACTCTGGACAAGAAACTCTGGACAAGAAACTCTGGACAAGAAACTCTGGACAACAAACTCTGGACAAGAAAATCTGGATAAGAAAATCTGGACAAGAAAACTCGGGACAACAAACTCTGTACAAGAAACTCTGAACAAGAAACTCTGGACAAGAAACTCTGGACAACAAACTTTGGACAAGAAAGTCTGGACAAGAAACTCTGGACAAGAAACTCTGGACAAGAAAATCTGGACAGGATACTCTGGACAAGAAAACTCTGGAGAACAAACTCTGGACAAGAAAATCTGGACAACAAACTCTGGACAAGAAACTCTGGACAAGAAACTCTGGACAAGAAACTCTGGACAAGAAAACTCTGGACAAGAAACTGGGAACAAGAAACTCTGGACAAGAAACTCTGGGCCAGAAAATCTATTCAAGAAACTCTGGACAAGAAAATCTGTACAAGAAAATCTGGACAAGAAAATCTGGACTAGAAAATCTGGACAAGAAAATTCTAGACAACAAACTCTGGACAAGAAACTCTGTACAAAAAACTCTGGACAAGAAACTCTGGACAAGAAAATCTGGACAAGAAAATCTGGACAAGAAACTCTGGACAAGAAAACTCTGGACAAGAAACTCTGAACAAGAAACTCTGGACAAGAAAACTCTGGACAACAAACTCTGTACAAGAAACTCTGAACAAGAAACTCTGGACAAGAAACTCTGGACAACAAACTCTGGACAAGAAAATCTGGACCAGAAAATCTATGCAAGAAACTCTGGACAAGAAAATCTGGGCAAGGAACTCTGGGCAAGAAACTCTGGACAAGAAAATCTGGACAACAAACTCTGGACAAGAAACTCTGGACAAGAAACTCTGGACAAGAAAACTCTGGACAAGAAACTGGGAACAAGAAACTCTGGACAAGAAAGTCTGGGCCAGAAAATCTATTCAAGAAACTCTGGACAAGAAAATCTGGACAAGAAAATCTGGACAAAAAAATTTGGACTAGAAAATCTGGACAAGAAAATTCTAGACAACAAACTCTGGACAAGAAAGTCTGGACAAGAAACTCTGGACAAGAAACTCTGGACAAAAAACTCTGGACAAGAAACTCTGGACAAGACAACTCTGGACAAGACAACTCTGGACAAGAAAACTCTAGACAACAAACTCTGTACAAGAAACTCTGAACAAGAAACTCTGGACAAGAAACTCTGGACAACAAACTCTGGACAAGAAAGTCTGGACAAGAAACTCTGGACAAGAAACTCTGGACAAGAAAATCTGGACTAGAAAATCTGCACAAGAAAATTCTAGACAACAAACTCTGGACAAGAAACTCTGTACAAGAAACTCTGGACAAGAAACTCTGGACAAGAAACTCTGGACAAGAAAATCTGGACAAGAAAATCTGGACAAGAAACTCTGGACAAGAAAATCTTTACAAGAAACTCTGGACAAGAAAACTCTGGACAACAAACTCTGGACAAGAAAATCTGGACAGAAAATCTGGACAAGAAAATCTGGCAAGAAAACTCTGGACAACAAACTCTGTACAAGAAACTCTGAACAAGAAACTCTGGACAAGAAACTCTGGACAACAAACTCTGGACAAGAAAATCTGGACCAGAAAATCTATGCAAGAAACTCTGGACAAGAAAATCTGGGCAAGGAACTCTGGGCAAGAAACTCTGGACAAGAAACTCTGAACAAGAAACTCTGGACAAGAAACTCTGAACAAGAAACTCTGGACAAGAAACTCTGAACAAGAAACTCTGGACAACAAACTCTGGACAAGAAAATCTGGACAAGAAAACTCTGGACAAGAAAATCTGGACAAGAAAATCTGGACAACAAACTCTGGACAAAAAACTCTGGACAAGAAACTCTGTACAAGAAACTCTGGACAAGAAACTCTGGACAAGAAACTCTGGACAAGAAAATCTGGACAAGAAAATCTGGACAAGAAAATCTGGACAAGAAAATCTGGACAAGAAACTCTGGACAAGAAACTCTGGACAAGAAAATCTGGACTAGAAAATCTGCACAAGAAAATTCTAGACAACAAACTCTGGACAAGAAACTCTGTACAAGAAACTCTGGACAAGAAACTCTGGACAAGAAACTCTGGACAAGAAAATCTGGACAAGAAAATCTGGACAAGAAACTCTGGACAAGAAAATCTTTACAAGAAACTCTGGACAAGAAAACTCTGGACAACAAACTCTGGACAACAAACTCTGGACAAGAAAATCTGGACAAGAAAATCTGGACCAGAAAATCTATGCAAGAAACTCTGGACAAGAAAATCTGGGCAAGGAACTCTGGGCAAGAAACTCTGAACAAGAAACTCTGAACAAGAAACTCTGGACAAGAAACTCTGGACAAGAAACTCTGGACAAGATACTCTGGACAAAAAACTCTGGGCATGAAACTCTGGACAAGAAACTCTGAACAAGAGACTCTGGCAAGAAAATCTGGGCCAGAAAATCTATTCAAGAAACTCTGGACAAGAAAATCTGGACAAGAAAATCTGGACAAAAAAATCTGGACCAGAAAATCTGGACAAGAAAATTCTAGACAACAAACTCTGGACAAGAAACTCTGGACAAGAAACTCTGGACAAGAAAATCTGGACAAGAAAATTTGGACAAGAAACTCTGGACAAGAAAACTCTGGACAACAAACTCTGGACAAGAAACTCTGTACAAGAAACTCTGGACAAGAAAATCTGGACAAGAAAATCTGGACAAAAAAATCTGGACAGGAAACTCTGGACAAGAAACTCTGGACAAGAAAATCTAGACAAGAAACTCTGGACAAGAAACTCTGGACAAGAAACTCTGGACAAGAAAACTCTGGACAAGAAACTGGGAACAAGAAACTCTGGACAAGAAACTCTGGACAAGAAAATCGGGACAAGAAACTCTGGACAACAAACTCTGTACAAGAAACTCTGGACAAGAAACTCTGGACAAGAAAATCTGGACAAGAAAATCTGGACAAGAAACTCTGGACAAGAAAACTCTGGACAAGAAACTCTGGACAAGAAACTCTGTACAAGAAACTCTGGACAAGAAAATCTGGACAAGAAAATCTGGACAGGAAACTCTGGACAAGAAACTCTGGACAAGAAAATCTAGACAAGAAACTCTGGACAAGAAACTCTGGACAAGAAACTCTGGACAAGAGAACTCTGGACAAGAAACTGGGAACAAGAAACTCTGGACAAGAAACTCTGGACAAGAAAATCGGGACAAGAAACTCTGGACAACAAACTCTGGACAAGAAACTCTGAGCAAGAACCTCTGCACAAAAACCTCTGGACAAGAAACTCTGGACAAGAAAATCGGGACAAGAAACTCTGAACAAGAAACTCTAAACAAGAAACTCTGGACAACAAACTCTGGACAAGAAAATCTGGACAAGAAAACTCTGGACAACAAACTCTGGACAAGAAAATCTGGACAAGAAAATCTGGACAACAAACTCTGGACAAGAAACTCTGGACAAGAAACTCTGGACAAGAAACTCTGGACAACAAACTCTGGACAAGAAAATCTGGATAAGAAAATCTGGACAAGAAAACTCGGGACAACAAACTCTGTACAAGAAACTCTGAACAAGAAACTCTGGACAAGAAACTCTGGACAACAAACTTTGGACAAGAAAGTCTGGACAAGAAACTCTGGACAAGAAACTCTGGACAAGAAACTCTGGACAAGAAAATCTGGACAGGATACTCTGGACAAGAAAACTCTGGACAACAAACTCTGGACAAGAAAATCTGGACAACAAACTCTGGACAAGAAACTCTGGACAAGAAAACTCTGGACAAGAAACTGGGAACAAGAAACTCTGGACAAGAAAATCTGGACAAGAAAATCTGGACAAGAAAATCTGGACTAGAAAATCTGGACAAGAAAATTCTAGACAACAAACTCTGGACAAGAAACTCTGTACAAGAAACTCTGGACAAGAAAATCTGGACAAGAAAATCTGGACAGGAAACTCTGGACAAAAAACTCTGGACAAGAAAATCTGGACAAGAAACTCTGGACAAGAAACTCTGGACAAGAAACTCTGGACAAGAAAACTCTGGACAAGAAACTGGGAACAAGAAACTCTGGACAAGAAAGTCTGGACAAGAAACTCTGGACAAGAAAAACTGGACAAGAAAATTTGGACAAGAAACTCTGGACAAGAAAACTCTGGACAACAAACTCTGGACAAGAAACTCTGTACAAGAAACTCTGGACAAGAAAATCTGGACAAGAAAATCTGGACAAGAAAATCTGGACAGGAAACTCTGGACAAAAAACTCTGGACAAGAAAATCTGGACAAGAAACTCTGGACAAGAAACTCTGGACAAGAAACTCTGGACAAGAAACTCTGGACAAGAAAACTCTGGACAAGAAACTGGGAACAAGAAACTCTGGACAAGAAACTCTTGGCCAGAAAATCTATTCAAGAAACTCTGGACAAGAAAATCTAGACAAGAAAATCTGGACTAGAAAATCTGGACAAGAAAATTCTAGACAACAAACTCTGGACAAGAAACTCTGTACAAGAAACTCTGGACAAGAAACTCTGTACAAGAAACTCTGGACAAGAAAATCTGGACAAGAAAATCTGGACAAAAAAATCTGGACAGGAAACTCTGGACAAGAAACTCTGGACAAGAAAATCTAGACAAGAAACTCTGGACAAGAAACTCTGGACAAGAAACTCTGGACAAGAAAACTCTGGACAAGAAACTGGGAACAAGAAACTCTGGACAAGAAACTCTGGACAAGAAAATCGGGACAAGAAACTCTGGACAACAAACTCTGGACAAGAAACTCTGAGCAAGAACCTCTGCACAAAAAACTCTGGACAAGAAACTCTGGACAAGAAAATCTGGACAAGAAAATCTGGACAAGAAAATCTGGACAAGAAAATTTGGACAAGAAACTCTGGACAAGAAAACTCTGGACAAGAAAACTCTGGACAACAAACTCTGGACAAGAAAGTCTGTACAAGAAAATCTGGACAAGAAACTCTGGACAAGAAAACTCTGGACAAGAAAATCTGGACAGGATACTCTGGACAAGAAAACTCTAAACAAGAAACTCTGGACAAGAAAACTCTGGACAAGAAAATCTGGACAAGAAAATCTGGACAAGAAAATCTGGACAACAAACTCTGGACAAGAAAATCTGGACAAGAAACTCTGTACAAAAAACTCTGGACAAGAAACTCTGGACAAGAAAATCTGGACAAGAAAATCTGGACAAGAAACTCTAGACAAGAAAACTGTGGACAACAAACTCTGGACAAGAAAATCTGGACAAGAAAATCTGGACAACAAACTCTGGACAAGAAACTCTGGACAAGAAACTCTGTACAAAAAACTCTGGACAAGAAACTCTGGACAAGAAAATCTGGACAAGAAAATCTGGACAAGAAACTCTAGACAAGAAAACTCTGGACAACAAACTTTGGACAAGAAAATCTGGACAAGAAAATCTGGACAAGAAAACTCTGGACAACAAACTCTGTACAAGAAACTCTGTACAAGAAACTCTGGACAAGAAACTCTGGACAAGAAAATTCTAGACAACAAACTCTGGACAAGAAACTCTGTACAAGAAACTCTGGACAAGAAACTCTGGACAAGAAAATCTGGACAGGATACTCTGGACAAGAAAACTCTGGACAACAAACTCTGGACAAGAAACTCTGGACAACAAACTCTGGACAAGAAAGTCTGGACAAGAAACTCTGGACAAGAAACTCTGGACAAGAAAATCTGGACAGGATACTCTGGACAAAAAACTCTGGACAAGAAACTCTGGACAAAAAACTCTGGACAAGAAACTCTGGACAAGAAAACTCTGGACAAGAAAACTCTGGACAACAAACTCTGTACAAGAAACTCTGAACAAGAAACTCTGGACAAGAAACTCTGGACAACAAACTCTGGACAAGAAAGTCTGGACAAGAAACTCTGGACAAGAAACTCTGGACAAGAAAATCTGGACTAGAAAATCTGGACAAGAAAATTCTAGACAACAAACTCTGGACAAGAAACTCTGTACAAGAAACTCTGGACAAGAAACTCTGGACAAAAAACTCTGGACAAGAAAATCTGGACAAGAAAATCTGGACAAGAAACTCTGGACAAGAAAATCTGGACAAGAAACTCTGGACAAGAAAACTCTGGACAACAAACTCTGGACAAGAAAATCTGGACAAGAAAATCTGGACAAGAAAACTCTGGACAACAAACTCTGTACAAGAAACTCTGAACAAGAAACTCTGGACAACAAACTCTGGACAACAAACTCTGGACAAGAAAATCTGGACAAGAAAATCTGGACCAGAAAATCTATGCAAGAAACTCTGGACAAGAAAATCTGGGCAAGGAACTCTGGGCAAGAAACTCTGGACAAGAAACTCTGAACAAGAAACTCTGGACAAGAAACTCTGGACAAGAAACTCTGGACAAGAAACTCTGGACAAAAAACTCTGGGCATGAAACTCTGGACAAGAAACTCTGAACACGAGACTCTGGCAAGAAAATCTGGGCCAGAAAATCTATTCAAGAAACTCTGGACAAGAAAATCTGGACAAGAAAATCTGGACAAAAAAATCTGGACTAGAAAATCTGGACAAGAAAATTCTAGACAACAAACTCTGGACAAGAAACTCTGGACAAGAAACTCTGGACAAGAAACTCTGGACAAGAAAATCTGGACAAGAAAATTTGGACAAGAAACTCTGGACAAGAAAACTCTGGACAAGAAAACTCTGGACAACAAACTCTGGACAAGAAACTCTGTACAAGAAACTCTGGACAAGAAAATCTGGACAAGAAAATCTGGACAAGAAAATCTGGACAGGAAACTCTGGACAAAAAACTCTGGACAAGAAAATCTGGACAAGAAACTCTGGACAAGAAACTCTGGACAAGAAACTCTGGACAAGAAAACTCTGGACAAGAAACTGGGAACAAGAAACTCTGGACAAGAAACTCTGGGCCAGAAAATCTATTCAAGAAACTCTGGACAAGAAAATCTAGACAAGAAAATCTGGACTAGAAAATCTGGACAAGAAAATTCTAGACAACAAACTCTGGACAAGAAACTCTGTACAAGAAACTCTGGACAAGAAACTCTGGACAAGAAAATCTGGACAAGAAAATCTGGACAAGAAACTCTGGACAAGAAAACTCTGGACAAGAAACTCTGGACAAGAAACTCTGTACAAGAAACTCTGGACAAGAAAATCTGGACAAGAAAATCTGGACAAGAAAATCTGGACAGGAAACTCTGGACAAGAAACTCTGGACAAGAAAATCTAGACAAGAAACTCTGGACAAGAAACTCTGGACAAGAAACTCTGGACAAGAGAACTCTGGACAAGAAACTGGGAACAAGAAACTCTGGACAAGAAAATCTGGACAAGAAAATCTGGACAAGAAACTCTGGACAAGAAACTCTGGACAAGAAACTCTGAGCAAGAACCTCTGCACAAAAACCTCTGGACAAGAAACTCTGGACAAGAAAATCGGGACAAGAAACTCTGAACAAGAAACTCTAAACAAGAAACTCTGGACAAGAAACTCTGGACAACAAACTCTGGACAAGAAAATCTGGACAAGAAAACTCTGGACAACAAACTCTGGACAAGAAAATCTGGACAAGAAAATCTGGACAACAAACTCTGGACAAGAAACTCTGGACAAGAAACTCTGGACAAGAAACTCTGGACAACAAACTCTGGACAAGAAAATCTGGATAAGAAAATCTGGACAAGAAAACTCGGGACAAGAAACTCTGAACAAGAAACTCTGGACAAGAAAATCTGGACAGGATACTCTGGACAAGAAAACTCTGGACAACAAACTCTGAACAAGAAACTCTGGACAAGAAACTCTGGACAACAAACTCTGGACAAGAAAGTCTGGACAAGAAACTCTGGACAAGAAACTCTGGACAAGAAAATCTGGACAGGATACTCTGGACAAGAAAACTCTGGACAACAAACTCTGGACAAGAAAATCTGGACAACAAACTCTGGACAAGAAACTCTGGACAAGAAACTCTGGACAAGAAAACTCTGGACAAGAAACTGGGAACAAGAAACTCTGGACAAGAAACTCTGGGCCAGAAAATCTATTCAAGAAACTCTGGACAAGAAAATCTGGACAAGAAAATCTGGACAAGAAAATCTGGACTAGAAAATCTGGACAAGAAAATTCTAGACAACAAACTCTGGACAAGAAACTCTGTACAAGAAACTCTGGACAAGAAACTCTGGACAAGAAAATCTGGACAAGAAAATCTGGACAAGAAACTCTGGACAAGAAAACTCTGGACAAGAAACTCTGAACAAGAAACTCTGGACAAGAAAACTCTGGACAACAAACTCTGTACAAGAAACTCTGAACAAGAAACTCTGGACAAGAAACTCTGTACAACAAACTCTGGACAAGAAAATCTGGACCAGAAAATCTATGCAAGAAACTCTGGACAAGAAAATCTGGGCAAGGAACTCTGGGCAAGAAACTCTGGACAAGAAACTCTGGACAAGAAAATCTGGACAACAAACTCTGGACAAGAAACTCTGGACAAGAAACTCTGGACAAGAAACTCTGGACAAGAAAACTCTGGACAAGAAACTGGGAACAAGAAACTCTGGACAAGAAACTCTGGGCCAGAAAATCTATTCAAGAAACTCTGGACAAGAAAATCTGGACAAGAAAATCTGGACAAAAAAATTTGGACTAGAAAATCTGGACAAGAAAATTCTAGACAACAAACTCTGGACAAGAAAGTCTGGACAAGAAACTCTGGACAAGAAACTCTGGACAAAAAACTCTGGACAAGAAACTCTGGACAAGAAAACTCTGGACAAGAAAACTCTAGACAACAAACTCTGTACAAGAAACTCTGAACAAGAAACTCTGGACAAGAAACTCTGGACAACAAACTCTGGACAAGAAAGTCTGGACAAGAAACTCTGGACAAGAAACTCTGGACAAGAAAATCTGGACTAGAAAATCTGCACAAGAAAATTCTAGACAACAAACTCTGGACAAGAAACTCTGTACAAGAAACTCTGGACAAGAAACTCTGGACAAGAAACTCTGGACAAGAAAATCTGGACAAGAAAATCTGGACAAGAAACTCTGGACAAGAAAATCTTTACAAGAAACTCTGGACAAGAAAACTCTGGACAACAAACTCTGGACAAGAAAATCTGGACAGAAAATCTGGACAAGAAAATCTGGACAAGAAAACTCTGGACAACAAACTCTGTACAAGAAACTCTGAACAAGAAAATCTGGACAAGAAAATCTGGACAAGAAACTCTAGACAAGAAAACTCTGGACAACAAACTTTGGACAAGAAAATCTGGACAAGAAAATCTGGACAAGAAAACTCTGGACAACAAACTCTGTACAAGAAACTCTGTACAAGAAACTCTGGACAAGAAACTCTGGACAAGAAAATTCTAGACAACAAACTCTGGACAAGAAACTCTGGACAAGAAACTCTGTACAAAAAACTCTGGACAAGAAACTCTGGACAAGAAAATCTGGACAAGAAAATCTGGACAAGAAACTCTAGACAAGAAAACTCTGGACAACAAATTTTGGACAAGAAAATCTGGACAAGAAAATCTGGACAAGAAAACTCTGGACAACAAACTCTGTACAAGAAACTCTGTACAAGAAACTCTGGACAAGAAACTCTGGACAAGAAAATTCTAGACAACAAACTCTGGACAAGAAACTCTGTACAAGAAACTCTGGACAAGAAACTCTGGACAAAAAACTCTGGACAAGAAAATCTGGACAAGAAAATCTGGACAAGAAACTCTGGACAAGAAAATCGGGACAAGAAACTCTGAACAAGAAACTCTAAACAAGAAACTCTGGACAAGAAACTCTGGACAACAAACTCTGGACAAGAAAATCTGGACAAGAAAATCTGGACAACAAACTCTGGACAAGAAACTCTGGACAAGAAACTCTGGACAAGAAACTCTGGACAACAAACTCTGGACAAGAAAATCTGGATAAGAAAATCTGGACAAGAAAACTCGGGACAAGAAACTCTGAACAAGAAACTCTGGACAAGAAAATCTGGACAGGATACTCTGGACAAGAAAACTCTGGACAACAAACTCTGAACAAGAAACTCTGGACAAGAAACTCTGGACAACAAACTTTGGACAAGAAAGTCTGGACAAGAAACTCTGGACAAGAAACTCTGGACAAGAAAATCTGGACAGGATACTCTGGACAAGAAAACTCTGGACAACAAACTCTGGACAAGAAAATCTGGACAAGAAACTCTGGACAAGAAACTCTGGACAAGAAACTCTGGACAAGAAAACTCTGGACAAGAAACTGGGAACAAGAAACTCTGGACAAGAAACTCTGGGCCAGAAAATCTATTCAAGAAACTCTGGACAAGAAAATCTGGACAAGAAAATCTGGACAAGAAAATCTGGACTAGAAAATCTGGACAAGAAAATTCTAGACAACAAACTCTGGACAAGAAACTCTGTACAAGAAACTCTGGACAAGAAACTCTGGACAAGAAAATCTGGACAAGAAAATCTGAACAAGAAACTCTGGACAAGAAAACTCTGGACAAGAAACTCTGAACAAGAAACTCTGGACAAGAAAACTCTGGACAACAAACTCTGTACAAGAAACTCTGAACAAGAAACTCTGGACAAGAAACTCTGGACAAGAAACTCTGGACAAGAAAATCTGGACCAGAAAATCTATGCAAGAAACTCTGGACAAGAAAATCTGGGCAAGGAACTCTGGGCAAGAAACTCTGGACAAGAAACTCTGGACAAGAAAATCTGGACAACAAACTCTGGACAAGAAACTCTGGACAAGAAACTCTGGACAAGAAACTCTGGACAAGAAAACTCTGGACAAGAAACTGGGAACAAGAAACTCTGGACAAGAAACTCTGGGCCAGAAAATCTATTCAAGAAACTCTGGACAAGAAAATCTGGACAAGAAAATCTGGACAAAAAAATTTGGACTAGAAAATCTGGACAAGAAAATTCTAGACAACAAACTCTGGACAAGAAAGTCTGGACAAGAAACTCTGGACAAGAAACTCTGGACAAAAAACTCTGGACAAGAAACTCTGGACAAGAAAACTCTGGACAAGAAAACTCTAGACAACAAACTCTGTACAAGAAACTCTGAACAAGAAACTCTGGACAAGAAACGCTGGACAACAAACTCTGGACAAGAAAGTCTGGACAAGAAACTCTGGACAAGAAACTCTGGACAAGAAAATCTGGACTAGAAAATCTGCACAAGAAAATTCTAGACAACAAACTCTGGACAAGAAACTCTGTACAAGAAACTCTGGACAAGAAACTCTGGACAAGAAACTCTGGACAAGAAAATCTGGACAAGAAAATCTGGACAAGAAACTCTGGACAAGAAAATCTTTACAAGAAACTCTGGACAACAAACTCTGGACAAGAAAATCTGGACAGAAAATCTGGACAAGAAAATCTGGACAAGAAAACTCTGGACAACAAACTCTGTACAAGAAACTCTGAACAAGAAAATCTGGACAAGAAAATCTGGACAAGAAACTCTAGACAAGAAAACTCTGGACAACAAACTTTGGACAAGAAAATCTGGACAAGAAAATCTGGACAAGAAAACTCTGGACAACAAACTCTGTACAAGAAACTCTGTACAAGAAACTCTGGACAAGAAACTCTGGACAAGAAAATTCTAGACAACAAACTCTGGACAAGAAACTCTGGACAAGAAACTCTGTACAAAAAACTCTGGACAAGAAACTCTGGACAAGAAAATCTGGACAAGAAAATCTGGACAAGAAACTCTAGACAAGAAAACTCTGGACAACAAACTTTGGACAAGAAAATCTGGACAAGAAAATCTGGACAAGAAAACTCTGGACAACAAACTCTGTACAAGAAACTCTGTACAAGAAACTCTGGACAAGAAACTCTGGACAAGAAAATTCTAGACAACAAACTCTGGACAAGAAACTCTGTACAAGAAACTCTGGACAAGAAACTCTGGACAAGAAAATCTGGACAGGATACTCTGGACAAGAAAACTCTGGACAACAAACTCTGGACAAGAAACTCTGGACAACAAACTCTGGACAAGAAAGTCTGGACAAGAAACTCTGGACAAGAAACTCTGGACAAGAAAATCTGGACAGGATACTCTGGACAAAAAACTCTGGACAAGAAACTCTGGACAAAAAACTCTGGACAAGAAACTCTGGACAAGAAAACTCTGGACAAGAAAACTCTGGACAACAAACTCTGTACAAGAAACTCTGAACAAGAAACTCTGGACAAGAAACTCTCGACAACAAACTCTGGACAAGAAAGTCTGGACAAGAAAATCTGGACAAGAAACTCTGGACAAGAAAATCTGGACTAGAAAATCTGGACAAGAAAATTCTAGACAACAAACTCTGGACAAGAAACTCTGTACAAGAAACTCTGGACAAGAAACTCTGGACAAAAAACTCTGGACAAGAAAATCTGGACAAGAAAATCTGGACAAGAAACTCTGGACAAGAAAATCTGGACAAGAAACTCTGGACAAGAAAACTCTGGACAACAAACTCTGGACAAGAAAATCTGGACAAGAAAATCTGGACAAGAAAACTCTGGACAACAAACTCTGTACAAGAAACTCTGAACAAGAAACTCTGGACAACAAACTCTGGACAACAAACTCTGGACAAGAAAATCTGGACAAGAAAATCTGGACCAGAAAATCTATGCAAGAAACTCTGGACAAGAAAATCTGGGCAAGGAACTCTGGGCAAGAAACTCTGGACAAGAAACTCTGAACAAGAAACTCTGGACAAGAAACTCTGGACAAGAAACTCTGGACAAGATACTCTGGACAAAAAACTCTGGGCATGAAACTCTGGACAAGAAACTCTGAACACGAGACTCTGGCAAGAAAATCTGGGCCAGAAAATCTATTCAAGAAACTCTGGACAAGAAAATCTGGACAAGAAAATCTGGACAAAAAAATCTGGACTAGAAAATCTGGACAAGAAAATTCTAGACAACAAACTCTGGACAAGAAACTCTGGACAAGAAACTCTGGACAAGAAACTCTGGACAAGAAAATCTGGACAAGAAAATTTGGACAAGAAACTCTGTACAAGAAACTCTGGACAAGAAACTCTGGACAAGAAAATCTGGACAGGATACTCTGGACAAGAAAACTCTGGACAACAAACTCTGGACAAGAAACTCTGGACAACAAACTCTGGACAAGAAAGTCTGGACAAGAAACTCTGGACAAGAAACTCTGGACAAGAAAATCTGGACAGGATACTCTGGACAAAAAACTCTGGACAAGAAACTCTGGACAAAAAACTCTGGACAAGAAACTCTGGACAAGAAAACTCTGGACAAGAAAACTCTGGACAACAAACTCTGTACAAGAAACTCTGAACAAGAAACTCTGGACAAGAAACTCTCGACAACAAACTCTGGACAAGAAAGTCTGGACAAGAAACTCTGGACAAGAAACTCTGGACAAGAAAATCTGGACTAGAAAATCTGGACAAGAAAATTCTAGACAACAAACTCTGGACAAGAAACTCTGTACAAGAAACTCTGGACAAGAAACTCTGGACAAAAAACTCTGGACAAGAAAATCTGGACAAGAAAATCTGGACAAGAAACTCTGGACAAGAAAATCTGGACAAGAAACTCTGGACAAGAAAACTCTGGACAACAAACTCTGGACAAGAAAATCTGGACAAGAAAATCTGGACAAGAAAACTCTGGACAACAAACTCTGTACAAGAAACTCTGAACAAGAAACTCTGGACAACAAACTCTGGACAACAAACTCTGGACAAGAAAATCTGGACAAGAAAATCTGGACCAGAAAATCTATGCAAGAAACTCTGGACAAGAAAATCTGGGCAAGGAACTCTGGGCAAGAAACTCTGGACAAGAAACTCTGAACAAGAAACTCTGGACAAGAAACTCTGGACAAGAAACTCTGGACAAGATACTCTGGACAAAAAACTCTGGGCATGAAACTCTGGACAAGAAACTCTGAACACGAGACTCTGGCAAGAAAATCTGGGCCAGAAAATCTATTCAAGAAACTCTGGACAAGAAAATCTGGACAAGAAAATCTGGACAAAAAAATCTGGACTAGAAAATCTGGACAAGAAAATTCTAGACAACAAACTCTGGACAAGAAACTCTGGACAAGAAACTCTGGACAAGAAACTCTGGACAAGAAAATCTGGACAAGAAAATTTGGACAAGAAACTCTGGACAAGAAAACTCTGGACAACAAACTCTGGACAAGAAACTCTGTACAAGAAACTCTGGACAAGAAAATCTGGACAAGAAAATCTGGACAAGAAAATCTGGACAGGAAACTCTGGACAAAAAACTCTGGACAAGAAAATCTGGACAAGAAACTCTGGACAAGAAACTCTGGACAACAAACTCTGGACAAGAAAACTCTGGACAAGAAACTGGGAACAAGAAACTCTGGACAAGAAACTCTGGGCCAGAAAATCTATTCAAGAAACTCTGGACAAGAAAATCTAGACAAGAAAATCTGGACTAGAAAATCTGGACAAGAAAATTCTAGACAACAAACTCTGGACAAGAAACTCTGTACAAGAAACTCTGGACAAGAAACTCTGGACAAGAAAATCTGGACAAGAAAATCTGGACAAGAAACTCTGGACAAGAAAACTCTGGACAAGAAACTCTGGACAAGAAACTCTGTACAAGAAACTCTGGACAAGAAAATCTGGACAAGAAAATCTGGACAAGAAAATCTGGACAGGAAACTCTGGACAAGAAACTCTGGACAAGAAAATCTAGACAAGAAACTCTGGACAAGAAACTCTGGACAAGAAACTCTGGACAAGAGAACTCTGGACAAGAAACTGGGAACAAGAAACTCTGGACAAGAAACTCTGGACAAGAAAATCGGGACAAGAAACTCTGGACAACAAACTCTGGACAAGAAACTCTGAGCAAGAACCTCTGCACAAAAACCTCTGGACAAGAAACTCTGGACAAGAAAATCGGGACAAGAAACTCTGAACAAGAAACTCTAAACAAGAAACTCTGGACAAGAAACTCTGGACAACAAACTCTGGACAAGAAAATCTGGACAAGAAAACTCTGGACAACAAACTCTGGACAAGAAAATCTGGACAAGAAAATCTGGACAACAAACTCTGGACAAGAAACTCTGGACAAGAAACTCTGGACAAGAAACTCTGGACAACAAACTCTGGACAAGAAAATCTGGATAAGAAAATCTGGACAAGAAAACTCGGGACAAGAAACTCTGAACAAGAAACTCTGGACAAGAAAATCTGGACAGGATACTCTGGACAAGAAAACTCTGGACAACAAACTCTGAACAAGAAACTCTGGACAAGAAACTCTGGACAACAAACTTTGGACAAGAAAGTCTGGACAAGAAACTCTGGACAAGAAACTCTGGACAAGAAAATCTGGACAGGATACTCTGGACAAGAAAACTCTGGACAACAAACTCTGGACAAGAAAATCTGGACAACAAACTCTGGACAAGAAACTCTGGACAAGAAACTCTGGACAAGAAAACTCTGGACAAGAAACTGGGAACAAGAAACTCTGGACAAGAAACTCTGGGCCAGAAAATCTATTCAAGAAACTCTGGACAAGAAAATCTGGACAAGAAAATCTGGACAAGAAAATCTGGACTAGAAAATCTGGACAAGAAAATTCTAGACAACAAACTCTGGACAAGAAACTCTGAACAAGAAACTCTGGACAAGAAACTCTGGACAAGAAAATCTGGACAAGAAAATCTGGACAAGAAACTCTGGACAAGAAAACTCTGGACAAGAAACTCTGAACAAGAAACTCTGGACAAGAAAACTCTGGACAACAAACTCTGTACAAGAAACTCTGGACAAGAAACTCTGGACAAGAAACTCTGGACAACAAACTCTGGACAAGAAAATCTGGACCAGAAAATCTATGCAAGAAACTCTGGACAAGAAAATCTGGGCAAGGAACTCTGGGCAAGAAACTCTGGACAAGAAACTCTGGACAAGAAAATCTGGACAACAAACTCTGGACAAGAAACTCTGGACAAGAAACTCTGGACAAGAAACTCTGGACAAGAAAACTCTGGACAAGAAACTGGGAACAAGAAACTCTGGACAAGAAACTCTGGGCCAGAAAATCTATTCAAGAAACTCTGGACAAGAAAATCTGGACAAGAAAATCTGGACAAGAAAATCTGGACTAGAAAATCTGGACAAGAAAATTCTAGACAACAAACTCTGGACAAGAAAGTCTGGACAAGAAACTCTGGACAAGAAACTCTGGACAAAAAACTCTGAACAAGAAACTCTGGACAAGAAAACTCTGGACAAGAAAACTCTAGACAACAAACTCTGTACAAGAAACTCTGAACAAGAAACTCTGGACAAGAAACTCTGGACAACAAACTCTGGACAAGAAAGTCTGGACAAGAAACTCTGGACAAGAAACTCTGGACAAGAAAATCTGGACTAGAAAATCTGCACAAGAAAATTCTAGACAACAAACTCTGGACAAGAAACTCTGTACAAGAAACTCTGGACAAGAAACTCTGGACAAGAAACTCTGGACAAGAAAATCTGGACAAGAAAATCTGGACAAGAAACTCTGGACAAGAAAATCTTTACAAGAAACTCTGGACAAGAAAACTCTGGACAACAAACTCTGGACAAGAAAATCTGGACAGAAAATCTGGACAAGAAAATCTGGACAAGAAAACTCTGGACAACAAACTCTGTACAAGAAACTCTGAACAAGAAACTCTGGACAAGAAACTCTGGACAACAAACTCTGGACAACAAACTCTGGACAAGAAAATCTGGACCAGAAAATCTATGCAAGAAACTCTGGACAAGAAAATCTGGGCAAGGAACTCTGGGCAAGAAACTCTGGACAAGAAACTCTGAACAAGAAACTCTGGACAAGAAACTCTGAACAAGAAACTCTGGACAAGAAACTCTGGACAAGAAACTCTGAACAAGAAACTCTGGACAACAAACTCTGGACAAGAAAATCTGGACAAGAAAACTCTGGACAAGAAAATCTGGACAAGAAAATCTGGACAACAAACTCTGGACAAAAAACTCTGGACAAGAAAACTCTGGACAAGAAACTCTGGACAAGAAACTCTGTACAAGAAACTCTGGACAAGAAAATCTGGACAAGAAAATCTGGACAAGAAAATCTGGACAGGAAACTCTGGACAAGAAACTCTGGACAAGAAAATCTAGACAAGACACTCTGGACAAGAAACTCTGGACAAGAAACTCTGGACAAGAGAACTCTGGACAAGAAACTGGGAACAAGAAACTCTGGACAAGAAACTCTGGACAAGAAAATCGGGACAAGAAACTCTGGACAACAAACTCTGGACAAGAAACTCTGAGCAAGAACCTCTGCACAAAAACCTCTGGACAAGAAACTCTGGACAAGAAAATCGGGACAAGAAACTCTGAACAAGAAACTCTAAACAAGAAACTCTGGACAAGAAACTCTGGACAACAAACTCTGGACAAGAAAACCTGGACAAGAAAACTCTGGACAACAAACTCTGGACAAGAAAATCTGGACAAGAAAATCTGGACAACAAACTCTGGACAAGAAACTCTGGACAAGAAACTCTGGACAACAAACTCTGGACAACAAACTCTGGAAAAGAAAATCTGGATAAGAAAATCTGGACAAGAAAACTCGGGACAACAAACTCTGTACAAGAAACTCTGAACAAGAAACTCTGGACAAGAAACTCTGGACAACAAACTTTGGACAAGAAAGTCTGGACAAGAAACTCTGGACAAGAAACTCTGGACAAGAAAATCTGGACAGGATACTCTGGACAAGAAAACTCTGGACAACAAACTCTGGACAAGAAAATCTGGACAACAAACTCTGGACAAGAAACTCTGGACAAGAAACTCTGGACAAGAAAACTCTGGACAAGAAACTGGGAACAAGAAACTCTGGACAAGAAACTCTGGGCCAGAAAATCTATTCAAGAAACTCTGGACAAGAAAATCTGGACAAGAAAATCTGGACAAGAAAATCTGGACTAGAAAATCTGGACAAGAAAATTCTAGACAACAAACTCTGGACAAGAAACTCTGTACAAGAAACTCTGGACAAGAAACTCTGGACAAGAAAATCTGGACAAGAAAATCTGGACAAGAAACTCTGGACAAGAAAACTCTGGACAAGAAACTCTGAACAAGAAACTCTGGACAAGAAAACTCTGGACAACAAACTCTGTACAAGAAACTCTGGACAAGAAACTCTGGACAAGAAACTCTGGACAACAAACTCTGGACAAGAAAATCTGGACCAGAAAATCTATGCAAGAAACTCTGGACAAGAAAATCTGGGCAAGGAACTCTGGGCAAGAAACTCTGGACAAGAAACTCTGGACAAGAAAATCTGGACAAGAAACTCTGGACAAGAAACTCTGGACAAGAAACTCTGGACAAGAAAACTCTGGACAAGAAACTGGGAACAAGAAACTCTGGACAAGAAACTCTGGGCCAGAAAATCTATTCAAGAAACTCTGGACAAGAAAATCTGGACAAAAAAATTTGGACTAGAAAATCTGGACAAGAAAATTCTAGACAACAAACTCTGGACAAGAAACTCTGGACAAGAAACTCTGGACAAGAAACTCTGGACAAAAAACTCTGGACAAGAAACTCTGGACAAGAAAACTCTGGACAAGAAAACTCTAGACAACAAACTCTGTACAAGAAACTCTGAACAAGAAACTCTGGACAAGAAACTCTGGACAACAAACTCTGGAAAAGAAAATCTGGATAAGAAAATCTGGACAAGAAAACTCGGGACAACAAACTCTGTACAAGAAACTCTGAACAAGAAACTCTGGACAAGAAACTCTGGACAACAAACTTTGGACAAGAAAGTCTGGACAAGAAACTCTGGACAAGAAACTCTGGACAAGAAAATCTGGACAGGATACTCTGGACAAGAAAACTCTGGACAACAAACTCTGGACAAGAAAATCTGGACAACAAACTCTGGACAAGAAACTCTGGACAAGAAACTCTGGACAAGAAAACTCTGGACAAGAAACTGGGAACAAGAAACTCTGGACAAGAAACTCTGGGCCAGAAAATCTATTCAAGAAACTCTGGACAAGAAAATCTGGACAAGAAAATCTGGACAAGAAAATCTGGACTAGAAAATCTGGACAAGAAAATTCTAGACAACAAACTCTGGACAAGAAACTCTGTACAAGAAAATCTGGACAAGAAACTCTGGACAAGAAAATCTGGACAAGAAAATCTGGACAAGAAACTCTGGACAAGAAAACTCTGGACAAGAAACTCTGAACAAGAAACTCTGGACAAGAAAACTCTGGACAACAAACTCTGTACAAGAAACTCTGAACAAGAAACTCTGGACAAGAAACTCTGGACAAGAAACTCTGGACAAGAAAATCTGGACCAGAAAATCTATGCAAGAAACTCTGGACAAGAAAATCTGGGCAAGGAACTCTGGGCAAGAAACTCTGGACAAGAAACTCTGGACAAGAAACTCTGGACAACAAACTCTGGACAAGAAACTCTGGACAAGAAACTCTGGACAAGAAAACTCTGGACAAGAAACTGGGAACAAGAAACTCTGGACAAGAAACTCTGGGCCAGAAAATCTATTCAAGAAACTCTGGACAAGAAAATCTGGACAAAAAAATTTGGACTAGAAAATCTGGACAAGAAAATTCTAGACAACAAACTCTGGACAAGAAACTCTGGACAAGAAACTCTGGACAAGAAACTCTGGACAAAAAACTCTGGACAAGAAACTCTGGACAAGAAAACTCTGGACAAGAAAACTCTAGACAACAAACTCTGTACAAGAAACTCTGAACAAGAAACTCTGGACAAGAAACTCTGGACAACAAACTCTGGACAAGAAAGTCTGGACAAGAAACTCTGGACAAGAAACTCTGGACAAGAAAATCTGGACTAGAAAATCTGCACAAGAAAATTCTAGACAACAAACTCTGGACAAGAAACTCTGTACAAGAAACTCTGGACAAGAAACTCTGGACAAGAAACTCTGGACAAGAAACTCTGGACAAGAAAGTCTGGACAAGAAACTCTGGACAAGAAAATCTGGACAAGAAAATCTGGACAAGAAAATCTGGACAAGAAACTCTGGACAAGAAAATGTGGACAAGAAACTCTGGACAAGAAAACTCTGGACAACAAACTCTGGACAAGAAAATCTGGACAAGAAAATCTGGACAAGAAAATCTGGACAAGAAACCCTGGACAAGAAAATCTGGACAAGAAACTCTGGAAAAGAAAACTCTGGACAACAAACTCTGGACAAGAAAATCTGGACAAGAAAATCTGGACAAGAAAATCTGGACAAGAAAATCTGGACAAGAAAATCTGGACAAGAAAATCTGGACAAGAAAATTCTAGACAACAAACTCTGGACAAGAAACTCTGTACAAGAAACTCTGGACAACAAACTCTGGACAAGAAAGTCTGGACAAGAAACTCTGGACAAGAAACTCTGGACAACAAACTCTGGACAAGAAAGTCTGGACAAGAAACTCTGGACAAGAAAATCTGGACAAGAAAATCTGGACAAGAAAATCTGGACAAGAAACTCTGGACAAGAAAATGTGGACAAGAAACTCTGGACAAGAAAACTCTGGACAACAAACTCTGGACAAGAAAATCTGGACAAGAAAATCTGGACAAGAAAATCTGGACAAGAAAGCTCTGGACAACAAACTCTGTACAAGAAACTCTGAACAAGAAACTCCGGACAAGAAACTCTGGACAACAAACTCTGGACAAGAAAATCTGGACAAGGAAATCTGGACCAGAAAGTCTATGCAAGAAACTCTGGACAAGAAAATCTGGACAAGAAAACTCTGGAAAACAAACTCTGGACAAGAAAGTCTGGACAAGAAACTCTGGACAAAAAACTCTGACCAAGAAAATCTGGACAAGAAAATCTGGACAGGAAACTCTGGACAAGAAACTCTGGACAAGAAACTCTGGACAAGAAAATCTGGACAGGATACTCTGGACAAAAAACTCTGGACAAGAAACTCTGGACAAAAAACTCTGGACAAGAAACTCTGGACAAGAAAACTCTGGACAAGAAAACTCTGGACAACAAACTCTGTACAAGAAACTCTGAACAAGAAACTCTGGACAAGAAACTCTGAACAAGAAACTCTGGACAAGAAACTCTGGACAAGAAACTCTGGACAACAAACTCTGGACAAGAAACTCTGTACAAGAAACTCTGGACAAGAAACTCTGGACAAGAAAATCTGGACAAGAAAATCTGGACAAGAAACTCTGGACAAGAAAACTCTGGACAAGAAACTCTGAACAAGAAACTCTGGACAAGAAAACTCTGGACAACAAACTCTGTACAAGAAACTCTGAACAAGAAACTCTGGACAAGAAACTCTGGACAACAAACTCTGGACAAGAAAATCTGGACCAGAAAATCTATGCAAGAAACTCTGGACAAGAAAATCTGGGCAAGGAACTCTGGGCAAGAAACTCTGGACAAGAAACTCTGGACAAGAAAATCTGGACAACAAACTCTGGACAAGAAACTCTGGACAAGAAACTCTGGACAAGAAAACTCTGGACAAGAAACTGGGAACAAGAAACTCTGGACAAGAAACTCTGGGCCAGAAAATCTATTCAAGAAACTCTGGACAAGAAAATCTGGACAAAAAAATTTGGACTAGAAAATCTGGACAAGAAAATTCTAGACAACAAACTCTGGACAAGAAAGTCTGGACAAGAAACTCTGGACAAGAAACTCTGGACAAAAAACTCTGGACAAGAAACTCTGGACAAGAAAACTCTGGACAAGAAAACTCTAGACAACAAACTCTGTACAAGAAACTCTGAACAAGAAACTCTGGACAAGAAACTCTGGACAACAAACTCTGGAAAAGAAAATCTGGATAAGAAAATCTGGACAAGAAAACTCGGGACAACAAACTCTGTACAAGAAACTCTGAACAAGAAACTCTGGACAAGAAACTCTGGACAACAAACTTTGGACAAGAAAGTCTGGACAAGAAACTCTGGACAAGAAACTCTGGACAAGAAAATCTGGACAGGATACTCTGGACAAGAAAACTCTGGACAACAAACTCTGGACAAGAAAATCTGGACAACAAACTCTGGACAAGAAACTCTGGACAAGAAACTCTGGACAAGAAAACTCTGGACAAGAAACTGGGAACAAGAAACTCTGGACAAGAAACTCTGGGCCAGAAAATCTATTCAAGAAACTCTGGACAAGAAAATCTGGACAAGAAACTCTGGACAAGAAAATCTGGACTAGAAAATCTGGACAAGAAAATTCTAGACAACAAACTCTGGACAAGAAACTCTGTACAAGAAACTCTGGACAAGAAACTCTGGACAAGAAAATCTGGACAAGAAAATCTGGACAAGAAACTCTGGACAAGAAAACTCTGGACAAGAAACTCTGAACAAGAAACTCTGGACAAGAAAACTCTGGACAACAAACTCTGTACAAGAAACTCTGAACAAGAAACTCTGGACAAGAAACTCTGGACAACAAACTCTGGACAAGAAAATCTGGACCAGAAAATCTATGCAAGAAACTCTGGACAAGAAAATCTGGGCAAGGAACTCTGGGCAAGAAACTCTGGACAAGAAACTCTGGACAAGAAAATCTGGACAACAAACTCTGGACAAGAAACTCTGGACAAGAAACTCTGGACAAGAAAACTCTGGACAAGAAACTGGGAACAAGAAACTCTGGACAAGAAACTCTGGGCCAGAAAATCTATTCAAGAAACTCTGGACAAGAAAATCTGGACAAAAAAATTTGGACTAGAAAATCTGGACAAGAAAATTCTAGACAACAAACTCTGGACAAGAAAGTCTGGACAAGAAACTCTGGACAAGAAACTCTGGACAAAAAACTCTGGACAAGAAACTCTGGACAAGAAAACTCTGGACAAGAAAACTCTAGACAACAAACTCTGTACAAGAAACTCTGAACAAGAAACTCTGGACAAGAAACTCTGGACAACAAACTCTGGACAAGAAAGTCTGGACAAGAAACTCTGGACAAGAAACTCTGGACAAGAAAATCTGGACTAGAAAATCTGCACAAGAAAATTCTAGACAACAAACTCTGGACAAGAAACTCTGTACAAGAAACTCTGGACAAGAAACTCTGGACAAGAAACTCTGGACAAGAAACTCTGGACAAGAAAGTCTGGACAAGAAACTCTGGACAAGAAAATCTGGACAAGAAAATCTGGACAAGAAAATCTGGACAAGAAACTCTGGACAAGAAAATGTGGACAAGAAACTCTGGACAAGAAAACTCTGGACAACAAACTCTGGACAAGAAAATCTGGACAAGAAAATCTGGACAAGAAAATCTGGACAAGAAACCCTGGACAAGAAAATCTGGACAAGAAACTCTGGAAAAGAAAACTCTGGACAACAAACTCTGGACAAGAAAATCTGGACAAGAAAATCTGGACAAGAAAATCTGGACAAGAAAATCTGGACAAGAAAATCTGGACAAGAAAATTCTAGACAACAAACTCTGGACAAGAAACTCTGTACAAGAAACTCTGGACAACAAACTCTGGACAAGAAAGTCTGGACAAGAAACTCTGGACAAGAAACTCTGGACAACAAACTCTGGACAAGAAAGTCTGGACAAGAAACTCTGGACAAGAAAATCTGGACAAGAAAATCTGGACAAGAAAATCTGGACAAGAAACTCTGGACAAGAAAATGTGGACAAGAAACTCTGGACAAGAAAACTCTGGACAACAAACTCTGGACAAGAAAATCTGGACAAGAAAATCTGGACAAGAAAATCTGGACAAGAAAGCTCTGGACAACAAACTCTGTACAAGAAACTCTGAACAAGAAACTCCGGACAAGAAACTCTGGACAACAAACTCTGGACAAGAAAATCTGGACAAGGAAATCTGGACCAGAAAGTCTATGCAAGAAACTCTGGACAAGAAAATCTGGACAAGAAAACTCTGGAAAACAAACTCTGGACAAGAAAGTCTGGACAAGAAACTCTGGACAAAAAACTCTGACCAAGAAAATCTGGACAAGAAAATCTGGACAGGAAACTCTGGACAAGAAACTCTGGACAAGAAACTCTGGACAAGAAAATCTGGACAGGATACTCTGGACAAAAAACTCTGGACAAGAAACTCTGGACAAAAAACTCTGGACAAGAAACTCTGGACAAGAAAACTCTGGACAAGAAAACTCTGGACAACAAACTCTGTACAAGAAACTCTGAACAAGAAACTCTGGACAAGAAACTCTGGACAAGAAACTCTGGACAAGAAAGTCTGGACAAGAAACTCTGGACAAGAAAATCTGGACTAGAAAATCTGGACAAGAAAATTCTAGACAACAAACTCTGGACAAGAAACTCTGTACAAGAAACTCTGGACAAGAAACTCTGGACAAAAAACTCTGGACAAGAAACTCTGGACAAGAAACTCTGGACAAGAAACTCTGGACAAGAAAATCTGGACAAGAAACCCTGGACAAGAAAATCTGGACAAGAAACTCTGGAAAAGAAAACTCTGGACAACAAACTCTAGACAAGAAAATCTGGACAAGAAAATCTGGACAAGAAAATCTGGACAGGAAAATTCTGGACAACAAACTCTGTACAAGAAACTCTGAACAAGAAACTCTGGACAAGAAACTCTGGACAACAAACTCTGTACAAGAAAATCTGGACAAGAAAATCTGGACCAGAAAATCTATGCAAGAAACTCTGGACAAGAAAATCTGGGCAAGGAACTCTGGGCAAGAAACTCTCCACAAGAAACTCTGGACAAGATACTCTGGACAAGAAACTCTGGACAAGAAACTCTGGACAAGAAACTCTGGACAAGATACTCAGGACAAAAAACTCTGGGCAAGAAACTCTGGACAAGAAACTCTGAACAAGAGACTCTGGCAAGAAAATCTGGACCAGAAAATCTATTCAAGAAACTCTGGACAAGAAAATCTGGACAAGAAAATCTGGACAAAAATATCTGGACTAGAAAATCTGGACAAGAAAATTCTAGACAACAAACTCTGGACAAGAAACTCTGTACAAGAAACTCTGGACAAGAAAATCTGGACAAGAAAATCTGGACAAGAAACTCTGGACAAGAAAATCTGGACAAGAAAATCTGGACAAGAAAACTCTGGACAACAAACTCTGGACAAGAAAATCTGGACAAGAAAATCTGGACAAGAAAACTCTGGACAACAAACTCTGTACAAGAAACTCTGAACAAGAAACTCTGGACAAGAAACTCTGGACAACAAACTCTGGACAAGAAAGTCTGGACAAGAAACTCTGGACAAGAAACTCTGGCCAAGAAAATCTGGACAGGATACTCTGGACAAGAAAACTCTGGACAACAAACTCTGGACAAGAAACTCTGGCAAGAAAATCTGGACCAGAAAATCTGGACAAGAAAATCTGGACAAGAAAATCTATGCAAGAAACTCTGGACAAGAAAATCTGGGCAAGGAACTCTGGGCAAGAAACTCTGGACAAGAAACTCTGGACAAGATACTCTGGACAAGAAACTCTGGACAAGAAACTCCGGACAAGAAACTCTGGACAAGATACTCCGGACAAAAAACTCTGGGCAAGAAACTCTGAACAAGAGACTCTGGCAAGAAAATCTGGACCAGAAAATCTATTCAAGAAACTCTGGACAAGAAAATCTGGACAAGAAAATCTGGACAAGAAAATCTGGACTAGAAAATCTGGACAAGAAAATTCTAGACAACAAACTCTGGACAAGAAACTCTGTACAAGAAACTCTGGACAACAAACTCTGGACAAGAAAGTCTGGACAAGAAACTCTGGACAAGAAACTCTGGACAACAAACTCTGGACAAGAAAGTCTGGACAAGAAACTCTGGACAAGAAAATCTGGACAAGAAACTCTGGACAAGAAAATCTGGACAAGAAAATCTGGACAAGAAAACTCTGGACAACAAACTCTGGACAAGAAAATCTGGACAAGAAAATCTGGACAAGAAAACTCTGGACAACAAACTCTGGACAAGAAACTCTGAACAAGAAACTCTGGACAAGAAACTCTGGACAACAAACTCTGGACAAGAAAGTCTGGACAAGAAACTCTGGACAAGAAACTCTGGACAAGAAAATCTGGACAAGATACTCTGGACAAGAAAACTCTGGACAACAAACTCTGGACAAGAAACTCTGGCAAGAAAATCTGGACCAGAAAATCTGGACAAGAAAATCTGGACCAGAAAATCTATGCAAGAAACTCTGGACAAGAAAATCTGGGCAAGGAACTCTGGGCAAGAAACTCTGGACAAGAAACTCTGGACAAGATACTCTGGACAAGAAACTCTGGACAAGAAACTCTGGACAAGATACTCCGGACAAAAAACTCTGGGCAAGAAACTCTGAACAAGAGACTCTGGCAAGAAAATCTGGACCAGAAAATCTATTCAAGAAACTCTGGACAAGAAAATCTGGACAAGAAAATCTGGACAAGAAAATCTGGACTAGAAAATCTGGACAAGAAAATTCTAGACAACAAACTCTGGACAAGAAACTCTGTACAAGAAACTCTGGACAACAAACTCTGGACAAGAAAGTCCGGACAAGAAACTCTGGACAAGAAACTCTGGACAACAAACTCTGGACAAGAAAGTCTGGACAAGAAACTCTGGACAAGAAAATCTGGACAAGAAAATCTGGACAAGAAAATCTGGACAAGAAACTCTGGACAAGAAATTGTGGACAAGAAACTCTGGACAAGAAAACTCTGGACAACAAACTCTGGACAAGAAAATCTGGACAAGAAAATCTGGACAAGAAAATCTGGACAAGAAAATCTGGACAAGAAAACTCTGGACAACAAACTCTGTACAAGAAACTCTGAACAAGAAACTCCGGACAAGAAACTCTGGACAACAAACTCTGGACAAGAAAATCTGGACAAGAAAATCTGGACCAGAAAGTCTATGCAAGAAACTCTGGACAAGAAAATCTGGACAGGAAACTCTGGACAAGAAACTCTGGACAAGAAACTCTGGACAAGAAAATCTGGTCAGGATACTCTGGACAAAAAACTCTGGACAAGAACCTCTGGACAAAAAACTCTGGACAAGAAACTCTGGACAAGAAAACTCTGGACAAGAAAACTCTGGACAACAAACTCTGTACAAGAAACTCTGAACAAGAAACTCTGGACAAGAAACTCTGTACAACAAACTCTGGACAAGAAAGTCTGGACAAGAAACTCTGGACAAGAAAATCTGGACTAGAAAATCTGGACAAGAAAATTCTAGACAACAAACTCTGGACAAGAAACTCTGTACAAGAAACTCTGGACAAGAAACTCTGGACAAGAAACTCTGGACAAGAAAATCAGGACAAGAAAATCTGGACAAGAAACCCTGGACAAGAAAATCTGGACAAGAAACTCTGGAAAAGAAAACTCTGGACAACAAACTCTGGACAAGAAAATCTGGACAAGAAAATCTGGACAAGAAAATTCTGGACAACAAACTCTGTACAAGAAACTCTGAACAAGAAACTCTGGACAAGAAACTCTGGACAACAAACTCTGTACAAGAAAATCTGGACAAGAAAATCTGGACCAGAAAATCTGGGCAAGGAACTCTGGACAAGAAACTCTGGACAAGAAACTCTGGACAAGATACTCTGGACAAGAAACTCTGGACAAGAAACTCTGGACAAGAAACTCTGGACAAGATACTCAGGACAAAAAACTCCGGGCAAGAAACTCTGGACAAGAAACTCTGAACAAGAGACTCTGGCAAGAAAATCTGGACCAGAAAATCTATTCAAGAAACTCTGGACAAGAAAATCTGGACAAGAAAATCTGGACTAGAAAATCTGGACAAGAAAATTCTAGACAACAAACTCTGGACAAGAAACTCTGTACAAGAAACTCTGGACAACAAACTCTGGACAAGAAAGTCTGGACAAGAAACTCTGGACAAGAAACTCTGGACAACAAACTCTGGACAAGAAAGTCTGGACAAGAAACTCTGGACAAGAAAATCTGGACAAGAAAATCTGGACAACAAACTCTGCACAAGAAACTCTGAACAAGAAACTCTGGACAAGAAACTCTGGACAACAAACTCTGGACAAGAAAATCTGGACAAGAAAATCTGGACAGGATACTCTGCACAAAAAACTCTGGACAAGAAACTCTGGACAACAAACTCTGGACAAGAAAGTCTGGACAAGAAACTCTGGACAAGAAACTCTGGACAAGAAAATCTGGACAGGATACTCTGGACAAAAAACTCTGGACAAGAAACTCTGGACAAGAAACTCTGGACAAGAAAATCTGGACAAGAAAATCTGGACAACAAACTCTGGACAAGAAAATCTGGACCAGAAAATCTATGCAAGAAACTCTGGACAAGAAAATCTGGGCAAGGAACTCTGGGCAAGAAACTCTGGACAAGAAACTCTGGACAAGATACTCTGGACAAGAAACTCTGGACAAGAAACTCTGGACAAGATACTCCGGACAAAAAACTCTGGGCAAGAAACTCTGAACAAGAGACTCTGGCAAGAAAATCTGGACCAGAAAATCTATGCAAGAAACTCTGGACAAGAAAATCTGGACAAGAAAATCTGGACAAGAAAATCTGGACTAGAAAATCTGGACAAGAAAATTCTAGACAACAAACTCTGGACAAGAAACTCTGTACAAGAAACTCTGGACAACAAACTCTGGACAAGAAAGTCCGGACAAGAAACTCTGGACAAGAAACTCTGGACAACAAACTCTGGACAAGAAAGTCTGGACAAGAAACTCTGGACAAGAAAATCTGGACAAGAAAATCTGGACAAGAAAATCTGGACAAGAAACTCTGGACAAGAAAATCTGGACAAGAAACTCTGGACAAGAAAACTCTGGACAACAAACTCTGGACAAGAAAATCTGGACAAGAAAATCTGGACAAGAAAATCTGGACAAGAAAACTCTGGACAACAAACTCTGTACAAGAAACTCTGAACAAGAAACTCCGGACAAGAAACTCTGGACAACAAACTCTGGACAAGAAAATCTGGACAAGAAAATCTGGACCAGAAAGTCTATGCAAGAAACTCTGGACAAGAAAATCTGGACAAGAAACTCTGGACAAGAAACTCTGGACAAGAAACTCTGGACAAGAAAATCTGGACAGGATACTCTGGACAAAAAACTCTGGACAAGAACCTCTGGACAAAAAACTCTGGACAAGAAACTCTGGACAAGAAAACTCTGGACAAGAAAACTCTGGACAACAAACTCTGTACAAGAAACTCTGAACAAGAAACTCTGGACAAGAAACTCTGTACAAGAAACTCTGGACAAGAAAGTCTGGACAAGAAACTCTGGACAAGAAAATCTGGACTAGAAAATCTGGACAAGAAAATTCTAGACAACAAACTCTGGACAAGAAACTCTGTACAAGAAACTCTGGACAAGAAACTCTGGACAAGAAACTCTGGACAAGAAAATCAGGACAAGAAAATCTGGACAAGAAACCCTGGACAAGAAAATCTGGACAAGAAACTCTGGAAAAGAAAACTCTGGACAACAAACTCTGGACAAGAAAATCTGGACAAGAAAATCTGGACAAGAAAATTCTGGACAACAAACTCTGTACAAGAAACTCTGAACAAGAAACTCTAGACAAGAAACTCTGGACAACAAACTCTGTACAAGAAAATCTGGACAAGAAAATCTGGACCAGAAAATCTGGGCAAGGAACTCTGGGCAAGAAACTCTGGACAAGAAACTCTGGACAAGATACTCTGGACAAGAAACTCTGGACAAGAAACTCTGGACAAGAAACTCTGGACAAGATACTCAGGACAAAAAACTCCGGGCAAGAAACTCTGGACAAGAAACTCTGAACAAGAGACTCTGGCAAGAAAATCTGGACCAGAAAATCTATTCAAGAAACTCTGGACAAGAAAATCTGGACAAGAAAATCTGGACTAGAAAATCTGGACAAGAAAATTCTAGACAACAAACTCTGGACAAGAAACTCTGTACAAGAAACTCTGGACAACAAACTCTGGACAAGAAAGTCTGGACAAGAAACTCTGGACAAGAAACTCTGGACAACAAACTCTGGACAAGAAAGTCTGGACAAGAAACTCTGGACAAGAAAATCTGGACAAGAAAATCTGGACAACAAACTCTGCACAAGAAACTCTGAACAAGAAACTCTGGACAAGAAACTCTGGACAACAAACTCTGGACAAGAAAATCTGGACAAGAAAATCTGGACAAGAAAATCTGGACAGGATACTCTGCACAAAAAACTCTGGACAAGAAACTCTGGACAACAAACTCTGGACAAGAAAATCAGGACAAGAAAATCTGGACAAGAAACCCTGGACAAGAAAATCTGGACAAGAAACTCTGGAAAAGAAAACTCTGGACAACAAACTCTAGACAAGAAAATCTGGACAAGAAAATCTGGACAAGAAAATCTGGACAGGAAAATTCTGGACAACAAACTCTGTACAAGAAACTCTGAACAAGAAACTCTGGACAAGAAAATCAGGACAAGAAAATCTGGACAAGAAACCCTGGACAAGAAAATCTGGACAAGAAACTCTGGAAAAGAAAACTCTGGACAACAAACTCTAGACAAGAAAATCTGGACAAGAAAATCTGGACAAGAAAATCTGGACAGGAAAATTCTGGACAACAAACTCTGTACAAGAAACTCTGAACAAGAAACTCTGGACAAGAAACTCTGGACAACAAACTCTGTACAAGAAAATCTGGACAAGAAAATCTGGACCAGAAAATCTATGCAAGAAACTCTGGACAAGAAAATCTGGGCAAGGAACTCTGGGCAAGAAACTCTCCACAAGAAACTCTGGACAAGATACTCTGGACAAGAAACTCTGGACAAGAAACTCTGGACAAGAAACTCTGGACAAGATACTCAGGACAAAAAACTCTGGGCAAGAAACTCTGGACAAGAAACTCTGGACAAGAAACTCTGAACAAGAGACTCTGGCAAGAAAATCTGGACCAGAAAATCTATTCAAGAAACTCTGGACAAGAAAATCTGGACAAGAAAATCTGGACAAAAATATCTGGACTAGAAAATCTGGACAAGAAAATTCTAGACAACAAACTCTGGACAAGAAACTCTGAACAAGAGACTCTGGCAAGAAAATCTGGACCAGAAAATCTATTCAAGAAACTCTGGACAAGAAAATCTGGACAAGAAACTCTGGACAAGAAAATCTGGACAAGAAAATCTGGACAAGAAACTCTGGACAAGAAAATCTGGACAAGAAAATCTGGACAAGAAAACTCTGGACAACAAACTCTGGACAAGAAAATCTGGACAAGAAAATCTGGACAAGAAAACTCTGGACAACAAACTCTGTACAAGAAACTCTGAACAAGAAACTCTGGACAAGAAACTCTGGACAACAAACTCTGGACAAGAAAGTCTGGACAAGAAACTCTGGACAAGAAACTCTGGCCAAGAAAATCTGGACAGGATACTCTGGACAAGAAAACTCTGGACAACAAACTCTGGACAAGAAACTCTGGCAAGAAAATCTGGACCAGAAAATCTGGACAAGAAAATCTGGACCAGAAAATCTATGCAAGAAACTCTGGACAAGAAAATCTGGGCAAGGAACTCTGGGCAAGAAACTCTGGACAAGAAACTCTGGACAAGATACTCTGGACAAGAAACTCTGGACAAGAAACTCCGGACAAGAAACTCTGGACAAGATACTCCGGACAAAAAACTCTGGGCAAGAAACTCTGAACAAGAGACTCTGGCAAGAAAATCTGGACCAGAAAATCTATTCAAGAAACTCTGGACAAGAAAATCTGGACAAGAAAATCTGGACAAGAAAATCTGGACTAGAAAATCTGGACAAGAAAATTCTAGACAACAAACTCTGGACAAGAAACTCTGTACAAGAAACTCTGGACAACAAACTCTGGACAAGAAAGTCTGGACAAGAAACTCTGGACAAGAAACTCTGGACAACAAACTCTGGACAAGAAAGTCTGGACAAGAAACTCTGGACAAGAAAATCTGGACAAGAAACTCTGGACAAGAAAATCTGGACAAGAAAATCTGGACAAGAAAACTCTGGACAAGAAAATCTGGACAAGAAAATCTGGACAAGAAAACTCTGGACAACAAACTCTGTACAAGAAACTCTGAACAAGAAACTCTGGACAAGAAACTCTGGACAACAAACTCTGGACAAGAAAGTCTGGACAAGAAACTCTGGACAAGAAACTCTGGCCAAGAAAATCTGGACAGGATACTCTGGACAAGAAAACTCTGGACAACAAACTCTGGACAAGAAACTCTGGCAAGAAAATCTGGACCAGAAAATCTGGACAAGAAAATCTGGACCAGAAAATCTATGCAAGAAACTCTGGACAAGAAAATCTGGGCAAGGAACTCTGGGCAAGAAACTCTGGACAAGAAACTCTGGACAAGATACTCTGGACAAGAAACTCTGGACAAGAAACTCTGGACAAGATACTCCGGACAAAAAACTCTGGGCAAGAAACTCTGAACAAGAGACTCTGGCAAGAAAATCTGGACCAGAAAATCTATTCAAGAAACTCTGGACAAGAAAATCTGGACAAGAAAATCTGGACAAGAAAATCTGGACTAGAAAATCTGGACAAGAAAATTCTAGACAACAAACTCTGGACAAGAAACTCTGTACAAGAAACTCTGGACAACAAACTGTGGACAAGAAAGTCCGGACAAGAAACTCTGGACAAGAAACTCTGGACAACAAACTCTGGACAAGAAAGTCTGGACAAGAAACTCTGGACAAGAAAATCTGGACAAGAAAATCTGGACAAGAAACTCTGGACAAGAAATTGTGGACAAGAAACTCTGGACAAGAAAACTCTGGACAACAAACTCTGGACAAGAAAATCTGGACAAGAAAATCTGGACAAGAAAATCTGGACAAGAAAACTCTGGACAACAAACTCTGTACAAGAAACTCTGAACAAGAAACTCCGGACAAGAAACTCTGGACAACAAACTCTGGACAAGAAAATCTGGACAAGAAAATCTGGACCAGAAAGTCTATGCAAGAAACTCTGGACAAGAAAATCTGGACAGGAAACTCTGGACAAGAAACTCTGGACAAGAAACTCTGGACAAGAAAATCTGGACAGGATACTCTGGACAAAAAACTCTGGACAAGAACCTCTGGACAAAAAACTCTGGACAAGAAACTCTGGACAAGAAAACTCTGGACAAGAAAACTCTGGACAACAAACTCTGTACAAGAAACTCTGAACAAGAAACTCTGGACAAGAAACTCTGTACAACAAACTCTGGACAAGAAAGTCTGGACAAGAAACTCTGGACAAGAAAATCTGGACAAGAAAATCTGGACAAGAAAATTCTAGACAACAAACTCTGGACAAGAAACTCTGTACAAGAAACTCTGGACAAGAAACTCTGGACAAGAAACTCTGGACAAGAAAATCAGGACAAGAAAATCTGGACAAGAAACCCTGGACAAGAAAATCTGGACAAGAAACTCTGGACAAGAAAACTCTGGACAACAAACTCTGGACAAGAAAATCTGGACAAGAAAATCTGGACAAGAAAATTCTGGACAACAAACTCTGTACAAGAAACTCTGAACAAGAAACTCTGGACAAGAAACTCTGGACAACAAACTCTGTACAAGAAAATCTGGACAAGAAAATCTGGACCAGAAAATCTGGGCAAGGAACTCTGGGCAAGAAACTCTGGACAAGAAACTCTGGACAAGATACTCTGGACAAGAAACTCTGGACAAGAAACTCTGGACAAGAAACTCTGGACAAGATACTCAGGACAAAAAACTCCGGGCAAGAAACTCTGGACAAGAAACTCTGAACAAGAGACTCTGGCAAGAAAATCTGGACCAGAAAATCTATTCAAGAAACTCTGGACAAGAAAATCTGGACAAGAAAATCTGGACTAGAAAATCTGGACAAGAAAATTCTAGACAACAAACTCTGGACAAGAAACTCTGTACAAGAAACTCTGGACAACAAACTCTGGACAAGAAAGTCTGGACAAGAAACTCTGGACAAGAAACTCTGGACAACAAACTCTGGACAAGAAAGTCTGGACAAGAAACTCTGGACAAGAAAATCTGGACAAGAAAATCTGGACAACAAACTCTGCACAAGAAACTCTGAACAAGAAACTCTGGACAAGAAACTCTGGACAAGAAACTCTGGACAACAAACTCTGGACAAGAAAATCTGGACAAGAAAATCTGGACAAGAAAATCTGGACAGGATACTCTGCACAAAAAACTCTGGACAAGAAACTCTGGACAACAAACTCTGGACAAGAAAGTCTGGACAAGAAACTCTGGACAAGAAACTCTGGACAAGAAAATCTGGACAGGATACTCTGGACAAAAAACTCTGGACAAGAAACTCTGGACAAGAAACTCTGGACAAGAAAATCTGGACAAGAAAATCTGGACAACAAACTCTGGACAAGAAAATCTGGACCAGAAAATCTATGCAAGAAACTCTGGACAAGAAAATCTGGGCAAGGAACTCTGGGCAAGAAACTCTGGACAAGAAACTCTGGACAAGATACTCTGGACAAGAAACTCTGGACAAGAAACTCTGGACAAGATACTCCGGACAAAAAACTCTGGGCAAGAAACTCTGAACAAGAGACTCTGGCAAGAAAATCTGGACCAGAAAATCTATTCAAGAAACTCTGGACAAGAAAATCTGGACAAGAAAATCTGGACAAGAAAATCTGGACTAGAAAATCTGGACAAGAAAATTCTAGACAACAAACTCTGGACAAGAAACTCTGTACAAGAAACTCTGGACAACAAACTCTGGACAAGAAAGTCCGGACAAGAAACTCTGGACAAGAAACTCTGGACAACAAACTCTGGACAAGAAAGTCTGGACAAGAAACTCTGGACAAGAAAATCTGGACAAGAAAATCTGGACAAGAAAATCTGGACAAGAAACTCTGGACAAGAAATTGTGGACAAGAAACTCTGGACAAGAAAACTCTGGACAACAAACTCTGGACAAGAAAATCTGGACAAGAAAATCTGGACAAGAAAATCTGGACAAGAAAACTCTGGACAACAAACTCTGTACAAGAAACTCTGAACAAGAAACTCCGGACAAGAAACTCTGGACAACAAACTCTGGACAAGAAAATCTGGACAAGAAAATCTGGACCAGAAAGTCTATGCAAGAAACTCTGGCCAAGAAAATCTGGACAGGAAACTCTGGACAAGAAACTCTGGACAAGAAACTCTGGACAAGAAAATCTGGACAGGATACTCTGGACAAAAAACTCTGGACAAGAACCTCTGGACAAAAAACTCTGGACAAGAAACTCTGGACAAGAAAACTCTGGACAAGAAAACTCTGGACAACAAACTCTGTACAAGAAACTCTGAACAAGAAACTCTGGACAAGAAACTCTGTACAACAAACTCTGGACAAGAAAGTCTGGACAAGAAACTCTGGACAAGAAAATCTGGACTAGAAAATCTGGACAAGAAAATTCTAGACAACAAACTCTGGACAAGAAACTCTGTACAAGAAACTCTGGACAAGAAACTCTGGACAAGAAACTCTGGACAAGAAAATCAGGACAAGAAAATCTGGACAAGAAACCCTGGACAAGAAAATCTGGACAAGAAACTCTGGAAAAGAAAACTCTGGACAACAAACTCTGGACAAGAAAATCTGGACAAGAAAATCTGGACAAGAAAATTCTGGACAACAAACTCTGTACAAGAAACTCTGAACAAGAAACTCTAGACAAGAAACTCTGGACAACAAACTCTGTACAAGAAAATCTGGACAAGAAAATCTGGACCAGAAAATCTGGGCAAGGAACTCTGGGCAAGAAACTCTGGACAAGAAACTCTGGACAAGATACTCTGGACAAGAAACTCTGGACAAGAAACTCTGGACAAGAAACTCTGGACAAGATACTCAGGACAAAAAACTCCGGGCAAGAAACTCTGGACAAGAAACTCTGAACAAGAGACTCTGGCAAGAAAATCTGGACCAGAAAATCTATTCAAGAAACTCTGGACAAGAAAATCTGGACAAGAAAATCTGGACTAGAAAATCTGGACAAGAAAATTCTAGACAACAAACTCTGGACAAGAAACTCTGTACAAGAAACTCTGGACAACAAACTCTGGACAAGAAAGTCTGGACAAGAAACTCTGGACAAGAAACTCTGGACAACAAACTCTGGACAAGAAAGTCTGGACAAGAAACTCTGGACAAGAAAATCTGGACAAGAAAATCTGGACAACAAACTCTGCACAAGAAACTCTGAACAAGAAACTCTGGACAAGAAACTCTGGACAACAAACTCTGGACAAGAAAATCTGGACAAGAAAATCTGGACAAGAAAATCTGGAAGAAACTCTGGACAACAAACTCTGGACAAGAAAGTCTGGACAAGAAACTCTGGACAAGAAACTCTGGACAAGAAAATCTGGACAGGATACTCTGGACAAAAAACTCTGGACAAGAAACTCTGGACAAGAAACTCTGGACAAGAAAATCTGGACCAGAAAATCTGGACAACAAACTCTGGACAAGATAATCTGGACCAGAAAATCTATGCAAGAAACTCTGGACAAGAAAATCTGGGCAAGGAACTCTGGGCAAGAAACTCTGGACAAGAAACTCTGGACAAGATACTCTGGACAAGAAACTCTGGACAAGAAACTCTGGACAAGATACTCCGGACAAAAAACTCTGGGCAAGAAACTCTGAACAAGAGACTCTGGCAAGAAAATCTGGACCAGAAAATCTATTCAAGAAACTCTGGACAAGAAAATCTGGACAAGAAAATCTGGACAAGAAAATCTGGACTAGAAAATCTGGACAAGAAAATTCTAGACAACAAACTCTGGACAAGAAACTCTGTACAAGAAACTCTGGACAACAAACTCTGGACAAGAAAGTCCGGACAAGAAACTCTGGACAAGAAACTCTGGACAACAAACTCTGGACAAGAAAGTCTGGACAAGAAACTCTGGACAAGAAAATCTGGACAAGAAAATCTGGACAAGAAACTCTGGACAACAAACTCTGGACAAGAAAGTCTGGACAAGAAACTCTGGACAAGAAAATCTGGACAAGAAAATCTGGACAAGAAAATCTGGACAAGAAAATCTGGACAAGAAAACTCTGGACAACAAACTCTGTACAAGAAACTCTGAACAAGAAACTCCGGACAAGAAACTCTGGACAACAAACTCTGGACAAGAAAATCTGGACAAGAAAATCTGGACCAGAAAGTCTATGCAAGAAACTCTGGACAAGAAAATCTGGACAGGAAACTCTGGACAAGAAACTCTGGACAAGAAACTCTGGACAAGAAAATCTGGACAGGATACTCTGGACAAAAAACTCTGGACAAGAACCTCTGGACAAAAAACTCTGGACAAGAAACTCTGGACAAGAAAACTCTGGACAAGAAAACTCTGGACAACAAACTCTGTACAAGAAACTCTGAACAAGAAACTCTGGACAAGAAACTCTGTACAACAAACTCTGGACAAGAAAGTCTGGACAAGAAACTCTGGACAAGAAAATCTGGACTAGAAAATCTGGACAAGAAAATTCTAGACAACAAACTCTGGACAAGAAACTCTGTACAAGAAACTCTGGACAAGAAACTCTGGACAAGAAACTCTGGACAAGAAAATCAGGACAAGAAAATCTGGACAAGAAACCCTGGACAAGAAAATCTGGACAAGAAACTCTGGAAAAGAAAACTCTGGACAACAAACTCTGGACAAGAAAATCTGGACAAGAAAATCTGGACAAGAAAATTCTGGACAACAAACTCTGTACAAGAAACTCTGAACAAGAAACTCTAGACAAGAAACTCTGGACAACAAACTCTGTACAAGAAAATCTGGACAAGAAAATCTGGACCAGAAAATCTGGGCAAGGAACTCTGGGCAAGAAACTCTGGACAAGAAACTCTGGACAAGATACTCTGGACAAGAAACTCTGGACAAGAAACTCTGGACAAGAAACTCTGGACAAGATACTCAGGACAAAAAACTCCGGGCAAGAAACTCTGGACAAGAAACTCTGAACAAGAGACTCTGGCAAGAAAATCTGGACCAGAAAATCTATTCAAGAAACTCTGGACAAGAAAATCTGGACAAGAAAATCTGGACTAGAAAATCTGGACAAGAAAATTCTAGACAACAAACTCTGGACAAGAAACTCTGTACAAGAAACTCTGGACAACAAACTCTGGACAAGAAAGTCTGGACAAGAAACTCTGGACAAGAAACTCTGGACAAGAAAGTCTGGACAAGAAACTCTGGACAAGAAAATCTGGACAAGAAAATCTGGACAACAAACTCTGCACAAGAAACTCTGAACAAGAAACTCTGGACAAGAAACTCTGGACAACAAACTCTGGACAAGAAAATCTGGACAAGAAAATCTGGACAAGAAAATCTGGACAGGATACTCTGCACAAAAAACTCTGGACAAGAAACTCTGGACAACAAACTCTGGACAAGAAAATCAGGACAAGAAAATCTGGACAAGAAACCCTGGACAAGAAAATCTGGACAAGAAACTCTGGAAAAGAAAACTCTGGACAACAAACTCTAGACAAGAAAATCTGGACAAGAAAATCTGGACAAGAAAATCTGGACAGGAAAATTCTGGACAACAAACTCTGTACAAGAAACTCTGAACAAGAAACTCTGGACAAGAAACTCTGGACAACAAACTCTGTACAAGAAAATCTGGACAAGAAAATCTGGACCAGAAAATCTATGCAAGAAACTCTGGACAAGAAAATCTGGGCAAGGAACTCTGGGCAAGAAACTCTCCACAAGAAACTCTGGACAAGATACTCTGGACAAGAAACTCTGGACAAGAAACTCTGGACAAGAAACTCTGGACAAGATACTCAGGACAAAAAACTCTGGGCAAGAAACTCTGGACAAGAAACTCTGAACAAGAGACTCTGGCAAGAAAATCTGGACCAGAAAATCTATTCAAGAAACTCTGGACAAGAAAATCTGGACAAGAAAATCTGGACAAAAATATCTGGACTAGAAAATCTGGACAAGAAAATTCTAGACAACAAACTCTGGACAAGAAACTCTGTACAAGAAACTCTGGACAAGAAAATCTGGACAAGAAAATCTGGACAAGAAACTCTGGACAAGAAAATCTGGACAAGAAAATCTGGACAAGAAAACTCTGGACAACAAACTCTGGACAAGAAAATCTGGACAAGAAAATCTGGACAAGAAAACTCTGGACAACAAACTCTGTACAAGAAACTCTGAACAAGAAACTCTGGACAAGAAACTCTGGACAACAAACTCTGGACAAGAAAGTCTGGACAAGAAACTCTGGACAAGAAACTCTGGCCAAGAAAATCTGGACAGGATACTCTGGACAAGAAAACTCTGGACAACAAACTCTGGACAAGAAACTCTGGCAAGAAAATCTGGACCAGAAAATCTGGACAAGAAAATCTGGACCAGAAAATCTATGCAAGAAACTCTGGACAAGAAAATCTGGGCAAGGAACTCTGGGCAAGAAACTCTGGACAAGAAACTCTGGACAAGATACTCTGGACAAGAAACTCTGGACAAGAAACTCCGGACAAGAAACTCCGGACAAGATACTCCGGACAAAAAACTCTGGGCAAGAAACTCTGAACAAGAGACTCTGGCAAGAAAATCTGGACCAGAAAATCTATTCAAGAAACTCTGGACAAGAAAATCTGGACAAGAAAATCTGGACAAGAAAATCTGGACTAGAAAATCTGGACAAGAAAATTCTAGACAACAAACTCTGGACAAGAAACTCTGTACAAGAAACTCTGGACAACAAACTCTGGACAAGAAAGTCTGGACAAGAAACTCTGGACAAGAAACTCTGGACAACAAACTCTGGACAAGAAAGTCTGGACAAGAAACTCTGGACAAGAAAATCTGGACAAGAAACTCTGGACAAGAAAATCTGGACAAGAAAATCTGGACAAGAAAACTCTGGACAACAAACTCTGGACAAGAAAATCTGGACAAGAAAATCTGGACAAGAAAACTCTGGACAACAAACTCTGTACAAGAAACTCTGAACAAGAAACTCTGGACAAGAAACTCTGGACAACAAACTCTGGACAAGAAAGTCTGGACAAGAAACTCTGGACAAGAAACTCTGGCCAAGAAAATCTGGACAGGATACTCTGGACAAGAAAACTCTGGACAACAAACTCTGGACAAGAAACTCTGGCAAGAAAATCTGGACCAGAAAATCTGGACAAGAAAATCTGGACCAGAAAATCTATGCAAGAAACTCTGGACAAGAAAATCTGGGCAAGGAACTCTGGGCAAGAAACTCTGGACAAGAAACTCTGGACAAGATACTCTGGACAAGAAACTCTGGACAAGAAACTCTGGACAAGATACTCCGGACAAAAAACTCTGGGCAAGAAACTCTGAACAAGAGACTCTGGCAAGAAAATCTGGACCAGAAAATCTATTCAAGAAACTCTGGACAAGAAAATCTGGACAAGAAAATCTGGACAAGAAAATCTGGACTAGAAAATCTGGACAAGAAAATTCTAGACAACAAACTCTGGACAAGAAACTCTGTACAAGAAACTCTGGACAACAAACTCTGGACAAGAAAGTCCGGACAAGAAACTCTGGACAAGAAACTCTGGACAACAAACTCTGGACAAGAAAGTCTGGACAAGAAACTCTGGACAAGAAAATCTGGACAAGAAAATCTGGACAAGAAAATCTGGACAAGAAACTCTGGACAAGAAATTGTGGACAAGAAACTCTGGACAAGAAAACTCTGGACAACAAACTCTGGACAAGAAAATCTGGACAAGAAAATCTGGACAAGAAAATCTGGACAAGAAAACTCTGGACAACAAACTCTGTACAAGAAACTCTGAACAAGAAACTCCGGACAAGAAACTCTGGACAACAAACTCTGGACAAGAAAATCTGGACAAGAAAATCTGGACCAGAAAGTCTATGCAAGAAACTCTGGACAAGAAAATCTGGACAGGAAACTCTGGACAAGAAACTCTGGACAAGAAACTCTGGACAAGAAAATCTGGACAGGATACTCTGGACAAAAAACTCTGGACAAGAACCTCTGGACAAAAAACTCTGGACAAGAAACTCTGGACAAGAAAACTCTGGACAAGAAAACTCTGGACAACAAACTCTGTACAAGAAACTCTGAACAAGAAACTCTGGACAAGAAACTCTGTACAACAAACTCTGGACAAGAAAGTCTGGACAAGAAACTCTGGACAAGAAAATCTGGACTAGAAAATCTGGACAAGAAAATTCTAGACAACAAACTCTGGACAAGAAACTCTGTACAAGAAACTCTGGACAAGAAACTCTGGACAAGAAACTCTGGACAAGAAAATCAGGACAAGAAAATCTGGACAAGAAACCCTGGACAAGAAAATCTGGACAAGAAACTCTGGAAAAGAAAACTCTGGACAACAAACTCTGGACAAGAAAATCTGGACAAGAAACTCTGGACAAGAAAATTCTGGACAACAAACTCTGTACAAGAAACTCTGAACAAGAAACTCTGGACAAGAAACTCTGGACAACAAACTCTGTACAAGAAAATCTGGACAAGAAAATCTGGACCAGAAAATCTGGGCAAGGAACTCTGGGCAAGAAACTCTGGACAAGAAACTCTGGACAAGATACTCTGGACAAGAAACTCTGGACAAGAAACTCTGGACAAGAAACTCTGGACAAGATACTCAGGACAAAAAACTCCGGGCAAGAAACTCTGGACAAGAAACTCTGAACAAGAGACTCTGGCAAGAAAATCTGGACCAGAAAATCTATTCAAGAAACTCTGGACAAGAAAATCTGGACAAGAAAATCTGGACTAGAAAATCTGGACAAGAAAATTCTAGACAACAAACTCTGGACAAGAAACTCTGTACAAGAAACTCTGGACAACAAACTCTGGACAAGAAAGTCTGGACAAGAAACTCTGGACAAGAAACCCTGGACAACAAACTCTGGACAAGAAAGTCTGGACAAGAAACTCTGGACAAGAAAATCTGGACAAGAAAATCTGGACAACAAACTCTGCACAAGAAACTCTGAACAAGAAACTCTGGACAAGAAACTCTGGACAACAAACTCTGGACAAGAAAATCTGGACAAGAAAATCTGGACAAGAAAATCTGGACAGGATACTCTGCACAAAAAACTCTGGACAAGAAACTCTGGACAACAAACTCTGGACAAGAAAGTCTGGACAAGAAACTCTGGACAAGAAACTCTGGACAAGAAAATCTGGACAGGATACTCTGGACAAAAAACTCTGGACAAGAAAATCTGGACAAGAAAATCTGGACAACAAACTCTGGACAAGAAAATCTGGACCAGAAAATCTATGCAAGAAACTCTGGACAAGAAAATCTGGGCAAGGAACTCTGGGCAAGAAACTCTGGACAAGAAACTCTGGACAAGATACTCTGGACAAGAAACTCTGGACAAGAAACTCTGGACAAGATACTCCGGACAAAAAACTCTGGGCAAGAAACTCTGAACAAGAAACTCTGGCAAGAAAATCTGGACAAGAAAATCTATTCAAGAAACTCTGGACAAGAAAATCTGGACAAGAAAATCTGGACAAGAAAATCTGGACTAGAAAATCTGGACAAGAAAATTCTAGACAACAAACTCTGGACAAGAAACTCTGTACAAGAAACTCTGGACAACAAACTCTGGACAAGAAAGTCCGGACAAGAAACTCTGGACAAGAAACTCTGGACAACAAACTCTGGACAAGAAAGTCTGGACAAGAAACTCTGGACAAGAAAATCTGGACAAGAAAATCTGGACAAGAAAATCTGGACAAGAAACTCTGGACAAGAAATTGTGGACAAGAAACTCTGGACAAGAAAACTCTGGACAACAAACTCTGGACAAGAAAATCTGGACAAGAAAATCTGGACAAGAAAATCTGGACAAGAAAACTCTGGACAACAAACTCTGTACAAGAAACTCTGAACAAGAAACTCCGGACAAGAAACTCTGGACAACAAACTCTGGACAAGAAAATCTGGACAAGAAAATCTGGACCAGAAAGTCTATGCAAGAAACTCTGGACAAGAAAATCTGGACAGGAAACTCTGGACAAGAAACTCTGGACAAGAAACTCTGGACAAGAAAATCTGGACAGGAAACTCTGGACAAAAAACTCTGGACAAGAACCTCTGGACAAAAAACTCTGGACAAGAAACTCTGGACAAGAAAACTCTGGACAAGAAAACTCTGGACAACAAACTCTGTACAAGAAACTCTGAACAAGAAACTCTGGACAAGAAACTCTGTACAACAAACTCTGGACAAGAAAGTCTGGACAAGAAACTCTGGACAAGAAAATCTGGACTAGAAAATCTGGACAAGAAAATTCTAGACAACAAACTCTGGACAAGAAACTCTGTACAAGAAACTCTGGACAAGAAACTCTGGACAAGAAACTCTGGACAAGAAAATCAGGACAAGAAAATCTGGACAAGAAACCCTGGACAAGAAAATCTGGACAAGAAACTCTGGAAAAGAAAACTCTGGACAACAAACTCTGGACAAGAAAATCTGGACAAGAAAATCTGGACAAGAAAATTCTGGACAACAAACTCTGTACAAGAAACTCTGAACAAGAAACTCTAGACAAGAAACTCTGGACAACAAACTCTGTACAAGAAAATCTGGACAAGAAAATCTGGACCAGAAAATCTGGGCAAGGAACTCTGGGCAAGAAACTCTGGACAAGAAACTCTGGACAAGATACTCTGGACAAGAAACTCTGGACAAGAAACTCTGGACAAGAAACTCTGGACAAGATACTCAGGACAAAAAACTCCGGGCAAGAAACTCTGGACAAGAAACTCTGAACAAGAGACTCTGGCAAGAAAATCTGGACCAGAAAATCTATTCAAGAAACTCTGGACAAGAAAATCTGGACAAGAAAATCTGGACTAGAAAATCTGGACAAGAAAATTCTAGACAACAAACTCTGGACAAGAAACTCTGTACAAGAAACTCTGGACAACAAACTCTGGACAAGAAAGTCTGGACAAGAAACTCTGGACAAGAAACTCTGGACAACAAACTCTGGACAAGAAAGTCTGGACAAGAAACTCTGGACAAGAAAATCTGGACAAGAAAATCTGGACAACAAACTCTGGACAAGAAACTCTGAACAAGAAACTCTGGACAAGAAACTCTGGACAACAAACTCTGGACAAGAAAATCTGGACAAGAAAATCTGGACAAGAAAATCTGGACAGGATACTCTGCACAAAAAACTCTGGACAAGAAACTCTGGACAACAAACTCTGGACAAGAAAGTCTGGACAAGAAACTCTGGACAAGAAACTCTGGACAAGAAAATCTGGACAGGATACTCTGGACAAAAAACTCTGGACAAGAAACTCTGGACAAGAAACTCTGGACAAGAAAATCTGGACAAGAAAATCTGGACAAGAAACTCTGGACAACAAACTCTGTACAAGAAATTCTGGACAACAAACTCTGGACAAGAAAATCTGGACAAGAAAACTCTGGACAACAAACTCTGTACAAGAAACTCTGAACAAGAAACTCTGGACAAGAAACTCTGGACAACAAACTCTGGACAAGAAAATCTGGACTAGAAAATCTGGACAAGAAAATCTGGACAAGAAAATCTGGACAAGAAAATCTGGACAAGAAAACTCTGGACAACAAACTCTGTACAAGAAACTCTGGACAACAAACTCTGGACAAGAAAATCTGGACAAGAAAATCTGGACAAGAAAATCTGAACAAGAAACCCTGGACAAGATACTCTGGACAAAAAACTCTGGACAAGATACACTGGACAAAAAACTCTGGGCAAGAAACTCTGGACAAGAAACTCTGAACAAGAGACTCTGGCAAGAAAATCTGGGCCAGAAAATCTATTCAAGAAACTCTGGACAAGAAAATCTGGACAAGAAAATCTGAACAAGAAAATCTGGACAAGAAACTCTGGACAAGATACTCTGGACAAAAAACTCTGGGCAAGAAAATCTGAACAAGAAAATCTGGACAAGAAAATCTGGACAACAAACTCTGGACAAGAAAATCTGGACAAGAAAATCTGGACCAGAAAGTCTATGCAAGAAACTCTGGACAAGAAAATCTGGACAGGAAACTCTGGACAAGAAACTCTGGACAAGAAACTCTGGACAAGAAAATCTGGACAGGATACTCTGGACAAAAAACTCTGGACAAGAACCTCTGGACAAAAAACTATGGACAAGAAACTCTGGACAAGAAAACTCTGGACAAGAAAACTCTGGACAACAAACTCTGTACAAGAAACTCTGAACAAGAAACTCTGGACAAGAAACTCTGTACAACAAACTCTGGACAAGAAAGTCTGGACAAGAAACTCTGGACAAGAAAATCTGGACTAGAAAATCTGGACAAGAAAATTCTAGACAACAAACTCTGGACAAGAAACTCTGTACAAGAAACTCTGGACAAGAAACTCTGGACAAGAAACTCTGGACAAGAAAATCAGGACAAGAAAATCTGGACAAGAAACCCTGGACAAGAAAATCTGGACAAGAAACTCTGGAAAAGAAAACTCTGGACAACAAACTCTGGACAAGAAAATCTGGACAAGAAAATCTGGACAAGAAAATTCTGGACAACAAACTCTGTACAAGAAACTCTGAACAAGAAACTCTGGACAAGAAACTCTGGACAACAAACTCTGTACAAGAAAATCTGGACAAGAAAATCTGGACCAGAAAATCTGGGCAAGGAACTCTGGGCAAGAAACTCTGGACAAGAAACTCTGGACAAGATACTCTGGACAAGAAACTCTGGACAAGAAACTCTGGACAAGAAACCCTGGACAAGATACTCAGGACAAAAAACTCCGGGCAAGAAACTCTGGACAAGAAACTCTGAACAAGAGACTCTGGCAAGAAAATCTGGACCAGAAAATCTATTCAAGAAACTCTGGACAAGAAAATCTGGACAAGAAAATCTGGACTAGAAAATCTGGACAAGAAAATTCTAGACAACAAACTCTGGACAAGAAACTCTGTACAAGAAACTCTGGACAACAAACTCTGGACAAGAAAGTCTGGACAAGAAACTCTGGACAAGAAACCCTGGACAACAAACTCTGGACAAGAAAGTCTGGACAAGAAACTCTGGACAAGAAAATCTGGACAAGAAAATCTGGACAACAAACTCTGCACAAGAAACTCTGAACAAGAAACTCTGGACAAGAAACTCTGGACAACAAACTCTGGACAAGAAAATCTGGACAAGAAAATCTGGACAAGAAAATCTGGACAGGATACTCTGCACAAAAAACTCTGGACAAGAAACTCTGGACAACAAACTCTGGACAAGAAAGTCTGGACAAGAAACTCTGGACAAGAAACTCTGGACAAGAAAATCTGGACAGGATACTCTGGACAAAAAACTCTGGACAAGAAAATCTGGACAAGAAAATCTGGACAACAAACTCTGGACAAGAAAATCTGGACCAGAAAATCTATGCAAGAAACTCTGGACAAGAAAATCTGGGCAAGGAACTCTGGGCAAGAAACTCTGGACAAGAAACTCTGGACAAGATACTCTGGACAAGAAACTCTGGACAAGAAACTCTGGACAAGATACTCCGGACAAAAAACTCTGGGCAAGAAACTCTGAACAAGAGACTCTGGCAAGAAAATCTGGACCAGAAAATCTATTCAAGAAACTCTGGACAAGAAAATCTGGACAAGAAAATCTGGACAAGAAAATCTGGACTAGAAAATCTGGACAAGAAAATTCTAGACAACAAACTCTGGACAAGAAACTCTGTACAAGAAACTCTGGACAACAAACTCTGGACAAGAAAGTCCGGACAAGAAACTCTGGACAAGAAACTCTGGACAACAAACTCTGGACAAGAAAGTCTGGACAAGAAACTCTGGACAAGAAAATCTGGACAAGAAAATCTGGACAAGAAAATCTGGACAAGAAACTCTGGACAAGAAATTGTGGACAAGAAACTCTGGACAAGAAAACTCTGGACAACAAACTCTGGACAAGAAAATCTGGACAAGAAAATCTGGACAAGAAAATCTGGACAAGAAAACTCTGGACAACAAACTCTGTACAAGAAACTCTGAACAAGAAACTCCGGACAAGAAACTCTGGACAACAAACTCTGGACAAGAAAATCTGGACAAGAAAATCTGGACCAGAAAGTCTATGCAAGAAACTCTGGACAAGAAAATCTGGACAGGAAACTCTGGACAAGAAACTCTGGACAAGAAACTCTGGACAAGAAAATCTGGACAGGATACTCTGGACAAAAAACTCTGGACAAGAACCTCTGGACAAAAAACTCTGGACAAGAAACTCTGGACAAGAAAACTCTGGACAAGAAAACTCTGGACAACAAACTCTGTACAAGAAACTCTGAACAAGAAACTCTGGACAAGAAACTCTGTACAACAAACTCTGGACAAGAAAGTCTGGACAAGAAACTCTGGACAAGAAAATCTGGACTAGAAAATCTGGACAAGAAAATTCTAGACAACAAACTCTGGACAAGAAACTCTGTACAAGAAACTCTGGACAAGAAACTCTGGACAAGAAAGTCTGGACAAGAAAATCAGGACAAGAAAATCTGGACAAGAAACCCTGGACAAGAAAATCTGGACAAGAAACTCTGGAAAAGAAAACTCTGGACAACAAACTCTGGACAAGAAAATCTGGACAAGAAAATCTGGACAAGAAAATTCTGGACAACAAACTCTGTACAAGAAACTCTGAACAAGAAACTCTAGACAAGAAACTCTGGACAACAAACTCTGTACAAGAAAATCTGGACAAGAAAATCTGGACCAGAAAATCTGGGCAAGGAACTCTGGGCAAGAAACTCTGGACAAGAAACTCTGGACAAGATACTCTGGACAAGAAACTCTGGACAAGAAACTCTGGACAAGAAACTCTGGACAAGATACTCAGGACAAAAAACTCCGGGCAAGAAACTCTGGACAAGAAACTCTGAACAAGAGACTCTGGCAAGAAAATCTGGACCAGAAAATCTATTCAAGAAACTCTGGACAAGAAAATCTGGACAAGAAAATCTGGACTAGAAAATCTGGACAAGAAAATTCTAGACAACAAACTCTGGACAAGAAACTCTGTACAAGAAACTCTGGACAACAAACTCTGGACAAGAAAGTCTGGACAAGAAACTCTGGACAAGAAACTCTGGACAACAAACTCTGGACAAGAAACTCTGGACAAGAAACTCTGGACAAGAAAATCTGGACAAGAAAATCTGGACAACAAACTCTGCACAAGAAACTCTGAACAAGAAACTCTGGACAAGAAACTCTGGACAACAAACTCTGGACAAGAAAATCTGGACAAGAAAATCTGGACAAGAAAATCTGGACAGGATACTCTGCACAAAAAACTCTGGACAAGAAACTCTGGACAACAAACTCTGGACAAGAAAGTCTGGACAAGAAACTCTGGACAAGAAACTCTGGACAAGAAAATCTGGACAGGATACTCTGGACAAAAAACTCTGGACAAGAAACTCTGGACAAGAAACTCTGGACAAGAAAATCTGGACAAGAAAATCTGGACAAGAAACTCTGGACAACAAACTCTGTACAAGAAATTCTGGACAACAAACTCTGGACAAGAAAATCTGGACAAGAAAATTCTGGACAACAAACTCTGTACAAGAAACTCTGAACAAGAAACTCTGGACAAGAAACTCTGGACAACAAACTCTGTACAAGAAAATCTGGACAAGAAATCTGGACAAGAAAATCTGGACAAGAAAATCTGGACAAGAAAACTCTGGACAACAAACTCTGTACAAGAAACTCTGGACAACAAACTCTGGACAAGAAAATCTGGACAAGAAAATCTGGACAAGAAAATCTGAACAAGAAACCCTGGACAAGATACTCTGGACAAAAAACTCTGGACAAGATACACTGGACAAAAAACTCTGGGCAAGAAACTCTGGACAAGAAACTCTGAACAAGAGACTCTGGCAAGAAAATCTGGGCCAGAAAATCTATTCAAGAAACTCTGGACAAGAAAATCTGGACAAGAAAATCTGAACAAGAAAATCTGGACAAGAAACTCTGGACAAGATACTCTGGACAAAAAACTCTGGGCAAGAAAATCTGAACAAGAAAATCTGGACAAGAAAATCTGGACAAGAAAACTCTGGACAACAAACTCTGTACAAGAAACTCTGGACAACAAACTCTGGACAAGAAAATCTGGACAAGAAAATCTGGACAAGAAAATCTGAACAAGAAACCCTGGACAAGATACTCTGGACAAAAAACTCTGGACAAGATACACTGGACAAAAAACTCTGGGCAAGAAACTCTGGACAAGAAACTCTGAACAAGAGACTCTGGCAAGAAAATCTGGGCCAGAAAATCTATTCAAGAAACTCTGGACAAGAAAATCTGGACAAGAAAATCTGGACAAGAAACTCTGGACAAGATACTCTGGACAAAAAACTCTGGGCAAGAAACTCTGGACAAGAAACTCTGAACAAGAGACTCTGGCAAGAAAATCAGGGCCAGAAAATCTATTCAAGAAACTCTGGACAAGAAAATCTGGACAAGAAAATCTGAACAAGAAAATCTGGACTAGAAAATCTGGACAAGAAAATTCTAGACAACAAACTCTGGACAAGAAACTCTGTACAAGAAACTCTGGACAAGAAACTCTGGACAAGAAACTCTGGACAAGAAAATCTGGACAAGAAAATCTGGACAAGAAACTCTGGACAAGAAAACTCTGGACAACAAACTCTGGACAAGAAAATCTGGACAAGAAAATCTGGACAAGAAAATCTGGACAAGAAAACTCTGGACAACAAACTCTGTACAAGAAACTCTGAACAAGAAACTCTGGACAAAAAACTCTGGACAACAAACTCTGGACAAGAAAGTCTGGACAAGAAACTCTGGACAAGAAAATCTGGACAGGATACTCTGGACAACAAACTCTGGACAAGAAAATCTGGACAAGAAAATCTGGACAAGAAAACTCTGGAAAACAAACTCTGGACAAGAAAGTCTGGACAAGAAACTCTGGACAAAAAACTCTGACCAAGAAAATCTGGACAAGAAAATCTGGACAAGAAAACTCTGGACAACAAACTCTGTACAAGAAACTCTGAACAAGAAACTCTGGACAAAAAACTCTGGACAACAAACTCTGGACAAGAAAGTCTGGACAAGAAACTCTGGACAAGAAAATCTGGACAGGATACTCTGGACAAAAAACTCTGGACAAGAAACTCTGGACAAAAAACTCTGGACAAGAAACTCTGGACAAGAAAACTCTGGACAAGAAAACTCTGGACAACAAACTCTGTACAAGAAACTCTGAACAAGAAACTCTGGACAAGAAACTCTGGACATAAAACTCTGGAAAAGAAACTCTGTACAAAAAACTCTGGACAAAAAACTCTGGACAAGAAAGTCTGGACTAGAAACTCTGGACAAGAAAATCTGGACAAGAAAATCTGGACAAGAAAATGTGGACAAGAAACTCTGGACAAGAAAACTCTGGACAACAAACTCTGGACAAGAAAATCTGGACAAGAAAATCTGGACAAGAAAATCTGGACAAGAAAACTCTGGACAACAAACTCTGTACAAGAAACTCTGAACAAGAAACTCCGGACAAGAAACTCTGGACAACAAACTCTGGACAAGAAAATCTGGACAAGAAAATCTGAACCAGAAAGTCTATGCAAGAAACTCTGGGCAAGGAGCTCTGGGCAAGAAACTCTGGACAAGTAACTCTGAACAAGAAACTCTGGACATAAAACTCTGGACAAGAAACTCTGGACCAGATACTCCGGACAAAAAACTCTGGGCAAGAAACTCTGGACAAGAAACTCTGAACAAAAGACTCTGGCAAGAAAATCTGGACCAGAAAATCTATTCAAGAAACTCTGGACAAGAAAATCTGGACAAGAAAATCTGGACAAGAAAATCTGGACTAGAAAATCTAGACAAGAAAATTCTAGACAACAAACTCTGGACAAGAAACTCTGTACAAGAAACTCTGGACAACAAACTCTGGACAAGAAAATGTGGACAAGAAACTCTGGACAAGAAAACTCTGGACAACAAACTCTGGACAAGAAAATCTGGACAAGAAAATCTGGACAAGGAAACTCTGGACAACAAACTCTGTACAAGAAACTCTGAACAAGAAACTCCGGACAAGAAACTCTGGACAACAAACTCTGGAAAAGAAACTCTGTACAAAAAACTCTGGACAAAAAACTCTGGACAAGAAAGTCTGGACAAGAAACTCTGGACAAGAAAATCTGGACAAGAAAATCTGGACAAGAAACTCTGGACAAGAAAATGTGGACAAGAAACTCTGGACAAGAAAACTCTGGACAACAAACTCTGGACAAGAAAATCTGGACAAGAAAATCTGGACAAGAAAATCTGGACAAGAAAACTCTGGACAACAAACTCTGTACAAGAAACTCTGAACAAGAAACTCCGGACAAGAAACTCTGGACAACAAACTCTGGACAAGAAAATCTGGACAAGAAAATCTGAACCAGAAAGTCTATGCAAGAAACTCTGGACAAGAAAATCTGGGCAAGGAGCTCTGGGCAAGAAACTCTGGACAAGTAACTCTGAACAAGAAACTCTGGACATAAAACTCTGGACAAGAAACTCTGGACCAGATACTCCGGACAAAAAACTCTGGGCAAGAAACTCTGGACAAGAAACTCTGAACAAAAGACTCTGGCAAGAAAATCTGGACCAGAAAATCTATTCAAGAAACTCTGGACAAGAAAATCTGGACAAGAAAATCTGGACAAGAAAATCTGGACTAGAAAATCTAGACAAGAAAATTCTAGACAACAAACTCTGGACAAGAAACTCTGTACAAGAAACTCTGGACAACAAACTCTGGACAAGAAAATGTGGACAAGAAACTCTGGACAAGAAAACTCTGGACAACAAACTCTGGACAAGAAAATCTGGACAAGAAAATCTGGACAAGGAAACTCTGGACAACAAACTCTGTACAAGAAACTCTGAACAAGAAACTCCGGACAAGAAACTCTGGACAACAAACTCTGGACAAGAAAATCTGGACAAGAAAATCTGGACCAGAAAGTCTATGCAAGAAACTCTGGACAAGAAAATCTGGACAAGAAAATCTGGACAAGAAAACTCTGGAAAACAAACTCTGGACAAGAAAGTCTGGACAAGAAACTCTGGACAAAAAACTCTGACCAAGAAAATCTGGACAAGAAAATCTGGACAGGAAACTCTGGACAAGAAACTCTGGACAAGAAACTCTGGACAAGAAAATCTGGACAAGAAAATCTGGACAAGAAAACTCTGGACAACAAACTCTGGACAAGAAAATCTGGACAAGAAAATCTGGACAAGAAAATCTGGACAGGATACTCTGCACAAAAAACTCTGGACAAGAAACTCTGGACAACAAACTCTGGACAAGAAAGTCTGGACAAGAAACTCTGGACAAGAAACTCTGGACAAGAAAATCTGGACAGGATACTCTGGACAAAAAACTCTGGACAAGAAACTCTGGACAAGAAACTCTGGACAAGAAAATCTGGACAAGAAAATCTGGACAACAAACTCTGGACAAGAAAATCTGGACCAGAAAATCTATGCAAGAAACTCTGGACAAGAAAATCTGGGCAAGGAACTCTGGGCAAGAAACTCTGGACAAGAAACTCTGGACAAGATACTCTGGACAAGAAACTCTGGACAAGAAACTCTGGACAAGATACTCCGGACAAAAAACTCTAGGCAAGAAACTCTGAACAAGAGACTCTGGCAAGAAAATCTGGACCAGAAAATCTATTCAAGAAACTCTGGACAAGAAAATCTGGACAAGAAAATCTGGACAAGAAAATCTGGACTAGAAAATCTGGACAAGAAAATTCTAGACAACAAACTCTGGACAAGAAACTCTGTACAAGAAACTCTGGACAACAAACTCTGGACAAGAAAGTCCGGACAAGAAACTCTGGACAAGAAACTCTGGACAACAAACTCTGGACAAGAAAGTCTGGACAAGAAACTCTGGACAAGAAAATCTGGACAAGAAAATCTGGACAAGAAAATCTGGACAAGAAACTCTGGACAAGAAATTGTGGACAAGAAACTCTGGACAAGAAAACTCTGGACAACAAACTCTGGACAAGAAAATCTGGACAAGAAAATCTGGACAAGAAAATCTGGACAAGAAAACTCTGGACAACAAACTCTGTACAAGAAACTCTGAACAAGAAACTCCGGACAAGAAACTCTGGACAACAAACTCTGGACAAGAAAATCTGGACAAGAAAATCTGGACCAGAAAGTCTATGCAAGAAACTTTGGACAAGAAAATCTGGACAGGAAACTCTGGACAAGAAACTCTGGACAAGAAACTCTGGACAAGAAAATCTGGACAGGATACTCTGGACAAAAAACTCTGGACAAGAACCTCTGGACAAAAAACTCTGGACAAGAAACTCTGGACAAGAAAACTCTGGACAAGAAAACTCTGGACAACAAACTCTGTACAAGAAACTCTGAACAAGAAACTCTGGACAAGAAACTCTGTACAACAAACTCTGGACAAGAAAGTCTGGACAAGAAACTCTGGACAAGAAAATCTGGACTAGAAAATCTGGACAAGAAAATTCTAGACAACAAACTCTGGACAAGAAACTCTGTACAAGAAACTCTGGACAAGAAACTCTGGACAAGAAACTCTGGACAAGAAAATCAGGACAAGAAAATCTGGACAAGAAACCCTGGACAAGAAAATCTGGACAAGAAACTCTGGAAAAGAAAACTCTGGACAACAAACTCTGGACAAGAAACTCTGGACAAGATACTCTGGACAAGAAAATTCTGGACAACAAACTCTGTACAAGAAACTCTGAACAAGAAACTCTAGACAAGAAACTCTGGACAACAAACTCTGTACAAGAAAATCTGGACAAGAAAATCTGGACCAGAAAATCTGGGCAAGGAACTCTGGGCAAGAAACTCTGGACAAGAAACTCTGGACAAGATACTCTGGACAAGAAACTCTGGACAAGAAACTCTGGACAAGAAACTCTGGACAAGATACTCAGGACAAAAAACTCCGGGCAAGAAACTCTGGACAAGAAACTCTGAACAAGAGACTCTGGCAAGAAAATCTGGACCAGAAAATCTATTCAAGAAACTCTGGACAAGAAAATCTGGACATGAAAATCTGGACTAGAAAATCTGGACAAGAAAATTCTAGACAACAAACTCTGGACAAGAAACTCTGTACAAGAAACTCTGGACAACAAACTCTGGACAAGAAAGTCTGGACAAGAAACTCTGGACAAGAAACTCTGGACAACAAACTCTGGACAAGAAAGTCTGGACAAGAAACTCTGGACAAGAAAATCTGGACAAGAAAATCTGGACAACAAACTCTGCACAAGAAACTCTGAACAAGAAACTCTGGACAAGAAACTCTGAACAACAAACTCTGGACAAGAAAATCTGGACAAGAAAATCTGGACAAGAAAATCTGGACAGGATACTCTGCACAAAAAACTCTGGACAAGAAACTCTGGACAACAAACTCTGGACAAGAAAGTCTGGACAAGAAACTCTGGACAAGAAACTCTGGACAAGAAAATCTGGACAGGATACTCTGGACAAAAAACTCTGGACAAGAAACTCTGGACAAGAAACTCTGGACAAGAAAATCTGGACAAGAAAATCTGGACAAGAAACTCTGGACAACAAACTCTGTACAAGAAATTCTGGACAACAAACTCTGGACAAGAAAATCTGGACAAGAAAACTCTGGACAACAAACTCTGTACAAGAAACTCTGAACAAGAAACTCTGGACAAGAAACTCTGGACAACAAACTCTGGACAAGAAAATCTGGACTAGAAAATCTGGACAAGAAAATCTGGACAAGAAAATCTGGACAAGAAAATCTGGACAAGAAAACTCTGGACAACAAACTCTGTACAAGAAACTCTGGACAACAAACTCTGGACAAGAAAATCTGGACAAGAAACCCTGGACAAGATACTCTGGACAAAAAACTCTGGACAAGATACACTGGACAAAAAACTCTGGGCAAGAAACTCTGGACAAGAAACTCTGAACAAGAGACTCTGGCAAGAAAATCTGGGCCAGAAAATCTATTCAAGAAACTCTGGACAAGAAAATCTGGACAAGAAACTCTGGACAAGATACTCTGGACAAAAAACTCTGGGCAAGAAACTCTGGACAAGAAACTCTGAACAAGAGACTCTGGCAAGAAAATCAGGGCCAGAAAATCTATTCAAGAAACTCTGGACAAGAAAATCTGGACAAGAAAATCTGAACAAGAAAATCTGGACTAGAAAATCTGGACAAGAAAATTCTAGACAACAAACTCTGGACAAGAAACTCTGTACAAGAAACTCTGGACAAGAAACTCTGGACAAGAAACTCTGGACAAGAAAATCTGGACAAGAAAATCTGGACAAGAAACTCTGGACAAGAAAACTCTGGACAACAAACTCTGGACAAGAAAATCTGGACAAGAAAATCTGGACAAGAAAATCTGGACAAGAAAACTCTGGACAACAAACTCTGTACAAGAAACTCTGAACAAGAAACTCTGGACAAAAAACTCTGGACAACAAACTCTGGACAAGAAAGTCTGGACAAGAAACTCTGGACAAGAAAATCTGGACAGGATACTCTGGACAACAAACTCTGGACAAGAAAATCTGGACAAGAAAACTCTGGAAAACAAACTCTGGACAAGAAAGTCTGGACAAGAAACTCTGGACAAAAAACTCTGACCAAGAAAATCTGGACAAGAAAATCTGGACAAGAAAATCTGGACAAGAAAACTCTGGACAACAAACTCTGTACAAGAAACTCTGAACAAGAAACTCTGGACAAAAAACTCTGGACAACAAACTCTGGACAAGAAAGTCTGGACAAGAAACTCTGGACAAGAAAATCTGGACAGGATACTCTGGACAAAAAACTCTGGACAAGAAACTCTGGACAAAAAACTCTGGACAAGAAACTCTGGACAAGAAAACTCTGGACAAGAAAACTCTGGACAACAAACTCTGTACAAGAAACTCTGAACAAGAAACTCTGGACAAGAAACTCTGGACATAAAACTCTGGAAAAGAAACTCTGTACAAAAAACTCTGGACAAAAAACTCTGGACAAGAAAGTCTGGACTAGAAACTCTGGACAAGAAAATCTGGACAAGAAAATCTGGACAAGAAAATGTGGACAAGAAACTCTGGACAAGAAAACTCTGGACAACAAACTCTGGACAAGAAAATCTGGACAAGAAAATCTGGACAAGAAAATCTGGACAAGAAAACTCTGGACAACAAACTCTGTACAAGAAACTCTGAACAAGAAACTCCGGACAAGAAACTCTGGACAACAAACTCTGGACAAGAAAATCTGGACAAGAAAATCTGAACCAGAAAGTCTATGCAAGAAACTCTGGACAAGAAAATCTGGGCAAGGAGCTCTGGGCAAGAAACTCTGGACAAGTAACTCTGAACAAGAAACTCTGGACAAAAAACTCTGGACAAGAAACTCTGGACCAGATACTCCGGACAAAAAACTCTGGGCAAGAAACTCTGGACAAGAAACTCTGAACAAAAGACTCTGGCAAGAAAATCTGGACCAGAAAATCTATTCAAGAAACTCTGGACAAGAAAATCTGGACAAGAAAATCTGGACAAGAAAATCTGGACTAGAAAATCTAGACAAGAAAATTCTAGACAACAAACTCTGGACAAGAAACTCTGTACAAGAAACTCTGGACAACAAACTCTGGACAAGAAAATGTGGACAAGAAACTCTGGACAAGAAAACTCTGGACAACAAACTCTGGACAAGAAAATCTGGACAAGAAAATCTGGACAAGGAAACTCTGGACAACAAACTCTGTACAAGAAACTCTGAACAAGAAACTCTGGACAAGAAACTCTGGACAACAAACTCTGGACAAGAAAATCTGGACAAGAAAATCTGGACCAGAAAGTCTATGCAAGAAACTCTGGACAAGAAAATCTGGACAAGAAAACTCTGGAAAACAAACTCTGGACAAGAAAGTCTGGACAAGAAACTCTGGACAAAAAACTCTGACCAAGAAAATCTGGACAAGAAAATCTGGACAGGAAACTCTGGACAAGAAACTCCGGACAAGAAACTCTGGACAAGAAAATCTGGACAAGAAAATCTGGACAAGAAAACTCTGGACAACAAACTCTGGACAAGAAAATCTGGACAAGAAAATCTGGACCAGAAAATCTATGCAAGAAACTCTGGACAAGAAACTCTGGACAAGAAAATCTGGACAAGAAAATCTGGACAAGAAAACTCTGGAAAACAAACTCTGGACAAGAAAGTCTGGACAAGAAACTCTGGACAAAAAACTCTGACCAAGAAAATCTGGACAAGAAAATCTGGACAGGAAACTCTGGACAAGAAACTCTGGACAAGAAACTCTGGACAAGAAAATCTGGACAGGATACTCTGGACAAAAAACTCTGGACAAGAACCTCTGGACAAAAAACTCTGGACAAGAAACTCTGGACAAGAAAACTCTGGACAAGAAAACTCTGGACAACAAACTCTGTACAAGAAACTCTGAACAAGAAACTCTGGACAAGAAACTCTGGACAAGAAACTCTGGACAAGAAAGTCTGGACAAGAAACTCTGGACAAGAAAATCTGGACTAGAAAATCTGGACAAGAAAATTCTAGACAACAAACTCTGGACAAGAAACTCTGTACAAGAAACTCTGGACAAGAAACTCTGGACAAGAAACTCTGGACAAGAAAATCAGGACAAGAAAATCTGGACAAGAAACCCTGGACAAGAAAATCTGGACAAGAAACTCTGGAAAAGAAAACTCTGGAGAACAAACTCTGGACAAGAAAATCTGGACAAGAAAATCTGGACAAGAAAATCTGGACAAGAAAATTCTGGCAAACAAACTCTGTACAAGAAACTCTGAACAAGAAACTCTGGACAAGAAACTCTGGACAACAAACTCTGTACAAGAAAATCTGGACAAGAAAATCTGGACCAGAAAATCTATGCAAGAAACTCTGGACAAGAAAATCTGGGCAAGGAACTCTGGGCAAGAAACTCTGGACAAGAAACTCTGGACAAGATACTCTGGACAAGAAACTCTGGACAAGAAACTCTGGACAAGAAACTCTGGACAAGATACTCTGGACAAAAAACTCTGGGCAAGAAACTCTGGACAAGAAACTCTGAACAAGAGACTCTGGCAAGAAAATCTGGACCAGAAAATCTATTCAAGAAACTCTGGACAAGAAAATCTGGACAAGAAAATCTGGACAAGAAAATCTGGACTAGAAAATCTGGACTAGAAAATTCTAGACATCAAACTCTGGACAAGAAACTCTGTACAAGAAACTCTGGACAACAAACTCTGGATAAGAAAGTCTGGACAAGAAACTCTGGACAAGAAACTCTGGACAACAAACTCTGGACAAGAAAGTCTGGACAAGAAACTCTGGACAAGAAAATCTGGACAAGAAAATCTGAACAACAAACTCTGTACAAGAAACTCTGAACAAGAAAATCTGGACAAGAAAATCTGGACAAGAAAATCTGGACTAGAAAATCTGGACAGGATACTCTGGACAAAAAACTCTGGACAAGAAACTCTGGACAACAAACTCTGGACAAGAAAGTCTGGACAAGAAACTCTGGACAAGAAACTCTGGACAAGATACTCTGGACAAGAAACTCTGGACAAGAAACTCTGGACAAGAAACTCTGGACAAGAAAATCTGGACAGGATACTCTGGACAAAAAACTCTGGACAAGAAACTCTGGACAAGAAACTCTGAACAAGAAACTCTGGACAAGAAACTCTGGACAACAAACTCTGGACAAGAAAATCTGGACAAGAAAATCTGGACAAGAAACTCTGTACAAGAAACTCTGAACAAGAAACTCTGGACAAGAAACTCTGTACAAGAAACTCTGGACAAGAAACTTTGGACAAGAAAATCTGGACAAGAAAATCTGGACAAGAAACCCTGGACAAGAAAATCTGGACAAGAAACTCTGGAAAAGAAAACTCTGGACAACAAACTCTGGACAAGAAAATCTGGACAAGAAAATCTGGACAAGAAAATTCTGGACAACAAACTCTGTACAAGAAACTCTGGACAAGAAACTCTGGACAAGAAACTCTGGACAACAAACTCTGGACAAGAAAATCTGGACAAGAAAATCTGGACCAGAAAATCTATGCAAGAAACTCTGGACAAGAAAATCTGGGCAAGGAACTCTGGGCAAGAAACTCTGGACAAGAAACTCTGGACAAGAAAACTCTGGACAAGAAACTCTGGACAAGAAACTCTGGACAAGAAACTCTGGACAAGATACTCCGGACAAAAAACTCTGGGCAAGAAACTCTGAACAAGAAACTCCGGACAAGAAACTCTGGACAACAAACTCTGGACCAGAAAATCTATTCAAGAAACTCTGGACAAGAAAATCTGGACAAGAAAATCTGGACAAGAAAATCTGGACTAGAAAATCTGGACAGGAAAATTCTAGACAACAAACTCTGGACAAGAAACTCTGGACAACAAACTCTGGACAAGAAAGTCTGGACAAGAAACTCTGGGCAAGAAAATCTGGACAAGAAAATCTGGACAAGAAACTCTGGACAAGAAAATGTGGACAAGAAACTCTGGACAAGAAAATCTGGACAAGAAAATCTGGACAAGAAAATCTTGTCAAGAAAACTCTGGACAACAAACTCTGTACAAGAAACTCTGAACAAGAAACTCCGGACAAAAAACTCTGGGCAAGAAACTCTGAACAAGAAACTCCGGACAAGAAACTCTGGACAACAAACTCTGGACCAGAAAATCTATGCAAGAAACTCTGGACAAGAAAATCTGTTCAAGGAACTCTGGGCAAGAAACTCTGGACAAGAAACTCTGGACAAGATACTCTGGACAAGAAACTCTGGACAAGAAACTCTGGACAAGAAACTCTGGACAAGATACTCAGGACAAAAAACTCTGGGCAAGAAACTCTGGACAAGAAACTCTGAACAAGAGACTCTGGCAAGAAAATCTGGACCAGAAAATCTATTCAAGAAACTCTGGACAAGAAAATCTGGACAAGAAAATCTGGACAAGAAAATCTGGACTAGAAAATCTGGACAAGAAAATTCTAGACATCAAACTCTGGACAAGAAACTCTGTACAAGAAACTCTGGACAACAAACTCTGGATAAGAAAGTCTGGACAAGAAACTCTGGACAAGAAACTCTGGACAACAAACTCTGGACAAGAAAGTCTGGACAAGAAACTCTGGACAAGAAAATCTGGACAAGAAAATCTGAACAACAAACTCTGTACAAGAAACTCTGAACAAGAAAATCTGGACAAGAAAATCTGGACAAGAAAATCTGGACTAGAAAATCTGGACAGGATACTCTGGACAAAAAACTCTGGACAAGAAACTCTGGACAACAAACTCTGGACAAGAAAGTCTGGACAAGAAACTCTGGACAAGAAACTCTGGACAAGAAACTCTGGACAAGAAACTCTGGACAAGAAACTCTGGACAAGAAACTCTGGACAAGAAAATCTGGACAGGATACTCTGGACAAAAAACTCTGGACAAGAAACTCTGGACAAGAAACTCTGAACAAGAAACTCTGGACAAGAAACTCTGGACAACAAACTCTGGACAAGAAAATCTGGACAAGAAAATCTGAACAAGAAACTCTGTACAAGAAACTCTGAACAAGAAACTCTGGACAAGAAACTCTGTACAAGAAACTCTGGACAAGAAACTTTGGACAAGAAAATCTGGACAAGAAAATCTGGACAAGAAACCCTGGACAAGAAAATCTGGACAAGAAACTCTGGAAAAGAAAACTCTGGACAACAAACTCTGGACAAGAAAATCTGGACAAGAAAATCTGGACAAGAAAATCTGGACAAGAAAATTCTGGACAACAAACTCTGGACAAGAAACTCTGAACAAGAAACTCTGGACAAGAAACTCTGGACAACAAACTCTGTACAAGAAAATCTGGACAAGAAAATCTGGACCAGAAAATCTATGCAAGAAACTCTGGACAAGAAAATCTGGGCAAGGAACTCTGGGCAAGAAACTCTGGACAAGAAACTCTGGACAAGATACTCTGGACAAGAAACTCTGGACAAGAAACTCTGGACAAGAAACTCTGGACAAGATACTCCGGACAAAAAACTCTGGGCAAGAAACTCTGAACAAGAAACTCCGGACAAGAAACTCTGGACAACAAACTCTGGACCAGAAAATCTATTCAAGAAACTCTGGACAAGAAAATCTGGACAAGAAAATCTGGACAAGAAAATCTGGACTAGAAAATCTGGACAGGAAAATTCTAGACAACAAACTCTGGACAAGAAACTCTGGACAACAAACTCTGGACAAGAAAGTCTGGACAAGAAACTCTGGGCAAGAAAATCTGGACAAGAAAATCTGGACAAGAAACTCTGGACAAGAAAACTCTGGACAACAAACTCTGGACAAGAAAATCTGGACAAGAAAATCTGGACAAGGAAACTCTGGACAACAAACTCTGTACAAGAAACTCTGAACAAGAAACTCCGGACAAGAAACTCTGGACAACAAACTCTGGAAAAGAAACTCTGTACAAAAAACTCTGGACAAAAAACTCTGGACAAGAAAGTCTGGACAAGAAACTCTGGACAAGAAAATCTGGACAAGAAAATCTGGACAAGAAACTCTGGACAAGAAAATGTGGACAAGAAACTCTGGACAAGAAAACTCTGGACAACAAACTCTGGACAAGAAAATCTGGACAAGAAAATCTGGACAAGAAAATCTGGACAAGAAAACTCTGGACAACAAACTCTGTACAAGAAACTCTGAACAAGAAACTCCGGACAAGAAACTCTGGACAACAAACTCTGGACAAGAAAATCTGGACAAGAAAATCTGAACCAGAAAGTCTATGCAAGAAACTCTGGACAAGAAAATCTGGGCAAGGAGCTCTGGGCAAGAAACTCTGGACAAGTAACTCTGAACAAGAAACTCTGGACATAAAACTCTGGACAAGAAACTCTGGACCAGATACTCCGGACAAAAAACTCTGGGCAAGAAACTCTGGACAAGAAACTCTGAACAAAAGACTCTGGCAAGAAAATCTGGACCAGAAAATCTATTCAAGAAACTCTGGACAAGAAAATCTGGACAAGAAAATCTGGACTAGAAAATCTAGACAAGAAAATTCTAGACAACAAACTCTGGACAAGAAACTCTGTACAAGAAACTCTGGACAACAAACTCTGGACAAGAAAATGTGGACAAGAAACTCTGGACAAGAAAACTCTGGACAACAAACTCTGGACAAGAAAATCTGGACAAGAAAATCTGGACAAGGAAACTCTGGACAACAAACTCTGTACAAGAAACTCTGAACAAGAAACTCCGGACAAGAAACTCTGGACAACAAACTCTGGACAAGAAAATCTGGACAAGAAAATCTGGACCAGAAAGTCTATGCAAGAAACTCTGGACAAGAAAATCTGGACAAGAAAACTCTGGAAAACAAACTCTGGACAAGAAAGTCTGGACAAGAAACTCTGGACAAAAAACTCTGACCAAGAAAATCTGGACAAGAAAATCTGGACAGGAAACTCTGGACAAGAAACTCCGGACAAGAAACTCTGGACAAGAAAATCTGGACAAGAAAATCTGGACAAGAAAACTCTGGACAACAAACTCTGGACAAGAAAATCTGGACAAGAAAATCTGGACCAGAAAGTCTATGCAAGAAACTCTGGACAAGAAACTCTGGACAAGAAAATCTGGACAAGAAAATCTGGACAAGAAAACTCTGGAAAACAAACTCTGGACAAGAAAGTCTGGACAAGAAACTCTGGACAAAAAACTCTGACCAAGAAAATCTGGACAAGAAAATCTGGACAGGAAACTCTGGACAAGAAACTCTGGACAAGAAACTCTGGACAAGAAAATCTGGACAGGATACTCTGGACAAAAAACTCTGGACAAGAACCTCTGGACAAAAAACTCTGGACAAGAAACTCTGGACAAGAAAACTCTGGACAAGAAAACTCTGGACAACAAACTCTGTACAAGAAACTCTGAACAAGAAACTCTGGACAAGAAACTCTGGACAAGAAACTCTGGACAAGAAAGTCTGGACAAGAAACTCTGGACAAGAAAATCTGGACTAGAAAATCTGGACAAGAAAATTCTAGACAACAAACTCTGGACAAGAAACTCTGTACAAGAAACTCTGGACAAGAAACTCTGGACAAGAAACTCTGGACAAGAAAATCAGGACAAGAAAATCTGGACAAGAAACCCTGGACAGAAAATCTGGACAAGAAACTCTGGAAAAGAAAACTCTGGAGAACAAACTCTGGACAAGAAAATCTGGACAAGAAAATCTGGACAAGAAAATCTGGACAAGAAAATTCTGGCAAACAAACTCTGTACAAGAAACTCTGAACAAGAAACTCTGGACAAGAAACTCTGGACAACAAACTCTGTACAAGAAAATCTGGACAAGAAAATCTGGACCAGAAAATCTATGCAAGAAACTCTGGACAAGAAAATCTGGGCAAGGAACTCTGGGCAAGAAACTCTGGACAAGAAACTCTGGACAAGATACTCTGGACAAGAAACTCTGGACAAGAAACTCTGGACAAGAAACTCTGGACAAGATACTCAGGACAAAAAACTCTGGGCAAGAAACTCTGGACAAGAAACTCTGAACAAGAGACTCTGGCAAGAAAATCTGGACCAGAAAATCTATTCAAGAAACTCTGGACAAGAAAATCTGGACAAGAAAATCTGGACAAGAAAATCTGGACTAGAAAATCTGGACTAGAAAATTCTAGACATCAAACTCTGGACAAGAAACTCTGTACAAGAAACTCTGGACAACAAACTCTGGATAAGAAAGTCTGGACAAGAAACTCTGGACAAGAAACTCTGGACAACAAACTCTGGACAAGAAAGTCTGGACAAGAAACTCTGGACAAGAAAATCTGGACAAGAAAATCTGAACAACAAACTCTGTACAAGAAACTCTGAACAAGAAAATCTGGACAAGAAAATCTGGACAAGAAAATCTGGACTAGAAAATCTGGACAGGATACTCTGGACAAAAAACTCTGGACAAGAAACTCTGGACAACAAACTCTGGACAAGAAACTCTGGACAAGAAACTCTGGACAAGAAACTCTGGACAAGATACTCTGGACAAGAAACTCTGGACAAGAAACTCTGGACAAGAAACTCTGGACAAGAAAATCTGGACAGGATACTCTGGACAAAAAACTCTGGACAAGAAACTCTGGACAAGAAACTCTGAACAAGAAACTCTGGACAAGAAACTCTGGACAACAAACTCTGGACAAGAAAATCTGGACAAGAAAATCTGAACAAGAAACTCTGTACAAGAAACTCTGAACAAGAAACTCTGGACAAGAAACTCTGTACAAGAAACCCTGGACAAGAAACTTTGGACAAGAAAATCTGGACAAGAAAATCTGGACAAGAAACTCTGGACAAGAAAATCTGGACAAGAAACTCTGGAAAAGAAAACTCTGGACAACAAACTCTGGACAAGAAAATCTGGACAAGAAAATCTGGACAAGAAAACTCTGGACAACAAACTCTGTACAAGAAACTCTGAACAAGAAACTCTGGACAAGAAACTCTGGACAACAAACTCTGTACAAGAAAATCTGGACAAGAAAATCTGGACCAGAAAATCTATGCAAGAAACTCTGGACAAGAAAATCTGGGCAAGGAACTCTGGGCAAGAAACTCTGGACAAGAAACTCTGGACAAGATACTCTGGACAAGAAACTCTGGACAAGAAACTCTGGACAAGAAACTCTGGACAAGATACTCCGGACAAAAAACTCTGGGCAAGAAACTCTGAACAAGAAACTCCGGACAAGAAACTCTGGACAACAAACTCTGGACCAGAAAATCTATTCAAGAAACTCTGGACAAGAAAATCTGGACAAGAAAATCTGGACAAGAAAATCTGGACTAGAAAATCTGGACAGGAAAATTCTAGACAACAAACTCTGGACAAGAAACTCTGGACAACAAACTCTGGACAAGAAAGTCTGGACAAGAAACTCTGGACAACAAACTCTGGACCAGAAAATCTATTCAAGAAACTCTGGACAAGAAAATCTGGACAAGAAACTCTGGACAAGAAACTCTGGACAAGAAACTCTGGACAAGATACTCCGGACAAAAAACTCTGGGCAAGAAACTCTGAACAAGAAACTCCGGACAAGAAACTCTGGACAACAAACTCTGAACCAGAAAATCTATTCAAGAAACTCTGGACAAGAAAATCTGGACAAGAAAATCTGGACAAGAAAATCTGGACTAGAAAATCTGGACAGGAAAATTCTAGACAACAAACTCTGGACAAGAAACTCTGGACAAGAAAATGTGGACAAGAAACTCTGGACAAGAAAATCTGGACAAGAAAATCTGGACAAGAAAATCTTGTCAAGAAAACTCTGGACAACAAACTCTGTACAAGAAACTCTGAACAAGAAACTCCGGACAAAAAACTCTGGGCAAGAAACTCTGAACAAGAAACTCCGGACAAGAAACTCTGGACAACAAACTCTGGACCAGAAAATCTATGCAAGAAACTCTGGACAAGAAAATCTGGGCAAGGAACTCTGGGCAAGAAACTCTGGACAAGAAACTCTGGACAAGATACTCTGGACAAGAAACTCTGGACAAGAAACTCTGGACAAGAAACTCTGGACAAGATACTCAGGACAAAAAACTCTGGGCAAGAAACTCTGGACAAGAAACTCTGAACAAGAGACTCTGGCAAGAAAATCTGGACCAGAAAATCTATTCAAGAAACTCTGGACAAGAAAATCTGGACCAGAAAATCTATTCAAGAAAATCTGGACTAGAAAATCTGGACAAGAAAATTCTAGACATCAAACTCTGGACAAGAAACTCTGTACAAGAAACTCTGGACAACAAACTCTGGATAAGAAAGTCTGGACAAGAAACTCTGGACAAGAAACTCTGGACAACAAACTCTGGACAAGAAAGTCTGGACAAGAAACTCTGGACAAGAAAATCTGGACAAGAAAATCTGAACAACAAACTCTGTACAAGAAACTCTGAACAAGAAAATCTGGACAAGAAAATCTGGACAAGAAAATCTGGACTAGAAAATCTGGACAGGATACTCTGGACAAAAAACTCTGGACAAGAAACTCTGGACAACAAACTCTGGACAAGAAAGTCTGGACAAGAAACTCTGGACAAGAAACTCTGGACAAGATACTCTGGACAAGAAACTCTGGACAAGAAACTCTGGACAAGAAACTCTGGACAAGAAAATCTGGACAGGATACTCTGGACAAAAAACTCTGGACAAGAAACTCTGGACAAGAAACTCTGAACAAGAAACTCTGGACAAGAAACTCTGGACAACAAACTCTGGACAAGAAAATCTGGACAAGAAAATCTGAACAAGAAACTCTGTACAAGAAACTCTGAACAAGAAACTCTGGACAAGAAACTCTGTACAAGAAACTCTGGACAAGAAACTTTGGACAAGAAAATCTGGACAAGAAAATCTGGACAAGAAACCCTGGACAAGAAAATCTGGACAAGAAAATCTGGACAAGAAAACTCTGGACAACAAACTCTGGACAAGAAAATCTGGACAAGAAAATCTGGACAAGAAAATCTGGACAAGAAAATTCTGGACAACAAACTCTGTACAAGAAACTCTGAACAAGAAACTCTGGACAAGAAACTCTGGACAACAAACTCTGTACAAGAAAATCTGGACAAGAAAATCTGGACCAGAAAATCTATGCAAGAAACTCTGGACAAGAAAATCTGGGCAAGGAACTCTGGGCAAGAAACTCTGGACAAGAAACTCTGGACAAGATACTCTGGACAAGAAACTCTGGACAAGAAACTCTGGACAAGAAACTCTGGACAAGATACTCCGGACAAAAAACTCTGGGCAAGAAACTCTGAACAAGAAACTCCGGACAAGAAACTCTGGACAACAAACTCTGGACCAGAAAATCTATTCAAGAAACTCTGGACAAGAAAATCTGGACAAGAAAATCTGGACAAGAAAATCTGGACTAGAAAATCTGGACAGGAAAATTCTAGACAACAAACTCTGGACAAGAAACTCTGGACAACAAACTCTGGACAAGAAAGTCTGGACAAGAAACTCTGGGCAAGAAAATCTGGACAAGAAAATCTGGACAAGAAACTCTGGACAAGAAAATGTGGACAAGAAACTCTGGACAAGAAAATCTGGACAAGAAAATCTTGTCAAGAAAACTCTGGACAACAAACTCTGTACAAGAAACTCTGAACAAGAAACTCCGGACAAGAAACTCTGGACAACAAACTCTGGACAAGAAAATCTGGACAAGAAAATCTGGACAAGAAACTCTGTACAAGAAACTCTGGACAAGAAACTCTGGACAACAAACTCTGGACAAGAAAGTCTGGACAAGAAACTCTGGACAAGAAAGTCTGGACAAGAAACTCTGGACAAGAAACTCTGGACAACAAACTCTGGACAAGAAAGTCTGGACAAGAAACTCTGGACAAGAAAATCTGGACAAGAAAATCTGGACAAGAAACTCTGGACAAGAAACTCTGGACAAGAAACTCTGGACAAGAAAACTCTGGACAACAAACTCTGGACAACAAAGTCTGGACAAGAAACTCTGGACAAGAAAATCTGGACAAGAAAATCTGGACAAGAAACTCTGTACAAGAAACTCTGGACAAGAAACTCTGGACAAGAAAATCTGGACAAGAAAGTCTGGACAAGAAACTCTGGACAAGAAAATCTGGACAAGAAAATCTGGACAAGAAACTCTGGACAAGAAAATGTGGACAAGAAAATCTGGACAAGAAACTCTGGACAAGAAACTCTGGACAAGAAACTCTGGACAACAAACTCTGGACAAGAAAGTCTGGACAAGAAACTCTGGACAAGAAAGTCTGGACAAGAAACTCTGGACAAGAAACTCTGGACAACAAACTCTGGACAAGAAAGTCTGGACAAGAAACTCTGGACAAGAAACTCTGGACAAGAAAATCTGGACAAGAAACTCTGGACAAGAAAATCTGGACAAGAAACTCTGGACAAGAAAACTCTGGACAACAAACTCTGGACAACAAAGTCTGGACAAGAAACTCTGGACAAGAAAATCTGGACAAGAAAATCTGGACAAGAAACTCTGGACAAGAAACTCTGGACAAGAAACTCTGGACAAGAAACTCTGGACAAGAAACTCTGGACAAGAAACTCTGGACAAGAAAATCTGGACAAGAAAATCTGGACTAGAAAATCTGGACAAGAAAATTCTAGACAACAAACTCTGGACAAGAAACTCTGGACAACAAACTCTGGACAAGAAAGTCTGGACAAGAAACTCTGGACAAGAAAATCTGGACAAGAAAATCTGGACAAGAAAATCTGGACAAGAAACTCTGGACAAGAAAATGTGGACAAGAAACTCTGGACAAGAAAATCTGGACAAGAAAATCTGGACAAGAAAATCTTGTCAAGAAAACTCTGGACAACAAACTCTGTACAAGAAACTCTGAACAAGAAACTCCGGACAAGAAACTCTGGACAAGAAACTCTGAACAAGAAACTCTGGACAAGAAACTCTGGACAACAAACTCTGGACCAGAAAATCTATGCAAGAAACTCTGGACAAGAAAATCTGGGCAAGGAACTCTGGGCAAGAAACTCTGGACAAGAAACTCTGGACAAGAAACTCTGGACAAGAAACTCTGGACAAGAAACTCTGGACAAGAAACTCTGGACAAGATACTCAGGACAAAAAACTCTGGGCAAGAAACTCTGGACAAGAAACTCTGAACAAGAGACTCTGGCAAGAAAATCTGGACCAGAAAATCTATTCAAGAAACTCTGGACAAGAAAATCTGGACAAGAAAATCTGGACAAGAAAATCTGGACTAGAAAATCTGGACAAGAAAATTCTAGACATCAAACTCTGGACAAGAAACTCTGTACAAGAAACTCTGGACAACAAACTCTGGATAAGAAAGTCTGGACAAGAAACTCTGGACAAGAAACTCTGGACAACAAACTCTGGACAAGAAAGTCTGGACAAGAAACTCTGGACAAGAAAATCTGGACAAGAAAATCTGAACAACAAACTCTGTACAAGAAACTCTGAACAAGAAAATCTGGACAAGAAAATCTGGACAAGAAAAACTGGACTAGAAAATCTGGACAGGATACTCTGGACAAAAAACTCTGGACAAGAAACTCTGGACAACAAACTCTGGACAAGAAAGTCTGGACAAGAAACTCTGGACAAGAAACTCTGGACAAGATACTCTGGACAAGAAACTCTGGACAAGAAACTCTGGACAAGAAACTCTGGACAAGAAAATCTGGACAGGATACTCTGGACAAAAAACTCTGGACAAGAAACTCTGGACAAGAAACTCTGAACAAGAAACTCTGGACAAGAAACTCTGGACAACAAACTCTGGACAAGAAAATCTGGACAAGAAAATCTGAACAAGAAACTCTGTACAAGAAACTCTGAACAAGAAACTCTGGACAAGAAACTTTGGACAAGAAAATCTGGACAAGAAAATCTGGACAAGAAACCCTGGACAAGAAAATCTGGACAAGAAACTCTGGAAAAGAAAACTCTGGACAACAAACTCTGTACAAGAAAATCTGGACAAGAAAATCTGGACAAGAAAATCTGGACAAGAAAATTCTGGACAACAAACTCTGTACAAGAAACTCTGAACAAGAAACTCTGGACAAGAAACTCTGGACAACAAACTCTGTACAAGAAAATCTGGACAAGAAAATCTGGACCAGAAAATCTATGCAAGAAACTCTGGACAAGAAAATCTGGGCAAGGAACTCTGGGCAAGAAACTCTGGACAAGAAACTCTGGACAAGATACTCTGGACAAGAAACTCTGGACAAGAAACTCTGGACAAGAAACTCTGGACAAGAAACTCTGGACAAGATACTCTGGACAAGAAACTCTGGACAAGAAACTCTGAACAAGAAACTCTGGACAAGAAACTTTGGACAAGAAAATCTGGACAAGAAAATCTGGACAAGAAACCCTGGACAAGAAAATCTGGACAAGAAACTCTGGAAAAGAAAACTCTGGACAACAAACTCTGGACAAGAAAATCTGGACAAGAAAATCTGGACAAGAAAATCTGGACAAGAAAATTCTGGACAACAAACTCTGTACAAGAAACTCTGAACAAGAAACTCTGGACAAGAAACTCTGGACAACAAACTCTGTACAAGAAAATCTGGACAAGAAAATCTGGACCAGAAAATCTATACAAGAAACTCTGGACAAGAAAATCTGGGCAAGGAACTCTGGGCAAGAAACTCTGGACAAGAAACTCTGGACAAGATACTCTGGACAAGAAACTCTGGACAAGAAACTCTGGACAAGAAACTCTGGACAAGATACTCCGGACAAAAAACTCTGGGCAAGAAACTCTGAACAAGAAACTCCGGACAAGAAACTCTGGACAACAAACTCTGGACCAGAAAATCTATTCAAGAAACTCTGGACAAGAAAATCTGGACAAGAAAATCTGGACTAGAAAATCTGGACAGGAAAATTCTAGACAACAAACTCTGGACAAGAAACTCTGGACAACAAACTCTGGACAAGAAAGTCTGGACAAGAAACTCTGGGCAAGAAAATCTGGACAAGAAAATCTGGACAAGAAGCTCTGGACAAGAAAATGTGGACAAGAAACTCTGGACAAGAAAATCTGGACAAGAAAATCTGGACAAGAAAATCTTGTCAAGAAAACTCTGGACAACAAACTCTGTACAAGAAACTCTGAACAAGAAACTCCGGACAAGAAACTCTGGACAACAAACTCTGGACAAGAAAATCTGGACAAGAAAATCTGGACAAGAAACTCTGTACAAGAAACTCTGGACAAGAAACTCTGGACAACAAACTCTGGACAAGAAAGTCTGGACAAGAAACTCTGGACAAGAAAGTCTGGACAAGAAACTCTGGACAAGAAACTCTGGACAACAAACTCTGGACAAGAAAGTCTGGACAAGAAACTCTGGACAAGAAAATCTGGACAAGAAAATCTGGACAAGAAACTCTGGACAAGAAAATGTGGACAAGAAACTCTGGACAAGAAAACTCTGGACAACAAACTCTGGACAACAAAGTCTGGACAAGAAACTCTGGACAAGAAAATCTGGACAAGAAAATCTGGACAAGAAACTCTGTACAAGAAACTCTGGACAAGAAACTCTGGACAACAAACTCTGGACAAGAAAGTCTGGACAAGAAACTCTGGACAAGAAAGTCTGGACAAGAAACTCTGGACAAGAAACTCTGGACAACAAACTCTGGACAAGAAAGTCTGGACAAGAAACTCTAGACAAGAAAATCTGGACAAGAAAATCTGGACAAGAAACTCTGGACAAGAAAATGTGGACAAGAAACTCTGGACAAGAAAATCTGGACAAGAAACTCTGGACAACAAACTCTGGACAAGAAACTCTGTACAAGAAACTCTGGACAAGAAACTCTGGACAACAAACTCTGGACAAGAAACTCTGGACAACAAACTCTGGACAAGAAAGTCTGGACAAGAAACTCTGGACAAGAAAGTCTGGACAAGAAACTCTGGACAAGAAACTCTGGACAAGAAAGTCTGGACAACAAACTCTGGACAAGAAATTCTGGACAAGAAAATCTGGACAAGAAACTCTGTACAAGAAACTCTGGACAAGAAACTCTGGACAACAAACTCTGGACAAGAAAGTCTGGACAAGAAACTCTGGACAAGAAAGTCTGGACAAGAAACTCTGGACAACAAACTCTGGACAACAAACTCTGGACAAGAAAGTCTGGACAACAAACTCTGGACAAGAAAATCTGGACAAGAAAATCTGGACAAGAAAATCTGGACAAGAAAACTCTGGACAACAAACTCTGTACAAGAAACTCTGAACAAGAAACTCCGGACAAGAAACTCTGGACAACAAACTCTGGACAAGAAAATCTGGACAAGAAAATCTGAACCAGAAAGTCTATGCAAGAAACTCTGGACAAGAAAATCTGGGCAAGGAGCTCTGGGCAAGAAACTCTGGACAAGTAACTCTGAACAAGAAACTCTGGACATAAAACTCTGGACAAGAAACTCTGGACCAGATACTCTGGACAAAAAACTCTGGGCAAGAAACTCTGGACAACAAACTCTGGACAAGAAAGTCTGGACAAGAAACTCTAGACAAGAAAATCTGGACAAGAAAATCTGGACAAGAAACTCTGGACAAGAAAATGTGGACAAGAAACTCTGGACAAGAAAATCTGGACAAGAAACTCTGGACAACAAACTCTGGACAAGAAACTCTGTACAAGAAACTCTGGACAAGAAACTCTGGACAACAAACTCTGGACAAGAAACTCTGGACAACAAACTCTGGACAAGAAAGTCTGGACAAGAAACTCTGGACAAGAAAGTCTGGACAAGAAACTCTGGACAAGAAACTCTGGACAAGAAAGTCTGGACAACAAACTCTGGACAAGAAATTCTGGACAAGAAAATCTGGACAAGAAACTCTGTACAAGAAACTCTGGACAAGAAACTCTGGACAACAAACTCTGGACAAGAAAGTCTGGACAAGAAACTCTGGACAAGAAAGTCTGGACAAGAAACTCTGGACAACAAACTCTGGACAACAAACTCTGGACAAGAAAGTCTGGACAACAAACTCTGGACAAGAAACTCTGTACAAGAAACTCTGGACAAGAAACTCTGGACAACAAACTCTGTACAAGAAACTCTGAACAAGAAACTCCGGACAAGAAACTCTGGACAACAAACTCTGGACAAGAAAATCTGGACAAGAAAATCTGAACCAGAAAGTCTATGCAAGAAACTCTGGACAAGAAAATCTGGGCAAGGAGCTCTGGGCAAGAAACTCTGGACAACAAACTCTGGACAAGAAAGTCTGGACAAGAAACTCTGGACAAGAAAGTCTGGACAAGAAACTCTGGACAAGAAACTCTGGACAAGAAAATCTGGACAAGAAACTCTGGACAACAAACTCTGGACAAGAAACTCTGTACAAGAAACTCTGGACAAGAAACTCTGGACAACAAACTCTGGACAAGAAACTCTGGACAACAAACTCTGGACAAGAAAGTCTGGACAAGAAACTCTGGACAAGAAAGTCTGGACAAGAAACTCTGGACAAGAAACTCTGGACAACAAACTCTGGACAAGAAAGTCTGGACAACAAACTCTGGACAAGAAATTCTGGACAAGAAAATCTGGACAAGAAACTCTGTACAAGAAACTCTGGACAAGAAACTCTGGACAACAAACTCTGGACAAGAAAGTCTGGACAAGAAACTCTGGACAAGAAAGTCTGGACAAGAAACTCTGGACAACAAACTCTGGACAACAAACTCTGGACAAGAAAGTCTGGACAACAAACTCTGGACAAGAAAATCTGGACAAGAAAATCTGGACAAGAAAATCTGGACAAGAAAATCTGGACAAGAAAACTCTGGACAACAAACTCTGTACAAGAAACTCTGAACAAGAAACTCCGGACAAGAAACTCTGGACAAGAAAATCTGGACAAGAAAATCTGGACAAGAAAATCTGAACCAGAAAGTCTATGCAAGAAACTCTGGACAAGAAAATCTGGGCAAGGAGCTCTGGGCAAGAAACTCTGGACAAGTAACTCTGAACAAGAAACTCTGGACATAAAACTCTGGACAAGAAACTCTGGACCAGATACTCTGGACAAAAAACTCTGGGCAAGAAACTCTGGACAAGAAACTCTGAAAAAGAGACTCTGGCAAGAAAATCTGGGCCAGAAAATCTATTCAAGAAACTCTGGACAAGAAAATCTGGACAAGAAAATCTGGACAAGAAAATCTGGACTAGAAAATCTGGACAAGAAAATTCTAGACAACAAACTCTGGACAAGAAACTCTGTACAAGAAACTCTGGACAAGAAAATCTGGACAAGAAAATCTGGACAAGAAACTCTGGACAAGAAAATCTGGACAAGAAAATCTGGACAAGAAAACTCTGGACAACAAACTCTGGACAAGAAAATCTGGACAAGAAAATCTGGACAAGAAAATCTGGACAAGAAAACTCTGGACAACAAACTCTGTACAAGAAACTCTGAACAAGAAACTCTGGACAAGAAACTCTGGACAACAAACTCTGGACAAGAAAGTCTGGACAAGAAACTCTGGACAAGAAACTCTGGCCAAGAAAATCTGGACAAGATACTCTGGACAAGAAAACTCTGGACAACAAACTCTGGACAAGAAACTCTGGACAAGAAACTCTGGACAAGAAAGTCTGGACAAGAAACTTTGGACAAGAAACTCCGGACAAGAAAATCTGGACAAGAAAATCTGGACAAGAAAATCTGGACTAGAAACTCTGGACAAAAAACTCTGGACAAGAAACTCTGGACAAGAAAACTCTGGACAAGAAAATCTGGATAAGAAAGTCTGGACAACAAACTCTGGACAAGAAACTCTGTACAAGAAACTCTGAACAAAAAACTCCGGACAAGAAAATCTGGACAAGAAAATCTGGACAAGAAAATCTGGACAAGAAAATCTGGACAAGAAAATCTGGACAAGAAAATCTGGACAAGAAACTCTGGACAAGAAAATCTGGACAAGAAACTCTGGACAAGAAAACTCTGGACAACAAACTCTGGACAAGAAAATCTGGACAAGAAAATCTGGACAAGAAAATCTGGACAAGAAAACTCTGGACAAGAAAACTCTGGACAACAAACTCTGTACAAGAAACTCTGAACAAGAAACTCTGGACAAGAAACTCTGGACAACAAACTCTGGACAAGAAAGTCTGGACAAGAAACTCTGGACAAGAAACTCTGGACAAGAAAATCTGGACAAGAAAATCTGGACAAGAAAATTCTGGACAACAAACTCTGTACAAGAAACTCTGAACAAGAAACTCTGGACAAGAAACTCTGGACAACAAACTCTGTACAAGAAAATCTGGACAAGAAAATATGGACCAGAAAATCTATGCAAGAAACTCTGGACAAGAAAATCTGGGCAAGGAACTCTGGGCAAGAAACTCTGGACAAGAAACTCTGGACAAGAAACTCTGGACAAGAAACTCTGGACAAGAAACTCTGGACAAGAAACTCTGGACAAGATACTCCGGACAAAAAACTCTGGGCAAGAAACTCTGGACAAGAAACTCTGAACAAGAGACTCTGGCAAGAAAATCTGGACCAGAAAATCTATTCAAGAAACTCTGGACAAGAAAATCTGGACAAGAAAATCTGGACAAGAAAATCTGGACTAGAAAATCTGGACAAGAAAATTCTAGACAACAAACTCTGGACAAGAAACTCTGTACAAGAAACTCTGGACAACAAACTCTGGACAAGAAAGTCTGGACAAGAAACTCTGGACAAGAAACTCTGGACAACAAACTCTGGACAAGAAAGTCTGGACAAGAAACTCTGGACAAGAAAATCTGGACAAGAAAATCTGGACAAGAAAATCTGGACAAGAAACTCTGGACAAGAAAATCTGGACAAGAAACTCTGGACAAGAAACTCTGGACAAGAAACTCTGGACAAGAAAACTCTGGACAACAAACTCTGGACAAGAAAATCTGGACAAGAAAATCTGGACAAGAAAACTCTGGACAACAAACTCTGTACAAGAAACTCTGAACAAGAAACTCCGGACAAGAAACTCTGGACAACAAACTCTGGACAAGAAAATCTGGACAAGAAAATCTGGACCAGAAAGTCTATGCAAGAAACTCTGGACAAGAAAATCTGGGCAAGGAACTCTGGGCAAGAAACTCTGGACAAGTAACTCTGAACAAGAAACTCTGGACATAAAACTCTGGACAAGAAACTCTGGACCAGATACTCTGGACAAAAAAATCTGGGCAAGAAACTCTGGACAAGAAACTCTGAAAAAGAGACTCTGGCAAGAAAATCTATTCAAGAAACTCTGGACAAGAAAATCTGGACAAGAAAATCTGGACAAGAAAATCTGGACTAGAAAATCTGGACAAGAAAATTCTAGACAACAAACTCTGGACAAGAAACTCTGTACAAGAAACTCTGGACAAGAAAATCTGGACAAGAAAATCTGGACAAGAAACTCTGGACAAGAAAATCTGGACAAGAAAATCTGGACAAGAAAACTCTGGACAACAAACTCTGGACAAGAAAATCTGGACAAGAAAATCTGGACAAGAAAACTCTGGACAACAAACTCTGTACAAGAAACTCTGAACAAGAAACTCTGGACAAGAAACTCTGAACAAGAAACTCTGGACAAGAAACTCTGGACAACAAACTCTGGACAAGAAACTCTGGACAAGAAAATCTGGACAGGATACTCTGGACAAGAAAACTCTGGACAACAAACTCTGGACAAGAAACTCTGGACAACAAACTCTGGACAAGAAAGTCTGGACAAGAAACTCTGGACAAGAAACTCCGGACAAGAAAATCTGGACAAGAAAATCTGGACAAGAAAATCTGGACAAGAAACTCTGGACAAAAAACTCTGGACAAGAAACTCTGGACAAGAAAACTCTGGACAAGAAACTCTGGACAACAAACTCTGGACAAGAAAATCTGGACAAGAAAATCTGGACAAGAAAATCTGAACAAGAAACCCTGGACAAGATACTCTGGACAAAAAACTCTGGACAAGATACACTGGACAAAAAACTCTGGGCAAGAAACTCTGGACAAGAAACTCTGAACAAGAGACTCTGGCAAGAAAATCTGGGCCAGAAAATCTATTCAAGAAACTCTGGACAAGAAAATCTGGACAAGAAAATCTGGACAAGAAAATCTGGACAAGAAACTCTGGACAAGAAAATCTGGACAAGAAACTCTGGACAAGAAACTCTGGACAAGAAACTCTGAACAAGAGACTCTGGCAAGAAAATCAGGGCCAGAAAATCTATTCAAGAAACTCTGGACAAGAAAATCTGGACAAGAAAATCTGAACAAGAAAATCTGGACTAGAAAATCTGGACAAGAAAATTCTAGACAACAAACTCTGGACAAGAAACTCTGGACAAGAAACTCTGGACAAGAAACTCTGGACAAGAAACTCTGGACAAGAAAATCTGGACAAGAAAATCTGGACAAGAAACTCTGGACAAGAAAACTCTGGACAACAAACTCTGGACAAGAAAATCTGGACAAGAAAATCTGGACAAGAAAATCTGGACAAGAAAACTCTGGACAACAAACTCTGTACAAGAAACTCTGAACAAGAAACTCTGGACAAAAAACTCTGGACAACAAACTCTGGACAAGAAAGTCTGGACAAGAAACTCTGGACAAGAAAATCTGGACAGGATACTCTGGACAACAAACTCTGGACAAGAAAATCTGGACAAGAAAATCTGGACAAGAAAACTCTGGAAAACAAACTCTGGACAAGAAAGTCTGGACAAGAAACTCTGGACAAAAAACTCTGACCAAGAAAATCTGGACAAGAAAATCTGGACAGGAAACTCTGGACAAGAAACTCTGGACAAGAAACTCTGGACAAGAAAATCTGGACAGGATACTCTGGACAAAAAACTCTGGACAAGAAACTCTGGACAAAAAACTCTGGACAAGAAACTCTGGACAAGAAAACTCTGGACAAGAAAACTCTGGACAACAAACTCTGTACAAGAAACTCTGAACAAGAAACTCTGGACAAGAAACTCTGGACATAAAACTCTGGAAAAGAAACTCTGTACAAAAAACTCTGGACAAAAAACTCTGGACAAGAAAGTCTGGACTAGAAACTCTGGACAAGAAAATCTGGACAAGAAAATCTGGACAAGAAACTCTGGACAAGAAAATGTGGACAAGAAACTCTGGACAAGAAAACTCTGGACAACAAACTCTGGACAAGAAAATCTGGACAAGAAAATCTGGACAAGAAAATCTGGACAAGAAAACTCTGGACAACAAACTCTGAACAAGAAACTCCGGACAAGAAACTCTGGACAACAAACTCTGGACAAGAAAATCTGGACAAGAAAATCTGAACCAGAAAGTCTATGCAAGAAACTCTGGACAAGAAAATCTGGGCAAGGAGCTCTGGGCAAGAAACTCTGGACAAGTAACTCTGAACAAGAAACTCTGGACATAAAACTCTGGACAAGAAACTCTGGACCAGATACTCCGGACAAAAAACTCTGGGCAAGAAACTCTGGACAAGAAACTCTGAACAAAAGACTCTGGCAAGAAAATCTGGACCAGAAAATCTATTCAAGAAACTCTGGACAAGAAAATCTGGACAAGAAAATCTGGACAAGAAAATCTGGACTAGAAAATCTAGACAAGAAAATTCTAGACAACAAACTCTGGACAAGAAACTCTGTACAAGAAACTCTGGACAACAAACTCTGGACAAGAAAATGTGGACAAGAAACTCTGGACAAGAAAACTCTGGACAACAAACTCTGGACAAGAAAATCTGGACAAGAAAATCTGGACAAGAAAACTCTGGACAACAAACTCTGTACAAGAAACTCTGAACAAGAAACTCCGGACAAGAAACTCTGGACAACAAACTCTGGAAAAGAAACTCTGTACAAAAAACTCTGGACAAAAAACTCTGGACAAGAAAGTCTGGACAAGAAACTCTGGACAAGAAAATCTGGACAAGAAAATCTGGACAAGAAACTCTGGACAAGAAAATGTGGACAAGAAACTCTGGACAAGAAAACTCTGGACAACAAACTCTGGACAAGAAAATCTGGACAAGAAAATCTGGACAAGAAAATCTGGACAAGAAAACTCTGGACAACAAACTCTGTACAAGAAACTCTGAACAAGAAACTCCGGACAAGAAACTCTGGACAACAAACTCTGGACAAGAAAATCTGGACAAGAAAATCTGAACCAGAAAGTCTATGCAAGAAACTCTGGACAAGAAAATCTGGGCAAGGAGCTCTGGGCAAGAAACTCTGGACAAGTAACTCTGAACAAGAAACTCTGGACATAAAACTCTGGACAAGAAACTCTGGACCAGATACTCCGGACAAAAAACTCTGGGCAAGAAACTCTGGACAAGAAACTCTGAACAAAAGACTCTGGCAAGAAAATCTGGACCAGAAAATCTATTCAAGAAACTCTGGACAAGAAAATCTGGACAAGAAAATCTGGACAAGAAAATCTGGACTAGAAAATCTAGACAAGAAAATTCTAGACAACAAACTCTGGACAAGAAACTCTGTACAAGAAACTCTGGACAACAAACTCTGGACAAGAAAATGTGGACAAGAAACTCTGGACAAGAAAACTCTGGACAACAAACTCTGGACAAGAAAATCTGGACAAGAAAATCTGGACAAGGAAACTCTGGACAACAAACTCTGTACAAGAAACTCTGAACAAGAAACTCCGGACAAGAAACTCTGGACAACAAACTCTGGACAAGAAAATCTGGACAAGAAAATCTGGACCAGAAAGTCTATGCAAGAAACTCTGGACAAGAAAATCTGGACAAGAAAATCTGGACAAGAAAACTCTGGAAAACAAACTCTGGACAAGAAAGTCTGGACAAGAAACTCTGGACAAAAAACTCTGACCAAGAAAATCTGGACAAGAAAATCTGGACAGGAAACTCTGGACAAGAAACTCTGGACAAGAAACTCTGGACAAGAAAATCTGGACAAGAAAATCTGGACAAGAAAACTCTGGACAACAAACTCTGGACAAGAAAATCTGGACAAGAAAATCTGGACCAGAAAGTCTATGCAAGAAACTCTGGACAAGAAACTCTGGACAAGAAAATCTGGACAAGAAAATCTGGACAAGAAAACTCTGGAAAACAAACTCTGGACAAGAAAGTCTGGACAAGAAACTCTGGACAAAAAACTCTGACCAAGAAAATCTGGACAAGAAAATCTGGACAGGAAAATCTGGACAAGAAACTCTGGACAAGAAACTCTGGACAAGAAAATCTGGACAGGATACTCTGGACAAAAAACTCTGGACAAGAACCTCTGGACAAAAAACTCTGGACAAGAAACTCTGGACAAGAAAACTCTGGACAAGAAAACTCTGGACAACAAACTCTGTACAAGAAACTCTGAACAAGAAACTCTGGACAAGAAACTCTGGACAACAAACTCTGGACAAGAAAGTCTGGACAAGAAACTCTGGACAAGAAAATCTGGACAACAAACTCTGGACAAGAAAATCTGGACAAGAAAATCTGGACAAGAAACTCTGTACAAGAAACTCTGGACAAGAAACTCTGGACAACAAACTCTGGACAAGAAAGTCTGGACAAGAAACTCTGGACAAGAAAGTCTGGACAACAAACTCTGGACAAGAAAATGTTGTCAAGAAAACTCTGGACAACAAACTCTGTACAAGAAACTCTGAACAAGAAACTCCGGACAAGAAACTCTGGACAACAAACTCTGGACAAGAAAATCTGGACAAGAAAATCTGGACAAGAAACTCTGTACAAGAAACTCTGGACAAGAAACTCTGGACAACAAACTCTGGACAAGAAAGTCTGGACAAGAAACTCTGGACAAGAAAGTCTGGACAAGAAACTCTGGACAAGAAACTCTGGACAACAAACTCTGGACAAGAAAGTCTGGACAAGAAACTCTGGACAAGAAAATCTGGACAAGAAAATCTGGACAAGAAACTCTGGACAAGAAAATGTGGACAAGAAACTCTGGACAAGAAAACTCTGGACAACAAACTCTGGACAACAAAGTCTGGACAAGAAACTCTGGACAAGAAAATCTGGACAAGAAAATCTGGACAAGAAACTCTGTACAAGAAACTCTGGACAAGAAACTCTGGACAACAAACTCTGGACAAGAAAGTCTGGACAAGAAAGTCTGGACAAGAAACTCTGGACAAGAAACTCTGGACAACAAACTCTGGACAAGAAAGTCTGGACAAGAAACTCTAGACAAGAAAATCTGGACAAGAAAATCTGGACAAGAAACTCTGGACAAGAAAATGTGGACAAGAAACTCTGGACAAGAAAATCTGGACAAGAAACTCTGGACAACAAACTCTGGACAAGAAACTCTGTACAAGAAACTCTGGACAAGAAACTCTGGACAACAAACTCTGGACAAGAAACTCTGGACAACAAACTCTGGACAAGAAAGTCTGGACAAGAAACTCTGGACAAGAAAGTCTGGACAAGAAACTCTGGACAAGAAACTCTGGACAATAAACTCTGGACAAGAAAGTCTGGACAACAAACTCTGGACAAGAAATTCTGGACAAGAAAATCTGGACAAGAAACTCTGTACAAGAAACTCTGGACAAGAAACTCTGGACAACAAACTCTGGACAAGAAAGTCTGGACAAGAAAATCTGGACAAGAAAGTCTGGACAAGAAACTCTGGACAACAAACTCTGGACAACAAACTCTGGACAAGAAAGTCTGGACAACAAACTCTGGACAAGAAAATCTGGACAAGAAAATCTGGACAAGAAAATCTGGACAAGAAAATCTGGACAAGAAAACTCTGGACAACAAACTCTGTACAAGAAACTCTGAACAAGAAACTCCGGACAAGAAACTCTGGACAACAAACTCTGGACAAGAAAATCTGGACAAGAAAATCTGAACCAGAAAGTCTATGCAAGAAACTCTGGACAAGAAAATCTGGGCAAGGAGCTCTGGGCAAGAAACTCTGGACAAGTAACTCTGAACAAGAAACTCTGGACATAAAACTCTGGACAAGAAACTCTGGACCAGATACTCTGGACAAAAAACTCTGGGCAAGAAACTCTGGACAAGAAACTCTGAAAAAGAGACTCTGGCAAGAAAATCTGGGCCAGAAAATCTATTCAAGAAACTCTGGACAAGAAAATCTGGACAAGAAAATCTGGACAAGAAAATCTGGACTAGAAAATCTGGACAAGAAAATTCTAGACAACAAACTCTGGACAAGAAACTCTGTACAAGAAACTCTGGACAAGAAAATCTGGACAAGAAAATCTGGACAAGGAAACTCTGGACAACAAACTCTGTACAAGAAACTCTGAACAAGAAACTCCGGACAAGAAACTCTGGACAACAAACTCTGGACAAGAAAATCTGGACAAGAAAATCTGGACCAGAAAGTCTATGCAAGAAACTCTGGACAAGAAAATCTGGACAAGAAAATCTGGACAAGAAAACTCTGGAAAACAAACTCTGGACAAGAAAGTCTGGACAAGAAACTCTGGACAAAAAACTCTGACCAAGAAAATCTGGACAAGAAAATCTGGACAGGAAACTCTGGACAAGAAACTCTGGACAAGAAACTCTGGACAAGAAAATCTGGACAAGAAAATCTGGACAAGAAAACTCTGGACAACAAACTCTGGACAAGAAAATCTGGACAAGAAAATCTGGACCAGAAAGTCTATGCAAGAAACTCTGGACAAGAAACTCTGGACAAGAAAATCTGGACAAGAAAATCTGGACAAGAAAACTCTGGACAACAAACTCTGGACAAGAAAATCTGGACAAGAAAATCTGGACCAGAAAGTCTATGCAAGAAACTCTGGACAAGAAACTCTGGACAAGAAAATCTGGACAAGAAAATCTGGACAGGAAACTCTGGACAAAAAACTCTGACCAAGAAAATCTGGACAAGAAAATCTGGACAGGAAACTCTGGACAAGAAACTCTGGACAAGAAACTCTGGACAAGAAAATCTGGACAGGATACTCTGGACAAAAAACTCTGGACAAGAACCTCTGGACAAAAAACTCTGGACAAGAAACTCTGGACAACAAACTCTGGACAAGAAAGTCTGGACAAGAAACTCTGGGCAAGAAAATCTGGACAAGAAAATCTGGACAAGAAACTCTGGACAAGAAAATGTGGACAAGAAACTCTGGACAAGAAAATCTGGACAAGAAAATCTGGACAAGAAAATCTTGTCAAGAAAACTCTGGACAACAAACTCTGTACAAGAAACTCTGAACAAGAAACTCCGGACAAGAAACTCTGGACAACAAACTCTGGACAAGAAAATCTGGACAAGAAAATCTGGACAAGAAACTCTGGACAAGAAACTCTGGACAAGAAACTCTGGACAACAAACTCTGGACAAGAAAGTCTGGACAAGAAACTCTGGACAAGAAAGTCTGGACAAGAAACTCTGGACAAGAAACTCTGGACAACAAACTCTGGACAAGAAAGTCTGGACAAGAAACTCTGGACAAGAAAATCTGGACAAGAAAATCTGGACAAGAAACTCTGGACAAGAAAATGTGGACAAGAAACTCTGGACAAGAAAACTCTGGACAACAAACTCTGGACAACAAAGTCTGGACAAGAAACTCTGGACAAGAAAATCTGGACAAGAAAATCTGGACAAGAAACTCTGTACAAGAAACTCTGGACAAGAAACTCTGGACAACAAACTCTGGACAAGAAAGTCTGGACAAGAAACTCTGGACAAGAAAATCTGGACAAGAAAATCTGGACAAGAAACTCTGGACAAGAAAATGTGGACAAGAAAATCTGGACAAGAAACTCTGTACAAGAAACTCTGGACAAGAAACTCTGGACAACAAACTCTGGACAAGAAAGTCTGGACAAGAAACTCTGGACAAGAAAGTCTGGACAAGAAACTCTGGACAAGAAACTCTGGACAACAAACTCTGGACAAGAAAGTCTGGACAAGAAACTCTGGACAAGAAAATCTGGACAAGAAAATCTGGACAAGAAACTCTGGACAAGAAAATGTGGACAAGAAACTCTGGACAAGAAAACTCTGGACAACAAACTCTGGACAAGAAAGTCTGGACAAGAAACTCTGGACAAGAAAATCTGGACAAGAAAATCTGGACAAGAAACTCTGTACAAGAAACTCTGGACAAGAAACTCTGGACAACAAACTCTGGACAAGAAAGTCTGGACAAGAAACTCTGGACAAGAAAATCTGGACAAGAAAATCTGGACAAGAAAATCTGGACTAGAAAATCTGGACAGGAAAATTCTAGACAACAAACTCTGGACAAGAAACTCTGGACAACAAACTCTGGACAAGAAAGTCTGGACAAGAAACTCTGGGCAAGAAAATCTGGACAAGAAAATCTGGACAAGAAAATCTGGACAAGAAACTCTGGACAAGAAAATGTGGACAAGAAACTCTGGACAAGAAAATCTGGACAAGAAAATCTGGACAAGAAAATCTTGTCAAGAAAACTCTGGACAACAAACTCTGTACAAGAAACTCTGAACAAGAAACTCCGGACAAAAAACTCTGGGCAAGAAACTCTGAACAAGAAACTCCGGACAAGAAACTCTGGACAACAAACTCTGGACCAGAAAATCTATGCAAGAAACTCTGGACAAGAAAATCTGGGCAAGGAACTCTGGGCAAGAAACTCTGGACAAGAAACTCTGGACAAGATACTCTGGACAAGAAACTCTGGACAAGAAACTCTGGACAAGAAACTCTGGACAAGATACTCAGGACAAAAAACTCTGGGCAAGAAACTCTGGACAAGAAACTCTGAACAAGAGACTCTGGCAAGAAAATCTGGACCAGAAAATCTATTCAAGAAACTCTGGACAAGAAAATCTGGACAAGAAAATCTGGACTAGAAAATCTGGACAAGAAAATTCTAGACATCAAACTCTGGACAAGAAACTCTGTACAAGAAACTCTGGACAACAAACTCTGGATAAGAAAGTCTGGACAAGAAACTCTGGACAAGAAACTCTGGACAACAAACTCTGGACAAGAAAGTCTGGACAAGAAACTCTGGACAAGAAAATCTGGACAAGAAAATCTGAACAACAAACTCTGTACAAGAAACTCTGAACAAGAAAATCTGGACAAGAAAATCTGGACAAGAAAATCTGGACTAGAAAATCTGGACAGGATACTCTGGACAAAAAACTCTGGACAAGAAACTCTGGACAACAAACTCTGGACAAGAAACTCTGGACAAGAAACTCTGGACAAGAAACTCTGGACAAGATACTCTGGACAAGAAACTCTGGACAAGAAACTCTGGACAAGAAACTCTGGACAAGAAAATCTGGACAGGATACTCTGGACAAAAAACTCTGGACAAGAAACTCTGGACAAGAAACTCTGAACAAGAAACTCTGGACAAGAAACTCTGGACAACAAACTCTGGACAAGAAAATCTGGACAAGAAAATCTGAACAAGAAACTCTGTACAAGAAACTCTGAACAAGAAACTCTGGACAAGAAACTTTGGACAAGAAAATCTGGACAAGAAAATCTGGACAAGAAACCCTGGACAAGAAAATCTGGACAAGAAACTCTGGAAAAGAAAACTCTGGACAACAAACTCTGGACAAGAAAATCTGGACAAGAAAATCTGGACAAGAAAATCTGGACAAGAAAATTCTGGACAACAAACTCTGTACAAGAAACTCTGAACAAGAAACTCTGGACAAGAAACTCTGGACAACAAACTCTGTACAAGAAAATCTGGACAAGAAAATCTGGACCAGAAAATCTATGCAAGAAACTCTGGACAAGAAAATCTGGGCAAGGAACTCTGGGCAAGAAACTCTGGACAAGAAACTCTGGACAAGATACTCTGGACAAGAAACTCTGGACAAGAAACTCTGGACCAGATACTCTGGACAAAAAACTCTGGGCAAGAAACTCTGGACAAGAAACTCTGGACAACAAACTCTGGACAAGAAAGTCTGGACAAGAAACTCTGGACAAGAAAATCTGGACAAGAAAATCTGGACAAGAAAATCTGGACTAGAAAATCTGGACAGGAAAATTCTAGACAACAAACTCTGGACAAGAAACTCTGGACAACAAACTCTGGACAAGAAAGTCTGGACAAGAAACTCTGGGCAAGAAAATCTGGACAAGAAAATCTGGACAAGAAAATCTGGACAAGAAACTCTGGACAAGAAAATGTGGACAAGAAACTCTGGACAAGAAAATCTGGACAAGAAAATCTGGACAAGAAAATCTTGTCAAGAAAACTCTGGACAACAAACTCTGTACAAGAAACTCTGAACAAGAAACTCCGGACAAAAAACTCTGGGCAAGAAACTCTGAACAAGAAACTCCGGACAAGAAACTCTGGACAACAAACTCTGGACCAGAAAATCTATGCAAGAAACTCTGGACAAGAAAATCTGGGCAAGGAACTCTGGGCAAGAAACTCTGGACAAGAAACTCTGGACAAGATACTCTGGACAAGAAACTCTGGACAAGAAACTCTGGACAAGAAACTCTGGACAAGATACTCAGGACAAAAAACTCTGGGCAAGAAACTCTGGACAAGAAACTCTGAACAAGAGACTCTGGCAAGAAAATCTGGACCAGAAAATCTATTCAAGAAACTCTGGACAAGAAACTCTGGACAAGAAAATCTGGACAAGAAAATCTGGACTAGAAAATCTGGACAAGAAAATTCTAGACATCAAACTCTGGACAAGAAACTCTGTACAAGAAACTCTGGACAACAAACTCTGGATAAGAAAGTCTGGACAAGAAACTCTGGACAAGAAACTCTGGACAACAAACTCTGGACAAGAAAGTCTGGACAAGAAACTCTGGACAAGAAAATCTGGACAAGAAAATCTGAACAACAAACTCTGTACAAGAAACTCTGAACAAGAAAATCTGGACAAGAAAATCTGGACAAGAAAATCTGGACTAGAAAATCTGGACAGGATACTCTGGACAAAAAACTCTGGACAAGAAACTCTGGACAACAAACTCTGGACAAGAAAGTCTGGACAAGAAACTCTGGACAAGAAACTCTGGACAAGATACTCTGGACAAGAAACTCTGGACAAGAAACTCTGGACAAGAAACTCTGGACAAGAAAATCTGGACAGGATACTCTGGACAAAAAACTCTGGACAAGAAACTCTGGACAAGAAACTCTGAACAAGAAACTCTGGACAAGAAACTCTGGACAACAAACTCTGGACAAGAAAATCTGGACAAGAAAATCTGAACAAGAAACTCTGTACAAGAAACTCTGAACAAGAAACTCTGGACAAGAAACTTTGGACAAGAAAATCTGGACAAGAAACCCTGGACAAGAAAATCTGGACAAGAAACTCTGGAAAAGAAAACTCTGGACAACAAACTCTGGACAAGAAAATCTGGACAAGAAAATCTGGACAAGAAAATCTGGACAAGAAAATTCTGGACAACAAACTCTGTACAAGAAACTCTGAACAAGAAACTCTGGACAAGAAACTCTGGACAACAAACTCTGTACAAGAAAATCTGGACAAGAAAATCTGGACCAGAAAATCTATGCAAGAAACTCTGGACAAGAAAATCTGGGCAAGGAACTCTGGGCAAGAAACTCTGGACAAGAAACTCTGGACAAGATACTCTGGACAAGAAACTCTGGACAAGAAACTCTGGACAAGAAACTCTGGACAAGAAACTCTGGACAAGATACTCTGAACAAGAAACTCTGTACAAGAAACTCTGAACAAGAAACTCTGGACAAGAAACTTTGGACAAGAAAATCTGGACAAGAAAATCTGGACAAGAAACCCTGGACAAGAAAATCTGGACAAGAAACTCTGGAAAAGAAAACTCTGGACAACAAACTCTGGACAAGAAAATCTGGACAAGAAAATCTGGACAAGAAAATCTGGACAAGAAAATTCTGGACAACAAACTCTGTACAAGAAACTCTGAACAAGAAACTCTGGACAAGAAACTCTGGACAACAAACTCTGTACAAGAAAATCTGGACAAGAAAATCTGGACCAGAAAATCTATGCAAGAAACTCTGGACAAGAAAATCTGGGCAAGGAACTCTGGGCAAGAAACTCTGGACAAGAAACTCTGGACAAGATACTCTGGACAAGATACTCTGGACAAGAAACTCTGGACAAGAAACTCTGGACAAGAAACTCCGGACAACAAACTCTGGGCAAGAAACTCTGAACAAGAAACTCCGGACAAGAAACTCTGGACAACAAACTCTGGACCAGAAAATCTATTCAAGAAACTCTGGACAAGAAAATCTGGACAAGAAAATCTGGACAAGAAAATCTGGACTAGAAAATCTGGACAGGAAAATTCTAGACAACAAACTCTGGACAAGAAACTCTGGACAACAAACTCTGGACAAGAAAGTCTGGACAAGAAACTCTGGGCAAGAAAATCTGGACAAGAAAATCTGGACAAGAAACTCTGGACAAGAAAATGTGGACAAGAAACTCTGGACAAGAAAATCTGGACAAGAAAATCTGGACAAGAAAATCTTGTCAAGAAAACTCTGGACAACAAACTCTGTACAAGAAACTCTGAACAAGAAACTCCGGACAAGAAACTCTGGACAACAAACTCTGGACAAGAAAATCTGGACAAGAAAATCTGGACAAGAAACTCTGTACAAGAAACTCTGGACAAGAAACTCTGGACAACAAACTCTGGACAAGAAAGTCTGGACAAGAAACTCTGGACAAGAAAGTCTGGACAAGAAACTCTGGACAAGAAACTCTGGACAACAAACTCTGGACAAGAAAGTCTGGACAAGAAACTCTGGACAAGAAAATCTGGACAAGAAAATCTGGACAAGAAACTCTGGACAAGAAAATGTGGACAAGAAACTCTGGACAAGAAAACTCTGGACAACAAACTCTGGACAACAAAGTCTGGACAAGAAACTCTGGACAAGAAAATCTGGACAAGAAAATCTGGACAAGAAACTCTGTACAAGAAACTCTGGACAAGAAACTCTGGACAACAAACTCTGGACAAGAAAGTCTGGACAAGAAACTCTGGACAAGAAAGTCTGGACAAGAAACTCTGGACAAGAAACTCTGGACAACAAACTCTGGACAAGAAAGTCTGGACAAGAAACTCTAGACAAGAAAATCTGGACAAGAAAATCTGGACAAGAAACTCTGGACAAGAAAATGTGGACAAGAAACTCTGGACAAGAAACTCTGGACAAGAAACTCTGGACAACAAACTCTGGACAAGAAACTCTGTACAAGAAACTCTGGACAAGAAACTCTGGACAACAAACTCTGGACAAGAAACTCTGGACAACAAACTCTGGACAAGAAAGTCTGGACAAGAAACTCTGGACAAGAAAGTCTGGACAAGAAACTCTGGACAAGAAACTCTGGACAACAAACTCTGGACAAGAAAGTCTGGACAAGAAACTCTGGACAAGAAACTCTGGACAAGAAAATCTGGACAAGAAACTCTGTACAAGAAACTCTGGACAAGAAACTCTGGACAACAAACTCTGGACAAGAAAGTCTGGACAAGAAACTCTGGACAAGAAAGTCTGGACAAGAAACTCTGGACAACAAACTCTGGACAACAAACTCTGGACAAGAAAGTCTGGACAACAAACTCTGGACAAGAAAATCTGGACAAGAAAATCTGGACAAGAAAATCTGGACAAGAAAATCTGGACAAGAAAACTCTGGACAACAAACTCTGTACAAGAAACTCTGAACAAGAAACTCCGGACAAGAAACTCTGGACAACAAACTCTGGACAAGAAAATCTGGACAAGAAAATCTGAACCAGAAAGTCTATGCAAGAAACTCTGGACAAGAAAATCTGGGCAAGGAGCTCTGGGCAAGAAACTCTGGACAAGTAACTCTGAACAAGAAACTCTGGACATAAAACTCTGGACAAGAAACTCTGGACCAGATACTCTGGACAAAAAACTCTGGGCAAGAAACTCTGGACAAGAAACTCTGAAAAAGAGACTCTGGCAAGAAAATCTGGGCCAGAAAATCTATTCAAGAAACTCTGGACAAGAAAATCTGGACAAGAAAATCTGGACAAGAAAATCTGGACAAGAAAATCTGGACAAGAAAATCTTGTCAAGAAAACTCTGGACAACAAACTCTGTACAAGAAACTCTGAACAAGAAACTCCGGACAAGAAACTCTGGACAACAAACTCTGGACAAGAAAATCTGTACAAGAAACTCTGGACAAGAAACTCTGGACAACAAACTCTGGACAAGAAACTCTGGACAACAAACTCTGGACAAGAAAGTCTGGACAAGAAACTCTGGACAAGAAAGTCTGGACAAGAAACTCTGGACAAGAAACTCTGGACAAGAAAATCTGGACAAGAAACTCTGGACAACAAACTCTGGACAAGAAACTCTGTACAAGAAACTCTGGACAAGAAACTCTGGACAACAAACTCTGGACAAGAAACTCTGGACAACAAACTCTGGACAAGAAAGTCTGGACAAGAAACTCTGGACAAGAAAGTCTGGACAAGAAACTCTGGACAAGAAACTCTGGACAACAAACTCTGGACAAGAAAGTCTGGACAACAAACTCTGGACAAGAAATTCTGGACAAGAAAATCTGGACAAGAAACTCTGTACAAGAAACTCTGGACAAGAAACTCTGGACAACAAACTCTGGACAAGAAAGTCTGGACAAGAAACTCTGGACAAGAAAGTCTGGACAAGAAACTCTGGACAACAAACTCTGGACAACAAACTCTGGACAAGAAAGTCTGGACAACAAACTCTGGACAAGAAAATCTGGACAAGAAAATCTGGACAAGAAAATCTGGACAAGAAAATCTGGACAAGAAAATCTGGACAAGAAAACTCTGGACAACAAACTCTGTACAAGAAACTCTGAACAAGAAACTCCGGACAAGAAACTCTGGACAACAAACTCTGGACAAGAAAATCTGGACAAGAAAATCTGAACCAGAAAGTCTATGCAAGAAACTCTGGACAAGAAAATCTGGGCAAGGAGCTCTGGGCAAGAAACTCTGGACAAGTAACTCTGAACAAGAAACTCTGGACATAAAACTCTGGACAAGAAACTCTGGACCAGATACTCTGGACAAAAAACTCTGGGCAAGAAACTCTGGACAAGAAACTCTGAAAAAGAGACTCTGGCAAGAAAATCTGGGCCAGAAAATCTATTCAAGAAACTCTGGACAAGAAAATCTGGACAAGAAAATCTGGACAAGAAAATCTGGACTAGAAAATCTGGACAAGAAAATTCTAGACAACAAACTCTGGACAAGAAACTCTGTACAAGAAACTCTGGACAAGAAAATCTGGACAAGAAAATCTGGACAAGAAACTCTGGACAAGAAAATCTGGACAAGAAAATCTGGACAAGAAAACTCTGGACAACAAACTCTGGACAAGAAAATCTGGACAAGAAAATCTGGACAAGAAAATCTGGACAAGAAAACTCTGGACAACAAACTCTGTACAAGAAACTCTGAACAAGAAACTCTGGACAAGAAACTCTGGACAACAAACTCTGGACAAGAAAGTCTGGACAAGAAACTCTGGACAAGAAACTCTGGCCAAGAAAATCTGGACAAGATACTCTGGACAAGAAAACTCTGGACAACAAACTCTGGACAAGAAACTCTGGACAAGAAACTCTGGACAAGAAAGTCTGGACAAGAAACTCTGGACAACAAACTCTGGACAACAAACTCTGGACAAGAAAGTCTGGACAACAAACTCTGGACAAGAAAATCTGGACAAGAAAATCTGGACAAGAAAATCTGGACAAGAAAATCTGGACAAGAAAACTCTGGACAACAAACTCTGTACAAGAAACTCTGAACAAGAAACTCTGGACAAGAAACTCTGGACAACAAACTCTGGACAAGAAAGTCTGGACAAGAAACTCTGGACAAGAAACTCTGGACAAGAAAATCTGGACAGGATACTCTGGACAAAAAACTCTGGACAAGAACCTCTGGACAAAAAACTCTGGACAAGAAACTCTGGACAAGAAAACTCTGGACAAGAAAACTCTGGACAACAAACTCTGTACAAGAAACTCTGAACAAGAAACTCTGGACAAGAAACTCTGGACAACAAACTCTGGACAAGAAAGTCTGGACAAGAAACTCTGGACAAGAAAATCTGGACAACAAACTCTGGACAAGAAAATCTGGACAAGAAAATCTGGACAAGAAACTCTGTACAAGAAACTCTGGACAAGAAACTCTGGACAACAAACTCTGGACAAGAAAGTCTGGACAAGAAACTCTGGACAAGAAAGTCTGGACAACAAACTCTGGACAAGAAAATCTTGTCAAGAAAACTCTGGACAACAAACTCTGTACAAGAAACTCTGAACAAGAAACTCCGGACAAGAAACTCTGGACAACAAACTCTGGACAAGAAAATCTGGACAAGAAACTCTGGACAAGAAACTCTGGACAAGAAACTCTGGACAAGAAACTCTGGACAAGAAACTCTGGACAAGAAAGTCTGGACAAGAAACTCTGGACAAGAAAGTCTGGACAAGAAACTCTGGACAAGAAACTCTGGACAACAAACTCTGGACAAGAAAGTCTGGACAAGAAACTCTGGACAAGAAAATCTGGACAAGAAAATCTGGACAAGAAACTCTGGACAAGAAAATGTGGACAAGAAACTCTGGACAAGAAAACTCTGGACAACAAACTCTGGACAACAAACTCTGGACAAGAAAATCTGGACAAGAAAATCTGGACAAGAAAATCTGGACAAGAAACTCTGTACAAGAAACTCTGGACAAGAAACTCTGGACAACAAACTCTGGACAAGAAAGTCTGGACAAGAAACTCTGGACAAGAAAGTCTGGACAAGAAACTCTGGACAAGAAACTCTGGACAACAAACTCTGGACAAGAAAGTCTGGACAAGAAACTCTAGACAAGAAAATCTGGACAAGAAAATCTGGACAAGAAACTCTGGACAAGAAAATGTGGACAAGAAACTCTGGACAAGAAAATCTGGACAAGAAACTCTGGACAACAAACTCTGGACAAGAAACTCTGTACAAGAAACTCTGGACAAGAAACTCTGGACAACAAACTCTGGACAAGAAACTCTGGACAACAAACTCTGGACAAGAAAGTCTGGACAAGAAACTCTGGACAAGAAAGTCTGGACAAGAAACTCTGGACAAGAAACTCTGGACAATAAACTCTGGACAAGAAAGTCTGGACAACAAACTCTGGACAAGAAATTCTGGACAAGAAAATCTGGACAAGAAACTCTGTACAAGAAACTCTGGACAAGAAACTCTGGACAACAAACTCTGGACAAGAAAGTCTGGACAAGAAACTCTGGACAAGAAAGTCTGGACAAGAAACTCTGGACAACAAACTCTGGACAACAAACTCTGGACAAGAAAGTCTGGACAACAAACTCTGGACAAGAAAATCTGGACAAGAAAATCTGGACAAGAAAATCTGGACAAGAAAATCTGGACAAGAAAACTCTGGACAACAAACTCTGTACAAGAAACTCTGAACAAGAAACTCCGGACAAGAAACTCTGGACAACAAACTCTGGACAAGAAAATCTGGACAAGAAAATCTGAACCAGAAAGTCTATGCAAGAAACTCTGGACAAGAAAATCTGGGCAAGGAGCTCTGGGCAAGAAACTCTGGACAAGTAACTCTGAACAAGAAACTCTGGACATAAAACTCTGGACAAGAAACTCTGGACCAGATACTCTGGACAAAAAACTCTGGACAAGAAACTCTGGACAACAAACTCTGGACAATAAACTCTGGACAAGAAAGTCTGGACAACAAACTCTGGACAAGAAATTCTGGACAAGAAAATCTGGACAAGAAACTCTGTACAAGAAACTCTGGACAAGAAACTCTGGACAACAAACTCTGGACAAGAAAGTCTGGACAAGAAACTCTGGACAAGAAAGTCTGGACAAGAAACTCTGGACAACAAACTCTGGACAACAAACTCTGGACAAGAAAGTCTGGACAACAAACTCTGGACAAGAAAATCTGGACAAGAAAATCTGGACAAGAAAATCTGGACAAGAAAACTCTGGACAACAAACTCTGTACAAGAAACTCTGAACAAGAAACTCCGGACAAGAAACTCTGGACAACAAACTCTGGACAAGAAAATCTGGACAAGAAAATCTGAACCAGAAAGTCTATGCAAGAAACTCTGGACAAGAAAATCTGGGCAAGGAGCTCTGGGCAAGAAACTCTGGACAAGTAACTCTGAACAAGAAACTCTGGACATAAAACTCTGGACAAGAAACTCTGAAAAAGAGACTCTGGCAAGAAAATCTGGGCCAGAAAATCTATTCAAGAAACTCTGGACAAGAAAATCTGGACAAGAAAATCTGGACAAGAAAATCTGGACTAGAAAATCTGGACAAGAAAATTCTAGACAACAAACTCTGGACAAGAAACTCTGTACAAGAAACTCTGGACAAGAAAATCTGGACAAGAAAATCTGGACAAGGAAACTCTGGACAACAAACTCTGTACAAGAAACTCTGAACAAGAAACTCCGGACAAGAAACTCTGGACAACAAACTCTGGACAAGAAAATCTGGACAAGAAAATCTGGACCAGAAAGTCTATGCAAGAAACTCTGGACAAGAAAATCTGGACAAGAAAATCTGGACAAGAAAACTCTGGAAAACAAACTCTGGACAAGAAAGTCTGGACAAGAAACTCTGGACAAAAAACTCTGACCAAGAAAATCTGGACAAGAAAATCTGGACAGGAAACTCTGGACAAGAAACTCTGGACAAGAAACTCTGGACAAGAAAATCTGGACAAGAAAATCTGGACAAGAAAACTCTGGACAACAAACTCTGGACAAGAAAATCTGGACAAGAAAATCTGGACCAGAAAGTCTATGCAAGAAACTCTGGACAAGAAACTCTGGACAAGAAAATCTGGACAAGAAAATCTGGACAAGAAAACTCTGGAAAACAAACTCTGGACAAGAAAGTCTGGACAAGAAACTCTGGACAAAAAACTCTGACCAAGAAAATCTGGACAAGAAAATCTGGACAGGAAACTCTGGACAAGAAACTCTGGACAAGAAACTCTGGACAAGAAAATCTGGACAGGATACTCTGGACAAAAAACTCTGGACAAGAACCTCTGGACAAAAAACTCTGGACAAGAAACTCTGGACAACAAACTCTGGACAAGAAAGTCTGGACAAGAAACTCTGGGCAAGAAAATCTGGACAAGAAAATCTGGACAAGAAACTCTGGACAAGAAAATGTGGACAAGAAACTCTGGACAAGAAAATCTGGACAAGAAAATCTGGACAAGAAAATCTTGTCAAGAAAACTCTGGACAACAAACTCTGTACAAGAAACTCTGAACAAGAAACTCCGGACAAGAAACTCTGGACAACAAACTCTGGACAAGAAAATCTGGACAAGAAAATCTGGACAAGAAACTCTGTACAAGAAACTCTGGACAAGAAACTCTGGACAACAAACTCTGGACAAGAAACTCTGGACAAGAAACTCTGGACAAGAAAGTCTGGACAAGAAACTCTGGACAAGAAACTCTGGACAACAAACTCTGGACAAGAAAGTCTGGACAAGAAACTCTGGACAAGAAAATCTGGACAAGAAAATCTGGACAAGAAACTCTGGACAAGAAAATGTGGACAAGAAACTCTGGACAAGAAAACTCTGGACAACAAACTCTGGACAACAAAGTCTGGACAAGAAACTCTGGACAAGAAAATCTGGACAAGAAAATCTGGACAAGAAACTCTGTACAAGAAACTCTGGACAAGAAACTCTGGACAACAAACTCTGGACAAGAAAGTCTGGACAAGAAACTCTGGACAAGAAAATCTGGACAAGAAAATCTGGACAAGAAACTCTGGACAAGAAAATGTGGACAAGAAAATCTGGACAAGAAACTCTGTACAAGAAACTCTGGACAAGAAACTCTGGACAACAAACTCTGGACAAGAAAGTCTGGACAAGAAACTCTGGACAAGAAAGTCTGGACAAGAAACTCTGGACAAGAAACTCTGGACAACAAACTCTGGACAAGAAAGTCTGGACAAGAAACTCTGGACAAGAAAATCTGGACAAGAAAATCTGGACAAGAAACTCTGGACAAGAAAATGTGGACAAGAAACTCTGGACAAGAAAACTCTGGACAACAAACTCTGGACAAGAAAGTCTGGACAAGAAACTCTGGACAAGAAAATCTGGACAAGAAAATCTGGACAAGAAACTCTGTACAAGAAACTCTGGACAAGAAACTCTGGACAACAAACTCTGGACAAGAAAGTCTGGACAAGAAACTCTGGACAAGAAAATCTGGACAAGAAAATCTGGACTAGAAAATCTGGACAGGAAAATTCTAGACAACAAACTCTGGACAAGAAACTCTGGACAACAAACTCTGGACAAGAAAGTCTGGACAAGAAACTCTGGGCAAGAAAATCTGGACAAGAAAATCTGGACAAGAAAATCTGGACAAGAAACTCTGGACAAGAAAATGTGGACAAGAAACTCTGGACAAGAAAATCTGGACAAGAAAATCTGGACAAGAAAATCTTGTCAAGAAAACTCTGGACAACAAACTCTGTACAAGAAACTCTGAACAAGAAACTCCGGACAAAAAACTCTGGACAAGAAACTCTGGGCAAGAAACTCTGGACAAGAAACTCTGGACAAGAAACTCTGGACCAGAAAATCTATGCAAGAAACTCTGGACAAGAAAATCTGGGCAAGGAACTCTGGGCAAGAAACTCTGGACAAGAAACTCTGGACAAGATACTCTGGACAAGAAACTCTGGACAAGAAACTCTGGACAAGAAACTCTGGACAAGATACTCAGGACAAAAAACTCTGGGCAAGAAACTCTGGACAAGAAACTCTGAACAAGAGACTCTGGCAAGAAAATCTGGACCAGAAAATCTATTCAAGAAACTCTGGACAAGAAAATCTGGACAAGAAAATCTGGACAAGAAAATCTGGACTAGAAAATCTGGACAAGAAAATTCTAGACATCAAACTCTGGACAAGAAACTCTGTACAAGAAACTCTGGACAACAAACTCTGGACAAGAAAGTCTGGACAAGAAACTCTGGACAAGAAACTCTGGACAACAAACTCTGGACAAGAAAGTCTGGACAAGAAACTCTGGACAAGAAAATCTGGACAAGAAAATCTGAACAACAAACTCTGTACAAGAAACTCTGAACAAGAAAATCTGGACAAGAAAATCTGGACAAGAAAATCTGGACTAGAAAATCTGGACAGGATACTCTGGACAAAAAACTCTGGACAAGAAACTCTGGACAACAAACTCTGGACAAGAAAATCTGGACAAGAAACTCTGGACAAGAAACTCTGGACAAGATACTCTGGACAAGAAACTCTGGACAAGAAACTCTGGACAAGAAACTCTGGACAAGAAAATCTGGACAGGATACTCTGGACAAAAAACTCTGGACAAGAAACTCTGGACAAGAAACTCTGAACAAGAAACTCTGGACAAGAAACTCTGGACAACAAACTCTGGACAAGAAAATCTGGACAAGAAAATCTGAACAAGAAACTCTGTACAAGAAACTCTGAACAAGAAACTCTGGACAAGAAACTTTGGACAAGAAAATCTGGACAAGAAAATCTGGACAAGAAACCCTGGACAAGAAAATCTGGACAAGAAACTCTGGAAAAGAAAACTCTGGACAACAAACTCTGGACAAGAAAATCTGGACAAGAAAATCTGGACAAGAAAATCTGGACAAGAAAATCTGGACAAGAAAATTCTGGACAACAAACTCTGTACAAGAAACTCTGAACAAGAAACTCTGGACAAGAAACTCTGGACAACAAACTCTGTACAAGAAAATCTGGACAAGAAAATCTGGACCAGAAAATCTATGCAAGAAACTCTGGACAAGAAAATCTGGGCAAGGAACTCTGGGCAAGAAACTCTGGACAAGAAACTCTGGACAAGAAACTCTGGACAAGAAACTCTGGACAAGAAACTCTGGACAAGAAACTCTGGACAAGAAACTCTGGACAAGATACTCTGAACAAGAAACTCTGTACAAGAAACTCTGAACAAGAAACTCTGGACAAGAAACTTTGGACAAGAAAATCTGGACAAGAAAATCTGGACAAGAAACCCTGGACAAGAAAATCTGGACAAGAAACTCTGGAAAAGAAAACTCTGGACAACAAACTCTGGACAAGAAAATCTGGACAAGAAAATCTGGACAAGAAAATCTGGACAAGAAAATTCTGGACAACAAACTCTGTACAAGAAACTCTGAACAAGAAACTCTGGACAAGAAACTCTGGACAACAAACTCTGTACAAGAAAATCTGGACAAGAAAATCTGGACCAGAAAATCTATGCAAGAAACTCTGGACAAGAAAATCTGGGCAAGGAACTCTGGGCAAGAAACTCTGGACAAGAAACTCTGGACAAGATACTCTGGACAAGAAACTCTGGACAAGAAACTCTGGACAAGAAACTCTGGACAAGATACTCCGGACAAAAAACTCTGGGCAAGAAACTCTGAACAAGAAACTCCGGACAAGAAACTCTGGACAACAAACTCTGGACCAGAAAATCTATTCAAGAAACTCTGGACAAGAAAATCTGGACAAGAAAATCTGGACAAGAAAATCTGGACTAGAAAATCTGGACAGGAAAATTCTAGACAACAAACTCTGGACAAGAAACTCTGGACAACAAACTCTGGACAAGAAAGTCTGGACAAGAAACTCTGGACAAGAAAATCTGGACAAGAAAATCTGAACAACAAACTCTGTACAAGAAACTCTGAACAAGAAAATCTGGACAAGAAAATCTGGACAAGAAAATCTGGACTAGAAAATCTGGACAGGATACTCTGGACAAAAAACTCTGGACAAGAAACTCTGGACAACAAACTCTGGACAAGAAAGTCTGGACAAGAAACTCTGGACAAGAAACTCTGGACAAGATACTCTGGACAAGAAACTCTGGACAAGAAACTCTGGACAAGAAACTCTGGACAAGAAAATCTGGACAGGATACTCTGGACAAAAAACTCTGGACAAGAAACTCTGGACAAGAAACTCTGAACAAGAAACTCTGGACAAGAAACTCTGGACAACAAACTCTGGACAAGAAAATCTGGACAAGAAAATCTGAACAAGAAACTCTGTACAAGAAACTCTGAACAAGAAACTCTGGACAAGAAACTTTGGACAAGAAAATCTGGACAAGAAAATCTGGACAAGAAACCCTGGACAAGAAAATCTGGACAAGAAACTCTGGAAAAGAAAACTCTGGACAACAAACTCTGGACAAGAAAATCTGGACAAGAAAATCTGGACAAGAAAATCTGGACAAGAAAATTCTGGACAACAAACTCTGTACAAGAAACTCTGAACAAGAAACTCTGGACAAGAAACTCTGGACAAGAAACTCTGGACAAGAAAATCTGGACAAGAAAATCTGGACCAGAAAATCTATGCAAGAAACTCTGGACAAGAAAATCTGGGCAAGGAACTCTGGGCAAGAAACTCTGGACAAGAAACTCTGGACAAGATACTCTGGACAAGAAACTCTGGACAAGAAACTCTGGACAAGAAACTCTGGACAAGAAACTCTGGACAAGAAACTCTGAACAAGAAACTCTGTACAAGAAACTCTGAACAAGAAACTCTGGACAAGAAACTTTGGACAAGAAAATCTGGACAAGAAAATCTGGACAAGAAACCCTGGACAAGAAAATCTGGACAAGAAACTCTGGAAAAGAAAACTCTGGACAACAAACTCTGGACAAGAAAATCTGGACAAGAAAATCTGGACAAGAAAATCTGGACAAGAAAATTCTGGACAACAAACTCTGGACAAGAAACTCTGAACAAGAAACTCTGGACAAGAAACTCTGGACAACAAACTCTGTACAAGAAAATCTGGACAAGAAAATCTGGACCAGAAAATCTATGCAAGAAACTCTGGACAAGAAAATCTGGGCAAGGAACTCTGGGCAAGAAACTCTGGACAAGAAACTCTGGACAAGATACTCTGGACAAGAAACTCTGGACAAGAAACTCTGGACAAGAAACTCTGGACAAGATACTCCGGACAAAAAACTCTGGGCAAGAAACTCTGAACAAGAAACTCTGGACAAGAAACTCTGGACAACAAACTCTGGACCAGAAAATCTATTCAAGAAACTCTGGACAAGAAAATCTGGACAAGAAAATCTGGACAAGAAAATCTGGACTAGAAAATCTGGACAGGAAAATTCTAGACAACAAACCCTGGACAAGAAACTCTGGACAACAAACTCTGGACAAGAAAGTCTGGACAAGAAACTCTGGGCAAGAAAATCTGGACAAGAAAATCTGGACAAGAAACTCTGGACAAGAAAATGTGGACAAGAAACTCTGGACAAGAAAATCTGGACAAGAAAATCTGGACAAGAAAATCTTGTCAAGAAAACTCTGGACAACAAACTCTGTACAAGAAACTCTGAACAAGAAACTCCGGACAAGAAACTCTGGACAACAAACTCTGGACAAGAAAATCTGGACAAGAAACTCTGGACAAGAAACTCTGTACAAGAAACTCTGGACAAGAAACTCTGGACAACAAACTCTGGACAAGAAAGTCTGGACAAGAAACTCTGGACAAGAAAGTCTGGACAAGAAACTCTGGACAAGAAACTCTGGACAACAAACTCTGGACAAGAAAGTCTGGACAAGAAACTCTGGACAAGAAAATCTGGACAAGAAAATCTGGACAAGAAAGTCTGGACAAGAAAATGTGGACAAGAAACTCTGGACAAGAAAACTCTGGACAACAAACTCTGGACAACAAAGTCTGGACAAGAAACTCTGGACAAGAAAATCTGGACAAGAAAATCTGGACAAGAAACTCTGTACAAGAAACTCTGGACAAGAAACTCTGGACAACAAACTCTGGACAAGAAAGTCTGGACAAGAAACTCTGGACAAGAAAGTCTGGACAAGAAACTCTGGACAAGAAACTCTGGACAACAAACTCTGGACAAGAAAGTCTGGACAAGAAACTCTAGACAAGAAAATCTGGACAAGAAAATCTGGACAAGAAACTCTGGACAAGAAAATGTGGACAAGAAACTCTGGACAAGAAAATCTGGACAAGAAACTCTGGACAACAAACTCTGGACAAGAAACTCTGTACAAGAAACTCTGGACAAGAAACTCTGGACAACAAACTCTGGACAAGAAACTCTGGACAACAAACTCTGGACAAGAAAGTCTGGACAAGAAACTCTGGACAAGAAACTCTGGACAAGAAAGTCTGGACAAGAAACTCTGGACAAGAAACTCTGGACAAGAAAATCTGGACAAGAAACTCTGGACAACAAACTCTGGACAAGAAACTCTGTACAAGAAACTCTGGACAAGAAACTCTGGACAACAAACTCTGGACAAGAAACTCTGGACAACAAACTCTGGACAAGAAAGTCTGGACAAGAAACTCTGGACAAGAAAGTCTGGACAAGAAACTCTGGACAAGAAACTCTGGACAACAAACTCTGGACAAGAAAGTCTGGACAACAAACTCTGGACAAGAAATTCTGGACAAGAAAATCTGGACAAGAAACTCTGTACAAGAAACTCTGGACAAGAAACTCTGGACAACAAACTCTGGACAAGAAAGTCTGGACAAGAAACTCTGGACAAGAAAGTCTGGACAAGAAACTCTGGACAACAAACTCTGGACAACAAACTCTGGACAAGAAAGTCTGGACAACAAACTCTGGACAAGAAAATCTGGACAAGAAAATCTGGACAAGAAAATCTGGACAAGAAAATCTGGACAAGAAAACTCTGGACAACAAACTCTGTACAAGAAACTCTGAACAAGAAACTCCGGACAAGAAACTCTGGACAACAAACTCTGGACAAGAAAATCTGGACAAGAAAATCTGAACCAGAAAGTCTATGCAAGAAACTCTGGACAAGAAAATCTGGGCAAGGAGCTCTGGGCAAGAAACTCTGGACAAGTAACTCTGAACAAGAAACTCTGGACATAAAACTCTGGACAAGAAACTCTGGACCAGATACTCTGGACAAAAAACTCTGGGCAAGAAACTCTGGACAAGAAACTCTGAAAAAGAGACTCTGGCAAGAAAATCTGGGCCAGAAAATCTATTCAAGAAACTCTGGACAAGAAAATCTGGACAAGAAAATCTGGACAAGAAAATCTGGACTAGAAAATCTGGACAAGAAAATTCTAGACAACAAACTCTGGACAAGAAACTCTGTACAAGAAACTCTGGACAAGAAAATCTGGACAAGAAAATCTGGACAAGAAACTCTGGACAAGAAAATCTGGACAAGAAAATCTGGACAAGAAAACTCTGGACAACAAACTCTGGACAAGAAAATCTGGACAAGAAAATCTGGACAAGAAAATCTGGACAAGAAAACTCTGGACAACAAACTCTGTACAAGAAACTCTGAACAAGAAACTCTGGACAAGAAACTCTGGACAACAAACTCTGGACAAGAAAGTCTGGACAAGAAACTCTGGACAAGAAACTCTGGCCAAGAAAATCTGGACAAGATACTCTGGACAAGAAAACTCTGGACAACAAACTCTGGACAAGAAACTCTGGACAAGAAACTCTGGACAAGAAAGTCTGGACAAGAAACTCTGGACAAGAAACTCCGGACAAGAAAATCTGGACAAGAAAATCTGGACAAGAAAATCTGGACTAGAAACTCTGGACAAAAAACTCTGGACAAGAAACTCTGGACAAGAAAACTCTGGACAAGAAAATCTGGATAAGAAAGTCTGGACAACAAACTCTGGACAAGAAACTCTGTACAAGAAACTCTGAACAAAAAACTCTGGACAAGAAAATCTGGACAAGAAAATCTGGACAAGAAAATCTGGACAAGAAAATCTGGACAAGAAAATCTGGACAAGAAAATCTGGACAAGAAACTCTGGACAAGAAAATCTGGACAAGAAACTCTGGACAAGAAAACTCTGGACAAGAAAATCTGGACAAGAAACTCTGGACAAGAAAATCTGGACAAGAAAATCTGGACAAGAAAACTCTGGACAAGAAAACTCTGGACAACAAACTCTGTACAAGAAACTCTGAACAAGAAACTCTGGACAAGAAACTCTGGACAACAAACTCTGGACAAGAAAGTCTGGACAAGAAACTCTGGACAAGAAACTCTGGACAAGAAAATCTGGACTAGAAAATCTGGACAAGAAAATTCTAGACAACAAACTCTGTACAAGAAACTCTGAACAAGAAACTCTGGACAAGAAACTCTGGACAACAAACTCTGTACAAGAAAATCTGGACAAGAAAATATGGACCAGAAAATCTATGCAAGAAACTCTGGACAAGAAAATCTGGGCAAGGAACTCTGGGCAAGAAACTCTGGACAAGAAACTCTGGACAAGATACTCTGGACAAGAAACTCTGGACAAGAAACTCTGGACAAGAAACTCTGGACAAGATACTCCGGACAAAAAACTCTGGGCAAGAAACTCTGGACAAGAAACTCTGAACAAGAGACTCTGGCAAGAAAATCTGGACCAGAAAATCTATTCAAGAAACTCTGGACAAGAAAATCTGGACAAGAAAATCTGGACAAGAAAATCTGGACTAGAAAATCTGGACAAGAAAATTCTAGACAACAAACTCTGGACAAGAAACTCTGTACAAGAAACTCTGGACAACAAACTCTGGACAAGAAAGTCTGGACAAGAAACTCTGGACAAGAAACTCTGGACAACAAACTCTGGACAAGAAAGTCTGGACAAGAAACTCTGGACAAGAAAATCTGGACAAGAAAATCTGGACAAGAAAATCTGGACAAGAAACTCTGGACAAGAAAATGTGGACAAGAAACTCTGGACAAGAAACTCTGGACAAGAAACTCTGGACAAGAAAACTCTGGACAACAAACTCTGGACAAGAAAATCTGGACAAGAAAATCTGGACAAGAAAACTCTGGACAACAAACTCTGTACAAGAAACTCTGAACAAGAAACTCCGGACAAGAAACTCTGGACAACAAACTCTGGACAAGAAAATCTGGACAAGAAAATCTGGACCAGAAAGTCTATGCAAGAAACTCTGGACAAGAAAATCTGGACAAGGAACTCTGGGCAAGAAACTCTGGACAAGTAACTCTGAACAAGAAACTCTGGACATAAAACTCTGGACAAGAAACTCTGGACCAGATACTCTGGACAAAAAACTCTGGGCAAGAAACTCTGGACAAGAAACTCTGAAAAAGAGACTCTGGCAAGAAAATCTGGGCCAGAAAATCTATTCAAGAAACTCTGGACAAGAAAATCTGGACAAGAAAATCTGGACAAGAAAATCTGGACTAGAAAATCTGGACAAGAAAATTCTAGACAACAAACTCTGGACAAGAAACTCTGTACAAGAAACTCTGGACAAGAAAATCTGGACAAGAAAATCTGGACAAGAAACTCTGGACAAGAAAATCTGGACAAGAAAATCTGGACAAGAAAACTCTGGACAACAAACTCTGGACAAGAAAATCTGGACAAGAAAATCTGGACAAGAAAACTCTGGACAACAAACTCTGTACAAGAAACTCTGAACAAGAAACTCTGGACAAGAAACTCTGAACAAGAAACTCTGGACAAGAAACTCTGGACAACAAACTCTGGACAAGAAACTCTGGACAAGAAAATCTGGACAGGATACTCTGGACAAGAAAACTCTGGACAACAAACTCTGGACAAGAAACTCTGGACAACAAACTCTGGACAAGAAAGTCTGGACAAGAAACTCTGGACAAGAAACTCTGGACAAGAAAATCTGGACAAGAAAATCTGGACAAGAAAATCTGGACTAGAAACTCTGGACAAAAAACTCTGGACAAGAAACTCTGGACAAGAAAACTCTGGACAAGAAACTCTGGACAACAAACTCTGGACAAGAAAATCTGGACAAGAAAATCTGGACAAGAAAATCTGAACAAGAAACCCTGGACAAGATACTCTGGACAAAAAACTCTGGACAAGATACACTGGACAAAAAACTCTGGGCAAGAAACTCTGGACAAGAAACTCTGAACAAGAGACTCTGGCAAGAAAATCTGGGCCAGAAAATCTATTCAAGAAACTCTGGACAAGAAAATCTGGACAAGAAAATCTGGACAAGAAAATCTGGACAAGAAACTCTGGACAACAAACTCTGGACAAAAAACTCTGGGCAAGAAACTCTGGACAAGAAACTCTGAAAAAGAGACTCTGGCAAGAAAATCTGGGCCAGAAAATCTATTCAAGAAACTCTGGACAAGAAAATCTGGACAAGAAAATCTGAACAAGAAAATCTGGACTAGAAAATCTGGACAAGAAAATTCTAGACAACAAACTCTGGACAAGAAACTCTGGACAAGAAACTCTGGACAAGAAACTCTGGACAAGAAACTCTGGACAAGAAAATCTGGACAAGAAAATCTGGACAAGAAACTCTGGACAAGAAAACTCTGGACAACAAACTCTGGACAAGAAAATCTGGACAAGAAAATCTGGACAAGAAAATCTGGACAAGAAAACTCTGGACAACAAACTCTGTACAAGAAACTCTGAACAAGAAACTCTGGACAAAAAACTCTGGACAACAAACTCTGGACAAGAAAGTCTGGACAAGAAACTCTGGACAAGAAAATCTGGACAGGATACTCTGGACAACAAACTCTGGACAAGAAAATCTGGACAAGAAAATCTGGACAAGAAAACTCTGGAAAACAAACTCTGGACAAGAAAGTCTGGACAAGAAACTCTGGACAAAAAACTCTGACCAAGAAACTCTGGACAAGAAAATCTGGACAGGAAACTCTGGACAAGAAACTCTGGACAAGAAACTCTGGACAAGAAAATCTGGACAAGAAACTCTGGACAAAAAACTCTGGACAAGAAACTCTGGACAAAAAACTCTGGACAAGAAACTCTGGACAAGAAAACTCTGGACAAGAAAACTCTGGACAACAAACTCTGTACAAGAAACTCTGAACAAGAAACTCTGGACAAGAAACTCTGGACATAAAACTCTGGAAAAGAAACTCTGTACAAAAAACTCTGGACAAAAAACTCTGGACAAGAAAGTCTGGACTAGAAACTCTGGACAAGAAAATCTGGACAAGAAAATCTGGACAAGAAACTCTGGACAAGAAAATGTGGACAAGAAACTCTGGACAAGAAAACTCTGGACAACAAACTCTGGACAAGAAAATCTGGACAAGAAAATCTGGACAAGAAAATCTGGACAAGAAAACTCTGGACAACAAACTCTGTACAAGAAACTCTGAACAAGAAACTCCGGACAAGAAACTCTGGACAACAAACTCTGGACAAGAAAATCTGGACAAGAAAATCTGAACCAGAAAGTCTATGCAAGAAACTCTGGACAAGAAAATCTGGGCAAGGAGCTCTGGGCAAGAAACTCTGGACAAGTAACTCTGAACAAGAAACTCTGGACATAAAACTCTGGACAAGAAACTCTGGACCAGATACTCCGGACAAAAAACTCTGGGCAAGAAACTCTGGACAAGAAACTCTGAACAAAAGACTCTGGCAAGAAAATCTGGACCAGAAAATCTATTCAAGAAACTCTGGACAAGAAAATCTGGACAAGAAAATCTGGACAAGAAAATCTGGACTAGAAAATCTAGACAAGAAAATTCTAGACAACAAACTCTGGACAAGAAACTCTGTACAAGAAACTCTGGACAACAAACTCTGGACAAGAAAATGTGGACAAGAAACTCTGGACAAGAAAACTCTGGACAACAAACTCTGGACAAGAAAATCTGGACAAGAAAATCTGGACAAGGAAACTCTGGACAACAAACTCTGTACAAGAAACTCTGAACAAGAAACTCCGGACAAGAAACTCTGGACAACAAACTCTGGAAAAGAAACTCTGTACAAAAAACTCTGGACAAAAAACTCTGGACAAGAAAGTCTGGACAAGAAACTCTGGACAAGAAAATCTGGACAAGAAAATCTGGACAAGAAACTCTGGACAAGAAAATGTGGACAAGAAACTCTGGACAAGAAAACTCTGGACAACAAACTCTGGACAAGAAAATCTGGACAAGAAAATCTGGACAAGAAAATCTGGACAAGAAAACTCTGGACAACAAACTCTGTACAAGAAACTCTGAACAAGAAACTCTGGACAAGAAACTCTGGACAACAAACTCTGGACAAGAAAATCTGGACAAGAAAATCTGAACCAGAAAGTCTATGCAAGAAACTCTGGACAAGAAAATCTGGGCAAGGAGCTCTGGGCAAGAAACTCTGGACAAGTAACTCTGAACAAGAAACTCTGGACATAAAACTCTGGACAAGAAACTCTGGACCAGATACTCCGGACAAAAAACTCTGGGCAAGAAACTCTGGACAAGAAACTCTGAACAAAAGACTCTGGCAAGAAAATCTGGACCAGAAAATCTATTCAAGAAACTCTGGACAAGAAAATCTGGACAAGAAAATCTGGACAAGAAAATCTGGACTAGAAAATCTAGACAAGAAAATTCTAGACAACAAACTCTGGACAAGAAACTCTGTACAAGAAACTCTGGACAACAAACTCTGGACAAGAAAATGTGGACAAGAAACTCTGGACAAGAAAACTCTGGACAACAAACTCTGGACAAGAAAATCTGGACAAGAAAATCTGGACAAGGAAACTCTGGACAACAAACTCTGTACAAGAAACTCTGAACAAGAAACTCCGGACAAGAAACTCTGGACAACAAACTCTGGACAAGAAAATCTGGACAAGAAAATCTGGACCAGAAAGTCTATGCAAGAAACTCTGGACAAGAAAATCTGGACAAGAAAATCTGGACAAGAAAACTCTGGAAAACAAACTCTGGACAAGAAAGTCTGGACAAGAAACTCTGGACAAAAAACTCTGACCAAGAAAATCTGGACAAGAAAATCTGGACAGGAAACTCTGGACAAGAAACTCTGGACAAGAAACTCTGGACAAGAAAATCTGGACAAGAAAATCTGGACAAGAAAACTCTGGACAACAAACTCTGGACAAGAAAATCTGGACAAGAAAATCTGGACCAGAAAGTCTATGCAAGAAACTCTGGACAAGAAACTCTGGACAAGAAAATCTGGACAAGAAAATCTGGACAAGAAAACTCTGGAAAACAAACTCTGGACAAGAAAGTCTGGACAAGAAACTCTGGACAAAAAACTCTGACCAAGAAAATCTGGACAAGAAAATCTGGACAAGAAACTCTGGACAAGAAACTCTGGACAAGAAACTCTGGACAAGAAAATCTGGACAGGATACTCTGGACAAAAAACTCTGGACAAGAACCTCTGGACAAAAAACTCTGGACAAGAAACTCTGGACAAGAAAACTCTGGACAAGAAAACTCTGGACAACAAACTCTGTACAAGAAACTCTGAACAAGAAACTCTGGACAAGAAACTCTGGACAACAAACTCTGGACAAGAAAGTCTGGACAAGAAACTCTGGACAAGAAAATCTGGACAACAAACTCTGGACAAGAAAATCTGGACAAGAAAATCTGGACAAGAAACTCTGTACAAGAAACTCTGGACAAGAAACTCTGGACAACAAACTCTGGACAAGAAAGTCTGGACAAGAAACTCTGGACAAGAAAGTCTGGACAACAAACTCTGGACAAGAAAATCTTGTCAAGAAAACTCTGGACAACAAACTCTGTACAAGAAACTCTGAACAAGAAACTCTGGACAAGAAACTCTGGACAACAAACTCTGGACAAGAAAATCTGGACAAGAAAATCTGGACAAGAAACTCTGGACAAGATACTCTGGACAAAAAACTCTGGGCAAGAAACTCTGGACAAGAAACTCTGAACAAGAGACTCTGGCAAGAAAATCAGGGCCAGAAAATCTATTCAAGAAACTCTGGACAAGAAAATCTGGACAAGAAAATCTGAACAAGAAAATCTGGACTAGAAAATCTGGACAAGAAAATTCTAGACAACAAACTCTGGACAAGAAACTCTGGACAAGAAACTCTGGACAAGAAACTCTGGACAAGAAACTCTGGACAAGAAAATCTGGACAAGAAAATCTGGACAAGAAACTCTGGACAAGAAAACTCTGGACAACAAACTCTGGACAAGAAAATCTGGACAAGAAAATCTGGACAAGAAAATCTGGACAAGAAAACTCTGGACAACAAACTCTGTACAAGAAACTCTGAACAAGAAACTCTGGACAAAAAACTCTGGACAACAAACTCTGGACAAGAAAGTCTGGACAAGAAACTCTGGACAAGAAAATCTGGACAGGATACTCTGGACAACAAACTCTGGACAAGAAAATCTGGACAAGAAAATCTGGACAAGAAAACTCTGGAAAACAAACTCTGGACAAGAAAGTCTGGACAAGAAACTCTGGACAAAAAACTCTGACCAAGAAAATCTGGACAAGAAAATCTGGACAGGAAACTCTGGACAAGAAACTCTGGACAAGAAACTCTGGACAAGAAAATCTGGACAGGATACTCTGGACAAAAAACTCTGGACAAGAAACTCTGGACAAAAAACTCTGGACAAGAAACTCTGGACAAGAAAACTCTGGACAAGAAAACTCTGGACAACAAACTCTGTACAAGAAACTCTGAACAAGAAACTCTGGACAAGAAAACTCTGGACAACAAACTCTGTACAAGAAACTCTGAACAAGAAACTCCGGACAAGAAACTCTGGACAACAAACTCTGGACAAGAAAATCTGGACAAGAAAATCTGGACCAGAAAGTCTATGCAAGAAACTCTGGACAAGAAAATCTGGGCAAGGAACTCTGGGCAAGAAACTCTGGACAAGTAACTCTGAACAAGAAACTCTGGACATAAAACTCTGGACAAGAAACTCTGGACCAGATACTCTGGACAAAAAACTCTGGGCAAGAAACTCTGGACAAGAAACTCTGAAAAAGAGACTCTGGCAAGAAAATCTGGGCCAGAAAATCTATTCAAGAAACTCTGGACAAGAAAATCTGGACAAGAAAAACTGGACAAGAAAATCTGGACTAGAAAATCTGGACAAGAAAATTCTAGACAACAAACTCTGGACAAGAAACTCTGTACAAGAAACTCTGGACAAGAAAATCTGGACAAGAAAATCTGGACAAGAAACTCTGGACAAGAAAATCTGGACAAGAAAATCTGGACAAGAAAACTCTGGACAACAAACTCTGGACAAGAAAATCTGGACAAGAAAATCTGGACAAGAAAACTCTGGACAACAAACTCTGTACAAGAAACTCTGAACAAGAAACTCTGGACAAGAAACTCTGAACAAGAAACTCTGGACAAGAAACTCTGGACAACAAACTCTGGACAAGAAACTCTGGACAAGAAAATCTGGACAGGATACTCTGGACAAGAAAACTCTGGACAACAAACTCTGGACAAGAAACTCTGGACAACAAACTCTGGACAAGAAAGTCTGGACAAGAAACTCTGGACAAGAAACTCCGGACAAGAAAATCTGGACAAGAAAATCTGGACAAGAAAATCTGGACTAGAAACTCTGGACAAAAAACTCTGGACAAGAAACTCTGGACAAGAAAACTCTGGGCAAGAAACTCTGGACAACAAACTCTGGACAAGAAAATCTGGACAAGAAAATCTGGACAAGAAAATCTGAACAAGAAACCCTGGACAAGATACTCTGGACAAAAAACTCTGGACAAGATACACTGGACAAAAAACTCTGGGCAAGAAACTCTGGACAAGAAACTCTGAACAAGAGACTCTGGCAAGAAAATCTGGGCCAGAAAATCTATTCAAGAAACTCTGGACAAGAAAATCTGGACAAGAAAATCTGGACAAGAAAATCTGGACAAGAAACTCTGGACAAGATACTCTGGACAAAAAACTCTGGGCAAGAAACTCTGGACAAGAAACTCTGAACAAGAGACTCTGGCAAGAAAATCAGGGCCAGAAAATCTATTCAAGAAACTCTGGACAAGAAAATCTGGACAAGAAAATCTGAACAAGAAAATCTGGACTAGAAAATCTGGACAAGAAAATTCTAGACAACAAACTCTGGACAAGAAACTCTGTACAAGAAACTCTGGACAAGAAACTCTGGACAAGAAACTCTGGACAAGAAAATCTGGACAAGAAAATCTGGACAAGAAACTCTGGACAAGAAAACTCTGGACAACAAACTCTGGACAAGAAAATCTGGACAAGAAAATCTGGACAAGAAAATCTGGACAAGAAAATCTGGACAAGAAAACTCTGGACAACAAACTCTGTACAAGAAACTCTGAACAAGAAACTCTGGACAAAAAACTCTGGACAACAAACTCTGGACAAGAAAGTCTGGACAAGAAACTCTGGACAAGAAAATCTGGACAGGATACTCTGGACAACAAACTCTGGACAAGAAAATCTGGACAGAAAATCTGGACAAGAAAACTCTGGAAAACAAACTCTGGACAAGAAAGTCTGGACAAGAAACTCTGGACAAAAAACTCTGACCAAGAAAATCTGGACAAGAAAATCTGGACAGGAAACTCTGGACAAGAAACTCTGGACAAGAAACTCTGGACAAGAAAATCTGGACAGGATACTCTGGACAAAAAACTCTGGACAAGAAACTCTGGACAAAAAACTCTGGACAAGAAACTCTGGACAAGAAAACTCTGGACAAGAAAACTCTGGACAACAAACTCTGTACAAGAAACTCTGAACAAGAAACTCTGGACAAGAAACTCTGGACATAAAACTCTGGAAAAGAAACTCTGTACAAAAAACTCTGGACAAAAAACTCTGGACAAGAAAGTCTGGACTAGAAACTCTGGACAAGAAAATCTGGACAAGAAAATCTGGACAAGAAACTCTGGACAAGAAAATGTGGACAAGAAACTCTGGACAAGAAAACTCTGGACAACAAACTCTGGACAAGAAAATCTGGACAAGAAAATCTGGACAAGAAAATCTGGACAAGAAAACTCTGGACAACAAACTCTGTACAAGAAACTCTGAACAAGAAACTCCGGACAAGAAACTCTGGACAACAAACTCTGGACAAGAAAATCTGGACAAGAAAATCTGGGCAAGGAGCTCTGGGCAAGAAACTCTGGACAAGTAACTCTGAACAAGAAACTCTGGACATAAAACTCTGGACAAGAAACTCTGGACCAGATACTCCGGACAAAAAACTCTGGGCAAGAAACTCTGGACAAGAAACTCTGAACAAAAGACTCTGGCAAGAAAATCTGGACCAGAAAATCTATTCAAGAAACTCTGGACAAGAAAATCTGGACAAGAAAATCTGGACAAGAAAATCTGGACTAGAAAATCTAGACAAGAAAATTCTAGACAACAAACTCTGGACAAGAAACTCTGTACAAGAAACTCTGGACAACAAACTCTGGACAAGAAAATGTGGACAAGAAACTCTGGACAAGAAAACTCTGGACAACAAACTCTGGACAAGAAAATCTGGACAAGAAAATCTGGACAAGGAAACTCTGGACAACAAACTCTGTACAAGAAACTCTGAACAAGAAACTCCGGACAAGAAACTCTGGACAACAAACTCTGGAAAAGAAACTCTGTACAAAAAACTCTGGACAAAAAACTCTGGACAAGAAAGTCTGGACAAGAAACTCTGGACAAGAAAATCTGGACAAGAAAATCTGGACAAGAAACTCTGGACAAGAAAATGTGGACAAGAAACTCTGGACAAGAAAACTCTGGACAACAAACTCTGGACAAGAAAATCTGGACAAGAAAATCTGGACAAGAAAATCTGGACAAGAAAACTCTGGACAACAAACTCTGTACAAGAAACTCTGAACAAGAAACTCCGGACAAGAAACTCTGGACAACAAACTCTGGACAAGAAAATCTGGACAAGAAAATCTGAACCAGAAAGTCTATGCAAGAAACTCTGGACAAGAAAATCTGGGCAAGGAGCTCTGGGCAAGAAACTCTGGACAAGTAACTCTGAACAAGAAACTCTGGACATAAAACTCTGGACAAGAAACTCTGGACCAGATACTCCGGACAAAAAACTCTGGGCAAGAAACTCTGGACAAGAAACTCTGAACAAAAGACTCTGGCAAGAAAATCTGGACCAGAAAATCTATTCAAGAAACTCTGGACAAGAAAATCTGGACAAGAAAATCTGGACAAGAAAATCTGGACAAGAAAATCTGGACTAGAAAATCTAGACAAGAAAATTCTAGACAACAAACTCTGGACAAGAAACTCTATACAAGAAACTCTGGACAACAAACTCTGGACAAGAAAATGTGGACAAGAAACTCTGGACAAGAAAACTCTGGACAACAAACTCTGGACAAGAAAATCTGGACAAGAAAATCTGGACAAGGAAACTCTGGACAACAAACTCTGTACAAGAAACTCTGAACAAGAAACTCCGGACAAGAAACTCTGGACAACAAACTCTGGACAAGAAAATCTGGACAAGAAAATCTGGACCAGAAAGTCTATGCAAGAAACTCTGGACAAGAAAATCTGGACAAGAAAATCTGGACAAGAAAACTCTGGAAAACAAACTCTGGACAAGAAAGTCTGGACAAGAAACTCTGGACAAAAAACTCTGACCAAGAAAATCTGGACAAGAAAATCTGGACAGGAAACTCTGGACAAGAAACTCTGGACAAGAAACTCTGGACAAGAAAATCTGGACAAGAAAATCTGGACAAGAAAACTCTGGACAACAAACTCTGGACAAGAAAATCTGGACAAGAAAATCTGGACCAGAAAGTCTATGCAAGAAACTCTGGACAAGAAACTCTGGACAAGAAAATCTGGACAAGAAAATCTGGACAAGAAAACTCTGGAAAACAAACTCTGGACAAGAAAGTCTGGACAAGAAACTCTGGACAAAAAACTCTGACCAAGAAAATCTGGACAAGAAAATCTGGACAGGAAACTCTGGACAAGAAACTCTGGACAAGAAACTCTGGACAAGAAAATCTGGACAGGATACTCTGGACAAAAAACTCTGGACAAGAACCTCTGGACAAAAAACTCTGGACAAGAAACTCTGGACAAGAAAACTCTGGACAAGAAAACTCTGGACAACAAACTCTGTACAAGAAACTCTGAACAAGAAACTCTGGACAAGAAACTCTGGACAACAAACTCTGGACAAGAAACTCTGGACAAGAAACTCTGGACAAGAAAATCTGGACAACAAACTCTGGACAAGAAAATCTGGACAAGAAAATCTGGACAAGAAACTCTGTACAAGAAACTCTGGACAAGAAACTCTGGACAACAAACTCTGGACAAGAAAGTCTGGACAAGAAACTCTGGACAAGAAAGTCTGGACAACAAACTCTGGACAAGAAAATCTTGTCAAGAAAACTCTGGACAACAAACTCTGTACAAGAAACTCTGAACAAGAAACTCCGGACAAGAAACTCTGGACAACAAACTCTGGACAAGAAAATCTGGACAAGAAAATCTGGACAAGAAACTCTGGACAAGATACTCTGGACAAAAAACTCTGGGCAAGAAACTCTGGACAAGAAACTCTGAACAAGAGACTCTGGCAAGAAAATCAGGGCCAGAAAATCTATTCAAGAAACTCTGGACAAGAAAATCTGGACAAGAAAATCTGAACAAGAAAATCTGGACTAGAAAATCTGGACAAGAAAATTCTAGACAACAAACTCTGGACAAGAAACTCTGTACAAGAAACTCTGGACAAGAAACTCTGGACAAGAAACTCTGGACAAGAAAATCTGGACAAGAAAATCTGGACAAGAAACTCTGGACAAGAAAACTCTGGACAACAAACTCTGGACAAGAAAATCTGGACAAGAAAATCTGGACAAGAAAATCTGGACAAGAAAACTCTGGACAACAAACTCTGTACAAGAAACTCTGAACAAGAAACTCTGGACAAAAAACTCTGGACAACAAACTCTGGACAAGAAAGTCTGGACAAGAAACTCTGGACAAGAAAATCTGGACAGGATACTCTGGACAACAAACTCTGGACAAGAAAATCTGGACAAGAAAATCTGGACAAGAAAACTCTGGAAAACAAACTCTGGACAAGAAAGTCTGGACAAGAAACTCTGGACAAAAAACTCTGACCAAGAAAATCTGGACAAGAAAATCTGGACAGGAAACTCTGGACAAGAAACTCTGGACAAGAAACTCTGGACAAGAAAATCTGGACAGGATACTCTGGACAAAAAACTCTGGACAAGAAACTCTGGACAAAAAACTCTGGACAAGAAACTCTGGACAAGAAAACTCTGGACAAGAAAACTCTGGACAACAAACTCTGTACAAGAAACTCTGAACAAGAAACTCTGGACAAGAAACTCTGGACATAAAACTCTGGAAAAGAAACTCTGTACAAAAAACTCTGGACAAAAAACTCTGGACAAGAAAGTCTGGACTAGAAACTCTGGACAAGAAAATCTGGACAAGAAAATCTGGACAAGAAACTCTGGACAAGAAAATGTGGACAAGAAACTCTGGACAAGAAAACTCTGGACAACAAACTCTGGACAAGAAAATCTGGACAAGAAAATCTGGACAAGAAAATCTGGACAAGAAAACTCTGGACAACAAACTCTGTACAAGAAACTCTGAACAAGAAACTCCGGACAAGAAACTCTGGACAACAAACTCTGGACAAGAAAATCTGAACCAGAAAGTCTATGCAAGAAACTCTGGACAAGAAAATCTGGGCAAGGAGCTCTGGGCAAGAAACTCTGGACAAGTAACTCTGAACAAGAAACTCTGGACATAAAACTCTGGACAAGAAACTCTGGACCAGATACTCCGGACAAAAAACTCTGGGCAAGAAACTCTGGACAAGAAACTCTGAACAAAAGACTCTGGCAAGAAAATCTGGACCAGAAAATCTATTCAAGAAACTCTGGACAAGAAAATCTGGACAAGAAAATCTGGACAAGAAAATCTGGACTAGAAAATCTAGACAAGAAAATTCTAGACAACAAACTCTGGACAAGAAACTCTGTACAAGAAACTCTGGACAACAAACTCTGGACAAGAAAATGTGGACAAGAAACTCTGGACAAGAAAACTCTGGACAACAAACTCTGGACAAGAAAATCTGGACAAGAAAATCTGGACAAGGAAACTCTGGACAACAAACTCTGTACAAGAAACTCTGAACAAGAAACTCCGGACAAGAAACTCTGGACAACAAACTCTGGAAAAGAAACTCTGTACAAAAAACTCTGGACAAAAAACTCTGGACAAGAAAGTCTGGACAAGAAACTCTGGACAAGAAAATCTGGACAAGAAACTCTGGACAAGAAACTCTGGACAAGAAAATGTGGACAAGAAACTCTGGACAAGAAAACTCTGGACAACAAACTCTGGACAAGAAAATCTGGACAAGAAAATCTGGACAAGAAAATCTGGACAAGAAAACTCTGGACAACAAACTCTGTACAAGAAACTCTGAACAAGAAACTCCGGACAAGAAACTCTGGACAACAAACTCTGGACAAGAAAATCTGGACAAGAAAATCTGAACCAGAAAGTCTATGCAAGAAACTCTGGACAAGAAAATCTGGGCAAGGAGCTCTGGGCAAGAAACTCTGGACAAGTAACTCTGAACAAGAAACTCTGGACATAAAACTCTGGACAAGAAACTCTGGACCAGATACTCCGGACAAAAAACTCTGGGCAAGAAACTCTGGACAAGAAACTCTGAACAAAAGACTCTGGCAAGAAAATCTGGACCAGAAAATCTATTCAAGAAACTCTGGACAAGAAAATCTGGACAAGAAAATCTGGACAAGAAAATCTGGACTAGAAAATCTAGACAAGAAAATTCTAGACAACAAACTCTGGACAAGAAACTCTGTACAAGAAACTCTGGACAACAAACTCTGGACAAGAAAATGTGGACAAGAAACTCTGGACAAGAAAACTCTGGACAACAAACTCTGGACAAGAAAATCTGGACAAGAAAATCTGGACAAGGAAACTCTGGACAACAAACTCTGTACAAGAAACTCTGAACAAGAAACTCCGGACAAGAAACTCTGGACAACAAACTCTGGACAAGAAAATCTGGACAAGAAAATCTGGACCAGAAAGTCTATGCAAGAAACTCTGGACAAGAAAATCTGGACAAGAAAATCTGGACAAGAAAACTCTGGAAAACAAACTCTGGACAAGAAAGTCTGGACAAGAAACTCTGGACAAAAAACTCTGACCAAGAAAATCTGGACAAGAAACTCTGGACAGGAAACTCTGGACAAGAAACTCTGGACAAGAAACTCTGGACAAGAAAATCTGGACAAGAAAATCTGGACAAGAAAACTCTGGACAACAAACTCTGGACAAGAAAATCTGGACAAGAAAATCTGGACCAGAAAGTCTATGCAAGAAACTCTGGACAAGAAACTCTGGACAAGAAAATCTGGACAAGAAAATCTGGACAAGAAAACTCTGGAAAACAAACTCTGGACAAGAAAGTCTGGACAAGAAACTCTGGACAAAAAACTCTGACCAAGAAAATCTGGACAAGAAAATCTGGACAGGAAACTCTGGACAAGAAACTCTGGACAAGAAACTCTGGACAAGAAAATCTGGACAGGATACTCTGGACAAAAAACTCTGGACAAGAACCTCTGGACAAGAAACTCTGGACAAGAAACTCTGGACAAGAAAACTCTGGACAAGAAAACTCTGGACAACAAACTCTGTACAAGAAACTCTGAACAAGAAACTCTGGACAAGAAACTCTGGACAACAAACTCTGGACAAGAAAGTCTGGACAAGAAACTCTGGACAAGAAACTCTGGACAACAAACTCTGGACAAGAAAATCTGGACAAGAAAATCTGGACAAGAAACTCTGTACAAGAAACTCTGGACAAGAAACTCTGGACAACAAACTCTGGACAAGAAAGTCTGGACAAGAAACTCTGGACAAGAAAGTCTGGACAACAAACTCTGGACAAGAAAATCTTGTCAAGAAAACTCTGGACAACAAACTCTGTACAAGAAACTCTGAACAAGAAACTCCGGACAAGAAACTCTGGACAACAAACTCTGGACAAGAAAATCTGGACAAGAAAATCTGGACAAGAAACTCTGTACAAGAAACTCTGGACAAGAAACTCTGGACAACAAACTCTGGACAAGAAAGTCTGGACAAGAAACTCTGGACAAGAAAGTCTGGACAAGAAACTCTGGACAAGAAACTCTGGACAACAAACTCTGGACAAGAAAGTCTGGACAAGAAACTCTGGACAAGAAAATCTGGACAAGAAAATCTGGACAAGAAACTATGGACAAGAAAATGTGGACAAGAAACTCTGGACAAGAAAACTCTGGACAACAAACTCTGGACAACAAAGTCTGGACAAGAAACTCTGGACAAGAAAATCTGGACAAGAAAATCTGGACAAGAAACTCTGTACAAGAAACTCTGGACAAGAAACTCTGGACAACAAACTCTGGACAAGAAAGTCTGGACAAGAAACTCTGGACAAGAAAGTCTGGACAAGAAACTCTGGACAAGAAACTCTGGACAACAAACTCTGGACAAGAAAGTCTGGACAAGAAACTCTAGACAAGAAAATCTGGACAAGAAAATCTGGACAAGAAACTCTGGACAAGAAAATGTGGACAAGAAACTCTGGACAAGAAAATCTGGACAAGAAACTCTGGACAACAAACTCTGGACAAGAAACTCTGTACAAGAAACTCTGGACAAGAAACTCTGGACAACAAACTCTGGACAAGAAACTCTGGACAACAAACTCTGGACAAGAAAGTCTGGACAAGAAACTCTGGACAAGAAAGTCTGGACAAGAAACTCTGGACAAGAAACTCTGGACAACAAACTCTGGACAAGAAAGTCTGGACAACAAACTCTGGACAAGAAATTCTGGACAAGAAAATCTGGACAAGAAACTCTGTACAAGAAACTCTGGACAAGAAACTCTGGACAACAAACTCTGGACAAGAAACTCTGGACAAGAAACTCTGGACAAGAAAGTCTGGACAAGAAACTCTGGACAACAAACTCTGGACAACAAACTCTGGACAAGAAAGTCTGGACAACAAACTCTGGACAAGAAAATCTGGACAAGAAAATCTGGACAAGAAAATCTGGACAAGAAAATCTGGACAAGAAAACTCTGGACAACAAACTCTGTACAAGAAACTCTGAACAAGAAACTCCGGACAAGAAACTCTGGACAACAAACTCTGGACAAGAAAATCTGGACAAGAAAATCTGAACCAGAAAGTCTATGCAAGAAACTCTGGACAAGAAAATCTGGGCAAGGAGCTCTGGGCAAGAAACTCTGGACAAGTAACTCTGAACAAGAAACTCTGGACATAAAACTCTGGACAAGAAACTCTGGACCAGATACTCTGGACAAAAAACTCTGGGCAAGAAACTCTGGACAAGAAACTCTGAAAAAGAGACTCTGGCAAGAAAATCTGGGCCAGAAAATCTATTCAAGAAACTCTGGACAAGAAAATCTGGACAAGAAAATCTGGACAAGAAAATCTGGACTAGAAAATCTGGACAAGAAAATTCTAGACAACAAACTCTGGACAAGAAACTCTGGACAAGAAACTCTGGACAAGAAAATCTGGACAAGAAAATCTGGACAAGAAACTCTGGACAAGAAAATCTGGACAAGAAAATCTGGACAAGAAAACTCTGGACAACAAACTCTGGACAAGAAAATCTGGACAAGAAAATCTGGACAAGAAAATCTGGACAAGAAAACTCTGGACAACAAACTCTGTACAAGAAACTCTGAACAAGAAACTCTGGACAAGAAACTCTGGACAACAAACTCTGGACAAGAAAGTCTGGACAAGAAACTCTGGACAAGAAACTCTGGCCAAGAAAATCTGGACAAGATACTCTGGACAAGAAAACTTTGGACAACAAACTCTGGACAAGAAACTCTGGACAAGAAACTCTGGACAAGAAAGTCTGGACAAGAAACTCTGGACAAGAAACTCCGGACAAGAAAATCTGGACAAGAAAATCTGGACAAGAAAATCTGGACTAGAAACTCTGGACAAAAAACTCTGGACAAGAAACTCTGGACAAGAAAACTCTGGACAAGAAAATCTGGATAAGAAAGTCTGGACAACAAACTCTGGACAAGAAACTCTGTACAAGAAACTCTGAACAAAAAACTCCGGACAAGAAAATCTGGACAAGAAAATCTGGACAAGAAAATCTGGACAAGAAAATCTGGACAAGAAAATCTGGACAAGAAAATCTGGACAAGAAACTCTGGACAAGAAACTCTGGACAAGAAACTCTGGACAAAAAAACTCTGGACAAGAAACTCTGGACAAGAAAATCTGGACAAGAAAATCTGGACAAGAAAATCTGGACAAGAAAACTCTGGACAAGAAAACTCTGGACAACAAACTCTGTACAAGAAACTCTGAACAAGAAACTCTGGACAAGAAACTCTGGACAACAAACTCTGGACAAGAAAGTCTGGACAAGAAACTCTGGACAAGAAACTCTGGACAAGAAAATCTGGACTAGAAAATCTGGACAAGAAAATTCTAGACAACAAACTCTGTACAAGAAACTCTGAACAAGAAACTCTGGACAAGAAACTCTGGACAACAAACTCTGTACAAGAAAATCTGGACAAGAAAATATGGACCAGAAAATCTATGCAAGAAACTCTGGACAAGAAAATCTGGGCAAGGAACTCTGGGCAAGAAACTCTGGACAAGAAACTCTGGACAAGATACTCTGGACAAGAAACTCTGGACAAGAAACTCTGGACAAGAAACTCTGGACAAGATACTCCGGACAAAAAACTCTGGGCAAGAAACTCTGGACAAGAAACTCTGAACAAGAGACTCTGGCAAGAAAATCTGGACCAGAAAATCTATTCAAGAAACTCTGGACAAGAAAATCTGGACAAGAAAATCTGGACAAGAAAATCTGGACTAGAAAATCTGGACAAGAAAATTCTAGACAACAAACTCTGGACAAGAAACTCTGTACAAGAAACTCTGGACAACAAACTCTGGACAAGAAAGTCTGGACAAGAAACTCTGGACAAGAAACTCTGGACACCAAACTCTGGACAAGAAAGTCTGGACAAGAAACTCTGGACAAGAAAATCTGGACAAGAAAATCTGGACAAGAAAATCTGGACAAGAAACTCTGGACAAGAAAATGTGGACAAGAAACTCTGGACAAGAAACTCTGGACAAGAAACTCTGGACAAGAAAACTCTGGACAACAAACTCTGGACAAGAAAATCTGGACAAGAAAATCTGGACAAGAAAACTCTGGACAACAAACTCTGTACAAGAAACTCTGAACAAGAAACTCCGGACAAGAAACTCTGGACAACAAACTCTGGACAAGAAAATCTGGACAAGAAAATCTGGACCAGAAAGTCTATGCAAGAAACTCTGGACAAGAAAATCTGGACCAGAAAGTCTATGCAAGAAACTCTGGACAAGAAAATCTGGGCAAGGAACTCTGGGCAAGAAACTCTGGACAAGTAACTCTGAACAAGAAACTCTGGACATAAAACTCTGGACAAGAAACTCTGGACCAGATACTCTGGACAAAAAACTCTGGGCAAGAAACTCTGGACAAGAAACTCTGAAAAAGAGACTCTGGCAAGAAAATCTGGGCCAGAAAATCTATTCAAGAAACTCTGGACAAGAAAATCTGGACAAGAAAATCTGGACAAGAAAATCTGGACTAGAAAATCTGGACAAGAAAATTCTAGACAACAAACTCTGGACAAGAAACTCTGTACAAGAAACTCTGGACAAGAAAATCTGGACAAGAAAATCTGGACAAGAAACTCTGGACAAGAAAATCTGGACAAGAAAATCTGGACAAGAAAACTCTGGACAACAAACTCTGGACAAGAAAATCTGGACAAGAAAATCTGGACAAGAAAACTCTGGACAACAAACTCTGTACAAGAAACTCTGAACAAGAAACTCTGGACAAGAAACTCTGGACAACAAACTCTGGACAAGAAAGTCTGGACAAGAAACTCTGGACAAGAAACTCTGGACAAGAAAATCTGGACAGGATACTCTGGACAAGAAAACTCTGGACAACAAACTCTGGACAAGAAACTCTGGACAACAAACTCTGGACAAGAAACTCTGGACAAGAAACTCTGGACAAGAAACTCCGGACAAGAAAATCTGGACAAGAAAATCTGGACAAGAAAATCTGGACTAGAAACTCTGGACAAAAAACTCTGGACAAGAAACTCTGGACAAGAAAACTCTGGACAAGAAACTCTGGACAACAAACTCTGGACAAGAAAATCTGGACAAGAAAATCTGGACAAGAAAATCTGAACAAGAAACCCTGGACAAGATACTCTGGACAAAAAACTCTGGACAAGATACACTGGACAAAAAACTCTGGGCAAGAAACTCTGGACAAGAAACTCTGAACAAGAGACTCTGGCAAGAAAATCTGGGCCAGAAAATCTATTCAAGAAACTCTGGACAAGAAAATCTGGACAAGAAAATCTGGACAAGAAAATCTGGACAAGAAACTCTGGACAAGATACTCTGGACAAAAAACTCTGGGCAAGAAACTCTGGACAAGAAACTCTGAACAAGAGACTCTGGCAAGAAAATCAGGGCCAGAAAATCTATTCAAGAAACTCTGGACAAGAAAATCTGGACAAGAAAATCTGAACAAGAAAATCTGGACTAGAAAATCTGGACAAGAAAATTCTAGACAACAAACTCTGGACAAGAAACTCTGTACAAGAAACTCTGGACAAGAAACTCTGGACAAGAAACTCTGGACAAGAAAATCTGGACAAGAAAATCTGGACAAGAAACTCTGGACAAGAAAACTCTGGACAACAAACTCTGGACAAGAAAATCTGGACAAGAAAATCTGGACAAGAAAATCTGGACAAGAAAACTCTGGACAACAAACTCTGGACAAGAAAATCTGGACAAGAAAATCTGGACAAGAAAACTCTGGAAAACAAACTCTGGACAAGAAAGTCTGGACAAGAAACTCTGGACAAAAAACTCTGACCAAGAAAATCTGGACAAGAAAATCTGGACAGGAAACTCTGGACAAGAAACTCTGGACAAGAAACTCTGGACAAGAAAATCTGGACAGGATACTCTGGACAAAAAACTCTGGACAAGAAACTCTGGACAAAAAACTCTGGACAAGAAACTCTGGACAAGAAAACTCTGGACAAGAAAACTCTGGACAACAAACTCTGTACAAGAAACTCTGAACAAGAAACTCTGGACAAGAAACTCTGGACATAAAACTCTGGAAAAGAAACTCTGTACAAAAAACTCTGGACAAAAAACTCTGGACAAGAAAGTCTGGACAAGAAACTCTGGACAAGAAAATCTGGACAAGAAAATCTGGACAAGAAACTCTGGACAAGAAAATGTGGACAAGAAACTCTGGACAAGAAAACTCTGGACAACAAACTCTGGACAAGAAAATCTGGACAAGAAAATCTGGACAAGAAAATCTGGACAAGAAAACTCTGGACAACAAACTCTGTACAAGAAACTCTGAACAAGAAACTCCGGACAAGAAACTCTGGACAACAAACTCTGGACAAGAAAATCTGGACAAGAAAATCTGAACCAGAAAGTCTATGCAAGAAACTCTGGACAAGAAAATCTGGGCAAGGAGCTCTGGGCAAGAAACTCTGGACAAGTAACTCTGAACAAGAAACTCTGGACATAAAACTCTGGACAAGAAACTCTGGACCAGATACTCCGGACAAAAAACTCTGGGCAAGAAACTCTGGACAAGAAACTCTGAACAAAAGACTCTGGCAAGAAAATCTGGACCAGAAAATCTATTCAAGAAACTCTGGACAAGAAAATCTGGACAAGAAAATCTGGACAAGAAAATCTGGACTAGAAAATCTAGACAAGAAAATTCTAGACAACAAACTCTGGACAAGAAACTCTGTACAAGAAACTCTGGACAACAAACTCTGGACAAGAAAATGTGGACAAGAAACTCTGGACAAGAAAACTCTGGACAACAAACTCTGGACAAGAAAATCTGGACAAGAAAATCTGGACAAGGAAACTCTGGACAACAAACTCTGTACAAGAAACTCTGAACAAGAAACTCCGGACAAGAAACTCTGGACAACAAACTCTGGACAAGAAAATCTGGACAAGAAAATCTGGACCAGAAAGTCTATGCAAGAAACTCTGGACAAGAAAATCTGGACAAGAAAATCTGGACAAGAAAACTCTGGACAACAAACTCTGGACAAGAAAGTCTGGACAAGAAACTCTGGACAAAAAACTCTGACCAAGAAAATCTGGACAAGAAAATCTGGACAGGAAACTCTGGACAAGAAACTCTGGACAAGAAACTCTGGACAAGAAAATCTGGACAAGAAAATCTGGACAAGAAAACTCTGGACAACAAACTCTGGACAAGAAAATCTGGACAAGAAAATCTGGACCAGAAAGTCTATGCAAGAAACTCTGGACAAGAAACTCTGGACAAGAAAATCTGGACAAGAAAATCTGGACAAGAAAACTCTGGAAAACAAACTCTGGACAAGAAAGTCTGGACAAGAAACTCTGGACAAAAAACTCTGACCAAGAAAATCTGGACAAGAAAATCTGGACAGGAAACTCTGGACAAGAAACTCTGGACAAGAAACTCTGGACAAGAAAATCTGGACAGGATACTCTGGACAAAAAACTCTGGACAAGAACCTCTGGACAAAAAACTCTGGACAAGAAACTCTGGACAAGAAAACTCTGGACAAGAAAACTCTGGACAACAAACTCTGTACAAGAAACTCTGAACAAGAAACTCTGGACAAGAAACTCTGGACAACAAACTCTGGACAAGAAAGTCTGGACAAGAAACTCTGGACAAGAAAATCTGGACTAGAAAATCTGGACAAGAAAATTCTAGACAACAAACTCTGGACAAGAAACTCTGTACAAGAAACTCTGGACAAGAAACTCTGGACAAGAAACTCTGGACAAGAAAATCAGGACAAGAAAATCTGGACAAGAAACTCTGGACAAGAAACTCTGGACAAGAAACTCTGGAAAAGAAAACTCTGGAGAACAAACTCTGGACAAGAAAATCTGGACAAGAAAATCTGGACAAGAAAATCTGGACAAGAAAATTCTGGCAAACAAACTCTGTACAAGAAACTCTGAACAAGAAACTCTGGACAAGAAACTCTGGACAACAAACTCTGTACAAGAAAATCTGGACAAGAAAATCTGGACCAGAAAAACTATGCAAGAAACTCTGGACAAGAAAATCTGGGCAAGGAACTCTGGGCAAGAAACTCTGGACAAGAAACTCTGGACAAGATACTCTCGACAAGAAACTCTGGACAAGAAACTCTGGACAAGAAACTCTGGACAAGATGCTCAGGACAAAAAACTCTGGGCAAGAAACTCTGGACAAGAAACTCTGAACAAGAGACTCTGGCAAGAAAATCTGGACCAGAAAATCTATTCAAGAAACTCTGGACAAGAAAATCTGGACAAGAAAATCTGGACAAGAAAATCTGGACTAGAAAATCTGGACAAGAAAATTCTAGACATCAAACTCTGGACAAGAAACTCTGTACAAGAAACTCTGGACAACAAACTCTGGATAAGAAAGTCTGGACAAGAAACTCTGGACAAGAAACTCTGGACAACAAACTCTGGACAAGAAAGTCTGGACAAGAAACTCTGGACAAGAAAATCTGGACAAGAAAATCTGAACAACAAACTCTGTACAAGAAACTCTGAACAAGAAAATCTGGACAAGAAAATCTGGACAAGAAAATCTGGACAAGAAAATCTGGACAGGATACTCTGGACAAAAAACTCTGGACAAGAAACTCTGGACAACAAACTCTGGACAAGAAAGTCTGGACAAGAAACTCTGGACAAGAAACTCTGGACAAGATACTCTGGACAAGAAACTCTGGACAAGAAACTCTGGACAAGAAACTCTGGACAAGAAACTCTGGACAAGAAAATCTGGACAGGATACTCTGGACAAAAAACTCTGGACAAGAAACTCTGGACAAGAAACTCTGAACAAGAAACTCTGGACAAGAAACTCTGGACAACAAACTCTGGACAAGAAAATCTGGACAAGAAAATCTGAACAAGAAACTCTGTACAAGAAACTCTGAACAAGAAACTCTGGACAAGAAACTCTGTACAAGAAACTCTGGACAAGAAACTTTGGACAAGAAAATCTGGACAAGAAACCCTGGACAAGAAAATCTGGACAAGAAACTCTGGAAAAGAAAACTCTGGACAACAAACTCTGGACAAGAAAATCTGGACAAGAAAATCTGGACAAGAAAATTCTGGACAACAAACTCTGTACAAGAAACTCTGAACAAGAAACTCTGGACAAGAAACTCTGGACAACAAACTCTGTACAAGAAAATCTGGACAAGAAAATCTGGACCAGAAAATCTATGCAAGAAACTCTGGACAAGAAAATCTGGGCAAGGAACTCTGGGCAAGAAACTCTGGACAAGAAACTCTGGACAAGATACTCTGGACAAGAAACTCTGGACAAGAAACTCTGGACAAGAAACTCTGGACAAGATACTCCGGACAAAAAACTCTGGGCAAGAAACTCTGAACAAGAAACTCCGGACAAGAAACTCTGGACAACAAACTCTGGACCAGAAAATCTATTCAAGAAACTCTGGACAAGAAAATCTGGACAAGAAAATCTGGACAAGAAAATCTGGACTAGAAAATCTGGACAGGAAAATTCTAGACAACAAACTCTGGACAAGAAACTCTGGACAACAAACTCTGGACAAGAAAGTCTGGACAAGAAACTCTGGACAAGATACTCTGGACAAGAAACTCTGGACAAGAAACTCTGGACAAGAAACTCTGGACAAGATACTCCGGACAAAAAACTCTGGGCAAGAAACTCTGAACAAGAAACTCCGGACAAGAAACTCTGGACAACAAACTCTGGACCAGAAAATCTATTCAAGAAACTCTGGACAAGAAAATCTGGACAAGAAAATCTGGACAAGAAAATCTGGACTAGAAAATCTGGACAGGAAAATTCTAGACAACAAACTCTGGACAAGAAACTCTGGACAACAAACTCTGGACAAGAAAGTCTGGACAAGAAACTCTGGGCAAGAAAATGTGGACAAGAAACTCTGGACAAGAAAATCTGGACAAGAAAATCTGGACAAGAAAATCTGGACAAGAAAACTCTGGACAACAAACTCTGTACAAGAAACTCTGAACAAGAAACTCCGGACAAGAAACTCTGGACAACAAACTCTGGACAAGAAAATCTGGACAAGAAAATCTGGACAAGAAACTCTGTACAAGAAACTCTGGACAAGAAACTCTGGACAACAAACTCTGGACAAGAAAGTCTGGACAAGAAACTCTGGACAAGAAAGTCTGGACAAGAAACTCTGGACAAGAAACTCTGGACAACAAACTCTGGACAAGAAAGTCTGGACAAGAAACTCTGGACAAGAAAATCTGGACAAGAAAATCTGGACAAGAAACTCTGGACAAGAAAATGTGGACAAGAAACTCTGGACAAGAAAACTCTGGACAACAAACTCTGGACAACAAAGTCTGGACAAGAAACTCTGGACAAGAAAATCTGGACAAGAAAATCTGGACAAGAAACTCTGTACAAGAAACTCTGGACAAGAAACTCTGGACAACAAACTCTGGACAAGAAAGTCTGGACAAGAAACTCTGGACAAGAAAGTCTGGACAAGAAACTCTGGACAAGAAACTCTGGACAACAAACTCTGGACAAGAAAGTCTGGACAAGAAACTCTAGACAAGAAAATCTGGACAAGAAAATCTGGACAAGAAACTCTGGACAAGAAAATGTGGACAAGAAACTCTGGACAAGAAAATCTGGACAAGAAACTCTGGACAACAAACTCTGGACAAGAAACTCTGTACAAGAAACTCTGGACAAGAAACTCTGGACAACAAACTCTGGACAAGAAACTCTGGACAACAAACTCTGGACAAGAAAGTCTGGACAAGAAACTCTGGACAAGAAAGTCTGGACAAGAAACTCTGGACAAGAAACTCTGGACAACAAACTCTGGACAAGAAAGTCTGGACAACAAACTCTGGACAAGAAATTCTGGACAAGAAAATCTGGACAAGAAACTCTGTACAAGAAACTCTGGACAAGAAACTCTGGACAACAAACTCTGGACAAGAAAGTCTGGACAAGAAACTCTGGACAAGAAAGTCTGGACAAGAAACTCTGGACAACAAACTCTGGACAACAAACTCTGGACAAGAAAGTCTGGACAACAAACTCTGGACAAGAAAATCTGGACAAGAAAATCTGGAAAAGAAAATCTGGACAAGAAAATCTGGACAAGAAAACTCTGGACAACAAACTCTGTACAAGAAACTCTGAACAAGAAACTCCGGACAAGAAACTCTGGACAACAAACTCTGGACAAGAAAATCTGGACAAGAAAATCTGAACCAGAAAGTCTACGCAAGAAACTCTGGACAAGAAAATCTGGGCAAGGAGCTCTGGGCAAGAAACTCTGGACAAGTAACTCTGAACAAGAAACTCTGGACATAAAACTCTGGACAAGAAACTCTGGACCAGATACTCTGGACAAAAAACTCTGGGCAAGAAACTCTGGACAAGAAACTCTGAAAAAGAGACTCTGGCAAGAAAATCTGGGCCAGAAAATCTATTCAAGAAACTCTGGACAAGAAAATCTGGACAAGAAAATCTGGACAAGAAAATCTGGACTAGAAAATCTGGACAAGAAAATTCTAGACAACAAACTCTGGACAAGAAACTCTGTACAAGAAACTCTGGACAAGAAACTCTAGACAAGAAAATCTGGACAAGAAAATCTGGACAAGAAACTCTGGACAAGAAAATGTGGACAAGAAACTCTGGACAAGAAAATCTGGACAAGAAACTCTGGACAACAAACTCTGGACAAGAAACTCTGTACAAGAAACTCTGGACAAGAAACTCTGGACAACAAACTCTGGACAAGAAACTCTGGACAACAAACTCTGGACAAGAAAGTCTGGACAAGAAACTCTGGACAAGAAAGTCTGGACAACAAACTCTGGACAAGAAAATCTGGACAAGAAAATCTGGACAAGAAAATCTGGACAAGAAAACTCTGGACAACAAACTCTGTACAAGAAACTCTGAACAAGAAACTCTGGACAAGAAACTCTGGACAACAAACTCTGGACAAGAAAGTCTGGACAAGAAACTCTGGACAAGAAACTCTGGCCAAGAAAATCTGGACAGGATACTCTGGACAAGAAAACTCTGGACAACAAACTCTGGACAAGAAACTCTGGACAAGAAACTCTGGACAAGAAAGTCTGGACAAGAAACTCTGGACAAGAAACTCCGGACAAGAAAATCTGGACAAGAAAATCTGGACAAGAAAATCTGGACTAGAAACTCTGGACAAAAAACTCTGGACAAGAAACTCTGGACAAGAAAACTCTGGACAAGAAAATCTGGATAAGAAAGTCTGGACAACAAACTCTGGACAAGAAACTCTGTACAAGAAACTCTGAACAAAAAACTCCGGACAAGAAAATCTGGACAAGAAAATCTGGACAAGAAAATCTGGACAAGAAAATCTGGACAAGAAAATCTGGACAAGAAACTCTGGACAAGAAAATCTGGACAAGAAACTCTGGACAAGAAAACTCTGGACAACAAACTCTGGACAAGAAAATCTGGACAAGAAAATCTGGACAAGAAAATCTGGACAAGAAAACTCTGGACAAGAAAACTCTGGACAACAAACTCTGTACAAGAAACTCTGAACAAGAAACTCTGGACAAGAAACTCTGGACAACAAACTCTGGACAAGAAAGTCTGGACAAGAAACTCTGGACAAGAAACTCTGGACAAGAAAATCTGGACTAGAAAATCTGGACAAGAAAATTCTAGACAACAAACTCTGGACAAGAAACTCTGTACAAGAAACTCTGGACAACAAACTCTGGACAAGAAACTCTGGACAAGAAAATCTGGACAAGAAAATCTGGACAAGAAACCCTGGACAAGAAAATCTGGACAAGAAACTCTGGAAAAGAAAACTCTGGACAACAAACTCTGGACAAGAAAATCTGGACAAGAAAATCTGGACAAGAAAATCTGGACAAGAAAATTCTGGACAACAAACTCTGTACAAGAAACTCTGAACAAGAAACTCTGGACAAGAAACTCTGGACAACAAACTCTGTACAAGAAAATCTGGACAAGAAAATATGGACCAGAAAATCTATGCAAGAAACTCTGGACAAGAAAATCTGGGCAAGGAACTCTGGGCAAGAAACTCTGGACAAGAAACTCTGGACAAGATACTCTGGACAAGAAACTCTGGACAAGAAACTCTGGACAAGAAACTCTGGACAAGATACTCCGGACAAAAAACTCTGGGCAAGAAACTCTGGACAAGAAACTCTGAACAAGAGACTCTGGCAAGAAAATCTGGACCAGAAAATCTATTCAAGAAACTCTGGACAAGAAAATCTGGACAAGAAAATCTGGACAAGAAAATCTGGACTAGAAAATCTGGACAAGAAAATTCTAGACAACAAACTCTGGACAAGAAACTCTGTACAAGAAACTCTGGACAACAAACTCTGGACAAGAAAGTCTGGACAAGAAACTCTGGACAAGAAACCCTGGACAACAAACTCTGGACAAGAAAGTCTGGACAAAAAACTCTGGACAAGAAAATCTGGACAAGAAAATCTGGACAAGAAAATCTGGACAAGAAACTCTGGACAAGAAAATGTGGACAAGAAACTCTGGACAAGAAACTCTGGACAAGAAAACTCTGGACAACAAACTCTGGACAAGAAAATCTGGACAAGAAAATCTGGACAAGAAAACTCTGGACAACAAACTCTGTACAAGAAACTCTGAACAAGAAACTCCGGACAAGAAACTCTGGACAACAAACTCTGGACAAGAAAATCTGGACAAGAAAATCTGGACCAGAAAGTCTATGCAAGAAACTCTGGACAAGAAAATCTGGGCAAGGAACTCTGGGCAAGAAACTCTGGACAAGTAACTCTGAACAAGAAACTCTGGACATAAAACTCTGGACAAGAAACTCTGGACCAGATACTCTGGACAAAAAACTCTGGGCAAGAAACTCTGGACAAGAAACTCTGAAAAAGAGACTCTGGCAAGAAAATCTGGGCCAGAAAATCTATTCAAGAAACTCTGGACAAGAAAATCTGGACAAGAAAATCTGGACAAGAAAATCTGGACTAGAAAATCTGGACAAGAAAATTCTAGACAACAAACTCTGGACAAGAAACTCTGTACAAGAAACTCTGGACAAGAAAATCTGGACAAGAAAATCTGGACAAGAAACTCTGGACAAGAAAATCTGGACAAGAAAATCTGGACAAGAAAACTCTGGACAACCAACTCTGGACAAGAAAATCTGGACAAGAAAATCTGGACAAGAAAACTCTGGACAACAAACTCTGTACAAGAAACTCTGAACAAGAAACTCTGGACAAGAAACTCTGGACAAGAAAGTCTGGACAAGAAACTCTGGACAAGAAACTCTGGACAAGAAAATCTGGACAGGATACTCTGGACAAGAAAACTCTGGACAACAAACTCTGGACAAGAAACTCTGGACAACAAACTCTGGACAAGAAAGTCTGGACAAGAAACTCTGGACAAGAAACTCCGGACAAGAAAATCTGGACAAGAAAATCTGGACAAGAAAATCTGGACTAGAAACTCTGGACAAAAAACTCTGGACAAGAAACTCTGGACAAGAAAACTCTGGACAAGAAAATCTGGATAAAAAAGTCTGGACAACAAACTCTGGACAAGAAACTCTGTACAAGAAACTCTGAACAAAAAACTCCGGACAAGAAAATCTGGACAAGAAAATCTGGACAAGAAAATCTGGACAAGAAAATCTGGACAAGAAACTCTGGACAAGAAAATCTGGACAAGAAACTCTGGACAAGAAAACTCTGGACAACAAACTCTGGACAAGAAAATCTGGCCAAGAAAATCTGGACAAGAAAACTCTGGACAACAAACTCTGTACAAGAAACTCTGAACAAGAAACTCTGGACAAGAAACTCTGGACAACAAACTCTGGACAAGAAACTCTGTACAAGAAACTCTGAACAAAAAACTCCGGACAAGAAAATCTGGACAAGAAAATCTGGACAAGAAAATCTGGACAAGAAAATCTGGACAAGAAACTCTGGACAAGAAAATCTGGACAAGAAACTCTGGACAAGAAAACTCTGGACAACAAACTCTGGACAAGAAAATCTGGCCAAGAAAATCTGGACAAGAAAACTCTGGACAACAAACTCTGTACAAGAAACTCTGAACAAGAAACTCCGGACAAGAAACTCTGGACAACAAACTCTGGACAAGAAAATCTGGACAAGAAAATCTGGACCAGAAAGTCTATGCAAGAAACTCTGGACAAGAAAATCTGGGCAAGGAACTCTGGGCAAGAAACTCTGGACAAGTAACTCTGAACAAGAAACTCTGGACATAAAACTCTGGACAAGAAACTCTGGACCAGATACTCTGGACAAAAAACTCTGGGCAAGAAACTCTGGACAAGAAACTCTGAAAAAGAGACTCTGGCAAGAAAATCTGGGCCAGAAAATCTATTCAAGAAACTCTGGACAAGAAAATCTGGACAAGAAAATCTGGACTAGAAAATCTGGACAAGAAAATTCTAGACAACAAACTCTGGACAAGAAACTCTGTACAAGAAACTCTGGACAAGAAAATCTGGACAAGAAAATCTGGACAAGAAACTCTGGACAAGAAAATCTGGACAAGAAAATCTGGACAAGAAAACTCTGGACAACAAACTCTGGACAAGAAAATCTGGACAAGAAAATCTGGACAAGAAAACTCTGGACAACAAACTCTGTACAAGAAACTCTGAACAAGAAACTCTGGACAAGAAACTCTGGACAAGAAACTCTGGACAAGAAAATCTGGACAGGATACTCTGGACAAGAAAACTCTGGACAACAAACTCTGGACAAGAAACTCTGGACAACAAACTCTGGACAAGAAAGTCTGGACAAGAAACTCTGGACAAGAAACTCCGGACAAGAAAATCTGGACAAGAAAATCTGGACAAGAAAATCTGGACTAGAAACTCTGGACAAAAAACTCTGGACAAGAAACTCTGGACAAGAAAACTCTGGACAAGAAAATCTGGATAAGAAAGTCTGGACAACAAACTCTGGACAAGAAACTCTGTACAAGAAACTCTGAACAAAAAACTCCGGACAAGAAAATCTGGACAAGAAAATCTGGACAAGAAAATCTGGACAAGAAAATCTGGACAAGAAACTCTGGACAAGAAAATCTGGACAAGAAACTCTGGACAAGAAAACTCTGGACAACAAACTCTGGACAAGAAAATCTGGCCAAGAAAATCTGGACAAGAAAACTCTGGACAACAAACTCTGTACAAGAAACTCTGAACAAGAAACTCTGGACAAGAAACTCTGGACAACAAACTCTGGACAACAAAATCTGGACAAGAAAATCTGGACCAGAAAATCTATGCAAGAAACTCTGGACAAGAAAATCTGGGCAAGGAACTCTGGGCAAGAAACTCTGGACAAGTAACTCTGAACAAGAAACTCTGGACAAGAAACTCTGGACAACAAACTCTGGACAACAAAATCTGGACAAGAAAATCTGGACAAGAAAATCTGGACAAGAAAATCTGGACAAGAAAATTCTGGACAACAAACTCTGTACAAGAAACTCTGAACAAGAAAATCTGGACCAGAAAATCTATGCAAGAAACTCTGGACAAGAAAATCTGGGCAAGGAACTCTGGGCAAGAAACTCTGGACAAGAAACTCTGGACAAGATACTCTGGACAAGAAACTCTGGACAAGAAACTCTGGACAAGAAACTCAGGACAAGATACTCCGGACAAAAAACTCTGGGCAAGAAACTCTGGACAAGAAACTCTGAACAAGAGACTCTGGCAAGAAAATCTGGACCAGAAAATCTATTCAAGAAACTCTGGACAAGAAAATCTGGACAAGAAAATCTGGACAAGAAAATCTGGACTAGAAAATCTGGACAAGAAAATTCTAGACAACAAACTCTGGACAAGAAACTCTGTACAAGAAACTCTGGACAACAAACTCTGGACAAGAAAGTCTGGACAAGAAAGTCTGGACAAGAAACTCTGGACAAGAAACTCTGGACAACAAACTCTGGACAAGAAAGTCTGGACAAGAAACTCTGGACAAGAAAATCTGGACAAGAAAATCTGGACAAGAAAATCTGGACAAGAAACTCTGGACAAGAAAATGTGGACAAGAAACTCTGGACAAGAAACTCTGGACAAGAAACTCTGGACAAGAAAACTCTGGACAACAAACTCTGGACAAGAAAATCTGGACAAGAAAATCTGGACAAGAAAACTCTGGACAACAAACTCTGTACAAGAAACTCTGAACAAGAAACTCCGGACAAGAAACTCTGGACAACAAACTCTGGACAAGAAAATCTGGACAAGAAAATCTGGACCAGAAAGTCTATGCAAGAAACTCTGGACAAGAAAATCTGGGCAAGGAACTCTGGGCAAGAAACTCTGGACAAGTAACTCTGAACAAGAAACTCTGGACATAAAACTCTGGACAAGAAACTCTGGACCAGATACTCTGGACAAAAAACTATGGGCAAGAAACTCTGGACAAGAAACTCTGAAAAAGAGACTCTGGCAAGAAAATCTGGGCCAGAAAATCTATTCAAGAAACTCTGGACAAGAAAATCTGGACAAGAAAATCTGGACTAGAAAATCTGGACAAGAAAATTCTAGACAACAAACTCTGGACAAGAAACTCTGTACAAGAAACTCTGGACAAGAAAATCTGGACAAGAAAATCTGGACAAGAAACTCTGGACAAGAAAATCTGGACAAGAAAATCTGGACAAGAAAACTCTGGACAACAAACTCTGGACAAGAAAATCTGGACAAGAAAATCTGGACAAGAAACTCTGGACAAGAAAACTCTGGACAACAAACTCTGGACAAGAAAATCTGGACAAGAAACTCTGGACAAGAAAATCTGGACAAGAAACTCTGGACAAGAAAACTCTGGACAACAAACTCTGGACAAGAAAATCTGGACAAGAAATTCTGGACAAAAAACTCTGGACAAGAAACTCTGAACAAGACAATCTGGAGAACAAACAATGGACAAAGTAATCTGGAGAAGAAAAACTGGACCAGAAAATCTGGAGAAGAACAACTGCACAAGAAACTCTGGACAAGAAACTCTGGACAAGATACTCTGGACAACAAACTCTGGACAAAAAACTCTGGACAAGAAATTCTGGACAAGAAAATCTGGACCAGAAAATCTATGCAAGAAACTCTGGACAAGAAAATCTGGGCAGGGAACTCTGGGCAAGAAACTCTGCACAAGAAACTCTGGACAAGAAACTCTCGACAAGAAACTCTGGACAAAAAACTCTGGACAAGATACTCTGGACAAAAAACTCTGGACAACAAACTCTGGACAAGATACTCTGAACAAAAAACTCTGGGCAAGAAACTCTGGACAAGAAACTCTGGACAAGATACTCTGGACAAAAAACTCTGGACAACAAACTCTGGACAAAAAACTCTGGACAAGAAGCTCTGGACAAGAAACTCTGGACAAGAAATTCTGGACAAAAAACTCTGGACAAGAAAATCTGGAGAACAAACAATGGACAAGATAATCTGGGGAAAAAAAACTGGGCAAGAAACTCTGGACAAGAAAATCGGGACAAGAAACTCTGGACAAGAAACTCTGGGCAAGAAACTCTGGACAAGAAACTCTGGACAAGAAAATCTGGAGAAGAAACTCTGGACAACAAATTCCGGACAAAAAACTCTGGACAAGAAACTCTGGACAAGAAACTCTGGACAAGAAACTCTTGTTGCGTGAGCCCGGGGGTGGTTTTTAGAACCTGAAAAAAAAAAGTAAGTAAGTAAGGAGTAAATTCCAACAATAAATAGAGACGCCACGGGAGTTGCACCCAGGGAATCGCACAGCACTTACCTGCAGGATCCCACAAACTGCAAAATTTTTGTTTCCCTTTCGTGTATTGTTTTCCTTTTTTTGTTTTCCGTTTTTTGTTTTCCTTTTTTTGTTTTCCTTTTTTTTTTTTATTATAATTTTTGTGTTTTTATTTTTTCCTTGGATGTTTCTGGAGACTGTGGTCTCATTGAGAATTGCAATAATAAAGTGATTGACAAAAGTTTGACAGTTCGCCGAGGTGGGGGATGTTTCCTTTGTAGGCCACACAAGCTTACGGCTAATTGTTCGCTATAAAATATTTAGATGAGCCTGCGATAACGTAACCCGAGGCAACAACCAAGGCTGCAAGTTAAAGCGAATAGCTTACAGATCAATCGAAAGGGCAGAATTAGGTTTAGACCGAGGATTTTATTTTACAAGTTAGATTACAAAGACTGATTAGATGTAGGCCTATTTATTCTTTAGTAATAGTTATATTAATCGGACGCAATGGTACTTGACGATGTTGGTAGTGAGAGGGGTGGTCAAGTGGGAACATGCCATTCAGCCAGAGAAGGTCTGCAGGATGAGAGAATTTCCCAATAAGCCTGGGAAATTTTCTCATTTTTTGCCAACCAAAGCTCAGCACCACGGTATAAAAAGGGCCAACGGTGGCGGGCGGACTTTTTTTTGGCGTTCAAGAGTACACGGCGCACAAGTCAAGGGTGCTTAATATATTTTCGTATATATATATATATAAATATAGTTACATGTATACGCGCCTGAAGAAGAGTGGAACGAAGGGGACTTGCACGAAAGATACTACCTTTTTTTTGAAAGAAGGAAGGGTGTTGGCAACGCCCGTTGCCGTAGAAACCCAGCGAAGGGAAATTTGACAGTCGACTTTCGGTTGGTCCTTTTATTTGAATTGATTCCATTTTTGACCAGCCAACTGAGCAGACCACTAATTTTGTAACCCTATTTACTTTGTTTTTAAAACCAAAATTGGAGTTTTTAAATAAATTATAATTGTTGACAAAAGTGGTTTTTGTTGTATTTACAATAACATCCGACTTTCGGTTGGTCCTTTTATTTGAATTGATCCCATTTTTGACCAGCCAACTGAGCAGACCACTAATTTTGTAACCCTATTTACTTTGTTTTTAAAACCAAAATTGGAGTTTTTAAATAAATTATAATTGTTGACAAGTTGTAAAAGTACCAACCGAAAATCGACTGTCAAATTTCCCTTCGCTGGGCTTCTACGGCAACGGGCGTTGCCAACAGAAGGGCGAATAAGCGCAGGTGAAGGTTTATATTTTTCTATTGCCTTAGTGAAAATAATAAAATCTACATCCATGTCCGAACAGGAAAGGGTGGAGGGAAACCAATATTTTGGGTTTTCCTGCCTTATTCAGGCCGCCGGAATCAACCGGAATTTAGTGGCTTAACGTAGTTTTGCGCAGAAGCAGATAGGATCAAATACGTGACCGATTTGACCGCAGAAAAAGAAAAAGAACCGGTACATCAGGAGATTGCAAGTGCCGTACCCAGAACATCTTCCGAGGGTACCTTCCCCGTTCGTTAACGGATCATCATCAAACCCCCCCTTCATGACCCATCATGGGGGATAAAAAAATAAAAGTGAAGTGAAATAATTAAAAGAAAAAAAAATCGAAAAGAAACCAAAATCGTGGATCAAAAACAAAAATAAGTGATTTTACGAAAATTTCCCCCCCTAATGAATTTCCCTTTCATCGCCATATAATTCGTAGATTTTCTTTTTATAATATACATCACCCTTTTTACTCAATATAATTCACTGAAGTGTAGTTTTTCTTTGTTTATGTTGAAGTACATTATGAACTTAGTGAACTTAAACTATTATTATAATGTTATTAAATTGCAAGTGAATTACAATTTAATGCAATACTAGTATTGGCTGCCAGGGCCTTTAACTAGTTGGTTTTTCATTGTAGGTTGTTAAATGAGTTTTGCGATGTTGAGGTTATCGATGTTTTCCCTGTTTACATGTGTGAGGAGATATGTAAGGCTATGGTTGGAAAATTTTTTGGTTGTGGTTATAACTTTTTTGCAGGTGAGAAAATGAGATATTGTGAGTGTGAGGTTTTGATCACAGAGGTGACAGATAGGGGGTAATTCCTTGTGGAAGAGGTGTTTGTGGGTGATATAACTATGTCCAAGTCGAAGTCGGGTGTAGATTTGGATCTGCTTTTGGGAGATGTTATTGGGATAGATTGGTTTAATGCCGTCGGGGTTGAGCTGTTTGTAGGTGTGATTGTAGGATGACCAGGAGGTTTTCCTATTATGTTTCCAGTTATTGTGAATGAGTTTATTAATATCTGTTTTACTGTATTGGTAGAACATTTTGAGTGGCTGTTTTGTTGCTGTTTTTGCTTCCAGATCTGCGGCTTCGTTGCCTTTGATGCCGATATGACCGGGAATCCAGCCGATTTTTAGATTGTCACTGCTGCAGATGAGGAGGTCACGGATAGAATTAATAATTGCTATTGGGGATGTAATGTTCTTAATGGCTGAGATTGCTGATTGGCTATCTGAGAAGATTATGGTTTTTTTTGTTTTGCTGAGTTTTATGGCTTGGAGAATGGCGAAAGCTTCTGCAGTGAATATTGATGTATAGTGCGGAAGAAGGCCTTTCGAGAGTACTAAGGTACTTTCGTTGACCACGGCAAATGAGGTGAAGGTGTCGGTTTTAGAGGCATCTGTAAACAAAAAGTTCCAGCCAAGTGATTTGTATTTGTCGGAGATGCTTGAATAGAGGGCTTTGAAGATGAAATCGTTGGTTTGGGATTTGGTGTAGCTACAGAGGTCTGTGATTAGTTGGCGGCTGCAAAGCTCCCATGGAGGTTGGCTATTGCTTTTGGGGTTTTGGCTATGACGTTGAATATGGTTGATTGGATTTTCGGAGGTCGAATACGATTTACGGTCTTTGTTATAGTTTTGTGGATAGCAGATAGGTATTTGGAGCTTATTTTGTGAATGATCGAAGAGGTGAGGTTCCCAAATCTTTCTGCAAGACTAGGGAGTCCTGCTTCGGTCAGAATGTTTTTGATGGGTGGGTGTGGCTAAGGGTTGTATGCACGATTTGGAGCATTTTCCATAGATAGGAAGTCCATAGTCTATTTTTGAAAGTACGATGGATTTTGTTAAATGAATGAGGGAGTTTATATTAGATCTGCTATATTTCGCCGATAGATATTTTATAATATTAACTCTGGCTGTGAGGCTTTTTTTTTTATATAAAGGCAGTGGTTTCGGAAATCAAACCTTGAATTGAAGACTAGCCCAAGAATTTTTAGGCAGTTTGTGTTCTGTATTTGGGTATTGTTTATGCAGAGTTCTATTGTTTTGTTACATGAGTGTTTTTTGCAAATTTGGAAGATGATGGATTTGGAGAGCGAAATGGATGCACCTGAGTAATCGCACCATTCTTGGAGGGCAAGGATGATGCGGGTGAACGTATTACTGACTTCAAGAAGGTCTTTGGATTTGGAAAAAATGAAAAGATCGTCCGCGTAGAGCGAGTGGTCTATGGATGGAAGGATGTCTATTGTTTTACTTATTTCGTTGAAGGCTATAAGGAATAGGACTACCGAGAGGGATGATCCTTGTGGAATACCGTTTTTTAGTTGGTGTGGATTGGAATGGGTGTTGGAGACCTTGACTCGAAAGTGTCTGTTACACAAAAAAGATTTGATGAAAGTGAAGATTTTCGGACCAATTTTCCATTTTATGAGTTGGTTTAGTATGACGTGCATACCTATTCTATCGAACGCCTTATCGAAGTCTAAGCTTAGAACAGACGCGTGGTTTCTCTCTGACAGCGTCGAGGAGATGAAGTGGTCAATTTGAAGGAGCGTATCAAGGGTAGATGTTATGTCATGTAATATGTGAATGGAAAACCATCGGAAGACAAAACAAAATAATGGCTCTTTTCCTGGACTTCAATAGAGCTTTTGAGACTATCGACAGAAACATTCTTTTGGAAAAAATGTCCCTTTATGGAATTAAAGACAAGGAATTACGATGGTTCAAATCATTTCTGACAAAAAGAACACAAAGGACGAGCTTCAATGGATTTTCATCAGGCGAAATAGTGGTCGAAACTGGAGTCCCTCAAGGATCTATACTTGGAGCACTCCTATTTATATTATACATAAATGATATGCCGAGAGTAATACGGGAAAGTAAAATCGTACTGTACGCAGATGACACCTTAATATACGCCGAAGGAAAAAGTGTTAATGACTGTAGAACGAAACTACTACTAAATGACATTAAAGGAATAAATACCTGGTTGGAAATGAATAAGCTAAAGTTAAATGAGACAAAGACAAAAGTAATGACAATTAACACAGATAATGAGGACTGTATCCAGATTAATAACAAGACCATTGAAAATGTCTGCAACATAAAATACCTGGGTGTTATTATTGACAAAAAACTAAAATTCTCTCAACACATAGATTATATATGCAATAAAATTGCTAAAAATATTGGGTTCCTATCGCGACTACGTAAGAAAATGGACTACCTAACGTCAGTAAATGTGTTCAAAGCAATAGTACAGCCACATTTTGAATACTGCTCAACTATACTGTATACATGCTGTTCGCAAGGGCAAATAGAACGTTTGCAAAGGCTACAAAATAGGGGAATGCGTACAATACTTAGATGCAACAGGTACACACCTATAAGAGCAATGCTTCATGCACTGAAATGGATGGACATACAAGGAAGACTGGAACTGAACACTTTAAGGCGCCACAATATTTAACACAAGGGATAAGAAGAATAGCAGAGACACAACCATACGGACTTCGAAACAACGACGATCAAAGGATACAGCGACAAGAAACCGAGGCATCAAAAAACACTCTCTTATACAAAGGAATACAGCTGTTCAATAACCTCCCTGCGGACATTAAAAATGAAACCAACCTAAGACATTTTAGTAGGAGATGCGTTCAGTTTATAAAAGATCCTCATACATAAATTAATAACCTAAGCAAAATGTATATAAATATTATTTGAATTTTTCTTTTTTCTTTGCTTAGTTATTATAATGTAAATATATATATTTTGTTATAGTTTTTTAAAAAAAGTATACTTATACTAATAAATACAATACAATACAATACAATACAATACAATCAACGCCACCCATTCCTCCTTCAATCCCTCTCCTACAGCTACGACAATAGAAACTAAAATAAAAATGATCGAACTCATATCGTGCTTAAACACTGCAAAGGGCAAAACACCAGGTTTCGATCGTATCTCATACGCTATGCTAAAAAATTCCCCCCCAGTTTTGAAAAAACGACTATTGTCGCTTTTCAATAACATTTTTATTTCAGGAACCATCCCACATTCTTTCAAAGTTGCAACCATCATTCCGATACCTAAACCCAACAATAATCCTTCCTCTACTACGGGATACCGCCCAATCTCTCTCCTTCCCTGCACAAGCAAAATCCTTGAAAAAATTATCGCCAAACGTCTTTTCTGGTTTCTCTCGAAAGACAAACTATTAGACAACCGACAAGCCGCTTTCAGAAGAGGAACATCTACCCTTGATACGCTCCTTCAAATTGACCACTTCATCTCCTCGACGCTGTCAGAGAGAAACCACGCGTCTGTTCTAAGCTTAGACTTCGATAAGGCGTTCGATAGAATAGGTATGCACGTCATACTAAACCAACTCATAAAATGGAAAATTGGTCCGAAAATCTTCACTTTCATCAAATCTTTTTTGTGTAACAGACACTTTCGAGTCAAGGTCTCCAACACCCATTCCAATCCACACCAACTAAAAAACGGTATTCCACAAGGATCATCCCTCTCGGTAGTCCTATTCCTTATAGCCTTCAACGAAATAAGTAAAACAATAGACATCCTTCCATCCATAGACCACTCGCTCTACGCGGACGATCTTTTCATTTTTTCCAAATCCAAAGACCTTCTTGAAGTCAGTAATACGTTCACCCGCATCATCCTTGCCCTCCAAGAATGGTGCGATTACTCAGGTGCATCCATTTCGCTCTCCAAATCCATCATCTTCCAAATTTGCAAAAAACACTCATGTAACAAAACAATAGAACTCTGCATAAACAATACCCAAATACAGAACACAAACTGCCTAAAAATTCTTGGGCTAGTCTTCAATTCAAGGTTTGATTTCCGAAACCACTGCCTTTATATAAAAAAAAAAAGCCTCACAGCCAGAGTTAATATTATAAAATATCTATCGGCGAAATATAGCAGATCTAATATAAACTCCCTCATTCATTTAACAAAATCCATCGTACTTTCAAAAATAGACTATGGACTTCCTATCTATGGAAAATGCTCCAAATCGTGCATACAACCCTTAGCCACACCCACCCATCAAAAACATTCTGACCGAAGCAGGACTCCCTAGTCTTGCAGAAAGATTTGGGAACCTCACCTCTTCGATCATTCACAAAATAAGCTCCAAATACCTATCTGCTATCCACAAAACTATAACAAAGACCGTAAATCGTATTCGACCTCCGAAAATCCAATCAACCATATTCAACGTCATAGCCAAAACCCCAAAAGCAATAGCCAACCTCCATGGGAGCTTTGCAGCCGCCAACTAATCACAGACCTCTGTAGCTACACCAAATCCCAAACCAACGATTTCATCTTCAAAGCCCTCTATTCAAGCATCTCCGACAAATACAAATCACTTGGCTGGAACTTTTTGTTTACAGATGCCTCTAAAACCGACACCTTCACCTCATTTGCCGTGGTCAACGAAAGTACCTTAGTACTCTCGAAAGGCCTTCTTCCGCACTATACATCAATATTCACTGCAGAAGCTTTCGCCATTCTCCAAGCCATAAAACTCAGCAAAACAAAAAAAACCATAATCTTCTCAGATAGCCAATCAGCAATCTCAGCCATTAAGAACATTACATCCCCAATAGCAATTATTAATTCTATCCGTGACCTCCTCATCTGCAGCAGTGACAATCTAAAAATCGGCTGGATTCCCGGTCATATCGGCATCAAAGGCAACGAAGCCGCAGATCTGGAAGCAAAAACAGCAACAAAACAGCCACTCAAAATGTTCTACCAATACAGTAAAACAGATATTAATAAACTCATTCACAATAACTGGAAACATAATAGGAAAACCTCCTGGTCATCCTACAATCACACCTACAAACAGCTCAACCCCGACGGCATTAAACCAATCTATCCCAATAACATCTCCCAAAAGCAGATCCAAATCTACACCCGACTTCGACTTGGACATAGTTATATCACCCACAAACACCTCTTCCACAAGGAATTACCCCCTATCTGTCACCTCTGTGATCAAAACCTCACACTCACAATATCTCATTTTCTCACCTGCAAAAAAGTTATAACCACAACCAAAAAATTTTCCAACCATAGCCTTACATATCTCCTCACACATGTAAACAGGGAAAACATCGATAACCTCAACATCGCAAAACTCATTTAACAACCTACAATGAAAAACCAACTAGTTAAAGGCCCTGGCAGCCAATACTAGTATTGCATTAAATTGTAATTCACTTGCAATTTAATAACATTATAATAATAGTTTAAGTTCACTAAGTTCATAATGTACTTCAACATAAACAAAGAAAAACTACACTTCAGTGAATTATATTGAGTAAAAAGGGTGATGTATATTATAAAAAGAAAATCTACGAATTATATGGCGATGAAAGGGAAATTCATTAGGGGGGGAAATTTTCGTAAAATCACTTATTTTTGTTTTTGATCCACGATTTTGGTTTCTTTTCGATTTTTTTTTCTTTTAATTATTTCACTTCACTTTTATTTTTTTATCCCCCATGATGGGTCATGAAGGGGGGGTTTGATGATGATCCGTTAACGAACGGGGAAGGTACCCTCGGAAGATGTTCTGGGTACGGCACTTGCAATCTCCTGATGTACCGGTTCTTTTTCTTTTTCTGCGGTCAAATCGGTCACGTATTTGATCCTATCTGCTTCTGCGCAAAACTACGTTAAGCCACTAAATTCCGGTTGATTCCGGCGGCCTGAATAAGGCAGGAAAACCCAAAATATTGGTTTCCCTCCACCCTTTCCTGTTCGGACATGGATGTATTATTATTATTATTATTATAATGTTATTAAATTGCAAGTGAATTACAATTTAATGCAATACTAGTATTGGCTGCCAGGGCCTTCAACTAGTTGGTTTTTCAATGTAGGTTGTTAAATGAGTTTTGCGATGTTGAGGTTATCGATGATTTGGTAAACAAGTTCTATGTTTTCCCTGTTTACATGTGTGAGGAGATATGTAAGGCTATGGTTGGAAAATTTTTTGGTTGTGGTTATAACTTTTTTGCAGGTGAGAAAATGAGATATTGTGAGTGTGAGGTTTTGATCACAGAGGTGACAGATAGGGGGTAATTCCTTGTGGAAGAGGTGTTTATGGGTGATATAACTATGTCCAAGTCGAAGTCGGGTGTAGATTTGGATCTGCTTTTGGGCGATGTTATTGGGATAGATTGGTTTAATGCCGTCGGGGTTGAGCTGTTTGTAGGTGTGATTGTAGGATGACCAGGAGGTTTTCCTATTATGTTTCCAGTTATTGTGAATGAGTTTATTAATATCTGTTTTACTGTATTGGTAGAACATTTTGAGTGGCTGTTTTATTGCTGTTTTTGCTTCCAGATCTGCGGCTTCGTTGCCTTTGATGCCGATATGACCGGGAATCCAGGCGATTTTTAGATTGTCACTGCTGCAGATGAGGAGGTCACGGATAGAATTAATAATTGCTATTGGGGATGTAATGTTCTTAATGGCTGAGATTGCTGATTGGCTATCTGAGAAGATTATGGTTTTTTTTGTTTTGCTGAGTTTTATGGCTTGGAGAATGGCGAAAGCTTCTGCAGTGAATATTGATGTATAGTGCGGAAGAAGGCCTTTCGAGAGTACTAAGGTACTTTCGTTGACCACGGCAAATGAGGTGAAGGTGTCGGTTTTAGAGGCATCTGTAAACAAAAAGTTCCAGCCAAGTGATTTGTATTTGTCGGAGATGCTTGAATAGAGGGCTTTGAAGATGAGATCGTTGGTTTGGGATTTGGTGTAGCTACAGAGGTCTGTGATTAGTTGGCGGCTGCAAAGCTCCCATGGAGGTTGGCTATTGCTTTTGGGGTTTTGGATGGATATGGGGATATTTAGGTCTCTTGCTGAGGCTATGACGTTGAATATGGTTGATTGGATTTTCGGAGGTCGAATACGATTTACGGTCTTTGTTATAGTTTTGTGGATAGCAGATGGGTATTTGAAGCTTATTTTGTGAATGATCGAAGAGGTGAGGTTCCCAAATCTTTCTGCAAGACTAGGGAGTCCTGCTTCGGTCAGAATGTTTTTGATGGGTGTAGAGCGGAGAGCTCTCATGCTTGTTCGGATGGCGGCGTGATAGGGTGTGGCTAAGAGTTGTATGCACGATTTGGAGCATTTTCCATAGATAGGAAGTCCATAGTCTATTTTTGAAAGTACGATGGATTTTGTTAAATGAATGAGGGAGTTTATATTAGATCTGCTATTTTTCGCCGATAGATATTTTATAATATTAACTCTGGCTGTGAGGCTTTTTTTTATATAAAGGCAATGGTTTCGGAAATCAAACCTTGAATTGAAGACTAGCCCAAGAATTTTTAGGCAGTTTGTGTTCTGTATTTGGGTATTGTTTATGCAGAGTTCTATTGTTTTGTTACATGAGTGTTTTTTGCAAATATGGAAGATGATGGATTTGGAGAGCGAAATGGATGCACCTGAGTAATCGCACCATTCTTGGAGGGCAAGGATGATGCGGGTGAACGTGTTACTGACTTCAAGAAGGTCTTTGGATTTAGAAAAAATGAAAAGATCGTCCGCGTAGAGCGAGTGGTCTATGGATGGAAGGATGTCTATTGTTTTACTTATTTCGTTGAAGGCTATAAGGAATAGGACTACCGAGAGGGATGATCCTTGTGGAATACCGTTTTTTAGTTGGTGTGGATTGGAATGGGTGTTGGAGACCTTGACTCGAAAGTGTCTGTTGCACAAAAAAGATTTGATGAAAGTGAAGATTTTGGGACCAATTTTCCATTTTATGAGTTGGTTTAGTATGACGTGCATACCTATTCTATCGAAAGCCTTATCGAAGTCTAAGCTTAGAACAGACGCGTGGTTTCTCTCTGACAGCGTCGAGGAGATGAAGTGGTCAATTTGGAGGAGCGCATCAAGGGTAGATGTTCCTCTTCTGAAAGCGGCTTGTCGGTTGTCTAATAGTTTGTCTTTCGAGAGAAACCAGAAAAGACGTTTGGCGATAATTTTTTCAAGGATTTTGCTTGTGCAGGGAAGGAGAGAGATTGGGCGGTATCCCGTAGTAGAGAAAGGATTATTGTTGGGTTTAGGTATCGGAATGATGGTTGCAACTTTGAAAGAATGTGGGATGGTTCCTGAATTAAAAATGTTATTGAAAAGCGACAATAGTCGTGTTTTCAAAACTGGGGGGGAATTTTTTAGCATAGCGTATGAGATACGATCGAAACCTGGTGTTTTGCCCTTTGCAGTGTTTAAGCACGATATGAGTTCGATCATTTTTATTTTAGTTTCTATTGTCGTAGCTGTAGGAGAGGGATTGAAGGAGGGATGGGTGGCGTTGAGTATTATATACTTTTCCTGAATGAATTTTGAAGTAAAATTTGAGTCGTCAGAAAGCTTTTCCCAAGTCTGGGCAAAGTGATCGGCTATTTCTGTTGGACAGGTAAGGGTTGTGGCGCTAGTTTTTATGGTTTGGATGGTGGTTGGTATATATGTACCTGTTAATTTTTTTATGTCTGCCCAAAGCTTACGCGATTTGCAGTTAGGGTTTATATGGGCTGTGAATTTTTCGAAGCAGATCTTTTTTTCAGTTTTAACTGTTTGTCGGAATTTAGCGTTAAGCTTTCTATACAGAATGAGATTGGTGTCAGTGGGGAATTTCTGGAATCTATGAAAAGCCTTTTGTTTGTAGTTCCGGAGGTCGCTGATCTCTTTATTCCACCAGGGAACTGTCTTCCTGTGAAGCTTCCCAGTCGTTTGGGGGATGGCTACGTTGGCTGCTGTTCGTATGGATTTGTGGATAAGTGCGGATTCTCTATTGATATTCGGCGATTCTAACCTTTTAGAAAGTTCGTTTGATACTGTGGTACCGTAAAGGTCCCAGTTGGCTCTGTCGAGCAGGAATTTTGTTGTGTGCTTTATGTGGGAGTTGTAGGGGCCACATGTGAGAGTGATGAAGATAGGGAAGTGGTCACTGCCTGATAGGTTGTCTGAGATAGCCCAGGTGGTTTTCGGTAGGAGAGAGGGAGAGATCAGGGACAAGTCAACATGCGTGAATGTTCTGTGTGTGGAGAAATGGGTGTGGCGGCCGTCGTTGAGAACTGCTAGCCCTGAATTGTTGATGAAGTGGTCTATTATTTTTCCGCGCTTGTTATGTTTGTCAGAACCCCAGGTAGGACTCCATGCGTTGAAGTCGCCGGTGATAATGACTGGTGTATTTATGTTGATTAGTATATTGTCAAGATCTGACGACGAAAAGTGTTGATCGGGTGGAATGTATAAGGAGATTATGGTGAGCTTGATTTTCAGGGTTAATTCGACTGCTATTGTTGATATGTTGGAATTTATGTTAAGAAATGTATGTGGGATGGACTTGTGGATCAGAAGGCCGACACCTTGTTTTGAAACGGTGATTGCGTCCAGATTGTGGAAGGATGCTGAATATTGTTTTGGAGGAATAGGTTGGAGGTTAGGTTTGATATGTGTTTCTTGTAGTGATATTACAGCAGGGTTGTGCTCATTTATGAGTAGTTGTAGTTCATGGTAGTTGTTGAAGAAACCGTTTAGGTTCCATTGGAGGATTTTGATAGATGATTTGGTTGTGTAGGGGTTCAGATTGTGTTTCGGGGCATTGGTGTTAGATATATTTTGTGAGATGGGACTCTGTCGTCCAGCCCTCGAAACATTCGGACTCCGGTTGGAGTTCGGATGTTTCGAAGCCTGGACAACAGAGACAGGTTGTGGAGTCGGATGGTTAGTATTAGTTGTCATCATCGTCAATTTTGACAGGGGGATCTAAGAAATATTTGTTGGTTTTAATGAGTGTTTGTGTGATTGTGTTGATTTTGTTGTCAGGCATTGTTTGTGTTGGGTTGGTTAAAATTCGCGTAGTGGTGTTAGTGTTTAAATTTTGTGTGTTAGGATAGGCTGTGCTTGTGGCAAGCTTGAAAGATGTCGTAGAGGGTTGTGGAGTGGCTGAGTTTCTGCTTACGGTGGTAGAGGTGGTGCTGGGACTAGTGATGGGCTGATTTTTATTGTTGTGTGGTTGTGGGTTTTTTGGTTGCGAAACTGATGGCGTTGGGGTAGAGGTTGCGGTCACGTTGGGAGCTTGTGCTTTGATTGTTTCGATAGGTTTGTTGCGCGTTACGCAGTTATTTGGGAGTGTGGCAGGTGCAATTGGTTGGGATGCGTTTTTAGAGATTGCGGCGTAGGATACGGAGGTTGTAGGGCTGGGGTTTTGTTCCCTGAAAGTCTGCTTCGCCTCGGCCATGGTGCATTTTTTCATTGTTTTTATCTTGAGTATCTCCTTGGCTTGAAGATATCGCTTGCATGTTTTTGATGACGATGGGTGGTCTTCTTGGCAGTTTGCGCACAAAGTGCGTGTGCAGCTGCTGGGGTTGTGTGGGGGAAGGTTGCAGTTGGCGCACGATGGGCTGCTTTTGCACCTTTTGGCCGTGTGGCCGAGGAGCTGACAATTTTGGCAACGCATGGGATTGGGGAAATATTCGTTTACGTTGACTGTATACCAGCCAATGTGAACTGATGTTGGTGGTCGATAAAGGTCGAAAGTTAATAACACTAGACCAGTGGCCCGTTGATTGCCGTCTGTTGTTTTTTTGAATTTATATACGTCTGTGACGCCTTGTGACTTCATTTCCTTTATTATTTCTTGTTCTGGAACGTTAATTAAGCAGGGAGCGTATACTGTGCCCTTACAGGCATTTAGGCTATGGTGGTATGTTATGTTTACCGGACAGATATTAGCGAGGGTTTTTTGTTTGATGAAAAGTTCCGCTATCTTTTGTGATCTGGTTAGGATCAGAAGATTGCCGTCGCGGAGTTGCGTTATGTTATCATATGCCGTGCTAATACCGTCTATGGCTTTTTTCAATAAAAAGACGCTATAGTTGGATAGCGGTTTTTCTGGGGTGGTAGGAGCGATAACTATAAATTTGGGGTTAGAAGGGGCTTGGGTTGTGGAGTTAAAAGGAGTGTAAGTTGTCTTTTTTCTTTTATTATGCTTGGGTTCGGTAAGCGTCTCGAAATCGAGCTCGCTGAACCGGTTACCCGTCAAAACACGTGGCCCTGAGGCCATTGGAAGCACGAAAACTATCACTCTTTATGGATTTCGGTCTATTCACTTGGTAATTAGTGTTGTACGGAAATGAAGGTTAACTGTTTTGGGGTTTTCCCGTATGTAGATTGCCTGCGGTAGGTAATTAGTGTTAAGTACTTTATGATATCAGAGACGATGCAAAAAGTGACCGGGAGCGAATACCGAACGATGTTGTCGCTTCGGAAGCTAGACGGTGACTGTCACATGGATGTAGATTTTATTATTTTCACTAAGGCAATAGAAAAATATAAACCTTCACCTGCGCTTATTCGCCCTTCTGTTGGCAACGCCCGTTGCCGTAGAAGCCCAGCGAAGGGAAATTTGACAGTCGATTTTCGGTTGGTACTTTTACAACTTGTCAACAATTATAATTTATTTAAAAACTCCAATTTTGGTTTTAAAAACAAAGTAAATAGGGTTACAAAATTAGTGGTCTGCTCAGTTGGCTGGTCAAAAATGGGATCAATTCAAATAAAAGGACCAACCGAAAGTCGGATGTTATTGTAAATACAACAAAAACCACTTTTGTCAACAATTATAATTTATTTAAAAAACTCCAATTTTGGTTTTAAAAACAAAGTAAATAGGGTTACAAAATTAGTGGTCTGCTCAGTTGGCTGGTCAAAAATGGAATCAATTCAAATAAAAGGACCAACCGAAAGTCGACTGTCAAATTTCCCTTCGCTGGGTTTCTACGGCAACGGGCGTTGCCAACACCCTTCCTTCTTTCAAAAAAAAGGTAGTATCTTTCGTGCAAGTCCCCTTCGTTCCACTCTTCTTCAGGCGCGTATACATGTAACTATATTTATATATATATATATACGAAAATATATTAAGCACCCTTGACTTGTGCGCCGTGTACTCTTGAACGCCAAAAAAAAGTCCGCCCGCCACCGTTGGCCCTTTTTATACCGTGGTGCTGAGCTTTGGTTGGCAAAAAATGAGAAAATTTCCCAGGCTTATTGGGAAATTCTCTCATCCTGCAGACCTTCTCTGGCTGAATGGCATGTTCCCACTTGACCACCCCTCTCACTACCAACATCGTCAAGTACCATTGCGTCCGATTAATATAACTATTACTAAAGAATAAATAGGCCTACATCTAATCAGTCTTTGTAATCTAACTTGTAAAATAAAATCCTCGGTCTAAACCTAATTCTGCCCTTTCGATTGATCTGTAAGCTATTCGCTTTAACTTGCAGCCTTGGTTGTTGCCTCGGGTTACGTTATCGCAGGCTCATCTAAATATTTTATAGCGAACAATTAGCCGTAAGCTTGTGTGGCCTACAAAGGAAACATCCCCCACCTCGGCGAACTGTCAAACTTTTGTCAATCACTTTATTATTGCAATTCTCAATGAGACCACAGTCTCCAGAAACATCCAAGGAAAAAATAAAAACACAAAAATTATAATAAAAAAAAAAAAGGAAAACAAAAAAAGGAAAACAAAAAACGGAAAACAAAAAAAGGAAAACAATACACAAAAGGGAAACAAAAATTTTGCAGTTTGTGGGATCCTGCAGGTAAGTGCTGTGCGATTCCCTGGGTGCAACTCCCGTGGCGTCTCTATTTATTGTTGGAATTTACTCCTTACTTACTTACTTTTTTTTTTCAGGTTCTAAAAACCACCCCCGGGCTCACGCAACAAGAGTTTCTTGCCCAGAGTTTCTTGTCCAGAGTTTCTTGTCCAGAGTTTCTTGTCCAGAGTTTCTTGCCCAGAGTTTCTTGTCCCGATTTTCTTGTCCAGAGTTTCTTGCCCAGTTTTTTTTCCCCAGATTATCTTGTCCATTGTTTGTTCTCCAGATTTTCTTGTCCAGAGTTTTTTATCCAGAATTTCTTGAACAGAGTTTCTTGTCTAGATTTTCCTGTCCCCGTTTTCTTACCCAGAGTTTCTTGTTCAGATTTTCTTGTCCAGTTTTTTTTTCCAGATTATCTGTCCATTGGTTGTTCTCCAGATTTTCTTGTCCAGAGTTTTTTGTCCAGAATTTCTTGTCCAGAGTTTCTTGTCCAGAGCTTCTTGTCCAGAGTTTTTTGTCCAGAGTTTGTTGTCCAGAGTTTTTTGTCCAGAGTATCTTGTCCACATTTTCTTGTCCAGAGTTTCTTGTCCAGATTTTCTTGTCCAGATTTTCTTGTCCAGATTTTCTTGTCCAGAGTTTCTTGTCCAGACTTTCTTGTCCAGATTTTCTTGTCCAGATTTTCTTGTCCAGATTTTCTTGTCCAGAGTTTCTTGTCCAGAGTTTCTTGTCGAGAGTTTCTTGTCCAGAGTTTCTTGTGCAGAGTTTCTTGCCCAGAGTTCCTTGCCCAGATTTTCTTGTCCAGAGTTTCTTGCATAGATTTTCTGGTCCAGATTTTCTTGCCAGAATTTCTTGTCCAGAGTTTTTTGTCCAGAGTTTGTTGTCCAGAGTTTTTTGTCCAGAGTATCTTGTCCAGAGTTTCTTGTCCAGAGTTTCTTGTGCAGTTGTTCTTCTCCAGATTTTCTGGTCCAGTTTTTCTTCTCCAGATTACTTTGTCCATTGTTTGTTCTCCAGATTGTCTTGTTCAGAGTTTCTTCTCCAGATTTTCTTGTCCAGAATTTCTTGTCCAGAGTTTCTTGTCCAGAGTTTCTTGCCCAGAGTTTTTTGTCCAGAGTTTCTTGTCCCGATTTTCTTGTCCAGAGTTTCTTGTCCAGAGTTTCTTGCCCATTTTTTTTTCCCAGATTATCTTGTCCATTGTTTGTTCTCCAGATTTTCTTGTCCAGAGTTTTTTGTCCAGAATTTCTTGAACAGAGTTTCTTGTCTAGATTTTCCTGTCCCCGTTTTCTTACCCAGAGTTTCTTGTTCAGATTTTCTTGTCCAGTTTTTTTTTCCAGATTATCTTGTCCATTGGTTGTTCTCCAGATTTTCTTGTCCAGCGTTTCTTGCATAGATTTTCTGGTCCAGATTTTCTTGCCAGAGTTTCTTGTCCAGAGTTTCTTGTCCAGAGTTTCTTGTCCAGAGTTTTTTGTCCAGAGTTTCTTGTCCAGAGTTTGTTGTCCAGAGTTTGTTGTCCAGAGTTTCTTGTCCAGAGTTTCTAGTTCAGAGTTTCTTGTCCAGAGTTTCTTGTCCAGAGTGTCTTGCCCAGAGTTCCTTGCCCAGATTTTCTTGTCCAGAGTTTCTTGTCCAGATTTTTTTGTCCAGATTTTCTGGCCCAGAGTTTCTTGTCCAGAGTTTCTTGTCCAGAGTTTCTTGTCCAGAGTTTCTTGTTCAGAGTTTTTTGTCCCGATTTTCTTGTCCAGAGTTTCTTGTCCAGAGGTTTTTGTGCAGAGGTTCTTGCTCAGAGTTCTCTGTCCAGAGTTTCTTGTCCAGAGTCTTTTGTCCAGAGTTTCTTGTCCAGAGTTTTTTGTCCAGTGTTTCTTGCCCAGAGTTTCTTGTCCAGAATTTCTTGTCAAGAGTTTCTTGTCCAGAATTTTTTGTCCAGAATTTCTTGTCCAGATTTTCCTGTCCAGAGTTTTTAGTCTAGATTTTCTTGTCCAGACATTCTTGCCCAGAGTTCCTTGCCCAGATTTTCTTGTCCAGATTTTCTTGCATAGATTTTCTGGTCCAGTTTTTCTTCTCCAGATTACCTTGTCCATTGTTTGTTCTCCAGATTGTCTTGTTCAGAGTTTTTTGTCCAGATTTTCTTGTCCAGAGTTTCTTGTCCAGATTTTCTTGTCCAGAGTTTCTTGTCCAGATTTTTTTGTCCAGATTTTCTGGCCCAGAGTTTCTTGTCCAGAGTTTCTTGTCCAGAGCTTCTTGTCCAGAGTTTCTAGTTCAGAGTTTCTTGTCCAGAGTTTCTTGTCCAGAGTTTCTTGCCCAGAGTTCCTTGCCCAGATTTTCTTGTCCAGAGTTTCTTGTCCAGATTTTTTTGTCCAGATTTTCTGGCCCAGAGTTTCTTGTCCAGAGTTTCTTGTCCAGAGTTTCTTGTCCAGAGTTTCTTGTTCAGAGTTTTTTGTCCCGATTTTCTTGTCCAGAGTTTCTTGTCCAGAGTTTCTTGTCCAGAGTTTCTTGTCCAGAGTTTCTTGTTCAGAGTTTTTTGTCCCGATTTTCTTGTCCAGAGTTTCTTGTCCAGAGGTTTTTGTGCAGAGGTTCTTGCTCAGAGTTTCTTGTCCAGAGTTTCTTGTCCAGAGTTTCTTAACCAGAGTTTCTTGTCCAGAGTTTCTTGTCCAGAGTTTGTTGTCCGCAGTTTCTTGTCCAGAGTTTCTTGTCCAGAGTTTCTTGTCCAGAGTTTCTTGTCCAGAGTTTCTTGTCCAGAGTTTGTTGTCCAGAGCTTCTTGTCCAGAGTTTCTTGTTCAGAGTTTCTTGTCCAGAGTTTCTTGCCCAGATTTTCTTGTCCAGAGTTTTCTTGTCCAGAGTTTCTTGTCCAGATTTTCTTGTCCAGAGTTTCTTGTCCAGATTTTCTTGTCCAGAGTTTCTTGTCCAGAGTTTCTTGTCCAGAGTTTCTTGTCCAGAGTTTTTTGTCCAGAGTTTCTTGTCCAGAGTTTGTTGTCCAGAGTTTGTTGTCCAGAGTTTGTTGTCCAGAGCTTCTTGTCCAGAGTTTCTAGTTCAGAGTTTCTTGTCCAGAGTTTCTTGTCCAGAGTTTCTTGCCCAGAGTTCCTTGCCCAGATTTTCTTGTCCAGAGTTTCTTGTCCAGATTTTTTTGTCCAGATTTTCTGGCCCAGAGTTTCTTGTTCAGAGTTTCTTGTCCAGAGTTTCTTGTCCAGAGTTTCTTGTTCAGAGTTTTTTGTCCCGATTTTCTTGTCCAGAGTTTCTTGTCCAGAGGTTTTTGTGCAGAGGTTCTTGCTCAGAGTTCTCTGTCCAGAGTTTCTTGTCCAGAGTCTTTTGTCCAGAGTTTCTTGTCCAGAGTTTTTTGTCCAGTGTTTCTTGCCCAGAGTTTCTTGTCCAGAATTTCTTGTCAAGAGTTTCTTGTCCAGAATTTTTTGTCCAGAATTTCTTGTCCAGATTTTCCTGTCCAGAGTTTTTAGTCTAGATTTTCTTGTCCAGACATTCTTGCCCAGAGTTCCTTGCCCAGATTTTCTTGTCCAGATTTTCTTGCATAGATTTTCTGGTCCAGTTTTTCTTCTCCAGATTACCTTGTCCATTGTTTGTTCTCCAGATTGTCTTGTTCAGAGTTTTTTGTCCAGATTTTCTTGTCCAGAGTTTCTTGTCCAGAGTTTCTTGTCCAGAGTTTCTTGCCCAGAGTTTCTTGTCCAGAGTTTCTTGTCCCGATTTTCTTGTCCAGAGTTTCTTGTCCAGAGTTTCTTGCCCAGTTTTTTTTCCCCAGATTATCTTGTCCATTGTTTGTTCTCCAGATTTTCTTGTCCAGAGTTTCTTGTCCAGAGTTTCTTGTCCTGAGTTTCTTGTCCCGATTTTCTTGTCCAGAGTTTCTTGTCCAGTTTTTTTTCTGCAGATTTTCTTGTCCAGAGTTTCTTGCCCAGAGTTTCTTGTCCAGAGTTTCTTGTCCAGAGTTTCTTGTCCAGAGTTTCTTGTCCCGATTTTCTTGTCCAGAGTTTCTTGTCCAGTTTTTTTTCTCCAGATTATCTTGTCCATTGTTTGTTCTCCAGATTTTCTTGTCCAGAGTTTTTTGTCCAGAATTTCTTGTCCAGAGTTTCTTGTCCAGAGCTTCTTGTCCATAGTTTCTTGTCCAGAAATTGTTGTCCGGAGCTTCTTGTCCAGAGTTTCTTGTTCAGAGTTTCTTGTCCAGAGTTTCTTGCCCAGAGTTCCTTGCCCAGATTTTCTTGTCCAGAGTTTTCTTGTCCAGAGTTTCTTGTCCAGATTTTCTTGTCCAGAGTTTCTTGTCCAGAGTTTCTTGTCCAGAGTTTTTTGTCCAGAGTTTCTTGTCCAGAGTTTCTTGTCCAGAGTTTTTTGTCCAGAGTTTCTTGTCCCGATTTTCTTGTCCAGAGTTTCTTGTCCAGAGTTTCTTGCCCAGTTTTTTTTCTCCAGATTATCTTGTCCATTGTTTGTTCTCCAGATTTTCTTGTCCAGAGTTTTTTGTCCAGAATTTCTTGTCCAGAGTTTCTTGTCCAGAGCTTCTTGTCCAGAGTTTCTTGTCCAGAGTTTGTTGTCCAGAGTTTGTTCTCCAGAGTTTGTTGTCCAGAGTTTGTTGTCCAGAGTTTCTTGTCCAGAGTTTCTTGTCCAGAGTTTGTTGTCCAGAGTTTCTTGTCCAGAGTTTCTTGTCCAGAGTTTCTTGTCCAGAGTTTCCTGTCCAGATTTTCTTGTCCAGATTTTCTTGTCCAGAGTTTTTTGTCCAGATTTTCTTGCCAGATTTTCGTGTCCAGAGTTTCTTGTCCAGAGTTTCTTAACCAGAGCTTCTTGTCCAGAGTTTTTTGTCCAGAGTTTGTTGTCCAGAGTTTTTTGTCCAGAGTATCTTGTCCAGAGTTTCTTGTCCAGAGTTTCTTGTCCAGAGTTTTTTGTCCAGAATTTCTTGAACAGAGTTTCTTGTCTAGATTTTCCTGTCCCCGTTTTCTTACCCAGAGTTTCTTGTTCAGATTTTCTTGTCCAGTTTTTTTTTCCAGATTATCTTGTCCATTGGTTGTTCTCCAGATTTTCTTGTCCAGAGTTTGTTGTCCAGAGCTTCTTGTCCAGAGTTTCTTGTTCAGAGTTTCTTGTCCAGAGTTTCTTGCCCAGATTTTCTTGTCCAGAGTTTTCTTGTCCAGAGTTTCTTGTCCAGATTTTCTTGTCCAGAGTTTCTTGTCCAGATTTTCTTGTCCAGAGTTTCTTGTCCAGAGTTTTTTGTCCAGAGTATCTTGTCCAGAGTTCCTTGCCCAGATTTTCTTGTCCAGAGTTTCTTGTCCAGAGTTTCTTGTCCAGAGTTTCTTGTCCAGAGTTTCTTGTCGAGAGTTTCTTGTCCAGAGTTTCTTGTGCAGAGTTTCTTGCCCAGAGTTCCTTGCCCAGATTTTCTTGTCCAGAGTTTCTTGCATAGATTTTCTGGTCCAGATTTTCTTGCCAGAATTTCTTGTCCAGAGTTTTTTGTCCAGAGTTTGTTGTCCAGAGTTTTTTGTCCAGAGTATCTTGTCCAGAGTTTCTTGTCCAGAGTTTCTTGTGCAGTTGTTCTTCTCCAGATTTTCTGGTCCAGTTTTTCTTCTCCAGATTACTTTGTCCATTGTTTGTTCTCCAGATTGTCTTGTTCAGAGTTTCTTCTCCAGATTTTCTTGTCTAGAATTTCTTGTCCAGAGTTTCTTGTCCAGAGTTTCTTGCCCAGAGTTTCTTGTCCAGAGTTTCTTGTCCCGATTTTCTTGTCCAGAGTTTCTTGTCCAGAGTTTCTTGCCCATTTTTTTTTCCCAGATTATCTTGTCCATTGTTTGTTCTCCAGATTTTCTTGTCCAGAGTTTTTTATCCAGAATTTCTTGAACAGAGTTTCTTGTCTAGATTTTCCTGTCCCCGTTTTCTTACCCAGAGTTTCTTGTTCAGATTTTCTTGTCCAGTTTTTTTTTCCAGATTATCTTGTCCATTGGTTGTTCTCCAGATTTTCTTGTCCAGAGTTTTTTGTCCAGAATTTCTTGTCCAGAGTTTCTTGTCCAGAGCTTCTTGTCCAGAGTTTTTTGTCCAGAGTTTGTTGTCCAGAGTTTTTTGTCCAGAGTATCTTGTCCAGAGTTTCTTGTCCAGAGTTTCTTGCCCAGAGTTTGATGTCCAGAGTTTCTTGTCCAGAGTTTCTTGTCCAGAGTTTCTTGTCCAGAGTTTCTTGCCCAGAGTTTGATGTCCAGAGTTTCTTGTCCAGAGTTTCTTGTCCAGAGTTTCTTGTCGAGAGTTTCTTGTCCAGAGTTTCTTGTGCAGAGTTTCTTGCCCAGAGTTCCTTGCCCAGATTTTCTTGTCCAGAGTTTCTTGCATAGATTTTCTGGTCCAGATTTTCTTGCCAGAATTTCTTGTCCAGAGTTTTTTGTCCAGAGTATCTTGTCCAGAGTTTCTTGTCCAGAGTTTCTTGTGCAGTTGTTCTTCTCCAGATTTTCTGGTCCAGTTTTTCTTCTCCAGATTACTTTGTCCATTGTTTGTTCTCCAGATTGTCTTGTTCAGAGTTTCTTCTCCAGATTTTCTTGTCCAGAATTTCTTGTCCAGAGTTTCTTGTCCAGAGTTTCTTGCCCAGAGTTTCTTGTCCAGAGTTTCTTGTCCCGATTTTCTTGTCCAGAGTTTCTTGTCCAGAGTTTCTTGCCCATTTTTTTTTCCCAGATTATCTTGTCCATTGTTTGTTCTCCAGATTTTCTTGTCCAGAGTTTTTTGTCCAGAATTTCTTGAACAGAGTTTCTTGTCTAGATTTTCCTGTCCCCGTTTTCTTACCCAGAGTTTCTTGTTCAGATTTTCTTGTCCAGTTTTTTTTTCTAGATTATCTTGTCCATTGGTTGTTCTCCAGATTTTCTTGTCCAGAGTTTTTTGTCCAGAGTGTCTTGTCCAGAGTTTCTTGTCCAGAGTTTCTTGCCCAGAGTTTTTTGTCCAGAGTATCTTGTCCAGAGTTTCTTGTCCAGAGTTTTTTGTCCAGAGTATCTTGTCCAGAGTTTCTTGTCCAGAGTTTCTTGCCCAGAGTTTTTTGTCCAGAGTATCTTGTCCAGAGTTTCTTGTCCAGAGTTTCTTGTCCAGAGTTTCTTGTCCAGAGGTTTTTGTCCAGAGTTTCTTGTCCAGAGTTTCTTGTCCAGAGTTTCTTGTCCAGAATTTCTTGTCCAGAGTTTCTTCTGCAGTTGTTCTTCTCCAGATTGTCTTGTTCAGAGTTTCTTCTCCAGATTTTCTTGTCCAGAGTTTCTTGTCCAGAGTTTCTTGTCCAGAGTTTCTTGTCCAGAGTTTCTTATCCAGAGTTTCTTGTCCAGAGTTTGTTGTCCAGAGCTTCTTGTCCAGAGTTTTTTGTCCAGAATTTCTTGTCCAGAGTTTCTTGTCCAGAGCTTCTTGTCCAGAGTTTCTTGTCCAGAGTTTGTTGTCCAGAGTTTGTTCTCCAGAGTTTGTTGTCCAGAGTTTGTTGTCCAGAGTTTCTTGTCCAGAGTTTCTTGTCCAGAGTTTGTTGTCCAGAGTTTCTTGTCCAGAGTTTCTTGTCCAGAGTTTCTTGTCCAGAGTTTTTTGTCCAGATTTTCTTGCCAGATTTTCGTGTCCAGAGTTTCTTGTCCAGAGTTTCTTAACCAGAACTTCTTGTCCAGAGTTTTTTGTCCAGAGTTTGTTGTCCAGAGTTTTTTGTCCAGAGTATCTTGTCCAGAGTTTCTTGTCCAGAGTTTCTTGTCCAGAGTTTTTTGTCCAGAATTTCTTGAACAGAGTTTCTTGTCTAGATTTTCCTGTCCCCGTTTTCTTACCCAGAGTTTCTTGTTCAGATTTTCTTGTCCAGTCTTTTTTTCCAGATTATCTTGTCCATTGTTTGTTCTCCAGATTTTCTTGTCCAGAGTTTTTTATCCAGAATTTCTTGAACAGAGTTTCTTGTCTAGATTTTCCTGTCCCCGTTTTCTTACCCAGAGTTTCTTGTTCAGATTTTCTTGTCCAGTCTTTTTTTCCAGATTATCTTGTCCATTGTTTGTTCTCCAGATTTTCTTGTCCAGAGTTTTTTATCCAGAATTTCTTGAACAGAGTTTCTTGTCTAGATTTTCCTGTCCCCGTTTTCTTACCCAGAGTTTCTTGTTCAGATTTTCTTGTCCAGTTTTTTTTTCCAGATTATCTTGTCCATTGGTTGTTCTCCAGATTTTCTTGTCCAGAGTTTTTTGTCCAGAATTTCTTGTCCAGAGTTTCTTGTCCAGAGCTTCTTGTCCAGAGTTTTTTGTCCAGAGTTTGTTGTCCAGAGTTTTTTGTCCAGAGTATCTTGTCCAGAGTTTCTTGTCCAGAGTTTCTTGCCCAGAGTTTCTTGTCCAGAGTTTCTTGTCCAGAGTTTCTTGTCCAGAGTTTCTTGTCCAGAGTTTCTTGTCCAGAGTTTCTTGTCCAGAGTTTCTTGTGCAGAGTTTCTTGCCCAGAGTTCCTTGCCCAGATTTTCTTGTCCAGAGTTTCTTGCATAGATTTTCTGGTCAGGATTTCCTTGCCAGAATTTCTTGTCCAGAGTTTTTTGTCCAGAGTTTGTTGTCCAGAGTTTTTTGTCCAGAGTATCTTGTCCAGAGTTTCTTGTCCAGAGTTTCTTGTGCAGTTGTTCTTCTCCAGATTTTCTGGTCCAGTTTTTCTTCTCCAGATTACTTTGTCCATTGTTTGTTCTCCAGATTGTCTTGTTCAGAGTTTCTTCTCCAGATTTTCTTGTCCAGAATTTCTTGTCCAGAGTTTCTTGTCCAGAGTTTCTTGCCCAGAGTTTCTTGTCCAGAGTTTCTTGTCCAGAGTTTCTTAACCAGAGCTTCTTGTCCAGAGTTTTTTGTCCAGAGTTTGTTGTCCAGAGTTTTTTGTCCAGAGTATCTTGTCCAGAGTTTCTTGTCCAGAGTTTCTTGTCCAGAGTTTTTTGTCCAGAATTTCTTGAACAGAGTTTCTTGTCTAGATTTTCCTGTCCCCGTTTTCTTACCCAGAGTTTCTTGTTCAGATTTTCTTGTCCAGTCTTTTTTTCCAGATTATCTTGTCCATTGTTTGTTCTCCAGATTTTCTTGTCCAGAGTTTTTTGTCCAGAATTTCTTGAACAGAGTTTCTTGTCTAGATTTTCCTGTCCCCGTTTTCTTACCCAGAGTTTCTTGTTCAGATTTTCTTGTCCAGTCTTTTTTTCCAGATTATCTTGTCCATTGTTTGTTCTCCAGATTTTCTTGTCCAGAATTTCTTGTCCAGAGTTTCTTGTCCAGAGTTTCTTGCCCAGAGTTTCTTGTCCAGAGTATCTTGTCCAGAGTTTCTTGTCCAGAGTTTCTTGCCCAGAGTTTGATGTCCAGAGTTTCTTGTCCAGAGTTTCTTGTCCAGAGTTTCTTGTCCAGAGTTTCTTGTCGAGAGTTTCTTGTCCAGAGTTTCTTGTTCAGATTTTCTTGTCCAGTTTTTTTTTCCAGATTATCTTGTCCATTGGTTGTTCTCCAGATTTTCTTGTCCAGAGTTTTTTGTCCAGAATTTCTTGTCCAGAGTTTCTTGTCCAGAGCTTCTTGTCCAGAGTTTTTTGTCCAGAGTTTGTTGTCCAGAGTTTTTTGTCCAGAGTATCTTGTCCAGAGTTTCTTGTCCAGAGTTTCTTGCCCAGAGTTTGATGTCCAGAGTTTCTTGTCCAGAGTTTCTTGTCCAGAGTTTCTTGTCCAGAGTTTCTTGTCGAGAGTTTCTTGTCCAGAGTTTCTTGTGCAGAGTTTCTTGCCCAGAGTTCCTTGCCCAGATTTTCTTGTCCAGAGTTTCTTGCATAGATTTTCTGGTCAGGATTTCCTTGCCAGAATTTCTTGTCCAGAGTTTTTTGTCCAGAGTTTGTTGTCCAGAGTTTTTTGTCCAGAGTATCTTGTCCAGAGTTTCTTGTCCAGAGTTTCTTGTGCAGTTGTTCTTCTCCAGATTTTCTGGTCCAGTTTTTCTTCTCCAGATTACTTTGTCCATTGTTTGTTCTCCAGATTGTCTTGTTCAGAGTTTCTTCTCCAGATTTTCTTGTCCAGAATTTCTTGTCCAGAGTTTCTTGTCCAGAGTTTCTTGCCCAGAGTTTCTTGTCCAGAGTTTCTTGTCCAGAGTTTCTTGTCCCGATTTTCTTGTCCAGAGTTTGTTGTCCAGAGTTTCTTGTCCAGAGTTTCTTGTCCAGAGTTTCTTGTCCAGAGTTTCCTGTCCAGATTTTCTTGTCCAGATTTTCTTGTCCAGAGTTTTTTGTCCAGATTTTCTTGCCAGATTTTCGTGTCCAGAGTTTCTTGTCCAGAGTTTCTTAACCAGAGCTTCTTGTCCAGAGTTTTTTGTCCAGAGTTTGTTGTCCAGAGTTTTTTGTCCAGAGTATCTTGTCCAGAGTTTCTTGTCCAGAGTTTCTTGTCCAGAGTTTTTTGTCCAGAATTTCTTGAACAGAGTTTCTTGTCTAGATTTTCCTGTCCCCGTTTTCTTACCCAGAGTTTCTTGTTCAGATTTTCTTGTCCAGTCTTTTTTTCCAGATTATCTTGTCCATTGTTTGTTCTCCAGATTTTCTTGTCCAGAGTTTTTTATCCAGAATTTCTTGAACAGAGTTTCTTGTCTAGATTTTCCTGTCCCCGTTTTCTTACCCAGAGTTTCTTGTTCAGATTTTCTTGTCCAGTTTTTTTTTTCAGATTATCTTGTCCATTGGTTGTTCTCCAGATTTTCTTGTCCAGAGTTTTTTGTCCAGAATTTCTTGTCCAGAGTTTCTTGTCCAGAGCTTCTTGTCCAGAGTTTCTTGTCCAGAGCTTCTTGTCCAGAGTTTTTTGTCCAGAGTTTGTTGTCCAGAGTATCTTGTCCAGAGTTTCTTGTGCAGAGTTTCTTGCCCAGAGTTCCTTGCCCAGATTTTCTTGTCCAGAGTTTCTTGCATAGATTTTCTGGTCAGGATTTCCTTGCCAGAATTTCTTGTCCAGAGTTTTTTGTCCAGAGTTTGTTGTCCAGAGTTTTTTGTCCAGAGTATCTTGTCCAGAGTTTCTTGTCCAGAGTTTCTTGTGCAGTTGTTCTTCTCCAGATTTTCTGGTCCAGTTTTTCTTCTCCAGATTACTTTGTCCATTGTTTGTTCTCCAGATTTTCTTGTCCAGAGTTTTTTGTCCAGAATTTCTTGAACAGATTTTCTTGTCTAGATTTTCCTGTCCCCGTTTTCTTACCCAGAGTTTCTTGTTCAGATTTTCTTGTCCAGTTTTTTTTTCTAGATTATCTTGTCCATTGGTTGTTCTCCAGATTTTCTTGTCCAGAGTTTTTTGTCCAGAATTTCTTGTCCAGAGTTTCTTGTCCAGAGCTTCTTGTCCAAAGTTTTTTGTCCAGAGTTTGTTGTCCAGAGTTTTTTGTCCAGAGTATCTTGTCCAGAGTTTCTTGTCCAGAGTTTCTTGCCCAGAGTTTTTTGTCCAGAGTATCTTGTCCAGAGTTTCTTGTCCAGAGTTTTTTGTCCAGAGTATCTTGTCCAGAGTTTCTTGTCCAGAGTTTCTTGCCCAGAGTTTTTTGTCCAGAGTATCTTGTCCAGAGTTTCTTGTCCAGAGTTTCTTGTCCAGAGTTTCTTGTCCAGAGATTTTTGTCCAGAGTTTCTTGTCCAGAGTTTCTTGTCCAGAGTTTCTTGTCCAGAATTTCTTGTCCAGAGTTTCTTCTGCAGTTGTTCTTCTCCAGATTTTCTTGTCCAGTTTTTCTTCTCCAGATTACCTTGTCTATTGTTTGTTCTCCAGATTGTCTTGTTCAGAGTTTCTTCTCCAGATTTTCTTGTCCAGTCTTTTTTTCCAGATTATCTTGTCCATTGTTTGTTCTCCAGATTTTCTTGTCCAGAGTTTTTTATCCAGAATTTCTTGAACAGAGTTTCTTGTCTAGATTTTCCTGTCCCCGTTTTCTTACCCAGAGTTTCTTGTTCAGATTTTCTTGTCCAGTCTTTTTTTCCAGATTATCTTGTCCATTGTTTGTTCTCCAGATTTTCTTGTCCAGAGTTTTTTATCCAGAATTTCTTGAACAGAGTTTCTTGTCTAGATTTTCCTGTCCCCGTTTTCTTACCCAGAGTTTCTTGTTCAGATTTTCTTGTCCAGTTTTTTTTTCCAGATTATCTTGTCCATTGGTTGTTCTCCAGATTTTCTTGTCCAGAGTTTTTTGTCCAGAATTTCTTGTCCAGAGTTTCTTGTCCAGAGCTTCTTGTCCAGAGTTTTTTGTCCAGAGTTTGTTGTCCAGCGTTTTTTGTCCAGAGTATCTTGTCCAGAGTTTCTTGTCCAGAGTTTCTTGCCCAGAGTTTGATGTCCAGAGTTTCTTGTCCAGAGTTTCTTGTCCAGAGTTTCTTGTCCAGAGTTTCTTGTCGAGAGTTTCTTGTCCAGAGTTTCTTGTGCAGAGTTTCTTGCCCAGAGTTCCTTGCCCAGATTTTCTTGTCCAGAGTTTCTTGCATAGATTTTCTGGTCAGGATTTCCTTGCCAGAATTTCTTGTCCAGAGTTTTTTGTCCAGAGTTTGTTGTCCAGAGTTTTTTGTCCAGAGTATCTTGTCCAGAGTTTCTTGTCCAGAGTTTCTTGTGCAGTTGTTCTTCTCCAGATTTTCTGGTCCAGTTTTTCTTCTCCAGATTACTTTGTCCATTGTTTGTTCTCCAGATTGTCTTGTTCAGAGTTTCTTCTCCAGATTTTCTTGTCCAGAATTTCTTGTCCAGAGTTTCTTGTCCAGAGTTTCTTGCCCAGAGTTTCTTGTCCAGAGTTTCTTGTCCAGAGTTTCTTGTCCCGATTTTCTTGTCCAGAGTTTGTTGTCCAGAGTTTCTTGTCCAGAGTTTCTTGTCCAGAGTTTCTTGTCCAGAGTTTCCTGTCCAGATTTTCTTGTCCAGATTTTCTTGTCCAGAGTTTTTTGTCCAGATTTTCTTGCCAGATTTTCGTGTCCAGAGTTTCTTGTCCAGAGTTTCTTAACCAGAGCTTCTTGTCCAGAGTTTTTTGTCCAGAGTTTGTTGTCCAGAGTTTTTTGTCCAGAGTATCTTGTCCAGAGTTTCTTGTCCAGAGTTTTTTGTCCAGAATTTCTTGAACAGAGTTTCTTGTCTAGATTTTCCTGTCCCCGTTTTCTTACCCAGAGTTTCTTGTTCAGATTTTCTTGTCCAGTTTTTTTTTCTAGATTATCTTGTCCATTGGTTGTTCTCCAGATTTTCTTGTCCAGAGTTTTTTGTCCAGAATTTCTTGTCCAGAGTTTCTTGTCCAGAGCTTCTTGTCCAAAGTTTTTTGTCCAGAGTTTGTTGTCCAGAGTATCTTGTCCAGAGTTTCTTGTCCAGAGTTTCTTGCCCAGAGTTTTTTGTCCAGAGTATCTTGTCCAGAGTTTCTTGTCCAGAGTTTTTTGTCCAGAGTATCTTGTCCAGAGTTTCTTGTCCAGAGTTTCTTGCCCAGAGTTTTTTGTCCAGAGTATCTTGTCCAGAGTTTCTTGTCCAGAGTTTCTTGTCCAGAGTTTCTTGTCCAGAGATTTTTGTCCAGAGTTTCTTGTCCAGAGTTTCTTGTCCAGAGTTTCTTGTCCAGAATTTCTTGTCCAGAGTTTCTTCTGCAGTTGTTCTTCTCCAGATTTTCTTGTCCAGTTTTTCTTCTCCAGATTACCTTGTCTATTGTTTGTTCTCCAGATTGTCTTGTTCAGAGTTTCTTCTCCAGATTTTCTTGTCCAGAGTTTCTTGTCCAGAGTTTCTTGTCCAGAGTTTCTTGTCCAGAGTTTCTTATCCAGAGTTTCTTGTCCAGAGTTTGTTGTCCAGAGCTTCTTGTCCAGAGTTTTTTGTCCAGAATTTCTTGTCCAGAGTTTCTTGTCCAGAGCTTCTTGTCCAGAGTTTCTTGTCCAGAGTTTGTTGTCCAGAGTTTGTTCTCCAGAGTTTGTTGTCCAGAGTTTGTTGTCCAGAGTTTCTTGTCCAGAGTTTGTTGTCCAGAGTTTCTTGTCCAGAGTTTCTTGTCCAGAGTTTTTTGTCCAGAGTATCTTGTCCAGAGTTTCTTGTCCAGAGTTTCTTGTCCAGAGTTTTTTGTCCAGAATTTCTTGAACAGAGTTTCTTGTCTAGATTTTCCTGTCCCCGTTTTCTTACCCAGAGTTTCTTGTTCAGATTTTCTTGTCCAGTCTTTTTTTCCAGATTATCTTGTCCATTGTTTGTTCTCCAGATTTTCTTGTCCAGAGTTTTTTATCCAGAATTTCTTGAACAGAGTTTCTTGTCTAGATTTTCCTGTCCCCGTTTTCTTACCCAGAGTTTCTTGTTCAGATTTTCTTGTCCAGTTTTTTTTTCCAGATTATCTTGTCCATTGGTTGTTCTCCAGATTTTCTTGTCCAGAGTTTTTTGTCCAGAATTTCTTGTCCAGAGTTTCTTGTCCAGAGCTTCTTGTCCAGAGTTTTTTGTCCAGAGTTTGTTGTCCAGAGTTTTTTGTCCAGAGTATCTTGTCCAGAGTTTCTTGTCCAGAGTTTCTTGCCCAGAGTTTGATGTCCAGAGTTTCTTGTCCAGAGTTTCTTGTCCAGAGTTTCTTGTCCAGAGTTTCTTGTCGAGAGTTTCTTGTCCAGAGTTTCTTGTGGAGAGTTTCTTGCCCAGAGTTCCTTGCCCAGATTTTCTTGTCCAGAGTTTCTTGCATAGATTTTCTGGTCCAGATTTTCTTGCCAGAATTTCTTGTCCAGAGTTTTTTGTCCAGAGTTTGTTGTCCAGAGTTTTTTGTCCAGAGTATCTTGTCCAGAGTTTCTTGTCCAGAGTTTCTTGTGCAGTTGTTTTTCTCCAGATTTTCTGGTCCAGTTTTTCTTCTCCAGATTACTTTGTCCATTGTTTGTTCTCCAGATTGTCTTGTTCAGAGTTTCTTCTCCAGATTTTCTTGTCCAGAATTTCTTGTCCAGAGTTTCTTGTCCAGAGTTTCTTGTCCAGAGTTTCTTGTCCAGAGTTTCTTGCCCATTTTTTTTTCCCAGATTTTCTTGTCCATTGTTTGTTCTCCAGATTTTCTTGTCCAGAGTTTTTTGTCCAGAGTTTGTTGTCCAGAGTTTTTTGTCCAGAGTATCTTGTCCAGAGTTTCTTGTCCAGAGTTTCTTGCCCAGAGTTTTTTGTCCAGAGTATCTTGTCCAGAGTTTCTTGTCCAGAGTTTTTTGTCCAGAGTATCTTGTCCAGAGTTTCTTGTCCAGAGTTTCTTGCCCAGAGTTTTTTGTCCAGAGTATCTTGTCCAGAATTTCTTGTCCAGAGTTTCTTGTCCAGAGTTTCTTGTCCAGAGATTTTTGTCCAGAGTTTCTTGTCCAGAGTTTCTTGTCCAGAGTTTCTTGTCCAGAATTTCTTGTCCAGAGTTTCTTCTGCAGTTGTTCTTCTCCAGATTTTCTTGTCCAGTTTTTCTTCTCCAGATTACCTTGTCTATTGTTTGTTCTCCAGATTGTCTTGTTCAGAGTTTCTTCTCCAGATTTTCTTGTCCAGAGTTTCTTGTCCAGAGTTTCTTGTCCAGAGTTTCTTATCCAGAGTTTCTTGTCCAGAGTTTGTTGTCCAGAGCTTCTTGTCCAGAGTTTCTTGTTCAGAGTTTCTTGTCCAGAGTTTCTTGCCCAGAGTTCCTTGCCCAGATTTTCTTGTCCAGAGTTTTCTTGTCCAGAGTTTCTTGTCCAGATTTTCTTGTCCAGAGTTTCTTGTCCAGAGTTTCTTGTCCAGAGTTTCTTGTCCAGAGTTTTTGTCCAGAGTTTCTTGTCCAGAGTTTGTTGTCCAGAGTTTGTTGTCCAGAGCTTCTTGTCCAGAGTTTCTTGTTCAGAGTTTCTTGTCCAGAGTTTCTTGCCTAGAGTTTTTTGTCCAGAGTATCTTGTCCAGAGTATCTTGTCCAGAGTTTCTTGTCCAGAGTTTCTTGCCCAGAGTTCCTTGCCCAGATTTTCTTGTCCAGAGTTTCTTGCATAGATTTTCTGGTCCAGATTTTCTTGCCAGAGTTTCTTGTCCAGAGTTTCTTGTCCAGAGGTTTTTGTGCAGAGGTTCTTGCTCAGAGTTTCTTGTCCAGATTTTCTTGTCCAGTTTTTTTTTCCAGATTATCTTGTCCATTGGTTGTTCTCCAGATTTTCTTGTCCAGAGTTTTTTGTCCAGAATTTCTTGTCCAGAGTTTCTTGTCCAGAGTTCCTTGCCCAGATTTTCTTGTCCAGAGATTTTTGTCCAGAGTTTCTTGTCCAGAGTTTCTTGTCCAGAGTTTCTTGTCCAGAATTTCTTGTCCAGAGTTTCTTCTGCAGTTGTTCTTCTCCAGATTTTCTTGTCCAGTTTTTCTTCTCCAGATTACCTTGTCTATTGTTTGTTCTCCAGATTGTCTTGTTCAGAGTTTCTTCTCCAGATTTTCTTGTCCAGAGTTTCTTGTCCAGAGTTTCTTGTCCAGAGTTTCTTGTCCAGAGTTTCTTATCCAGAGTTTCTTGTCCAGAGTTTGTTGTCCAGAGCTTCTTGTCCAGAGTTTTTTGTCCAGAATTTCTTGTCCAGAGTTTCTTGTCCAGAGCTTCTTGTCCAGAGTTTCTTGTCCAGAGTTTGTTGTCCAGAGTTTGTTCTCCAGAGTTTGTTGTCCAGAGTTTGTTGTCCAGATTTTCTTGTCCAGAATTTCTTGTCCAGAGTTTCTTGTCCAGAGTTTCTTGCCCAGAGTTTCTTGTCCAGAGTTTCTTGTCCCGATTTTCTTGTCCAGAGTTTCTTGTCCAGAGTTTCTTGCCCATTTTTTTTTCCCAGATTATCTTGTCCATTGTTTGTTCTCCAGATTTTCTTGTCCAGAGTTTTTTGTCCAGAGTTTGTTGTCCAGAGTTTTTTGTCCAGAGTATCTTGTCCAGAGTTTCTTGTCCAGAGTTTCTTGCCCAGAGTTTTTTGTCCAGAGTATCTTGTCCAGAGTTTCTTGTCCAGAGTTTTTTGTCCAGAGTATCTTGTCCAGAGTTTCTTGTCCAGAGTTTCTTGCCCAGAGTTTTTTGTCCAGAGTATCTTGTAAAGAATTTCTTGTCCAGAGTTTGTTGTCCAGAGTTTCTTGTCCAGAGATTTTTGTCCAGAGTTTCTTGTCCAGAGTTTCTTGTCCAGAGTTTCTTGTCCAGAATTTCTTGTCCAGAGTTTCTTCTGCAGTTGTTCTTCTCCAGATTTTCTTGTCCAGTTTTTCTTCTCCAGATTACCTTGTCTATTGTTTGTTCTCCAGATTGTCTTGTTCAGAGTTTCTTCTCCAGATTTTCTTGTCCAGAGTTTCTTGTCCAGAGTTTCTTGTCCAGAGTTTTTGTCCAGAGTTTCTTGTCCAGAGTTTGTTGTCCAGAGTTTGTTGTCCAGAGCTTCTTGTCCAGAGTTTCTTGTTCAGAGTTTCTTGTCCAGAGTTTCTTGCCTAGAGTTTTTTGTCCAGAGTATCTTGTCCAGAGTTTCTTGTCCAGAGTTTCTTGCCCAGAGTTCCTTGCCCAGATTTTCTTGTCCAGAGTTTCTTGCATAGATTTTCTGGTCCAGATTTTCTTGCCAGAGTTTCTTGTCCAGAGTTTCTTGTCCAGAGTTTTTTGTCCAGAGTATCTTGTCCAGAGTTTCTTGTCCAGAGTTTCTTGTCCAGAGTTTCTTGCCCAGAGTTTTTTGTCCAGAGTATCTTGTCCAGAGTTTCTTGTCCAGAGTTTCTTGTCCAGAGTTTCTTGTCCAGAGATTTTTGTCCAGAGTTTCTTGTCCAGAGTTTCTTGTCCAGAGTTTCTTGTCCAGAATTTCTTGTCCAGAGTTTCTTCTGCAGTTGTTCTTCTCCAGATTTTCTTGTCCAGTTTTTCTTCTCCAGATTACCTTGTCTATTGTTTGTTCTCCAGATTGTCTTGTTCAGAGTTTCTTCTCCAGATTTTCTTGTCCAGAGTTTCTTGTCCAGAGTTTCTTGTCCAGAGTTTCTTGTCCAGAGTTTCTTATCCAGAGTTTCTTGTCCAGAGTTTGTTGTCCAGAGCTTCTTGTCCAGAGTTTTTTGTCCAGAATTTCTTGTCCAGAGTTTCTTGTCCAGAGCTTCTTGTCCAGAGTTTCTTGTCCAGAGTTTGTTGTCCAGAGTTTGTTCTCCAGAGTTTGTTGTCCAGAGTTTGTTGTCCAGAGTTTCTTGTCCAGAGTTTGTTGTCCAGAGTTTCTTGTCCAGAGTTTCTTGTCCAGAGTTTCTTGTCCAGAGTTTCCTGTCCAGATTTTCTTGTCCAGATTTTCTTGTCCAGAGTTTTTTGTCCAGATTTTCTTGCCAGATTTTCGTGTCCAGAGTTTCTTGTCCAGAGTTTCTTAACCAGAGCTTCTTGTCCAGAGTTTTTTGTCCAGAGTTTGTTGTCCAGAGTTTTTTGTCCAGAGTATCTTGTCCAGAGTTTCTTGTCCAGAGTTTCTTGTCCAGAGTTTTTTGTCCAGAATTTCTTGAACAGAGTTTCTTGTCTAGATTTTCCTGTCCCCGTTTTCTTACCCAGAGTTTCTTGTTCAGATTTTCTTGTCCAGTCTTTTTTTCCAGGTTATCTTGTCCATTGTTTGTTCTCCAGATTTTCTTGTCCAGAGTTTTTTATCCAGAATTTCTTGAACAGAGTTTCTTGTCTAGATTTTCCTGTCCCCGTTTTCTTACCCAGAGTTTCTTGTTCAGATTTTCTTGTCCAGTTTTTTTTTCCAGATTATCTTGTCCATTGGTTGTTCTCCAGATTTTCTTGTCCAGAGTTTTTTGTCCAGAATTTCTTGTCCAGAGTTTCTTGTCCAGAGCTTCTTGTCCAGAGTTTTTTGTCCAGAGTTTGTTGTCCAGAGTTTTTTGTCCAGAGTATCTTGTCCAGAGTTTCTTGTCCAGAGTTTCTTGCCCAGAGTTTGATGTCCAGAGTTTCTTGTCCAGAGTTTCTTGTCCAGAGTTTCTTGTCCAGAGTTTCTTGTCGAGAGTTTCTTGTCCAGAGTTTCTTGTGCAGAGTTTCTTGCCCAGAGTTCCTTGCCCAGATTTTCTTGTCCAGAGTTTCTTGCATAGATTTTCTTGTCCAGATTTTCTTGCCAGAATTTCTTGTCCAGAGTTTTTTGTCCAGAGTTTGTTGTCCAGAGTTTTTTGTCCAGAGTATCTTGTCCAGAGTTTCTTGTCCAGAGTTTCTTGTGCAGTTGTTTTTCTCCAGATTTTCTGGTCCAGTTTTTCTTCTCCAGATTACTTTGTCCATTGTTTGTTCTCCAGATTGTCTTGTTCAGAGTTTCTTCTCCAGATTTTCTTGTCCAGAATTTCTTGTCCAGAGTTTCTTGTCCAGAGTTTCTTGCCCAGAGTTTCTTGTCCAGAGTTTCTTGTCCCGATTTTCTTGTCCAGAGTTTCTTGTCCAGAGTTTCTTGCCCATTTTTTTTTCCCAGATTATCTTGTCCATTGTTTGTTCTCCAGATTTTCTTGTCCAGAGTTTGTTGTCCAGAGTTTCTTGTCCAGAGTTTCTTGTCCAGAGTATCTTGTCCAGAGTTTCTTGTCCAGAGTTTCTTGCCCAGAGTTTTTTGTCCAGAGTATCTTGTCCAGAGTTTCTTGTCCAGAGTTTTTTGTCCAGAGTTTCTTGTCCAGAGTTTCTTGTCCAGAGTTTCTTGCCCAGAGTTTTTTGTCCAGAGTATCTTGTCCAGAATTTCTTGTCCAGAGTTTCTTGTCCACAGTTTCTTGTCCAGAGATTTTTGTCCAGAGTTTCTTGTCCAGAGTTTCTTGTCCAGAGTTTCTTGTCCAGAATTTCTTGTCCAGAGTTTCTTCTGCAGTTGTTCTTCTCCAGATTTTCTTGTCCAGTTTTTCTTCTCCAGATTACCTTGTCTATTGTTTGTTCTCCAGATTGTCTTGTTCAGAGTTTCTTCTCCAGATTTTCTTGTCCAGAGTTTCTTGTCCAGAGTTTCTTGTCCAGAGTTTCTTATCCAGAGTTTCTTGTCCAGAGTTTGTTGTCCAGATTTTCTTGTCCAGAGTTTCTTGTTCAGAGTTTCTTGTCCAGAGTTTCTTGCCCAGAGTTCCTTGCCCAGATTTTCTTGTCCAGAGTTTTCTTGTCCAGAGTTTCTTGTCCAGATTTTCTTGTCCAGAGTTTCTTGTCCAGAGTTTCTTGTCCAGAGTTTCTTGTCCAGAGTTTTTGTCCAGAGTTTCTTGTCCAGAGTTTGTTGTCCAGAGTTTGTTGTCCAGAGCTTCTTGTCCAGAGTTTCTTGTTCAGAGTTTCTTGTCCAGAGTTTCTTGCCTAGAGTTTTTTGTCCAGAGTATCTTGTCCAGAGTTTCTTGTCCAGAGTTTCTTGCCCAGAGTTCCTTGCCCAGATTTTCTTGTCCAGAGTTTCTTGCATAGATTTTCTGGTCCAGATTTTCTGCCAGAGTTTCTTGTCCAGAGTTTCTTGTCCAGAGGTTTTTGTGCAGAGGTTCTTGCTCAGAGTTTCTTGTCCAGATTTTCTTGTCCAGTTTTTTTTTCCAGATTATCTTGTCCATTGGTTGTTCTCCAGATTTTCTTGTCCAGAGTTTTTTGTCCAGAATTTCTTGTCCAGAGTTTCTTGTCCAGAGTTCCTTGCCCAGATTTTCTTGTCCAGAGTTTCTTGCATAGATTTTCTGGTCCAGATTTTCTTGCCAGAGTTTCTTGTCCAGAGTTTCTTGTCCAGAGGTTTTTGTGCAGAGGTTCTTGCTCAGAGTTTCTTGTCCAGAGTTTCTTGTCCAGAGTTTCTTGTCCAGAGTTTCTTGTCCAGAGTTTCTTGTCCAGAGTTTGTTGTCCAGAGTTTGTTGTCCAGAGCTTCTTGTCCAGAGTTTTTTGTCCAGAATTTCTTGTCCAGAGTTTCTTGTCCAGAGCTTCTTGTCCAGAGTTTCTTGTCCAGAGTTTGTTGTCCAGAGTTTGTTCTCCAGAGTTTGTTGTCCAGAGTTTGTTGTCCAGAGTTTCTTGTCCAGAGTTTCTTGTCCAGAGTTTGTTGTCCAGAGTTTCTTGTCCAGAGTTTCTTGTCCAGAGTTTCTTGTCCAGAGTTTCTTGTCCAGAGTTTCTTGTCCAGAGTTTCCTGTCCAGATTTTCTTGTCCAGATTTTCTTGTCCAGAGTTTTTTGTCCAGATTTTCTTGCCAGATTTTCGTGTCCAGAGTTTCTTGTCCAGAGTTTCTTAACCAGAGCTTCTTGTCCAGAGTTTTTTGTCCAGAGTTTGTTGTCCAGAGTTTTTTGTCCAGAGTATCTTGTCCAGAGTTTCTTGTCCAGAGTTTCTTGTCCAGAGTTTTTTGTCCAGAATTTCTTGAACAGAGTTTCTTGTCTAGATTTTCCTGTCCCCGTTTTCTTACCCAGAGTTTCTTGTTCAGATTTTCTTCTCCAGTCTTTTTTTCCAGATTATCTTGTCCATTGTTTGTTCTCCAGATTTTCTTGTCCAGAGTTTTTTATCCAGAATTTCTTGAACAGAGTTTCTTGTCTAGATTTTCCTGTCCCCGTTTTCTTACCCAGAGTTTCTTGTTCAGATTTTCTTGTCCAGTTTTTTTTTCCAGATTATCTTGTCCATTGGTTGTTCTCCAGATTTTCTTGTCCAGAGTTTTTTGTCCAGAATTTCTTGTCCAGAGTTTCTTGTCCAGAGCTTCTTGTCCAGAGTTTTTTGTCCAGAGTTTGTTGTCCAGAGTTTTTTGTCCAGAGTATCTTGTCCAGAGTTTCTTGTCCAGAGTTTCTTGCCCAGAGTTTGTTGTCCAGAGTTTCTTGTCCAGAGTTTCTTGTCCAGAGTTTCTTGTCCAGAGTTTCTTGTCGAGAGTTTCTTGTCCAGAGTTTCTTGTGCAGAGTTTCTTGCCCAGAGTTCCTTGCCCAGATTTTCTTGTCCAGAGTTTCTTGCATAGATTTTCTGGTCCAGATTTTCTTGCCAGATTTTCTTGTCCAGAGTTTTTTGTCCAGAGTTTGTTGTCCAGAGTTTTTTGTCCAGAGTATCTTGTCCAGAGTTTCTTGTCCAGAGTTTCTTGTGCAGTTGTTTTTCTCCAGATTTTCTGGTCCAGTTTTTCTTCTCCAGATTACTTTGTCCATTGTTTGTTCTCCAGATTGTCTTGTTCAGAGTTTCTTCTCCAGATTTTCTTGTCCAGAATTTCTTGTCCAGAGTTTCTTGTCCAGAGTTTCTTGTCCAGAGTTTCTTGTCCAGAGTTTCTTGTCCCGATTTTCTTGTCCAGAGTTTCTTGTCCAGAGTTTCTTGCCCATTTTTTTTTCCCAGCTTATCTTGTCCATTGTTTGTTCTCCAGATTTTCTTGTCCAGAGTTTTTTGTCCAGAATTTCTTGAACAGAGTTTCTTGTCTAGATTTTCCTGTCCCCGTTTTCTTACCCAGAGTTTCTTGTTCAGATTTTCTTGTCCAGTTTTTTTTTCTAGATTATCTTGTCCATTGGTTGTTCTCCAGATTTTCTTGTCCAGAGTTTTTTGTCCAGAATTTCTTGTCCAGAGTTTCTTGTCCAGAGCTTCTTGTCCAAAGTTTTTTGTCCAGAGTTTGTTGTCCAGAGTTTTTTGTCCAGAGTATCTTGTCCAGAGTTTCTTGTCCAGAGTTTCTTGCCCAGAGTTTTTTGTCCAGAGTATCTTGTCCAGAGTTTCTTGTGCAGAGTTTCTTGCCCAGAGTTCCTTGCCCAGATTTTCTTGTCCAGAGTTTCTTGCATAGATTTTCTGGTCCAGATTTTCTTGCCAGAATTTCTTGTCCAGAGTTTTTTGTCCAGAGTTTGTTGTCCAGAGTTTTTTGTCCAGAGTATCTTGTCCAGAGTTTCTTGTCCAGAGTTTCTTGTGCAGTTGTTTTTCTCCAGATTTTCTGGTCCAGTTTTTCTTCTCCAGATTACTTTGTCCATTGTTTGTTCTCCAGATTGTCTTGTTCAGAGTTTCTTCTCCAGATTTTCTTGTCCATAATTTCTTGTCCAGAGTTTCTTGTCCAGAGTTTCTTGCCCAGAGTTTCTTGTCCAGAGTTTCTTGTCCCGATTTTCTTGTCCAGAGTTTCTTGTCCAGAGTTTCTTGCCCATTTTTTTTTCCCAGATTATCTTGTCCATTGTTTGTTCTCCAGATTTTCTTGTCCAGAGTTTTTTGTCCAGAATTTCTTGAACAGAGTTTCTTGTCTAGATTTTCCTGTCCCCGTTTTCTTACCCAGAGTTTCTTGTTCAGATTTTCTTGTCCAGTTTTTTTTTCTAGATTATCTTGTCCATTGGTTGTTCTCCAGATTTTCTTGTCCAGAGTTTTTTGTCCAGAGTTTGTTGTCCAGAGTTTTTTGTCCAGAGTATCTTGTCCAGAGTTTCTTGTCCAGAGTTTCTTGTGCAGTTGTTTTTCTCCAGATTTTCTGGTCCAGTTTTTCTTCTCCAGATTACTTTGTCCATTGTTTGTTCTCCAGATTGTCTTGTTCAGAGTTTCTTCTCCAGATTTTCTTGTCCAGAATTTCTTGTCCAGAGTTTCTTGTCCAGAGTTTCTTGCCCAGAGTTTCTTGTCCAGAGTTTCTTGTCCCGATTTTCTTGTCCAGAGTTTCTTGTCCAGAGTTTCTTGCCCATTTTTTTTTCCCAGATTATCTTGTCCATTGTTTGTTCTCCAGATTTTCTTGTCCAGAGTTTTTTGTCCAGAGTTTGTTGTCCAGAGTTTTTTGTCCAGAGTATCTTGTCCAGAGTTTCTTGTCCAGAGTTTCTTGCCCAGAGTTTTTTGTCCAGAGTTTCTTGTCCAGAGTTTCTTGTCCAGAGTTTCTTGTCCAGAGTTTCTTGTCCAGAGTTTCTTGTCCAGAGTTTCTTGCCCAGAGTTTTTTGTCCAGAGTATCTTGTCCAGAATTTCTTGTCCAGAGTTTCTTGTCCAGAGTTTCTTGTCCAGAGTTTCTTGTCCAGAGTTTCTTGTCCAGAGTTTCTTGTCCAGAGTTTCTTGTCCAGAATTTCTTGTCCAGAGTTTCTTCTGCAGTTGTTCTTCTCCAGATTTTCTTGTCCAGTTTTTCTTCTCCAGATTACCTTGTCTATTGTTTGTTCTCCAGATTGTCTTGTTCAGAGTTTCTTCTCCAGATTTTCTTGTCCAGAGTTTCTTGTCCAGAGTTTCTTGTCCAGAGTTTCTTATCCAGAGTTTCTTGTCCAGAGTTTGTTGTCCAGAGCTTCTTGTCCAGAGTTTCTTGTTCAGAGTTTCTTGTCCAGAGTTTCTTGCCCAGAGTTCCTTGCCCAGATTTTCTTGTCCAGAGTTTTCTTGTCCAGAGTTTCTTGTCCAGATTTTCTTGTCCAGAGTTTCTTGTCCAGAGTTTCTTGTCCAGAGTTTCTTGTCCAGAGTTTTTGTCCAGAGTTTCTTGTCCAGAGTTTGTTGTCCAGAGTTTGTTGTCCAGAGCTTCTTGTCCAGAGTTTCTTGTTCAGAGTTTCTTGTCCAGAGTTTCTTGCCTAGAGTTTTTTGTCCAGAGTATCTTGTCCAGAGTTTCTTGTCCAGAGTTTCTTGCCCAGAGTTCCTTGCCCAGATTTTCTTGTCCAGAGTTTCTTGCATAGATTTTCTGGTCCAGATTTTCTTGCCAGAGTTTCTTGTCCAGAGTTTCTTGTCCAGAGGTTTTTGTGCAGAGGTTCTTGCTCAGAGTTTCTTGTCCAGATTTTCTTGTCCAGTTTTTTTTTCCAGATTATCTTGTCCATTGTTTGTTCTCCAGATTTTCTTGTCCAGAGTTTCTTGTCCAGAGTTTCTTGTCCAGAGTTTCTTGTCCAGAGTTTCTTGTCCAGAGTTTCTTGTCCAGAGTTTCTTGCATAGATTTTCTGGTCCAGATTTTCTTGCCAGAGTTTCTTGTCCAGAGTTTCTTGTCCAGAGGTTTTTGTGCAGAGGTTCTTGCTCAGAGTTTCTTGTCCAGAGTTTCTTGTCCAGAGTTTCTTGTCCAGAGTTTCTTGTCCAGAGTTTCTTGTCCAGAGTTTGTTGTCCAGAGTTTGTTGTCCAGAGCTTCTTGTCCAGAGTTTTTTGTCCAGAATTTCTTGTCCAGAGTTTCTTGTCCAGAGCTTCTTGTCCAGAGTTTCTTGTCCAGAGTTTGTTGTCCAGAGTTTGTTGTCCAGAGTTTGTTGTCCAGAGTTTGTTGTCCAGAGTTTCTTGTCCAGAGTTTCTTGTCCAGAGTTTGTTGTCCAGAGTTTCTTGTCCAGAGTTTCTTGTCCAGAGTTTCTTGTCCAGAGTTTCTTGTCCAGAGTTTCTTGTCCAGAGTTTCCTGTCCAGATTTTCTTGTCCAGATTTTCTTGTCCAGAGTTTTTTGTCCAGATTTTCTTGCCAGATTTTCGTGTCCAGAGTTTCTTGTCCAGAGTTTCTTAACCAGAGCTTCTTGTCCAGAGTTTTTTGTCCAGAGTTTGTTGTCCAGAGTTTTTTGTCCAGAGTATCTTGTCCAGAGTTTCTTGTCCAGAGTTTCTTGTCCAGAGTTTTTTGTCCAGAATTTCTTGAACAGAGTTTCTTGTCTAGATTTTCCTGTCCCCGTTTTCTTACCCAGAGTTTCTTGTTCAGATTTTCTTGTCCAGTCTTTTTTTCCAGATTATCTTGTCCATTGTTTGTTCTCCAGATTTTCTTGTCCAGAGTTTTTTATCCAGAATTTCTTGAACAGAGTTTCTTGTCTAGATTTTCCTGTCCCCGTTTTCTTACCCAGAGTTTCTTGTTCAGATTTTCTTGTCCAGTTTTTTTTTCCAGATTATCTTGTCCATTGGTTGTTCTCCAGATTTTCTTGTCCAGAGTTTCTTGTCCAGAGTTTCTTGTCCAGAGCTTCTTGTCCAGAGTTTTTTGTCCAGAGTTTGTTGTCCAGAGTTTTTTGTCCAGAGTATCTTGTCCAGAGTTTCTTGTCCAGAGTTTCTTGCCCAGAGTTTGATGTCCAGAGTTTCTTGTCCAGAGTTTCTTGTCCAGAGTTTCTTGTCCAGAGTTTCTTGTCGAGAGTTTCTTGTCCAGAGTTTCTTGTGCAGAGTTTCTTGCCCAGAGTTCCTTGCCCAGATTTTCTTGTCCAGAGTTTCTTGCATAGATTTTCTGGTCCAGATTTTCTTGCCAGAATTTCTTGTCCAGAGTTTTTTGTCCAGAGTTTGTTGTCCAGAGTTTTTTGTCCAGAGTATCTTGTCCAGAGTTTCTTGTCCAGAGTTTCTTGTGCAGTTGTTTTTCTCCAGATTTTCTGGTCCAGTTTTTCTTCTCCAGATTACTTTGTCCATTGTTTGTTCTCCAGATTGTCTTGTTCAGAGTTTCTTCTCCAGATTTTCTTGTCCAGAATTTCTTGTCCAGAGTTTCTTGTCCAGAGTTTCTTGCCCAGAGTTTCTTGTCCAGAGTTTCTTGTCCCGATTTTCTTGTCCAGAGTTTCTTGTCCAGAGTTTCTTGCCCATTTTTTTTTCCCAGATTATCTTGTCCATTGTTTGTTCTCCAGATTTTCTTGTCCAGAGTTTTTTGTCCAGAGTTTGTTGTCCAGAGTTTTTTGTCCAGAGTATCTTGTCCAGAGTTTCTTGTCCAGAGTTTCTTGCCCAGAGTTTTTTGTCCAGAGTATCTTGTCCAGAGTTTCTTGTCCAGAGTTTTTTGTCCAGAGTATCTTGTCCAGAGTTTCTTGTCCAGAGTTTCTTGCCCAGAGTTTTTTGTCCAGAGTATCTTGTCCAGAATTTCTTGTCCAGAGTTTCTTGTCCACAGTTTCTTGTCCAGAGATTTTTGTCCAGAGTTTCTTGTCCAGAGTTTCTTGTCCAGAGTTTCTTGTCCAGAATTTCTTGTCCAGAGTTTCTTCTGCAGTTGTTCTTCTCCAGATTTTCTTGTCCAGTTTTTCTTCTCCAGATTACCTTGTCCATTGTTTGTTCTCCAGATTGTCTTGTTCAGAGTTTCTTCTCCAGATTTTCTTGTCCAGAGTTTCTTGTCCAGAGTTTCTTGTCCAGAGTTTCTTATCCAGAGTTTCTTGTCCAGAGTTTGTTGTCCAGAGCTTCTTGTCCAGAGTTTCTTGTTCAGAGTTTCTTGTCCAGAGTTTCTTGCCCAGAGTTCCTTGCCCAGATTTTCTTGTCCAGAGTTTTCTTGTCCAGAGTTTCTTGTCCAGATTTTCTTGTCCAGAGTTTCTTGTCCAGAGTTTCTTGTCCAGAGTTTCTTGTCCAGAGTTTTTGTCCAGAGTTTCTTGTCCAGAGTTTGTTGTCCAGAGTTTGTTGTCCAGAGCTTCTTGTCCAGAGTTTCTTGTTCAGAGTTTCTTGTCCAGAGTTTCTTGCCTAGAGTTTTTTGTCCAGAGTATCTTGTCCAGAGTTTCTTGTCCAGAGTTTCTTGCCCAGAGTTCCTTGCCCAGATTTTCTTGTCCAGAGTTTCTTGCATAGATTTTCTGGTCCAGATTTTCTTGCCAGAGTTTCTTGTCCAGAGTTTCTTGTCCAGAGGTTTTTGTGCAGAGGTTCTTGCTCAGAGTTTCTTGTCCAGATTTTCTTGTCCAGTTTTTTTTTCCAGATTATCTTGTCCATTGGTTGTTCTCCAGATTTTCTTGTCCAGAGTTTTTTGTCCAGAATTTCTTGTCCAGAGTTTCTTGTCCAGAGTTCCTTGCCCAGATTTTCTTGTCCAGAGTTTCTTGCATAGATTTTCTGGTCCAGATTTTCTTGCCAGAGTTTCTTGTCCAGAGTTTCTTGTCCAGAGGTTTTTGTGCAGAGGTTCTTGCTCAGAGTTTCTTGTCCAGAGTTTCTTGTCCAGAGTTTCTTGTCCAGAGTTTCTTGTCCAGAGTTTCTTGTCCAGAGTTTCTTGTCCAGAGTTTGTTGTCCAGAGCTTCTTGTCCAGAGCTTCTTGTCCAGAGTTTTTTGTCCAGAATTTCTTGTCCAGAGTTTCTTGTCCAGAGCTTCTTGTCCAGAGTTTCTTGTCCAGAGTTTGTTGTCCAGAGTTTGTTCTCCAGAGTTTGTTGTCCAGAGTTTGTTGTCCAGAGTTTCTTGTCCAGAGTTTGTTGTCCAGAGTTTCTTGTCCAGATTTTCTGGTCCAGTTTTTCTTCTCCAGATTACTTTGTCCATTGTTTGTTCTCCAGATTGTCTTGTTCAGAGTTTCTTCTCCAGATTTTCTTGTCCAGAATTTCTTGTCCAGAGTTTCTTGTCCAGAGTTTCTTGCCCAGAGTTTCTTGTCCAGAGTTTCTTGTCCCGATTTTCTTGTCCAGAGTTTCTTGTCCAGAGTTTCTTGCCCATTTTTTTTTCCCAGATTATCTTGTCCATTGTTTGTTCTCCAGATTTTCTTGTCCAGAGTTTTTTGTCCAGAATTTCTTGAACAGAGTTTCTTGTCTAGATTTTCCTGTCCCCGTTTTCTTACCCAGAGTTTCTTGTTCAGATTTTCTTGTCCAGTTTTTTTTTCTAGATTATCTTGTCCATTGGTTGTTCTCCAGATTTTCTTGTCCAGAGTTTTTTGTCCAGAGTTTGTTGTCCAGAGTTTTTTGTCCAGAGTATCTTGTCCAGAGTTTCTTGTCCAGAGTTTCTTGTGCAGTTGTTTTTCTCCAGATTTTCTGGTCCAGTTTTTCTTCTCCAGATTACTTTGTCCATTGTTTGTTCTCCAGATTGTCTTGTTCAGAGTTTCTTCTCCAGATTTTCTTGTCCAGAATTTCTTGTCCAGAGTTTCTTGTCCAGAGTTTCTTGCCCAGAGTTTCTTGTCCAGAGTTTCTTGTCCCGATTTTCTTGTCCAGAGTTTCTTGTCCAGAGTTTCTTGTCCAGAGTTTCTTGCCCATTTTTTTTTCCCAGATTATCTTGTCCATTGTTTGTTCTCCAGATTTTCTTGTCCAGAGTTTTTTGTCCAGAGTTTGTTGTCCAGAGTTTTTTGTCCAGAGTATCTTGTCCAGAGTTTCTTGTCCAGAGTTTCTTGCCCAGAGTTTTTTGTCCAGAGTATCTTGTCCAGAGTTTCTTGTCCAGAGTTTTTTGTCCAGAGTATCTTGTCCAGAGTTTCTTGTCCAGAGTTTCTTGCCCAGAGTTTTTTGTCCAGAGTATCTTGTCCAGAATTTCTTGTCCAGAGTTTCTTGTCCAGAGTTTCTTGTCCAGAGATTTTTGTCCAGAGTTTCTTGTCCAGAGTTTCTTGTCCAGAGTTTCTTGTCCAGAATTTCTTGTCCAGAGTTTCTTCTGCAGTTGTTCTTCTCCAGATTTTCTTGTCCAGTTTTTCTTCTCCAGATTACCTTGTCTATTGTTTGTTCTCCAGATTGTCTTGTTCAGAGTTTCTTCTCCAGATTTTCTTGTCCAGAGTTTCTTGTCCAGAGTTTCTTGTCCAGAGTTTCTTATCCAGAGTTTCTTGTCCAGAGTTTGTTGTCCAGAGCTTCTTGTCCAGAGTTTCTTGTTCAGAGTTTCTTGTCCAGAGTTTCTTGCCCAGAGTTCCTTGCCCAGATTTTCTTGTCCAGAGTTTTCTTGTCCAGAGTTTCTTGTCCAGATTTTCTTGTCCAGAGTTTCTTGTCCAGAGTTTCTTGTCCAGAGTTTCTTGTCCAGAGTTTTTGTCCAGAGTTTCTTGTCCAGAGTTTGTTGTCCAGAGTTTGTTGTCCAGAGCTTCTTGTCCAGAGTTTCTTGTTCAGAGTTTCTTGTCCAGAGTTTCTTGCCTAGAGTTTTTTGTCCAGAGTATCTTGTCCAGAGTTTCTTGTCCAGAGTTTCTTGCCCAGAGTTCCTTGCCCAGATTTTCTTGTCCAGAGTTTCTTGCATAGATTTTCTGGTCCAGATTTTCTTGCCAGAGTTTCTTGTCCAGAGTTTCTTGTCCAGAGGTTTTTGTGCAGAGGTTCTTGCCCAGAGTTTCTTGTCCAGAGTTTCTTGTCCAGTTTTTTTTTCCAGATTATCTTGTCCATTGGTTGTTCTCCAGATTTTCTTGTCCAGAGTTTTTTGTCCAGAATTTCTTGTCCAGAGTTTCTTGTCCAGAGTTCCTTGCCCAGATTTTCTTGTCCAGAGTTTCTTGCATAGATTTTCTGGTCCAGATTTTCTTGCCAGAGTTTCTTGTCCAGAGTTTCTTGTCCAGAGGTTTTTGTGCAGAGGTTCTTGCTCAGAGTTTCTTGTCCAGAGTTTCTTGTCCAGAGTTTCTTGTCCAGAGTTTCTTGTCCAGAGTTTCTTGTCCAGAGTTTGTTGTCCAGAGTTTGTTGTCCAGAGCTTCTTGTCCAGAGTTTTTTGTCCAGAATTTCTTGTCCAGAGTTTCTTGTCCAGAGCTTCTTGTCCAGAGTTTCTTGTCCAGAGTTTGTTGTCCAGAGTTTGTTCTCCAGAGTTTGTTGTCCAGAGTTTGTTGTCCAGAGTTTCTTGTCCAGAGTTTCTTGTCCAGAGTTTCTTGTCCAGAGTTTCTTGTCCAGAGTTTCTTGTCCAGAGTTTCTTGTCCAGAGTTTCTTGTCCAGAGTTTCCTGTCCAGATTTTCTTGTCCAGATTTTCTTGTCCAGAGTTTTTTGTCCAGATTTTCTTGCCAGATTTTCGTGTCCAGAGTTTCTTGTCCAGAGTTTCTTAACCAGAGCTTCTTGTCCAGAGTTTTTTGTCCAGAGTTTGTTGTCCAGAGTTTTTTGTCCAGAGTATCTTGTCCAGAGTTTCTTGTCCAGAGTTTCTTGTCCAGAGTTTTTTGTCCAGAATTTCTTGAACAGAGTTTCTTGTCTAGATTTTCCTGTCCCCGTTTTCTTACCCAGAGTTTCTTGTTCAGATTTTCTTGTCCAGTTTTTTTTTCCAGATTATCTTGTCCATTGTTTGTTCTCCAGATTTTCTTGTCCAGAGTTTTTTATCCAGAATTTCTTGAACAGAGTTTCTTGTCTAGATTTTCCTGTCCCCGTTTTCTTACCCAGAGTTTCTTGTTCAGATTTTCTTGTCCAGTTTTTTTTTCCAGATTATCTTGTCCATTGGTTGTTCTCCAGATTTTCTTGTCCAGAGTTTTTTGTCCAGAATTTCTTGTCCAGAGTTTCTTGTCCAGAGCTTCTTGTCCAGAGTTTTTTGTCCAGAGTTTGTTGTCCAGAGTTTTTTGTCCAGAGTATCTTGTCCAGAGTTTCTTGTCCAGAGTTTCTTGCCCAGAGTTTGATGTCCAGAGTTTCTTGTCCAGAGTTTCTTGTCCAGAGTTTCTTGTCCAGAGTTTCTTGTCGAGAGTTTCTTGTCCAGAGTTTCTTGTGCAGAGTTTCTTGCCCAGAGTTCCTTGCCCAGATTTTCTTGTCCAGAGTTTCTTGCATAGATTTTCTGGTCCAGATTTTCTTGCCAGAATTTCTTGTCCAGAGTTTTTTGTCCAGAGTTTGTTGTCCAGAGTTTTTTGTCCAGAGTATCTTGTCCAGAGTTTCTTGTCCAGAGTTTCTTGTGCAGTTGTTTTTCTCCAGATTTTCTGGTCCAGTTTTTCTTCTCCAGATTACTTTGTCCATTGTTTGTTCTCCAGATTGTCTTGTTCAGAGTTTCTTCTCCAGATTTTCTTGTCCAGAATTTCTTGTCCAGAGTTTCTTGTCCAGAGTTTCTTGCCCAGAGTTTCTTGTCCAGAGTTTCTTGTCCCGATTTTCTTGTCCAGAGTTTCTTGTCCAGAGTTTCTTGCCCATTTTTTTTTCCCAGATTATCTTGTCCATTGTTTGTTCTCCAGATTTTCTTGTCCAGAGTTTTTTGTCCAGAGTTTGTTGTCCAGAGTTTCTTGTCCAGAGTTTCTTGTCCAGAGTTTCTTGTCCAGAGTTTCTTGCCCAGAGTTTTTTGTCCAGAGTATCTTGTCCAGAGTTTCTTGTCCAGAGTTTTTTGTCCAGAGTTTCTTGTCCAGAGTTTCTTGTCCAGAGTTTCTTGCCCAGAGTTTTTTGTCCAGAGTATCTTGTCCAGAATTTCTTGTCCAGAGTTTCTTGTCCACAGTTTCTTGTCCAGAGATTTTTGTCCAGAGTTTCTTGTCCAGAGTTTCTTGTCCAGAGTTTCTTGTCCAGAATTTCTTGTCCAGAGTTTCTTCTGCAGTTGTTCTTCTCCAGATTTTCTTGTCCAGTTTTTCTTCTCCAGATTACCTTGTCTATTGTTTGTTCTCCAGATTGTCTTGTTCAGAGTTTCTTCTCCAGATTTTCTTGTCCAGAGTTTCTTGTCCAGAGTTTCTTGTCCAGAGTTTCTTATCCAGAGTTTCTTGTCCAGAGTTTGTTGTCCAGAGCTTCTTGTCCAGAGTTTCTTGTTCAGAGTTTCTTGTCCAGAGTTTCTTGCCCAGAGTTCCTTGCCCAGATTTTCTTGTCCAGAGTTTTCTTGTCCAGAGTTTCTTGTCCAGATTTTCTTGTCCAGAGTTTCTTGTCCAGAGTTTCTTGTCCAGAGTTTCTTGTCCAGAGTTTTTGTCCAGAGTTTCTTGTCCAGAGTTTGTTGTCCAGAGTTTGTTGTCCAGAGCTTCTTGTCCAGAGTTTCTTGTTCAGAGTTTCTTGTCCAGAGTTTCTTGCCTAGAGTTTTTTGTCCAGAGTATCTTGTCCAGAGTTTCTTGTCCAGAGTTTCTTGCCCAGAGTTCCTTGCCCAGATTTTCTTGTCCAGAGTTTCTTGCATAGATTTTCTGGTCCAGATTTTCTTGCCAGAGTTTCTTGTCCAGAGTTTCTTGTCCAGAGGTTTTTGTGCAGAGGTTCTTGCTCAGAGTTTCTTGTCCAGATTTTCTTGTCCAGTTTTTTTTTCCAGATTATCTTGTCCATTGGTTGTTCTCCAGATTTTCTTGTCCAGAGTTTTTTGTCCAGAGTTTCTTGTCCAGAGTTTCTTGTCCAGAGTTCCTTGCCCAGATTTTCTTGTCCAGAGTTTCTTGCATAGATTTTCTGGTCCAGATTTTCTTGCCAGAGTTTCTTGTCCAGAGTTTCTTGTCCAGAGGTTTTTGTGCAGAGGTTCTTGCTCAGAGTTTCTTGTCCAGAGTTTCTTGTCCAGAGTTTCTTGTCCAGAGTTTCTTGTCCAGAGTTTCTTGTCCAGAGTTTGTTGTCCAGAGTTTGTTGTCCAGAGCTTCTTGTCCAGAGTTTTTTGTCCAGAATTTCTTGTCCAGAGTTTCTTGTCCAGAGCTTCTTGTCCAGAGTTTCTTGTCCAGAGTTTGTTGTCCAGAGTTTGTTCTCCAGAGTTTGTTGTCCAGAGTTTGTTGTCCAGAGTTTCTTGTCCAGAGTTTGTTGTCCAGAGTTTCTTGTCCAGATTTTCTGGTCCAGTTTTTCTTCTCCAGATTACTTTGTCCATTGTTTGTTCTCCAGATTGTCTTGTTCAGAGTTTCTTCTCCAGATTTTCTTGTCCAGAATTTCTTGTCCAGAGTTTCTTGTCCAGAGTTTCTTGCCCAGAGTTTCTTGTCCAGAGTTTCTTGTCCCGATTTTCTTGTCCAGAGTTTCTTGTCCAGAGTTTCTTGCCCATTTTTTTTTCCCAGATTATCTTGTCCATTGTTTGTTCTCCAGATTTTCTTGTCCAGAGTTTTTTGTCCAGAATTTCTTGAACAGAGTTTCTTGTCTAGATTTTCCTGTCCCCGTTTTCTTACCAAGAGTTTCTTGTTCAGATTTTCTTGTCCAGTTTTTTTTTCTAGATTATCTTGTCCATTGGTTGTTCTCCAGATTTTCTTGTCCAGAGTTTTTTGTCCAGAGTTTGTTGTCCAGAGTTTTTTGTCCAGAGTATCTTGTCCAGAGTTTCTTGTCCAGAGTTTCTTGCCCAGAGTTTTTTGTCCAGAGTATCTTGTCCAGAGTTTCTTGTGCAGAGTTTCTTGCCCAGAGTTCCTTGCCCAGATTTTCTTGTCCAGAGTTTCTTGCATAGATTTTCTGGTCCAGATTTTCTTGCCAGAATTTCTTGTCCAGAGTTTTTTGTCCAGAGTTTGTTGTCCAGAGTTTTTTGTCCAGAGTATCTTGTCCAGAGTTTCTTGTCCAGAGTTTCTTGTGCAGTTGTTTTTCTCCAGATTTTCTGGTCCAGTTTTTCTTCTCCAGATTACTTTGTCCATTGTTTGTTCTCCAGATTGTCTTGTTCAGAGTTTCTTCTCCAGATTTTCTTGTCCAGAATTTCTTGTCCAGGGTTTCTTGTCCAGAGTTTCTTGCCCAGAGTTTCTTGTCCAGAGTTTCTTGTCCCGATTTTCTTGTCCAGAGTTTCTTGTCCAGAGTTTCTTGCCCATTTTTTTTTCCCAGATTATCTTGTCCATTGTTTGTTCTCCAGATTTTCTTGTCCAGAGTTTTTTGTCCAGAATTTCTTGAACAGAGTTTCTTGTCTAGATTTTCCTGTCCCCGTTTTCTTACCCAGAGTTTCTTGTTCAGATTTTCTTGTCCAGTTTTTTTTTCTAGATTATCTTGTCCATTGGTTGTTCTCCAGATTTTCTTGTCCAGAGTTTTTTGTCCAGAGTTTGTTGTCCAGAGTTTTTTGTCCAGAGTATCTTGTCCAGAGTTTCTTGTCCAGAGTTTCTTGTGCAGTTGTTTTTCTCCAGATTTTCTGGTCCAGTTTTTCTTCTCCAGATTACTTTGTCCATTGTTTGTTCTCCAGATTGTCTTGTTCAGAGTTTCTTCTCCAGATTTTCTTGTCCAGAATTTCTTGTCCAGAGTTTCTTGTCCAGAGTTTCTTGCCCAGAGTTTCTTGTCCAGAGTTTCTTGTCCCGATTTTCTTGTCCAGAGTTTCTTGTCCAGAGTTTCTTGCCCATTTTTTTTTCCCAGATTATCTTGTCCATTGTTTGTTCTCCAGATTTTCTTGTCCAGAGTTTTTTGTCCAGAGTTTGTTGTCCAGAGTTTTTTGTCCAGAGTATCTTGTCCAGAGTTTCTTGTCCAGAGTTTCTTGCCCAGAGTTTTTTGTCCAGAGTATCTTGTCCAGAGTTTCTTGTCCAGAGTTTTTTGTCCAGAGTATCTTGTCCAGAGTTTCTTGTCCAGAGTTTCTTGCCCAGAGTTTTTTGTCCAGAGTATCTTGTCCAGAATTTCTTGTCCAGAGTTTCTTGTCCAGAGTTTCTTGTCCAGAGATTTTTGTCCAGAGTTTCTTGTCCAGAGTTTCTTGTCCAGAGTTTCTTGTCCAGAATTTCTTGTCCAGAGTTTCTTCTGCAGTTGTTCTTCTCCAGATTTTCTTGTCCAGTTTTTCTTCTCCAGATTACCTTGTCTATTGTTTGTTCTCCAGATTGTCTTGTTCAGAGTTTCTTCTCCAGATTTTCTTGTCCAGAGTTTCTTGTCCAGAGTTTCTTGTCCAGAGTTTCTTATCCAGAGTTTCTTGTCCAGAGTTTGTTGTCCAGAGCTTCTTGTCCAGAGTTTCTTGTTCAGAGTTTCTTGTCCAGAGTTTCTTGCCCAGAGTTCCTTGCCCAGATTTTCTTGTCCAGAGTTTTCTTGTCCAGAGTTTCTTGTCCAGATTTTCTTGTCCAGAGTTTCTTGTCCAGAGTTTCTTGTCCAGAGTTTCTTGTCCAGAGTTTTTGTCCAGAGTTTCTTGTCCAGAGTTTGTTGTCCAGAGTTTGTTGTCCAGAGCTTCTTGTCCAGAGTTTCTTGTTCAGAGTTTCTTGTCCAGAGTTTCTTGCCTAGAGTTTTTTGTCCAGAGTATCTTGTCCAGAGTTTCTTGTCCAGAGTTTCTTGCCCAGAGTTCCTTGCCCAGATTTTCTTGTCCAGAGTTTCTTGCATAGATTTTCTGGTCCAGATTTTCTTGCCAGAGTTTCTTGTCCAGAGTTTCTTGTCCAGAGGTTTTTGTGCAGAGGTTGTTGCTCAGAGTTTCTTGTCCAGATTTTCTTGTCCAGTTTTTTTTTCCAGATTATCTTGTCCATTGGTTGTTCTCCAGATTTTCTTGTCCAGAGTTTTTTGTCCAGAATTTCTTGTCCAGAGTTTCTTGTCCAGAGTTCCTTGCCCAGATTTTCTTGTCCAGAGTTTCTTGCATAGATTTTCTGGTCCAGATTTTCTTGCCAGAGTTTCTTGTCCAGAGTTTCTTGTCCAGAGGTTTTTGTGCAGAGGTTCTTGCTCAGAGTTTCTTGTCCAGAGTTTCTTGTCCAGAGTTTCTTGTCCAGAGTTTCTTGTCCAGAGTTTCTTGTCCAGAGTTTCTTGTCCAGAGTTTCTTGTCCAGAGTTTCTTGTCCAGAGCTTCTTGTCCAGAGTTTTTTGTCCAGAATTTCTTGTCCAGAGTTTCTTGTCCAGAGCTTCTTGTCCAGAGTTTCTTGTCCAGAGTTTGTTGTCCAGAGTTTGTTCTCCAGAGTTTGTTGTCCAGAGTTTGTTGTCCAGAGTTTCTTGTCCAGAGTTTCTTGTCCAGAGTTTGTTGTCCAGAGTTTCTTGTCCAGAGTTTCTTGTCCAGAGTTTCTTGTCCAGAGTTTCTTGTCCAGAGTTTCTTGTCCAGAGTTTCTTGTCCAGAGTTTCCTGTCCAGAGTTTCTTGTCCAGAGTTTCTTGTCCAGAGTTTCTTGTCCAGAGTTTCTTGTCCAGAGTTTTTTGTCCAGATTTTCTTGCCAGATTTTCGTGTCCAGAGTTTCTTGTCCAGAGTTTCTTAACCAGAGCTTCTTGTCCAGAGTTTTTTGTCCAGAGTTTGTTGTCCAGAGTTTTTTGTCCAGAGTATCTTGTCCAGAGTTTCTTGTCCAGAGTTTCTTGTCCAGAGTTTTTTGTCCAGAATTTCTTGAACAGAGTTTCTTGTCTAGATTTTCCTGTCCCCGTTTTCTTACCCAGAGTTTCTTGTTCAGATTTTCTTGTCCAGTTTTTTTTTCCAGATTATCTTGTCCATTGGTTGTTCTCCAGATTTTCTTGTCCAGAGTTTTTTGTCCAGAATTTCTTGTCCAGAGTTTCTTGTCCAGAGCTTCTTGTCCAGAGTTTTTTGTCCAGAGTTTGTTGTCCAGAGTTTTTTGTCCAGAGTATCTTGTCCAGAGTTTCTTGTCCAGAGTTTCTTGCCCAGAGTTTGATGTCCAGAGTTTCTTGTCCAGAGTTTCTTGTCCAGAGTTTCTTGTCCAGAGTTTCTTGTCGAGAGTTTCTTGTCCAGAGTTTCTTGTGCAGAGTTTCTTGCCCAGAGTTCCTTGCCCAGATTTTCTTGTCCAGAGTTTCTTGCATAGATTTTCTGGTCCAGATTTTCTTGCCAGAATTTCTTGTCCAGAGTTTTTTGTCCAGAGTTTGTTGTCCAGAGTTTTTTGTCCAGAGTATCTTGTCCAGAGTTTCTTGTCCAGAGTTTCTTGTGCAGTTGTTTTTCTCCAGATTTTCTGGTCCAGTTTTTCTTCTCCAGATTACTTTGTCCATTGTTTGTTCTCCAGATTGTCTTGTTCAGAGTTTCTTCTCCAGATTTTCTTGTCCAGAATTTCTTGTCCAGAGTTTCTTGTCCAGAGTTTCTTGCCCAGAGTTTCTTGTCCAGAGTTTCTTGTCCCGATTTTCTTGTCCAGAGTTTCTTGTCCAGAGTTTCTTGTCCAGAGTTTCTTGCCCATTTTTTTTTCCCAGATTATCTTGTCCATTGTTTGTTCTCCAGATTTTCTTGTCCAGAGTTTTTTGTCCAGAATTTCTTGAACAGAGTTTCTTGTCTAGATTTTCCTGTCCCCGTTTTCTTACCCAGAGTTTCTTGTTCAGATTTTCTTGTACGGTTTTTTTTTCTAGATTATCTTGTCCATTGGTTGTTCTCCAGATTTTCTTGTCCAGAGTTTTTTGTCCAGAATTTCTTGTCCAGAGTTTCTTGTCCAGAGCTTCTTGTCCAAAGTTTTTTGTCCAGAGTTTGTTGTCCAGAGTTTTTTGTCCAGAGTATCTTGTCCAGAGTTTCTTGTCCAGAGTTTCTTGCCCAGAGTTTTTTGTCCAGAGTATCTTGTCCAGAGTTTCTTGTGCAGAGTTTCTTGCCCAGAGTTCCTTGCCCAGATTTTCTTGTCCAGAGTTTCTTGCATAGATTTTCTTGTCCAGATTTTCTTGCCAGAATTTCTTGTCCAGAGTTTTTTGTCCAGAGTTTGTTGTCCAGAGTTTTTTGTCCAGAGTATCTTGTCCAGAGTTTCTTGTCCAGAGTTTCTTGTGCAGTTGTTTTTCTCCAGATTTTCTGGTCCAGTTTTTCTTCTCCAGATTACTTTGTCCATTGTTTGTTCTCCAGATTGTCTTGTTCAGAGTTTCTTCTCCAGATTTTCTTGTCCAGAATTTCTTGTCCAGAGTTTCTTGTCCAGAGTTTCTTGCCCAGAGTTTCTTGTCCAGAGTTTCTTGTCCCGATTTTCTTGTCCAGAGTTTCTTGTCCAGAGTTTCTTGCCCATTTTTTTTTCCCAGATTATCTTGTCCATTGTTTGTTCTCCAGATTTTCTTGTCCAGAGTTTTTTGTCCAGAATTTCTTGTCCAGAGTTTCTTGTCCAGAGCTTCTTGTCCAGAGTTTTTTGTCCAGAGTTTGTTGTCCAGAGTTTTTTGTCCAGAGTATCTTGTCCAGAGTTTCTTGTCCAGAGTTTCTTGCCCAGAGTTTTTTGTCCAGAGTATCTTGTCCAGAGTTTCTTGTCCAGAGTTTTTTGTCCAGAGTATCTTGTCCAGAGTTTCTTGTCCAGAGTTTCTTGCCCAGAGTTTTTTGTCCAGAGTATCTTGTCCAGAGTTTCTTGTCCAGAGTTTCTTGTCCAGAGTTTCTTGTCCAGAATTTCTTGTCCAGAGTTTCTTCTGCAGTTGTTCTTCTCCAGATTTTCTTGTCCAGTTTTTCTTCTCCAGATTACCTTGTCTATTGTTTGTTCTCCAGATTGTCTTGTTCAGAGTTTCTTCTCCAGATTTTCTTCTCCAGATTTTCTTGTCCAGAGTTTCTTGTCCAGAGTTTCTTGTCCAGAGTTTCTTATCCAGAGTTTCTTGTCCAGAGTTTGTTGTCCAGAGCTTCTTGTCCAGAGTTTCTTGTTCAGAGTTTCTTGTCCAGAGTTTCTTGCCCAGAGTTCCTTGCCCAGATTTTCTTGTCCAGAGTTTTCTTGTCCAGAGTTTCTTGTCCAGATTTTCTTGTCCAGAGTTTCTTGTCCAGAGTTTCTTGTCCAGAGTTTCTTGTCCAGTTTTTTTTTCTAGATTATCTTGTCCATTGGTTGTTCTCCAGATTTTCTTGTCCAGAGTTTTTTGTCCAGAATTTCTTGTCCAGAGTTTCTTGTCCAGAGCTTCTTGTCCAAAGTTTTTTGTCCAGAGTTTGTTGTCCAGAGTTTTTTGTCCAGAGTATCTTGTCCAGAGTTTCTTGTCCAGAGTTTCTTGCCCAGAGTTTTTTGTCCAGAGTATCTTGTCCAGAGTTTCTTGTCCAGAGTTTTTTGTCCAGAGTATCTTGTCCAGAGTTTCTTGTCCAGATTTTCTTGTCCAGAGTTTCTTGTCCAGAGTTTCTTGTCCAGAGTTTCTTGTCCAGTTTTTTTTTCTAGATTATCTTGTCCATTGTTTGTTCTCCAGATTTTCTTGTCCAGAGTTTTTTATCCAGAATTTCTTGAACAGAGTTTCTTGTCTAGATTTTCCTGTCCCCGTTTTCTTACCCAGAGTTTCTTGTTCAGATTTTCTTGTCCAGTTTTTTTTTCTAGATTATCTTGTCCATTGGTTGTTCTCCAGATTTTCTTGTCCAGAGTTTTTTGTCCAGAATTTCTTGTCCAGAGTTTCTTGTCCAGAGCTTCTTGTCCAAAGTTTTTTGTCCAGAGTTTGTTGTCCAGAGTTTTTTGTCCAGAGTATCTTGTCCAGAGTTTCTTGTCCAGAGTTTCTTGCCCAGAGTTTTTTGTCCAGAGTATCTTGTCCAGAGTTTCTTGTCCAGAGTTTTTTGTCCAGAGTATCTTGTCCAGAGTTTCTTGTCCAGAGTTTCTTGCCCAGAGTTTTTTGTCCAGAGTATCTTGTCCAGAGTTTCTTGTCCAGAGTTTCTTGTCCAGAGTTTCTTGTCCAGAATTTCTTGTCCAGAGTTTCTTCTGCAGTTGTTCTTCTCCAGATTTTCTTGTCCAGTTTTTCTTCTCCAGATTACCTTGTCTATTGTTTGTTCTCCAGATTGTCTTGTTCAGAGTTTCTTCTCCAGATTTTCTTCTCCAGATTTTCTTGTCCAGAGTTTCTTGTCCAGAGTTTCTTGTCCAGAGTTTCTTATCCAGAGTTTCTTGTCCAGAGTTTGTTGTCCAGAGCTTCTTGTCCAGAGTTTCTTGTTCAGAGTTTCTTGTCCAGAGTTTCTTGCCCAGAGTTCCTTGCCCAGATTTTCTTGTCCAGAGTTTTCTTGTCCAGAGTTTCTTGTCCAGATTTTCTTGTCCAGAGTTTCTTGTCCAGAGTTTCTTGTCCAGAGTTTCTTGTCCAGAGTTTTTGTCCAGAGTTTCTTGTCCAGAGTTTGTTGTCCAGAGTTTGTTGTCCAGAGCTTCTTGTCCAGAGTTTCTTGTTCAGAGTTTCTTGTCCAGAGTTTCTTGCCTAGAGTTTTTTGTCCAGAGTATCTTGTCCAGAGTTTCTTGTCCAGAGTTTCTTGCCCAGAGTTCCTTGCCCAGATTTTCTTGTCCAGAGTTTCTTGCATAGATTTTCTGGTCCAGATTTTCTTGCCAGAGTTTCTTGTCCAGAGTTTCTTGTCCAGAGGTTTTTGTGCAGAGGTTCTTGCTCAGAGTTTCTTGTCCAGATTTTCTTGTCCAGTTTTTTTTTCCAGATTATCTTGTCCATTGGTTGTTCTCCAGATTTTCTTGTCCAGAGTTTTTTGTCCAGAATTTCTTGTCCAGAGTTTCTTGTCCAGAGTTCCTTGCCCAGATTTTCTTGTCCAGAGTTTCTTGCATAGATTTTCTGGTCCAGATTTTCTTGCCAGAGTTTCTTGTCCAGAGTTTCTTGTCCAGAGGTTTTTGTGCAGAGGTTCTTGCTCAGAGTTTCTTGTCCAGAGTTTCTTGTCCAGAGTTTCTTGTCCAGAGTTTCTTAACCAGAGTTTCTTGTCCAGAGTTTCTTGTCCAGAGTTTGTTGTCCGCAGTTTCTTGTCCAGAGTTTCTTGTCCAGAGTTTCTTGTCCAGAGTTTCTTGTCCAGAGTTTCTTGTCCAGAGTTTGTTGTCCAGAGTTTGTTGTCCAGAGCTTCTTGTCCAGAGTTTCTTGTTCAGAGTTTCTTGTCCAGAGTTTCTTGCCCAGATTTTCTTGTCCAGAGTTTTCTTGTCCAGAGTTTCTTGTCCAGATTTTCTTGTCCAGAGTTTCTTCTCCAGAGTTTCTTGTCCAGAGTTTTTTGTCCAGAGTTTCTTGTCCAGTGTTTGTTGTCCAGAGTTTGTTGTCCAGAGTTTGTTGTCCAGAGTTTCTTGTCCAGAGTTTCTAGTTCAGAGTTTCTTGTCCAGAGTTTCTTGCCCAGAGTTTTTTTGTCCAGAGTATCTTGTCCAGAGTTTATTATCCAGAGTTTCTTGTCCAGAGTTTCTTGCCCAGAGTTCCTTGCACAGATTTTCTTGTCCAGAGTTTCTTGCATAGATTTTCTGGTCCAGATTTTCTTGCCAGAATTTCTTGTCCAGAGTTTCTTGTCCAGAGCTTCTTGTCCAGAGTTTCTTGTCCAGGGTTTCTTAACCAGAGTTTCTTGTCCAGAGTTTGTTGTCCAGAGTTTGTTGTCCGCAGTTTCTTGTCCAGAGTTTCTTGTCCAGATTTTTTTGTCCGGAATTTGTTGTCCAGAGTTTCTTGTCCAGAGTTTTTTGTCCAGAGTTTGTTGTCCAGAGTTTTTTGTCCAGAGTATCTTGTCCAGAGTTTCTTGTCCAGAGTTCCTTGCCCAGATTTTCTTGTCCAGAGTTTCTTGCATAGATTTTCTGGTCCAGATTTTCTTGCCAGAGTTTCTTGTCCAGAGTTTCTTGTGCAGTTGTTCTTCTCCAGATTTTCTTGTCCAGTTTTTCTTCTCCAGATTACCTTGTCCATTGTTTGTTCTCCAGATTGTCTTGTTCAGAGTTTTTTGTCCAGATTTTCTTGTCCAGAGTTTCTTGTCCAGAGTTTCTTGTCCAGAGTTTCAAGCCCAGAGTTTCTTGTCCAGAGGTTTTTGTGCAGAGGTTCTTGCTCAGAGTTTCTTGTCCAGATTTTCTTGTCCAGTTTTTTTTTCCAGATTATCTTGTCCATTGGTTGTTCTCCAGATTTTCTTGTCCAGAGTTTTTTGTCCAGAATTTCTTGTCCAGAGTTTCTTGTCCAGAGCTTCTTGTCCAGAGTTTTTTGTCCAGAGTTTGTTGTCCAGAGTTTTTTGTCCAGAGTATCTTGTCCAGAGTTTCTTGTCCAGAGTTCCTTGCCCAGATTTTCTTGTCCAGAGTTTCTTGCATAGATTTTCTGGTCCAGATTTTCTTGCCAGAGTTTCTTGTCCAGAGTTTCTTGTCCAGAGGTTTTTGTGCAGAGGTTCTTGCTCAGAGTTTCTTGTCCAGAGTTTCTTGTCCAGAGTTTCTTGTCCAGAGTTTCTTAACCAGAGTTTCTTGTCCAGAGTTTCTTGTCCAGAGTTTGTTGTCCGCAGTTTCTTGTCCAGAGTTTCTTGTCCAGAGTTTCTTGTCCAGAGTTTGTTGTCCAGAGTTTGTTTTCCAGAGCTTCCTGTCCAGAGTTTCTTGTTCAGAGTTTCTTGTCAAAAGTTTCTTGCCCAGATTTTCTTGTCCAGAGTTTTCTTGTCCAGAGTTTCTTGTCCAGATTTTCTTGTCCAGAGTTTCTTGTCCAGAGTTTCTTGTCCAGAGTTTCTTGTCCAGAGTTTTTTGTCCAGAGTTTCTTGTCCAGAGTTTGTTGTCCAGAGTTTGTTGTCCAGAGTTTGTTGTCCAGAGCTTCTTGTCCAGAGTTTCTAGTTCAGAGTTTCTTGTCCAGAGTTTCTTGCCCAGAGTTTTTTTGTCCAGAGTATCTTGTCCAGAGTTTCTTGTCCAGAGTTTCTTGTCCAGAGTTTCTTGCCCAGAGTTCCTTGCACAGATTTTCTTGTCCAGAGTTTCTTGCATAGATTTTCTGGTCCAGATTTTCTTGCCAGAATTTCTTGTCCAGAGTTTCTTGTCCAGAGCTTCTTGTCCAGAGTTTCTTGTCCAGGGTTTCTTAACCAGAGTTTCTTGTCCAGAGTTTGTTGTCCAGAGTTTGTTGTCCGCAGTTTCTTGTCCAGAGTTTCTTGTCCAGATTTTTTTGTCCGGAATTAGTTGTCCAGAGTTTCTTGTCCAGAGTTTTTTGTCCAGAGTTTGTTGTCAAGAGTTTTTTGTCCAGAGTATCTTGTCCAGAGTTTCTTGTCCAGAGTTCCTTGCCCAGATTTTCTTGTCCAGAGTTTCTTGCATAGATTTTCTGGTCCAGATTTTCTTGCCAGAGTTTCTTGTCCAGAGTTTCTTGTGCAGTTGTTCTTCTCCAGATTTTCTTGTCCAGTTTTTCTTCTCCAGATTACCTTGTCCATTGTTTGTTCTCCAGATTGTCTTGTTCAGAGTTTTTTGTCCAGATTTTCTTGTCCAGAGTTTCTTGTCCAGAGTTTCTTGTCCAGAGTTTCTTGCCCAGAGTTTCTTGTCCAGAGGTTTTTGTGCAGAGGTTCTTGCTCAGAGTTTCTTGTCCAGATTTTCTTGTCCAGTTTTTTTTTCCAGATTATCTTGTCCATTGGTTGTTCTCCAGATTTTCTTGTCCAGAGTTTTTTGTCCAGAATTTCTTGTCCAGAGTTTCTTGTCCAGAGCTTCTTGTCCAGAGTTTTTTGTCCAGAGTTTCTTGTCCAGAGTTTCTTGTCCAGAGTATGTTGTCCAGAGTTTCTTGTCCAGAGTTTCTTGTCCAGAGTTTCTTGTCCAGAGTTTCTTGTCCAGAGTTTCTTGTCCAGAGTATGTTGTCCAGAGTTTCTTGTCCAGAGTTTCTTGTCCAGAGTTTCTTGTCCAGAGTTTCTTGTCCAGAGTTTCTTGTCCAGAGTTTCTTGTTCAGAGTTTTTTGTCCCGATTTTCTTGTCCAGAGTTTCTTGTCCAGAGTTTCTTGTCCAGAGTTTCTTGTTCAGAGTTTTTTGTCCCGATTTTCTTGTCCAGAGTTTCTTGTCCAGAGGTTTTTGTGCAGAGGTTCTTGCTCAGAGTTTCTTGTCCAGAGTTTCTTGTCCAGAGTTTCTTAACCAGAGTTTCTTGTCCAGAGTTTCTTGTCCAGAGTTTGTTGTCCGCAGTTTCTTGTCCAGAGTTTCTTGTCCAGAGTTTCTTGTCCAGAGTTTCTTGTCCAGAGTTTCTTGTCCAGAGTTTCTTGTCCAGAGTTTGTTGTCCAGAGCTTCTTGTCCAGAGTTTCTTGTTCAGAGTTTCTTGTCCAGAGTTTCTTGCCCAGATTTTCTTGTCCAGAGTTTTCTTGTCCAGAGTTTCTTGTCCAGATTTTCTTGTCCAGAGTTTCTTGTCCAGATTTTCTTGTCCAGAGTTTCTTGTCCAGAGTTTCTTGTCCAGAGTTTCTTGTCCAGAGTTTCTTGTCCAGAGTTTTTTGTCCAGAGTTTCTTGTCCAGAGTTTGTTGTCCAGAGTTTGTTGTCCAGAGTTTGTTGTCCAGAGTTTCTAGTTCAGAGTTTCTTGTCCAGAGTTTCTTGTCCAGAGTTTCTTGCCCAGAGTTCCTTGCCCAGATTTTCTTGTCCAGAGTTTCTTGTCCAGATTTTTTTGTCCAGATTTTCTGGCCCAGAGTTTCTTGTCCAGAGTTTCTTGTCCAGAGTTTCTTGTCCAGAGTTTCTTGTTCAGAGTTTTTTGTCCCGATTTTCTTGTCCAGAGTTTCTTGTCCAGAGGTTTTTGTGCAGAGTTTTTTGTCCAGTGTTTCTTGCCCAGAGTTTCTTGTCCAGAGTTTCTTGTCCAGAGTCTTTTGTCCAGAGTTTCTTGTCCAGAGTTTTTTGTCCAGTGTTTCTTGCCCAGAGTTTCTTGTCCAGAATTTCTTGTCAAGAGTTTCTTGTCCAGAATTTTTTGTCCAGAATTTCTTGTCCAGATTTTCCTGTCCAGAGTTTTTAGTCTAGATTTTCTTGTCCAGACATTCTTGCCCAGAGTTCCTTGCCCAGATTTTCTTGTCCAGATTTTCTTGCATAGATTTTCTGGTCCAGTTTTTCTTCTCCAGATTACCTTGTCCATTGTTTGTTCTCCAGATTGTCTTGTTCAGAGTTTTTTGTCCAGATTTTCTTGTCCAGAGTTTCTTGTCCAGAGTTTCTTGCCCAGAGTTTCTTGTCCAGAGTTTCTTGTCCCGATTTTCTTGTCCAGAGTTTCTTGTCCAGAGTTTCTTGCCCAGTTTTTTTTCCCCAGATTATCTTGTCCATTGTTTGTTCTCCAGATTTTCTTGTCCAGAGTTTCTTGTCCAGAGTTTCTTGTCCTGAGTTTCTTGTCCCGATTTTCTTGTCCAGAGTTTCTTGTCCATTTTTTTTTCTCCAGATTTTCTTGTCCAGAGTTTCTTGCCCAGAGTTTCTTGTCCAGAGTTTCTTGTCCAGAGTTTCTTGTCCCGATTTTCTTGTCCAGAGTTTCTTGTCCAGTTTTTTTTCTCCAGATTATCTTGTCCATTGTTTGTTCTCCAGATTTTCTTGTCCAGAGTTTTTTGTCCAGAATTTCTTGTCCAGAGTTTCTTGTCCAGAGCTTCTTGTCCAGAGTTTCTTGTCCATAGTTTCTTGTCCAGAAATTGTTGTCCGGAGCTTCTTGTCCAGAGTTTCTTGTTCAGAGTTTCTTGTCCAGAGTTTCTTGCCCAGAGTTCCTTGCCCAGATTTTCTTGTCCAGAGTTTTCTTGTCCAGAGTTTCTTGTCCAGATTTTCTTGTCCAGAGTTTCTTGTCCAGAGTTTCTTGTCCAGAGTTTCTTGTCCAGAGTTTTTTGTCCAGAGTTTCTTGTCCAGAGTTTCTTGTCCAGAGTTTTTTGTCCAGAGTTTTTTGTCCAGAGTTTCTTGTCCCGATTTTCTTGTCCAGAGTTTCTTGTCCAGAGTTTCTTGCCCAGTTTTTTTTCTCCAGATTATCTTGTCCATTGTTTGTTCTCCAGATTTTCTTGTCCAGAGTTTTTTGTCCAGAATTTCTTGTCCAGAGTTTATTGTCCAGAGCTTCTTGTCCAGAGTTTCTTGTCCAGAGTTTGTTGTCCAGAGTTTGTTCTCCAGAGTTTGTTGTCCAGAGTTTGTTGTCCAGAGTTTCTTGTCCAGAGTTTCTTGTCCAGAGTTTCTTGTCCAGAGTTTCTTGTCCAGAGTTTCTTGTGCAGAGTTTCTTGTCCAGAGTTTCCTGTAAAGATTTTCTTGTCCAGATTTTCTTGTCCAGAGTTTTTTGTCCAGATTTTCTTGCCAGATTTTCGTGTCCAGAGTTTCTTGTCCAGAGTTTCTTAACCAGAGCTTCTTGTCCAGAGTTTTTTGTCCAGAGTTTGTTGTCCAGAGTTTTTTGTCCAGAGTATCTTGTCCAGAGTTTCTTGTCCAGAGTTTCTTGTCCAGAGTTTTTTGTCCAGAATTTCTTGAACAGAGTTTCTTGTCTAGATTTTCCTGTCCCCGTTTTCTTACCCAGAGTTTCTTGTTCAGATTTTCTTGTCCAGTCTTTTTTTCCAGATTATCTTGTCCATTGTTTGTTCTGCAGATTTTCTTGTCCAGAGTTTTTTATCCAGAATTTCTTGAACAGAGTTTCTTGTCTAGATTTTCCTGTCCCCGTTTTCTTACCCAGAGTTTCTTGTTCAGATTTTCTTGTCCAGTTTTTTTTTCCAGATTATCTTGTCCATTGGTTGTTCTCCAGATTTTCTTGTCCAGAGTTTTTTGTCCAGAATTTCTTGTCCAGAGTTTCTTGTCCAGAGCTTCTTGTCCAGAGTTTTTTGTCCAGAGTTTGTTGTCCAGAGTTTTTTGTCCAGAGTATCTTGTCCAGAGTTTCTTGTCCAGAGTTTCTTGCCCAGAGTTTGATGTCCAGAGTTTCTTGTCCAGAGTTTCTTGTCCAGAGTTTCTTGTCCAGAGTTTCTTGTCGAGAGTTTCTTGTCCAGAGTTTCTTGTGCAGAGTTTCTTGCCCAGAGTTCCTTGCCCAGATTTTCTTGTCCAGAGTTTCTTGCATAGATTTTCTGGTCCAGATTTTCTTGCCAGAATTTCTTGTCCAGAGTTTTTTGTCCAGAGTTTGTTGTCCAGAGTTTTTTGTCCAGAGTATCTTGTGCAGTTGTTCTTCTCCAGATTTTCTGGTCCAGTTTTTCTTCTCCAGATTACTTTGTCCATTGTTTGTTCTCCAGATTGTCTTGTTCAGAGTTTCTTCTCCAGATTTTCTTGTCCAGAATTTCTTGTCCAGAGTTTCTTGTCCAGAGTTTCTTGTGCAGAGTTTCTTGCCCAGAGTTCCTTGCCCAGATTTTCTTGTCCAGAGTTTCTTGCATAGATTTTCTGGTCCAGATTTTCTTGCCAGAATTTCTTGTCCAGAGTTTTTTGTCCAGAGTTTGTTGTCCAGAGTTTCTTGTCCAGAGTTTCTTGTGCAGTTGTTCTTCTCCAGATTTTCTGGTCCAGTTTTTCTTCTCCAGATTACTTTGTCCATTGTTTGTTCTCCAGATTGTCTTGTTCAGAGTTTCTTCTCCAGATTTTCTTGTCCAGAATTTCTTGTCCAGAGTTTCTTGTCCAGAGTTTCTTGCCCAGAGTTTCTTGTCCCGATTTTCTTGTCCAGAGTTTTTTGTCCAGAATTTCTTGAACAGAGTTTCTTGTCTAGATTTTCCTGTCCCCGTTTTCTTACCCAGAGTTTCTTGTTCAGATTTTCTTGTCCAGTTTTTTTTTCTAGATTATCTTGTCCATTGGTTGTTCTCCAGATTTTCTTGTCCAGAGTTTTTTGTCCAGAATTTCTTGTCCAGAGTTTCTTGTCCAGAGCTTCTTGTCCAAAGTTTTTTGTCCAGAGTTTGTTGGCCAGAGTTTTTTGTCCAGAGTATCTTGTCCAGAGTTTCTTGTCCAGAGTTTCTTGCCCAGAGTTTTTTGTCCAGAGTATCATGTCCAGAGTTTCTTGTCCAGAGTTTTTTGTCCAGAGTATCTTGTCCAGAGTTTCTTGTCCAGAGTTTCTTGCCCAGAGTTTTTTGTCCAGAGTATCTTGTCCAGAGTTTCTTGTCCAGAGTTTCTTGTCCAGAGTTTCTTGTCCAGAGATTTTTGTCCAGAGTTTCTTGTCCAGAGTTTCTTGTCCAGAGTTTCTTGTCCAGAATTTCTTGTCCAGAGTTTCTTCTGCAGTTGTTCTTCTCCAGATTTTCTTGTCCAGTTTTTCTTCTCCAGATTACCTTGTCTATTGTTTGTTCTCCAGATTGTCTTGTTCAGAGTTTCTTCTCCAGATTTTCTTGTCCAGAGTTTCTTGTCCAGAGTTTCTTGTCCAGAGTTTCTTGTCCAGAGTTTCTTATCCAGAGTTTCTTGTCCAGAGTTTGTTGTCCAGAGCTTCTTGTCCAGAGTTTTTTGTCCAGAATTTCTTGTCCAGAGTTTCTTGTCCAGAGCTTCTTGTCCAGAGTTTCTTGTCCAGAGTTTGTTGTCCAGAGTTTGTTCTCCAGAGTTTGTTGTCCAGAGTTTCTTGTCCAGAGTTTCTTGTCCAGAGTTTGTTGTCCAGAGTTTCTTGTCCAGAGTTTCTTGTCCAGAGTTTCTTGTCCAGAGTTTCCTGTCCAGATTTTCTTGTCCAGATTTTCTTGTCCAGAGTTTTTTGTCCAGATTTTCTTGCCAGATTTTCGTGTCCAGAGTTTCTTGTCCAGAGTTTCTTAACCAGAGCTTCTTGTCCAGAGTTTTTTGTCCAGAGTTTGTTGTCCAGAGTTTTTTGTCCAGAGTATCTTGTCCAGAGTTTCTTGTCCAGAGTTTCTTGTCCAGAGTTTTTTGTCCAGAATTTCTTGAACAGAGTTTCTTGTCTAGATTTTCCTGTCCCCGTTTTCTTACCCAGAGTTTCTTGTTCAGATTTTCTTGTCCAGTCTTTTTTTCCAGATTATCTTGTCCATTGTTTGTTCTCCAGATTTTCTTGTCCAGAGTTTCTTGTCCAGAGGTTTTTGTGCAGAGGTTCTTGCTCAGAGTTTCTTGTCCAGAGTTTCTTGTCCAGAGTTTCTTAACCAGAGTTTCTTGTCCAGAGTTTCTTGTCCAGAGTTTGTTGTCCGCAGTTTCTTGTCCAGAGTTTCTTGTCCAGAGTTTCTTGTCCAGAGTTTCTTGTCCAGAGTTTGTTGTCCAGAGCTTCTTGTCCAGAGTTTCTTGTTCAGAGTTTCTTGTTCAGAGTTTCTTGTCCAGAGTTTCTTGCCCAGATTTTCTTGTCCAGAGTTTTCTTGTCCAGAGTTTCTTGTCCAGATTTTCTTGTCCAGAGTTTCTTGTCCAGATTTTCTTGTCCAGAGTTTCTTGTCCAGAGTTTCTTGTCCAGAGTTTCTTGTCCAGAGTTTTTTGTCCAGAGTTTCTTGTCCAGAGTTTGTTGTCCAGAGTTTGTTGTCCAGAGCTTCTTGTCCAGAGTTTCTAGTTCAGAGTTTCTTGTCCAGAGTTTCTTGTCCAGAGTTTCTTGCCCAGAGTTCCTTGCCCAGATTTTCTTGTCCAGAGTTTCTTGTCCAGATTTTTTTGTCCAGATTTTCTGGCCCAGAGTTTCTTGTCCAGAGTTTCTTGTCCAGAGTTTCTTGTCCAGAGTTTCTTGCTCAGAGTTTTTTGTCCCGATTTTCTTGTCCAGAGTTTCTTGTCCAGAGGTTTTTGTGCAGAGGTTCTTGCTCAGAGTTCTCTGTCCAGAGTTTCTTGTCCAGAGTCTTTTGTCCAGAGTTTCTTGTCCAGAGTTTTTTGTCCAGTGTTTCTTGCCCAGAGTTTCTTGTCCAGAATTTCTTGTCAAGAGTTTCTTGTCCAGAATTTTTTGTCCAGAATTTCTTGTCCAGATTTTCCTGTCCAGAGTTTTTAGTCTAGATTTTCTTGTCCAGACATTCTTGTCCAGAGTTCCTTGCCCAGATTTTCTTGTCCAGATTTTCTTGCATAGATTTTCTGGTCCAGTTTTTCTTCTCCAGATTACCTTGTCCATTGTTTGTTCTCCAGATTGTCTTGTTCAGAGTTTTTTGTCCAGATTTTCTTGTCCAGAGTTTCTTGTCCAGAGTTTCTTGTCCAGAGTTTCTTGCCCAGAGTTTCTTGTCCAGAGGTTTTTGTGCAGAGGTTCTTGCTCAGAGTTTTTTGTCCCGATTTTCTTGTCCAGAGTTTCTTGTCCAGAGGTTTTTGTGCAGAGGTTCTTGCTCAGAGTTCTCTGTCCAGAGTTTCTTGTCCAGAGTCTTTTGTCCAGAGTTTCTTGTCCAGAGTTTTTTGTCCAGTGTTTCTTGCCCAGAGTTTCTTGTCCAGAGTTTCTTGTCCAGAGTTTCTTGTCCAGAGTTTCTTGTCCAGAGTTTTTTGTCCAGAGTTTCTTGTCCAGAGTTTGTTGTCCAGAGTTTGTTGTCCAGAGCTTCTTGTCCAGAGTTTCTAGTTCAGAGTTTCTTGTCCAGAGTTTCTTGTCCAGAGTTTCTTGTCCAGAGTTTGTTGTCCAGAGCTTCTTGTCCAGAGTTTCTTGTTCAGAGTTTCTTGTCCAGAGTTTCTTGCCCAGATTTTCTTGTCCAGAGTTTTCTTGTCCAGAGTTTCTTGTCCAGATTTTCTTGTCCAGAGTTTCTTGTCCAGATTTTCTTGTCCAGAGTTTCTTGTCCAGAGTTTCTTGTCCAGAGTTTCTTGTCCAGAGTTTTTTGTCCAGAGTTTCTTGTCCAGAGTTTGTTGTCCAGAGTTTGTTGTCCAGAGCTTCTTGTCCAGAGTTTCTAGTTCAGAGTTTCTTGTCCAGAGTTTCTTGTCCAGAGTTTCTTGTCCAGAGTTTCTTGCCCAGAGTTCCTTGCCCAGATTTTCTTGTCCAGAGTTTCTTGTCCAGATTTTTTTGTCCAGATTTTCTGGCCCAGAGTTTCTTGTCCAGAGTTTCTTGTCCAGAGTTTCTTGTCCAGAGTTTCTTGTTCAGAGTTTTTTGTCCCGATTTTCTTGTCCAGAGCTTCTTGTCCAGAGGTTTTTGTGCAGAGGTTCTTGCTCAGAGTTCTCTGTCCAGAGTTTCTTGTCCAGAGTCTTTTGTCCAGAGTTTCTTGTCCAGAGTTTTTTGTCCAGTGTTTCTTGCCCAGAGTTTCTTGTCCAGAATTTCTTGTCAAGAGTTTCTTTTCCAGAATTTTTTGTCCAGAATTTCTTGTCCAGATTTTCCTGTCCAGAGTTTTTAGTCTAGATTTTCTTGTCCAGACATTCTTGCCCAGAGTTTCTTGCATAGATTTTCTGGTCCAGATTTTATTGTCCAGAGTTTCTTGTCCAGAGTTTCTTGTCCAGATTACCTTGTCCATTGTTTGTTCTCCAGATTGTCTTGTTCAGAGTTTTTTGTCCAGATTTTCTTGTCCAGAGTTTCTTGTCCAGAGTTTCTTGTCCAGAGTTTCTTGCCCAGAGTTTCTTGTCCAGAGTTTCTTGTCCCGATTTTCTTGTCCAGAGTTTCTTGTCCAAAGTTTCTTGCCCAGTTTTTTTTCCCCAGATTATCTTGTCCATTGTTTGTTCTCCAGATTTTCTTGTCCAGAGTTTCTTGTCCAGAGTTTCTTGTCCTGAGTTTCTTGTCCCGATTTTCTTGTCCAGAGTTTCTTGTCCAGTTTTTTTTCTCCAGATTTTCTTGTCCAGAGTTTCTTGCCCAGAGTTTCTTGTCCAGAGTTTCTTGTCCAGAGTTTCTTGTCCAGAGTTTCTTGTCCAGAGTTTCTTGTCCAGTTTTTTTTCTCCAGATTATCTTGTCCATTGTTTGTTCTCCAGATTTTCTTGTCCAGAGTTTTTTGTCCAGAATTTCTTGTCCAGAGTTTCTTGTCCAGAGCTTCTTGTCCAGAGTTTCTTGTCCATAGTTTCTTGTCCAGAAATTGTTGTCCGGAGCTTCTTGTCCAGAGTTTCTTGTTCAGAGTTTCTTGTCCAGAGTTTCTTGCCCAGAGTTCCTTGCCCAGATTTTCTTGTCCAGAGTTTTCTTGTCCAGAGTTTCTTGTCCAGAGTTTCTTGTCCAGAGTTTTTTGTCCAGAGTTTCTTGTCCAGAGTTTCTTGTCCAGAGTTTTTTGTCCAGAGTTTCTTGTCCAGAGTTTCTTGTCCAGAGTTTCTTGTCCAGAGTTTCTTGCCCAGTTTTTTTTCTCCAGATTATCTTGTCCATTGTTTGTTCTCCAGATTTTCTTGTCCAGAGTTTTTTGTCCAGAATTTCTTGTCCAGAGTTTCTTGTCCAGAGCTTCTTGTCCAGAGTTTCTTGTCCAGAGTTTGTTGTCCAGAGTTTGTTCTCCAGAGTTTGTTGTCCAGAGTTTGTTGTCCAGAGTTTCTTGTCCAGAGTTTCTTGTCCAGAGTTTCTTGTCCAGAGTTTCTTGTCCAGAGTTTCTTGTCCAGAGTTTCTTGTCCAGAGTTTCTTGTCCAGATTTTCTTGTCCAGATTTTCTTGTCCAGAGTTTTTTGTCCAGATTTTCTTGCCAGATTTTCGTGTCCAGAGTTTCTTGTCCAGAGTTTCTTAACCAGAGCTTCTTGTCCAGAGTTTTTTGTCCAGAGTTTGTTGTCCAGAGTTTTTTGTCCAGAGTTTCTTGTCCAGAGTTTCTTGTCCAGAGTTTCTTGTCCAGAGTTTTTTGTCCAGAATTTCTTGACCAGAGTTTCTTGTCTAGATTTTCCTGTCCCCGTTTTCTTACCCAGAGTTTCTTGTTCAGATTTTCTTGTCCAGTTTTTTTTTCCAGATTATCTTGTCCATTGGTTGTTCTCCAGATTTTCTTGTCCAGAGTTTTTTGTCCAGAATTTCTTGTCCAGAGTTTCTTGTCCAGAGCTTCTTGTCCAGAGTTTTTTGTCCAGAGTTTGTTGTCCAGAGTTTTTTGTCCAGAGTATCTTGTCCAGAGTTTCTTGTCCAGAGTTTCTTGTCCAGAGTTTGTTGTCCAGAGTTTCTTGTCCAGAGTTTCTTGTCCAGAGTTTCTTGTCCAGAGTTTCTTGTCGAGAGTTTCTTGTCCAGAGTTTCTTGTGCAGAGTTTCTTGCCCAGAGTTCCTTGCCCAGATTTTCTTGTCCAGAGTTTCTTGCATAGATTTTCTGGTCCAGGTTTTCTTGCCAGAATTTCTTGTCCAGAGTTTTTTGTCCAGAGTTTGTTGTCCAGAGTTTTTTGTCCAGAGTTTCTTGTCCAGAGTTTCTTGTCCAGAGTTTCTTGTGCAGTTGTTCTTCTCCAGATTTTCTGGTCCAGTTTTTCTTCTCCAGATTACTTTGTCCATTGTTTGTTCTCCAGATTGTCTTGTTCAGAGTTTCTTCTCCAGATTTTCTTGTCCAGAATTTCTTGTCCAGAGTTTCTTGTCCAGAGTTTCTTGCCCAGAGTTTCTTGTCCAGAGTTTCTTGTCCCGATTTTCTTGTCCAGAGTTTCTTGTCCAGAGTTTCTTGCCCATTTTTTTTTCCCAGATTATCTTGTCCATTGTTTGTTCTCCAGATTTTCTTGTCCAGAGTTTTTTGTCCAGAATTTCTTGAACAGAGTTTCTTGTCTAGATTTTCCTGTCCCCGTTTTCTTACCCAGAGTTTCTTGTTCAGATTTTCTTGTCCAGTTTTTTTTTCTAGATTATCTTGTCCATTGGTTGTTCTCCAGATTTTCTTGTCCAGAGTTTTTTGTCCAGAATTTCTTGTCCAGAGTTTCTTGTCCAGAGCTTCTTGTCCAAAGTTTTTTGTCCAGAGTTTCTTGTCCAGAGTTTCTTGTCCAGAGTTTCTTGTCCAGAGTTTCTTGTCCAGAGTTTCTTGTCCAGAGTTTTTTGTCCAGAGTATCTTGTCCAGAGTTTCTTGTCCAGAGTTTTTTGTCCAGAGTATCTTGTCCAGAGTTTCTTGTCCAGAGTTTCTTGCCCAGAGTTTTTTGTCCAGAGTATCTTGTCCAGAGTTTCTTGTCCAGAGTTTCTTGTCCAGAGTTTCTTGTCCAGAGTTTCTTGTTCAGAGTTTTTTGTCCCGATTTTCTTGTCCAGAGTTTCTTGTCCAGAGGTTTTTGTGCAGAGGTTCTTGCTCAGAGTTCTCTGTCCAGAGTTTCTTGTCCAGAGTCTTTTGTCCAGAGTTTCTTGTCCAGAGTTTTTTGTCCAGTGTTTCTTGCCCAGAGTTTCTTGTCCAGAGTTTCTTGTGCAGTTGTTCTTCTCCAGATTTTCTGGTCCAGTTTTTCTTCTCCAGATTACTTTGTCCATTGTTTGTTCTCCAGATTGTCTTGTTCAGAGTTTCTTCTCCAGATTTTCTTGTCCAGAATTTCTTGTCCAGAGTTTCTTGTCCAGAGTTTCTTGCCCAGAGTTTCTTGTCCAGAGTTTCTTGTCCCGATTTTCTTGTCCAGAGTTTCTTGTCCAGAGTTTCTTGCCCATTTTTTTTTCCCAGATTATCTTGTCCATTGTTTGTTCTCCAGATTTTCTTGTCCAGAGTTTTTTGTCCAGAATTTCTTGAACAGAGTTTCTTGTCTAGATTTTCCTGTCCCCGTTTTCTTACCCAGAGTTTCTTGTTCAGATTTTCTTGTCCAGTTTTTTTTTCTAGATTATCTTGTCCATTGGTTGTTCTCCAGATTTTCTTGTCCAGAGTTTTTTGTCCAGAATTTCTTGTCCAGAGTTTCTTGTCCAGAGCTTCTTGTCCAAAGTTTTTTGTCCAGAGTTTGTTGTCCAGAGTTTTTTGTCCAGAGTATCTTGTCCAGAGTTTCTTGTCCAGAGTTTCTTGCCCAGAGTTTTTTGTCCAGAGTATCTTGTCCAGAGTTTCTTGTCCAGAGTTTTTTGTCCAGAGTATCTTGTCCAGAGTTTCTTGTCCAGAGTTTCTTGCCCAGAGTTTTTTGTCCAGAGTATCTTGTCCAGAGTTTCTTGTCCAGAGTTTCTTGTCCAGAGTTTCTTGTCCAGAGTTTCTTGTTCAGAGTTTTTTGTCCCGATTTTCTTGTCCAGAGTTTCTTGTCCAGAGGTTTTTGTGCAGAGGTTCTTGCTCAGAGTTCTCTGTCCAGAGTTTCTTGTCCAGAGTCTTTTGTCCAGAGTTTCTTGTCCAGAGTTTTTTGTCCAGTGTTTCTTGCCCAGAGTTTCTTGTCCAGAATTTCTTGTCAAGAGTTTCTTGTCCAGAATTTTTTGTCCAGAATTTCTTGTCCAGATTTTCCTGTCCAGAGTTTTTAGTCTAGATTTTCTTGTCCAGAGTATCTTGTCCAGAGTTCCTTGCCCAGATTTTCTTGTCCAGATTTTCTTGCATAGATTTTCTGGTCCAGTTTTTCTTCTCCAGATTACCTTGTCCATTGTTTGTTCTCCAGATTGTCTTGTTCAGAGTTTTTTGTCCAGATTTTCTTGTCCAGAGTTTCTTGTCCAGAGTTTCTTGTCCAGAGTTTCTTGCCCAGAGTTTCTTGTCCAGAGGTTTTTGTGCAGAGGTTCTTGCTCAGAGTTCTCTGTCCAGAGTTTCTTGTCCAGAGTCTTTTGTCCAGAGTTTCTTGTCCAGAGTTTTTTGTCCAGTGTTTCTTGCCCAGAGTTTCTTGTCCAGAATTTCTTGTCAAGAGTTTCTTGTCCAGAATTTTTTGTCCAGAATTTCTTGTCCAGATTTTCCTGTCCAGAGTTTTTAGTCTAGATTTTCTTGTCCAGACATTCTTGTCCAGAGTTCCTTGCCCAGATTTTCTTGTCCAGATTTTCTTGCATAGATTTTCTGGTCCAGTTTTTCTTCTCCAGATTACCTTGTCCATTGTTTGTTCTCCAGATTGTCTTGTTCAGAGTTTTTTGTCCAGATTTTCTTGTCCAGAGTTTCTTGTCCAGAGTTTCTTGTCCAGAGTTTCTTGCCCAGAGTTTCTTGTCCAGAGGTTTTTGTGCAGAGGTTCTTGCTCAGAGTTTCTTGTCCAGATTTTCTTGTCCAGTTTTTTTTTCCAGATTATCTTGTCCATTGGTTGTTCTCCAGATTTTCTTGTCCAGAGTTTTTTGTCCAGAATTTCTTGTCCAGAGTTTCTTGTCCAGAGCTTCTTGTCCAGAGTTTTTTGTCCAGAGTTTGTTGTCCAGAGTTTTTTGTCCAGAGTATCTTGTCCAGAGTTTCTTGTCCAGAGTTCCTTGCCCAGATTTTCTTGTCCAGAGTTTCTTGCATAGATTTTCTGGTCCAGATTTTCTTGCCAGAGTTTCTTGTCCAGAGTTTCTTGTCCAGAGGTTTTTGTGCAGAGGTTCTTGCTCAGAGTTTCTTGTCCAGAGTTTCTTGTCCAGAGTTTCTTGTCCAGAGTTTCTTAACCAGAGTTTCTTGTCCAGAGTTTCTTGTCCAGAGTTTGTTGTCCGCAGTTTCTTGTCCAGAGTTTCTTGTCCAGAGTTTCTTGTCCAGAGTTTCTTGTCCAGAGTTTGTTGTCCAGAGTTTGTTTTCCAGAGCTTCCTGTCCAGAGTTTCTTGTTCAGAGTTTCTTGTCAAAAGTTTCTTGCCCAGATTTTCTTGTCCAGAGTTTTCTTGTCCAGAGTTTCTTGTCCAGATTTTCTTGTCCAGAGTTTCTTGTCCAGAGTTTCTTGTCCAGAGTTTCTTGTCCAGAGTTTTTTGTCCAGAGTTTCTTGTCCAGAGTTTGTTGTCCAGAGTTTGTTGTCCAGAGTTTGTTGTCCAGAGCTTCTTGTCCAGAGTTTCTAGTTCAGAGTTTCTTGTCCAGAGTTTCTTGCCCAGAGTTTTTTTGTCCAGAGGTTTTTGTGCAGAGGTTCTTGCTCAGAGTTTCTTGTCCAGAGTTCCTTGCCCAGATTTTCTTGTCCAGAGTTTCTTGCATAGATTTTCTGGTCCAGAATTTCTTGTCCAGAGTTTCTTGTCCAGAGTTTCTTGTCCAGAGTTTCTTGTCCAGAGTTTCTTGTCCAGAGTATGTTGTCCAGAGTTTTTTGTCCAGAGTATCTTGTCCAGAGTTTCTTGTCCAGAGTTTCTTGTCCAGAGTTTCTTGTCCAGAGTTTTTTGTCCAGAGTTTGTTGTCCAGAGTTTTTTGTCCAGAGTATCTTGTCCAGAGTTTCTTGTCCAGAGTTTCTTGTCCAGAGTTTCTTGTCCAGAGTTTCTTGTCCAGAGTATGTTGTCCAGAGTTTCTTGTCCAGAGTTTCTTGTCCAGAGTTTCTTGTCCAGAGTTTCTTGTCCAGAGTTTCTTGTCCAGAGTATGTTGTCCAGAGTTTCTTGTCCAGAGTTTCTTGTCCAGAGTTTCTTGTCCAGAGTTTCTTGTCCAGAGTTTCTTGTTCAGAGTTTTTTGTCCCGATTTTCTTGTCCAGAGTTTCTTGTCCAGAGTTTCTTGTCCAGAGTTTCTTGTTCAGAGTTTTTTGTTACGATTTTCTTGTCCAGAGTTTCTTGTCCAGAGGTTTTTGTGCAGAGGTTCTTGCTCAGAGTTTCTTGTCCAGAGTTTCTTGTCCAGAGTTTCTTAACCAGAGTTTCTTGTCCAGAGTTTCTTGTCCAGAGTTTGTTGTCCGCAGTTTCTTGTCCAGAGTTTCTTGTCCAGAGTTTCTTGTCCAGAGTTTCTTGTCCAGAGTTTCTTGTCCAGAGTTTGTTGTCCAGAGCTTCTTGTCCAGAGTTTCTTGTTCAGAGTTTCTTGTCCAGAGTTTCTTGCCCAGATTTTCTTGTCCAGAGTTTTCTTGTCCAGAGTTTCTTGTCCAGATTTTCTTGTCCAGAGTTTCTTGTCCAGATTTTCTTGTCCAGAGTTTCTTGTCCAGAGTTTCTTGTCCAGAGTTTCTTGTCCAGAGTTTTTTGTCCAGAGTTTCTTGTCCAGAGTTTGTTGTCCAGAGTTTGTTGTCCAGAGCTTCTTGTCCAGAGTTTCTAGTTCAGAGTTTCTTGTCCAGAGTTTCTTGTCCAGAGTTTCTTGTCCAGAGTTTCTTGCCCAGAGTTCCTTGCCCAGATTTTCTTGTCCAGAGTTTCTTGTCCAGATTTTTTTGTCCAGATTTTCTGGCCCAGAGTTTCTTGTCCAGAGTTTCTTGTCCAGAGTTTCTTGTCCAGAGTTTCTTGTTCAGAGTTTTTTGTCCCGATTTTCTTGTCCAGAGCTTCTTGTCCAGAGGTTTTTGTGCAGAGGTTCTTGCTCAGAGTTCTCTGTCCAGAGTTTCTTGTCCAGAGTCTTTTGTCCAGAGTTTCTTGTCCAGAGTTTTTTGTCCAGTGTTTCTTGCCCAGAGTTTCTTGTCCAGAATTTCTTGTCAAGAGTTTCTTTTCCAGAATTTTTTGTCCAGAATTTCTTGTCCAGATTTTCCTGTCCAGAGTTTTTAGTCTAGATTTTCTTGTCCAGACATTCTTGCCCAGAGTTCCTTGCCCAGATTTTCTTGTCCAGATTTTCTTGCATAGATTTTCTGGTCCAGTTTTTCTTCTCCAGATTACCTTGTCCATTGTTTGTTCTCCAGATTGTCTTGTTCAGAGTTTTTTGTCCAGATTTTCTTGTCCAGAGTTTCTTGTCCAGAGTTTCTTGTCCAGAGTTTCTTGCCCAGAGTTTCTTGTCCAGAGTTTCTTGTCCCGATTTTCTTGTCCAGAGTTTCTTGTCCAAAGTTTCTTGCCCAGTTTTTTTTCCCCAGATTATCTTGTCCATTGTTTGTTCTCCAGATTTTCTTGTCCAGAGTTTCTTGTCCAGAGTTTCTTGTCCTGAGTTTCTTGTCCCGATTTTCTTGTCCAGAGTTTCTTGTCCAGTTTTTTTTCTCCAGATTTTCTTGTCCAGAGTTTCTTGCCCAGAGTTTCTTGTCCAGAGTTTCTTGTCCAGAGTTTCTTGTCCCGATTTTCTTGTCCAGAGTTTCTTGTCCAGTTTTTTTTCTCCAGATTATCTTGTCCATTGTTTGTTCTCCAGATTTTCTTGTCCAGAGTTTTTTGTCCAGAATTTCTTGTCCAGAGTTTCTTGTCCAGAGCTTCTTGTCCAGAGTTTCTTGTCCATAGTTTCTTGTCCAGAAATTGTTGTCCGGAGCTTCTTGTCCAGAGTTTCTTGTTCAGAGTTTCTTGTCCAGAGTTTCTTGCCCAGAGTTCCTTGCCCAGATTTTCTTGTCCAGAGTTTTCTTGTCCAGAGTTTCTTGTCCAGAGTTTCTTGTCCAGAGTTTTTTGTCCAGAGTTTCTTGTCCAGAGTTTCTTGTCCAGAGTTTTTTGTCCAGAGTTTCTTGTCCCGATTTTCTTGTCCAGAGTTTCTTGTCCAGAGTTTCTTGCCCAGTTTTTTTTCTCCAGATTATCTTGTCCATTGTTTGTTCTCCAGATTTTCTTGTCCAGAGTTTTTTGTCCAGAATTTCTTGTCCAGAGTTTCTTGTCCAGAGCTTCTTGTCCAGAGTTTCTTGTCCAGAGTTTGTTGTCCAGAGTTTGTTCTCCAGAGTTTGTTGTCCAGAGTTTGTTGTCCAGAGTTTCTTGTCCAGAGTTTCTTGTCCAGAGTTTGTTGTCCAGAGTTTCTTGTCCAGAGTTTCTTGTCCAGAGTTTCTTGTCCAGAGTTTCCTGTCCAGATTTTCTTGTCCAGATTTTCTTGTCCAGAGTTTTTTGTCCAGATTTTCTTGCCAGATTTTCGTGTCCAGAGTTTCTTGTCCAGAGTTTCTTAACCAGAGCTTCTTGTCCAGAGTTTTTTGTCCAGAGTTTGTTGTCCAGAGTTTTTTGTCCAGAGTATCTTGTCCAGAGTTTCTTGTCCAGAGTTTCTTGTCCAGAGTTTTTTGTCCAGAATTTCTTGAACAGAGTTTCTTGTCTAGATTTTCCTGTCCCCGTTTTCTTACCCAGAGTTTCTTGTTCAGATTTTCTTGTCCAGTTTTTTTTTCCAGATTATCTTGTCCATTGGTTGTTCTCCAGATTTTCTTGTCCAGAGTTTTTTGTCCAGAATTTCTTGTCCAGAGTTTCTTGTCCAGAGCTTCTTGTCCAGAGTTTTTTGTCCAGAGTTTGTTGTCCAGAGTTTTTTGTCCAGAGTATCTTGTCCAGAGTTTCTTGTCCAGAGTTTCTTGCCCAGAGTTTGATGTCCAGAGTTTCTTGTCCAGAGTTTCTTGTCCAGAGTTTCTTGTCCAGAGTTTCTTGTCCAGAGTTTCTTGTCCAGAGTTTCTTGTGCAGAGTTTCTTGCCCAGAGTTCCTTGCCCAGATTTTCTTGTCCAGAGTTTCTTGCATAGATTTTCTGGTCCAGATTTTCTTGCCAGAATTTCTTGTCCAGAGTTTTTTGTCCAGAGTTTGTTGTCCAGAGTTTTTTGTCCAGAGTATCTTGTCCAGAGTTTCTTGTCCAGAGTTTCTTGTGCAGTTGTTCTTCTCCAGATTTTCTGGTCCAGTTTTTCTTCTCCAGATTACTTTGTCCATTGTTTGTTCTCCAGATTGTCTTGTTCAGAGTTTCTTCTCCAGATTTTCTTGTCCAGAATTTCTTGTCCAGAGTTTCTTGCCCAGAGTTTCTTGTCCAGAGTTTCTTGTCCAGAGTTTCTTGTCCCGATTTTCTTGTCCAGAGTTTCTTGTCCAGAGTTTCTTGCCCATTTTTTTTTCCCAGATTATCTTGTCCATTGTTTGTTCTCCAGATTTTCTTGTCCAGAGTTTTTTGTCCAGAGTTTCTTGAACAGAGTTTCTTGTCTAGATTTTCCTGTCCCCGTTTTCTTACCCAGAGTTTCTTGTTCAGATTTTCTTGTCCAGTTTTTTTTTCTAGATTATCTTGTCCATTGGTTGTTCTCCAGATTTTCTTGTCCAGAGTTTTTTGTCCAGAATTTCTTGTCCAGAGTTTCTTGTCCAGAGCTTCTTGTCCAAAGTTTTTTGTCCAGAGTTTGTTGTCCAGAGTTTTTTGTCCAGAGTATCTTGTCCAGAGTTTCTTGTCCAGAGTTTCTTGCCCAGAGTTTTTTGTCCAGAGTATCTTGTCCAGAGTTTCTTGTCCAGAGTTTTTTGTCCAGAGTATCTTGTCCAGAGTTTCTTGTCCAGAGTTTCTTGCCCAGAGTTTTTTGTCCAGAGTATCTTGTCCAGAGTTTCTTGTCCAGAGTTTCTTGTCCAGAGTTTCTTGTCCAGAGTTTCTTGTTCAGAGTTTTTTGTCCCGATTTTCTTGTCCAGAGTTTCTTGTCCAGAGGTTTTTGTGCAGAGGTTCTTGCTCAGAGTTCTCTGTCCAGAGTTTCTTGTCCAGAGTCTTTTGTCCAGAGTTTCTTGTCCAGAGTTTTTTGTCCAGTGTTTCTTGCCCAGAGTTTCTTGTCCAGAGTTTCTTGTGCAGTTGTTCTTCTCCAGATTTTCTGGTCCAGTTTTTCTTCTCCAGATTACTTTGTCCATTGTTTGTTCTCCAGATTGTCTTGTTCAGAGTTTCTTCTCCAGATTTTCTTGTCCAGAATTTCTTGTCCAGAGTTTCTTGTCCAGAGTTTCTTGCCCAGAGTTTCTTGTCCAGAGTTTCTTGTCCCGATTTTCTTGTCCAGAGTTTCTTGTCCAGAGTTTCTTGCCCATTTTTTTTTCCCAGATTATCTTGTCCATTGTTTGTTCTCCAGATTTTCTTGTCCAGAGTTTTTTGTCCAGAATTTCTTGAACAGAGTTTCTTGTCTAGATTTTCCTGTCCCCGTTTTCTTACCCAGAGTTTCTTGTTCAGATTTTCTTGTCCAGTTTTTTTTTCTAGATTATCTTGTCCATTGGTTGTTCTCCAGATTTTCTTGTCCAGAGTTTCTTGTCCAGAGTTTCTTGTCCAGAGTTTCTTGTCCAGAGCTTCTTGTCCAAAGTTTTTTGTCCAGAGTTTGTTGTCCAGAGTTTTTTGTCCAGAGTATCTTGTCCAGAGTTTCTTGTCCAGAGTTTCTTGCCCAGAGTTTTTTGTCCAGAGTATCTTGTCCAGAGTTTCTTGTCCAGAGTTTTTTGTCCAGAGTATCTTGTCCAGAGTTTCTTGTCCAGAGTTTCTTGCCCAGAGTTTTTTGTCCAGAGTATCTTGTCCAGAGTTTCTTGTCCAGAGTTTCTTGTCCAGAGTTTCTTGTCCAGAGTTTCTTGTTCAGAGTTTTTTGTCCCGATTTTCTTGTCCAGAGTTTCTTGTCCAGAGGTTTTTGTGCAGAGGTTCTTGCTCAGAGTTCTCTGTCCAGAGTTTCTTGTCCAGAGTCTTTTGTCCAGAGTTTCTTGTCCAGAGTTTTTTGTCCAGTGTTTCTTGCCCAGAGTTTCTTGTCCAGAATTTCTTGTCAAGAGTTTCTTGTCCAGAATTTTTTGTCCAGAATTTCTTGTCCAGATTTTCCTGTCCAGAGTTTTTAGTCTAGATTTTCTTGTCCAGAGTATCTTGTCCAGAGTTCCTTGCCCAGATTTTCTTGTCCAGATTTTCTTGCATAGATTTTCTGGTCCAGTTTTTCTTCTCCAGATTACCTTGTCCATTGTTTGTTCTCCAGATTGTCTTGTTCAGAGTTTTTTGTCCAGATTTTCTTGTCCAGAGTTTCTTGTCCAGAGTTTCTTGTCCAGAGTTTCTTGCCCAGAGTTTCTTGTCCAGAGGTTTTTGTGCAGAGGTTCTTGCTCAGAGTTTCTTGTCCAGATTTTCTTGTCCAGTTTTTTTTTCCAGATTATCTTGTCCATTGGTTGTTCTCCAGATATTCTTGTCCAGAGTTTTTTGTCCAGAATTTCTTGTCCAGAGTTTCTTGTCCAGAGTTTCTTGTCCAGAGTTTTTTGTCCAGAGTTTGTTGTCCAGAGTTTTTTGTCCAGAGTATCTTGTCCAGAGTTTCTTGTCCAGAGTTTCTTGTCCAGAGTTTCTTGTCCAGAGTTTCTTGTCCAGAGTTTCTTGTCCAGAGTATGTTGTCCAGAGTTTCTTGTCCAGAGTTTCTTGTCCAGAGTTTCTTGTCCAGAGTTTCTTGTCCAGAGTTTCTTGTCCAGAGTATGTTGTCCAGAGTTTCTTGTCCAGAGTTTCTTGTCCAGAGTTTCTTGTCCAGAGTTTCTTGTCCAGAGTTTCTTGTCCAGAGTTTCTTGTTCAGAGTTTTTTGTTACGATTTTCTTGTCCAGAGTTTCTTGTCCAGAGGTTTTTGTGCAGAGGTTCTTGCTCAGAGTTTCTTGTCCAGAGTTTCTTGTCCAGAGTTTCTTAACCAGAGTTTCTTGTCCAGAGTTTCTTGTCCAGAGTTTGTTGTCCGCAGTTTCTTGTCCAGAGTTTCTTGTCCAGAGTTTCTTGTCCAGAGTTTCTTGTCCAGAGTTTCTTGTCCAGAGTTTGTTGTCCAGAGCTTCTTGTCCAGAGTTTCTTGTTCAGAGTTTCTTGTCCAGAGTTTCTTGCCCAGATTTTCTTGTCCAGAGTTTTCTTGTCCAGAGTTTCTTGTCCAGATTTTCTTGTCCAGAGTTTCTTGTCCAGATTTTCTTGTCCAGAGTTTCTTGTCCAGAGTTTCTTGTCCAGAGTTTCTTGTCCAGAGTTTTTTGTCCAGAGTTTCTTGTCCAGAGTTTGTTGTCCAGAGTTTGTTGTCCAGAGTTTGTTGTCCAGAGCTTCTTGTCCAGAGTTTCTAGTTCAGAGTTTCTTGTCCAGAGTTTCTTGTCCAGAGTTTCTTGCCCAGAGTTCCTTGCCCAGATTTTCTTGTCCAGAGTTTCTTGTCCAGATTTTTTTGTCCAGATTTTCTGGCCCAGAGTTTCTTGTCCAGAGTTTCTTGTCCAGAGTTTCTTGTCCAGAGTTTCTTGTTCAGAGTTTTTTGTCCCGATTTTCTTGTCCAGAGCTTCTTGTCCAGAGGTTTTTGTGCAGAGGTTCTTGCTCAGAGTTCTCTGTCCAGAGTTTCTTGTCCAGAGTCTTTTGTCCAGAGTTTCTTGTCCAGAGTTTTTTGTCCAGTGTTTCTTGCCCAGAGTTTCTTGTCCAGAATTTCTTGTCAAGAGTTTCTTGTCCAGAATTTTTTGTCCAGAATTTCTTGTCCAGATTTTCCTGTCCAGAGTTTTTAGTCTAGATTTTCTTGTCCAGACATTCTTGCCCAGAGTTCCTTGCCCAGATTTTCTTGTCCAGATTTTCTTGCATAGATTTTCTGGTCCAGTTTTTCTTCTCCAGATTACCTTGTCCATTGTTTGTTCTCCAGATTGTCTTGTTCAGAGTTTTTTGTCCAGATTTTCTTGTCCAGAGTTTCTTGTCCAGAGTTTCTTGTCCAGAGTTTCTTGCCCAGAGTTTCTTGTCCAGAGTTTCTTGTCCCGATTTTCTTGTCCAGAGTTTCTTGTCCAGAGTTTCTTGCCCAGTTTTTTTTCCCCAGATTATCTTGTCCATTGTTTGTTCTCCAGATTTTCTTGTCCAGAGTTTCTTGTCCAGAGTTTCTTGTCCTGAGTTTCTTGTCCCGATTTTCTTGTCCAGAGTTTCTTGTCCAGTTTTTTTTCTCCAGATTTTCTTGTCCAGAGTTTCTTGCCCAGAGTTTCTTGTCCAGAGTTTCTTGTCCAGAGTTTCTTGTCCCGATTTTCTTGTCCAGAGTTTCTTGTCCAGTTTTTTTTCTCCAGATTATCTTGTCCATTGTTTGTTCTCCAGATTTTCTTGTCCAGAGTTTTTTGTCCAGAATTTCTTGTCCAGAGTTTCTTGTCCAGAGCTTCTTGTCCAGAGTTTCTTGTCCATAGTTTCTTGTCCAGAAATTGTTGTCCGGAGCTTCTTGTCCAGAGTTTCTTGTTCAGAGTTTCTTGTCCAGAGTTTCTTGCCCAGAGTTCCTTGCCCAGATTTTCTTGTCCAGAGTTTTCTTGTCCAGAGTTTCTTGTCCAGATTTTCTTGTCCAGAGTTTCTTGTCCAGAGTTTCTTGTCCAGAGTTTCTTGTCCAGAGTTTTTTGTCCAGAGTTTCTTGTCCAGAGTTTCTTGTCCAGAGTTTTTTGTCCAGAGTTTCTTGTCCCGATTTTCTTGTCCAGAGTTTCTTGCCCAGTTTTTTTTCTCCAGATTATCTTGTCCATTGTTTGTTCTCCAGATTTTCTTGTCCAGAGTTTTTTGTCCAGAATTTCTTGTCCAGAGTTTCTTGTCCAGAGCTTCTTGTCCAGAGTTTCTTGTCCAGAGTTTGTTGTCCAGAGTTTGTTCTCCAGAGTTTCTTGTCCAGAGTTTCTTGTCCAGAGTTTCTTGTCCAGAGTTTCTTGTCCAGAGTTTGTTGTCCAGAGTTTCTTGTCCAGAGTTTCTTGTCCAGAGTTTCTTGTCCAGAGTTTCCTGTCCAGATTTTCTTGTCCAGATTTTCTTGTCCAGAGTTTTTTGTCCAGATTTTCTTGCCAGATTTTCGTGTCCAGAGTTTCTTGTCCAGAGTTTCTTAACCAGAGCTTCTTGTCCAGAGTTTTTTGTCCAGAGTTTGTTGTCCAGAGTTTTTTGTCCAGAGTATCTTGTCCAGAGTTTCTTGTCCAGAGTTTCTTGTCCAGAGTTTTTTGTCCAGAATTTCTTGAACAGAGTTTCTTGTCTAGATTTTCCTGTCCCCGTTTTCTTACCCAGAGTTTCTTGTTCAGATTTTCTTGTCCAGTTTTTTTTTCCAGATTATCTTGTCCATTGGTTGTTCTCCAGATTTTCTTGTCCAGAGTTTTTTGTCCAGAATTTCTTGTCCAGAGTTTCTTGTCCAGAGCTTCTTGTCCAGAGTTTTTTGTCCAGAGTTTGTTGTCCAGAGTTTTTTGTCCAGAGTTTCTTGTCCAGAGTTTCTTGTCCAGAGTTTCTTGTCCAGAGTTTCTTGTCCAGAGTTTCTTGTGCAGAGTTTCTTGCCCAGAGTTCCTTGCCCAGATTTTCTTGTCCAGAGTTTCTTGCATAGATTTTCTGGTCCAGATTTTCTTGCCAGAATTTCTTGTCCAGAGTTTTTTGTCCAGAGTTTGTTGTCCAGAGTTTTTTGTCCAGAGTATCTTGTCCAGAGTTTCTTGTCCAGAGTTTCTTGTGCAGTTGTTCTTCTCCAGATTTTCTGGTCCAGTTTTTCTTCTCCAGATTACTTTGTCCATTGTTTGTTCTCCAGATTGTCTTGTTCAGAGTTTCTTCTCCAGATTTTCTTGTCCAGAATTTCTTGTCCAGAGTTTCTTGTCCAGAGTTTCTTGCCCAGAGTTTCTTGTCTAGAGTTTCTTGTCCCGATTTTCTTGTCCAGAGTTTCTTGTCCAGAGTTTCTTGCCCATTTTTTTTTCCCAGATTATCTTGTCCATTGTTTGTTCTCCAGATTTTCTTGTCCAGAGTTTTTTGTCCAGAATTTCTTGAACAGAGTTTCTTGTCTAGATTTTCCTGTCCCCGTTTTCTTACCCAGAGTTTCTTGTTCAGATTTTCTTGTCCAGTTTTTTTTTCTAGATTATCTTGTCCATTGGTTGTTCTCCAGATTTTCTTGTCCAGAGTTTTTTGTCCAGAATTTCTTGTCCAGAGTTTCTTGTCCAGAGCTTCTTGTCCAAAGTTTTTTGTCCAGAGTTTGTTGTCCAGAGTTTTTTGTCCAGAGTATCTTGTCCAGAGTTTCTTGTCCAGAGTTTCTTGCCCAGAGTTTTTTGTCCAGAGTATCTTGTCCAGAGTTTCTTGTCCAGAGTTTTTTGTCCAGAGTATCTTGTCCAGAGTTTCTTGTCCAGAGTTTCTTGCCCAGAGTTTTTTGTCCAGAGTATCTTGTCCAGAGTTTCTTGTCCAGAGTTTCTTGTCCAGAGTTTCTTGTCCAGAGTTTCTTGCCCAGAGTTCCTTGCCCAGATTTTCTTGTCCAGAGTTTTCTTGTCCAGAGTTTCTTGTCCAGATTTTCTTGTCCAGAGTTTCTTGTCCAGAGTTTCTTGTCCAGAGTTTCTTGTCCAGAGTTTTTTGTCCAGAGTTTCTTGTCCAGAGTTTCTTGTCCAGAGTTTTTTGTCCAGAGTTTCTTGTCCCGATTTTCTTGTCCAGAGTTTCTTGCCCAGTTTTTTTTCTCCAGATTATCTTGTCCATTGTTTGTTCTCCAGATTTTCTTGTCCAGAGTTTTTTGTCCAGAATTTCTTGTCCAGAGTTTCTTGTCCAGAGCTTCTTGTCCAGAGTTTCTTGTCCAGAGTTTGTTGTCCAGAGTTTGTTCTCCAGAGTTTGTTGTCCAGAGTTTGTTGTCCAGAGTTTCTTGTCCAGAGTTTCTTGTCCAGAGTTTGTTGTCCAGAGTTTCTTGTCCAGAGTTTCTTGTCCAGAGTTTCTTGTCCAGAGTTTCCTGTCCAGATTTTCTTGTCCAGATTTTCTTGTCCAGAGTTTTTTGTCCAGATTTTCTTGCCAGATTTTCGTGTCCAGAGTTTCTTGTCCAGAGTTTCTTAACCAGAGCTTCTTGTCCAGAGTTTTTTGTCCAGAGTTTGTTGTCCAGAGTTTTTTGTCCAGAGTTTCTTGTCCAGAGTTTCTTGTCCAGAGTTTCTTGTCCAGAGTTTTTTGTCCAGAATTTCTTGAACAGAGTTTCTTGTCTAGATTTTCCTGTCCCCGTTTTCTTACCCAGAGTTTCTTGTTCAGATTTTCTTGTCCAGTTTTTTTTTCCAGATTATCTTGTCCATTGGTTGTTCTCCAGATTTTCTTGTCCAGAGTTTTTTGTCCAGAATTTCTTGTCCAGAGTTTCTTGTCCAGAGCTTCTTGTCCAGAGTTTTTTGTCCAGAGTTTGTTGTCCAGAGTTTTTTGTCCAGAGTTTCTTGTCCAGAGTTTCTTGTCCAGAGTTTCTTGTCCAGAGTTTCTTGTCCAGAGTTTCTTGTGCAGAGTTTCTTGCCCAGAGTTCCTTGCCCAGATTTTCTTGTCCAGAGTTTCTTGCATAGATTTTCTGGTCCAGATTTTCTTGCCAGAATTTCTTGTCCAGAGTTTTTTGTCCAGAGTTTGTTGTCCAGAGTTTTTTGTCCAGAGTATCTTGTCCAGAGTTTCTTGTCCAGAGTTTCTTGTGCAGTTGTTCTTCTCCAGATTTTCTGGTCCAGTTTTTCTTCTCCAGATTACTTTGTCCATTGTTTGTTCTCCAGATTGTCTTGTTCAGAGTTTCTTCTCCAGATTTTCTTGTCCAGAATTTCTTGTCCAGAGTTTCTTGTCCAGAGTTTCTTGCCCAGAGTTTCTTGTCTAGAGTTTCTTGTCCCGATTTTCTTGTCCAGAGTTTCTTGTCCAGAGTTTCTTGCCCATTTTTTTTTCCCAGATTATCTTGTCCATTGTTTGTTCTCCAGATTTTCTTGTCCAGAGTTTTTTGTCCAGAATTTCTTGAACAGAGTTTCTTGTCTAGATTTTCCTGTCCCCGTTTTCTTACCCAGAGTTTCTTGTTCAGATTTTCTTGTCCAGTTTTTTTTTCTAGATTATCTTGTCCATTGGTTGTTCTCCAGATTTTCTTGTCCAGAGTTTTTTGTCCAGAATTTCTTGTCCAGAGTTTCTTGTCCAGAGCTTCTTGTCCAAAGTTTTTTGTCCAGAGTTTGTTGTCCAGAGTTTTTTGTCCAGAGTATCTTGTCCAGAGTTTCTTGTCCAGAGTTTCTTGCCCAGAGTTTTTTGTCCAGAGTATCTTGTCCAGAGTTTCTTGTCCAGAGTTTTTTGTCCAGAGTATCTTGTCCAGAGTTTCTTGTCCAGAGTTTCTTGCCCAGAGTTTTTTGTCCAGAGTATCTTGTCCAGAGTTTCTTGTCCAGAGTTTCTTGTCCAGAGTTTCTTGTCCAGAGTTTCTTGTTCAGAGTTTTTTGTCCCGATTTTCTTGTCCAGAGTTTCTTGTCCAGAGGTTTTTGTGCAGAGGTTCTTGCTCAGAGTTCTCTGTCCAGAGTTTCTTGTCCAGAGTCTTTTGTCCAGAATTTCTTGTCCAGATTTTCCTGTCCAGAGTTTTTAGTCTAGATTTTCTTGTCCAGACATTCTTGCCCAGAGTTCCTTGCCCAGATTTTCTTGTCCAGATTTTCTTGCATAGATTTTCTGGTCCAGTTTTTCTTCTCCAGATTACCTTGTCCATTGTTTGTTCTCCAGATTGTCTTGTTCAGAGTTTTTTGTCCAGATTTTCTTGTCCAGAGTTTCTTGTCCAGAGTTTCTTGTCCAGAGTTTCTTGCCCAGAGTTTCTTGTCCAGAGGTTTTTGTGCAGAGGTTCTTGCTCAGAGTTTCTTGTCCAGATTTTCTTGTCCAGTTTTTTTTTCCAGATTATCTTGTCCATTGGTTGTTCTCCAGATTTTCTTGTCCAGAGTTTTTTGTCCAGAATTTCTTGTCCAGAGTTTCTTGTCCAGAGCTTCTTGTCCAGAGTTTTTTGTCCAGAGTTTGTTGTCCAGAGTTTTTTGTCCAGAGTATCTTGTCCAGAGTTTCTTGTCCAGAGTTCCTTGCCCAGATTTTCTTGTCCAGAGTTTCTTGCATAGATTTTCTGGTCCAGATTTTCTTGCCAGAGTTTCTTGTCCAGAGTTTCTTGTCCAGAGGTTTTTGTGCAGAGGTTCTTGCTCAGAGTTTCTTGTCCAGAGTTTCTTGTCCAGAGTTTCTTGTCCAGAGTTTCTTAACCAGAGTTTCTTGTCCAGAGTTTCTTGTCCAGAGTTTGTTGTCCGCAGTTTCTTGTCCAGAGTTTCTTGTCCAGAGTTTCTTGTCCAGAGTTTCTTGTCCAGAGTTTGTTGTCCAGAGTTTGTTTTCCAGAGCTTCCTGTCCAGAGTTTCTTGTTCAGAGTTTCTTGTCAAAAGCTTCTTGCCCAGATTTTCTTGTCCAGAGTTTTCTTGTCCAGAGTTTCTTGTCCAGATTTTCTTGTCCAGAGTTTCTTGTCCAGAGTTTCTTGTCCAGAGTTTCTTGTCCAGAGTTTTTTGTCCAGAGTTTCTTGTCCAGAGTTTGTTGTCCAGAGTTTGTTGTCCAGAGTTTGTTGTCCAGAGCTTCTTGTCCAGAGTTTCTAGTTCAGAGTTTCTTGTCCAGAGTTTCTTGCCCAGAGTTTTTTTGTCCAGAGTATCTTGTCCAGAGTTTCTTGTCCAGAGTTTCTTGTCCAGAGTTTCTTGCCCAGAGTTCCTTGCACAGATTTTCTTGTCCAGAGTTTCTTGCATAGATTTTCTGGTCCAGATTTTCTTGCCAGAATTTCTTGTCCAGAGTTTCTTGTCCAGAGCTTCTTGTCCAGAGTTTCTTGTCCAGGGTTTCTTAACCAGAGTTTCTTGTCCAGAGTTTGTTGTCCAGAGTTTGTTGTCCGCAGTTTCTTGTCCAGATTTTTTTGTCCGGAATTTGTTGTCCAGAGTTTCTTGTCCAGAGATTTTTGTCCAGAGTTTGTTGTCCAGAGTTTTTTGTCCAGAGTATCTTGTCCAGAGTTTCTTGTCCAGAGTTCCTTGCCCAGATTTTCTTGTCCAGAGTTTCTTGCATAGATTTTCTGGTCCAGATTTTCTTGCCAGAGTTTCTTGTCCAGAGTTTCTTGTGCAGTTGTTCTTCTCCAGATTTTCTTGTCCAGTTTTTCTTCTCCAGATTACCTTGTCCATTGTTTGTTCTCCAGATTGTCTTGTTCAGAGTTTTTTGTCCAGATTTTCTTGTCCAGAGTTTCTTGTCCAGAGTTTCTTGTCCAGAGTTTCTTGCCCAGAGTTTCTTGTCCAGAGGTTTTTGTGCAGAGGTTCTTGTCCAGAGTTTCTTGTCCAGAGTTTTTTGTCCAGAGTTTCTTGTCCCGATTTTCTTGTCCAGAGTTTCTTGCCCAGTTTTTTTTCTCCAGATTATCTTGTCCATTGTTTGTTCTCCAGATTTTCTTGTCCAGAGTTTTTTGTCCAGAATTTCTTGTCCAGAGTTTCTTGTCCAGAGCTTCTTGTCCAGAGTTTCTTGTCCAGAGTTTGTTGTCCAGAGTTTGTTCTCCAGAGTTTGTTGTCCAGAGTTTGTTGTCCAGAGTTTGTTGTCCAGAGTTTCTTGTCCAGAGTTTGTTGTCCAGAGTTTCTTGTCCAGAGTTTCTTGTCCAGAGTTTCTTGTCCAGAGTTTCCTGTCCAGATTTTCTTGTCCAGATTTTCTTGTCCAGAGTTTTTTGTCCAGATTTTCTTGCCAGATTTTCGTGTCCAGAGTTTCTTGTCCAGAGTTTCTTAACCAGAGCTTCTTGTCCAGAGTTTTTTGTCCAGAGTTTGTTGTCCAGAGTTTTTTGTCCAGAGTATCTTGTCCAGAGTTTCTTGTCCAGAGTTTCTTGTCCAGAGTTTTTTGTCCAGAATTTCTTGAACAGAGTTTCTTGTCTAGATTTTCCTGTCCCCGTTTTCTTACCCAGAGTTTCTTGTTCAGATTTTCTTGTCCAGTTTTTTTTTCCAGATTATCTTGTCCATTGGTTGTTCTCCAGATTTTCTTGTCCAGAGTTTTTTGTCCAGAATTTCTTGTCCAGAGTTTCTTGTCCAGAGTTTCTTGTCCAGAGTTTCTTGTCGAGAGTTTCTTGTCCAGAGTTTCTTGTGCAGAGTTTCTTGCCCAGAGTTCCTTGCCCAGATTTTCTTGTCCAGAGTTTCTTGCATAGATTTTCTGGTCCAGATTTTCTTGCCAGAATTTCTTGTCCAGAGTTTTTTGTCCAGAGTTTGTTGTCCAGAGTTTTTTGTCCAGAGTATCTTGTCCAGAGTTTCTTGTCCAGAGTTTCTTGTGCAGTTGTTCTTCTCCAGATTTTCTGGTCCAGTTTTTCTTCTCCAGATTACTTTGTCCATTGTTTGTTCTCCAGATTGTCTTGTTCAGAGTTTCTTCTCCAGATTTTCTTGTCCAGAATTTCTTGTCCAGAGTTTCTTGTCCAGAGTTTCTTGCCCAGAGTTTCTTGTCCAGAGTTTCTTGTCCCGATTTTCTTGTCCAGAGTTTCTTGTCCAGAGTTTCTTGCCCATTTTTTTTTCCCAGATTATCTTGTCCATTGTTTGTTCTCCAGATTTTCTTGTCCAGAGTTTTTTGTCCAGAATTTCTTGAACAGAGTTTCTTGTCTAGATTTTCCTGTCCCCGTTTTCTTACCCAGAGTTTCTTGTTCAGATTTTCTTGTCCAGTTTTTTTTTCTAGATTATCTTGTCCATTGGTTGTTCTCCAGATTTTCTTGTCCAGAGTTTTTTGTCCAGAATTTCTTGTCCAGAGTTTCTTGTCCAGAGCTTCTTGTCCAAAGTTTTTTGTCCAGAGTTTGTTGTCCAGAGTTTTTTGTCCAGAGTATCTTGTCCAGAGTTTCTTGTCCAGAGTTTCTTGCCCAGAGTTTTTTGTCCAGAGTATCTTGTCCAGAGTTTCTTGTCCAGAGTTTTTTGTCCAGAGTATCTTGTCCAGAGTTTCTTGTCCAGAGTTTCTTGCCCAGAGTTTTTTGTCCAGAGTATCTTGTCCAGAGTTTCTTGTCCAGAGTTTCTTGTCCAGAGTTTCTTGTCCAGAGTTTCTTGTTCAGAGTTTTTTGTCCCGATTTTCTTGTCCAGAGTTTCTTGTCCAGAGGTTTTTGTGCAGAGGTTCTTGCTCAGAGTTCTCTGTCCAGAGTTTCTTGTCCAGAGTCTTTTGTCCAGAGTTTCTTGTCCAGAGTTTTTTGTCCAGTGTTTCTTGCCCAGAGTTTCTTGTCCAGAATTTCTTGTCAAGAGTTTCTTGTCCAGAATTTCTTGTCCAGATTTTCCTGTCCAGAGTTTTTAGTCTAGATTTTCTTGTCCAGACATTCTTGCCCAGAGTTCCTTGCCCAGATTTTCTTGTCCAGATTTTCTTGCATAGATTTTCTGGTCCAGTTTTTCTTCTCCAGATTACCTTGTCCATTGTTTGTTCTCCAGATTGTCTTGTTCAGAGTTTTTTGTCCAGATTTTCTTGTCCAGAGTTTCTTGTCCAGAGTTTCTTGTCCAGAGTTTCTTGCCCAGAGTTTCTTGTCCAGAGGTTTTTGTGCAGAGGTTCTTGCTCAGAGTTTCTTGTCCAGATTTTCTTGTCCAGTTTTTTTTTCCAGATTATCTTGTCCATTGGTTGTTCTCCAGATTTTCTTGTCCAGAGTTTTTTGTCCAGAATTTCTTGTCCAGAGTTTCTTGTCCAGAGCTTCTTGTCCAGAGTTTTTTGTCCAGAGTTTGTTGTCCAGAGTTTTTTGTCCAGAGTATCTTGTCCAGAGTTTCTTGTCCAGAGTTCCTTGCCCAGATTTTCTTGTCCAGAGTTTCTTGCATAGATTTTCTGGTCCAGATTTTCTTGCCAGAGTTTCTTGTCCAGAGTTTCTTGTCCAGAGGTTTTTGTGCAGAGGTTCTTGCTCAGAGTTTCTTGTCCAGAGTTTCTTGTCCAGAGTTTCTTGTCCAGAGTTTCTTGTCCAGAGTTTCTTGTCCAGAGTTTCTTGTCCAGAGTTTGTTGTCCGCAGTTTCTTGTCCAGAGTTTCTTGTCCAGAGTTTCTTGTCCAGAGTTTCTTGTCCAGAGTTTGTTGTCCAGAGTTTGTTTTCCAGAGCTTCCTGTCCAGAGTTTCTTGTTCAGAGTTTCTTGTCAAAAGCTTCTTGCCCAGATTTTCTTGTCCAGAGTTTTCTTGTCCAGAGTTTCTTGTCCAGATTTTCTTGTCCAGAGTTTCTTGTCCAGAGTTTCTTGTCCAGAGTTTCTTGTCCAGAGTTTTTTGTCCAGAGTTTCTTGTCCAGAGTTTGTTGTCCAGAGTTTGTTGTCCAGAGTTTGTTGTCCAGAGCTTCTTGTCCAGAGTTTCTAGTTCAGAGTTTCTTGTCCAGAGTTTCTTGCCCAGAGTTTTTTTGTCCAGAGTATCTTGTCCAGAGTTTCTTGTCCAGAGTTTCTTGTCCAGAGTTTCTTGCCCAGAGTTCCTTGCACAGATTTTCTTGTCCAGAGTTTCTTGCATAGATTTTCTGGTCCAGATTTTCTTGCCAGAATTTCTTGTCCAGAGTTTCTTGTCCAGAGCTTCTTGTCCAGAGTTTCTTGTCCAGGGTTTCTTAACCAGAGTTTCTTGTCCAGAGTTTGTTGTCCAGAGTTTGTTGTCCGCAGTTTCTTGTCCAGATTTTTTTGTCCGGAATTTGTTGTCCAGAGTTTCTTGTCCAGAGATTTTTGTCCAGAGTTTGTTGTCCAGAGTTTTTTGTCCAGAGTATCTTGTCCAGAGTTTCTTGTCCAGAGTTCCTTGCCCAGATTTTCTTGTCCAGAGTTTCTTGCATAGATTTTCTGGTCCAGATTTTCTTGCCAGAGTTTCTTGTCCAGAGTTTCTTGTGCAGTTGTTCTTCTCCAGATTTTCTTGTCCAGTTTTTCTTGTCCAGATTACCTTGTCCATTGTTTGTTCTCCAGATTGTCTTGTTCAGAGTTTTTTGTCCAGATTTTCTTGTCCAGAGTTTCTTGTCCAGAGTTTCTTGTCCAGAGTTTCTTGCCCAGAGTTTCTTGTCCAGAGGTTTTTGTGCAGAGGTTCTTGCTCAGAGTTTCTTGTCCAGATTTTCTTGTCCAGTTTTTTTTTCCAGATTATCTTGTCCATTGGTTGTTCTCCAGATTTTCTTGTCCAGAGTTTTTTGTCCAGAATTTCTTGTCCAGAGTATGTTGTCCAGAGTTTCTTGTCCAGAGTTTCTTGTCCAGAGTTTCTTGTCCAGAGTTTCTTGTCCAGAGTATGTTGTCCAGAGTTTTTTGTCCAGAGTATCTTGTCCAGAGTTTCTTGTCCAGAGTTTCTTGTCCAGAGTTTTTTGTCCAGAGTTTGTTGTCCAGAGTTTTTTGTCCAGAGTATCTTGTCCAGAGTTTCTTGTCCAGAGTTTCTTGTCCAGAGTTTCTTGTCCAGAGTTTCTTGTCCAGAGTTTCTTGTCCAGAGTTTCTTGTTCAGAGTTTTTTGTCCCGATTTTCTTGTCCAGAGTTTCTTGTCCAGAGTTTCTTGTCCAGAGTTTCTTGTCCAGAGTTTCTTGTCCAGAGTTTTTTGTCCAGAGTTTCTTGTCCAGAGTTTGTTGTCCAGAGTTTGTTGTCCAGAGTTTGTTGTCCAGAGCTTCTTGTCCAGAGTTTCTAGTTCAGAGTTTCTTGTCCAGAGTTTCTTGTCCAGAGTTTCTTGCCCAGAGTTCCTTGCCCAGATTTTCTGGTCCAGAGTTTCTTGTCCAGATTTTTTTGTCCAGATTTTCTGGCCCAGAGTTTCTTGTCCAGAGTTTCTTGTCCAGAGTTTCTTGTTCAGAGTTTTTTGTCCCGATTTTCTTGTCCAGAGTTTCTTGTCCAGAGGTTTTTGTGCAGAGGTTCTTGCTCAGAGTTCTCTGTCCAGAGTTTCTTGTCCAGAGTCTTTTGTCCAGAGTTTCTTGTCCAGAGTTTTTTGTCCAGTGTTTCTTGCCCAGAGTTTCTTGTCCAGAATTTCTTGTCAAGAGTTTCTTGTCCAGAATTTTTTGTCCAGAATTTCTTGTCCAGATTTTCCTGTCCAGAGTTTTTAGTCTAGATTTTCTTGTCCAGACATTCTTGCCCAGAGTTCCTTGCCCAGATTTTCTTGTCCAGATTTTCTTGCATAGATTTTCTGGTCCAGTTTTTCTTCTCCAGATTACCTTGTCCATTGTTTGTTCTCCAGATTGTCTTGTTCAGAGTTTTTTGTCCAGATTTTCTTGTCCAGAGTTTCTTGTCCAGAGTTTCTTGTCCAGAGTTTCTTGCCCAGAGTTTCTTGTCCAGAGTTTCTTGTCCCGATTTTCTTGTCCAGAGTTTCTTGCCCAGTTTTTTTTCCCCAGATTATCTTGTCCATTGTTTGTTCTCCAGATTTTCTTGTCCAGAGTTTCTTGTCCAGAGTTTCTTGTCCAGAGTTTCTTGTCCCGATTTTCTTGTCCAGAGTTTCTTGTCCAGTTTTTTTTCTCCAGATTTTCTTGTCCAGAGTTTCTTGCCCAGAGTTTCTTGTCCAGAGTTTCTTGTCCAGAGTTTCTTGTCCCGATTTTCTTGTCCAGAGTTTCTTGTCCAGTTTTTTTTCTCCAGATTATCTTGTCCATTGTTTGTTCTCCAGATTTTCTTGTCCAGAGTTTTTTGTCCAGAATTTCTTGTCCAGAGTTTCTTGTCCAGAGCTTCTTGTCCAGAGTTTCTTGTCCATAGTTTCTTGTCCAGAAATTGTTGTCCGGAGCTTCTTGTCCAGAGTTTCTTGTTCAGAGTTTCTTGTCCAGAGTTTCTTGCCCAGAGTTCCTTGCCCAGATTTTCTTGTCCAGAGTTTTCTTGTCCAGAGTTTCTTGTCCAGATTTTCTTGTCCAGAGTTTCTTGTCCAGAGTTTCTTGTCCAGAGTTTCTTGTCCAGAGTTTTTTGTCCAGAGTTTCTTGTCCAGAGTTTCTTGTCCAGAGTTTTTTGTCCAGAGTTTCTTGTCCCGATTTTCTTGTCCAGAGTTTCTTGTCCAGAGTTTCTTGCCCAGTTTTTTTTCTCCAGATTATCTTGTCCATTGTTTGTTCTCCAGATTTTCTTGTCCAGAGTTTTTTGTCCAGAATTTCTTGAACAGAGTTTCTTGTCCAGAGCTTCTTGTCCAGAGTTTCTTGTCCAGAGTTTGTTGTCCAGAGTTTGTTCTCCAGAGTTTGTTGTCCAGAGTTTGTTGTCCAGAGTTTCTTGTCCAGAGTTTCTTGTCCAGAGTTTGTTGTCCAGAGTTTCTTGTCCAGAGTTTCTTGTCCAGAGTTTCTTGTCCAGAGTTTCCTGTCCAGATTTTCTTGTCCAGATTTTCTTGTCCAGAGTTTTTTGTCCAGATTTTCTTGCCAGATTTTCGTGTCCAGAGTTTCTTGTCCAGAGTTTCTTAACCAGAGCTTCTTGTCCAGAGTTTTTTGTCCAGAGTTTGTTGTCCAGAGTTTTTTGTCCAGAGTATCTTGTCCAGAGTATCTTGTCCAGAGTTTCTTGTCCAGAGTTTCTTGCATAGATTTTCTGGTCCAGATTTTCTTGCCAGAATTTCTTGTCCAGAGTTTTTTGTCCAGAGTTTGTTGTCCAGAGTATCTTGTCCAGAGTTTCTTGTCCAGAGTTTCTTGTGCAGTTGTTCTTCTCCAGATTTTCTGGTCCAGTTTTTCTTCTCCAGATTACTTTGTCCATTGTTTGTTCTCCAGATTGTCTTGTTCAGAGTTTCTTCTCCAGATTTTCTTGTCCAGAATTTCTTGTCCAGAGTTTCTTGTCCAGAGTTTCTTGCCCAGAGTTTCTTGTCCAGAGTTTCTTGTCCCGATTTTCTTGTCCAGAGTTTCTTGTCCAGAGTTTCTTGCCCATTTTTTTTTCCCAGATTATCTTGTCCATTGTTTGTTCTCCAGATTTTCTTGTCCAGAGTTTTTTGTCCAGAATTTCTTGAACAGAGTTTCTTGTCTAGATTTTCCTGTCCCCGTTTTCTTACCCAGAGTTTCTTGTTCAGATTTTCTTGTCCAGTTTTTTTTTCTAGATTATCTTGTCCATTGGTTGTTCTCCAGATTTTCTTGTCCAGAGTTTTTTGTCCAGAATTTCTTGTCCAGAGTTTCTTGTCCAGAGCTTCTTGTCCAAAGTTTTTTGTCCAGAGTTTGTTGTCCAGAGTTTTTTGTCCAGAGTTTCTTGCCCAGAGTTTTTTGTCCAGAGTATCTTGTCCAGAGTTTCTTGTCCAGAGTTTTTTGTCCAGAGTATCTTGTCCAGAGTTTCTTGTCCAGAGTTTCTTGCCCAGAGTTTTTTGTCCAGAGTATCTTGTCCAGAGTTTCTTGTCCAGAGTTTCTTGTCCAGAGTTTCTTGTCCAGAGATTTTTGTCCAGAGTTTCTTGTCCAGAGTTTCTTGTCCAGAGTTTCTTGTCCAGAATTTCTTGTCCAGAGTTTCTTCTGCAGTTGTTCTTCTCCAGATTTTCTTGTCCAGTTTTTCTTCTCCAGATTACCTTGTCTATTGTTTGTTCTCCAGATTGTCTTGTTCAGAGTTTCTTCTCCAGATTTTCTTGTCCAGAGTTTCTTGTCCAGAGTTTCTTGTCCAGAGTTTCTTGTCCAGAGTTTCTTGTCCAGAGTTTCTTGTCCAGAGTTTGTTGTCCAGAGTTTCTTGTCCAGAGTTTTTTGTCCAGAGTTTCTTGTCCAGAGTTTCTTGTCCAGAGTTTTTTGTCCAGAGTTTCTTGTCCAGGGTTTCTTAACCAGAGTTTCTTGTCCAGAGTTTGTTGTCCAGAGTTTGTTGTCCGCAGTTTCTTGTCCAGAGTTTCTTGTCCAGATTTTTTTGTCCGGAATTTGTTGTCCAGAGTTTTTTGTCCAGAGTATCTTGTCCAGAGTTTCTTGTCCAGAGTTCCTTGCCCAGATTTTCTTGTCCAGAGTTTCTTGCATAGATTTTCTGGTCCAGATTTTCTTGCCAGAGTTTCTTGTCCAGAGTTTCTTGTGCAGTTGTTCTTCTCCAGATTTTCTTGTCCAGTTTTTCTTCTCCAGATTACCTTGTCCATTGTTTGTTCTCCAGATTGTCTTGTTCAGAGTTTTTTGTCCAGATTTTCTTGTCCAGAGTTTCTTGTCCAGAGTTTCTTGTCCAGAGTTTCTTGTCCAGAGGTTTTTGTGCAGAGGTTCTTGCTCAGAGTTTCTTGTCCAGATTTTCTTGTCCAGTTTTTTTTTCCAGATTATCTTGTCCATTGGTTGTTCTCCAGATTTTCTTGTCCAGAGTTTTTTGTCCAGAATTTCTTGTCCAGAGTTTCTTGTCCAGAGTATGTTGTCCAGAGTTTCTTGTCCAGAGTTTCTTGTCCAGAGTTTTTTGTCCAGAGTTTCTTGTCCAGAGTATGTTGTCCAGAGTTTTTTGTCCAGAGTTTCTTGTCCAGAGTTTCTTGTCCAGAGTTTCTTGTCCAGAGTTTCTTGTCCAGAGTTTTTTGTCCAGAGTTTGTTGTCCAGAGTTTTTTGTCCAGAGTATCTTGTCCAGAGTTTCTTGTCCAGAGTTTCTTGTCCAGAGTTTCTTGTCCAGAGTTTCTTGTCCAGAGTTTCTTGTCCAGAGTTTCTTGTTCAGAGTTTTTTGTCCCGATTTTCTTGTCCAGAGTTTCTTGTCCAGAGTTTCTTGTCCAGAGTTTCTTGTCCAGAGTTTCTTGTCCAGAGTTTCTTGTCCAGAGTTTCTTGTCCAGAGTTTCTTGTCCAGAGTTTCTTGTCCAGAGTTTCTTGTCCAGAGTTTCTTGTCCAGAGTTTCTTGTTCAGAGTTTTTTGTCCCGATTTTCTTGTCCAGAGTTTCTTGTCCAGAGTTTCTTGTCCAGAGTTTCTTGTTCAGAGTTTTTTGTCCAGAGTTTCTTGTCCAGAGTTTCTTGTCCAGAGTTTCTTAACCAGAGTTTCTTGTCCAGAGTTTCTTGTCCAGAGTTTGTTGTCCGCAGTTTCTTGTCCAGAGTTTCTTGTCCAGAGTTTCTTGTCCAGAGTTTCTTGTCCAGAGTTTCTTGTCCAGAGTTTCTTGTCCAGAGTTTGTTGTCCAGAGCTTCTTGTCCAGAGTTTCTTGTTCAGAGTTTCTTGTCCAGAGTTTCTTGCCCAGATTTTCTTGTCCAGAGTTTTCTTGTCCAGAGTTTCTTGTCCAGATTTTCTTGTCCAGAGTTTCTTGTCCAGATTTTCTTGTCCAGAGTTTCTTGTCCAGAGTTTCTTGTCCAGAGTTTCTTGTCCAGAGTTTCTTGTCCAGAGTTTCTTGTCCAGAGTTTTTTGTCCAGAGTTTCTTGTCCAGAGTTTGTTGTCCAGAGTTTCTTGTCCAGAGTTTCTTGCCCAGAGTTTCTTGTCCAGAGTTTCTTGTCCCGATTTTCTTGTCCAGAGTTTCTTGTCCAGAGTTTCTTGTCCAGAGTTTCTTGTCCAGAGTTTCTTGTCCAGAGTTTCTTGTCCAGAGTTTCTTGTCCAGAGTTTCTTGTCCAGAGTTTCTTGTCCAGAGTTTCTTGTCCAGAGTTTCTTGTCCAGAGTTTCTTGTCCAGAGTTTCTTGTTCAGAGTTTTTTGTCCCGATTTTCTTGTCCAGAGTTTCTTGTCCAGAGTTTCTTGTCCAGAGTTTCTTGTCCAGAGTTTCTTGTTCAGAGTTTTTTGTCCCGATTTTCTTGTCCAGAGTTTCTTGTCCAGAGTTTCTTAACCAGAGTTTCTTGTCCAGAGTTTCTTGTCCAGAGTTTGTTGTCCGCAGTTTCTTGTCCAGAGTTTCTTGTCCAGAGTTTCTTGTCCAGAGTTTCTTGTCCAGAGTTTCTTGTCCAGAGTTTCTTGTCCAGAGTTTGTTGTCCAGAGCTTCTTGTCCAGAGTTTCTTGTTCAGAGTTTCTTGTCCAGAGTTTCTTGCCCAGATTTTCTTGTCCAGAGTTTTCTTGTCCAGAGTTTCTTGTCCAGATTTTCTTGTCCAGAGTTTCTTGTCCAGATTTTCTTGTCCAGAGTTTCTTGTCCAGAGTTTCTTGTCCAGAGTTTCTTGTCCAGAGTTTCTTGTCCAGAGTTTCTTGTCCAGAGTTTTTTGTCCAGAGTTTCTTGTCCAGAGTTTGTTGTCCAGAGTTTCTTGTCCAGAGTTTCTTGCCCAGAGTTTCTTGTCCAGAGTTTCTTGTCCCGATTTTCTTGTCCAGAGTTTCTTGTCCAGAGTTTGTTGTCCAGAGCTTCTTGTCCAGAGTTTCTAGTTCAGAGTTTCTTGTCCAGAGTTTCTTGTCCAGAGTTTCTTGCCCAGAGTTCCTTGCCCAGATTTTCTGGTCCAGAGTTTCTTGTCCAGATTTTTTTGTCCAGATTTTCTGGCCCAGAGTTTCTTGTCCAGAGTTTCTTGTCCAGAGTTTCTTGTCCAGAGTTTCTTGTCCAGAGTTTCTTGCCCAGAGTTTCTTGTCCAGAGTTTCTTGTCCCGATTTTCTTGTCCAGAGTTTCTTGTCCAGAGTTTCTTGCCCAGAGTTTCTTGTCCAGAGTTTCTTGTCCAGAGTTTCTTGTCCAGAGTTTTTTGTCCAGAGTTTCTTGTCCAGAGTTTCTTGTCCAGAGTTTCTTGTCCAGAGTTTCTTGTCCAGAATTTCTTGTCCAGAGTTTCTTGTCCAGAGTTTTTTGTCCAGAGTTTCTTGTCCAGAGTTTGTTGTCCAGAGTTTCTTGTCCAGAGTTTCTTGCCCAGAGTTTCTTGTCCAGAGTTTCTTGTCCCGATTTTCTTGTCCAGAGTTTGTTGTCCAGAGTTTGTTGTCCAGAGCTTCTTGTCCAGAGTTTCTAGTTCAGAGTTTCTTGTCCAGAGTTTCTTGTCCAGAGTTTCTTGCCCAGAGTTCCTTGCCCAGATTTTCTTGTCCAGAGTTTCTTGTCCAGATTTTTTTGTCCAGATTTTCTGGCCCAGAGTTTCTTGTCCAGAGTTTCTTGTCCAGAGTTTCTTGTCCAGAGTTTCTTGTCCAGAGTTTCTTGCCCAGAGTTTCTTGTCCAGAGTTTCTTGTCCCGATTTTCTTGTCCAGAGTTTCTTGTCCAGAGTTTCTTGCCCAGTTTTTTTTCCCCAGATTATCTTGTCCATTGTTTGTTCTCCAGATTTTCTTGTCCAGAGTTTCTTGTCCAGAGTTTCTTGTCCAGAGTTTCTTGTCCCGATTTTCTTGTCCAGAGTTTCTTGTCCATAGTTTCTTGTCCAGAAATTGTTGTCCGGAGCTTCTTGTCCAGAGTTTCTTGTTCAGAGTTTCTTGTCCAGAGTTTCTTGCCCAGAGTTCCTTGCCCAGATTTTCTTGTCCAGAGTTTTCTTGTCCAGAGTTTCTTGTCCAGATTTTCTTGTCCAGAGTTTCTTGTCCAGAGTTTCTTGTCCAGAGTTTCTTGTCCAGAGTTTTTTGTCCAGAGTTTCTTGTCCAGAGTTTCTTGTCCAGAGTTTTTTGTCCAGAGTTTCTTGTCCCGATTTTCTTGTCCAGAGTTTCTTGTCCAGAGTTTCTTGCCCAGTTTTTTTTCTCCAGATTATCTTGTCCATTGTTTGTTCTCCAGATTTTCTTGTCCAGAGTTTTTTGTCCAGAATTTCTTGTCCAGAGTTTCTTGTCCAGAGCTTCTTGTCCAGAGTTTCTTGTCCAGAGTTTGTTGTCCAGAGTTTGTTCTCCAGAGTTTGTTGTCCAGAGTTTGTTGTCCAGAGTTTCTTGTCCAGAGTTTCTTGTCCAGAGTTTCTTGTCCATAGTTTCTTGTCCAGAAATTGTTGTCCGGAGCTTCTTGTCCAGAGTTTCTTGTTCAGAGTTTCTTGTCCAGAGTTTCTTGCCCAGAGTTCCTTGCCCAGATTTTCTTGTCCAGAGTTTTCTTGTCCAGATTTTCTTGTCCAGAGTTTCTTGTCCAGAGTTTCTTGTCCAGAGTTTCTTGTCCAGAGTCTTTTGTCCAGAGTTTCTTGTCCAGAGTTTTTTGTCCAGTGTTTCTTGCCCAGAGTTTCTTGTCCAGAATTTCTTGTCAAGAGTTTCTTGTCCAGAATTTTTTGTCCAGAATTTCTTGTCCAGATTTTCCTGTCCAGAGTTTTTAGTCTAGATTTTCTTGTCCAGACATTCTTGCCCAGAGTTCCTTGCCCAGATTTTCTTGTCCAGATTTTCTTGCATAGATTTTCTGGTCCAGTTTTTCTTCTCCAGATTACCTTGTCCATTGTTTGTTCTCCAGATTGTCTTGTTCAGAGTTTTTTGTCCAGATTTTCTTGTCCAGAGTTTCTTGTCCAGAGTTTCTTGTCCAGAGTTTCTTGCCCAGAGTTTCTTGTCCAGAGTTTCTTGTCCCGATTTTCTTGTCCAGAGTTTCTTGCCCAGTTTTTTTTCCCCAGATTATCTTGTCCATTGTTTGTTCTCCAGATTTTCTTGTCCAGAGTTTCTTGTCCAGAGTTTCTTGTCCAGAGTTTCTTGTCCCGATTTTCTTGTCCAGAGTTTCTTGTCCAGTTTTTTTTCTCCAGATTTTCTTGTCCAGAGTTTCTTGCCCAGAGTTTCTTGTCCAGAGTTTCTTGTCCAGAGTTTCTTGTCCCGATTTTCTTGTCCAGAGTTTCTTGTCCAGTTTTTTTTCTCCAGATTATCTTGTCCATTGTTTGTTCTCCAGATTTTCTTGTCCAGAGTTTTTTGTCCAGAATTTCTTGTCCAGAGTTTCTTGTCCAGAGCTTCTTGTCCAGAGTTTCTTGTCCATAGTTTCTTGTCCAGAAATTGTTGTCCGGAGCTTCTTGTCCAGAGTTTCTTGTTCAGAGTTTCTTGTCCAGAGTTTCTTGCCCAGAGTTCCTTGCCCAGATTTTCTTGTCCAGAGTTTTCTTGTCCAGAGTTTCTTGTCCAGATTTTCTTGTCCAGAGTTTCTTGTCCAGAGTTTCTTGTCCAGAGTTTCTTGTCCAGAGTTTTTTGTCCAGAGTTTCTTGTCCAGAGTTTCTTGTCCAGAGTTTTTTGTCCAGAGTTTCTTGTCCCGATTTTCTTGTCCAGAGTTTCTTGTCCAGAGTTTCTTGCCCAGTTTTTTTTCTCCAGATTATCTTGTCCATTGTTTGTTCTCCAGATTTTCTTGTCCAGAGTTTTTTGTCCAGAATTTCTTGTCCAGAGTTTCTTGTCCAGAGCTTCTTGTCCAGAGTTTCTTGTCCAGAGTTTGTTGTCCAGAGTTTGTTCTCCAGAGTTTGTTGTCCAGAGTTTGTTGTCCAGAGTTTCTTGTCCAGAGTTTCTTGTCCAGAGTTTGTTGTCCAGAGTTTCTTGTCCAGAGTTTCTTGTCCAGAGTTTCCTGTCCAGATTTTCTTGTCCAGATTTTCTTGTCCAGAGTTTTTTGTCCAGATTTTCTTGCCAGATTTTCGTGTCCAGAGTTTCTTGTCCAGAGTTTCTTAACCAGAGCTTCTTGTCCAGAGTTTTTTGTCCAGAGTTTGTTGTCCAGAGTTTTTTGTCCAGAGTATCTTGTCCAGAGTATCTTGTCCAGAGTTTCTTGTCCAGAGTTTCTTGCATAGATTTTCTGGTCCAGATTTTCTTGCCAGAATTTCTTGTCCAGAGTTTTTTGTCCAGAGTTTGTTGTCCAGAGTTTTTTGTCCAGAGTATCTTGTCCAGAGTTTCTTGTCCAGAGTTTCTTGTGCAGTTGTTCTTCTCCAGATTTTCTGGTCCAGTTTTTCTTCTCCAGATTACTTTGTCCATTGTTTGTTCTCCAGATTGTCTTGTTCAGAGTTTCTTCTCCAGATTTTCTTGTCCAGAATTTCTTGTCCAGAGTTTCTTGTCCAGAGTTTCTTGCCCAGAGTTTCTTGTCCAGAATTTCTTGTCCAGAGTTTCTTGTCCAGAGCTTCTTGTCCAGAGTTTCTTGTCCATAGTTTCTTGTCCAGAAATTGTTGTCCGGAGCTTCTTGTCCAGAGTTTCTTGTTCAGAGTTTCTTGTCCAGAGTTTCTTGCCCAGAGTTCCTTGCCCAGATTTTCTTGTCCAGAGTTTTCTTGTCCAGAGTTTCTTGTCCAGATTTTCTTGTCCAGAGTTTCTTGTCCAGAGTTTCTTGTCCAGAGTTTCTTGTCCAGAGTTTTTTGTCCAGAGTTTCTTGTCCAGAGTTTCTTGTCCAGAGTTTTTTGTCCAGAGTTTCTTGTCCCGATTTTCTTGTCCAGAGTTTCTTGTCCAGAGTTTCTTGCCCAGTTTTTTTTCTCCAGATTATCTTGTCCATTGTTTGTTCTCCAGATTTTCTTGTCCAGAGTTTTTTGTCCAGAATTTCTTGTCCAGAGTTTCTTGTCCAGAGCTTCTTGTCCAGAGTTTCTTGTCCAGAGTTTGTTGTCCAGAGTTTGTTCTCCAGAGTTTGTTGTCCAGAGTTTGTTGTCCAGAGTTTCTTGTCCAGAGTTTCTTGTCCAGAGTTTGTTGTCCAGAGTTTCTTGTCCAGAGTTTCTTGTCCAGAGTTTCTTGTCCAGAGTTTCCTGTCCAGATTTTCTTGTCCAGATTTTCTTGTCCAGAGTTTTTTGTCCAGATTTTCTTGCCAGATTTTCGTGTCCAGAGTTTCTTGTCCAGAGTTTCTTAACCAGAGCTTCTTGTCCAGAGTTTTTTGTCCAGAGTTTGTTGTCCAGAGTTTTTTGTCCAGAGTTTCTTGTCCAGAGTATCTTGTCCAGAGTTTCTTGTCCAGAGTTTCTTGCATAGATTTTCTGGTCCAGATTTTCTTGCCAGAATTTCTTGTCCAGAGTTTTTTGTCCAGAGTTTGTTGTCCAGAGTTTTTTGTCCAGAGTATCTTGTCCAGAGTTTCTTGTCCAGAGTTTCTTGTGCAGTTGTTCTTCTCCAGATTTTCTGGTCCAGTTTTTCTTCTCCAGATTACTTTGTCCATTGTTTGTTCTCCAGATTGTCTTGTTCAGAGTTTCTTCTCCAGATTTTCTTGTCCAGAATTTCTTGTCCAGAGTTTCTTGTCCAGAGTTTCTTGCCCAGAGTTTCTTGTCCAGAGTTTCTTGTCCCGATTTTCTTGTCCAGAGTTTCTTGTCCAGAGTTTCTTGCCCATTTTTTTTTCCCAGATTATCTTGTCCATTGTTTGTTCTCCAGATTTTCTTGTCCAGAGTTTTTTGTCCAGAATTTCTTGAACAGAGTTTCTTGTCTAGATTTTCCTGTCCCCGTTTTCTTACCCAGAGTTTCTTGTTCAGATTTTCTTGTCCAGTTTTTTTTTCTAGATTATCTTGTCCATTGGTTGTTCTCCAGATTTTCTTGTCCAGAGTTTTTTGTCCAGAATTTCTTGTCCAGAGTTTCTTGTCCAGAGCTTCTTGTCCAAAGTTTTTTGTCCAGAGTTTGTTGTCCAGAGATTTTTGTCCAGAGTTTCTTGCCCAGAGTTTTTTGTCCAGAGTATCTTGTCCAGAGTTTCTTGTCCAGAGTTTTTTGTCCAGAGTATCTTGTCCAGAGTTTCTTGTCCAGAGTTTCTTGCCCAGAGTTTTTTGTCCAGAGTATCTTGTCCAGAGTTTCTTGTCCAGAGTTTCTTGTCCAGAGTTTCTTGTCCAGAGATTTTTGTCCAGAGTTTCTTGTCCAGAGTTTCTTGTCCAGAGTTTCTTGTCCAGAATTTCTTGTCCAGAGTTTCTTCTGCAGTTGTTCTTCTCCAGATTTTCTTGTCCAGTTTTTCTTCTCCAGATTACCTTGTCTATTGTTTGTTCTCCAGATTGTCTTGTTCAGAGTTTCTTCTCCAGATTTTCTTGTCCAGAGTTTCTTGTCCAGAGTTTCTTGTCCAGAGTTTCTTGTCCAGAGTTTCTTATCCAGAGTTTCTTGTCCAGAGTTTGTTGTCCAGAGCTTCTTGTCCAGAGTTTCTTGTCCAGAGTTTCTTGTCCAGAGTTTCTTGTCCAGAGTTTCTTGTCCAGAGTTTCTTGTCCAGGGTTTCTTAACCAGAGTTTCTTGTCCAGAGTTTGTTGTCCAGAGTTTGTTGTCCGCAGTTTCTTGTCCAGAGTTTCTTGTCCAGATTTTTTTGTCCGGAATTTGTTGTCCAGAGTTTTTTGTCCAGAGTATCTTGTCCAGAGTTTCTTGTCCAGAGTTCCTTGCCCAGATTTTCTTGTCCAGAGTTTCTTGCATAGATTTTCTGGTCCAGATTTTCTTGCCAGAGTTTCTTGTCCAGAGTTTCTTGTGCAGTTGTTCTTCTCCAGATTTTCTTGTCCAGTTTTTCTTCTCCAGATTACCTTGTCCATTGTTTGTTCTCCAGATTGTCTTGTTCAGAGTTTTTTGTCCAGATTTTCTTGTCCAGAGTTTCTTGTCCAGAGTTTCTTGTCCAGAGTTTCTTGTCCAGAGGTTTTTGTGCAGAGGTTCTTGCTCAGAGTTTCTTGTCCAGATTTTCTTGTCCAGTTTTTTTTTCCAGATTATCTTGTCCATTGGTTGTTCTCCAGATTTTCTTGTCCAGAGTTTTTTGTCCAGAATTTCTTGTCCAGAGTTTCTTGTCCAGAGTATGTTGTCCAGAGTTTCTTGTCCAGAGTTTCTTGTCCAGAGTTTTTTGTCCAGAGTTTCTTGTCCAGAGTTTGTTGTCCAGAGTTTTTTGTCCAGAGTATCTTGTCCAGAGTTTCTTGTCCAGAGTTTCTTGTCCAGAGTTTCTTGTCCAGAGTTTTTTGTCCAGAGTTTGTTGTCCAGAGTTTTTTGTCCAGAGTATCTTGTCCAGAGTTTCTTGTCCAGAGTTTCTTGTCCAGAGTTTCTTGTCCAGAGTTTCTTGTCCAGAGTTTCTTGTCCAGAGTTTCTTGTTCAGAGTTTTTTGTCCCGATTTTCTTGTCCAGAGTTTCTTGTCCAGAGTTTCTTGTCCAGAGTTTCTTGTCCAGAGTTTCTTGTCCAGAGTTTCTTGTCCAGAGTTTCTTGTCCAGAGTTTGTTGTCCAGAGTTTCTTGTCCAGAGTTTCTTGTCCAGAGTTTCTTGTCCAGAGTTTCTTGTTCAGAGTTTTTTGTCCCGATTTTCTTGTCCAGAGTTTCTTGTCCAGAGTTTCTTGTCCAGAGTTTCTTGTTCAGAGTTTTTTGTCCCGATTTTCTTGTCCAGAGTTTCTTGTCCAGAGTTTCTTAACCAGAGTTTCTTGTCCAGAGTTTCTTGTCCAGAGTTTGTTGTCCGCAGTTTCTTGTCCAGAGTTTCTTGTCCAGAGTTTCTTGTCCAGAGTTTCTTGTCCAGAGTTTCTTGTCCAGAGTTTCTTGTCCAGAGTTTGTTGTCCAGAGCTTCTTGTCCAGAGTTTCTTGTTCAGAGTTTCTTGTCCAGAGTTTCTTGCCCAGATTTTCTTGTCCAGAGTTTTCTTGTCCAGAGTTTCTTGTCCAGATTTTCTTGTCCAGAGTTTCTTGTCCAGATTTTCTTGTCCAGAGTTTCTTGTCCAGAGTTTCTTGTCCAGAGTTTCTTGTCCAGAGTTTCTTGTCCAGAGTTTCTTGTCCAGAGTTTTTTGTCCAGAGTTTCTTGTCCAGAGTTTGTTGTCCAGAGTTTCTTGTCCAGAGTTTCTTGCCCAGAGTTTCTTGTCCAGAGTTTCTTGTCCCGATTTTCTTGTCCAGAGTTTCTTGTCCAGAGTTTCTTGTCCAGAGTTTCTTGTCCAGAGTTTCTTGTCCAGAGTTTCTTGTCCAGAGTTTCTTGTCCAGAGTTTCTTGTCCAGAGTATGTTGTCCAGAGTTTCTTGTCCAGAGTTTCTTGTCCAGAGTTTCTTGTCCAGAGTTTCTTGTTCAGAGTTTTTTGTCCCGATTTTCTTGTCCAGAGTTTCTTGTCCAGAGTTTCTTGTCCAGAGTTTCTTGTCCAGAGTTTCTTGTTCAGAGTTTTTTGTCCCGATTTTCTTGTCCAGAGTTTCTTGTCCAGAGTTTCTTAACCAGAGTTTCTTGTCCAGAGTTTCTTGTCCAGAGTTTGTTGTCCGCAGTTTCTTGTCCAGAGTTTCTTGTCCAGAGTTTCTTGTCCAGAGTTTCTTGTCCAGAGTTTCTTGTCCAGAGTTTCTTGTCCAGAGTTTGTTGTCCAGAGCTTCTTGTCCAGAGTTTCTTGTTCAGAGTTTCTTGTCCAGAGTTTCTTGCCCAGATTTTCTTGTCCAGAGTTTTCTTGTCCAGAGTTTCTTGTCCAGATTTTCTTGTCCAGAGTTTCTTGTCCAGATTTTCTTGTCCAGAGTTTCTTGTCCAGAGTTTCTTGTCCAGAGTTTCTTGTCCAGAGTTTCTTGTCCAGAGTTTCTTGTCCAGAGTTTTTTGTCCAGAGTTTCTTGTCCAGAGTTTCTTGTCCAGAGTTTCTTGCCCAGAGTTTCTTGTCCAGAGTTTCTTGTCCCGATTTTCTTGTCCAGAGTTTCTTGTCCAGAGTTTGTTGTCCAGAGCTTCTTGTCCAGAGTTTCTAGTTCAGAGTTTCTTGTCCAGAGTTTCTTGTCCAGAGTTTCTTGCCCAGAGTTCCTTGCCCAGATTTTCTGGTCCAGAGTTTCTTGTCCAGATTTTTTTGTCCAGATTTTCTGGCCCAGAGTTTCTTGTCCAGAGTTTCTTGTCCAGAGTTTCTTGTCCAGAGTTTCTTGTCCAGAGTTTCTTGCCCAGAGTTTCTTGTCCAGAGTTTCTTGTCCCGATTTTCTTGTCCAGAGTTTCTTGTCCAGAGTTTCTTGCCCAGAGTTTCTTGTCCAGAGTTTCTTGTCCAGAGTTTCTTGTCCAGAGTTTTTTGTCCAGAGTTTCTTGTCCAGAGTTTCTTGTCCAGAGTTTCTTGTCCAGAGTTTCTTGTCCAGAGTTTCTTGTCCAGAGTTTCTTGTCCAGAGTTTTTTGTCCAGAGTTTCTTGTCCAGAGTTTGTTGTCCAGAGTTTCTTGTCCAGAGTTTCTTGCCCAGAGTTTCTTGTCCAGAGTTTCTTGTCCCGATTTTCTTGTCCAGAGTTTGTTGTCCAGAGTTTGTTGTCCAGAGCTTCTTGTCCAGAGTTTCTAGTTCAGAGTTTCTTGTCCAGAGTTTCTTGTCCAGAGTTTCTTGCCCAGAGTTCCTTGCCCAGATTTTCTGGTCCAGAGTTTCTTGTCCAGATTTTTTTGTCCAGATTTTCTGGCCCAGAGTTTCTTGTCCAGAGTTTCTTGTCCAGAGTTTCTTGTCCAGAGTTTCTTGTCCAGAGTTTCTTGCCCAGAGTTTCTTGTCCAGAGTTTCTTGTCCCGATTTTCTTGTCCAGAGTTTCTTGTCCAGAGTTTCTTGCCCAGTTTTTTTTCCCCAGATTATCTTGTCCATTGTTTGTTCTCCAGATTTTCTTGTCCAGAGTTTCTTGTCCAGAGTTTCTTGTCCTGAGTTTCTTGTCCCGATTTTCTTGTCCAGAGTTTCTTGTCCATAGTTTCTTGTCCAGAAATTGTTGTCCGGAGCTTCTTGTCCAGAGTTTCTTGTTCAGAGTTTCTTGTCCAGAGTTTCTTGCCCAGAGTTCCTTGCCCAGATTTTCTTGTCCAGAGTTTTCTTGTCCAGAGTTTCTTGTCCAGATTTTCTTGTCCAGAGTTTCTTGTCCAGAGTTTCTTGTCCAGAGTTTCTTGTCCAGAGTTTTTTGTCCAGAGTTTCTTGTCCAGAGTTTCTTGTCCAGAGTTTTTTGTCCAGAGTTTCTTGTCCCGATTTTCTTGTCCAGAGTTTCTTGTCCAGAGTTTCTTGCCCAGTTTTTTTTCTCCAGATTATCTTGTCCATTGTTTGTTCTCCAGATTTTCTTGTCCAGAGTTTTTTGTCCAGAGTTTCTTGTCCAGAGCTTCTTGTCCAGAGTTTCTTGTCCAGAGTTTGTTGTCCAGAGTTTGTTCTCCAGAGTTTGTTGTCCAGAGTTTGTTGTCCAGAGTTTCTTGTCCAGAGTTTCTTGTCCAGAGTTTGTTGTCCAGAGTTTCTTGTCCAGAGTTTCTTGTCCAGAGTTTCTTGTCCAGAGTTTCCTGTCCAGATTTTCTTGTCCAGATTTTCTTGTCCAGAGTTTTTTGTCCAGATTTTCTTGCCAGATTTTCGTGTCCAGAGTTTCTTGTCCAGAGTTTCTTAACCAGAGCTTCTTGTCCAGAGTTTTTTGTCCAGAGTTTGTTGTCCAGAGTTTTTTGTCCAGAGTATCTTGTCCAGAGTTTCTTGTCCAGAGTTTCTTGTCCAGAGTTTCTTGCATAGATTTTCTGGTCCAGATTTTCTTGCCAGAATTTCTTGTCCAGAGTTTTTTGTCCAGAGTTTGTTGTCCAGAGTTTTTTGTCCAGAGTATCTTGTCCAGAGTTTCTTGTCCAGAGTTTCTTGTGCAGTTGTTCTTCTCCAGATTTTCTGGTCCAGTTTTTCTTCTCCAGATTACTTTGTCCATTGTTTGTTCTCCAGATTGTCTTGTTCAGAGTTTCTTCTCCAGATTTTCTTGTCCAGAATTTCTTGTCCAGAGTTTCTTGTCCAGAGTTTCTTGCCCAGAGTTTCTTGTCCAGAGTTTCTTGTCCCGATTTTCTTGTCCAGAGTTTCTTGTTCAGAGTTTCTTGCCCATTTTTTTTTTCCCAGATTATCTTGTCCATTGTTTGTTCTCCAGATTTTCTTGTCCAGAGTTTTTTGTCCAGAATTTCTTGAACAGAGTTTCTTGTCTAGATTTTCCTGTCCCCGTTTTCTTACCCAGAGTTTCTTGTTCAGATTTTCTTGTCCAGTTTTTTTTTCTAGATTATCTTGTCCATTGGTTGTTCTCCAGATTTTCTTGTCCAGAGTTTTTTGTCCAGAATTTCTTGTCCAGAGTTTCTTGTCCAGAGCTTCTTGTCCAAAGTTTTTTGTCCAGAGTTTGTTGTCCAGAGTTTTTTGTCCAGAGTATCTTGTCCAGAGTTTCTTGTCCAGAGTTTCTTGCCCAGAGTTTTTTGTCCAGAGTATCTTGTCCAGAGTTTCTTGTCCAGAGTTTTTTGTCCAGAGTATCTTGTCCAGAGTTTTTTGTCCAGAGTATCTTGTCCAGAGTTTCTTGTCCAGAGTTTCTTGCCCAGAGTTTTTTGTCCAGAGTATCTTGTCCAGAGTTTCTTGTCCAGAGTTTCTTGTCCAGAGTTTCTTGTCCAGAGATTTTTGTCCAGAGTTTCTTGTCCAGAGTTTCTTGTCCAGAGTTTCTTGTCCAGAATTTCTTGTCCAGAGTTTCTTCTGCAGTTGTTCTTCTCCAGATTTTCTTGTCCAGTTTTTCTTCTCCAGATTACCTTGTCTATTGTTTGTTCTCCAGATTGTCTTGTTCAGAGTTTCTTCTCCAGATTTTCTTGTCCAGAGTTTCTTGTCCAGAGTTTCTTGTCCAGAGTTTCTTGTCCAGAGTTTCTTGTCCAGAGTTTCTTGTCCAGAGTTTGTTGTCCAGAGCTTCTTGTCCAGAGTTTTTTGTCCAGAATTTCTTGTCCAGAGTTTCTTGTCCAGAGCTTCTTGTCCAGAGTTTCTTGTCCAGAGTTTGTTGTCCAGAGTTTGTTCTCCAGAGTTTGTTGTCCAGAGTTTGTTGTCCAGAGTTTCTTGTCCAGAGTTTCTTGTCCAGAGTTTGTTGTCCAGAGTTTCTTGTCCAGAGTTTCTTGTCCAGAGTTTCTTGTCCAGAGTTTCTTGTCCAGAGTTTGTTGTCCAGAGTTTGTTCTCCAGAGTTTGTTGTCCAGATTTTCTTGTCCAGAGTTTTTTGTCCAGAGTTTCTTGTCCAGAGTTTTTTGTCCAGAGTTTCTTGTCCAGAGTTTCTTGTCCAGAGTTTTTTGTCCAGAGTTTCTTGTCCCGATTTTCTTGTCCAGAGTTTCTTGTCCAGAGTTTCTTGCCCAGTTTTTTTTCTCCAGATTATCTTGTCCATTGTTTGTTCTCCAGATTTTCTTGTCCAGAGTTTTTTGTCCAGAATTTCTTGTCCAGAGTTTCTTGTCCAGAGCTTCTTGTCCAGAGTTTCTTGTCCAGAGTTTGTTGTCCAGAGTTTGTTCTCCAGAGTTTCTTGTCCAGAGTTTCTTGCCCAGAGTTTCTTGTCCAGAGTTTCTTGTCCCGATTTTCTTGTCCAGAGTTTGTTGTCCAGAGTTTGTTGTCCAGAGCTTCTTGTCCAGAGTTTCTAGTTCAGAGTTTCTTGTCCAGAGTTTCTTGTCCAGAGTTTCTTGCCCAGAGTTCCTTGCCCAGATTTTCTGGTCCAGAGTTTCTTGTCCAGATTTTTTTGTCCAGATTTTCTGGCCCAGAGTTTCTTGTCCAGAGTTTCTTGTCCAGAGTTTCTTGTCCAGAGTTTCTTGTCCAGAGTTTCTTGCCCAGAGTTTCTTGTCCAGAGTTTCTTGTCCCGATTTTCTTGTCCAGAGTTTCTTGTCCAGAGTTTCTTGCCCAGTTTTTTTTCCCCAGATTATCTTGTCCATTGTTTGTTCTCCAGATTTTCTTGTCCAGAGTTTCTTGTCCAGAGTTTCTTGTCCTGAGTTTCTTGTCCCGATTTTCTTGTCCAGAGTTTCTTGTCCATAGTTTCTTGTCCAGAAATTGTTGTCCGGAGCTTCTTGTCCAGAGTTTCTTGTTCAGAGTTTCTTGTCCAGAGTTTCTTGCCCAGAGTTCCTTGCCCAGATTTTCTTGTCCAGAGTTTTCTTGTCCAGAGTTTCTTGTCCAGATTTTCTTGTCCAGAGTTTCTTGTCCAGAGTTTCTTGTCCAGAGTTTCTTGTCCAGAGTTTTTTGTCCAGAGTTTCTTGTCCAGAGTTTCTTGTCCAGAGTTTTTTGTCCAGAGTTTCTTGTCCCGATTTTCTTGTCCAGAGTTTCTTGTCCAGAGTTTCTTGCCCAGTTTTTTTTCTCCAGATTATCTTGTCCATTGTTTGTTCTCCAGATTTTCTTGTCCAGAGTTTTTTGTCCAGAATTTCTTGTCCAGAGTTTCTTGTCCAGAGCTTCTTGTCCAGAGTTTCTTGTCCAGAGTTTGTTGTCCAGAGTTTGTTGTCCAGAGTTTGTTGTCCAGAGTTTGTTGTCCAGAGTTTCTTGTCCAGAGTTTCTTGTCCAGAGTTTGTTGTCCAGAGTTTCTTGTCCAGAGTTTCTTGTCCAGAGTTTCTTGTCCAGAGTTTCCTGTCCAGATTTTCTTGTCCAGATTTTCTTGTCCAGAGTTTTTTGTCCAGATTTTCTTGCCAGATTTTCGTGTCCAGAGTTTCTTGTCCAGAGTTTCTTAACCAGAGCTTCTTGTCCAGAGTTTTTTGTCCAGAGTTTGTTGTCCAGAGTTTTTTGTCCAGAGTATCTTGTCCAGAGTATCTTGTCCAGAGTTTCTTGTCCAGAGTTTCTTGCATAGATTTTCTGGTCCAGATTTTCTTGCCAGAATTTCTTGTCCAGAGTTTCTTGTCCAGAGTTTCTTGTCCAGAGTTTTTTGTCCAGAGTTTCTTGTCCAGAGTTTCTTGTCCAGAGTTTCTTGTGCAGTTGTTCTTCTCCAGATTTTCTGGTCCAGTTTTTCTTCTCCAGATTACTTTGTCCATTGTTTGTTCTCCAGATTGTCTTGTTCAGAGTTTCTTCTCCAGATTTTCTTGTCCAGAATTTCTTGTCCAGAGTTTCTTGTCCAGAGTTTCTTGCCCAGAGTTTCTTGTCCAGAGTTTCTTGTCCCGATTTTCTTGTCCAGAGTTTCTTGTTCAGAGTTTCTTGCCCATTTTTTTTTTCCCAGATTATCTTGTCCATTGTTTGTTCTCCAGATTTTCTTGTCCAGAGTTTTTTGTCCAGAATTTCTTGAACAGAGTTTCTTGTCTAGATTTTCCTGTCCCCGTTTTCTTACCCAGAGTTTCTTGTTCAGATTTTCTTGTCCAGTTTTTTTTTCTAGATTATCTTGTCCATTGGTTGTTCTCCAGATTTTCTTGTCCAGAGTTTTTTGTCCAGAATTTCTTGTCCAGAGTTTCTTGTCCAGAGCTTCTTGTCCAAAGTTTTTTGTCCAGAGTTTGTTGTCCAGAGTTTTTTGTCCAGAGTATCTTGTCCAGAGTTTCTTGTCCAGAGTTTCTTGCCCAGAGTTTTTTGTCCAGAGTATCTTGTCCAGAGTTTCTTGTCCAGAGTTTTTTGTCCAGAGTATCTTGTCCAGAGTTTTTTGTCCAGAGTATCTTGTCCAGAGTTTCTTGTCCAGAGTTTCTTGCCCAGAGTTTTTTGTCCAGAGTATCTTGTCCAGAGTTTCTTGTCCAGAGTTTCTTGTCCAGAGTTTCTTGTCCAGAGATTTTTGTCCAGAGTTTCTTGTCCAGAGTTTCTTGTCCAGAGTTTCTTGTCCAGAATTTCTTGTCCAGAGTTTCTTCTGCAGTTGTTCTTCTCCAGATTTTCTTGTCCAGTTTTTCTTCTCCAGATTACCTTGTCTATTGTTTGTTCTCCAGATTGTCTTGTTCAGAGTTTCTTCTCCAGATTTTCTTGTCCAGAGTTTCTTGTCCAGAGTTTCTTGTCCAGAGTTTCTTGTCCAGAGTTTCTTATCCAGAGTTTCTTGTCCAGAGTTTGTTGTCCAGAGCTTCTTGTCCAGAGTTTTTTGTCCAGAATTTCTTGTCCAGAGTTTCTTGTCCAGAGCTTCTTGTCCAGAGTTTCTTGTCCAGAGTTTGTTGTCCAGAGTTTGTTCTCCAGAGTTTGTTGTCCAGAGTTTGTTGTCCAGAGTTTCTTGTCCAGAGTTTCTTGTCCAGAGTTTGTTGTCCAGAGTTTCTTGTCCAGAGTTTCTTGTCCAGAGTTTCTTGTCCAGAGTTTCTTGTCCAGAGTTTGTTGTCCAGAGTTTGTTCTCCAGAGTTTGTTGTCCAGATTTTCTTGTCCAGAGTTTTTTGTCCAGAGTTTCTTGTCCAGAGTTTTTTGTCCAGAGTTTCTTGTCCAGAGTTTCTTGTCCAGAGTTTTTTGTCCAGAGTTTCTTGTCCCGATTTTCTTGTCCAGAGTTTCTTGTCCAGAGTTTCTTGCCCAGTTTTTTTTCTCCAGATTATCTTGTCCATTGTTTGTTCTCCAGATTTTCTTGTCCAGAGTTTTTTGTCCAGAATTTCTTGTCCAGAGTTTCTTGTCCAGAGCTTCTTGTCCAGAGTTTCTTGTCCAGAGTTTGTTGTCCAGAGTTTGTTCTCCAGAGTTTGTTGTCCAGAGTTTGTTGTCCAGAGTTTCTTGTCCAGAGTTTCTTGTCCAGAGTTTGTTGTCCAGAGTTTCTTGTCCAGAGTTTCTTGTCCAGAGTTTCTTGTCCAGAGTTTCCTGTCCAGATTTTCTTGTCCAGATTTTCTTGTCCAGAGTTTTTTGTCCAGATTTTCTTGCCAGATTTTCGTGTCCAGAGTTTCTTGTCCAGAGTTTCTTAACCAGAGCTTCTTGTCCAGAGTTTTTTGTCCAGAGTTTGTTGTCCAGAGTTTTTTGTCCAGAGTATCTTGTCCAGAGTATCTTGTCCAGAGTTTCTTGTCCAGAGTTTCTTGCATAGATTTTCTGGTCCAGATTTTCTTGCCAGAATTTCTTGTCCAGAGTTTTTTGTCCAGAGTTTGTTGTCCAGAGTTTCTTGTCCAGAGTTTCTTGTCCAGAGTTTCTTGTCCAGAGTTTCTTGTGCAGTTGTTCTTCTCCAGATTTTCTGGTCCAGTTTTTCTTCTCCAGATTACTTTGTCCATTGTTTGTTCTCCAGATTGTCTTGTTCAGAGTTTCTTCTCCAGATTTTCTTGTCCAGAATTTCTTGTCCAGAGTTTCTTGTCCAGAGTTTCTTGCCCAGAGTTTCTTGTCCAGAGTTTCTTGTCCCGATTTTCTTGTCCAGAGTTTCTTGTCCAGAGTTTCTTGCCCATTTTTTTTTCCCAGATTATCTTGTCCATTGTTTGTTCTCCAGATTTTCTTGTCCAGAGTTTTTTGTCCAGAATTTCTTGAACAGAGTTTCTTGTCTAGATTTTCCTGTCCCCGTTTTCTTACCCAGAGTTTCTTGTTCAGATTTTCTTGTCCAGTTTTTTTTTCTAGATTATCTTGTCCATTGGTTGTTCTCCAGATTTTCTTGTCCAGAGTTTTTTGTCCAGAATTTCTTGTCCAGAGTTTCTTGTCCAGAGCTTCTTGTCCAAAGTTTTTTGTCCAGAGTTTGTTGTCCAGAGTTTTTTGTCCAGAGTATCTTGTCCAGAGTTTCTTGTCCAGAGTTTCTTGCCCAGAGTTTTTTGTCCAGAGTATCTTGTCCAGAGTTTCTTGTCCAGAGTTTTTTGTCCAGAGTATCTTGTCCAGAGTTTCTTGTCCAGAGTTTCTTGCCCAGAGTTTTTTGTCCAGAGTATCTTGTCCAGAGTTTCTTGTCCAGAGTTTCTTGTCCAGAGATTTTTGTCCAGAGTTTCTTGTCCAGAGTTTCTTGTCCAGAATTTCTTGTCCAGAGTTTCTTCTGCAGTTGTTCTTCTCCAGATTTTCTTGTCCAGTTTTTCTTCTCCAGATTACCTTGTCTATTGTTTGTTCTCCAGATTGTCTTGTTCAGAGTTTCTTCTCCAGATTTTCTTGTCCAGAGTTTCTTGTCCAGAGTTTCTTGTCCAGAGTTTCTTGTCCAGAGTTTCTTATCCAGAGTTTCTTGTCCAGAGTTTGTTGTCCAGAGCTTCTTGTCCAGAGTTTTTTGTCCAGAATTTCTTGTCCAGAGTTTCTTGTCCAGAGCTTCTTGTCCAGAGTTTCTTGTCCAGAGTTTGTTGTCCAGAGTTTGTTCTCCAGAGTTTGTTGTCCAGAGTTTGTTGTCCAGAGTTTCTTGTCCAGAGTTTCTTGTCCAGAGTTTGTTGTCCAGAGTTTCTTGTCCAGAGTTTCTTGTCCAGAGTTTCTTGTCCAGAGTTTCCTGTCCAGATTTTCTTGTCCAGATTTTCTTGTCCAGAGTTTTTTGTCCAGATTTTCTTGCCAGATTTTCGTGTCCAGAGTTTCTTGTCCAGAGTTTCTTAACCAGAGCTTCTTGTCCAGAGTTTTTTGTCCAGAGTTTGTTGTCCAGAGTTTTTTGTCCAGAGTATCTTGTCCAGAGTTTCTTGTCCAGAGTTTCTTGTCCAGAGTTTTTTGTCCAGAATTTCTTGAACAGAGTTTCTTGTCTAGATTTTCCTGTCCCCGTTTTCTTACCCAGAGTTTCTTGTTCAGATTTTCTTGTCCAGTCTTTTTTTCCAGATTATCTTGTCCATTGTTTGTTCTCCAGATTTTCTTGTCCAGAGTTTTTTATCCAGAATTTCTTGAACAGAGTTTCTTGTCTAGATTTTCCTGTCCCCGTTTTCTTACCCAGAGTTTCTTGTTCAGATTTTCTTGTCCAGTTTTTTTTTCCAGATTATCTTGTCCATTGGTTGTTCTCCAGATTTTCTTGTCCAGAGTTTTTTGTCCAGAATTTCTTGTCCAGAGTTTCTTGTCCAGAGCTTCTTGTCCAGAGTTTTTTGTCCAGAGTTTGTTGTCCAGAGTTTTTTGTCCAGAGTATCTTGTCCAGAGTTTCTTGTCCAGAGTTTCTTGCCCAGAGTTTGATGTCCAGAGTTTCTTGTCCAGAGTTTCTTGTCCAGAGTTTCTTGTCCAGAGTTTCTTGTCGAGAGTTTCTTGTCCAGAGTTTCTTGTGCAGAGTTTCTTGCCCAGAGTTCCTTGCCCAGATTTTCTTGTCCAGAGTTTCTTGCATAGATTTTCTGGTCCAGATTTTCTTGCCAGAATTTCTTGTCCAGAGTTTTTTGTCCAGAGTTTGTTGTCCAGAGTTTTTTGTCCAGAGTATCTTGTCCAGAGTTTCTTGCCCAGAGTTTCTTGTGCAGTTGTTCTTCTCCAGATTTTCTGGTCCAGTTTTTCTTCTCCAGATTACTTTGTCCATTGTTTGTTCTCCAGATTGTCTTGTTCAGAGTTTCTTCTCCAGATTTTCTTCTCCAGAATTTCTTGTCCAGAGTTTCTTGTCCAGAGTTTCTTGCCCAGAGTTTTTTGTCCAGAGTATCTTGTCCAGAGTTTCTTGTCCAGAGTTTCTTGCCCAGAGTTTTTTGTCCAGAGTATCTTGTCCAGAGTTTCTTGTCCAGAGTTTTTTGTCCAGAGTATCTTGTCCAGAGTTTCTTGTCCAGAGTTTCTTGCCCAGAGTTTTTTGTCCAGAGTATCTTGTCCAGAGTTTCTTGTCCAGAGTTTCTTGTCCAGAGTTTCTTGTCCAGAGCTTCTTGTCCAAAGTTTTTTGTCCAGAGTTTGTTGTCCAGAGTTTTTTGTCCAGAGTATCTTGTCCAGAGTTTCTTGTCCAGAGTTTCTTGCCCAGAGTTTTTTGTCCAGAGTATCTTGTCCAGAGTTTCTTGTCCAGAGTTTTTTGTCCAGAGTATCTTGTCCAGAGTTTCTTGTCCAGAGTTTCTTGCCCAGAGTTTTTTGTCCAGAGTATCTTGTCCAGAGTTTCTTGTCCAGAGTTTCTTGTCCAGAGTTTCTTGTCCAGAGATTTTTGTCCAGAGTTTCTTGTCCAGAGTTTCTTGTCCAGAGTTTCTTGTCCAGAGTTTCTTGTCCAGAATTTCTTGTCCAGAGTTTCTTCTGCAGTTGTTCTTCTCCAGATTTTCTTGTCCAGTTTTTCTTCTCCAGATTACCTTGTCTATTGTTTGTTCTCCAGATTGTCTTGTCCAGAGTTTCTTCTCCAGATTTTCTTGTCCAGAGTTTCTTGTCCAGAGTTTCTTGTCCAGAGTTTCTTGTCCAGAGTTTCTTGTCCAGAGTTTGTTGTCCAGAGCTTCTTGTCCAGAGTTTCTTGTTCAGAGTTTCTTGTCCAGAGTTTCTTGCCCAGAGTTCCTTGCCCAGATTTTCTTGTCCAGAGTTTTCTTGTCCAGAGTTTCTTGTCCAGATTTTCTTGTCCAGAGTTTCTTGTCCAGAGTTTCTTGTCCAGAGTTTTTGTCCAGAGTTTCTTGTCCAGAGTTTGTTGTCCAGAGTTTGTTGTCCAGAGCTTCTTGTCCAGAGTTTCTTGTCCAGAGTTTCTTGTCCAGAGTTTCTTGCCTAGAGTTTTTTGTCCAGAGTTTCTTGTCCAGAGTTTCTTGTCCAGAGTTTCTTGCCCAGAGTTCCTTGCCCAGATTTTCTTGTCCAGAGTTTCTTGTCCAGATTTTCTGGTCCAGATTTTCTTGCCAGAGTTTCTTGTCCAGAGTTTCTTGTCCAGAGTTTCTTGTCCAGAGGTTTTTGTGCAGAGGTTCTTGCTCAGAGTTTCTTGTCCAGATTTTCTTGTCCAGTTTTTTTTTCCAGATTATCTTGTCCATTGGTTGTTCTCCAGATTTTCTTGTCCAGAGTTTTTTGTCCAGAATTTCTTGTCCAGAGTTTCTTGTCCAGAGCTTCTTGTCCAGAGTTTTTTGTCCAGAGTTTGTTGTCCAGAGTTTTTTGTCCAGAGTATCTTGTCCAGAGTTTCTTGTCCAGAGTTCCTTGCCCAGATTTTCTTGTCCAGAGTTTCTTGCATAGATTTTCTGGTCCAGATTTTCTTGCCAGAGTTTCTTGTCCAGAGTTTCTTGTCCAGAGGTTTTTGTGCAGAGGTTCTTGCTCAGAGTTTCTTGTCCAGAGTTTCTTGTCCAGAGTTTCTTAACCAGAGTTTCTTGTCCAGAGTTTGTTGTCCGCAGTTTCTTGTCCAGAGTTTCTTGTCCAGAGTTTCTTGTCCAGAGTTTCTTGTCCAGAGTTTGTTGTCCAGAGTTTGTTTTCCAGAGCTTCCTGTCCAGAGTTTCTTGTTCAGAGTTTCTTGTCAAAAGTTTCTTGCCCAGATTTTCTTGTCCAGAGTTTTCTTGTCCAGAGTTTCTTGTCCAGATTTTCTTGTCCAGAGTTTCTTGTCCAGAGTTTCTTGTCCAGAGTTTCTTGTCCAGAGTTTTTTGTCCAGAGTTTCTTGTCCAGAGTTTGTTGTCCAGAGTTTGTTGTCCAGAGTTTGTTGTCCAGAGCTTCTTGTCCAGAGTTTCTAGTTCAGAGTTTCTTGTCCAGAGTTTCTTGCCCAGAGTTTTTTTGTCCAGAGTATCTTGTCCAGAGTTTCTTGTCCAGAGTTTCTTGTCCAGAGTTTCTTGCCCAGAGTTCCTTGCACAGATTTTCTTGTCCAGAGTTTCTTGCATAGATTTTCTGGTCCAGATTTTCTTGCCAGAATTTCTTGTCCAGAGTTTCTTGTCCAGAGTTTGTTGTCCAGAGTTTCTTGTCCAGAGTTTCTTGTCCAGAGTTTCTTGTCCAGAGTTTGTTGTCCAGAGTTTGTTGTCCGCAGTTTCTTGTCCAGAGTTTCTTGTCCAGATTTTTTTGTCCGGAATTTGTTGTCCAGAGTTTCTTGTCCAGAGTTTTTTGTCCAGAGTTTGTTGTCCAGAGTTTTTTGTCCAGAGTTTCTTGTCCAGAGTTTCTTGTCCAGAGTTCCTTGCCCAGATTTTCTTGTCCAGAGTTTCTTGCATAGATTTTCTGGTCCAGATTTTCTTGCCAGAGTTTCTTGTCCAGAGTTTCTTCTGCAGTTGTTCTTCTCCAGATTTTCTTGTCCAGTTTTTCTTCTCCAGATTACCTTGTCCATTGTTTGTTCTCCAGATTGTCTTGTTCAGAGTTTTTTGTCCAGATTTTCTTGTCCAGAGTTTCTTGTCCAGAGTTTCTTGTCCAGAGTTTCTTGCCCAGAGTTTCTTGTCCAGAGGTTTTTGTGCAGAGGTTCTTGCTCAGAGTTTCTTGTCCAGATTTTCTTGTCCAGGGTTTCTTAACCAGAGTTTCTTGTCCAGAGTTTGTTGTCCAGAGTTTGTTGTCCGCAGTTTCTTGTCCAGAGTTTCTTGTCCAGATTTTTTTGTCCGGAATTTGTTGTCCAGAGTTTTTTGTCCAGAGTATCTTGTCCAGAGTTTCTTGTCCAGAGTTTCTTGTCCAGAGTTTTTTGTCCAGAATTTCTTGAACAGAGTTTCTTGTCTAGATTTTCCTGTCCCCGTTTTCTTACCCAGAGTTTCTTGTTCAGATTTTCTTGTCCAGTCTTTTTTTCCAGATTATCTTGTCCATTGTTTGTTCTCCAGATTTTCTTGTCCAGAGTTTTTTATCCAGAATTTCTTGAACAGAGTTTCTTGTCTAGATTTTCCTGTCCCCGTTTTCTTACCCAGAGTTTCTTGTTCAGATTTTCTTGTCCAGTTTTTTTTCCAGATTATCTTGTCCATTGGTTGTTCTCCAGATTTTCTTGTCCAGAGTTTTTTGTCCAGAATTTCTTGTCCAGAGTTTCTTGTCCAGAGCTTCTTGTCCAGAGTTTTTTGTCCAGAGTTTGTTGTCCAGAGTTTTTTGTCCAGAGTATCTTGTCCAGAGTTTCTTGTCCAGAGTTTCTTGCCCAGAGTTTGATGTCCAGAGTTTCTTGTCCAGAGTTTCTTGTCCAGAGTTTCTTGTCCAGAGTTTCTTGTCGAGAGTTTCTTGTCCAGAGTTTCTTGTGCAGAGTTTCTTGCCCAGAGTTCCTTGCCCAGATTTTCTTGTCCAGAGTTTCTTGCATAGATTTTCTGGTCCAGATTTTCTTGCCAGAATTTCTTGTCCAGAGTTTTTTGTCCAGAGTTTGTTGTCCAGAGTTTTTTGTCCAGAGTATCTTGTCCAGAGTTTCTTGCCCAGAGTTTCTTGTGCAGTTGTTCTTCTCCAGATTTTCTGGTCCAGTTTTTCTTCTCCAGATTACTTTGTCCATTGTTTGTTCTCCAGATTGTCTTGTTCAGAGTTTCTTCTCCAGATTTTCTTGTCCAGAATTTCTTGTCCAGAGTTTCTTGTCCAGAGTTTCTTGCCCAGAGTTTCTTGTCCAGAGTTTCTTGTCCCGATTTTCTTGTCCAGAGTTTCTTGCCCATTTTTTTTTCCCAGATTATCTTGTCCATTGTTTGTTCTCCAGATTTTCTTGTCCAGAGTTTTTTGTCCAGAATTTCTTGTCCAGAGTTTCTTGTCCAGAGCTTCTTGTCCAAAGTTTTTTGTCCAGAGTTTGTTGTCCAGAGTTTTTTGTCCAGAGTATCTTGTCCAGAGTTTCTTGTCCAGAGTTTCTTGCCCAGAGTTTTTTGTCCAGAGTATCTTGTCCAGAGTTTCTTGTCCAGAGTTTTTTGTCCAGAGTATCTTGTCCAGAGTTTCTTGTCCAGAGTTTCTTGCCCAGAGTTTTTTGTCCAGAGTATCTTGTCCAGAGTTTCTTGTCCAGAGTTTCTTGTCCAGAGTTTCTTGTCCAGAGATTTTTGTCCAGAGTTTCTTGTCCAGAGTTTCTTGTCCAGAATTTCTTGTCCCGAGTTTCTTCTGCAGTTGTTCTTCTCCAGATTTTCTTGTCCAGTTTTTCTTCTCCAGATTACCTTGTCTATTGTTTGTTCTCCAGATTGTCTTGTTCAGAGTTTCTTCTCCAGATTTTCTTGTCCAGAGTTTCTTGTCCAGAGTTTCTTGTCCAGAGTTTCTTATCCAGAGTTTCTTGTCCAGAGTTTGTTGTCCAGAGCTTCTTGTCCAGAGTTTCTTGTTCAGAGTTTCTTGTCCAGAGTTTCTTGCCCAGAGTTCCTTGCCCAGATTTTCTTGTCCAGAGTTTTCTTGTCCAGAGTTTCTTGTCCAGATTTTCTTGTCCAGAGTTTCTTGTCCAGAGTTTCTTGTCCAGAGTTTTTGTCCAGAGTTTCTTGTCCAGAGTTTGTTGTCCAGAGTTTGTTGTCCAGAGCTTCTTGTCCAGAGTTTCTTGTTCAGAGTTTCTTGTCCAGAGTTTCTTGCCTAGAGTTTTTTGTCCAGAGTTTCTTGTCCAGAGTTTCTTGTCCAGAGTTTCTTGCCCAGAGTTCCTTGCCCAGATTTTCTTGTCCAGAGTTTCTTGCATAGATTTTCTGGTCCAGATTTTCTTGCCAGAGTTTCTTGTCCAGAGTTTCTTGTCCAGAGTTTCTTGTCCATAGGTTTTTGTGCAGAGGTTCTTGCTCAGAGTTTCTTGTCCAGATTTTCTTGTCCAGTTTTTTTTTCCAGATTATCTTGTCCATTGGTTGTTCTCCAGATTTTCTTGTCCAGAGTTTTTTGTCCAGAATTTCTTGTCCAGAGTTTCTTGTCCAGAGCTTCTTGTCCAGAGTTTTTTGTCCAGAGTTTGTTGTCCAGAGTTTTTTGTCCAGAGTATCTTGTCCAGAGTTTCTTGTCCAGAGTTCCTTGCCCAGATTTTCTTGTCCAGAGTTTCTTGCATAGATTTTCTGGTCCAGATTTTCTTGCCAGAGTTTCTTGTCCAGAGTTTCTTGTCCAGAGGTTTTTGTGCAGAGGTTCTTGCTCAGAGTTTCTTGTCCAGAGTTTCTTGTCCAGAGTTTCTTGTCCAGAGTTTCTTAACCAGAGTTTCTTGTCCAGAGTTTCTTGTCCAGAGTTTGTTGTCCGCAGTTTCTTGTCCAGAGTTTCTTGTCCAGAGTTTCTTGTCCAGAGTTTCTTGTCCAGAGTTTGTTGTCCAGAGTTTGTTGTCCAGAGTTTGTTTTCCAGAGCTTCCTGTCCAGAGTTTCTTGTTCAGAGTTTCTTGTCAAAAGTTTCTTGCCCAGATTTTCTTGTCCAGAGTTTTCTTGTCCAGAGTTTCTTGTCCAGATTTTCTTGTCCAGAGTTTCTTGTCCAGAGTTTCTTGTCCAGAGTTTCTTGTCCAGAGTTTTTTGTCCAGAGTTTCTTGTCCAGAGTTTGTTGTCCAGAGTTTGTTGTCCAGAGTTTGTTGTCCAGAGCTTCTTGTCCAGAGTTTCTAGTTCAGAGTTTCTTGTCCAGAGTTTCTTGCCCAGAGTTTTTTTGTCCAGAGTATCTTGTCCAGAGTTTCTTGTCCAGAGTTTCTTGTCCAGAGTTTCTTGCCCAGAGTTCCTTGCACAGATTTTCTTGTCCAGAGTTTCTTGCATAGATTTTCTGGTCCAGATTTTCTTGCCAGAATTTCTTGTCCAGAGTTTCTTGTCCAGAGCTTCTTGTCCAGAGTTTCTTGTCCAGAGTTTCTTAACCAGAGTTTCTTGTCCAGAGTTTGTTGTCCAGAGTTTGTTGTCCGCAGTTTCTTGTCCAGAGTTTCTTGTCCAGATTTTTTTGTCCGGAATTTGTTGTCCAGAGTTTCTTGTCCAGAGTTTCTTGTCCAGAGTTTCTTGTCCAGAGTTTTTTGTCCAGAGTATCTTGTCCAGAGTTTCTTGTCCAGAGTTCCTTGCCCAGATTTTCTTGTCCAGAGTTTCTTGCATAGATTTTCTGGTCCAGATTTTCTTGCCAGAGTTTCTTGTCCAGAGTTTCTTCTGCAGTTGTTCTTCTCCAGATTTTCTTGTCCAGTTTTTCTTCTCCAGATTACCTTGTCCATTGTTTGTTCTCCAGATTGTCTTGTTCAGAGTTTTTTGTCCAGATTTTCTTGTCCAGAGTTTCTTGTCCAGAGTTTCTTGTCCAGAGTTTCTTGCCCAGAGTTTCTTGTCCAGAGGTTTTTGTGCAGAGGTTCTTGCTCAGAGTTTCTTGTCCAGATTTTCTTGTCCAGTTTTTTTTTCCAGATTATCTTGTCCATTGGTTGTTCTCCAGATTTTCTTGTCCAGAGTTTTTTGTCCAGAATTTCTTGTCCAGAGTTTCTTGTCCAGAGCTTCTTGTCCAGAGTTTTTTGTCCAGAGTTTGTTGTCCAGAGTTTTTTGTCCAGAGTATCTTGTCCAGAGTTTCTTGTCCAGAGTTTCTTGTCCAGAGTTTCTTGTCCAGAGTTTCTTGTCCAGAGTTTCTTGTCCAGAGTTTCTTGTCCAGAGTTTCTTGTCCAGAGTTTCTTGTCCAGAGTATCTTGTCCAGAGTTTCTTGTCCAGAGTTTCTTGTCCAGAGTTTTTTGTCCAGAATTTCTTGAACAGAGTTGTCTAGATTTTCCTGTCCCCGTTTTCTTACCCAGAGTTTCTTGTTCAGATTTTCTTGTCCAGTTTTTTTTTCCAGATTATCTTGTCCATTGTTTGTTCTCCAGATTTTCTTGTCCAGAGTTTTTTATCCAGAATTTCTTGAACAGAGTTTCTTGTCTAGATTTTCCTGTCCCCGTTTTCTTACCCAGAGTTTCTTGTTCAGATTTTCTTGTCCAGTTTTTTTTCCAGATTATCTTGTCCATTGTTTGTTCTCCAGATTTTCTTGTCCAGAGTTTTTTATCCAGAATTTCTTGAACAGAGTTTCTTGTCTAGATTTTCCTGTCCCCGTTTTCTTACCCAGAGTTTTTTGTCCAGAATTTCTTGTCCAGAGTTTGTTGTCCAGAGTTTGTTGTCCAGAGTTTCTTGTCCAGAGTTTCTTGTCCAGAGTTTCTTGTCCAGAATTTCTTGTCAAGAGTTTCTTGTCCAGAATTTTTTGTCCAGAATTTCTTGTCCAGATTTTCCTGTCCAGAGTTTTTAGTCTAGATTTTCTTGTCCAGAGTTTCTTGTCCAGAGTTTCTTGTCCAGAGTTTCTTCTGCAGTTGTTCTTCTCCAGATTTTCTTGTCCAGTTTTTCTTCTCCAGATTACCTTGTCTATTGTTTGTTCTCCAGATTGTCTTGTTCAGAGTTTCTTCTCCAGATTTTCTTGTCCAGAGTTTCTTGTCCAGAGTTTCTTGTCCAGAGTTTCTTGTCCAGAGTTTCTTGTCCAGAGTTTCTTGTCCAGAGTTTGTTGTCCAGAGCTTCTTGTCCAGAGTTTCTTGTTCAGAGTTTCTTGTCCAGAGTTTCTTGCCCAGAGTTCCTTGCCCAGATTTTCTTGTCCAGAGTTTTCTTGTCCAGAGTTTCTTGTCCAGAGTTTCTTGTCCAGAGTTTCTTGTCCAGAGTTTCTTGTCCAGAGTTTCTTGTCCAGAGTTTTTGTCCAGAGTTTCTTGTCCAGAGTTTGTTGTCCAGAGTTTGTTGTCCAGAGTTTCTTGTCCAGAGTTTCTTGTCCAGAGTTTCTTGTCCCGATTTTCTTGTCAAGAGTTTCTTGTCCAGAATTTTTTGTCCAGAATTTCTTGTCCAGATTTTCCTGTCCAGAGTTTTTAGTCTAGATTTTCTTGTCCAGACATTCTTGCCCAGATTTTCTTGCATAGATTTTCTGGTCCAGTTTTTCTTCTCCAGATTACCTTGTCTATTGTTTGTTCTCCAGATTGTCTTGTTCAGAGTTTCTTGTCCAGAGTTTCTTGTCCAGAGTTTCTTGTCCAGAGTTTCTTGTCCAGAGTTTCTTGTCCAGAGTTTCTTGTCCAGATTTTCTTGCATAGATTTTCTGGTCCAGTTTTTCTTCTCCAGATTACCTTGTCCATTGTTTGTTCTCCAGATTGTCTTGTTCAGAGTTTTTTGTCCAGATTTTCTTGTCCAGAGTTTCTTGTCCAGAGTTTCTTGTCCAGAGTTTCTTGCCCAGAGTTTCTTGTCCAGAGTTTCTTGTCCCGATTTTCTTGTCCAGAGTTTCTTGTCCAGAGTTTTTTCCCAGTTTTTTTTCCCCAGATTATCTTGTCCATTGTTTGTTCTCCAGATTTTCTTGTCCAGAGTTTCTTGTCTAGAGTTTCTTGTCCCGGTTTTCTTACCCAGAGTTTCTTGTTCAGATTTTCTTGTCCAGTTTCTTGTCCAGAGTTTCTTGTTCCCAGTTTCTTGTCCAGAGTTTTCTTGTCCAGAGTTTCTTGTCCAGAGTTTCTTGTCCAGAGTTTCTTGTCCAGAGTTTCTTGTCCAGAGTTTCTTGCCCAGAGTTCCTTGCCCAGATTTTCTTGTCCAGAGTTTCTTGTCCAGATTTTTTTGTCCAGATTTTCTGGCCCAGAGTTTCTTGTCCAGAGTTTCTTGTCCAGAGTTTCTTGTCCAGAGTTTCTTGTTCAGAGTTTCTTGTCCCGATTTTCTTGTCCAGAGTTTCTTGTCCAGAGGTTTTTGTGCAGAGGTTCTTGCTCAGAGTTCTCTGTCCAGAGTTTCTTGTCCAGAGTCTTTTGTCCAGAGTTTCTTGTCCAGAGTTTTTTGTCCAGAATTTCTTGTCAAGAGTTTCTTGTCCAGAATTTTTTGTCCAGAATTTCTTGTCCAGATTTTCCTGTCCAGAGTTTTTAGTCTAGATTTTCTTGTCCAGACATTCTTGCCCAGATTTTCTTGCATAGATTTTCTGGTCCAGTTTTTCTTCTCCAGATTACCTTGTCCATTGTTTGTTCTCCAGATTGTCTTGTTCAGAGTTTTTTGTCCAGATTTTCTTGTCCATAGTTTCTTGTCCAGAGTTTCTTGTCCAGAGTTTCTTGCCCAGAGTTTCTTGTCCCGATTTTCTTGTCCAGAGTTTCTTGTCCAGAGTTTCTTGCCCAGTTTTTTTTCCCCAGATTATCTTGTCCATTGTTTGTTCTCCAGATTTTCTTGTCCAGAGTTTCTTGTCCAGAGTTTCTTGTCCTGAGTTTCTTGTCCCGATTTTCTTGTCCAGAGTTTCTTGTCCAGTTTTTTTTCTCCAGATTATCTTGTCCATTGTTTGTTCTCCAGATTTTCTTGTCCAGAGTTTCTTGTGCAGAGTTTCTTGCCCAGAGTTCCTTGCCCAGATTTTCTTGTCCAGAGTTTCTTGCATAGATTTTCTGGTCCAGATTTTCTTGCCAGAATTTCTTGTCCAGAGTTTTTTGTCCAGAGTTTGTTGTCCAGAGTTTTTTGTCCAGAGTATCTTGTCCAGAGTTTCTTGTCCAGAGTTTCTTGTGCAGTTGTTCTTCTCCAGATTTTCTGGTCCAGTTTTTCTTCTCCAGATTACTTTGTCCATTGTTTGTTCTCCAGATTGTCTTGTTCAGAGTTTCTTCTCCAGATTTTCTTGTCCAGAATTTCTTGTTCAGAGTTTCTTGTCCAGAGTTTCTTGCCCAGAGTTTCTTGTCCAGAGTTTCTTGTCCCGATTTTCTTGTCCAGATTTTCTTGTCCAGAGTTTCTTGCCCAGTTTTTTTTCCCAGATTATCTTGTCCATTGTTTGTTCTCCAGATTTTCTTGTCCAGAGTTTTTTGTCCAGAATTTCTTGAACAGAGTTTCTTGTCTAGATTTTCCTGTCCCCGTTTTCTTACCCAGAGTTTCTTGTTCAGATTTTCTTGTCCAGTTTTTTTTTCTAGATTATCTTGTCCATTGGTTGTTCTCCAGATTTTCTTGTCCAGAGTTTTTTGTCCAGAATTTCTTGTCCAGAGTTTCTTGTCCAGAGCTTCTTGTCCAAAGTTTTTTGTCCAGAGTTCTCTGTCCAGAGTTTCTTGTCCAGAGTCTTTTGTCCAGAGTTTCTTGTCCAGAGTTTTTTGTCCAGTGTTTCTTGCCCAGAGTTTCTTGTCCAGAATTCCTTGTCAAGAGTTTCTTGTCCAGAATTTTTTGTCCAGAATTTCTTGTCCAGATTTTCCTGTCCAGAGTTTTTAGTCTAGATTTTCTTGTCCAGACATTCTTGCCCAGATTTTCTTGCATAGATTTTCTGGTCCAGTTTTTCTTCTCCAGATTACCTTGTCCATTGTTTGTTCTCCAGATTGTCTTGTTCAGAGTTTTTTGTCCAGATTTTCTTGTCCATAGTTTCTTGTCCGCAGTTTCTTGTCCAGAGTTTCTTGTCCAGAGTTTCTTGTCCAGAGTTTCTTGTCCAGAGTTTCTTGTCCAGAGTTTTTTGTCCAGAATTTCTTGTCCAGAGTTTCTTGTCCAGAGCTTCTTGTCCAGAGTTTCTTGTCCAGAGTTTGTTGTCCAGAGTTTGTTCTCCAGAGTTTGTTGTCCAGAGTTTGTTGTCCAGAGTTTCTTGTCCAGAGTTTCTTGTCCAGATTTTCTTGTCCAGAGTTTCTTGTCCAGAGTTTCTTGTCCAGAGTTTCTTGTCCAGAGTTTCTTGTCCAGAGTTTTTTGTCCAGAGTTTCTTGTCCAGAGTTTCTTGTCCAGAGTTTCTTGTCCAGAGTTTGTTGTCCAGAGCTTCTTGTCCAGAGTTTCTAGTTCAGAGTTTCTTGTCCAGAGTTTCTTGTCCAGAGTTTCTTGTCCAGAGTTTCTTGCCCAGTTTTTTTTCCCCAGATTATCTTGTCCATTGTTTGTTCTCCAGATTTTCTTGTCCAGAGTTTCTTGTCCAGAGTTTCTTGTCCAGAGTTTCTTGTCCCGATTTTCTTGTCCAGAGTTTCTTGCCCAGTTTTTTTTCTCCAGATTATCTTGTCCATTGTTTGTTCTCCAGAGTTTCTTGTCCAGAGTTTCTTGTCCAGAGTTTCTTGTCCAGAGTTTCTTGTCCAGAGTTTCTTGTCCAGAGTTTCTTGTCCAGAGTTTGTTGTCCAGAGCTTCTTGTCCAGAGTTTCTTGTTCAGAGTTTCTTGTCCAGAGTTTCTTGCCCAGATTTTCTTGTCCAGAGTTTTCTTGTCCAGAGTTTCTTGTCCAGATTTTCTTGTCCAGAGTTTCTTGTCCAGAGTTTCTTGTCCAGAGTTTCTTGTCCAGAGTTTTTTGTCCAGAGTTTCTTGTCCAGAGTTTCTTGTCCAGAGTTTGTTGTCCAGAGTTTGTTGTCCAGAGCTTCTTGTCCAGAGTTTCTAGTTCAGAGTTTCTTGTCCAGAGTTTCTTGCCCAGTTTTTTTTCCCCAGATTATCTTGTCCATTGTTTGTTCTCCAGATTTTCTTGTCCAGAGTTTCTTGTCCAGAGTTTCTTGTCCAGAGTTTCTTGTCCAGAGTTTCTTGTCCCGATTTTCTTGTCCAGAGTTTCTTGCCCAGTTTTTTTTCTCCAGATTATCTTGTCCATTGTTTGTTCTCCAGATTTTCTTGTCCAGAGTTTCTTGCCCAGAGTTTCTTGTCCAGAGTTTCTTGTCCAGAGTTTCTTGTCCAGATTTTCTTGTCCAGAGTTTTTTGTCCAGAATTTCTTGTCCAGAGTTTCTTGTCCAGAGCTTCTTGTCCAGAGTTTCTTGTTCAGAGTTTCTTGTCCAGAGTTTCTTGCCCAGAGTTTCTTGTGCAGTTGTTCTTCTCCAGATTTTCTGGTCCAGTTTTTCTTCTCCAGATTACTTTGTCCATTGTTTGTTCTCCAGATTGTCTTGTTCAGAGTTTCTTCTCCAGATTTTCTTCTCCAGAATTTCTTGTCCAGAGTTTCTTGTCCAGAGTTTCTTGCCCAGAGTTTTTTGTCCAGAGTATCTTGTCCAGAGTTTCTTGTCCAGAGTTTCTTGCCCAGAGTTTTTTGTCCAGAGTATCTTGTCCAGAGTTTCTTGTCCAGAGTTTTTTGTCCAGAGTATCTTGTCCAGAGTTTCTTGTCCAGAGTTTCTTGCCCAGAGTTTTTTGTCCAGAGTATCTTGTCCAGAGTTTCTTGTCCAGAGTTTCTTGTCCAGAGTTTCTTGTCCAGAGCTTCTTGTCCAAAGTTTTTTGTCCAGAGTTTGTTGTCCAGAGTTTTTTGTCCAGAGTATCTTGTCCAGAGTTTCTTGTCCAGAGTTTCTTGCCCAGAGTTTTTTGTCCAGAGTATCTTGTCCAGAGTTTCTTGTCCAGAGTTTTTTGTCCAGAGTATCTTGTCCAGAGTTTCTTGTCCAGAGTTTCTTGCCCAGAGTTTTTTGTCCAGAGTATCTTGTCCAGAGTTTCTTGTCCAGAGTTTCTTGTCCAGAGTTTCTTGTCCAGAGATTTTTGTCCAGAGTTTCTTGTCCAGAGTTTCTTGTCCAGAGTTTCTTGTCCAGAGTTTCTTGTCCAGAATTTCTTGTCCAGAGTTTCTTCTGCAGTTGTTCTTCTCCAGATTTTCTTGTCCAGTTTTTCTTCTCCAGATTACCTTGTCTATTGTTTGTTCTCCAGATTGTCTTGTTCAGAGTTTCTTCTCCAGATTTTCTTGTCCAGAGTTTCTTGTCCAGAGTTTCTTGTCCAGAGTTTCTTGTCCAGAGTTTCTTGTCCAGAGTTTGTTGTCCAGAGCTTCTTGTCCAGAGTTTCTTGTTCAGAGTTTCTTGTCCAGAGTTTCTTGCCCAGAGTTCCTTGCCCAGATTTTCTTGTCCAGAGTTTTCTTGTCCAGAGTTTCTTGTCCAGATTTTCTTGTCCAGAGTTTCTTGTCCAGAGTTTCTTGTCCAGAGTTTTTGTCCAGAGTTTCTTGTCCAGAGTTTGTTGTCCAGAGTTTGTTGTCCAGAGCTTCTTGTCCAGAGTTTCTTGTTCAGAGTTTCTTGTCCAGAGTTTCTTGCCTAGAGTTTTTTGTCCAGAGTTTCTTGTCCAGAGTTTCTTGTCCAGAGTTTCTTGCCCAGAGTTCCTTGCCCAGATTTTCTTGTCCAGAGTTTCTTGCATAGATTTTCTGGTCCAGATTTTCTTGCCAGAGTTTCTTGTCCAGAGTTTCTTGTCCAGAGTTTCTTGTCCAGAGGTTTTTGTGCAGAGGTTCTTGCTCAGAGTTTCTTGTCCAGATTTTCTTGTCCAGTTTTTTTTTCCAGATTATCTTGTCCATTGGTTGTTCTCCAGATTTTCTTGTCCAGAGTTTTTTGTCCAGAATTTCTTGTCCAGAGTTTCTTGTCCAGAGCTTCTTGTCCAGAGTTTTTTGTCCAGAGTTTGTTGTCCAGAGTTTTTTGTCCAGAGTATCTTGTCCAGAGTTTCTTGTCCAGAGTTCCTTGCCCAGATTTTCTTGTCCAGAGTTTCTTGCATAGATTTTCTGGTCCAGATTTTCTGGTCCAGATTTTCTTGCCAGAGTTTCTTGTCCAGAGTTTCTTGTCCAGAGGTTTTTGTGCAGAGGTTCTTGCTCAGAGTTTCTTGTCCAGAGTTTCTTGTCCAGAGTTTCTTAACCAGAGTTTCTTGTCCAGAGTTTGTTGTCCGCAGTTTCTTGTCCAGAGTTTCTTGTCCAGAGTTTCTTGTCCAGAGTTTCTTGTCCAGAGTTTGTTGTCCAGAGTTTGTTTTCCAGAGCTTCCTGTCCAGAGTTTCTTGTTCAGAGTTTCTTGTCAAAAGTTTCTTGCCCAGATTTTCTTGTCCAGAGTTTTCTTGTCCAGAGTTTCTTGTCCAGATTTTCTTGTCCAGAGTTTCTTGTCCAGAGTTTCTTGTCCAGAGTTTCTTGTCCAGAGTTTTTTGTCCAGAGTTTCTTGTCCAGAGTTTGTTGTCCAGAGTTTGTTGTCCAGAGTTTGTTGTCCAGAGCTTCTTGTCCAGAGTTTCTAGTTCAGAGTTTCTTGTCCAGAGTTTCTTGCCCAGAGTTTTTTTGTCCAGAGTATCTTGTCCAGAGTTTCTTGTCCAGAGTTTCTTGTCCAGAGTTTCTTGTCCAGAGTTTCTTGCACAGAGTTTCTTGTCCAGAGTTTCTTGCATAGATTTTCTGGTCCAGATTTTCTTGCCAGAATTTCTTGTCCAGAGTTTCTTGTCCAGAGCTTCTTGTCCAGAGTTTCTTGTCCAGGGTTTCTTAACCAGAGTTTCTTGTCCAGAGTTTGTTGTCCAGAGTTTGTTGTCCGCAGTTTCTTGTCCAGAGTTTCTTGTCCAGAGTTTTTTGTCCGGAATTTGTTGTCCAGAGTTTCTTGTCCAGAGTTTTTTGTCCAGAGTTTGTTGTCCAGAGTTTTTTGTCCAGAGTATCTTGTCCAGAGTTTCTTGTCCAGAGTTTCTTGCCCAGATTTTCTTGTCCAGAGTTTCTTGCATAGATTTTCTGGTCCAGATTTTCTTGCCAGAGTTTCTTGTCCAGAGTTTCTTCTGCAGTTGTTCTTCTCCAGATTTTCTTGTCCAGTTTTTCTTCTCCAGATTACCTTGTCCATTGTTTGTTCTCCAGATTGTCTTGTTCAGAGTTTTTTGTCCAGATTTTCTTGTCCAGAGTTTCTTGTCCAGAGTTTCTTGTCCAGAGTTTCTTGCCCAGAGTTTCTTGTCCAGAGGTTTTTGTGCAGAGGTTCTTGCTCAGAGTTTCTTGTCCAGATTTTCTTGTCCAGGGTTTCTTAACCAGAGTTTCTTGTCCAGAGTTTGTTGTCCAGAGTTTGTTGTCCGCAGTTTCTTGTCCAGAGTTTCTTGTCCAGATTTTTTTGTCCGGAATTTGTTGTCCAGAGTTTTTTGTCCAGAGTATCTTGTCCAGAGTTTCTTGTCCAGAGTTTCTTGTCCAGAGTTTTTTGTCCAGAATTTCTTGAACAGAGTTTCTTGTCTAGATTTTCCTGTCCCCGTTTTCTTACCCAGAGTTTCTTGTTCAGATTTTCTTGTCCAGTCTTTTTTTCCAGATTATCTTGTCCATTGTTTGTTCTCCAGATTTTCTTGTCCAGAGTTTTTTATCCAGAATTTCTTGAACAGAGTTTCTTGTCTAGATTTTCCTGTCCCCGTTTTCTTACCCAGAGTTTCTTGTTCAGATTTTCTTGTCCAGTTTTTTTTTCCAGATTATCTTGTCCATTGGTTGTTCTCCAGATTTTCTTGTCCAGAGTTTTTTGTCCAGAATTTCTTGTCCAGAGTTTCTTGTCCAGAGCTTCTTGTCCAGAGTTTTTTGTCCAGAGTTTGTTGTCCAGAGTTTTTTGTCCAGAGTATCTTGTCCAGAGTTTCTTGTCCAGAGTTTCTTGCCCAGAGTTTGATGTCCAGAGTTTCTTGTCCAGAGTTTCTTGTCCAGAGTTTCTTGTCCAGAGTTTCTTGTCGAGAGTTTCTTGTCCAGAGTTTCTTGTGCAGAGTTTCTTGCCCAGAGTTCCTTGCCCAGATTTTCTTGTCCAGAGTTTCTTGCATAGATTTTCTGGTCCAGATTTTCTTGCCAGAATTTCTTGTCCAGAGTTTTTTGTCCAGAGTTTGTTGTCCAGAGTTTTTTGTCCAGAGTATCTTGTCCAGAGTTTCTTGCCCAGAGTTTCTTGTGCAGTTGTTCTTCTCCAGATTTTCTGGTCCAGTTTTTCTTCTCCAGATTACTTTGTCCATTGTTTGTTCTCCAGATTGTCTTGTTCAGAGTTTCTTCTCCAGATTTTCTTGTCCAGAATTTCTTGTCCAGAGTTTCTTGTCCAGAGTTTCTTGCCCAGAGTTTCTTGTCCAGAGTTTCTTGTCCCGATTTTCTTGTCCAGAGTTTCTTGCCCATTTTTTTTTCCCAGATTATCTTGTCCATTGTTTGTTCTCCAGATTTTCTTGTCCAGAGTTTTTTGTCCAGAATTTCTTGTCCAGAGTTTCTTGTCCAGAGCTTCTTGTCCAGAGTTTTTTGTCCAGAGTTTGTTGTCCAGAGTTTTTTGTCCAGAGTTTCTTGTCCAGAGTTTCTTGTCCAGAGTTTCTTGCCCAGAGTTTCTTGTCCAGAGTTTCTTGTCCAGAGTTTCTTGTCCAGAGTTTGTTGTCCAGAGTATCTTGTCCAGAGTTTCTTGTCCAGAGTTTCTTGCCCAGAGTTTTTTGTCCAGAGTATCTTGTCCAGAGTTTCTTGTCCAGAGTTTCTTGTCCAGAGTTTCTTGTCCAGAGTTTTTTGTCCAGAGTTTCTTGTCCAGAGTTTCTTGTCCAGAATTTCTTGTCCAGAGTTTCTTCTGCAGTTGTTCTTCTCCAGATTTTCTTGTCCAGTTTTTCTTCTCCAGATTACCTTGTCTATTGTTTGTTCTCCAGATTGTCTTGTTCAGAGTTTCTTCTCCAGATTTTCTTGTCCAGAGTTTCTTGTCCAGAGTTTCTTGTCCAGAGTTTCTTATCCAGAGTTTCTTGTCCAGAGTTTGTTGTCCAGAGCTTCTTGTCCAGAGTTTCTTGTTCAGAGTTTCTTGTCCAGAGTTTCTTGCCCAGAGTTCCTTGCCCAGATTTTCTTGTCCAGAGTTTTCTTGTCCAGAGTTTCTTGTCCAGATTTTCTTGTCCAGAGTTTCTTGTCCAGAGTTTCTTGTCCAGAGTTTTTGTCCAGAGTTTCTTGTCCAGAGTTTGTTGTCCAGAGTTTGTTGTCCAGAGCTTCTTGTCCAGAGTTTCTTGTTCAGAGTTTCTTGTCCAGAGTTTCTTGCCTAGAGTTTTTTGTCCAGAGTATCTTGTCCAGAGTTTCTTGTCCAGAGTTTCTTGCCCAGAGTTCCTTGCCCAGATTTTCTTGTCCAGAGTTTCTTGCATAGATTTTCTGGTCCAGATTTTCTTGCCAGAGTTTCTTGTCCAGAGTTTCTTGTCCAGAGTTTCTTGTCCAGAGGTTTTTGTGCAGAGGTTCTTGCTCAGAGTTTCTTGTCCAGATTTTCTTGTCCAGTTTTTTTTTCCAGATTATCTTGTCCATTGGTTGTTCTCCAGATTTTCTTGTCCAGAGTTTTTTGTCCAGAATTTCTTGTCCAGAGTTTCTTGTCCAGAGCTTCTTGTCCAGAGTTTTTTGTCCAGAGTTTGTTGTCCAGAGTTTTTTGTCCAGAGTATCTTGTCCAGAGTTTCTTGTCCAGAGTTCCTTGCCCAGATTTTCTTGTCCAGAGTTTCTTGCATAGATTTTCTGGTCCAGATTTTCTTGCCAGAGTTTCTTGTCCAGAGTTTCTTGTCCAGAGGTTTTTGTGCAGAGGTTCTTGCTCAGAGTTTCTTGTCCAGAGTTTCTTGTCCAGAGTTTCTTGTCCAGAGTTTCTTAACCAGAGTTTCTTGTCCAGAGTTTCTTGTCCAGAGTTTGTTGTCCGCAGTTTCTTGTCCAGAGTTTCTTGTCCAGAGTTTCTTGTCCAGAGTTTCTTGTCCAGAGTTTCTTGTCCAGAGTTTCTTGTCGAGAGTTTCTTGTCCAGAGTTTCTTGTGCAGAGTTTCTTGCCCAGAGTTCCTGGCCCAGATTTTCTTGTCCAGAGTTTCTTGCATAGATTTTCTGGTCCAGATTTTCTTGCCAGAATTTCTTGTCCAGAGTTTTTTGTCCAGAGTTTGTTGTCCAGAGTTTTTTGTCCAGAGTATCTTGTCCAGAGTTTCTTGCCCAGAGTTTCTTGTGCAGTTGTTCTTCTCCAGATTTTCTGGTCCAGTTTTTCTTCTCCAGATTACTTTGTCCATTGTTTGTTCTCCAGATTGTCTTGTTCAGAGTTTCTTCTCCAGATTTTCTTGTCCAGAATTTCTTGTCCAGAGTTTCTTGTCCAGAGTTTCTTGCCCAGAGTTTCTTGTCCAGAGTTTCTTGTCCCGATTTTCTTGTCCAGAGTTTCTTGTCCAGAGTTTCTTGCCCATTTTTTTTTCCCAGATTATCTTGTCCATTGTTTGTTCTCCAGATTTTCTTGTCCAGAGTTTTTTGTCCAGAATTTCTTGTCCAGAGTTTCTTGTCCAGAGCTTCTTGTCCAAAGTTTTTTGTCCAGAGTTTGTTGTCCAGAGTTTTTTGTCCAGAGTATCTTGTCCAGAGTTTCTTGTCCAGAGTTTCTTGCCCAGAGTTTTTTGTCCAGAGTATCTTGTCCAGAGTTTCTTGTCCAGAGTTTTTTGTCCAGAGTATCTTGTCCAGAGTTTCTTGTCCAGAGTTTCTTGCCCAGAGTTTTTTGTCCAGAGTATCTTGTCCAGAGTTTCTTGTCCAGAGTTTCTTGTCCAGAGTTTCTTGTCCAGAGTTTTTTGTCCAGAGTTTCTTGTCCAGAGTTTCTTGTCCAGAATTTCTTGTCCAGAGTTTCTTCTGCAGTTGTTCTTCTCCAGATTTTCTTGTCCAGTTTTTCTTCTCCAGATTACCTTGTCTATTGTTTGTTCTCCAGATTGTCTTGTTCAGAGTTTCTTCTCCAGATTTTCTTGTCCAGAGTTTCTTGTCCAGAGTTTCTTGTCCAGAGTTTCTTATCCAGAGTTTCTTGTCCAGAGTTTGTTGTCCAGAGCTTCTTGTCCAGAGTTTCTTGTTCAGAGTTTCTTGTCCAGAGTTTCTTGCCCAGAGTTCCTTGCCCAGATTTTCTTGTCCAGAGTTTTCTTGTCCAGAGTTTCTTGTCCAGATTTTCTTGTCCAGAGTTTCTTGTCCAGAGTTTCTTGTCCAGAGTTTTTGTCCAGAGTTTCTTGTCCAGAGTTTGTTGTCCAGAGTTTGTTGTCCAGAGCTTCTTGTCCAGAGTTTCTTGTTCAGAGTTTCTTGTCCAGAGTTTCTTGCCTAGAGTTTTTTGTCCAGAGTATCTTGTCCAGAGTTTCTTGTCCAGAGTTCCTTGCCCAGATTTTCTTGTCCAGAGTTTCTTGCATAGATTTTCTGGTCCAGATTTTCTTGCCAGAGTTTCTTGTCCAGAGTTTCTTGTCCAGAGTTTCTTGTCCAGAGGTTTTTGTGCAGAGGTTCTTGCTCAGAGTTTCTTGTCCAGATTTTCTTGTCCAGTTTTTTTTTCCAGATTATCTTGTCCATTGGTTGTTCTCCAGATTTTCTTGTCCAGAGTTTTTTGTCCAGAATTTCTTGTCCAGAGTTTCTTGTCCAGAGCTTCTTGTCCAGAGTTTTTTGTCCAGAGTTTGTTGTCCAGAGTTTTTTGTCCAGAGTATCTTGTCCAGAGTTTCTTGTCCAGAGTTCCTTGCCCAGATTTTCTTGTCCAGAGTTTCTTGCATAGATTTTCTGGTCCAGATTTTCTTGCCAGAGTTTCTTGTCCAGAGTTTCTTGTCCAGAGGTTTTTGTGCAGAGGTTCTTGCTCAGAGTTTCTTGTCCAGAGTTTCTTGTCCAGAGTTTCTTGTCCAGAGTTTCTTAACCAGAGTTTCTTGTCCAGAGTTTCTTGTCCAGAGTTTGTTGTCCGCAGTTTCTTGTCCAGAGTTTCTTGTCCAGAGTTTCTTGTCCAGAGTTTCTTGTCCAGAGTTTGTTGTCCAGAGTTTGTTTTCCAGAGCTTCCTGTCCAGAGTTTCTTGTTCAGAGTTTCTTGTCAAAAGTTTCTTGCCCAGATTTTCTTGTCCAGAGTTTTCTTGTCCAGAGTTTCTTGTCCAGATTTTCTTGTCCAGAGTTTCTTGTCCAGAGTTTCTTGTCCAGAGTTTCTTGTCCAGAGTTTTTTGTCCAGAGTTTCTTGTCCAGAGTTTGTTGTCCAGAGTTTGTTGTCCAGAGCTTCTTGTCCAGAGTTTCTAGTTCAGAGTTTCTTGTCCAGAGTTTCTTGCCCAGAGTTTTTTTGTCCAGAGTATCTTGTCCAGAGTTTCTTGTCCAGAGTTTCTTGTCCAGAGTTTCTTGCCCAGAGTTCCTTGCACAGATTTTCTTGTCCAGAGTTTCTTGCATAGATTTTCTGGTCCAGATTTTCTTGCCAGAATTTCTTGTCCAGAGTTTCTTGTCCAGAGCTTCTTGTCCAGAGTTTCTTGTCCAGGGTTTCTTAACCAGAGTTTCTTGTCCAGAGTTTGTTGTCCAGAGTTTGTTGTCCGCAGTTTCTTGTCCAGAGTTTCTTGTCCAGATTTTTTTGTCCGGAATTTGTTGTCCAGAGTTTCTTGTCCAGAGTTTTTTGTCCAGAGTTTGTTGTCCAGAGTTTTTTGTCCAGAGTATCTTGTCCAGAGTTTCTTGTCCAGAGTTCCTTGCCCAGATTTTCTTGTCCAGAGTTTCTTGCATAGATTTTCTGGTCCAGATTTTCTTGCCAGAGTTTCTTCTGCAGTTGTTCTTCTCCAGATTTTCTTGTCCAGTTTTTCTTCTCCAGATTACCTTGTCCATTGTTTGTTCTCCAGATTGTCTTGTTCAGAGTTTTTTGTCCAGATTTTCTTGTCCAGAGTTTCTTGTCCAGAGTTTCTTGTCCAGAGTTTCTTGCCCAGAGTTTCTTGTCCAGAGGTTTTTGTGCAGAGGTTCTTGCTCAGAGTTTCTTGTCCAGATTTTCTTGTCCAGTTTTTTTTTCCAGATTATCTTGTCCATTGGTTGTTCTCCAGATTTTCTTGTCCAGAGTTTTTTGTCCAGAATTTCTTGTCCAGAGTTTCTTGTCCAGAGCTTCTTGTCCAGAGTTTTTTGTCCAGAGTTTGTTGTCCAGAGTTTTTTGTCCAGAGTATCTTGTCCAGAGTTTCTTGTCCAGAGTTTCTTGTCCAGAGTTTCTTGTCCAGAGTTTCTTGTCCAGAGTTTCTTGTCCAGAGTATGTTGTCCAGAGTTTCTTGTCCAGAGTTTCTTGTCCAGAGTATCTTGTCCAGAGTTTCTTGTCCAGAGTTTCTTGTCCAGAGTTTTTTGTCCAGAATTTCTTGAACAGAGTTGTCTAGATTTTCCTGTCCCCGTTTTCTTACCCAGAGTTTCTTGTTCAGATTTTCTTGTCCAGTTTTTTTTTCCAGATTATCTTGTCCATTGTTTGTTCTCCAGATTTTCTTGTCCAGAGTTTTTTATCCAGAATTTCTTGAACAGAGTTTCTTGTCTAGATTTTCCTGTCCCCGTTTTCTTACCCAGAGTTTCTTGTTCAGATTTTCTTGTCCAGTTTTTTTTTCCAGATTATCTTGTCCATTGTTTGTTCTCCAGATTTTCTTGTCCAGAGTTTTTTATCCAGAATTTCTTGAACAGAGTTTCTTGTCTAGATTTTCCTGTCCCCGTTTTCTTACCCAGAGTTTTTTGTCCAGAATTTCTTGTCCAGAGTTTGTTGTCCAGAGTTTCTTGTCCAGAGCTTCTTGTCCAGAGTTTCTTGTTCAGAGTTTCTTGTCCAGAATTTCTTGTCAAGAGTTTCTTGTCCAGAATTTTTTGTCCAGAATTTCTTGTCCAGATTTTCCTGTCCAGAGTTTTTAGTCTAGATTTTCTTGTCCAGAGTTTCTTGTCCAGAGTTTCTTGTCCAGAGTTTCTTCTGCAGTTGTTCTTCTCCAGATTTTCTTGTCCAGTTTTTCTTCTCCAGATTACCTTGTCTATTGTTTGTTCTCCAGATTGTCTTGTTCAGAGTTTCTTCTCCAGATTTTCTTGTCCAGAGTTTCTTGTCCAGAGTTTCTTGTCCAGAGTTTCTTGTCCAGAGTTTCTTATCCAGAGTTTCTTGTCCAGAGTTTGTTGTCCAGAGCTTCTTGTCCAGAGTTTCTTGTTCAGAGTTTCTTGTCCAGAGTTTCTTGCCCAGAGTTCCTTGCCCAGATTTTCTTGTCCAGAGTTTTCTTGTCCAGAGTTTCTTGTCCAGAGTTTCTTGTCCAGAGTTTCTTGTCCAGAGTTTCTTGTCCAGAGTTTCTTGTCCAGAGTTTTTGTCCAGAGTTTCTTGTCCAGAGTTTGTTGTCCAGAGTTTGTTGTCCAGAGTTTCTTGTCCAGAGTTTCTTGTTCAGAGTTTCTTGTCCAGAGTTTCTTGTCCAGAATTTTTTGTCCAGAATTTCTTGTCCAGATTTTCCTGTCCAGAGTTTTTAGTCTAGATTTTCTTGTCCAGACATTCTTGCCCAGATTTTCTTGCATAGATTTTCTGGTCCAGTTTTTCTTCTCCAGATTACCTTGTCTATTGTTTGTTCTCTAGATTGTCTTGTTCAGAGTTTCTTCTCCAGATTTTCTTGTCCAGAGTTTCTTGTCCAGAGTTTCTTGCCCAGAGTTCCTTGCCCAGATTTTCTTGTCCAGAGTTTCTTGCATAGATTTTCTGGTCCAGTTTTTCTTCTCCAGATTACCTTGTCCATTGTTTGTTCTCCAGATTGTCTTGTTCAGAGTTTTTTGTCCAGATTTTCTTGTCCAGAGTTTCTTGTCCAGAGTTTCTTGTCCAGAGTTTCTTGCCCAGAGTTTCTTGTCCAGAGTTTCTTGTCCCGATTTTCTTGTCCAGAGTTTCTTGTCCAGAGTTTTTTTCCAGTTTTTTTTCCCCAGATTATCTTGTCCATTGTTTGTTCTCCAGAGTTTCTTGTCCAGAGTTTCTTGTCTAGAGTTTCTTGTCCCGGTTTTCTTACCCAGAGTTTCTTGTTCAGATTTTCTTGTCCAGTTTCTTGTCCAGAGTTTCTTGTTCCCAGTTTCTTGTCCAGAGTTTTCTTGTCCAGAGTTTCTTGTCCAGAGTTTCTTGTCCAGAGTTTCTTGTCCAGAGTTTCTTGTCCAGAGTTTCTTGCCCAGAGTTCCTTGCCCAGATTTTCTTGTCCAGAGTTTCTTGTCCAGATTTTTTTGTCCAGATTTTCTGGCCCAGAGTTTCTTGTCCAGAGTTTCTTGTCCAGAGTTTCTTGTCCAGAGTTTCTTGTTCAGAGTATCTTGTCCCGATTTTCTTGTCCAGAGTTTCTTGTACAGAGGTTTTTGTGCAGAGGTTCTTGCTCAGGGTTCTCTGTCCAGAGTTTCTTGTCCAGAGTTTTTTTGTCCAGAGTTTCTTGTCCAGAGTTTTTTGTCCAGAGTTTCTTGTCAAGAGTTTCTTGTCCAGAATTTTTTGTCCAGAATTTCTTGTCCAGATTTTCCTGTCCAGAGTTTTTAGTCTAGATTTTCTTGTCCAGACATTCTTGCCCAGATTTTCTTGCATAGATTTTCTGGTCCAGTTTTTCTTCTCCAGATTACCTTGTCCATTGTTTGTTCTCCAGATTGTCTTGTTCAGAGTTTTTTGTCCAGATTTTCTTGTCCATAGTTTCTTGTCCAGAGTTTCTTGTCAAGAGTTTCTTGCCCAGAGTTTCTTGTCCCGATTTTCTTGTCCAGAGTTTCTTGTCCAGAGTTTCTTGCCCAGTTTTTTTTCCCCAGATTATCTTGTCCATTGTTTGTTCTCCAGATTTTCTTGTCCAGAGTTTCTTGTCCAGAGTTTCTTGTCCTGAGTTTCTTGTCCCGATTTTCTTGTCCAGAGTTTCTTGTCCAGTTTTTTTTCTCCAGATTATCTTGTCCATTGTTTGTTCTCCAGATTTTCTTGTCCAGAGTTTCTTGTGCAGAGTTTCTTGCCCAGAGTTCCTTGCCCAGATTTTCTTGTCCAGAGTTTCTTGCATAGATTTTCTGGTCCAGATTTTCTTGCCAGAATTTCTTGTCCAGAGTTTTTTGTCCAGAGTTTGTTGTCCAGAGTTTTTTGTCCAGAGTATCTTGTCCAGAGTTTCTTGTCCAGAGTTTCTTGTGCAGTTGTTCTTCTCCAGATTTTCTGGTCCAGTTTTTCTTCTCCAGATTACTTTGTCCATTGTTTGTTCTCCAGATTGTCTTGTTCAGAGTTTCTTCTCCAGATTTTCTTGTCCAGAATTTCTTGTTCAGAGTTTCTTGTCCAGAGTTTCTTGCCCAGAGTTTCTTGTCCAGAGTTTCTTGTCCCGATTTTCTTGTCCAGAGTTTCTTGTCCAGAGTTTCTTGCCCATTTTTTTTTCCCAGATTATCTTGTCCATTGTTTGTTCTCCAGATTTTCTTGTCCAGAGTTTTTTGTCCAGAATTTCTTGAACAGAGTTTCTTGTCTAGATTTTCCTGTCCCCGTTTTCTTACCCAGAGTTTCTTGTTCAGATTTTCTTGTCCAGTTTTTTTTTCTAGATTATCTTGTCCATTGGTTGTTCTCCAGATTTTCTTGTCCAGAGTTTTTTGTCCAGAATTTCTTGTCCAGAGTTTCTTGTCCAGAGCTTCTTGTCCAAAGTTTTTTGTCCAGAGTTCTCTGTCCAGAGTTTCTTGTCCAGAGTCTTTTGTCCAGAGTTTCTTGTCCAGAGTTTTTTGTCCAGTGTTTCTTGCCCAGAGTTTCTTGTCCAGAATTCCTTGTCAAGAGTTTCTTGTCCAGAATTTTTTGTCCAGAATTTCTTGTCCAGATTTTCCTGTCCAGAGTTTTTAGTCTAGATTTTCTTGTCCAGACATTCTTGCCCAGATTTTCTTGCATAGATTTTCTGGTCCAGTTTTTCTTCTCCAGATTACCTTGTCCATTGTTTGTTCTCCAGATTGTCTTGTTCAGAGTTTTTTGTCCAGATTTTCTTGTCCATAGTTTCTTGTCCGCAGTTTCTTGTCCAGAGTTTCTTGTCCAGAGTTTCTTGTCCAGAGTTTCTTGTCCAGAGTTTCTTGTCCAGAGTTTTTTGTCCAGAATTTCTTGTCCAGAGTTTCTTGTCCAGAGCTTCTTGTCCAGAGTTTCTTGTCCAGAGTTTGTTGTCCAGAGTTTGTTCTCCAGAGTTTGTTGTCCAGAGTTTCTTGTCCAGAGTTTCTTGTCCAGAGTTTCTTGTCCAGATTTTCTTGTCCAGAGTTTCTTGTCCAGAGTTTCTTGTCCAGAGTTTCTTGTCCAGAGTTTCTTGTCCAGAGTTTTTTGTCCAGAGTTTCTTGTCCAGAGTTTCTTGTCCAGAGTTTGTTGTCCAGAGTTTGTTGTCCAGAGCTTCTTGTCCAGAGTTTCTAGTTCAGAGTTTCTTGTCCAGAGTTTCTTGTCCAGAGTTTCTTGTCCAGAGTTTCTTGCCCAGTTTTTTTTCCCCAGATTATCTTGTCCATTGTTTGTTCTCCAGATTTTCTTGTCCAGAGTTTCTTGTCCAGAGTTTCTTGTCCAGAGTTTCTTGTCCAGAGTTTCTTGTCCAGAGTTTCTTGCCCAGTTTTTTTTCTCCAGATTATCTTGTCCATTGTTTGTTCTCCAGAGTTTCTTGTCCAGAGTTTCTTGTCCAGAGTTTCTTGTCCAGAGTTTCTTGTCCAGAGTTTCTTGTCCAGAGTTTCTTGTCCAGAGTTTCTTGTCCAGAGTTTGTTGTCCAGAGCTTCTTGTCCAGAGTTTCTTGTTCAGAGTTTCTTGTCCAGAGTTTCTTGCCCAGATTTTCTTGTCCAGAGTTTTCTTGTCCAGAGTTTCTTGTCCAGATTTTCTTGTCCAGAGTTTCTTGTCCAGAGTTTCTTGTCCAGAGTTTCTTGTCCAGAGTTTTTTGTCCAGAGTTTCTTGTCCAGAGTTTCTTGTCCAGAGTTTGTTGTCCAGAGCTTCTTGTCCAGAGTTTCTAGTTCAGAGTTTCTTGTCCAGAGTTTCTTGCCCAGTTTTTTTTCCCCAGATTATCTTGTCCATTGTTTGTTCTCCAGATTTTCTTGTCCAGAGTTTCTTGTCCAGAGTTTCTTGTCCAGAGTTTCTTGTCCTGAGTTTCTTGTCCCGATTTTCTTGTCCAGAGTTTCTTGCCCAGTTTTTTTTCTCCAGATTATCTTGTCCATTGTTTGTTCTCCAGATTTTCTTGTCCAGAGTTTCTTGCCCAGAGTTTCTTGTCCAGAGTTTCTTGTCCAGAGTTTCTTGTCCAGATTTTCTTGTCCAGAGTTTTTTGTCCAGAATTTCTTGTCCAGAGTTTCTTGTCCAGAGCTTCTTGTCCAGAGTTTCTTGTTCAGAGTTTCTTGTCCAGAGTTTCTTGCCCAGAGTTCCTTGCCCAGATTTTCTTGTCCAGAGTTTTCTTGTCCAGAGTTTCTTGTCCAGATTTTCTTGTCCAGAGTTTCTTGTCCAGAGTTTCTTGTCCAGAGTTTCTTGACCAGAGTTTTTTGTCCAGAGTTTCTTGTCCAGAGTTTCTTGTCCAGAGTTTCTTGTCCAGAGTTTCTTGCCCAGAGTTTCTTGTCCAGAGTTTCTTGTCCCGATTTTCTTGTCCAGAGTTTCTTGTCCAGAGTTTCTTGCCCAGTTTTTTTTCTCCAGATTATCTTGTCCATTGTTTGTTCTCCAGATTTTCTTGTCCAGAGTTTTTTGTCCAGAATTTCTTGTCCAGAGTTTCTTGTCCAGAGCTTCTTGTCCAGAGTTTCTTGTCCAGAGTTTGTTGTCCAGAGTTTCTTGTCCAGAGCTTCTTGTCCAGAGTTTCTTGTTCAGAGTTTCTTGTCCAGAGTTTCTTGCCCAGATTTTCTTGTCCAGAGTTTTCTTGTCCAGAGTTTCTTGTCCAGATTTTCTTGTCCAGAGTTTCTTGTCCAGAGTTTTTTGTCCAGAGTTTCTTGTCCAGAGTTTTTTGTCCAGAGTTTCTTGTTCAGATTTTCTTGTCCAGTTTTTTTTTCCAGATTATCTTGTCCATTGTTTGTTCTCCAGATTTTCTTGTCCAGAGTTTTTTATCCAGAATTTCTTGAACAGAGTTTCTTGTCTAGATTTTCCTGTCCCCGTTTTCTTACCCAGAGTTTTTTGTCCAGAATTTCTTGTCCAGAGTTTGTTGTCCAGAGTTTGTTGTCCAGAGCTTCTTGTCCAGAGTTTCTTGTTCAGAGTTTCTTGTCCAGAATTTCTTGTCAAGAGTTTCTTGTCCAGAATTTTTTGTCCAGAATTTCTTGTCCAGATTTTCCTGTCCAGAGTTTTTAGTCTAGATTTTCTTGTCCAGAGTTTCTTGTCCAGAGTTTCTTGTCCAGAGTTTCTTCTGCAGTTGTTCTTCTCCAGATTTTCTTGTCCAGTTTTTCTTCTCCAGATTACCTTGTCTATTGTTTGTTCTCCAGATTGTCTTGTTCAGAGTTTCTTCTCCAGATTTTCTTGTCCAGAGTTTCTTGTCCAGAGTTTCTTGTCCAGAGTTTCTTGTCCAGAGTTTCTTGTCCAGAGTTTCTTGTCCAGAGTTTGTTGTCCAGAGCTTCTTGTCCAGAGTTTCTTGTTCAGAGTTTCTTGTCCAGAGTTTCTTGCCCAGAGTTCCTTGCCCAGATTTTCTTGTCCAGAGTTTTCTTGTCCAGAGTTTCTTGTCCAGATTTTCTTGTCCAGAGTTTCTTGTCCAGAGTTTCTTGTCCAGAGTTTCTTGTCCAGAGTTTTTGTCCAGAGTTTCTTGTCCAGAGTTTGTTGTCCAGAGTTTGTTGTCCAGAGTTTCTTGTCCAGAGTTTCTTGTTCAGAGTTTCTTGTCCAGAGTTTCTTGTCCAGAATTTTTTGTCCAGAATTTCTTGTCCAGATTTTCCTGTCCAGAGTTTTTAGTCTAGATTTTCTTGTCCAGACATTCTTGCCCAGATTTTCTTGCATAGATTTTCTGGTCCAGTTTTTCTTCTCCAGATTACCTTGTCTATTGTTTGTTCTCTAGATTGTCTTGTTCAGAGTTTCTTCTCCAGATTTTCTTGTCCAGAGTTTCTTGTCCAGAGTTTCTTGTCCAGAGTTTCTTGCCCAGATTTTCTTGTCCAGATTTTCTTGCATAGATTTTCTGGTCCAGTTTTTCTTCTCCAGATTACCTTGTCCATTGTTTGTTCTCCAGATTGTCTTGTTCAGAGTTTTTTGTCCAGATTTTCTTGTCCAGAGTTTCTTGTCCAGAGTTTCTTGTCCAGAGTTTCTTGCCCAGAGTTTCTTGTCCAGAGTTTCTTGTCCCGATTTTCTTGTCCAGAGTTTCTTGTCCAGAGTTTTTTCCCAGTTTTTTTTCCCCAGATTATCTTGTCCATTGTTTGTTCTCCAGATTTTCTTGTCCAGAGTTTCTTGTCTAGAGTTTCTTGTCCCGGTTTTCTTACCCAGAGTTTCTTGTTCAGATTTTCTTGTCCAGTTTCTTGTCCAGAGTTTCTTGTTCCCAGTTTCTTGTCCAGAGTTTTCTTGTCCAGAGTTTCTTGTCCAGAGTTTCTTGTCCAGAGTTTCTTGTCCAGAGTTTCTTGTCCAGAGTTTCTTGCCCAGAGTTCCTTGCCCAGATTTTCTTGTCCAGAGTTTCTTGTCCAGATTTTTTTGTCCAGATTTTCTGGCCCAGAGTTTCTTGTCCAGAGTTTCTTGTCCAGAGTTTCTTATCCAGAGTTTCTTGTCCAGAGTTTCTTGTCCCGAGTTTCTTGTCCAGAGTTTCTTGTCCAGAGGTTTTTGTGCAGAGGTTCTTGCTCAGAGTTCTCTGTCCAGAGTTTCTTGTCCAGAGTCTTTTGTCCAGAGTTTCTTGTCCAGAGTTTTTTGTCCAGAGTTTCTTGTCCAGAGTTTCTTGTCCAGAATTTTTTGTCCAGAATTTCTTGTCCAGATTTTCCTGTCCAGAGTTTTTAGTCTAGATTTTCTTGTCCAGACATTCTTGCCCAGATTTTCTTGCATAGATTTTCTGGTCCAGTTTTTCTTCTCCAGATTACCTTGTCCATTGTTTGTTCTCCAGATTGTCTTGTTCAGAGTTTTTTGTCCAGATTTTCTTGTCCATAGTTTCTTGTCCAGAGTTTCTTGTCAAGAGTTTCTTGCCCAGAGTTTCTTGTCCCGATTTTCTTGTCCAGAGTTTCTTGTCCAGAGTTTCTTGCCCAGTTTTTTTTCCCCAGATTATCTTGTCCATTGTTTGTTCTCCAGATTTTCTTGTCCAGAGTTTCTTGTCCAGAGTTTCTTGTCCTGAGTTTCTTGTCCCGATTTTCTTGTCCAGAGTTTCTTGTCCAGTTTTTTTTCTCCAGATTATCTTGTCCATTGTTTGTTCTCCAGATTTTCTTGTCCAGAGTTTCTTGTGCAGAGTTTCTTGCCCAGAGTTCCTTGCCCAGATTTTCTTGTCCAGAGTTTCTTGCATAGATTTTCTGGTCCAGAGTTTCTTGTCCACATTTTCTTGTCCAGAGTTTCTTGTCCAGATTTTCTTGTCCAGATTTTCTTGTCCAGATTTTCTTGTCCAGAGTTTCTTGTCCAGACTTTCTTGTCCAGAGTTTGTTGTCCAGAGTTTCTTGTCCAGAGTTTCTTGTCCAGAGTTTCTTGTCCAGAGTTTCTTGTCCAGAGTTTCTTGTCCAGAGTTTCTTGTCCAGAGTTTCTTGTCCAGAGTTTTTTGTCCAGAGTTTGTTGTCCAGAGTTTTTTGTCCAGAGTATCTTGTCCAGAGTTTCTTGTCCAGAGTTTCTTGTGCAGTTGTTCTTCTCCAGATTTTCTGGTCCAGTTTTTCTTCTCCAGATTACTTTGTCCATTGTTTGTTCTCCAGATTGTCTTGTTCAGAGTTTCTTCTCCAGATTTTCTTGTCCAGAATTTCTTGTTCAGAGTTTCTTGTCCAGAGTTTCTTGCCCAGAGTTTCTTGTCCAGAGTTTCTTGTCCCGATTTTCTTGTCCAGAGTTTCTTGTCCAGAGTTTCTTGCCCATTTTTTTTTCCCAGATTATCTTGTCCATTGTTTGTTCTCCAGATTTTCTTGTCCAGAGTTTTTTGTCCAGAATTTCTTGAACAGAGTTTCTTGTCTAGATTTTCCTGTCCCCGTTTTCTTACCCAGAGTTTCTTGTTCAGATTTTCTTGTCCAGTTTTTTTTTCTAGATTATCTTGTCCATTGGTTGTTCTCCAGATTTTCTTGTCCAGAGTTTTTTGTCCAGAATTTCTTGTCCAGAGTTTCTTGTCCAGAGCTTCTTGTCCAAAGTTTTTTGTCCAGAGTTCTCTGTCCAGAGTTTCTTGTCCAGAGTCTTTTGTCCAGAGTTTCTTGTCCAGAGTTTTTTGTCCAGTGTTTCTTGCCCAGAGTTTCTTGTCCAGAATTTCTTGTCAAGAGTTTCTTGTCCAGAATTTTTTGTCCAGAATTTCTTGTCCAGATTTTCCTGTCCAGAGTTTTTAGTCTAGATTTTCTTGTCCAGACATTCTTGCCCAGATTTTCTTGCATAGATTTTCTGGTCCAGTTTTTCTTCTCCAGATTACCTTGTCCATTGTTTGTTCTCCAGATTGTCTTGTTCAGAGTTTTTTGTCCAGATTTTCTTGTCCAGTGGTTGTTCTCCAGATTTTCTTGTCCAGAGTTTCTTGTCCAGAGTTTCTTGTCCAGAGTTTCTTGTCCAGAGTTTCTTGTCCAGAGTTTTTTGTCCAGAATTTCTTGTCCAGAGTTTCTTGTCCAGAGCTTCTTGTCCAGAGTTTCTTGTCCAGAGTTTGTTGTCCAGAGTTTGTTGTCCAGAGTTTGTTGTCCAGAGTTTGTTGTCCAGAGTTTCTTGTCCAGAGTTTCTTGTCCAGATTTTCTTGTCCAGAGTTTCTTGTCCAGAGTTTCTTGTCCAGAGTTTCTTGTCCAGAGTTTCTTGTCCAGAGTTTTTTGTCCAGAGTTTCTTGTCCAGAGTTTCTTGTCCAGAGTTTGTTGTCCAGAGTTTGTTGTCCAGAGCTTCTTGTCCAGAGTTTCTAGTTCAGAGTTTCTTGTCCAGAGTTTCTTGTCCAGAGTTTCTTGTCCAGAGTTTCTTGCCCAGTTTTTTTTCCCCAGATTATCTTGTCCATTGTTTGTTCTCCAGATTTTCTTGTCCAGAGTTTCTTGTCCAGAGTTTCTTGTCCAGAGTTTCTTGTCCCGATTTTCTTGTCCAGAGTTTCTTGCCCAGTTTTTTTTCTCCAGATTATCTTGTCCATTGTTTGTTCTCCAGAGTTTCTTGTCCAGAGTTTCTTGTCCAGAGTTTCTTGTCCAGAGTTTCTTGTCCAGAGTTTCTTGTCCAGAGTTTCTTGTCCAGAGTTTCTTGTCCAGAGTTTGTTGTCCAGAGCTTCTTGTCCAGAGTTTCTTGTTCAGAGTTTCTTGTCCAGAGTTTCTTGCCCAGATTTTCTTGTCCAGAGTTTTCTTGTCCAGAGTTTCTTGTCCAGATTTTCTTGTCCAGAGTTTCTTGTCCAGAGTTTCTTGTCCAGAGTTTCTTGTCCAGAGTTTTTTGTCCAGAGTTTCTTGTCCAGAGTTTCTTGTCCAGAGTTTGTTGTCCAGAGTTTGTTGTCCAGAGCTTCTTGTCCAGAGTTTCTAGTTCAGAGTTTCTTGTCCAGAGTTTCTTGCCCAGTTTTTTTTCCCCAGATTATCTTGTCCATTGTTTGTTCTCCAGATTTTCTTGTCCAGAGTTTCTTGTCCAGAGTTTCTTGTCCAGAGTTTCTTGTCCAGAGTTTCTTGTCCCGATTTTCTTGTCCAGAGTTTCTTGCCCAGTTTTTTTTCTCCAGATTATCTTGTCCATTGTTTGTTCTCCAGATTTTCTTGTCCAGAGTTTCTTGTCCAGAGTTTCTTGTCCAGAGTTTCTTGTCCAGAGTTTCTTGTCCAGATTTTCTTGTCCAGAGTTTTTTGTCCAGAATTTCTTGTCCAGAGTTTCTTGTCCAGAGCTTCTTGTCCAGAGTTTCTTGTTCAGAGTTTCTTGTCCAGAGTTTCTTGCCCAGAGTTCCTTGCCCAGATTTTCTTGTCCAGAGTTTTCTTGTCCAGAGTTTCTTGTCCAGATTTTCTTGTCCAGAGTTTCTTGTCCAGAGTTTCTTGTCCAGAGTTTCTTGACCAGAGTTTTTTGTCCAGAGTTTCTTGTCCAGAGTTTCTTGTCCAGAGTTTCTTGTCCAGAGTTTCTTGCCCAGAGTTTCTTGTCCAGAGTTTCTTGTCCCGATTTTCTTGTCCAGAGTTTCTTGTCCAGAGTTTCTTGCCCAGTTTTTTTTCTCCAGATTATCTTGTCCATTGTTTGTTCTCCAGATTTTCTTGTCCAGAGTTTTTTGTCCAGAATTTCTTGTCCAGAGTTTCTTGTCCAGAGCTTCTTGTCCAGAGTTTCTTGTCCAGAGTTTGTTGTCCAGAGTTTCTTGTCCAGAGCTTCTTGTCCAGAGTTTCTTGTTCAGAGTTTCTTGTCCAGAGTTTCTTGCCCAGATTTTCTTGTCCAGAGTTTTCTTGTCCAGAGTTTCTTGTCCAGATTTTCTTGTCCAGAGTTTCTTGTCCAGAGTTTTTTGTCCAGAGTTTCTTGTCCAGAGTTTTTTGTCCAGAGTTTCTTGTCCAGAGTTTCTTGTCCAGAGTTTGTTGTCCAGAGTTTGTTGTCCAGAGCTTCTTGTCCAGAGTTTCTAGTTCAGAGTTTCTTGTCCAGAGTTTCTTGTCCAGAGTTTCTTGCCCAGTTTTTTTTCCCCAGATTATCTTGTCCATTGTTTGTTCTCCAGATTTTCTTGTCCAGAGTTTCTTGTCCAGAGTTTCTTGTCCAGAGTTTCTTGTCCTGAGTTTCTTGTCCCGATTTTCTTGTCCAGAGTTTCTTGCCCAGTTTTTTTTCTCCAGATTATCTTGTCCATTGTTTGTTCTCCAGATTTTCTTGTCCAGAGTTTCTTGCCCAGAGTTTCTTGTCCAGAGTTTCTTGTCCAGAGTTTCTTGTCCCGATTTTCTTGTCCAGAGTTTCTTGTCCAGTTTTTTTTCTCCAGATTATCTTGTCCATTGTTTGTTCTCCAGATTTTCTTGTCCAGAGTTTTTTGTCCAGAATTTCTTGTCCAGAGTTTCTTGTCCAGAGCTTCTTGTCCAGAGTTTCTTGTCCATAGTTTCTTGTCCAGAGTTTGTTGTCCGGAGCTTCTTGTCCAGAGTTTCTTGTTCAGAGTTTCTTGTCCAGAGTTTCTTGCCCAGAGTTCCTTGCCCAGATTTTCTTGTCCAGAGTTTTCTTGTCCAGAGTTTCTTGTCCAGATTTTCTTGTCCAGAGTTTCTTGTCCAGAGTTTCTTGTCCAGAGTTTCTTGACCAGAGTTTTTTGTCCAGAGTTTCTTGTCCAGAGTTTCTTGTCCAGAGTTTCTTGCCCAGAGTTTCTTGTCCAGAGTTTCTTGTCCCGATTTTCTTGTCCAGAGTTTCTTGTCCAGAGTTTTTTGTCGAGAGTTTCTTGTCCAGATTTTCTTGTCCAGAGTTTCTTGTCCAGACAATCTGGACAAGAAATACCCAACAAGAAATTCTGGACAAGAAAATCTGGACAAGAAGAACTGTACAAGTAAATATGGACAACGCAGTCTGGAGAACAAACTCTGGACAAGAAAATCTGGAGAAGAACAACTGGACAGGACAAAGAAAATTTGAACAAGGAAAACTCCAACACAAAAACTCGACCAGAAAAACTCGACAAAAAAATCTGGACAAAACAAACTCGACAAGAAAATCCGTACCAGAAAAACTCGACAACGAAAACTCAAACACAAAAACTCGAACACAAAACTCGACCAGCAAAGCTCGACAAGAAAATCTGGACCAAGAAAACTCGACGACTCGACTCCTCTCGAGTTTTTCACGACAAATATTTTTCGATGACAAGTTTTTGTTTTTCGAGTTTTTCTCGACAAACTTTTCTTCTTGACAAGTTTTTCTCTTCGTGTTTTTCTCCACGAATTTTTCTTCTCGACAAATTTTTTCTCACAACAAGTTTTCTCAAGAAAGTTTTTCTTGTTTTTCTCGACAAATATTTTTCCATTGCAAGTTTTTGTGTGAGCTTTTCAATTCGACCAGAAAATTTGGAAGAGAAAATCTCAATAGCAAAAAATCGAACACAAAAACTCGACCAGAAAAACTCAATAAGAAAATCTGGACATGAGAAACTCAACCAGCAAAACTGGACAAGAAATACTTGACAAGAAAATCTTGACAACAAACTCTGGACAAGAAAATCTGGACTAGAAAAACTCGGCAATAAGATCTGGACAGGAAAATCTGGACAATAAGATTTGGACAGGAAAATCTGGACAATAAAGTTTGGACAAGAAAATCTCGACAAGAAAATCTGGGCAAAAACAACTTGACAAGACAATCTGGACATGAAAATCTGGACAATAACAATTCGACAAGACAAATTTGGACAAGAAGAATTGGACATGAAAGTTTGGACAGGAAAATCTGGACAAGAAAATCTGGAAAAAAAATTCTGGAAAAGAAGAACTGGACAAGTAAATTTGAACAACACAATCTGGAGAACAGACTCTGGACAAGATAATCTGGAGAAGAACAACTGGACAAGAAAATCTGGAGAAGAAACTCTGGACAAGAAAATCTGGAGAAGACAATCTGGACAAGAAATACTCAACAAGAAATTCTGGACAAGAAGATCTGGACAGGAAATCTAGACAAGAAAATCTGGACAAGAAGAACTGTACAAGTAAATCTGGACAACACAGTCTGGAGAACAAACTCTGGACAAGATAATCTGGAGTAGAACAACTGGACAGGACAATCTGGACAAGAAAAGCTGGACAAGAAACTCTGGACAAGAAGATCTGGACAAGAAAATCTCGACAAGAAAGATTGGACCAGAAAAACTCGACAACAAAAACTCGACCAGAAAATCAGGACAGGAAAAACTCGACCAGAAAAACTCGATAAGAAAATCTGGAGAGAAAAGTTCGAACACAACTCGACACAATGAACTCGACCAGCAAAACTCGGCCAGAAGATCTGGACAGAAAAAGCTAACACCAGAAGTCGGCAAGAAAATCCGGACCAGAAAAACTCGACGAGAAAATCTGGACAAGAAAGATTGGACCAGAAAAACTCGACAACGAAAACTCCAACGCAAAAACTCGACACGAAAAACTCGACAGGAAAATCTGGACAAGAAAAACTCGACCAAGATACTCTTAACAAGAAATTTTGTACAAGAAACTCTGGACCAGAAACTCTGGACAAGAAAATGTGGACAAGGAAACGTGAACAAGAAAATCTGGACAAAAAATCTGGTCAAGATACTCCGGATAAGAAAATCTGGACATGAAACTGATGAGGAAAACTATGTTTACCAGCTAGCAGAGTTTAACGCAGAATTCTCGAATAGGCAAAATAGATCTGGTGTTGGAATTGCTGTGTATATAAACAAAGAAATACGTTACGAAAAAATTAATTATACTACGATGCACTACGAAAACATACAGATACTAGCTAATTTCAACAACAAACAAATCTTTCTATTTGGAATCTTTAGGCCACCGGATGTAAGTGTACCTTATGATCAAAAAAGAACCGGAATTTTCATTTTAAAATTCACGCGCTTGTCCAATCGGTAAAAATTTATTCTCTCAACGTTCGCAACACTTTTATACATATTCTGTCAAATTTTGACGGGTATCGTATGATTAGTTTTTGTTTGACGTCTATACAAATAAGTTGAAAAATGTTCGTGTGGCGATTTTTATAATGGATGAAAATTTAGAACAACGTGCGTGCATCAAATTTTGTGTTGCAAATGGATTTAAGTGTTCCGAAACGTTGAAAATGTTAGAAAAGGCCTTTGGTGAATCGTGTCTAGGAAAAACACAGGCATATGAGTGGTATAAACGGTTCAAAGGTGGTCGTACAAGCTTGGATCATGATGAGATCCCTGGCCGCCCAACAACATCTGTTACTGAAGAAAACATTGAATCGGCGAAGCAAATCGTGTTGCAAAATCGTTCTGCACCGATAAGAGAGATTGCTGTATTGTTGGGCATCTCTTATGGATCAACCGAACACATTTTAACTGATGTTTTGGGTTTAAAACGCGTCGCTGCTCGGCTGGTGCCAAAAAACCTGAATTTCATTCAAAAACAGCGTCGTGTTGTGTTGTGTTGTGTCTCAGTTTTTGGCCAAAAACTCAACCAATATCATCAACCAAGCACTGTACTCTCCAGATATGGCCCCGTGTGACTTTTTCCTCTTCCCCAGACTCAAATTGCCATTGCGGGGAACGCGTTTTCAGACCATAGAGGCCATAAAAGAGAATTCGCTGCGTGAACTAAAGGCCATACCTTCGGCGGCCTATAAAACTTGTATGGAAAATTGGATCAAGCGTTGGCATGCATGTATTGCCGGAGGAGGAGAATACTTTAAAGGTGATAATCACCCTTATTCCGATAGTCGTTTTTTCGTAAACGCCGACTGTCGTTTTAGTGTCGTGTCGTTTTTTTATTGATATTCCGTAACTCAAACGTCGGCGTATTTCTCTCTCTTACATTCCACAATACGATCCACCAAAAGAGCTGACATTTGACGAATCAAATTGCTCGAAATTTTTTTGATTTGAAAAATTGAAAAATGAATAGTGTAGCAAGTTATTTTTTTTTTAGCAGCAGTGACGACGAAAAACATGAAAGACAAAAAAATATTTGATTCTTCAAAGGAGATGGATTCGATATAAAACGAATCCTTTTGAAAGAATGTCTTATGTTTAATTGAAATAGTTCTAACAATGTTTTTTTTTAAAGATATTCAAAATGTTCTTTCGTCTTGATAAAGAAGCTTTTAAATATTTTTTTAAATTTAGTGGAAAAAAGTTTTCCGCAAGAACGTTCTGTTGCGATTCCTGTTGTTTCAAAAATAGCTGCTACCTTAACTCAGCTACTTGCTCCCATCCAAACTTCCTATCAAATCCTCTTTTGAAATTTTTCAAGACGTGCTCATTCTCGTCCAAGAGCTCGATCAGCCGTCGCATTTGGTTTTGGGTTGTTATTTTTACCCTAAGCCAAGAATATGAAATTATTGAAAACAAAATATAATTATAAAAGCTTAAATTTTTTTTTGTCGTGAACACTTTTCTCGACGACAGATTTGGGCGTTTTGGCGGACGTTTTTAATATAGAAACGACTATCGGAATACAAAAAAAAATATATGAACACGTTCCACAAGAGAGAATCGACATATTGTCATTTATTTGGCGTTGAACGTCGTACGTACTACGAAATTCACACTGTCGTTTTTTTATTGGCGTTGTACGACTATCGGAATAAGGGTGAATAAAGAAAATTATTAAAAATTGAAATTTTGCGTTTTTTAATAAAATTCCGGTTCTTTTTTGATCATAAGGTATATAGTTTCAGAGATGAATTCGAAACACAAATAGACTCAGTCAACAAAAAACACGAAATCATAGCTATGGAGGATATGAACATAAATGTGCAAAACAATGAACAATGTTGTGTCGCTAGATGGCTTCGCAGATTCTTTTATTGTCTGATTTTCGTATATTTGTATACGGATATGTAAATTTATATTTCAGTCTTTCTAAAGCCGTCTAGCATTTTACATGGATTCCCCTCTACAGCTTCAAGGTTCTAACCAGCATTGAAGGTATAACTCCATGGAGATGTTGGATGGTTTTCATGTATTCATGTATTTATGTATGTATTTATTTATTAATTTTTATTACTTATGTGTTCATTTAACTATTATTTATTTATGTTGTTTTTTTATATATATAACCACCTATACATATGTACAAATGCGGACATAATAACAACAATGAATCAATCAAACAAACTCTGGACAAGAAACTCTGGACGAGAAACTCTGGACAAGGAAACATGGACAGGGAACTCTGGACAAGAAAATCTGGACAAGAAACTCTGGACAAGAAACTCTGGACAAGAAACTCTGGACAAGAAACTCTGGACAAGAAACTCTGGACAAGAAACTCTAGACAAGAAACTCTGGACAAGAAACTCTGGACAAGAAACTCTGGACAAAAAAATCTGGACAAGAAACTCTGGACAAGAAGCTCTGGACAAGAAAATCTGGACAAGAAACTCTGGACAAGAAACTCTGGACAAGAAAATCTGGACAAGAAACTCTGGACAAGAAACTCTAGACAAGAAGCTCTGGACAAGAAACTCTGGACAATAAACTCTGGACAACAAACTCTGGACAAGAATCTCTGGAGAGGAAACTCTGGACAAGAAAATATGGACAAGAAACTCTGGACAAGAAAATCTGGACAAGAAACTCTGGACAAGAAATTCTAGACAAGAAACTCTGGACAAGAAACTCTGCACAAAATAATCTGGACAAGAAACTCTGGACAAGAAACTCTGGACAAGAAAATCTAGACAAGAAGCTCTGGACAAGAAACTCTGGACAATAAACTCTGGACAACAAACTCTGGACAAGAATCTCTGGAGAGGAAACTCTGGACAAGAAAATCTGGACAAGAAACTCTGGACAAGAAACTCTGGACAAGAAACTCTGGACCAGAAAATCTGGACAAGAAACTCTGGACAAGAAATTCTAGACAAGAAACTCTGGACAAGAAACTCTGCACAAAATAATCTGGACAAGAAACTCTGGACAAGAAACTCTGGACAAGAAAATCTAGACAAGAAGCTCTGGACAAGAAACTCTGGACAATAAACTCTGGACAACAAACTCTGGACAAGAATCTCTGGAGAGGAAACTCTGGACAAGAAAATCTGGACAAGAAACTCTGGACAAGAAACTCTGGACAAGAAACTCTGGACAAGAAAATCTGGACAAGAAACTCTGGACAAGAAACTCTGGACAAGAAACTCTGGACAAGAAACTCTGGATAAGAAACTCTGGACAAGAAAATCTGGACAAGGAAACATGGACAAGGAAACATGGACAAGGAACTCTGGACAAGAAGCTCTAGACAAGAAACTCTGAACAAGAAAATCTGGACAAGAAACTCTGGACAAGAAAATCTGGACAAGAAACTCTGGACAAGAAACTCTGGACAAGAAACTCTGGACAAAAAACTCTGGACAAGAAACTCTGGACAAGAAACTCTGGACAAAAAACTCTGGACAAGAAAATCTGGACAAGAAACTCTGGACAAGAAACTCTGGACAAGAAACTCTGGACAAGAAACTCTGGACAAGAAACTCTGGACAAGAAACTCTGGACAAGAAACTCTGGATAAGAAACTCTGGACAAGAAAATCTGGACAAGGAAACATGGACAAGGAAACATGGACAAGGAACTCTGGACAAGAAGCTCTAGACAAGAAACTCTGAACAAGAAAATCTGGACAAGAAACTCTGGACAAGAAAATCTGAACAAGAAAATCTGGACAAGAAACTCTGGACAAGAAACTCTGGACAAGAAACTCTGGACAAGAAACTCTGGACAAAAAACTCTGGACAAGAAACTCTGGACAAGAAACTCTGGACAAAAAACTCTGGACAAGAAAATCTGGACAAGAAACTCTGGACAAGAAACTGGACAACAAACTCTGGACAAGAAACTCTGGACAAGAAACTCTGGGCAAGAAACTCTGGACAAGAAACTCTGGACAAGAAACTCTGGACAAGAAACTCTGGACAAGGAAACATGGACAAGGAAACATGGACAAGAAACTCTGGACAATAAACTCTGGACAACAAACTCTGGACAAGAATCTCTGGAGAGGAAACTCTGGACAAGAAAATATGGACAAGAAACTGGACAACAAACTCTGGACAAGAAACTCTGGACAAGAAACTCTAGACAAGAAGCTCTGGACAAGAAACTCTGGACAATAAACTCTGGACAACAAACTCTGGACAAGAATCTCTGGAGAGGAAACTCTGGACAAGAAAATATGGACAAGAAACTCTGGACAAGAAAATCTGGACAAGAAACTCTGGACAAGAAAATCTGGACAAGAAACTCTGGACAAGAAACTCTGGACAAGAATCTCTGGAGAGGAAACTCTGGACAAGAAAATCTGGACAAGAAACTCTGGACAATAAACTCTGGACAACAAACTCTGGACAAGAATCTCTGGAGAGGAAACTCTGGACAAGAAAATCTGGACAAGAAACTCTGGACAAGAAACTCTGGACAAGAAACTCTGGACCAGAAAATCTGGACAAGAAACTCTGGACAAGAAATTCTAGACAAGAAACTCTGGACAAGAAACTCTGCACAAAATAATCTGGACAAGAAACTCTGGACAAGAAACTCTGGACAAGAAAATCTAGACAAGAAGCTCTGGACAAGAAACTCTGGACAATAAACTCTGGACAACAAACTCTGGACAAGAATCTCTGGAGAGGAAACTCTGGACAAGAAAATCTGGACAAGAAACTCTGGACAAGAAACTCTGGACAAGAAACTCTGGACAAGAAAATCTGGACAAGAAACTCTGGACAAGAAACTCTGGACAACATACTCTGGACAAAAAACTCTGGACAAGAAACTCTGGACAAGAAAATCTGGACAAGGAAACATGGACAAGGAAACATGGACAAGGAACTCTGGACAAGAAGCTCTAGACAAGAAACTCTGAACAAGAAAATCTGGACAAGAAACTCTGGACAAGAAAATCTGGACAAGAAACTCTGGACAAGAAACTCTGGACAAGAAACTCTGGACAAAAAACTCTGGACAAGAAACTCTGGACAAGAAACTCTGGACAAAAAACTCTGGACAAGAAAATCTGGACAAGAAACTCTGGACAAGAAACTGGACAACAAACTCTGGACAAGAAACTCTGGACAAGAAACTCTAGACAAGAAACTCTGGACAAGAAACTCTGGATAAGAAACTCTGGACAAGAAAATCTGGACAAGGAAACATGGACAAGGAAACATGGACAAGGAACTCTGGACAAGAAACTCTGGACAAGAAACTCTGAACAAGAAAATCTGGACAAGAAACTCTGGACAAGAAAATCTGAACAAGAAAATCTGGACAAGAAACTCTGGACAAGAAACTCTGGACAAGAAACTCTGGACAAGAAACTCTGGACAAAAAACTCTGGACAAGAAACTCTGGACAAGAAACTCTGGACAAAAAACTCTGGACAAGAAAATCTGGACAAGAAACTCTGGACAAGAAACTGGACAACAAACTCTGGACAAGAAACTCTGGACAAGAAACTCTAGACAAGAAACTCTGGACAAGAAACTCTGGATAAGAAACTCTGGACAAGAAAATCTGGACAAGGAAACATGGACAAGGAAACATGGACAAGAAACTCTGGACAATAAACTCTGGACAACAAACTCTGGACAAGAATCTCTGGAGAGGAAACTCTGGACAAGAAAATATGGACAAGAAACTGGACAACAAACTCTGGACAAGAAACTCTGGACAAGAAACTCTAGACAAGAAGCTCTGGACAAGAAACTCTGGACAATAAACTCTGGACAACAAACTCTGGACAAGAATCTCTGGAGAGGAAACTCTGGACAAGAAAATATGGACAAGAAACTCTGGACAAGAAAATCTGGACAAGAAACTCTGGACAAGAAAATCTGGACAAGAAACTCTGGACAAGAAACTCTGGACAAGAAACTCTGGACAAAAAACTCTGGACAAGAAACTCTGGACAAGAAACTCTGGACAAAAAACTCTGGACAAGAAAATCTGGACAAGAAACTCTGGACAAGAAACTGGACAACAAACTCTGGACAAGAAACTCTGGACAAGAAACTCTAGACAAGAAACTCTGGACAAGAAACTCTGGATAAGAAACTCTGGACAAGAAAATCTGGACAAGGAAACATGGACAAGGAAACATGGACAAGGAACTCTGGACAAGAAGCTCTAGACAAGAAACTCTGAACAAGAAAATCTGGACAAGAAACTCTGGACAAGAAAATCTGAACAAGAAAATCTGGACAAGAAACTCTGGACAAGAAACTCTGGACAAGAAACTCTGGACAAGAAACTCTGGACAAAAAACTCTGGACAAGAAACTCTGGACAAGAAACTCTGGACAAAAAACTCTGGACAAGAAAATCTGGACAAGAAACTCTGGACAAGAAACTGGACAACAAACTCTGGACAAGAAACTCTGGACAAGAAACTCTAGACAAGAAACTCTGGACAAGAAACTCTGGATAAGAAACTCTGGACAAGAAAATCTGGACAAGGAAACATGGACAAGGAAACATGGACAAGAAACTCTGGACAATAAACTCTGGACAACAAACTCTGGACAAGAATCTCTGGAGAGGAAACTCTGGACAAGAAAATATGGACAAGAAACTCTGGACAAGAAAATCTGGACAAGAAACTCTGGACAAGAAATTCTAGACAAGAAACTCTGGACAAGAAACTCTGCACAAAATAATCTGGACAAGAAACTCTGGACAAGAAACTCTGGACAAGAAAATCTAGACAAGAAGCTCTGGACAAGAAACTCTGGACAATAAACTCTGGACAACAAACTCTGGACAAGAATCTCTGGAGAGGAAACTCTGGACAAGAAAATCTGGACAAGAAACTCTGGACAAGAAACTCTGGACAAGAAACTCTGGACAAGAAAATCTGGACAAGAAACTCTGGACAAGAAACTCTGGACAACATACTCTGGACAAAAAACTCTGGATAAGAAACTCTGGACAAGAAAATCTGGACAAGGAAACATGGACAAGGAAACATGGACAAGGAACTCTGGACAAGAAGCTCTAGACAAGAAACTCTGAACAAGAAAATCTGGACAAGAAACTCTGGACAAGAAACTCTGGACAAGAAAATCTGGACAAGAAACTCTGGACAAGAAACTCTGGACAAGAAACTCTGGACAAAAAACTCTGGACAAGAAACTCTGGACAAGAAACTCTGGACAAAAAACTCTGGACAAGAAAATCTGGACAAGAAACTCTGGACAAGAAACTGGACAACAAACTCTGGACAAGAAACTCTGGACAAGAAACTCTAGACAAGAAACTCTGGACAAGAAACTCTGGATAAGAAACTCTGGACAAGAAAATCTGGACAAGGAAACATGGACAAGGAAACATGGACAAGGAACTCTGGACAAGAAGCTCTAGACAAGAAACTCTGAACAAGAAAATCTGGACAAGAAACTCTGGACAAGAAAATCTGAACAAGAAAATCTGGACAAGAAACTCTGGACAAGAAACTCTGGACAAGAAACTCTGGACAAAAAACTCTGGACAAGAAACTCTGGACAAAAAACTCTGGACAAGAAAATCTGGACAAGAAACTCTGGACAACAAACTCTGGACAACAAACTCTGGACAAGAAACTCTGGACAAGAAACTCTAGACAAGAAACTCTGGACAAGAAACTCTGGACAAGAAACTCTGGACAAAAAACTCTGGACAAGAAACTCTGGACAAGAAACTCTGGACAAGAAACTCTGGACAAAAAACTCTGGACAAGAAACTCTGGACAAGAAACTCTGGACAAAAAACTCTGGACAAGAAAATCTGGACAAGAAAATCTGGAGAAGAAAGTCTGGATAAGAAGCCTCTCTAAGGCTCATACGGCATGCGTGAAGACAGTTTCACCTTTTAGAGAAGCTGCAACAGCCTCGTTCTTGCTCAAACGATTTTTTCAACCTGCTCAAAGTGTTTTTCAATCTGCTGCATTCTTCGGTAAATGTGCTTCTTCGAAAATCGATGCCTTGCACTTGCACATTTGGTGCAAGTCACTAAAAATCGAAATTTTGTCCCAAAAATTAGTGCTTTACCTCAAACGCATAAATTTAAAATAGAACGACAACCATTGTCGGCATATGGTATGGAATACATCGAGGAATGTTCCGAAAAAAAAACTTAAAAACATAACCCTCATTACATTCAAATTCAACCTCCCCAGCTCTGTTTTATTTTTGTCGACAATTTTCCCAATTAGCTCTGTCAATTTGTCGGTTATTAATGTTCGATGTCATTGTGAAGAGATCCGCTTTACTTTGCAGTTTCCTCTCTTCAGAAACTTCACGGCCCATCGCAACTTTACTGCTCGCTATGTCCTCCTCTCATACCGTCCCAACCGCGAAGCAAACGTTCCACGCTATTTCCACAACGAATAATGCGCTCTAACTAATTGGGTCGCCGCTGGCTGTCGCTTTACGACCGACACCGACGCCGACGACGTAAACTATTTTCAGAGACCAAACAAAAAACACATACCATTTCGAAATTGATTACGGCAAACATGAGTTCCATTTGAAAATATTAAGGGATACATTTATCTCAACCAATTTGAGTTTGTTTTTTCTGTTGGAAATTTACGACCCTGCAACAGCTTAAGGCCGCGCATCGACGAAACAGGTCCCGTCACCGGTCCCGACTTCGTACCAGTTACGGAAGCAATGACTTTTAATTAACTTCCACTTCGGGGACATGTTAACATTTCAATTTAAAAAAAATTAAAAGAACTCGCGCAGGGATCCGCCTGTGTTCAAAGTGTCAGCGCATTGGCGCGGGGCTGCGGCTGAGTTCGCCGGAGGATGAGTCATCCGAAGGTGGGAGGTGGAACTTAATTGGCTTTGAGCGATGACAAACAAGGTGCGCAGAGTGGGCTCAGTGGAGGCAGTCAATTGCAGTAATTATGACAAATTAAACTGAAGTAAATGTCGGCCACATTGTGGAAGTGATCGAAGGCGGTGATCGTGAAGCATGAAAATGGAAAATGGCTATGGAAATTATTTTTTTTTTCTACCGCTGAGGAACAGAGGAAAGGATGTTAAATTTCCACAATATCACAACGATCATGTGTGGTCGTGTGGAACCTGTTGAAGCCGCCACCAACAACGTTGCCGACAACACAACTGGAAACTTCTCACACACGGATACAGTCAAATGCCGGTAAACTAAGTCCTAGAAACCAGAAAAAACATACTTTTTATTATATTCCGGCACAGTGAAGCCTTTGCGATGTTCTTTTACTGCACAACTAGGTCAAGCTGAAGAACGGAAAACTGCCAACTACTGTAATCATTGCAAATTAAATTGAAAATAAAATCCAAAACAAATTGAGAAGGAACCCACTGGAACCCACTTGATCGTCCACCGAGAAAATTCACTCTAGCCTCCTTAAGCCGTCGTTGCTAACACCCGGCATTAAATGCGCCATTTTATCCTGATGGATATCATTTATGCAACGCAATTCGATTGCCCGTGAATAATTGATGCCGAATACCGTGCAAACGAGACGTGATAGCTGTCTGCCTGATGCCGTTCGAGATGAAACCATAAATTGTCCTGTTCTCACTCACCCACCCACGCGAACGCAATCTCGTCACTTCAAAAATGTATTCGATTTGTTATTTGATTTGCAGCCAGCCGTCTTCTCGTCCCGTGGCCCATCAGAAATCCTTTCGGTTATTTATGAGCGAGTCCTTAATTATTTACGGACCGTCGAGAGGGAGGGTGGGAGCTCTCTGACTCTTGGATTAGCCGAAGGGTTTAGAGGTGTGTTGTTGTGTTCATGTGTCCGTTAGGAAGATATTGTAAAAAAAACAAGCACCCATCACCACCCACACACGAGTAAATAAATGAAAACGATTCCAGGGATTTTCTGGATTGAGTCAGCGACGACGCTCACAGGACTCGAAGCGTATGTTTATGGTGTGTGTATCCACTCGCAAATGGCTGCTGATTTGTTGCTGGTATTGTTGATGATGATAACGGTCATGATGATGATGATGATGGTCGGTGGTAGGTTGATGGGTGATGGGGTTGTGGTGTGGTATCGGTGACGGCGAATCGTTGACGAATCGAAGCAAAAGCACAGGGCGTATAAAAAATTCATTTTGCAATCTGCAGCTTCGCGTGAGAGTAGGTGAATTTTTTATTTTGACCAGAAAATGGTTGCGTTGTGCTGGGGCAATAGTCATAGAATAGGTTAGAACGGTGTTAGCGTGTCGCAACGATGTTGGCTATGTGTTGAATTATGTAATTTAAGGTCCCTTCGCCATCCACCACTGTGGTGGATAGTTTAGTACTTTTTAAGACAGAAAATAAACGCATTTTTTGCTGGGCGCTTCACTGAACGGTGTTGTTTTACATCGCGGATAGTGGGAAGTGGGATTTGTAAATTTTTTTACGTCGAACTTTTATTATTTTTTTTTTCTTCGAGTTTTTAGCGCTTCACTGTGTATTGCGTCGTTTTGTGGTTTCTTAACGAGTACGAGTGGGTCTATAGCGTTTCAGAAGGAAAACTTTACAACCGACTGTTTACTAGAAAATTGGAGCCTTTGCCTGCCACCCTTAAAGTGATAATTTAAGAACACACAGCACTTCTCTTTAGTTTGAAGGATGCTAGAGAATTTTAGAGCCTGGAAAACTTAGAGCGTAAACAAATTTTAGAAACTGACATACAAATTTAAATGTGTTTTCTTCTTTTCAGCCGAGATCAAAAATTGAAATATTTGAAATACTTGAATTGAAAGCCTACAGAGCAGTCATTTAACATATTCAACAAAGATTGATGGCAATGCAATGTCGCTGCCTTACTTCTTATCTCTAGAATACAATCCACAAATTTGGTTGAGGTCGTAATATTAAGTCTGTTCTTATTCTCGTCAATCTCGCAATCGCTCTTGGTTTGTTTTTTCTTTTTTTGATGGGTGCCATGAATCGAGAACCTAAAATATAGTGTTTTTGATTCTGAATGTACTTAAGGTCTATACTTGACCCATGATACTTTAATATGCTTGTTCTAAACTTTTCTTTCTCAGCCATAGAAGACCCACAAAACATTGTTTCGGGAAGGTGACCAAATTTATTCAGCTTTTAAAGAAGTGGTTATTCGAGTTAAATATCCACTCATTGACGAAGATATGAACACTTTTTAAAACTGTTTAGAACACATATTCTGGAAAAAGAAAACAAGAAAAATAATTTTACCACATATTTTCTGCCGAAATTGAAGACATGATGTGACCATTGCGGGAGTTAGGTTTTCGAGTGAAAAAAATTTACTTCAACTTGTTATTTTAATTTGCTATCGCATATTTTATTGTCTCGGGGCCACTCAGCATTAAAAATGCTTACCGAGAAGTAGATGAAACGTGGTAGCGCACGAACAAAATAGAGCACACCTACAAGGTAAAAATGAGATTTACACACAAACAAATGGGAGCACAAATAGGGAATTGGGAAAAATACAAAAAAATTACATGGCAGGTAATTAGGAAAAACATAAAATGTTGCTTATTAATCGGTGTTGCTAAGTAGACGCGTGTAGCGCGTAATGTTGGCACTTGAATGTCTGATTTTTGTTCTGAGCTGCTCTAAAACTGCTATCCTGATGGCATAGACTAAGAAGCTTATTTGCTATCTGATAGCACTAAGTTGGAAATATAATGTGTTCATTCGTGTTTGAACTATTTTCCAAAATTTATCATATCGACCTTTAATTATAGTCGATCAGTTCTTTGGATGGTCTTGCGACATTTAAGACTATATCATTAATGTCAGGTCAGTCGAAGTCGGGTCAAAAGTTTTTATTTATTTATTATATATTATCAAGAACTTAAAAGTAAACTGGTAAAAGTGAGCCTAGCTGCGAGGACAATTGGCTTCTGGTCAAAAACGATTTTTCAGTCCATTCTCATGGAATCAATAAGAAACAATCAATTACCTACTCTTAGACGTCCATGCTTAACTGTGGAAACTTATTGTACCCAACATGGTCTAAATATCCGACCATCTAATCGAAGCCAGATGGGTTCAAATGTTTATTAAAATACAATGAAATCCATTGAAGCGGATGCATTTTTTTTCGTCCGATAACGCTTTGCTTCGATTAAGCTAAAAATGAATTTTATTGCAGAGCTGTGTTAGCCAAAAAGTCGATAACATGTAGACAAAGAGATTTTCAAATTTTAATATTTTAATTCTATTCACTTCTCTAATTAGGGTAAAATACTTTTACTTACTTAGGTGGCGCTACAGTCCGGGGTGGACTTGGGCCTCAACCAACATGCAGGTCCTCATCCAAGCCTCTGCGCCATAGAAGAGGACTGAAACCATCACTGTCTTCGCTTCATCTCCAAGGTGATGTCGTTTACTAAATTAACCGGTAGGTAGGTAGGTAGACAAAGTCCCTGACTACCTCCAAGTTGTATCTGTCAATATTGACGCTTTGTCCAAAGTGTCGGTGTTGGGTGTTTTTCCTTGATGACAGCATGTACATACTTTGTCTTTCCTTGGTTGACGGCTAGACCCATCTTCGCCACTTCTTCAATGCCCGCCTCACAGACAGCTCGCTGTATTCTGCCAATGATGTCTATGTCATCGGCATACGCGAGTAGTTGTAAGGACTTTTGAAAGATGACTCTAGTGTTGGCGTGAGAGTTCCGCACAATGCTTTTAACTACAATGTTGAAGAAGTCGCACGGTAGCGGGTCGACCTGTCTGAAGCCTTTTTTTTAAATAAAAGGTGTTGGTAAGGTCACTGCCGCCCCTCACGGAGCAGCGAGCTTTCTGCATAGTCACCCTGGAAGGTCGCACCAATTTAGCAGGGATGCCAAAACAAAACATGGCTTCGTATATTTTTCCCCGAAAAATGCTGTCATATGCGGCCTTAAAGTCGACGAAAAGAAGGTCGGTGTCGATTTGGGATTCTAGGGTCTTTTCCAGGATCTGCCGTAATGTGAATATCTGTATCGATGGTGGACTTTCCAGGCCTAAAACCCACACTGATATGGAGCAATCAGATTGCTGGCAAACGGCTTTTGTCATTCACACAATACGGCAGAGAAGATTTTATACACGATGTTAAGGAGACAAATACCTCTGTATACTAAGGGGTCTCCTTTCTTGAGGATCGAACATACGACGTTAAGGTTCCATTCATCGGGCATGCACTCATCCGATCATATTCTTGTGAAAAGTTGGTGCATGCTCGCTATGAAGTCATTTCTCACTACCCTAAAGAGCTCGGCAGCTAAGCCGTCGGTAACAGCTGCTTTATTGGACTTGAGCTTGGATATGGCTACCCTTGTTTCGTCCAGGTCGGGAGGACGATGGAATTGCCCGTCATCGTCCATGATGAATGGTTCGTTCTGCCTGACAGCAGAATGTTTGTCATCAACGCTGTTTAACAGTCTGCCGAAGTATCCTTCCCATGTTCTCAGCATTGACTGCGTATCTACCAAGAGATTTCCCTCATCGTCCGTACAGGATGTTTTCCCTGGCATGTCATCCTGACGCTTCCTTCCTGCTATGTCATATCTCAATATTCTCGATCTTGCTCTCTCTCTTTTTTTTTGTTCGTAGAGCTTACGAGCCGCTCTTGTCCTTCTTTGCAAGGCCGCCGCATACGCTTTTTATTTTGCGGCTTGCGCTAGCTGGCATTCGTAGTCGAACCAAGGGTTTCGTGTTGGTAGACGGGCAAAACCTAGCACATCAGATGCTAGGCATTCCTGATGATCTGCTGGCAGATTTGCCACTGGTCCTCTGAGCATGATGCTGGCGGCATAGGACAGCTGCTGGGGTTTAGAGAGACTTAATCAGAGAAGTTCCTAGCTATCTCTCAGCGTAAAGTAAAGTCCTTTATAAATATTCAACTAGACCTCACACAACTGCAACCTTTTTGATACATAAACCGGTGCATTGTCTTATTGGTATAAAAAGATTTATCAGTGAATTTAATTGGCATTATTTTGTGCTTTCTAAACATTGCTGGATCTTACAATCTCCCATGACAAATATGTAAACATTGGCTGATATTTTAACTAGAAATACTGTTTCAAATCCTCCCAGTAGACATCTACAGCAGACAGGTAGGAGCCTGCATGGCGGTAAGACTGAAATCAATCCATATGTGGACCAACCTTAGGACTGGACACAGTTTTAAATAAACTGAATTCCCTACCCTCAGTCACCGACTACACCCTTCCCCAGCTCCTCTTCGACAAAAAGTTCACTTCCAGCATTCCCCGGCGAACAGACTGGATGGAAAGCCCTACGGCGCTGGAGGATCCACTAAAGCTCTTCCCGGACAGATCCAAAACTCAGTCGGGAGTAGGTGCGGGAGTGTACTCCGGAGACCTAAACCTAAATATTTCTCTACGCCTCCCTAATCATTGTAATGTCTTTCAGGCGGAGACTATGGCGATCAAGGAAGATCTGTCTTGGCTAAAACTCAATGTGGTATTCAAGAGGGATCTCATCATTTTTTTTCAGACAGTCAAGCCGCAATAGACTCCGTCACTTTTACCTCTAAGACCGCCCAAAATTGTCGCCAATCACTGGATGAGATGGCCCAGCACTGTGCCTGGGCTCAGTGACATTCAGGGTAATTGCCAAGCTCGCCAGGCATGTGACCACAATTCCATTACAATCCCGAAGAGAATTACCGGCCACTAGCTACAACCAAATTAAACATAAAACTTCACAGCCTTAAAATCACCAATAACAGGTGGCAAGAAGGCTCAATGTGTTTGCACACCAAACAGATTTGGCCCGTGCTGGATGCAATACGCACTACCTGCCTCCTTCGGATGGACAGACCGGCGATTAGGGTCATTATAGGCGTCATTACCGAACACTGCACCATCGGCAGACATGCCAGCAGACTTGGAGTCCCTGCCAATGACTTTTGCAGAAGTTGCCAGGAAGAAGAGGAGAAAGAAAACCATCTTCCATCTCTTATGTTTATGCGAGGCTTCGTAGAAGAACTCACCTAGGCAAGCCCTTCCTTGACAGTCTGAGCGATTTGAGTAAAATCAGCATCAATTAGATCCGTAACTTCGTAAGAAGCTCCAACTGATTCCATTAGGGTGCGGAATGGATCTCTGGATTGTGGAATTTGTGATATAATCGGCTTCAATTTGAAAAGGAAGTCAAGTGTTCTTGTTTTAATCTGTGACTTCCGGTTCTTTTTCTTTTCTTTGAATAATTTTCTTGTTGGATATAAGCAATAAAACGGAGATGTTTATTTGCCGCATTTGATACATTTTCCATCCCAAAGTTTAACTCCCCCTTTTCTATTTAAATCTTCTTCAACACCTCTAAACAAATTGGTGGCGACAAGAAAGACCTGCGAAACTATGTCACCACATGTCACGTCATCGATGATGTCAATCACACGCCAGCCCCTCCCATTCACATGCACTCAATTTCAAAAATGAACACACCTCAACATCAGGGAAATTTCCGGTCATAACTACGCGACCACGACTACAAAACAAATTTCCCGATGACAGAGAGTTCCTTAATTGCTTCCTCGCCCTCTCGCGCAAGAGGTGTATATCGAAGAAAAAGGGTGACTTAAGCACCCAATAAATTCGGTTCCATTTCAAAGAACCAATTTTAAGGCACTTTCGCACCACATCAAAATACGTCCACGTCCCACACGCAAACGCACACGCTCACCACAAATGTCAACAACGGGAATACAATCAAAATGAGTCGTAAATTAATTTCATGGATCGTAAACGACGAACGCACAGACTCCATACAATTATCGTAAACTCGGCAGCGAAGCCCTCGCTCCGATGGGGTTGAGGGTCCTCTCCAGTGGCACCGCCTGTCACATCTGTCAAAATTAATTTTTTATTAATGCCCCGATGGCATTCAGGGAAAATACCGTTTTGAATTAAATGGATGAGCGGAGATAAATTGCCTGCTTTCGTCTTATTTATGCGCCCCCAACTGTCACTGGCGTGGAGAAGCGCGTTTAATTTCTCAATCAAAGTGTATGCTCTCTCTCTCTCCCTGTGTGTGTGTGCTTAATACGACGCTGCTATTCGTCGAATTATAAATTACAAAGTTAATTACGCGCCAAAATGCGTATTTGTATCGGTGTGGCATTAAAAACACAACCGCCCGCCTCCGGGGGTGGATCCACAGAGTGGCGAGGCGAAAATGTCGTAATACGCGGCGAGAATTTTTATGGCCGCAGAAGCAAGAGCGCGAGTAATTTACGATGAACATCGCTTTGATGGCTTATTAATGAGAAGTGGGTGGTGGCCACCTCTTTCTTTGCTGGTGTGTGAGTGTCTGATCCTCTGCCAAATTGACGGGGTGGGAGCGTACAGCGCTGCTGTTCCACTGAAAGGCAATTAGTGCGAAATATTTTTGTGAAGATTTATTTTGTGTATTTATTTTTGTATTCGTCTGTTAAATGAGCCGTCCGAACATTAAATGCACAACGAATTAGTTTTGTTATTGAAGGCAACACACACTAGCGCTAACGGTGGCCTAGCGGTTGACGGTGGCAATTATCTAATGAATTTGTGGCCGGTTTTGCTAAGCATTTTATTGGAAGTCGGGGTGCTCTGCAAGTTTGTTGGTTTTACGATTGTCGAACGCATTTAAAACGCATCGAGAGCGTGGTCATAAAACGGTTTACGAGCGAAGGTGATACCTTCAGTTGTAGTGGTGGGCGTTTTTATGGGGACACATCGGACAAGAATTTGCGACCAGATGTTGGCTGTCCATGGGAATCGAATTTGAACTTATTTGTGGCCTCAAAACTGCCACAATAGTTTTTACTTTTTTTTTTTTTTTTTTTTCATATTTTTACTTCAAGACGATTTTTTTCGGGGCATAGTTTTGAATCTTTCCATTTGAGAGGACAGTTGAGGATACTCAGACTTCGGTTCGCGATAAGAAAAACAGAACATTTTTGGAGCATTATCATCTTTGTTACTTGCAATTTCGACGGCAATCAATTACCTATTGTTATCGATTCTCTGAGTTTAAAGAAGAGCGACGAAAGGGACAGCGATTCTGGAAACCTATTTTGGGATATTTTACGTCGGCGATTTCTGATTTTCTCTGGGCCAGAACTTCTCGAGACTCATACCGAGATATTGAGACTGAGCCTCTAGTCAATTTATTTAACAATGAGTTAAGCCTTTTTGTGATTAATCCAAAATATAGTCCAAATAGTCCAAATTGCAACGGCGCGTTCGGCCGGTCTGACTTTGACAGGCGTTGGTACGCGTTTCAAAGACTTTATGAAAAAGAATGTGAACGCGCGCCTCACTCAATTTTTCAAATCGGAATGGAGCTCGCGCGTTCTTCTTCTTTGTACGGCGCTACAGTCCGGGTTGGACCTCCGTTAGCAACCTTCTCCATCTAGCACGATCTCGTGCCAGATTCAAATACCGTTTTTAAATAAAAAAAAAATTATACAAACATCTGTCGACCCAGTCGGTCGGACTTACGATATTACGATCTGCGAAGTTGCAATGCCCGACCGCGCTATTTCGATTTTTACAATGCGTTTGCGTGTATTCTACTTCAAATGTCAAAGTCAGACCGACCGAAAGTGCCGTTGCGATTTGGGATTCATAGCCACTAAACATTATTAATTTTAGAACTTCAAGACTGACAAACTTACTGACTAATTGAGATAGATTTTTCGAGAATCGAGAATTTTAACAGTAAGCCAAGCCATTGTGTGTTTGGTTTTCATTTCATTTTATTTACATTTAATTTCATTCAATTCCTCGATGGTTTATGAATGCTAATATAGCCCATGGCAGCAAACACAATGTTCCTGAAGCCATTCCTGAAGCCGCATACTTCTGTATGGCGCTCAAGTATGGGGTTATAAAAAATTGCACACGGTTGAGAAACTCGTACATACAAAGAGTACTTCATCTGCCAAGAAACACACCAAACTATGTGGTTATGTCTGAAAGGTGACTGCCAGCCTTATTTATAAAAACTCTAAAGCTACAAGCAGAGTACATACTGGACGTCAATAATATCACCGAAACCCGCCTTGGTAGAAAGAACAAAGTGGCTGGTGCTTTCGGAATTTGAATTGTCAATCTGGCAAACAGAAAATTTTGAGCTATACAAACTGGATTATCTCTGTGCTCGACGGGCTTACGTCGAGTTCAATCTTATCCGTCCATCTGGCTAGCCTGTGAAGGACTAATGTAATGGCTATATTGTCTGCATAGGCTTACACCCGGTGAAGAAGAATATATCTCCCGAAAAATATGACGCAAATGCAAAATGCAAAACTACCTATGGAGCAACACTTGTTTTTAGGGTTTCGTTCCAAAGGAATAACGAAACCCTTATAGATTCACTTATGTGTCCGTCTCTATTTTGTTTTTAGCTGAAGAAATTTACCGACAATTATTGAAAAAGGATTTTGAGATTACTCTTGATAAATAAGCAGTCAGCATAGTTATTAGCGAGCTGTTGAACGTTTTACAATTCAAATTGTGGTCAAAGAGGATTGGATAACAGAACACAAGGATGGAAGACGAAAAGCTGTTTTATTTTGAGGAATATAGCATTCCAGGAATAATAGATTATCATCCAAACATACGCACTTTCGAATTACCAAGCCCCATCAGAAGTCCATTCTTCTTTTTTAATTGAGAATGATACGATACAAAGGTAAGTGAACTCAATTCACAAAGCAAAATTAATGTGAATTCAGTTCACATAAAAGTGGCGGATTGTGGATTACCACAATCCATATTCGAAAATTCGAATTCCCTTTTATGATTTCGAGGGAAGACCAGAACCCCTAGTCTTATATTTTCAAATAACCAATTCACTATACATCATTTCACTCGAAATTCAGAACACCTAATTCAACTTTTTTGGATTGAATTCAAGGGCGATAATGATGTTTTGTATTAGGTTGTCAAATATCTCCCTCCTGCCTTTTTGTCTTTTGAATTTTCCGGCTATGTACAAAGCGCTACAGAGCTCGTATCCAAACTAATCATGCATAGCGTCGTTTTGTAGGTTATGTCAAGACCTTTCAAATGATGTATTGGCAGATACGAGCTATGTAGCGCTTTGTACATAGCCGGAAAATTCAAAAGACAAAAAGGCGGAAGGGAGATATTTGACAACCTAATATATTACATATGAATTGTAGCCAAGCGAAGTTAAGTTGATTTATAATTCGAAAAAAAAATCCATATAATCTAATCTAATCATCCATTTACGTCTCGAGCGCAGACAATTCAATGCTTTTGAGCAATTCAAGTGACTTTGATCTTCACGGTTCAACAAAAGGTCCACCTATTGACTTAACTTACACTTAATCAAGAATACATAGAAAGAACTTTCAGCCATTTCTTAAAAAGACTCACAGTAGATCTCGATCTCTGGGATTTAGTGTGAGTCAGTCTTAATTATGATCTGGAAGTGACATCATAATATTGAAATAAATTGTCGGGGAGTTGGGGACCTGCCTAAATTTTGTGGAGATTCTGGGACCTCTTCAAGTCAATTGTTCTGCACAATGTTGCAGTGTACATTCCTCAGGCTTTTAAAAAATTCAGGCATCCTAGAATCGGCAACCAATTGGTTGGTTGCACCAATTTTCACTTCACCTACGAATTCGTTTTGGGTGCAGTGGCTTAAAGTTAGCGCATCGGACTGTTAAGCGAGTGACCGGGTTCGCATCCAGCCCAAGCAAAAAAGCACAAAAAAATTTTACGGCGCCACCTCCAGCGAACGACGGACAATCCTCCTGGAGTAACTTCTGTCACGGAAAACTTTCGCAATCCAACGTTCGTAACTAGCATTAAACAGTAGAAATGCTCCACTTGTGTCAAATTATATGGCGCACAACACAGTGCGCACAACACAGAAATTTCTACGAATTCCTTAACTGATCAGAATCACCTTAACGATCGTGTTTATAACTAAGTAGGTATCTCTTCTTCATACTACTTCATTATCCCTGTTCTTTTCATTGTCCTTATTTCTGAAGACCTTTCAATTTTTTCCTTTAAAATATTTCCGGCACGTCTTTGGAATGAAGGCAACATAGCTTTTAATACAACTACACAATCGAAACCAAAAAAAAATAATAACATTCGACTTTAGTTAACTATTGGGGACATTTCACTCATCCGTTTCAGCATAAAAAAAATATCAATCAGTCGTCTATCATCGACTAACACATGCTTCCTTAGATTAAGATTGGTTTGATTAAGAACTCAGTCTCTAGCGATTTCCTTTTACCACCAATCTCTTACAACCACGAGCCACCAGACCAAGAATTTATATCGACTTTCACTTTTTCGCACCAAAAAAATGTTCCCAACATAAATTCTGTTCATCCCTTTTTCTTTTGTCAACCGAAAACTCTCCCTTTGATTACCGCCACCGCGCACCCACATCTGGTCAAGTGGCTCACTTGAGAAAAAAGGACGAGGATAAACCCTGAGAAAGGTTGCGCGTCACCACCTCTCATCACCACTTGTGTTCTCGGTTGACCGCACCCACACCGTGAATAATCTACGACGTAAAACAAACCAAAACAGGAGTCAAAAAGGGCTAGAAGGATGCGCGTGATTGAGTTTCGCTTAATCTCCTGCTAAATTTCTTTTCTCTGCTCATGTGTTTATTGAAATTTGTCTTGTTGTCGTTTTTTTTTTTCCAAATAAATTCCAACAACTGACATGACAACGCCCCCCATTCGACTCCATTTTGATTTATTCCTCTTTTTAATTTAAATCTGTCCGACAAATGCGCGTCCAAATTATGACTGCGGTTCTAAGCCGCGTCGCACTCGTAAATCTTAAGCGTGCTCTGACAAAACAGCCAAAGCGAAGATAAAAAAAAAAAACGAAACAAAATCAAAATTTTATCCCGGGGGATGATTTATTAATTACCCACTCTCCACCGAACCAGGTCCTGTGTTTATTTTTAATAAATTAGAAGGAGGGTGGCCCGTTGCGCTTTCTGGACGAAACTTGTCCCATTTCATTGACAGATTAAGTTCGGATTATGCGCGTTGTTGGCGGGCGAAGATTTACGATTTGTGAATTTGTCACGGCAGCACATCGGGACGATTGTCAGTCGGGTGAGTTATGAGCCGTTGTGGTGATGGCGGTGGAGGAGTGTGGTAAAATTAGATCAGCGATTCAGCATCGGGATCGGGAACAGATTTACATTGCGAGACAAAAAATGATCTCAGAGATCTCTGTCAGAACTATTTTGAGATAGGAAGAGGGAAATTATGGTTCTGACGCGATGACGATGAGGAGACGGGTGTTTGAATTAAGCTGTGCTGTGATTTGTCCGTGGTTCGTGGAATAAAACTGCTGCGGAAAACTGGGGGCCAATAAGAAGTTTTAAATACAAAATCTGACTAGAGTCCCATAGCTTGGACTACAACAAAATACGTGGCAAAATGTCAACGTCTGTTTTTGTACCTGAAGAAGGATGCCAGAAGTAAACTATTTGCTTACAATGTTCATCAAATGTCCTTCGTTTATAGAGAAAAAATGAAAATAAAATAAGAAAAACCATTTCCAAACAGAAGTCTTACAGATAGACTAATCTTTAAAAAAAATTTAAGAATTTTAAAAACCATCAAAAATATTTCAACTGACTGATTTTGACAATGGCGAGAAACCTCTAGGTATAACCAAGTATAAGCCTTCTGATGACAACTGCTGACAAATTTAAGTTCGAGTAAGCTTTGAAATTTATACACCTGCTGTCAACTTTGGTTACAAGTAGGCTTTGCTGTTGGTAAATTTAAGTCCGAGTAGGCTTTGAAATTTTAGCACTTGCTGTCAACTTTGGTTCTAAGTAGGCTTTGCAATCAGAACACCTGTTGGTAAATTTAAGTCCGAGTAGGCTTCGATATTTTAGCATCTGCTGTCAACTGCGGCTCTAAGTAGGCTTTGCAATCAGAGCACCTGTCGGTAAATTTAATTCCGAGTAGGCTTCGATATTTTAGCACCTGCTGTCAACTGCGGCTCTAAGTAGGCTTTGCAATCAGAGCACCTGTCGGTAAATTTAAGTCCGAGTAGGCTCTAAAATATTAGCACCTGCTGTCAACTTCGGCTCAAAGTAGGCTTTGCAATTAGAGCACCTGTTGGTAAATTTAGGTCCGCGTAGGCTTCGATATTTTAGCACCTGCTGTCAACTGCGGCTCTAAGTAGGCTTTGCAATCAGAGCACCTGTCGATGAATTTAAGTCCGAGTAGGCTGTAAAATTTTAGCACCTGCTGTCAACTTCGGCTCCAAGTAGGCTTTGCAATCAGAGCACCTGTTGGCAAATTTAAGTCCGAGTAGGCTTCGATATTTTAGCACCTGCTGTCAACTGCGGCTCTAAGTAGGCTTTGCAATCAGAGCACCTGTCGGTAAATTTAAGTCCGAGTAGGCTCTAAAATATTAGCACCTGCTGTCAACTTCGGCTCAAAGTAGGCTTTGCAATCAGAGCACCTGTTGGTAAATTTAGGTCCGCGTAGGCTTCGATATTTTAGCACCTGCTGTCAACTGCGGCTCTAAGTAGGCTTTGCAATCAGAGCACCTGTCGGTGAATTTAAGTCCGAGTAGGCTCTAAAATTTTAGCACCTGCTGTCAACTTCGGCTCCAAGTAGGCTTTGCAATCAGAGCACCTGTTGGCAAATTTAAGTTCGAGTAAGCTTCGATATCTTAGCCCCTGCTGTCAACTTTGACGCTAAGTAGGCAAGTTTTACTGCATTTTATTTAGTTCCCTGCTATTCTACATCATTTTTTTTGTATCATTCGCAGGAAATACTTCAGTAGAAGACACACCACATGTGAAAGGTACGGATTGTTTGAGTAGTTCTCTGAAGATTCATCCGATGAACTCGAAGCCTCTGAGCATTCGGCTGTCTACATCTGCCATAAGATGAAAAATCCTGACTTATCTATCCAAGGTATAGGACAACAAACGTTTGAACAAATCAACTTACAAACGGATTTCTTTAAAAGCCTACAGCCGAATCGATGGCTTGTATGGAGAGAATGGCCGTTTGTAAGAAGTTTAATCAGGAGATAATTTATTAATTTATTGTAGGAATTATTTAAGGAGAGAATCGTGCTCTTCCGTTTAAGGATCAGCGCAGATGTACCGACAATTTTCAATCTATCATTGTGACCACCCTCAAACCGCCCTCATTCATCAAAAACCCAATCCGACGGAACGCAGTCCTCCGATGTAATTTAACGCCCCCCAGCTAATTAGTTTCGAAGGAATTCCTCAGGATCACAACACCAGCACACCACAACGGTAACCTAAGTCGATTTACTTCCCGGCCGATCACACACGCCAACCTCTGTCACAAACGAAGCCCTCCATACCCGAGACAGAACAGGAACAGATTTCATCGGCTTCTCGCGACCAACGATGACAAACATCTTCAGAGATGCCGCAGACGCATCACAAGACAAGAAAAATAAATAAAAGGGCCCAGGAACGAGAACGGGAGCGATACCGCTCCAGATGGGATTTCCTCGTCGTGAATTTATTGCCTGACATGTTAACCATGTCTCGGAGTTGTCCCCCCACTCCTGATACTGACAGCAGAAGGTGTTCGAAGAGTCATCTCGCGTCTAATTAGATCATTTGTCTCCGCGGTGGCGTGGCGGTCGTCGGCTCATGCTAACACACACGCACACGCAAACGCACGGCCCGGCTGTGGAAATGAGTGACATTTCTTATTAACTCGGTTATTTGTTTCTCTGTATGACGACGGTGTGACGGAGGAAGAGGCGGGAGCTTCCTTTGGCGCGTTGCACTCAGCAGATCGCTACTAATTGGATTTTCGGTTTACTTTAGTGGCGGGTAATAGTTGCAGTCGCATGTGCTCGAGGATAATTGTGTTCGGTGGAGGAGGCGAAGGACTTACGGTTGACTGGAAGAGAGTGGGGACTTGGGAGTTGACTCGATGGCGATGATTCTGCAGATGGATAGGTTAATTATAAACAGATTTTTATTTCTGTTGAGGGGGTGGTGAGAGATTAACCTATTAGGCGACTGATGACTCAGTGGTCTGAGGGAAATCTTAACACTGAAGGAAGGGTTGGTTGTGATTTCGTGGACAATTAAAATCGCAGAATTTTAAAGCTGCGGAACTTTTCTATAGTTTCAGCTACTTCGGCTGAGTTTTTGCATTCAAGAATGCGGTCGTTGTTCAACATGTGTCCATTTTATAGACGCAGAAGATCTTCCAGTTCTTGACAAGAGTCTATAACTTTTGGTAACCAACTTCTAGATTTTTTTTTTATTATTGGTGCGTGCAAAAGGGGTTGGGGCTACCCTTAAGTATCCTGTTTAAGACACAGCACGGCCGAAGGTACCGAGGGAGAGATGGAAAGAAGATAATCAAATCAAATTCAAAAACAGCCATAGGACGGATGAAAACGGCTCCAAATCGTTTTCTGTGAAAATGGACAATTAATTACTCGCACTACACAAAAACTTTGTAGACTTCAGCCAAGCAAATTAAATGAATGCAATTTATGTATAATTAATAATTAATTAAATAAAAGAAATTTTTGCTGCTTCCTAATATTGAGACGAGTTTTCAGAAAGATCTTAGGGTTTAAACTTTCTTTTCTAATAACGTGGAAAAAGGACTTAGGCGGTTATTTCTTGTAGCCACAGAAATGTAAGCAAAGCATGTGACAAGAAATAAGGTCAAACGAAATAGGAGCGAATTTAAAATTTCTGAAATGAGGTAAATACTAAACGATTATGTGCTTTTTTAAATCTGTTGTGAGCATGACCATTGGCCGTTAAGGCTAGGGATGAGGGGCGAGGCATACGAAACGCAGGTGTTCACAGAGCTCGGTCCGGCATATGGCTTCTGATCTTTAGCCACCAACTACTCGAAATTCATAATTACCATTGGAAATGTATGATTTTTTTTTTTTTTTAGTAGTAGAAGTAGTGGGATATTTGAGTTAGACATTTGTTTGTGCGTTTTAATTAATTTTTCATCATCATCATCATCTTCTTTGCCCGCATGTTCCACTAAAGGGGTTGCGGGAGCAGTGCACGCAAAAGAGATCTCCAGGCAACCCGATCTCTCCAGGCAACCCGCCGACGCAAACTCCTTGGCGGGTATGCCCAAGCGTAACCAGGCGAGCTTTTGGACTGGATCCAACCATATCATCTTGGGTGCACCGAGAGGTCGCCTACTAGACGGTGTCACATGCGAGGCACGCCTCGGTAGTCGTACTATAGGGGACATTCGTGTCACATGGCCAAACCATCGAAGTATGGATCTTTCCGTTCGGAGAAGAAGCTGCTCAACATTAAGCTCTCCACGCACTGTCGTATTTCTCACCCTATCTCGGCGAGTAACCCCTACAACAGCACGCAGAAATCTCATCTCGGCAGCTTGTATTCGTGATCTTATTCTTTTGGTTATTACCCAAATTTCATTACCATGGGTGAGAGTTGGAACAAATACCGAATTAAACACCGATAACTTGGCCCTCACTCCAAGCTCGGCCTTCCTGATGACAGACCCTCCAAGCTGGTTCAAAATTGAGCCAGCTTGGTCAATCCTACAGGAAAACTCAGTATTGCTCCTCCCATCACTCGTGAAAAACATCCCGAGATACTTGAACTTCTCCACCTGTTTCAATAGGACTCCGCTGACCTGCAGAGTGCACTGCACAGGCGTTCTCGAAATAACCATCACCTCGGATTTGTCCACTTTTTTTTTAATTAATTAAAAAGCTAAAATGGTGATTGCTATGATGATGGCTATTTAGGTTAGACATTTACTAATTTTTTTGTGTTTTTTATTTGCATTATAAGAAAAGTAATGCAAAAAAGAAATCAGCAGTCAAACTGTAGAGTGTGCGTGACGAGAATGCAGTGGTAAAATATAAAAATCACGATTTGTTTATTACTGATTCGAAAATAGTCTAAGCGCTGATTTATTTTTTTTAATATTGGTTAGAAGAATTCGAGTGTTAAATGCTTGATTGTGACCGTGGATATGAAGTCACGGAGGATTTTTGGTTGCAGCCACACATGGCTTCTTATCCATTCAGCTCAATATTGACATTCATACATTTTGACGTTTTTGCAGTAAGAAATGGAACTTCTATGGAAAAACGTTTGTATATTACTCCCACCGGCCGAAATCAGGGTATGGATGAAATCCTTGATTTCTGGGATGAGCACAATAATGAAATTGGTGGTAAAGAACATCAGCAAGGTGCTTGAAATTGAAAAGAGTTCCACTGATAAAACACATTTTCTCACTCAAATAATATTATTGTTAGTAAAATGGTTTGAAGAAATAAATGCAATATAGAACTGTAAGGCGCCATCATTTCTGATGAGTGTCAAACGAAGAAACACTCACGGAAAAGCCGACGACAGCGTATCTCTACCTGCCACAGTGGTTACACACTGCCAGGAAGACAAAGAAACATTCGTGCAATTCGCGAGGACACATGCCTGCTGCAAGTGAATCGTCATCGTCGGAGTATGTCGATGCTCGGCAATAAATTGAGAAACCGCCGATGATAAGAAAAAGGACACCGAGGGCGATCTTGCCATGTGTCCGGGTCACTTTTGTGAGGGTGTGAAATGTTGTGTATGGGATTGTGTTTATGGCAGTGCGGTTTTTGCACAGCTGCAGGAAACAAAGAGTTGTCGCAGCGAGAATGCGCATTTATTACCCTTCCGATAGTGATCGGTAAAGGGTAATATGCGCTTTCCTATTTAATGAAGTGCGAAACCACCGTACTCAGTGTTTCATTTAGAAGTGTGAAGTAGTGAAGTATTTCTTGAATTAGTGAAAAACTGAGTACGATACGGTGAGTAATCACTGAGCTTTCTGGTTCTATTAGTAATTGTAGTTTTTGTAAAGTAGTTAGTTGTAGTTTTGGTTGCGTGGCTGTAGAGGAGTGAGTGTGTGAAAAGGCCGAGATGTAATCCTGAAGGCCAGGTGATGAGTCCGTAGTGCAGGTGATCGGCCACGTACAACAAAACCGACAACGGTCATGGTGCAGGTGATCGGCCACATCCGGTTTTGTTTAGTTTGTAAGGGCTTAACCCAGCGACGCGCCTCCTCAGCCTAATAGTTGTTATTGTTGTACCGTGGCTCATAGGTTTGTTTTTATTCATTTACAGTCCCCTTTGCCCGACACTAGGACACCCGCCCCGGCTTTCCATTGGCACACGACCGTTTATAATCTTAATCTTAATAATATTATAAATTCGAAAGTTTGGATGTTTAGATGTTTGGATGTTTGGATGTTTGGATGTTTGGACGTTTGTAATTTTTCTCTTGTCAGAAATGGCTCCCAAACCGCTTGACCGATTTGGCTGAAATTTGGAACGTAGATTCCTTATGATCTGCACTTTGTTTTAGTCTATCTTTTGTCTAGATGCGTTTAGTTTGACTTCAATTTTGAAGTGCATGCAACGCATCATGAAAAGGACGCAGGTGTTCGAACCACCCTTTTTGCTTCATTTTCTATTCCGCGATCGTATGCTGTATATTTTGTTTTTGTAGAGCAGAAAGGGGTTGAAATAACTTTGCATTGTGGTTCACAGAAGTCGCCGGAGATACTAGAGTTGAGCACGTGTGCGCAATCGCCAAAGCGTTCAGTAGACCGGTCAGGATTTCCTTGAAACTTACAGAAACGTCGGCCTGCGGTTGCTTTCTGAGTTCAAGTCAAACTCATTGCATCCAAGAACAAATTAGTTGGTTGAAATTTGGAAGTTAGACTCTTATTCAATTGGTTTTAAACTATATTTTTACACGTTGTATTTACTCCAAATTTAAATCGCAAGCGTGTGCGATCATAGATAAAAAAAAGACACAGGTGCTATAAATACATAGGAGTTGAAGTCTAGACACAGGCAAATAATTGTTATTGTTCAAGCGAAGAGATTCGACGAATCGGTGATTTATATATACCTTTCATCTGTTCCTTTCCCAATGAGCAAGGCAAATAAGAGATTAGAATAAGAAAACGAGAGGCTGCGTACAGAAAAAACGAATGAATTAGTGCATTAAGTTCTGTACTTACATTTATAAAAAAAAAACAATAGCATATAAATGCCAGAATAGATCTTGAAATGCTTGAAATACTTGATTCCGTATGATCATATACCTGACAAAAAATGGCATAATTACAAGAATATAGCTTGCACCATTTCTCTTATATGAATATCATTTTTTAATATTCTCGAACTACCAATCGACAATTGTCCTACCTGTTCCTTTTTCAGGAGACAGCGAGGGTGCTTCACGAAATAGGTAAAGGTTGAAATTTAGATGATATGTATTTTATGACAGCATTTTATGATCTTCTTCAATAATTTAAGTGAAATGAAGTAGACTTTATTACACAATTCGACGAATCGGCCAATTAGTGAATTATGAAAATCGTTCTCCCTTTATGTTGTAGTTAAATTACCTGGGTAAATATCCACACAACAATTCGCGATGATAATATATCTTTTATATTGTAATATGTCTTTTATATTGTAATAAATCAAATGTGTATAACATGCTTAATAAATCGTTTAACTAAAGCGGACGAAGTCGCGGGTACAGCTAGTAAAAAATAAAAAAGACTATAGTCAAAAAAAGTGTTACCCTTTTGGTCTCTTTTCAATTATTAACTTCGGGCCTACAGAACAAACAAAAATAGTTTGGTTGAATGCGTCACGAATGATTACAAAAATTAATTGTTTTGTGCAAGCGATGTAAAATGAACGTGGCATTCAACGTGTTAAGTCCAAAATATACGAAGAAAAAGCAAGTTCGACATGATTCTTGTGGAATACGCCAGAAAATCATTAAAAAAAAAAAGAAAATCATTACAACACTTTTAAATGTGCTAGTCAAGATGAGCTGATTTCTGTATTTAATTTTAATGATTTTTATTTTTTAATTAGAAAAGCGCGTAACTGGATTAGCAGGCATATATGGAAGAGCCTAACAACTTTTAAAAACAAAATGTTTAAACATTTTTTTTCTCTTAATGGTGTAAAATGAAGTACAAAAATGTCAACTTTCTTTTTGTCATTGGAACAGTGCGTGCGGTAGAGGGTTAATGAATTTGTTCTCCTGGTATTTAGACTGCAACCGAAAAAAAGTCCAACTGGATTATTGAATTAAGCTTAACTACCACAGACGTTTGCTCTTGAACCGTTTGAAGAAGGATCCTACTTGTGACCAGGCAATCATCGCCAATAAAGGTGATAATGAGTTAAAATAAAATAAAATATTAAAATTCGAAGATAAGCAACAGGGATTCTTGTGCTCCGATTTTGGATTTTCAGTGGAATGAGGGTCATGAACAGAACTAGCCCAAAAATAACAACAGTTAACTGTAGCATAAAATAGTGGTTCAGCTGTAGTGCGGGAGTGTATAGACAGCAGATCGTTAAGAACATGGTTTTTTAATCAACGCTAAGATGAATAAAACACATTGGCTGAACATTTTAAGTGAAAATATCCCATCAGATATTGTGAAGTTAGTATGAAATTGGTCATAGTGGTTTCAGGAGAAAAGCGATCTAATAAACGCAGTCAAAATAAGAATAAGTTATTTTTTTGCACACCCTAGCAAATGAATTTCTATTTTTCTTAGCAGAAAAGTGGAGTCAACACCAAGATGTTTATAGAAAAAGATAACATTCCTAGTTTTGAGTTTTAAGTTGAGTTTTAAGTTTTGTGTACACTTTCACTTTTTGCTCAAGAAAAAGAGAAAATGGTTGTCTTTCAGTTAAGTTTTTGTCATAATTTCTTTGTTCAATGTTAGAAAATATAAAAACCAAGCATTTTATGAATCTTTGAGTGTTCAAAACATGGGTATACTTTTTCTCTCACTCTCGTTGTATACCTTTCGAGTTTTACCTCCGACGGAATTCCCTGATCTGTCTAAAAGCTGGGTAAGCGTATAGATATCACTTAACAATCCAACAATGACGACAACATTCGACATTTCATTCTTTTGAGCTGGTCGACCAAAATTTCAATGCGGGTTACTAGGATGTATGAGATGTCCTCCTCTGTATTAGTTTCAAAAACCTTTTAAATGTAACCAGCTTCTAAATCTCAATAATGAACTCAACCATTTAATAGTGGAAAAACCAACAAGAAAGCTATTTTGGAGAGCACTGTCTTGCTTCAAAATTGCCTCAGTCTTGATTAAAAGCAAAATACAATTGTATACAATTTTAAACAATGAAACATCTTCTGAATTCTAAACGCTTTTTCAACCCTTTCCACTAGGAGCAGCGCAGCTCCCCGGAATTCACACAAGAAATATTTACGATTTCACTCAACAGAAATCAAATTACCGACAAATCTTGACAATTACTCTTGCTCCAGAAATGGTTGTAACTACGTAGACTTAGTTCTGGCAATTTCTCGAGTTTCTTTGCTTAAATCACTTTCTTTGCTTCTCAAACAAAATTTCCACATCTTCGTCGGAAAACGATTCCATTATACTGAAGGGCTCGATCTGCTGAAATGTGAACTCTATTGTTAAAACTTAAAAACGTCTTCTCTTTAGCTAGACAATCTAAAACCTCCTTCAGTCGAGTAAACTCATATCTTTTGTGACTACGATAAGGGTGTGTTTGGTTATTTTGAGCGGATTCTTTGTTTCCCTTCCTGTTTCTTTACTTTAAAATGAGTGTAAAGTGTCAAATATATGAATATTTACGATAGCTTTTATATAATTTACAACAATATTAAAAAAGTGAATGCAGCGCATTTTTTTTAGTAATATGCTGCGACCACATCGCCCTGAACTGACAACGCCCGTTTTGCTCTCGAAATTGATGAGAAATTGTGACCTTAAAATTAAATTTCCACTCCACTGAGACTCCGACTCAATCTCCGCAGAAGGATTTGAGAGGCACTGAAAAAAAAAATCATTTAAGAAATACTGGAGATAAATATCCGTTATCCCGTATGTCCTGGGTAAATCTCGTCCAGCACTCGATGCACAAACCATCATCCGGTTCACGGACTCGATGCATTTTAATTCTCTCATCCAGATGCCGCTTTCTGCAGCCGATTCAACAGCCCACAGCATCCCCAGACACAAACACGCAACGTAACGCGAGATTCCCGTTAAAATTCCACCAGAAATTTCATCAGGCGCACAGCAATGCTTACAGCCACACACCGACACTCCTTCAAGGAGTGACACCCTTCCAGACGTCAGCCTTACTCACCCATTCCGCAAAAGGAGACCACACAAATCCTTACGTCCACCCAAACGCGTGATGTTAGTCGGCATTCACCACCTTTTAAGTGTGCTGCCACAGTCGCCGCAGTTCCTTTTCCCAGGCAAACGGAATTCCACCAGAATTTGTAACAGGCGCCCAACGGCGTTCAGCAGGCCGCCACATTCCATTGTCAGCTGAGCGCATGCAACACCAACGTAACAAAAACCTTTTCCCTGCCCGATTTCATGAAGGGAGCGGGCGCTGTCGCTGGTGTGTGTACCTGTGTATGTGTGTGCGAGAGAGTTCATTGCGCCAGGATAACGAGAGAAAGAAATTCACTTACATCGCGCTGTTGCTACCCAGTAAATGTCCTTGAACGGTGAAAATTCGACACGTGTCCGTCACTCGTTTAACCCTTCTCAAGGTAACGCCCAAGCAGCAGCAGGCGAACAGCAGCGGCAGCACGCTCATCCACAGAGAAAAGGTCTCCGTTTACAGCCGGCACAACGGTAGAAGGACTTCGATTTGAGCGCCAAGTAACTTTTACAGTTACGACGTAATTCCGCTCAACCTTTGGCCGCTAGGCGAGCAGGAAATTGAGCAGGATGTGTGCTTACTGCGCCATTACATTGTATGAGCGCGGAATGTCGAGTGTGTGTGTGTGTGTATGTGTGTGAGTAGGCAGGGGATGAATGGAATTTTTTTTCCAACTTTCCGTGTGTGCGTTTGTTTGGCAGGGGTCGGTTCGGTTGTTAGTCGGTCGGTTGGTCGTGTTGTGAAAATAAATTGCAAAACCTACGTTTTTTTGCTTTAACGAATACACACACACTCTTTAAGGGTGAAAATGCTGGCTGGGAGCGCAGCCACCAGTGGCAGGCAGTTGAGTTGAGTGCAGTGAAATGCCGGATGACGGAAAAGGTTGTTGGTCGATATGTGTGAGCTTTTTTTAAGAAACAAAAAAAAAGCTTTTCTAGGTTTGTGTCAATGCTGAATTATGAGGGGCAGGAAAATGGGACCTCGGAGTAGGTACTCGACTTGAGAGGGTGTTTGGAAACGAGTGGAGCTTTGGTGTGGCTGAGGATACGGTTGGGATGCGAGCCTGGTAGTTGAGATGGCAAAAAGAGCGAGAGAGCAAGGGAGGGAGAGAGAGCACGTTAAAATTACTACATCCTTTTGCTGTGGAGGGTTACAAAGAAATTTCTTAAATCAAAGGATTCATGGAGTGCTACAATGAAAGTCGATAGAGAACTAAGAAAAATCACATTGAAGTCAGCAAAACACTGACAGAGATTTTTAATTCTGAAAACCAAAAAACCAGAATTATGTTTGGTTGTTAAAAAACCAGAACCATTAAAAATATAACGAAATGTTCTCAAAAACAAAGTGAAAGGAGGATATGTCTTGATTGATAAACAGTGAAGAAAAAGGAAGTGGAAGTTCTGATTTGTACAAAAACACGTTAAAGGAAAAAGACAAGAAAAACTGACAACGTCCACTTTAAAGGCAGCCAATTAATTCTAAAAATCCTGACCCTATCGAGGCAATTTATTGTAAGTGAATCGATGCTTGCTTTAACAACATAAGTAACACATTTTTCGAAATCACTTTTATGTCATTTTTGCATTGCGTTGACAGCAAAAAGACATAATTAGATACCTAAAACTCATTGAAATATGAATGGGAAACCGATATTGGGAGTCACTGTATATTTCCCTATTCAGACTGTCTTGTCATCGAGTAAGTGGTTCTAAATTGACATCGTAACAAGTTTTCCATCATTATGCAATATTCGCGAAGTCAAGCTGACTTTCTCATTAAAGTACAAATCTTGTGATTAGGAAGTACATTGTAATTTGGGAAAAAGTAAGAATGGCGTGAAAGAACTTGGTAATTTATACCACGTTTGAAAAGAGCTGCAAAATAATTGTAAGGTTGGTCAGAATATAATGTTTTTAAAGTTGAACTTGATAACTTATTTGATACTGCACATGCTGATTGCTTTAAGAGAATGAAAACTAGGGAAGTCCAAAATATTTCCGAAGAAATAGAGAACCGAATTGACGGTAAGGCTTAAGTGCTGTAGACAAATAAGAAAGAGTAAGGCACTGCAAATAACTTGAAATGTGCTAAACTCCTACAATATTGAAACAGCAACAAAAACAATAGGATACCACGAGTGAGGAGGGGACACAGTCACACAAGGGTTGTAACAAGGACTTAAGTCAGGCGAAATTCTCTTCTTTCAGCCACCCTACCTAATCTAACCTAACAGCAAAGAGACCTGTTATAATACAAGAATCTTCAGCCCGTTTGATGATTGATTTGGCCAGCAAAATTCTCCACAGATTGCGTGCAATTTGCGTACACAACAGAATGGGCAGAAGCTTTGGATGAAAAATGGATTTCAAATTCTGCCCTAACAAAAGTTCAAAAAGAAGTAAAAAGAATATCATAACACCTAAGCTTATAGCTGATTTAGATCGATGCCAATTAACCATAACAGACTCTTCTTTATACGGTAAAAGCGCTTGGTTTGATCAGCGATGAATTTTCAGTTTAGCGAGAACTCAAACGAACAAATCCAGAGGAGAAGATAGCTCGCTCCTGTGCCCGGAATGCCCAGATGAAGAGGAAGATACAGACCACGCAGTATTCCATTGCGACCCGGAAAATATAGTTAGCCAAATGACTAGATCGGACGATAAGCGGATAGAAATCAGCTCTTTTATCGCAATGGTGTAGGCCGCTCTAAGAAGAACAGAAATCCTGAGAAGAGCTCAAGAGGCGTTAAATAGAGCCCCGCGAAGTAATGCCTAACGGCAGTCCTGCGGAGAGAGTTGTTGATGAGTACAGTTGGTTTAGTGCGTAGGCGTGAGGGAATAGGAAAATAATATCCCGCCAATCATGCAGGCTGGTAACACGGGTTGGTAGTATCATCCGAAGATTACACATCCATTACAAAAAAGGTCAGAAGAAATAAAAAAACTGACTTACAGAACAATGCACTTGACATCGACACAGTTTATTGGTATGAATGGGTCACCCTGGCCGGTTAGTGCGTCGGACTGTTAAGCGAGAGTACCCAGGTTCGAATCCAGCTCGCGGAAAAAAACACCATAAACATTTTTCACGGTTCCACCTCCAGCGAACGATTGACAATCCTTGAGATTAGAACTTCATTTGACGATGCAGTTAAACTTCCATACTTCTTCTGAAAAGAATCAAGCTTAATTTAATTGGAACCTTCACATAAAAATTCAAATGATGTAAGTAATAAGTAGCCCGGTCTTCAAAAAGTTTAGAGACAATTGCAGAAACATAAATTCTGGTAACATTGAATTATCACTTGTCCAGGAACACAGAAAATCGTATGTGAATTGTTACTGCTTTATGATTTTGAGTGGAGGACACATGACGTTATGTTAAAACCAGGACCTGTCTTTACTTATACTCATTTGTTGTTAAGACTCTACGCAATTATCGAATAGGGTAATAAAAAGCACCCATCTACTTGATCCTTTCTTTAAAAATAAATGTTACCGAATGAACGCGTCCATCAGAAGAAGCCGCTGCGATTATAGCAGCCATGAAATTTTTGAGCTGCCAATTTTGGTCTGCCGCCTTTTTTTTTTTTTTCTAGAAGAGCTCTCATTCCTTTTTTCTCTTGTGGCATTTATTCACTCGTGCGCATAATAAAATCCAAGTTATTGAATTAAAGTGTAACTAATCGCGTTTTATTTTTCAACTTCGAGTCATCCGACAACATAAATAAATAATCTGCGTAACAGCCCATACAGGGCCAGAACATAGCTTGTTCGCAATTCCACTGTGTTGTGCGCTATATAATTTGAAACATGTGGATGGGACCTACTGTTTTATACCGGAACGTCGAATTGCGAAAGCTTTCCATGACAGAAATTACTCCAGGAGGATTGTCAGTCGTTCGCTGAAGGTGGGGCCGTGAAAATTGTTTGTGGTGTTATTTCCCCGAGCCGGATTCGAACTCGGCTTAACAGTCCGACCCACTAACGATTAAGCCCCGGCACCCATTCTTCTTAAAACGACTGAAAAGCACTAGTAACCATAGAACTTTTAGAATTGAATTAACTTTTTTGGGATAATATGAGCTCAGTAGCAGGACTGTTCCAGTATTATGTATTGGCTTCAATTATAACATCACGCGCCCTCACCGTTGCACAACAACGTCTGCGTTTGGATAGAAAGATTTCTGACAACTCAAAACACTTATGTATTTAAAGTCTATACGCTGGCTCAAGTCCAGATCCTGGATCAGAGACGCCACAAGGACTAAGATCGCATCTGATCGCTCGATCTGATCTGCACTCAACCAACAAAATTCCCTTCCATTCAGCCTTCAGTTACCCCCTGCCACATCACAATACAAATTTCAATTTCGATGTCGATTTGTTTATATTAAATTCCATTCACCAGATGTTGAAGGACTTCAGACGCTTCTGTATCAATCGAAGCACACGGACATTGTCCCGTCGTCCATTGTGAACGGGAAAAAGAAAATCCATTCACCGTAGTGCTTGCAATCGGAAAGCGAAGAGTCACGATACCTCAACAGAATGGAACGAATTGAGATTTTATCTCTGGGCGCCTAATTTGTTGTCCTTCGCCTCCTCAAAGCCAAATACACACACGTTCGTCAAGTCAATCATCTCAAAAGGTAAGATCCGTCAAACACTATCCTTTGTGACGCACGACGTGCCTCTCACCGCCACTTGAGGCTCAAGTCGAACCCATTCCCCCGTTAGACGGGAATTGGATAAATTTACCCAATTTCAACAATGCCAGCACCAGGACCATAAAAAATAAGAAAACCACAAAAGAAAAAAAAAAAACGACGCATTGTTGTTTACTTTTTTATTCGATTCGAATACGGTAACGGGACCACGTCGGGACGGCCATTGAATTGGAAGTCCGCCGGACCGGGATTGGGTTCGAATAAAATGTTAAGTTGACCTTCTTCCCCCCGCCGTTTGTTGTTCTGCGGTGGTCAGATGTGATTCTGCAGGACTTGGCAGGATAAAGACCGAGGAGTGGGGGCGATTAGTAAAAGAGAGTGGGACGAACAATGCGGAGAGAGAAAACTTTTTTAGAGTTAACTTTCTTTAGACGATTTTCATTGGATCGAGACTGTGGAGAGGACAGGGGCAGACGAAAGAAAACCGAAAATCGTCGAACAATGGCGGACAATGAAATTGTTTGATACGAATCCTTGAATCGAATTGAATTAGAAGAGTTTCCACTTAAAGGAGGATGACGACTGTTCACTGTTTTGTGTCATTTGAGTCCTTTGACGGTGAGTGGGGGAGATGTTTGAGCGAAAAACTTGGTCGTCAACTTTCAAACAGAGGTCTGAGTTCGGAGACTGTTTTTTTTAACTTTAGTCGGGACTCCATTTCGAAGAGGCTTTTGATGGAAAAGGACCCTGCAGAACGATGAACCCGAAAGGGTTCACAGTTGAAACCCTTGTGGTCTAAGTCGAGACTTTTCTTTTGTGTGGCTCTTGGAGTTGGGAACGACTGTAGTCGGGTGGGAATGGCATAGTTGTCTTCTTGTCTTGGTCTAAAAAGGACGAAGCGTTTGACTAAGAAAAGTCTATGATATTATTCAAGCTGAAATTGGCTCTTCAAGGGCCTGGTTTTTGGTCTATAGTCCTTTTTTTGTGGGTTTTTTGGAAGGTAGTTGACAAATTGCGTTGGAACCGTTCGGTGATATCAAATCATTGTTGAATTCATTTTTAATTGAAATATGACAGAGATTGCCAGACTCATCATCATCATTAGTGGCGTAACAGCCCACGAAGGGCCAGAGCCTAGCTATTCGCGCCTCCCCTGTTTTGTGCGCGTTATAATTTTGACACATGTGGAGGGGACAGTTTATTGCCGGTTCCAAACAGCGAATTGCGAAAGCTTTCCGTGACAGGAGTACTCCAGGAGGATTGTCAGTCGTTCGCTGGAGGTGGGGCCGTGAAAATTGTTTGTGGTGTTTTTCCCCCGAGCTGTATTCGAACCCAGGTACTCTCGCTTAACAGTCCGACGCACTGACGATTAAGCCACGGCGCCACTAGATTGCAAGACTAGTGATCCCTTATCGCACGTAGGTACAATAACACGAGAGAAGCAAAATCTCTGACACACTTCCTCTGCTCCTGTCCGGCGCTTGTCAGAGAAAGGTCCGAGTCCGTACTCTGGGCAAACCCTTCACTGAATCTCTCGGCGAGGTTTCTCGGATGAATATTGGAGATTTGATTTCATTCCTCAACGCAATACGATGGTTCTAAATCCTAATTTATATTCAACTGTGGTTACAAAACGGCACCTTGTGCTAATTTGGTTCTCCTAGAAGCACCACCTCACACACATGACAGAGACTTAACACTTCTGAACACAAACGAGTTCTTTGACAACTTAAAAACAGGAACTACAACAATCACCCTAATAAAAGTTGTCAAATTTAGGTGCAGACGCGGTGAATACGTGTTCACAAATGCATGTATCCGTGCTAATTTCTATGTCGACGCCACCCCTCTTTACCACCTAAATGCGTTTAAATTTAAATAACCATCGAAAACACATGTTCCACACATCACACCGGCCGCCACCCACGAGACAGGATAACCCATTTCCACTCGAAAAATAATTACGTTAATTCCCTTTTAAGCTCGAAATAAATTTCCCCGTTATTGCTCCACATAAATTGTCAGCTTAACGAACCTAAACATTTTTCTGAAATTCAATTAATTTTATTCCACCATCCCATTCACCCACCACTCGAAGCCTAATAAACTCATTAAAATCCACTCCCCGAAAGCGGGACAGAAACACAGCAGCAACAACAACGAAAAAAAAAATATTAATAATCCTCCATCAAGGACACTCGAGCAAATATATTGCCGTTCTCTCTCTCTCTCTCTCTCTTACTCAAATCGACCGGGGCACCACACACACATCAACCCCCACCCAGAGAGAGATCGTTAATCAAATTCAAAAGTTTCACTACGCAAATAAAATACGAATAAAACAAATTACCGGCTTCGGTCGTTATTATTTCCACATCGAGGACGAAAAAGGACGAGTTGTGTTAAAAAGAACAGACAAAAAATAGAAAAACAAAAAAAAAAACAAAAAACCGCCGCGTCGGTATCGCGCCCCATCACAATCATTAACAATTTTCGCCCAGATAACCACAAGCGTCGCATTGGGCGTCCACGCATACACACGCAGCCACACAACGGCGTGTGAATGACAAACTCATTTAGCAGGATATCTCCACCTCCCGCCAGAGTGGGTGCGGCCGACAAATTTCATGTTCGGAAATTTTCATTTTCATTTTCATTTCGTTAAGTTCGCCATCGCTGTCGGCCATTGCCGCTCGCTGTTGGCTACCGCAATGAACTTTAGTCCACCTTTACCCCCTCCTATGACGAGCTAACAAAGCAAATTAGAATAATTAAACGTCTAAAACTTAATTGGGAAGGCAATCAAATGGCCGGTAACCAGCGCTTGGAACATCACCGGGCTGAAAGACCACCCCACCTCGCCTACCCTGGACTCACGCTAATGACACGATCGGACAGCAATGGCATGCCACGGCTGACTTTCGGTCCCTGGACGTTCACGTGCCAGCAATTGACTTCAGCTTTGGCTTTCAGGGGCTCCGCGCAATGCCCGAGTCGAGGAGCATTTGGGAAATTAGTCCTGGGTAATTGCTGAGTGGCATGCCACCGAGCAATGAATGCAAATGTGGAAATTGTCCCGACTTAAGATAAGGCGGCCGTGATATAAACACAACACAACTGACGGGGCAATCAAATTTATGGGCATGTGTGCGTCGGCGTTGGTGGCAGAGGTGTAGCCGTATTTCGGGGTCGGTGGACATTTTGGGTTTTTTGTTTTAAGTGCACTTGGCCGCCGCTTGTCGAGGTGATAAGATGAGTAAAATGGCGACCTTCGGTCGATTGGGTTGGCGGTTGGGCGGTGCGTTTGATTTTTACTGAAATTAGGCGGGTTCGTGTCCCAGAGTTGAGCGGAGCTTCTGCCGAATATAATGATTGAAGCGACCAAATAGTAATTCAGGAGTTGACTTGCGCTGTGGATCCTTTTAAATATCGGGGGGTTATACTTAGAAAGGTCAGAGATTTTAAGAATCTCAGATGTGTAATTGAAAAAGAAAACAACGAAAAAGAAAAAGACGAACAAGGACAGGTATAGATTTCATTTCAGTGTCCTGAACATTAGACGACAATAGTCTCGCTTACGAGTTGTTTGCTTATTAGCTGCTCAGAAGACGTGGAACTTAATTTGAAAATAAAACTGATAAAAAAAAAAAAATTACCTCAATGATGAGGAGATTTTTATTCTTCTTTTTGTTTGGAAGCTAAAATTTTAAAATAATGTGTGCTGATGAGCTTAATAAAATTTCAATCATTGCGGCGATTTCATGTGCTTGCAATATTTTCACAGGCCAGATTCAATCCTAGGAATATGGCAAGTATAGGGTTGTTCCAATAAGAGGTGTTATTTTAAATAGACCGCTATTTCGGTGTATGTCACCTTCGAAGCTGTATTTTTTTGACATTTAACAAGTAAAAGCTACGCCATTAATAAAAATGGAACGATACACGCTTCAACAGCACACTGAAGTTATTAAAATTAAATATAAACATGGTGAACATTTGGCAGAGACGGTGCGTAAAACTAAAACATTTTTGGGTCGTCGTGAAGCACCTTGTCGGACCGCAATATAGAAATTGGTAGGAAAACTAGAGCTATTGGGATAAGTTAGTGATATGAAGAATGAAACCCGTGCACGTCGTAAAAAAAACAACTGAGAATATTATTGCTGTAGCCCAAAGTGTTGAAGAAAACTCAGGTTTGTCCAATCCCCGTCGTTCTTTGGAATTGGGCATTCCACAAACATCAGTACACCGTATTTTACATTAAGACTTGGTGCTAATGGCTTATAAAGTTCAGTTAACACAAGCACTCAAGCCGGTCGATCGAGACATCGTGTCTCTTCTGATTGGGTCCTTGAAATGCATGAAAATGATCCGGAATTTCATAAAAAAAAATCATCTTGACTTATGAGGCCCATTTCCACCTCGGTGGCTGCGTCAATAAGGAAAATTGTCGCACCTGGGGTTGGAAAAGCCCAAGATTTATTGTTAAAAGGGGTCTCCATCCTCCATCCGTGCGGTCTATAGTCCGGCGGGGTCATTGGACCTTACTTTTTCAAAAATCAGTCTGTAGCAACAGTTACGGTGAATGGATTGCGCTATCGACAGATGATTAATAATTTTTTATGGCCGGAATTGGATGGTATTGATCTGGACAACGTTTACTTTCCACAAGACGGCGCTACGTGCCACGCGAGCAACGAAACTATCGATCTTTTACGGTAAGAGTTTCCGGACCGTATTATCTCTCGATGGGATGATCACAAATGGCCACCGAGAGCTTGTGATTTCACACCTTGCGACTTCTTCTTTTGAGCTTACGTGAAAGATAAGGTCTACGCCAATAGCCCAGCGTCTATTCAAGACCTCAAAGATGGAATTCGTGAAGCTTTTGAGGGCATACAGGAGCCACTTTGCGATTTGGTAATAGAAAATTTCATGAAAGGGAGATGGTCAAGCAGCTCAAACCGTAATTCGTGGATTTACTCCATAGCCCCCACTGAGGTGCGAAACGGTGTGTTTTTCCATTTTCACAAAAAACACTCACAAAAAACTCACTCAAACGACTGTCAACTAAAAACTGTGCGTCCAAAATTCCTAAAACATCGGTGAATAAAAAAGAACTGTCAAAAGATGTACAATTAGTATTCACTAGCTTTAATTGACGAGTGCCGCTATCTTTACGTTGTGGTCGGAAACTTTTCAAATAACCATCGTATTTGTGCTTCATAATGCCATCAATAAATACACACATTTACAGGGCTTACTTTCTACATTGCACCACGAACTGTTCTAGTACATTTTTTTTTCTGGAAGCTCGTTCATGGACTTTGCCAAAAACATTTTAACGAATATCAGGTTGTATTTTCTTACGTCCATAAAAATTACTAATGTCCTTCAGTCGGATGGTCGTTAATAAGTTTGGAAAAAGCCAGGGCAAAAAAATAAAAGCTCAATAGTCGAACAGTTTGGGATCAGTACAACTGTGGTTTATAGGCTAAATAAAAGTTTTACAAGAAAGTATTCTCAAAAGAAAACACTGCCCAGTGAAATTTTAAAATCGATTTAGATGAAAAGAGTACTGAATGAAAGGTGAAGTCAAGCTATAATGTCATCTTTAAGAATGATTTTAAATATTTTCGTTCGTAATGTTTTTATGAGCTAAGAACTTATAAAAAAAAGTTTAGAAACTCAGCCAATGAGTAAGTAAAACAATTTATTTATTTTCTGTTTGGTTTTGGTTTCAATGACTTCTTTTTCGTTTTAGTTTATGCGATAAAAGTGATTTTTAGCATTTTTGTTTAATGCCGGTTCCGAATGGTGAATTGCGAAAGCTTTCTATGGCGGAAGCAATTCAGTAGGATTGTCAATCACTTGCTGGAGGTGGCCCACCCCCAAATAGGGAAAAAATTCCTCGATCTGCCATCGCTGGAGGTGGAGCTGTGGAAAATGTTTGTGGTCGTCTCGCTTAACAGTCCGGCGCACTAATCATTTAAGCCATGGCGTTGACGAAAACAATATGTGTATAAAGAAAGGCATTGAATATTAAATTAAACAAGGTAGTTTTCTTAGTTTTATACATCCGAAAAAAGATTGAAGTTCCATATTTTTTGATGCAGTCGTTAACAACAACAGCTATTCTTTACTAGATAATAATCAATTGCTTTCTTTTTTTTTTTGATAAAATAAAAATAGTTTCTACTGAACAAGAGTTTTGAATATATTGCTTTTAAGTGGCTACTATTTACCGCACACTGGACTCGGATCTATGAAATGTTGTAAAGATGCATCGAAGGTGAGCCTTGCAATGTTTCTAAGTCGGCCAAGAGAAAGTGATAACAAAGGAATGTCCTACCCAACAACAAAATTAATACACAGATTGAAAAAACGTATCGAAAGAGACTTAAAGCAACAAAATCACGACCTATAGACCCTACCCCCCAGACCCACCGAATCTCTTTTACAACAAACGAATTAAGTTTTCACGAATAAATTGCACGAGAGATTTTCCATTTTTTTCTCAGTTCTATGAAAACAAAAAAATAAAAGTCACAAATTTGAAAGCCGCATCCGCATACATAAATCGTTGACTTTATTACAGAAATTGTCACGCAAAACATTTCCCATTTTCCATTCCCATGCATAGGTAGTCGGGCTGTTAGCTCATCCCTACAAAACATCCGCATAAACTCACGAATCATATCTTTTGGGGCAAATCGAAACCACAACCAAACCGAAAGGTGGATACGTATAACGAAAAAAGTTTTATTACATTCAACTCTCAGTCGGGTTAGGATGATTTCGTCCTCCATCAACCCCGCCCGCCCACACACAATTTCCATTTGCATTTTATTCTCGGGCAAACGACGACAACGACGATGACGGCGGGAACTCCATTTCTTCACAAGTCGTTAAGCATTCTGCCAGAGTTAACAAAACTAATTTAAAAATTCAAATTTTCCTTCTTCTTTTTTGATTTTTTTGTGGTCCATGCCCCCGCTCTTGTGGCGGCGGAAGAAGTCGCACATCCAGCAAATCCACACGTTGTATCCTGGAAATGTTCAACTGAAAAAAAGAAAGCTACACGAAGAGAGAGAGAGAGAGAGAAAAAAAAAAAGGAATACTAACGCAAAAGAGGCAAGTTGACAGAGAAAGACTTCATTTGAATGTACAAATGTCCTGTCTACCCCCGCGCACGGTTTTTCTTCGTGTTTATTTTTTGTTGCTAAGAAATACAATTTTCCATTGGGTTACTCCTGCCGGGCGGTGCACACACCCACACCCGCAGAAACGTACACCAATCGCATAATAAAACACACACATAATGTACTCGTTACATTCACTTAAGCGACACGAAGTGAGATTTTCACAGGGATGTGGTGGGTGGGTGTGGGCTGGATGTCTTCGAGTCCTTCTTCTCCTGTGGGGTCGTGAGCTGGGTGAATGGGGCAAAAGAAAAATAACTTTCTTATTTTATTTCCGAAGTAAAATTACTTGTCGCTCGAGGATATATGAGTCGTGAGCAACAACACACCACCACCACCCACCAACCTCCTGTGAGGGCAGCCATTTTTCCATCAGCCAAGAAGTTGTGCCATTTCCTTGGAAGAAATGAGCTCCTCTCGTAAGCATTTGCATACTTTCAGTTTTGCTCTTTTTGCCTCACTCTAGAGAAGAAAAAAAAGGACATCTTTCTAAGGACTTCCTTGTCACGGAAAATATTAAAATTAGCCTCCCCACACACACACAGAAGTTATGAATGATGGCCGTAGGGTGGTGGTGGGTGAAAGTTTACAAAACAAACGAAGCAATAAGGCGGTCGTTTGAAGATGAAAGGATCGGTTGATTGTGGAAGACAGCTACAGGATTCTCCGCATCATATAAATGATGATTGGTTTCGTTTCGGGTGCTTTTGCAAAAGAAAAAACAGAAAAGTTTCTTTTTTTTTTCCCTCAGTCCGGGGCTGGGGGGTTGGATGAGTTTTCTGTTGATTTCATCCCCTTTGGCCTTTGAGCGGACTTAGAGCGAAAGAGAAATGTCGTGCAATTAGAATGAAACTTACAACGAGTGTCAGGAGTAACAGATTGAAAGGAATTTTTCATTTTTCCACCGGGACTCTTGTGGCAATGTAAATAGGGGAGAAATGCTGCAGAGGGGAAAGTTGGATCTAATCGTAGTAAGAGGATCAGGAGGGCGGGCATAGGGACAGTTGAATGGGTGGGATGTGGAGGTGGAAGTGAAAGAGTAGGTGGATTGGAATGTGGATCGTGATCTGAGTTGGAATCCGGTCAAAAGTAAGTTGCTGACTGCATCCATAACACGATACATTTTCTTACAAGGTTTATGAAACAAAAACAACATAATTTTATTTAAACGGCTTTGTCAGTAAATAAAATAGACAATTTTGACGTAATGAAATCCCATTAACTACTGATGTGTCGGAAAATTCACAGCATGGAGCAATTCATGGCTCTTTGGCATTATCGATCGAAATCATTCCAAATGCTTGAAATCTTACGTCTTCGAATTTCGTTACCTCAACAAAATTTGTCTCCACAATCAGGAGGAGCTGGAGAACTTTTAGTTCCAACAGGATGAAGTCACATGCCATGCTACACGATGCAGTGACTGAGGTGAGAATTTAATAACAAGATTTAAAAAAAAAAAAAAAAACATTGATCTGTGTCGCAGCCTCCAACATTTTTTATTTTTAAGTCGTTATCTATCAGATTTTGGTCTACGCTGATGAAGGGCAACAATTTAAAACTTGGAAACCAATATCCACTGCGCCATTCGAGACACTCTCTCAATACTTCGAAACACTTTCGAAGCAAACGTTCAAACGCTTTCGTGGTGCCTATATTTACCCAAAAATGTTTTTAAATCAACAACCTTTTCAAGAATAAACGCCGTCCATTTATCGGAATAGAAATATAGTTTAAAATCAACGTTGACCAAAATCATTGACTGATATTGGGAAAATCAATCAAATATATATTGAATCTCATTTTGATTCCAATCTATTTAGATTTATTTAGAAGAACTTAAGCAATCACATTAAATCTCGCGAAGAAGCTGGGCTCTGGCCCTGTATAGGCTGTTACGCTGACTATTTATTTTTATTTTTTATTTAAAACCCTCGAGTTCAAATTCGATTCATTTCAGTGAATTGCTCTGCAATAGTTCTAGGAAGGAATTCTATTTGCTCTTCTTTCGTTTTGTTTTTATAAATAGATACTAGTATATTGTCCATCAGCTCTTAAAAATCACCCTCTAAAATCATATTCAAACTTGGAACTAACGAATGCATCGTTGAACAATTCTTATCGATTGCATTGTTGACTTTGTATGATTTTCAAAAGCTAACTGCATTTAAGAAGAATTACGTCTGCAAATCATACTCACATATCGATATTGTCACAAAATGTATTTTGGTTGTCTTTCTAAGAGTTTTATTTTAGCTTCTTTTGTTGGGATTAATACTGTTTGGCTATTATCGATTGACATGCTTACTGATTTACTTGGCAGTTTTGTTTTACTTTCTCTATGGGTTTTATTCACAACAAATCTTCTGTTTCAATTAACTTTATTGTAATGCCGTAAGCCACCTCTGAACTAGGGTCTCTTTATGACTAATCGTTGCACTAAAGCTACAGTGCCTTTGCCCTTAGCAGCAGTAAAATAGAGAAGGGATATTGTTAACATAACATAAAAGATTGAAGATTTTGAAGATTTGTATTCTTTTTTATTTAGAATATAGTAAGAAATTGCAATCGTTAGAGCAAAACGAATGTTATGCTACTTTGAGATTTCTTCAAAGTCGTTGTTCTAACTTTTGATGGACAAATTTTAGACAACGATAAACAGTACTCCCTTAACCCTCTAACGTTTAGGCTTCCTCAGGGCAGCCTTCGCTTATTAACTAACCATTTATTCGATGTGCAATATTTTTAATTTTTGAAACGGGTAATCAGGTTTTGCTTTGTGAAAAACCAGTGTCTGACCATCAAAAAATTGGTGCTTTTTCACAAGCAAAAGAAATCTACACAAAAAATAAAATACTTGCAAGCATTTGGAAGAGTTGGGAATTTTACAGTAACTAGATATATTCATGTACTTTCATAGTAAAAAAAAAAAATAATAAAAAATGAAAATGCCATGCTTGAGAAAGAAAATACGAAGGCAGCCTCACGCCAATTTTTTTTTTTGCTATTTATCATTGTTTGCATTGTTTCACCATTAACCTGTCGGTCAGTAATGATTTACCAGTTTGAACGCCCGTTAAATCGGTAGAAACGGCAGAAATGGGTGAAATTATAAAAGCAGTTGCATGTATGTATATGCTTATACAATCTATAGAAACATTGAAAGTTACGGAAGAAACGGAAATATTTGCGTCGGCTTCATCTCGTATTAATGTAATGATTTAAATAATATTTCTTCTAAGAATGAGAAATTTCTGAAATAACCAGAATTCAGAGAGAAAATTGCTGCGGGTCTTATCACGTGCAGTGCAAAACGTAAAAGTGGACGACCATTGCCAGCATCACGAAAATCGACCCCGTCTCAACTGAGTACTTTTGGAATTGGGAAATGAGCGAAAAATCCTGTAAGAGATGTACGCTTTGGTGGTCGTGATCATATTCAAGTATGGCTTGATAAAGGTGGCAAAAAGAAATGCAAACTCTACAAAACAAATACAATGCAACCTTCACCTTCGTTGTTCTTCCGCCAAAAATTGTTTTTATGATTACAATTATTTTAAGTAATCCTCTCTTTAATTTTATAGTATTTATTTCTGTTGCAATAAAACAATAACAAAGCCCGATGGATTGAACATTTTACTTCTTATCAAGCGCATGAATCTTGATTCAATTATGTGACGAGAAAAAAATTTTGACTTAAACGGTTAAGGCTATTTTTTACCTTTAGGTCCATCAAATTAATATTTTTGAGTTCTGTTTTCAAATTATGATTTCTTGGCCCAATTTGTATCAGAACAAAAAAATCCCAACTATTTTGCGTTAAAACTTCGATTTTGACCGTAAGAAGGTTAGTATAAGCAAAACCCTTTTACTAGCAACAAATTATATTCAATTCAGCGACGTAACCACGCTTGCGCTGGACCAGGACGATTGCACTGGGCGTAGACCAGGACGCCTAACTAGGTGACGTTATGTCGGCCAGCTTATCCGACTACAGGCCCACACCGGAAATATTTTAAACAACTTCAAACAAAAACAAAATAAGCTAAGGGAAGAACAAACATTCTCAAACTCCTCACAGATCACCCCATCTTGACTTTGACAATACCTCAGATTTACCAAATGATAAGTCGATCCCCTTTTTTTTTAGTTCACTCAAATTTTTGTGGACAGAGAACAAAATAAATAGGTCTTCCTAATGTTTTAGATTATTTCAAGTTTGGCAAACCCCTTCGTCAAAACCTTAGCAACTTGAAAGATGATGACTGAATTCTCCTTACCCTTTCATTCCGACATTTTTCATACAAGAAACTAAGAAACATTCGCGCCCTTCAGTCAGTCTTCAAAATAACCCGTTAAAGAAAAAGCGAAAAACGAGTTGAACAGCACCACCAAGGGAAATCAATTCGCCTAAAAAGAAACCCAAACCCATCCCCCAGAACTCAGACTAATTAACCGCAATCATCATTTCGATTGCTCTGCAGGACTCGCAATTGCAATCAGTGTCTGTATGTGTATGTGTGTTTGTGTTTCGTCCCCATGTGTGCTCGCAATGAGCCATTTGATTAAATCGTCGTCCTTCGGCCGCGCACTACCCAACAAAACGCACCATCGCACCGTCAAAACCCAAAACGCAACCGTGTGGCGTGGGCTTCCATTCCATTGCGTCAAATCAATCAAATCAAACGGCATAGCTCCGTCGGTTTACTTTCGCAAATGGTTCTCTTTCTCGAGACCAGTTGGCCCATACAAAGAGAGCTCCTCAAACCAGGCGCCCAACAAAAGATTTTTCAAATCACTATTCCAGTTTTGTGTTTTCAGTTTTTTTATTTTTTTTTGTAACGCACATGGTGTAGATTGGTAGAGCCACCCTCGTTAAATGTTCGTTCATTTACAGTTGTTTTCGTTTTCGTTCTGCTTTCCTTTTTGTGTTTATTTTTTGTCGTCGTCCTTTTCTTTGGTGCGGGAGAAGGTTTTCTTTTTTTTTTTGTGATTTACGTAGATTGCTCCGTTTTAGAATTTAGCAGGCGGCGGGCGTAACGTTTCAGGAGACAAGAACTAATCCACAGGAGGTCCTTTGTGCTCTTTTGAGATTTCCCTATAGCGTCGTGGTGGTGGCACAGGACTCGCCTCGTAATGAGAACATTTTAGTGTAAGCGCAGTACAATGGATGTAAGCATGTGCTAAAAAGGCGGATAATCACCAGTTGTGTGTCCTTCAGTCATCGTCCTCTCTCGGTTGTTGTTGTGTTGCTGTTGTTCGTCCTTTCTATTTTGCATGTTAAATCCTTTGAATGAAAGGATGATGTGAATCACACAGGCACACAAACACACAGCAAACATACCTTCAAAGAAACATCGTCATCCTTCTCGAGTTACCGTTTTTCGTATGCCTTTTTGCGCACCTCTCTCGATTACTTTTCGGGATGGGTGAAAAAAAAAAAAATACACACAGAAGCAAAAGAAAGGATTCTCCCCCCAAAAAAGCAGCGACAAGCACACGAATGAAAAACGTCTGTCAATTGAAATGACAAGTCACAAGGACTTTGTGATTTTTGAGGAGACGAGAGCGGAGAAAGAAAATACGTCGATTCCTTTTTTTTTTCGTCATCGTCGTTTAGCTGGAATTGGATTTCTCTTCTAGTTTCGGGGGTGGAATAGAAAACCAGTGACTTGGAACATCACATGTGGGACCCTATGAACATGGACTTCTATATCAAAAACTATCGGTTTGATGATTTACAGAATTCACAGAGCATTTTTTTGTAAAACCACTTGAAAATCCGCAACGTCCTTCACCGTATGAAATTTATAATCCTCAAGCTTTAGCAAAACAAAAAAAGCCGTGCCTTTTAAGGGATTTTTCGATAAAAATCAATTGAAAGCTGTTTATGAATTATTTTTTATGAATTTAATACATTGCTGGGTATTAGCGAGCTTATCCTTTTTTGCCTGGTATTTTTACAGTCACTTTACAGTTGCTATTTTTTGCGATCAGCGAATACTAAATGTAATTCCAAGAATATGAAAGTTTATTTAAATTTGTAAAATTTCAGAAGCAAAATACCTTTGGGGATACAAATTTTAAAGCAGACTTTATGGCAGACTTATGGCAAAGTAGCTTACATTTTTTTATTTTTTTATTTTTAAGGCTGAAGTTATGCAGATATTATTTTGCAATGATATTTGTTTGTCAGCAACCGCCTCTAAATATTCGTAATCTGATGTTAATAGCATTCAAAACCGAAAAAGATGAGGAGCGATTTTACGGTCCTTCTGCTATCAGCTTTATGGTCTGTACTTCCTGTCATTTTCAAAGACTGAAATCAAAAACTAATCACATTCATCTGTGGGAGAAAGGCATCTGAAGTTGTAAATGCACTTGGTGATTGCACTTGTATCGTGTCGAAGGATATTTGCACAAGATTAATAGAATAGATTGTAAAATGTTAGTGTGAACGTCAGCAAGTTTGACAGTACCGACAAGGCTCTGCTCCGATTCCATGCGGCGATCATCTGCCGGGTTGTCAAATTTGCTATCGTCTGGTAATAGCATAAATAAGATTGTAAATTGTAAATGTCCGCAGTTCACTTCAGTACAGTCCAGTTGAGTTTAGTTAAGTGAAGTTGTGACTTGTGCAATATATTATATATGGTTTTTAATAAAATTGACGATCTTACAGATTATATTAGGTGTAGTAAAAAGAAATCCATTATTTTTCCAATAGATGGCGTTATTTATCTAAGTCTCGCGTTGTTAAGTCCGCTCGGGCTCCGCTAGATGGCGTTAGAAAGATGACATTTCGTACCAAAAAAGCTTTGTAATTGGTTGATTCAGTTTTTTTTGAGCGCGCGTCAAAGATGGACACTAGCAAAGAGAAAGAAAAAGGAGAAGAAAATACATTATATTATTATCTACAGTTTTTCTCCGATAAGGGCGAAAATGCAAGCCAGGCGGCTGAAAATATGAATAGCGTTTATGGTCCTGACACTGCAACAGCTAATCATGCGCAATTTTGGTTACGACGATTCCGTTCCGGTAATTTCGATGTCACTTGTCGAAAATGTAGATAAAATCATGGACATTATCCAGTCCGACTGTCATGTAAGCACAGTTTCGATTGTTCAACAGCTAAAGATTGCACAAAAAACCGTTTGGAACCATTTGAATAAGGCTGGATATGAAATGAAGCTCGATGTATGGGCGCCACACGAGTTAACGCAAAAAAAACTCATGGACCGGATTTCCATCAGCGAATCGCTGCTGAATCAACAATCACCAACAAAATCGACCCATTTCTGAAGCGGTTGGCGATGAAAAGTGGATCACGACAAAGTCAAGCGAAAACGGTCGTGGTAGAAACACGGTGAGCCGGCGGAAACATTGGCCACGCCAAGATTGACGGCCAGGAAGGTTTTGCTGTGTGTTTGGTGGGTTTGGCAGGGAATTATCTACTATGAGCTGCTCCCATACGGCAAAACTCTTAACTCGGAAGTGTACTGTCAACAATTGGACCGTTTGAAGGAAGCAATCGCACAGAAGCGGCCAGCTTTGGCCAATAGAAGAGGAATTGTGTTCCATCAGGACAACGCCAGACCACACACATCGATAGTGACTCGCCAGAGGCTCCGGGAGCTCAATTGGGAGGTTTTTATAAATCCACCTTATAGTCCGGACTTGGCGCCAAGTGATTACCATCTATTCCTGTCCATGGCGAACAATTTTGCTGGTGAAAAATTCGCTTCAAGAGAGGCTTGTGAAAATCAACAGTCCAATTTTTTGCCGATAGGAACGAGGGCTTCTATGAGAGAGGCATAATGAAATTACCTTTCAAATGGCAACAAGTTATCGAACAAAACGGCGCATATTTGACCTAAATCGGATCATTCTAACTATGGTAATTAAAGCTTTCAATTTCGTGCAAACGTAATGGATTTCTTTTTCTACACCTGATACATCGACTCCAGAAATTATTCGTTCACGAAAAAATGTTGATAGAAAAAAAAAATAAAAGAAAAAGAAAACTCCTGCAAAAATCGTATGTATGCATCTCTATGATTTTATTTTCCGTAAAATCCTGAATAACATGGCTTAAAAAGGAACACATTCTTTCGCCTGACAATTCCTCCAATTTTCACTTGCAGCATCTGTCTGACAGCATTCCTCGGCAAATCAAAGGATTAACGAAGTTAGCCAGATGAGATCCAGCACATCACCAGCAGAATCTTTGAGATGGCTCTACTGTTACTGATCGTTGTTCAACATATATTTCATATATTTCAATCCTGTCTCTTTCTTTCATATTTCAATTCTTTCTTTAACTTTCTAATGCACGCCTAGGCTTTAAACCGAATTTCAACCTCCAGTTGAAATGTGCCTGCGCTTAGCGCAACAAGGAAACATCCTGGAAATGTTTTCAAAGACTGAATAATTCCCCTGAAAATCCCACTCCACGGCACAGCGTCAATCAACTCGTAATCGCTTTGCCATATGCCCAAACGCACACATCATCCGTGACCTTATCAAAGCATTTAATTTAAGCGAACACTAGTCCTTGTAGGTAAACCCCTACCGCACGCATCACCGTTTGAAAAGTTTATTCATCAAATGCAGCCGTTTAAGGATATTCCACCGGAATGCGGTGCAATTAATAAGCCACCCCACTCCAAGCATCCCCTTCGGATGTTTCTAGCATTTCCCAATTGTGTGCTATCACGACATCTCACTCTATAGAGGTCATAGACCGAGGAGCCTACCATCGTGTGTCCTTGCAGTTGGCAGAAGTGTCGAATTTATAGATCACTGACCGCAACATCCTGCAGCCACACATCGAGGGGTGAATGCAGTCAAAAGGACACTCTAATTAATTTATTTTATCCTGTTCTGTCAGTTTGTGCGTCGTCTCTCTCCACACATTTGGCCGTAAAAATAAACAACCCAATAAAAAAACGAAACAGGATACCATTAAAAAACACCCCACACACTCCAACAGGGGAGAGTTAATAGTCTATGACGAGGACTAGTTCCATCCTAGACACATCCGTACACACACTGTCCTTATGTGCCCTTGTCCTGCGGAACGGTGCAGGACACACGTGCGCACGCGCGCCTCACTAATTTGGGAAGTGCCTAGATAACGATTTAAAAGAGTATCCTGGCCACATCCGTCAAAAGGAGCCACACACAAAAGCGCTTCGATCTAAACTCCGGATAGCGCAGCAAGTCCTGCTGCCTGACGTGTGCGTGTGAGCATTCCTAATACATTGTCCGTGTACGTTGTCCGGTCTATGAACCTGCGCGGGGGAATTTAATTACCAGCGAGGGTGGCATGTGGGTTTTTGTCCTAAATTGGAATAGGTTACTAATTCGATAATTACAGCCTGCCGGCGGTAAGGGGTCATTAAGGCAGTTAGTCGATCAATTTGAAGACGAGAAGGTGTCCTGTCCAGCTGAGGGGACTTTGAGCATATTTTTCAAAACGTAATTAAATGTAATTTAGTTTAAAGCTGCGACTTTGTTGGTTTTTATTGCCGTGTGTGTTGCGTTGCGTGAGAAGATGGCTGCTGATCTACATTCTACGCGATGTGAGTGGGTGCAAAGACCTGCAGTGACAATTTTTTTTTTCTGTTCTTATCTGGACGAGTTCGAAGGATCGCCAGTGCACTCGGTTGTCAGATGGACAGAAAAGATGGTCCTTTGAATGGGGTCAGACTGCTTCTAAAGAACAGTAGTTAAGTCAACAACAATACGAATGTTTTTTTTTTTTTAAGTAAATTTCCTGTTCTGAGTGCTGCACAACTACGGGCCTACTGGTTACAATGAAAGAAGCCTGTGTCTGAGAGTTCTGCATTGAAAAACAACAAGAAACACTTTTCTTTGCACTTTTGTGTTTATTGTTTTGGTCTTCACTGGAAATGATGAAGTCGAGCAAAACGAGGGTTATAACAAAAATCAAAACAAAAAATCGTTAAGCTACAGTAAGCCAAAAAAAAAAAGAAAAAGAAAAAGAAATTGCTGGCCTCAGATGACAGCCACTGTTGTGTACATTTTTTTTTTTTTTTTTTTTCGTCGACTGTATTACGAGTAGCAAGCCTCATCAACGAGGATATTTGGAAAAGCTTAATTTTTAAAGAAATGTGGCTCGGTAATGTCAGCGCTCCTAAACCGCACTAAAGAGTGCATTTTCATCGGAAGCTGATGCGGTGCCAATTGTGTTTTGATTATTCCGATTTCTGAAAAAAAATGGGCGCCGTTGGCTCGATCGGCGTCGGACTCTTGAGCGAGAGCACACAGGCTCGAATCCAGTTCGGGGAAAAAAACACCACAAACATTTTTCACGGTCCCACCTCCAGCGAGCGACAGAAAATCCTCCTGGAGTACTTCTGTCATGAAAAGCTTTCGCAATTCGCCGTTCAGAACCGGCATTAAATAGTAGGTCCCCTTCAGATGTGTCAAATTCTAACGCGCGCAACACAGTGGAGGCACAGAAAAGCTAGGCTCTGACTCTCGACGGACTGTTACGCCACACACCCAAGGTAATGATTTCTGAAAAGATTATTGACAAAACCCTTTGAGTAAAAACTTAGGACCAATAGTCAACTGCTCCGAAATCAAGGAAATCACGACACAGTTTTGTCAGTTTTGTATGCTGCAAAAATTTTATCCTGGAACCTCGAAATAAAGATCCTTTTAAAAAGATTCACACCAAACCGATGGACAGAGAACAAGTTCTTACGAAGGACTAAAATAAAAAAAATAAATAGTAATACTGGGCCAGAGCCTAGCTTCTTCGCGCCTTCCCTGTGTTGTGCGCGATATATTTGGTGGAGGGGACCTACAGTTTATTGCCGATTTCGAACGGCGAATTACGAAGGACAGTAAATCCATAAATTTGAATTATCTGCAGCACTCAGTGTCTGCTCTAATTTAACAGCATCCCGAAGGAAGAGCAAATATGCCAGCAAAGAAAAAAAATCGGAAGTATCTTCATTCAGATTGATACTAAGTCGGCATTGATCAGAGGTCCAGAATGAAATCATGATCTCCCTCCCTTAGAATTGAAATCATGTGGTGTCCCGACTCACTACAAGCCACTGTAGCAGATTCAACCCATGTAAATGGCAAATAGTTACGTCAAGCACCACTTTGATTCCATTAACATGACAAGAGCGGCAGCAGGCGACGACCATCTTTGTCCACTCACCCCCTGGTGGCACGTAAAGTGACCATTTGTCAATTAAAACAGTGTCACCGCATCCAGGTCCACTTAAAGGCTTCAAATGGAAATTACCCGACCGTCTTGTTACTCACGCCAAAACAAGGGAACCGACTTAGATGCTCGCACACACACACACGCATTTGAGGCGTGGACCACGGGATTTCCCGAAAAGCCACCAAACCCAGCAAAAACCCACCTCACCACCGCCACCACTCAGCACTTAGATTAATGAAACCGTAATTAAATGCTAACTACCATCGGGGGATTAATAGCAGTTTGGCTCTTTGTTGGGCCCAATGCCCATAACGGTCGCAAAGCGTTGCCATTGCCGTTCATTTTGGTTTTTTTTTTTTCGGTTAAGCAGCCAACCGCAGCTCACTTCGGATAAAAACTAAGTGGTCTCAGATAATGCAAAATGTCGGTTGGAAAATGATATCCACACAAAGCCACCCCCAATTTTGTACCCCCCCTCGCAGCACAACGCACCAGCGACAAAAAAGAATGACGACAACGAAAAAAGGATTTTCTTTTTTTTTTCTATCACTCCTCCTGTCATCTTAGAAATTAAAATCGACACAAAGCAGCAATACAGAAAATTGCAAAAAGAAAGGAACAAATATCGAATGGGGTCGCCAGGATGTGGGTGGGCGTGGCCGGGTTTTGGGAGGACGCGGGCGCGGGTGGCGAAACAATTCAAAAGCGAATTGCATTTCCATTTAATGAATTATTGCAAGGAGTGAGAGACTTTGGAATTGAAGTGATCATCAAAGGACGTAAAACCTACACAGCAACCCGGGTGGAGGAGGAGGAATAGAGGGTGTGTTCTTTATTGAGAGCACACAATGAGCACCAGCAGCAGCAACAGCAACAACAACAACGGCGAGGACAAACAACAAACGGCAAGTGGCGTAGCACAACAACTCGGAGGGAGGTGGAGGTGAATTGGAAAAAAAGGATTCGAGGGGTGGAATTATTCTGCAGACGAATGAGGAGAGAAAATAAAAAAGTGATCAATGCGCTTGGAAAAGAGACATCGGGTGTGGAGTCATCAGGGTGGTGAGTGTTATTTTGGGGCGGCAAACTGGGGGAGAAAATGTATATATCGGGAGGAATGCATCGATAGCACATTTCAATGGAGAAAAAAGGGCATGGTTGGTTTGAAGATCTTGGGTTTTTGGGATTACCAGGCCGCTTAAGCTGGGACTTCAATGCTTAAAGGAATTTTGAGGCTTCATAGCGAAAAACACACAGCGACATCTTTAGAAAGTCGTTTTTTCGACTTTCGACGAGGTTTGCACTTAATTCCATTTTTCAGACAAAATTGAATGCAAATTCTTTGATCAATTTTTTTCGACGCTTTGTACATAGCCGGAAAATTCAAAAGACAAAAAGGCGGAAGGGAGATATTTGACAACCTAATATTTATTTTTATTGTTAAATGTCTTTTTACTATTGTGTTGTATTAAATCTGTAAGTAACGTCAACTCACAACAGACGGCACTTTGCCATGTTAAGGTTTCTTTTGCATACAAATCAATGTTATATTTTCTGAAAATAATAAAGAATATTTAAAGTATTCGATTACTTTGATCACAGCACTGATCTTCAGTGGTATAAGCTAATGACAGCTTTCCGATATAAGATCCTACTGTGTTTGTCTAGCATCGAAACCGCAATCGACTGCCTTAAGCCTTGTTTCAACTAATGCACATTTTAGCAAAATAGCGAAATTAAATCTGTAGTTTACTCTGAGGTAATAGAGTGCATCCTTTTCTATCATATCACTCGATCCACTCCATAGAAGACATCTCTGCTTTGAATGTGCAGCACTTCATCTCGAGTCCCAGCTCCATTTTCCACACATACACAAATACCCATCGTCCCATCAAATGAGCAGCATTCATCTCATGGATGCTTAAAATGTTTAGTAGGACGCCAATTCCTTCCACACTCCCCCTCAACCATTCCGCCTTAGTGTCGTGCTCTGTTGAGCTTTTGATTTTACATTTTTCTCTTCAAATGACAATTTGCATGTTCTCTCCATCGCTCCTCCCACCTCGCGCAAGACTTGTGAACAGTGTTCCTTTGATTTGCCTTTTAGTTGTCGTTTACAGTTATCCTTTGAGCTGGAACATTTCCTCTCTCTCTTCGTCGTTGTTGGGCTTTGTTTCAGTTGTCCTGAGCCGCACACTTATTAAAATATTTTTTCTGTCACAATTCTCTTTGAAGTCACATCGCTGGAGGGCAAACACACACACAGAAAAAACTGTGTCCTTTCAAAAGGATAATCATTTCGCTGGCAAACTATTGATGAATTGTTGTCGCTTGTCGTCGTATTCCATTCGCACGCCAACAACAAAAAAAAAAACGGAAAAGTGATATCCAGGACACCCCCGGATGAGTGTATAATTCTTTTGTTGCTGTCATCACTGTGTGTGTGTGTTCTTAGTGCCAAGAGCGAAAATTATGCAAACAGGGGGCGGTCAAAATGTGCAATTTTTCTTCATTGTCCTGCAGAGCGAGCACGAGAAGGATGTTAAATGATTTTTAAGGGTGATAAATACCCACAATTACGGGACCATCGACCGCCGAATTCTCTCACCTGTGTGCGGCCGTCGTTGGTCAGCAAACAGCCCTCTCACCTTTCCTCTTGATCTGTAAGGATGTGGCCAAGCCACGACAACCACATGACGACGGAGATCATAAATTTTTCAGCGCACACGGCGAACAGCGAAAAGTCATTGTGGATGCATGAGTTATGCGGTCGGGGGGTTGCGTTCGAAAATTCATGCGGTGCGGTGTGGTGGGGCGACTGGATTTTGTGGGTGCGGCGGCGACGAGTCCTTGCGGGCCTCGTCTCATAATGAGTGTGTAATTTAAGGACGAGAAGGAGAGACGTTTTTTTCTTTTTCCCCTCTTGTTGTTGTTTGCCCACGGGCGGCGTTGCGGAGAGATTGGTATCAGAATTTATGGTTTTCTAATTAACCGTTCGTGTTCGGCCATAAAATGGATGCGTTGAGGAGTTACGACGTGGAATTGCATTATGAGGCGGAGAACATCTTCATTTGTAAGATATCTGGAGGCGGGGGTTGCTGTGTCGAGTCGATCGAGTTGTAAAAAAATTGTAATGGGGCAGGTAGTTGTTGTTTGAAGAGTAGCAACGAAGGGGATGCCGGAGACAGTTGAATGATAAGCACTCGCAGTAAATTGAGCTTGAACGAATTGATCGACAGTCGTGTGAGAATTCTGGGTCAAGATTCAAGTATATTTTTCTTAATTGGGATCACCATGACAGGAAATTGGCAGTGCTTAGATGCTTATCAATGATTTAGACCGATAAACTCATATGCAGCGTCACTCTAGAGATGAAAATTTTTACTAGATTGCATGGAGAATGGAGAATCAGTTTACTCCGACTCCGTATGAAACAATGAAATATTTTCTTAAATTATTTAGCACAAAACAAACTGTTTTATTTTTTTCTAATAAATAACTGGAGTGCTTAAAACGTATCCTACTAGAGTGAACTCAATCGCAACAAGAAAAAATTGGCTCCAGCCTGACAAACTTTTAGGGAGTTTAAAAAGTTGGTAATTTGCTCTGTCGTTAATTTCTTGGTTAAAGAATGTTCTAGAACCAAAGGCAAATTGACATTTCTTCTCACGCAATAGGTATTTCTTACTACTGTATTGCTAACACAGCCAAAAGCAGCAGCACTGATTTTTGATAGAAATCGATCGTCAACAAAAAAATGTATGTAAAAGGCGACAAACAGACAGACACTGAAGTGATTCCATAAGGGTTTCGTTATTCCTTTGGAACGAAACCCTAAAAATAGAAAACACTCGTAACAAGGATCCTGTAGAAATTTGCATAATTGTTTAAGCCGATTTTGAGGCGTTCGCTGGGTTTAACATTAGAGATGACCAGCCTGGCGCTACCAAGTTCCCGCATCTCTTTAAAACCATTTACCAGAGCTTGTTCTTATTTACTGTGCTATGCCCGGCATCTGCAATTTCAAATATCTGCATAATTCGAATATTTATATTATTATTATATTTTATGTTTTAAGATTTTTTTTTTAATATCCTGTAAATACTTTTACCTGGCTTAAGGACACTAAGCAATTTTTTTTTTCTAAATCTTAAGGGAAATCGGGGTTTCGTCACCTGTGGAATATTTAAGCGATTTGCGTTTTCAATCACTTCAAGCTCTTGGGCGTGAATATTTTGATTTTAAAATTTCTCTTGCAACTAATCAATCAGGAAAATATTTTTTTTTTTAATTTCTTTTATGAAGGCCCATTTTGCAAAGATTTTGCTTTGCAAATTGAGTGGGATCAGGGTTCATCCTTATTGTTGAATGGTCTTTTCGTTGCCGTCAATACTTTTACGTACTTTTTTGTTTATGTGGGCTGCGTTCTCAAGGCACTCGTTTTTAGTTTACTGCGGATGGACCTGCCTATTAAATGTCAACCCACTACTTTTTTTTTTTTTTTTTTTTTTTTTTTGTGAAAGCAAACAGCCATCTGCTGTATTGGAAATTTAGATAACTGATTGCGGTTTATAAAAATGACGTGTTAAATTAATGTTTAAGCAATTTTAACGCACAAACAGACTAACTCCAGTTTCGGATAAGGGAAGTGTGATATAAAATTCCTTTTTTTCGCTACTATGAGCTCCACATCTGCTAAAAGTACAACACCAACAACCAAATCATTTCGTCCCAACAAAAAAGTAAACATAATTGAAACAACGCACCTTTCTCTGCCTGGTCTCGTAATTAAGAACCATTTACAACATATCTCTTCGCACAATAAATCCAACCAGAGAGCCACAAAAAGCCTTTTTCTATTTCATACCTCTCCCTCGTTCGCTCGCATAACGAGGGAACGCGAAAACAAAAAGGATGCATCAACAACTACAACAGCGGTTTTCATTTTACTGTCATTTCCTTTTAGCGAACTGGCTACAAAGGACATGCCATTCGAGATTTTAGCCCTTTTCGCAAGACAACGATGATGAGGACGATGAGAATGAGGATGAAGATGAGGACGAAGAGAGAACGAGCACAAAAACCGGCGAAATGCTCAAAGTGATACCCGCCATTAAAAGCGAGTAAAGCGCCACAGTGCATACCTAGCGTTAAAACCGCACTATTCCCTCATTCATAGATGCATTCCGCATTATTATCCAGCTATGTCCCGCTTGGATAGAGCCGCATAATGAGACCGGGCTCGGCAGGCGCCCTCGCACATGTGTGTGTTGAGTCACTCCGCCACCCCACCCACTCAGCCCGACATTATTTCGTCCTTAAAAGAGTTTGCTGTGCTGCGGATTCTTAGTCTCCTAATGGGTCGTGCAGATGAATGCATCTTCCGTCACAATGACATGCCAGCAGCAGCAGGAGAACGGCGAAAGGATAAAGGAGTACTTTCTCATTCTTTCTCACTCTCTCGCTCTCTCTCCCTCTCGCTCTCCGGTCGCTGTGGTTTTTTCACTTACTTTAGCTTCAAGAATCAGAATTTCCAACAATCGCTTTACATCGCATTTGCCAAATGGATGAGGACGCTTTCGTTGTTAATGCGCGGATCTTGATGATGATGAGGACTCTGCCCCGCCCGCGAGAAGCTGCGAAGACAATTTAAGGACTTGGAAGGAATGCATCCCTTACAAATGGATTCATTTCAATCACTTAAGACTCTCTGGCTATTGTGTGGCGATGCTGCGGGGCGGTCGGGCGGCTGGGCGGCAAAGTGTGACTCGGCGAGATGCAATTTAGAGAAATAGCTGCGGCATGGGACCGCTGAAGGAATGATGGGGAAAATATTGCTCGCAATTTGCGGGTTCCACTCGAGTACACACGCTTAGAATTATTTTTCTTTGCCCTCTCTGCCAAGACGAGCGACCTTTTGAGGGGGTGAGAGAATGGTATTTGCAGATAGCTGAAGTGGTGATCCCTGCGGGGAGGTACTTAGGTTAATATGATGGAATTGCTCCGTTTGCGATATTACCTCGGCAGAGTGCAGCCTTTTGGGAGCGTTGAGCCGTAGGATGGCAAAGGAGGTCACGGAAGCGCATAATGGCACATGACCTTAGAATGGTTTTGGAGTAGCAATGAGAGGTGGCATAGCAAGAATCAAAGCTCAATTGTAGACGGAGCAGTTTGTAGCGTTCTTCTAAACAAGGTCTTTAAGACCCAGTTCATTTGAAAGGAACCTCGTTTATTTGGGCATTTAGTTAGCGTTCCAGTAAAGATTTAAAAGCTGAGATTTGAACTTTCGACCAAAGCATGAAACTAAAAGGAGACTATAATTTTTGTAGTAAATTCCATAGTTCCAATGGACATACTATGAAGTAATAGTGGTGCAATCATGAAAGTAAAACTGGTACACACTTCTACTACTGTGCAAAGTTGTACTAGAATCCAATAGCAGTTGTATGGAAATAACTAAAGAGTTTGATGCAAATCTAAAAAAATCCAAGACCTTTAGCTTCCAGATCGTCCCTGCTGTGAGTTAAATTGAAGTGTTTGTTACCACCAGATTTTCTTCTCGCCCCGCGACGAGCGACAGAGGGGTGCCCAACCAACTGCGAAGACTGGTCGTGGGAGAAAGTTGTTTAAATGGGCGTCACGCGGTTGCCCCACTGTCACCGATAGCCTAGGTTGGAACCGCGACCAATCTGGATACTCGCGGATAAAAAAAATAAGCAATGAAATTGCTCCCGGATTCGTAAATGAGACGAAGGAGCTTCCTTATTCTACGTTACAATTTTATTCCTTAGTAATTAACCTTAACCTAGACAATTCAATTCACTTACACACTAACTTAACCTATCCTTTCGCTCGATACCCGACTCGGCTCCAATTACAAAAGAATTCTCGAAACGTCACGAACTCGGCAAAACGCTCGGCTACAAAACGAAAATGAAAAAAAAAATAAAAAAAGGTTGCCCGTCGCAGTGGGATACGAACCCACGTACACTGGCGTAGCTAACACTGCCGCGCCTCAACCGTCAGCTCTATCGCGCTGCTCGCTCACTGGGGTCTTAAACGGCGTCTATCACGACTGCCCCTTTGTGGTCGCGGAGAGCTTTTCTTTTGTTCGGCCTCAACTCGCCCAATTCGCCCAAATACCTGTATTTTACTTGAACTTGTTTTCTTCTTCAGGTTCTTTCTTTTCAGGTGGCTGCTTTGACGTGAGTGTTGGGCTGGGGGTGGCTGCTTCCGGGTTGTGCTGGTGGTGGTGGTGCTCGCTTCTCGCTTCGTATTGTGGCCCTCAATTTTGCTTAGGGCTCCGCGTGGTCTCGTCTCGCCGTGTTGCAGTACGGAAGGTTGAAATCCAAGAGGGAGAGAAAAAAAAAAAACCTCGAACCTCGCTTCCTATGAACGGGGTTCAATTAAAAGCAACTCTATTTGCGTTAACGCTACCTACCACTTCGGATTAATGCCGTGTTTACCGGATAAAACTTCCCAATCACTTTTTATCACTTTATTATTCTCGTGGTTGTCGACCGTTCTATTGCTCACTCCAAAATGCCCGATCCCTTCCTAGCCGTCTCGCCAAGACCCTATTCCACGCTCTCGCTGCAAGCATTTAGAACGGCCTACTCTTTTCCGATTCGGTCGGATGCACCGTTGCCCAGCTAACCACATGGAACTGGACGACATGGTCCGGAATCGGACAGACGAAACAAAAAAATGAGAAAAGACGAAAAAGGCACAGGTTCCTACGAGCGGCTCGAACCGCGCCCTCACCACATGCAAGGCTAAAACTCTACCCCGACACCATCCACTTGTGGGTGGCCCACCTTCCGAATCCCAGTGGGATTAGGAGACCCCATTGACACCCCCAAAACGTTGCATATTTGTCGGCGAAAACCTTTCACCGGAAGAAAACATAATATGTTATGTAAATGAAGCTGCGAAGCCGTAAAACTTTTTTTGGTTGTGATAAAATTTCAGTAGTGAAGGTACGATTCAATCAGAGGCAGATATATTTCTCACTATGATTTTTCTGACAGATGACTATTACTGGTGCTATCATATTATTTGGGATTTCTTGAGGGAATGACTCTGTTCGGCACAACGTCTAGATTAAAGCATTGTGCCTTTGTTTGATGAAATTGACTAAATTAAACTAAATTAAAAATTCATTACGAAAATCTGGCTTTTACAAAAAACGGTCTATATTGATCAAAACATTTTCAGCTGATTCTTAAAATCCTGGCAAGAAAAAAAAAAACATCGACTACCGTAGCAGCAGGGCATCGATAAGGGACTAACTCACTCTCTCAATCAATGATCAATGAATTATATGATGACAACAGCTTTAGAGAGGTGATTGATCACATACAACACTAGAAGAAATGCAGAGGGAAGAAACATTCTGGCAAGCACTCCTTCCCCATACTTATCCCGACGATACTGAACGCGCTTCCAACCAATGTTTTAAACACCCGGCCTATTCAAGAAAGAACAGAACGAATAAAACAGCATTTTTCCACAAAGCACCCGAGCAAATCTATGTATTTTTGTCTAGTTCTCTTTTATCTGAATCTATGTATAAATTGTCTAGTCTTACCTAATTCTCTATGCAATTTAACTTTTGATCTTTAAATATTTATACTATTGAAATCTTCTTTTGCGGATGCTACAGTCAGGGAAGGACCTGGGCCTCAGTCAACATGCCTCGCCATCTATCGCGGTCTTGGGCTAGGCGCCTCCAGTTTAGTATGCCCAGCTGATTTAGGTCCCTATTCAACTGGTCACGCCACCGGATGTATGGTCCTCCTCCACCGCGTTGTCCATCAGGTTTGGACTTGAAGACTTTACGAGCCGGAGCGTTAGTGTCCATACGCTCCACATGACCTAGCCATCTCAGTCGGGACACTCGAATTCGTTTTACTAGCTCGATTTCGCTGTACAGCTCGTAGATTTCATCGTTTAGCCTTCTCCTCCAAACTCCCTCTTTGCAAACGGGACCAAAAGTAATCCGAAGGACTTTCCTCACGAAGCGACCAAGAATTTCTTTGTTCACATTTGATATTGTCCATGTTTCTGCGCCATACAGTAGGACTGGGACTATCAAGGTCTTATAAATAGATAGCTTAGTACTTCGAGAGAGGCCTTTGTTTTTCAGCTGCCGTCTAAGCCCAAAGATACAGCAATTGGCCGGGGTTATCCTTCGTTTTATCTCCGCGGTCGTATCATTTGCGGAATTTACTTCGGATCCTAGGTAGATGAATTCTTTCACCACTTCGAATTTATATCTGTCTATTGTGATGTTTTGCTTAAGACGTCGGTGTTGTTGGGCTCTCTTTGTAATATTTCGTCTTACCTTCAATCACCGCAAGACCCATCTTAGCCGCTTCTTTCTCGATAGTGCAAATGCCCCGTTGTGTCCTTCCGATGATGTCAATATCGTCGGCATATGCGAGAAGTTGTACGGACTTGTGGAAGATCGTGCCTCTAGTATTGACATCCGAGTTACCCGAAAGATGGTTGACAGCACAATGGGCCTAGCTTTGGCCTAAGTCTACCAAAATTTCAAAATGTGTGTACATCCGAGTTACGCACGATCGAGAATGGTGTTAAAGAAGTCGCATGACAGTGCATCGCCTTGTCTAAAACCTTTCTTGACATCAAAGATCTCGGTAAGGTTTTTACCGACATTGACAGAGCAACGGGCATTCTCCATCATTTATCTGCAAAGACGGACGAGTTTTGCAGGAATGCCAAGACTAGACAATGCGCTACATAGCTCGTCTCTATAAATACTGTCATACACGGCCTTAAAGTCGATAAATAGGTGATGTGTATCGACTTGGAACTCCTGGGTCTTCTCCAAGATCTGCCGCAGTGTAAATATCTAGTCAATGGTAAATTTCGCTGGCCTGAACCCGCACTGATATTGGCCAATCAAGCTGTTAACAAAAGGTTTCAAGCGGTTACGCAGAACGGCGAAGAAGATCTTGTACGCGATGTTCAGGAGACTTATACCTCTGTTCTTGACGCAGCTTAGAGGATCTTCTTTCTTTAGGATCGGGCAAACGATGCTGAGCTTCCATTCATCGGACATACTTTCAATCGAGTAAATCTTAGAGAGGAGTTGGTGTATGCACCTTGCCAGCTCATCTCCACCTGCTTTGAAGAGTTCAGCAGGCAGTCCATCGGCACCAGCGGCTTTATTGGATTTAAGCTTGGTTATCACGGCCGATACTTCACTGAGGTCAGGGGGTCGGAATTCGCGTCTATCATCGCTTGTATAGGATAGAGGGCTCTGCCTGACAGCCGGATTTTGGTCATCATCGCCGTTATACAGTCTGCAGAAGTGATCCTTTCATATTTTCGGAAGGAACACTCCATGTGCGAACGAATTTTTTTTTTAGTCCCTGTGACTTTTCCCATCAACCTCTCAAAATCAAAGGCCTCAAACATACCCTAAAACTTTCCCACACCTTGCCGTGTGCACTCTCATCAACAAAAGTAAACCCATTAAATTCATTGATCCACAATTAAGGACATAATCACATAAAAGTCCTTCTCAGTCACTGATCCACGCACCACAACTAGAGTTTCCCAAACAAAATCTCAAAACAAAAAAAAAAAAAACATATTTTTGTAACAAAATCCTTTTGTTGCCAACATATTCCCATTAACTACTCGAGAAAAAAAGGACACGATATCTCGGCTACGCTGGCACGTGGCATTTCAACGCTGTGGAATTATTATCACCCATTAAACTTGAAGAGGCCTCTTCAGATCCTTTCGACGGCAGGTTTCAATTAGCGCAGCGCAACCGCTCATCGAGGACTTGCCTCTCGACCCCGATTCGATTGTTTGTGCCGGGCAAACAAACCTGCAACAGGACATTGCAGTGGAGTTCGCCATTGGGAACAACCGCCGTGGGGTGAGACGCAACCACCGTGAAATGTTTAATTACTAACGCAAACATATCAGGACATGATGATTACGTGGACCATACGCCGCACGTGACCGGCGAGGGAGAGGAACACGAAGCGGTGGTGGTTGGGTTGATGATGCGTTTGCGCGTGAGCGTGTGCATGTGTGTACAATCGCCTAATCCGATAATTGACGTGCAATTGATACAGTGAACAATTTTTATTTACTTTTCCCCGACAGTGACATCCTTCGGGCCACATACGAATCGAAAGGCGGGTTGCATTCCTGAAGTGTGTTTATCTTTCGCAGGACTCTCCTCAGGGGCGTTGTTCCAAAGCGACGACGTGTGTAATTATGTGCCGCCGGATCGTCGCTGAAACGGGAGAATTTTCCCGATTAATGAGCGGCCAACTTAGTTACCTGATATAGCGACAGTCACTAATTGGCTCCCATGACGTGCACTTGCGAGGATGGCTGATTACAGTGGTTTTGGTGAATTAGGACTCGAGCTTAGTCGGATTTCCTCGAGGGGTTGAGTGTGTGTGGGTTGAAGGCCGAGGGGTATTCCGAAAACTGCAGCCCTTTCCAGTTCTTAATGCCAACTATTTCAGCTCCTTAAAATAGCTAAAAAAAAGCCGACAAAACCGCTAATATAATAGGCATAGAACCGAAATTGGTAGACATAAGTTTCAAGCTTGGAAACTAATACGAACAAATTCCCTTCTTTTTGTTTGGAAGCAGCAAAGTTATTTTTTTCAAAATACAATTGGTGCAGAGTCCCTGTCAACGTTCTGTTGCTGACATGATAGAAAGGTATTCAATTGCGATGGGACAACTTTCATAAGATATCTTAAAAGCACGTCAAAAAGATTACAAAAGATGTACGGAATAGCAACAAATACTAATGTGCTCCATACCATATTTATTTTAGCTGATCCAAAAAAAAGTGAGCACTGTGCGGCGGCGTCATTGGCCTTTACTCCTTTGGCTTTGTGGCCTTCACTCTCAATGGCTAACGATAAAGACCAATCAAAACAAATTTTAAGAAATTGATGTTCGCCAAAGAATATGTCCGCCGGGGATATTCTTTAACTGAAGCCCAGAACCACCACCGACTACAGCGCATGAAAAAAAAAAATGAATTTCCTGCAGTCGTAGGTCGGATCGACCGATGGTCTACAAATAAACATCAGCAACACCATCTTTCAAATTCAGGAAAAAGTCACCTCGCCATAAATGACGAAGCGTTAAGCTTCTCCAAGACATAAAATAGGAAGTAAAATTCATCTATTTAAGTTTAAACTTTTAAGGTTATTATAATAGTTTGAGTTCAGAGACAATATGAACCCCTCGTCAATATCACTCACTCCAAAAACGCACCGTCCCACCAAAATCAACACGAAGATACATCCCACTGTCAATTCACCAAATCCAAAAACACGCAAATTGACAGTCATTAATATTCATTTATTGCCTCTCTACCCTCCTATTCTCCCGACTCGACAACGCTTAACAAAGTTTCCATGTTCCGCTCCAGAAGGATTTATTCGGCCTAACACCATCGTTACACGAAAGCGAAACATCCGTTTTCCCGGGAATCCTTTGACAATATTTGTGTTACATTGACGTCAATGTGCCGCAGAAAGACATTCATCAAACTCAAAAATTGTGTTTGACAGAAGGAGATCTTCCGACCGCAATGGCAACAGTATCAGACGTCACCCTTAACGTCAGATCGATTGTGTCATGGGAATGCCAACGGACAGGCGGGGACACAAAAGGAGAGACAACATTTCTCATTTCTATTTTTATTTTTTTTTTATTTTCTGCATATCTCTTTCGGTTCCTCGGAGTTGTGCCGATCTGTCAAACTGTGAAGTACACACCAGCGAAATGCTTTTAGGGTAATCATAATCAATCAATTTAATACACTCGTTGTTAGTGTTGGTCGAAGTGGTGTTGGCTGTGGTGTTCTTTGACGGTGGTATGCAAAATTCATGGTTAGTCCACGGTCATTTTAAACTCCAGGGGTTTTTTTTTTTTTTTTAGAGTGGAAGTGGTTTATTCACTTAATTGATTCGTGTAGAGTTTCAAATTAATTTGAGGTCCTGAGCACGGTCAAGAGTGTGTTCGGTTTAATTTTAATTGTCACGTCATTAATTTGAACCGAGGTCATTCGAAAGGGGTATGCGGTATCGTTTCCGAGGTAAAATTATAGAACTCTGTTGTTAGACCTGTAAAGTAACTTAGGGTATTGTTAAATACCCATTTTATTTTTACATCTTTCAACCAGATACCACGCATTAAATGGACGATTTTAATACATTTTGAATATTAATCGATTAGCTGACGATGGTTACAAATTGTCTGAGGACAATTAGGGTTATTTTTAAGATTTTTATTTATTTTTTACTGATACCACCTCGAAAATCGAGAACTATGAAAAATAAATATAGATATTTCTTTATTTTAATTATAAAATATATAATGTGTATCATAAGAAACCTGTGTAACCAATCGTTAAAGTGGAAAAGCGATTCAGGATGCCACTTGAAATGCAATCCATCCCATCGTCTTATTTCACCTTTTTAAAGCAGTAAACCGAAAAAAATAAATAATAATAAACGGGTAATGTGAAATAGTATGCCACATTAGCATTAGATTGGAAACTATTGCAAACTACGACCCATAACACAAAATATATCAAAAATCTCAATGATTTAAAGCAAAATAATTAAACTTGACACATGTTCGACTACAACTAGACTTGCACAATTTAAGAAACTGCATATTTTTCCTCGATAAAAACTCATACGAAAATGCTCAGGAAAAGTCAAGTACCCCTAAGTAAGAACCTTGAATGACTCAGACACACCGGTTGGTAATATCAATAAGGACAAAAGCGTAACACTTTTTTTATGCTGTTCACTTTTTGAGAAAATTAAGACAGGAGCCAGACCTTCTGCGGTTTAGAAAATAAGGCAATATTCCACATTACCCGAAGTTACTCTATTAGCTGCGTGGGTTTTGGGTTAAATCACAGTGTTAAAATAAATTTGTTATCAAGTTTATAAAATCGTTGGCAGGAGGTCCAACGCCAATTAGACCGCTGTCATGCCGTCTTATTGCCGGAACTTCTGGCAAAGGGTTTCTTATTTGATATCTAATCGATCCTGTCATAAACACTAATAACAAACGAAATAAATAAAAAAAATAGCGAGAGAGGGCCGCACAGTGGGAAAAAAAAGAGATTTACTCATTTACTCAGATTCACTCATAAACTTCAAAATTTCGCTTAACGAGTCTTTTTTATGTTTAAAAATCTGGGCTCTCATCACTTAACATGACTATCGTCTGACGACGTCGTTTGAACGATGGCTATGTTTCACGTATGCATAAAAAAACGATATCGTTTTCTCTGCTTCACGTAAGCCGAGAACTGTCATATTCTGTCGTCTCGACGATGCTTTTCTGACGATACCTAATTTGCTATCGTCCTAGAGCAAAATGTGTAAAACATTGTACAATTTTTGGCTTAAATAAATCAAATATTGTATTGAATGCTGAAAAAATAGTTTTGCTAATGTTTTTTTTGCATTATACATTGTCTTTCACAAAAAAATCCCTTCTTTATTTCTCACATTCGACGTGCAATCATATATCCAACGATATTTTCTTTCCAAACCTTGGAGAACTTTCAGTTGTGGGGAGGAAATGAAATGCAAATTTAACTAATTCAAGCTTACAAGCTATTGTAATATGAACTAAAGTGCGATAAACCTTCTAAGCACTCATTATCTATATTTTCTATTCGTTCTTGGGCTTGAAAATACGAAAGGATAAGGAAGGATGACAAGCTGCTTTTATTTTGACATAAGGAATGTACCATTTAGTAGTGCTCAAACTGTGACGATAGACGAGATGATAGTGATAGTGTTACGTGAAGCAAACTTTTGACGATAGCGTTGACGATAGTCGTCTGGACGATGAGCCTCTGAAAAGTTACGTGATGAGAGTCCTGGTCCACCAAGGTGGCTAGTAGTTTTGGGAATATTCGTTTTTTGCCAAACATTTTTAATTTTCGAAAAGTCGCTGATTTATCGAACAGCTTTCGTTACTTCGTTTGTGGTAAAAAAACGGATGATTAAGAAGAATGGCTCTGGATGGTTCTGAATTTTTAATGTCGTTACGAATTCCTCTTTCAAAAGCCATGAAGCAGAAGATTAGCCTAGGTGATCCAAGAAAGTTACAGCTTATCCAACATTTGCGTATAATAAGAAATAAGGTAGACCTAGTTGAAGAGCTAACTTGGCAATTTCTTGCACCAAAGCAAACTTAGAAATTGGTTATATATAAAGTTCTTATCTCTGTCTCTTTCAGCATCAAACCAAACATGAATTAGATCAGATTAAGTAAAGCACATGTTGTAAACATTTTTATTTAATTTTTTATTTTTCTCAAAAAAATGATTTCGTTTCGTAAGTGCTACAGGTTTTTATTTGAAAATGTTTGTGGTTTTGCTGTCATCAACCATTTTTTATGAGTGTATGGTCCAAAAAGTCTTTTTTCGACATGAAATTTCGACCAAATGTCCACCTATTGTTTTTGAAATTATGAAATTTCGACCAAATGTCCACCTATTTTATTCATTTTTCCCACTGTGCTCCGATCGTTTGCTTGATGGTTAGTACATAAGACTTTTAAGTGAGTGTAGGTAGGCTTGAATCGAGGCAAACAATTTTCACGGCCCCAACACCAGCGAATGACAACCCTTTTGGATTCGTTCGTGAGAGACAGACTTTACTTAATGAATTTGGAAATTTTAATGTTCGGATGTTTGTAACATTTCTCTTATCGAAATTCGCTATTGAACGATTTGACCAATTTAGCTGAACTTTGGAATACTTTTCATACCACATATTTCTCCTCCTGAAGTCTGATTTCAAACTAGCTCTTCATAAAAAAGACAAAGGACAATTGGCGATCAAATTGGAAAGCACACGTTAGAATATAATACACTGCGGGTAAAATTTGATTTCTTTCTGTGCATCTGTCAAGTTCTTTTAAAATAGTAGACAAAATGAACAAGCAATTTTTTTTTTTTTTTGCAGTCGAAAATATACATTCAGTACATAAATACCATGAATTTGGACGAAATATATTGAAAAAAAAAAAATGATTTTGTACCATTAAAAAGAAAATGGCCTCCAATTTAAGTGGCTGACTGTTTCCTTTCAACGTGAATCAATTCTCCAGACCACACCACGATTTCGCGACGAACCGCGTGGCTGAAAGAATGTCGCCACCGAAAACCGAGACAATCACTTCCGCTGTACGCTTGCACTTGAGACAAGTGCTTTACTGTTCCTTCCTTCCGCAATCATTGCACTTTCACAAGAAACAAAAAAACAAATACGAGATCCTAAAAACAGAAGACAACCCACTCAAACAGAGGCAGTCGGTTACAAAAAAAAAGGACTCCCCCGGGTCTTTTACGTGTGCCAATCTGAAGCCAATCTACTGGATCGCTTCCTCCAACAATTCCACGCCGCTCATTGTTTTTCGCTCGTCTCTTCAGCGCACTGCAACCCACCTCCCATCCTGTCCCTCCTCTTATCGGCAACGATTCTTTGCAATTCGAAGTCAATTGCACCTCGAAGGATATGCAGTGGGTGGGAGTGGGGGTGTTTGGTCTCGACACAACGTCGACGATATCGCAAAATTGCATGCGGATGATTTGTGGCGCAATTGTATGTTGGGGAACGCTTACCACGAATAGAGAGGCTTCCCATTGTTCGTTAGAATATTCCAGCGGCAGTCGAAGCGCGTTGGTTAATGTTGTGTCTTGTAGCAGATGATTGCACCACATTCTGAAGTGGTCCCATGACAGTCGAGGTAGCTCGCAATCCAACACGAGTGCTTGGTACCGCACAATGGAAGATCCATCCAATTGATGGTGATTCACTTGGATTGAGAGAGAAACAGATGCACTGTCTGAAAGACTTGCGTTCGTGTTCGCGTAACGGAAGTGATTTAACGACAAATGGGCTGGGAAATAATGGCAGAACATGTCACGGCTGGGACAGGGATGAGAAAAAAAACTGGGTCGGGTCTGAACTGATCTGCAGTTTGTCTCGAGGCGGCAGTGAACATGATTCTTGAATAACGAATACAAGAAACAACAGCAGGAAATCAGGACTGGCATCTTGAGGGCAATCTCGGTGCCCATGGACTTGAATGCCAGAGTTCACATTTATAGCTACTAACCTAATCGGACGCAACAGAATCTGCGAAAAAATTTTGCTGCAAAAATAGCAAAAATAGACCGCCACATGATTTCGATTTCTGTTTAGGCACCTACCTTCCATGCAATGCTTTCGATACCGTGGATTTCTTGTTAATTTGGGGAGTGTTGCGCATAAAGAGTTAACTGTGACCAGGTCCAATGTGTACTCTCATCATCAGAAAATTTTGAATAAGAGGACGCAAATAGAGATCCAGTCGTTTCTGCATCCAAAAAGAAATATGCCGGTCATTCCACGCAGAATCGCCCAACGTTCTGAACGACCCCTCTCCTGTTTGGCTCAAAATTGGTGGAGTTATTTATTAAAGTGGTTCAAGTAATGGGACAAAAAATGTTTGCTCAACTCGCAAACTACATCAAACCGGGTAAATGCCAAAAAAAGTAAAAAAAATGTTAATTTTCAGTTTTCTCAAAAACTAGAAAACATAAAACATTTCGGTTTTTTATGTTCGATTCAGAATTGATGTAACCATCGACTGTAAATAATCAATTCAACACTCCATATCCCAATTTTGAAAAAAGCGAGTCCAAATTTTTCGTAAAAATTTTGAGTTTTTCAGGTTGGTAACCTGCTCAAGAGCTGCTGCAAAATCTTATAGCATTTGCTAACTGTCCTAGACTATAGCTATAGAGCTGAGTAACTTAAGCGCTACTTGACTGTCCACGTAGATATTAACCTTTGCGATCCTAGCGGAAATCTTACAGTAGCCTGCGGCAATCTACGTCGCTCTCAGAATGGCTAAAAATTCAGTCTGAAAGACGCTGCAATTGTCCGGAAGTTTGTGGCTTTTCTGTCGCGTCAAAGACTCCTGAATTGAATTGTTAGAATAATTTCATTCACATTTCGTTTCAATACAGAAAAGAGACAACCATGAATTTGAAATGTCTTACATCAATCAAGAAGTCGAATTGAAAGCAGCTTAAGGTTTCTCCCATTTACATTTTCCGCTTTGCTTATATACATTTTTTTTTTTTTTTTAAAACCTCATAACTCTAATCTCTCGTCCTTAAGATCTAATAAGACCGCACCCACTTCTATAAAACTTTTCTGCCAACCTTCAAACGCAAAACTGCATCTGCACTCTTTTAAGGCTCTCGTCTCTTCGCCAACACAGACACAAAAACACAGCCCTTAGTGACTGACTAATCAAAATTTAATTTATGCATCCTTTTAGGACTTCGTCTAAAGAATCCCTAGGTAACCAGGTACCAACCGCCTGCTGAATTAATGCAAACAAATCAAACACACACAGCCGTCCGCATGTGTCTCTTTGGAAAATCATTTGCGGTGAAATCTAATCCAATCATTCACATGCAACATGTAATTAAATCAAAAATATCCTTTCAACTCAAGGATCACTCCACAGCAGCGCCAGCCAGGAAAAAAAAAAAACACGACGACGCACTCAAAGCATCACATGCAGCTCTCTTTTTTTCTCTCTGTACACACACGCTCGACGCTCGACTAATCTCCGTTACACAACCGAATGCCATTAATCAGATTTAGAAAAGGTAGACTCCCATGCCTTTACCGTTATTGAATATCTTTTTTAAAACCAAACCACAGGACATCATCACCATCATCATCATAATGCACCGAGCAGAGACGGATCTCTTTGCCCAAAATCACCGGGTTGGATGGAAAAAAAAGGAAGAAAAACGCACGCGTGTGTAAATGGGCGCCAGGACGAGCAGAAGAAAAAAATTCTTTTGTAATGGACGAAGTAAGTCCACCACAAGTCCACCCTGATATCCTTTTTGTATTCCTCTGTGGGGGAGGATGTTCATTTTATTTTTTTGTTACCCACCCACCCACCACAGTCCGGCCATTAGAAGAAGAGCTCACACATCACCACAGTGATGACAAGGACTCCAAGAAGGACCCGAAATCTGCATATGATGATGAATTATTATTGGCACATAGGGTGCAGGGATTTTTTTTTTTCCTTGTTCCAGGACATGACCGAGCTGGTGGTTTTTTGACAGGCTCCAGCGGAGTCGGAATGAGATAACAAACCGCCGGCGGAGGGAACGTGGATGAATGAGTTTCTGTCAGCCTGACTGGAGGAGTTTCGGTTTTTTTTTTGATTTGGAGTCCAACTCGACAAATAAAACACGTTGTCGTCGCTGTCAGGACATTTTTCCAAAGGCAGCACTAACTGAAGTGGTCGTCGTAGTTTTTTTCTGTACGACGGGCATTCATATAAAAAACAACGGGGCCTAGGGATTAAGTTCGGTTCAGATGAAGCACTTTTAAGAGAACCCGAGCGAAGCATATGACAATGGGATAGAAATTAGGAACGCTATTCGAAAAAATTGACGATTTTCTTTCAGAAACTTGCATTGATGGTTTAATTAATGGTTTAAAATGGTTTTTCGGTATCTAACGCCGAGCCAATTTTGATAGAGGATGAAAAAGCTGTAGCTGAGGTACAAACAAAACTCTTCCCTCATTTGATGAATTACCATTTTGTTTAATGTATGAGGTCTGTCGCAACAAGGTTATGGTACTAAGCCATGGGTCCAGTTGGCAATGACTCTGCCATATAGATCAAGGTGGATCACCTAGTGACCTGGAGTTAAAGCATCCCACAAACTCTCCACGGCCCAGTCAGCGAACAAACAACGTAGCCATAAACTTCCAAGTTTAAGTTTACGAAGGGCCGAGTTCAAAACATTGATTTTATCTTTTTGCTCAGATTTGAACACTTCTCTCAATCTTGCACCCCACAAACTCTACAACTACACAACACATTTTCCTTTCCAAAATTCCGAAAATGTGCTTCCGCATCATTCTCCCTCGAAAAAAATCCAAATAAGCAACGATTCAATTAAGCCGCAGTGCATCGTAGATCGTATACGGGAAACCCAATCATCATTCATTATAATCAGTCATCGGAACGAATGGGAGTACAACCTGCTAGCAGAGGTATCGAGACTTTTCTTCGTCCTTATTTTTTTGCTACTGTGTTCATACTTTTTCGGCGTTGTAGTCCTAGTGAAATTTATGCGGTTCCTCTTAATTTCCTCAGTCGTTGGATGGGAAGGACATCATCATTGGCAAACAACGCTTGTTTTTTGGTTTTTCTGTGTCACATAACTTCCGAACTTATTTTCGGAAATTGCGAAATCAAATAGCAGACGAGTTTTTTTCGGTGGTTTTTCCTTCCTAAAAATGTATCATTATGACGGATATCTCACGTCGTGGGTTGTTGTTTGAAGATAAATTTTTGTGAAGTTTTTCTTGTATTTTGTGGTACTTGCCAACTGTGGACTTTAAATATTCAATTTGGTAGCCAATAGATAAAAAAATAAGTTTTTAATGTTTGATTTAGCTGAAGGTCAGGAAATGTTGACTTGAAAACTTGTAAGCTATCAAATTTGAACCACGAGAGAGAAGTAAAATTAGTTCAAATCTTGTTTAAGTTTAGGTCAAAGGTAAAGAGTCCAAATGAATCCAAAATTGATTGAAATTGATTTTAATAAAGACCAGATGGCGAAAAAAAACTCCGTAGTTGGTTATACGACTATTGGTAAAGCTTTTAGCATCAACAGCCCAACCATGTCCTTCACAATTTCTAACGTCGATTTGACCTTTTGAAAGCTTTTTAAAATTCTGTACCACAGCGTCTTAGGATTGTCTTTTTAGATTTGACACTGTATTTGATGCCGTTTTTAGGCAATTTCACTTCGACAAAGAATGTTGAGATTTACTCGTTGATTTTCACTCAACTTTTTAATCTATCGACGATTATGATTCCATCAGTTTTCTAACAAAACAAAAACAAATAATCTGCATTTAATTTCCAACAACCTTTTGTTTTATTTAGTGACAGTCCAGGACATCACGCAGCAAACCTCTTCAGATAGATCCGTCTCTAGCCAGCTGCTTCCAGACAAGCCGGACACCAAGCTTGTTAAGGTCGCCTTCCAATTGGGTGCGCCATCTGTTCGTCGGTGTTCCTCTACCGCGCCGACCCTCTGGGGTGGATTTAAAGATTTTTCGGGCTGGAGCATTGCTGTCCGCATGACCTTGCCATCTCAGTCGTTGGTTTAATATAGTTTTAGTGGGGCAATAGCCCCATTAAAGCTTAAGCCCCATTAAGGCTTAAAACAAGCGGGGAAACTTAGCCTAACTTAAAAACTAACTGGAAACTTAACTGGAAACTTAACTTAACTTAACATCTAACGGGGAGGGCAGTTGAGGCTGCGGAGACGGAGTTTTAGGGTGGAGGGATTCAGGCTGAAGTCAAATGCGCGAGCGGTGTTATACTTGCGCAACATCCGGGAGATAGGTTCATTAGAGCCGTAGGAGCTATGATGGGGAGGAAGGTAGAAAAAGCGAAGGGTACGTGTGTTATGTGGGTTGATACTTGATGGTTCGGCTTTGTCTATGGCCTGATCTACGTCGCTATACAGACCGACGTAGACCAACTGCTAATTAAAACTTCTTCCTCACTTATCGTTCGTGCAGATGGGACCATAGATGACCCGAAGAATTTTCCTTCCGAAAGATCTAAGCGCGCTTTCATCCGCTTTTGTGAGGGCCCATGTTTCTTCACCATATGTATAGCACGATCGCAATGATCAAGGTATTGATGTGGCCTGCTGCAGCAAATAACCCGCAGACGCACTTAGGCCAGAGTGTTATACAGCGACACTTTGGTTTTACGAGAGAGGGCTTTACTCTTCAATTGCTTTCTTAGTCCAAAGAAATAGCGATTAGCAAGAGTGATTCTTCGTTTGAACTCAGCGCTGGTGTCCCTTTCTACATTTATAGCCGAGCCCAAGTAGACAAAGTCCTTTACTACTTCAAATTTACGGCAATGAATGGTGAGACTTTGACCAACACGTCGGTGTTCACTATCGCTTTTTTTTTTGACAGTAGGTACTTTGCTTTGCCCTAATTAGCCGCTGGCCCCATTTTTCGGCTTCTATTTCAATACTTGCAAAAGCATTATTGACATCACGCTGTTTTCTTCCATTTACGTCAATATCTTCTGCATATGCAAGTAGTTGGACAGACTTTAGAGAATATAGTGCCTCTAGTTGGAGTTTTGTACTTTTCTTTTAATTACAATATTGAAAAAATTGCGAGACAACCGCCTTGTCTAAAACCTTTTTTTGATGTACGACCCGATTGGTAAGATGGTTTCCAACCTTGCAGCGTGAGCTCTTCATCATCATTCTGCATAAACGGACGAGTTAGGTAGGGATGCCAAAACCAAACATGGCTCTGTACAGCTCGTCCTTGTAGATACTGTCATATGCGGTCCTTGAATTGACAAAGAGGTGGTGGGTGTGGATTTGAGGTCCTGGGTTTTTTTCAGAATCTGACGTAAAATGAATATTTGGTTGATGGAGGACTTGTCTGGTCTGAAGCCGCATTGATAAGGACCTATCACATTGTTGACGAAGGTTTTCAGACGTTCACAGATTATGGTAGAGAAGATCATCTACGCAAGGCTGATTCCCCTGTAGTTTGCGCAGATTAGAGAGTCTCTTTTTTTTCAGGATCAGTCATCCAATACTGCGATTCCATTGATCGGTCATGCTTTCTCAGACCATATTTTACAGATAAGTTGCAGTGCATACTCCTGGTACTCAACCAATTCATCTCCAGTCGCTTTGAAGAGATCGGTAAGTAAGCCATCTGAACCAGCAGCCTTGTTAGATTTGAATTTAGATATCGCTATAATCACTTCGTCTTGGTCGGGTGAACGGGATTGTTGCATACAATCGAATCGTACACCCGTCTACGTTGAATGGGCGTTTTTACTGCGGGATTTGATCATCGCCGTTATAAATCTTGCAGAAGTGGTTCTTCTACGTCCTCAGAATTGACTGCGTTTCTATAGCGAAATTTCCATTCCTTATCTTTGCAGGTTTCGACCCGGATCATTGAGATTACTTGAGAGTCACTTTATCTGTTCTTAAAATTTCCGAATCTCCTTCCTGCTCCTGAGATTTCAACATTCTGTACGCTCCTAATGCTCCTTTTTTTCAAAGTTCCTCTCTCCTCTTCTACTCGTTGAGCCAGCGGGCAGCTCTTGTCATTTTATGCAGCGCCGCTTTTAATGCTTGCTACTTACCTGCATTTGCTTTTCAGTATTCGTTATCGAACCAGGAGTTTCGTCTTGATAGCCTTGGAAGCTACTTCTCTAATGACGCTTTGACAGTTTTGCACCTAGCTCTCGATACTCGATGTTGTTGACATTGGACTTTTCAAGAGGATATTTATAACGCCGGTCGGAAAAGGTTTTGGCGATCTTTAGCGATTGTAGTCGCTCGGTGTCATAGTTTCTTAAAGCAACATCCTAGCCTAGCCTTCCTACGCTAGCTTGGCTACAGCTAGTGGTCCAAGTGGTCCAAAAAAAAACTTTAATCACGACTTAAGTTTTTTTTGTTAATGCGTGATTGCATGAAGTTATCGTTGTTACTTTGTTGGTATACGAGGTCTGTTCAAAAAATAATAATTTTCACGTCTAACTTTTATGCCTCTCATCTGAAACTGTAAACATACGTTCGAGACGAAGGTACCGACATAACAAAAAAAAAAATCGATAATCGAATGTACGTAGCCCGCGAAATTTGAAAATTCACCTTATATTTTTAACAGACCTTGTATTGTTAATATTCAGCGTTTCAGACAGCAATCTCACAAGTGATGTTAAAGTAAAATTAAATGGATGACAATGTGCAGTTGGGAATTTGTTTTGGTTTTACAGACTTTCAGAGCATCAGTTATTACTAGGAGAGTTTTTTTTTACAGCGTCATCATCTTCAATTTTGAATTTGCGATTGCTAAAGGCTTTAAATGATTTTAAATTATAGGAAAAAGAAAAGTCCCAGTGTCAGAGGCTCCAAAAACAAGGTGAAACTTCATTGTTAATCTTTCAACAGCCCTCTTCGAATTACTGTTGAAGAATTGTTGAAGAATGGTTGAAGAATTTTAAGTGATGCACTAAATTTACTCTTTTAAGTTGACTTTGTTTTTCTTAGTTACAATTTCAGTTTGTGACCGACGTTAAGATTGTGACCAATTCAACTTCAAGATAACGTAAAATTCAAAGCAGAAAAAATGGAAGTTCAATCAATTAATTTCAGAGAAGAGAAGAGGGAGCAAGCTTTCGAACATCTATGCAGGCAATAAATCAATCAATTTCAAAATTTAAGAAAAATTTATATCAAGCATTTTTAGTTATAACTACAGTATCAAGTGATACTCGATCCGGGCTTAATCACAAAATAATGGGCAATCTGGTAACCTCTCAAACCAAGAGGTTTATTTTCAAAAATGGTCTAAAGTTTGAGCTTTATTTACAAGATTCATATAGCTAGAATTAGCATCGTTTACCACTGTTGATTTTGGGATCTAGTTTCGTTGTCACAACACGAGTGTAACCGAACAGGTTTCCAAAGAACTCATCCGACTCGGTTGTCCCTCAAGCCTTCCGCCATCTGTTACTTTATTCAAATTATCTTGGGATCCATTGACGCCCACCCCATAATATTTTCACGCGTTTAATTTCTTACCAAACACGTACTAATGCGGTCACATTTATCAACCACCCCCAAAAAAAACCAACTGGCTAAACTGTTAACTGACACCCACTCTCATTCCCCAACTCCGTTTTAAATGTTTTTATCATTTTATTATTATTTTCCATTAAAAACTTTAAACAACCTCTGATCCCAGTTTCCCCCCCAGTCCTGGCCAGGCTCGGTGGTGCGTATCTCTGCTAAGTCCTCAAGGATTAAATGTAATTACTCCAATTACGCCATCTGTGACAATTACGGTACACGAAATGTATCTTAGGAAATCTCCCACTTGAGTTTCCACCCCATCAATTTTTCCAGAGTGGTGTTGGGTGGCTCATGTCTGAGGGTGCTGCTTCTGTTCGTGTGTGTTCGTGTGTTTAGTGGTTGATCTATTTGTTCAAGTGAACAGAGAGGACTCTGGGGTGTCAGCGAGGAGAAGAGGACAATGGAACAGGATACAATGAATGAGTGACAATCTCTTAATCTCAGTAAAAGATGTCGACAACTCGTTTAATGTGACGATGATGCATCTCAAGAGGGAAGGATTCATTTCAAGTGGACTCCCAAAGGACCTTTGTGCGTATGGTAGTTTTTTTTTCTGTTTTGACTGAATTTTGATGGCTTATTGTGACTTAGTGTGGCTTTGAAAATGTCAAAAGAGAGTTGTTGTTTGTCGGTGGTAATGGTGATCAATGAGGAGAGTTCACCACGAAGAAAAAGAGAAGTCGGAGTAGTGTTGAGCTTTTGTTTCTAGTAAAGGGCCGTTCTGGGACTAATTTTATTAAAATATTCGCTTTAATTGAAGTAAGTGCTCAAAGATTTTGCTCTAGTTGCAACACAATTGTAGTGCAAAAATGCTTCGAAGTTTGAAATGGACTGTTTTGATGCGGAATATTTACATAAGCCTCCTTGTCAGGCCACTCTAGAAAGGTAGAGACTTTTGTTATCTCAACTGAAACGATTCACTTTCAGTCGGCTTGAACACACTTTGATCAGGGGCATATCCATATCTGATGCAGAATCGAATCTTCTGAGGACAAGTTTTTTGAGTAACTGGTACATAAAGAAATCCTAAAGAAAGCAGTTTTAAAATAATTCAATCAAAGGTTTTATTTGATTAAAAATGTTTTTTACTTATACATTGTCGGACAAAACAGAATGCAAAGCATTCGTAAGTCGGCCTTGCTCTCAGTTAAAATGTAAAAAAATAATCTACATTTGACTTCTGGTAGTTCCACTAACAAATTGGCAAGCATTTAATTTTTTTCAACGAAGAAATATTCCCTAAATTTAATAACAAAGATAATTGGTGGTGCAATAGCTCGTCGACGGCCAGAGCCTGGCTTATTCGTAAAATTTTAAGGTGCGACTATTAATTCGCAATATATATTTTTTATTATTAATTCGTGTTTGAAATCTTTTTTTTGGCACTAAATTTTGCGCTATTTTGTTTAAAATTTATTGTTTTTAAGCCGCTGAAATACTTTGACATACTAAAATCTATCAGCTAAGAACACGTGGTAAAGAAGAAAGGTCGAAGACTTTCTTGTATACAACAACTACCTTCGATTTATTCGAAGAAATATATTTATTAGTGAATTCGAGATAAATCAGAATTCAGATGATCAATTGCATTGTCTATTTCGCTAATCGGTCGAATTAAGAAGAGTTGGTCAGCATACTTATGAATTTTGCAATGTTTAATAATTCCAGGCAAATCATTTACATAAAGTGAAAATAGCGTAGGACCAAGGATAGATCCTTGTGGAACTCTACTTATTACATCAATAAAATTAGAAGATCTATCATCAGCAATTACGCATTGTTGCCTTCCAGTAAGATACGATGAAATTAGTTTAATGAATGAAGAGGAAAACATGAATTTATCTCCCAACTTACTGCACAGGATAGAATGATTGATAGTGTCAAATGCCTTAGAGAAGTCAATGAGTGTTAGGAATGTAGGCTTATTATCAACCAGTGCCTGACGGATTTCTTCAACCACTAATAAAAGAGTAGTATTACAGCTCTTTCTTGATCGAAAGAAGCATTTACTGCAATACTAACTTCTCAAAAACTTTCGATAAGAACGGAAGGATTGCATTGGGCCTGTATTAGACAGCATTTTTCGATTTATTCTTTGGAATTGTGACAATCTTTACTTTCTACCACTCTTGGAAAAGTTGAAGTAGTTAAACAAGTATTGCAGAAATGTGTAATATATTTTAGTGTGAATGGTAATAAAAGTTTTATAAATTTAGGGTTAAGATTATCGAGACCAGTGGCATTAGATTTAATTGATAGTGATACATCGACCGGATATACCCTGTGGAAACGGAAACCATTATCCCGATTTATGATCAATAGAATGACCAGCTGATGGGGCACCAGAGGCAGTGATAAAATCAGTATTCAATTTGTCGCAATCAAGATCATCAGTGATTCTAGGACTGTCCTTGCAGAGCCCAAGATTGCGGAGTTGTTTCCACACCGATTTACTTGGAGCATCTAAGTTTAGCTTGCTGCTATAATGAATTAGATTAGCTGCTCTAATTTTAGAAACAGCAGAGCAGAACACAGAAACACGTTTGAACATACTTCTTCCATCAACGCATTGGAAATTTCAAGAAAACAGATGTAAAGATAAGAGTTTCGGCTTTCGTTAACATTTTTAGGCAAAAACGAACTAATTTTCCGTCGTAAATCTACAAAAAAAATTAACTGATAACTTAACTAGCTTAAGCTCAACGACTGCTTAGAAACGGACAGAGGTAACTCTAATGACAACGTATTGACACTGGCCAAACTACTACAAACTCCGAGACGCCACGAGTGACATAATCACTTTCATCAGTCCTTCGCCCTCCCGCCCACTCTTAACCCAATTTAAACAGAATCCAATTATGACATTCAATCAGTTGCTCGCTCCAATCTCACCCCCATGCTGCCCGCCACTCCCCGCTCACAGCATGAATTTCTTTCCTTTTAGCTCGCTTTTAATAGAAATAATTAAACTTCACTCCGACAATTACCAAATTAACAAATCAAAAAGGTCCTTTGGTGTTCTCTCTCCATGCCACCTACCACCCATTCCATTCCACTTCACCCACCCTCCTCACACACACAAAAGCAAACGAAAAAAAAAAAAACTCTTCCAGAATCCTAATTGAGTTGTAATTTGTGTAAACATCAGAATTGACTTAACGCTAATAACGAACGTGCTGCATAACCCCCGAACCCCGTGTTAGTCGTCGTCATGAATAAAATTATCCAAAGTGGGTTGACGAGACTTCCCTTTTCGCCTTCCTCCCTCACCGTTGTCGTGTTTCTGTTTTCTATCTTTCGGATGTGCACAGCAACAACAAAAACAACAAAAGTTAAAAGGAAAACCTGCTCAATCGAGATTGAAGAGCTCGCTCCTGCTTTCGGATAGAGGGTGAAATTCACCCCACTCCCTTTTGTTGTTGTTAATAGCTCTTTATGTTGTGTGCCCTTCTCACCCTCACCTCTCGACTAACAGACGGATCTATCTTTATGCGAGAAAACTGATAAACTACCCCTGGGTTGGTACTTTGAAAAGTGCCAAACCTCAAATATCGTAATTTTCCGGATCTGGACTTGAACGTCTCCCTGACTTCGTCCTTCGTGCCGTTTGTCCTGCTGTTGGTGGTGGTGGTGCGCATCTGTTTCGAAGAATTTCAATGCGTGTGCCGTATGCGCTCGCATTGAGGGAGTCGTCCTAGACTCATCCTCAAAACTGACAACGCTGCCAGGTATCAGCAGGCGAAATCAGACACCGTTCCGATGGCACACACACACGGATCTGGCTTCATAAATGCGTGCACGTCCCCTTATCTTATCCCGTTCAGGGGATGCTCTGAAAGATCTCCAAACGACGGAGTTCGTCGGACTGATGTAACAAATTAAATGTTGGAGTGGGGTTTTTTTTCAGAAACAATTCGTGTTGCAAATTTATGATGCAATTACAATGTATCCAAAGGGCGGCCAGATCCAATTGCAGCGCATTGTGAGAGTAGTTAAAAACTTCCTTTAAGATATCTCTTTCAGGGGAGAAGGAGTCAATGGAACATGTGTGGGCTTAAAAACTTCGGGGTGATTTTCGAGTTTGGATGGTCGAGAGTTGTACAAGGATGTAGGTGGTTGGAATTCGGATTGGACGGTCAGGTTGTGCTGGGAGTTTATTCCATCATCATAATAAGTCGATATGAAGTTGAATACAGACCAGAAAAGAACACCGACTTTGACGATTTGGTAGTCCATACGTTGGAGTTAAGGAAAAATAAGACATGGCTTAAATATTTCGCACTCTTTCTTTTAAATTATCTTTGAACGATGTGAAGGGAAAGGTGATTGGACAAATACATTAGCATAACGTTAAATTAAAAAACAAATGTCATAAAGGCAAAGTCGATCTTAGCTTTGACAAAAACTAACTCGTTATTGATCGGATAGCTTTGTTTCTCATTTTATTTTCATTCATCCTTGCACATTGAGAAAGAATTGCTTGCTGACGTTTCGATTGATTACGAAGAAGACAAACTTTTTAATTTATTGTATTGTATTTATTTTTTATTTATTTTCTTAACATGGTGATAGATAAATGAAAAATACATAAATTATAAAAGTACATAGCTATATGATAGACAAAGTTAAGAAAAAAAAATTGCAATCTATAGTTCATATGGAACTAGAAGCGAAAGCAGCTGCATTAAAAATCCATCACAAAAGATCGATATAAATGCATGAGTGGGGTCAATTATACAAAGTAATGAAGGAAGAAAGAGAAAAGAAAAACAAAAAAAGCAAAAGAATCTAAAAAAAGAATGTAAATTAAGATCAGATTATTACACCAAAACACAGAGTAAATCGAGGATTTGTTTGTGATCATGATTGAAGAGCCATAATTTCAAAAGTGGATTCAATGCGAATACATCTCAAGGAACACGGTAGCTTTTTAAACAATCGTGGACCGGTAACAATAAAGAATTGAGAATAGATATGCAGACGGTAGTGAGGTACATGAACAAAATTTTGTTCGTTTATTCTGAGCTGAAAGCTAGAAGAGCTTCTGTTCAGTAGGTAGCCAGATCTCCTGAAAAATAGTTTTAAAACTTTGTAGCAGTATAGATGCTTAAGCTGTAGGATGTTTAAGTCTCTGAAAAGTGTAAAGCGGTCCTACGCAAAAGACAATGAAGAAAAAATAAAATAGTAAGTTCTTTCAGTTCACAGTTTGACAATCAGTGAATCTCTAAACGACGTGAGTTTAAAAGAGTTCTAAACAAACCTACAAAAATTTTGAGAAATAGATAGGACATACAGGTCTTTTCTTAGAAGACTAAAAAATAAGCATTGATTGGCCAAGGTTTTAGCTCTTTCTATCGAAAAAAAAACACATAAAATTCAGAAAAATGCATGAAATCTTTATTTGAATCGATAGTACGGTCCATATAATTTAATGTTTGAAGATTATTTCATGCAAATGTTGACCTTGACTGCCCCTCAAATGGTCCATCCGCTTAGTCCAATTTCGGCATACTCTTTCCAACATTTCGGCCGGTATCTCATGAATAAATGCTTCAATGTTGTCTTCCAATGCGTCAATTGAAGAGGGCTTATCTGTATAGATTAGCTTTAACATAGCCCCACAAAAAATAGTTTAAAGGTGTTAAATCGCACGATCTAGGCGGCCAATTGACCGGTCCCGAACATGAAATAAAATGTTCACCGAACTCGCCTCTCAATAAGTCCATTGTTGCGCGTGCTGTGTGGCATGTGGCACCGTCTTGTTGAAACCACATGTCATGCAAGTCAAGCTCTTGCATTTTGGGTAAAAAAAAGTTGGATATCATCTCACGGTAGCGCTCACCATTCACAGTTACGTTACGATTCGCATCATCTTTGAAGAAGTACGGACCAATGATGCCACCAGCCCATAAACCGCACCAAACTGTGACTTTTTCTGGATGCATTGGTAGCTCTTGCAATGCTTCTGGCTGATATTCACTCCAAAATCGACAATTCTGCTTATTTACGTACCCATTGAGCCAAACATGAGCTTCGTTGCTCAACACAATTTTTCGGTAAAAAAGTGGGTCTTCGGCCAACTTTCCAAGAGCCCATTCACCAAAAATTTTACGTTGCGGTAGGTCGTTTCGTTCAATTCTTCAAATTATAGACCAAACTGAAGACGTTTGACAGTGAAACAAAACACGAAACGTGCGTCAGCTGTTTAAACCAGTGTTGCCAAAAAGATAATAGCTAAAATATCACCCTTTAAAAGAAAAGGTTTCGAAAAATTTGAAGGCTTTAGAAATGCGTTTACATTGGGTGGCGTAACAGCCCGTCAGAGCCTAGCTTTTCGCGCCTCCACTATCTTGTGCGCGTTATAATTTTGATACATGTGGAGGGGACCTACTGTTTAATGTTCCGAACGGCGAATTGCGTAAGCTTTTCATGACAAAAGTACTCTAGGAGGATTGTCAGTCGTTCGCTGGAGGTAGGGCCGTGAAAAATGTTTGTGATGTTGTTTTTTTTTCTCGAAACCGGGTACTCGCGCTTAACAGTCCGACGCACTAACCTATAGAGCCAATGACGCCCACAAACAGAAATGCGTTTAGTATTCTGTAAAGCATTTGACACAAAACTTTCTTAGTGAGGACTTCTGTAAAATTCATTCCGAAAGATCGCCGAAGGCCCACCACTCCATCTTTTTCCAAAAGTCTCATGAGTCAATCAGCGTTGTACGTTTTTAGTCGACCCTCTGACAACCATATCTCGACTCGATTATACGATCATTTAAACCGCCAATGCAACATCGCCCTTTTCCACTCCCCTCTATGGAAACTTAAATAAAAATTGAAATACAATTACAAACCATAAAACACGCGACTACTGTGCGCACCGCAAACTGCGCCATCATCTAATCACAGCCCACCCTCGTCCACATCCCAGTCCTGTCAACCAGAGCTGGCGACGGGGGGAGAACTTAACAACGTAATCGTCCTGTTTTGGCCAACGCACCACCATACCAGCAGTCAAAACAGAATCTGGATAAAAGGGAAATTCAATCTGTCAAGATTACAGACCAATTACCCGGTCCGGAGATTTCCCTCTGAATCTTCATCCCCCTTCCCATCACATCTTCTAATGTTTCGGTACACACACACACACCCACAAACACAGCCACACCCCACATTTCATTTTCCCAATTTCCCGATTGTTCGGGAGATCTCCTTCATCTTTGTCTCCTCTCGTCCTCTCGTTGTCCTGGTCGAGTGACAGAATCCTTTTTGTGCCCCCGTAAATATTCGCATTGTCACTGCCCGCGTTTGAGTGTGTGTATATGTCTGCCCGATGGGGTGCCATTTTAATAGCCAAATGAATTTAATAGAGCAAATCTTTTTGATATCAAAACACACAATGAAAGTCGTGAACGGCAAGGGCGGGGGTGGCAGCTCAGAGTAAGTACCATTTAAGGGTGATAATCGCGAGCGCGCCAGTTGAGGGTGAAAATTGAGTACACATGCGAGGATTAGGAAGAAGAGCAGGCGCATTTTGATTCAAGGCGAATTCCCCGGGGGCAACGTAATCCTCCTCTTTAGATGTGTGTGTGTGAGAGAGTGAATGAACCTAATGACGTACATCATTCGATTGCAATCGGGGTGGGGGCGGTCAGGATGTGTTCCTTTGGTGGTCGATTATTGTGGCATATGCTGCAGCAGAGAGTGGTGCTTGTTGCCGTTCCTGCTGCACGGAGATGTGCAACAAGGATAACATTTCGCTTTTGGTTCCGTGTGGCGGTGGAATAAATCGACGACCGAGTCACGATAAATTCTCGGGAAGCAATAAATAAATTTCCTGCTTCGAGTTTGTGTAATTTTCTAATTGAATTGCTTTGATAGATAAGGGTGGAGCTGCTGTGCCGGTACACATGTTAATTACTTTCAATCCTCTGTCTGGGACAGTGAAAAAGACACGTCGGGGCATGGCAACAGAGGTGTGTGTGCTCAGTAGTTAATGGAGAGAGGATTTATCCTAAGTTTGTGGGGATGGGAAATTGGGGGGACTTAAGATCAAGGTATCCAATCTCGAGCCCGAGCCATGGTCTTTGTGAAAGTACAGGAGGTAATGTAATGAAGTGCTGTGACTAATGAGTCGGGGATTGTTCAACACTCATTGGTCTAAGGTGGTATAATTCCGTGTATCACGGTCTTTCCATGAGCCTTTTAGAGTTTATTGATTCAACGGGTGGACAAGTTTTAATAACGTAAATAACAAGACTTCTCTAGCAGATTTTTAGCTCGTCGTGCTAACATCTTAATGAAGCGGTTGAACCGCCGTTTAGTTGTGTTAATTTAATCCATACATTGAAACTCGGATAGCTTTGAATTCATGCAGAATTTGTATCCGTTAAAAAAATCGATTAATAATTAGTTGGAAAGGGGCGATGATGTCGATGCTATCACCACCGACTTCAGTAAGGCCTTCGACAAAATATCCCATAAGATGATTCTCTATAAATTAGCTGCCTTTGGGTTTAGCTCGCCCTTACTGTCATGGTTTTCATCTTATTTAGTCAATCGCTCCTACCAAGTCCGCTTCAGACCTATCCTATCCCGATCCTTTGCAGCCCCATCAGGCGTCCCTTAAGGTCCGCTCCTATTCATTCCCGCAGTCAACGACCTGAAGTATATTATTCTCTACTCTCGCGTCTCACTATATGCCGACGATACCAAATTCTTCAAGGCCTTCAAAACCGCCAACGACTCTCTACTTCTTCAACAGGACCTCGACCGCCTTTCAACTTGGTTCACAAAAAACTGCCTAGAGCCCAGTATCCCTAAGTGTCGGTCCATAAGTCCATTTCTCAAGAAAGCGTTTAACCTCCACTCCCCGCTTCTACCGCCTATACGACCATCCCATTACCCGTGTCAACTCTATCCGTGACTTGGGTGTAATATGTGATAGTGAACTCAACTTTCGAGCCCACATTGATAACATAATTAGAAAGCAAACTCTACCCTCGGTTTTGTTAAACGTTGGTCTAAAGAATTCTCCGACCCATACGTCACAAGGGCACTCTAGACTACCTTCGTCCGCCCAATACTTGAATACGCCTCCCAAGTTTGGTGTCCATACCAAGCCACGTATATTGCCAGGATAGAAAATATCCAGCGCCGCTACCTCCGCTTCGCCCTTCGTGGTCTCTCCTGGTTCAACCCTCAAATACTCACCCCCCTACCACGACCGCCTCCAACTCCTTAACTTACTAACCCTTGAAGACCGCAGAGATATTGCTGACATCCTCTTCATCTTCCGTCTCTTTGATGGCTCAACAAGCTTCATAGTCTCTTTGGCCTGGCAATTCGTTACATCATTAAAAGAAGAACTCAAATCGAGTCCTTCTGACCTGTCAAGTGATTTGTCATGAATTCCAATCCACACACCCGTCCAGACCGTGTGAAAGTCTCCGCACACCTCGGCCGATCCCGAAAGTTGACACCACCGGAACCCGGAGATTGACATTACGCAAGAACTCAACTAAACGCTCTCTCTCACGTCGAATTACAATCGGCGCATCATCTCTCTTGCATCCGATTCCATCAGCACATCGACAATTGGATTAGGATCCTGCCAACCGTGTGCGTATCCTTAATAGGATTTCATTAGGAACAGGAAGGTGTCCCGACTCCTCTGCGTCTCTCAATTAAGAGTCCTCATACAATTGTCCTTAATTTCATTTCAACGACGCTCGCTTTTGTTGCGAATGTTTTCCACCACTCATCGAACGCAAACGTAACAACAGAAAGGATATGCCCCGAGGCCGTAATGTGAGACGATAGTTTACTTTTTTAATGCTTCCGAGGGTCCTTGTTTGTTAGTTTCTTTTTTTACGAGTGTGTTGGATAAAAATGTCATTGCATTAGAGCGAGACGGTGAGATGTCCTTTTTATTGACAAAAGGACGAGCAAACGCAAAATAATTGTGCAACGACCAAACCCAGTAAATTATTTTCCCACTTTTTTTTTTATTTTTGTGTCGTGTCCTGGTCGTCGCTTGGGTTCTTTTTTTTTTTGCCTGTGACGCAACGTATCCTTGGTCAAGGATACATTCCACTCGAGTCGAGTTGGCTTTTTATAGCGCGCACTTAAACAACGCTAAATGGACGCATTATGGTCGAGTTAAATTACGCTTAAACAAAGTTATGATGCTTGTTGTTGCTCTCCTCGGTGTCCTGCTGCTGCTATTAGTGGAAGCGACGACAGTGGTGGTCGTTGTCCTGCAGTTTTTTTGTTTTTTATGTGTCATTTGATGGGTTCGTATTTTATCAACCCGGTGGGGAGGGAGAGTGCAGAGTGGTTGCATTGAGGGTCCTTTTTTTTTCGTTTTTTGTGTTTGTTTGTTTTTTTTTATGGTTATGGTGTGATTTTTGGTCCTATTTAAGTGAATGGACGATGCGCAATTGTTGGGCTGTTAATCATGGCCGACAAGTCCATTTAGTGCAATTTTACTGATTTGACAGGTTTTCGTTAGACAGGCGGACGAGGGGGGGAGAGATGTAGACAAAATCATTTCGTTGAAATTGAGTGATTATGAGTGAGAGAGATGAGCAGCACTCGGGAGTTTAATGATCGAGTGTTTAGGCAGGGCGGGTGTGGTTTTAGATGATTAAGGGCATAATAGGGGACGTGAGTAATTTTTTGAAAGGTTTTCCATGTCGCACTGCTGTCAGGCGTTTAGGGAGTTCAGGCGGTGTGAGGCAGGGTTTTAGATTTGAAATTTTGCTGTTAGATTGCATCATAAAGGACACCTGACACGATTCAACTGAAAATTCGACTGAGAGTGAATTCCAGTGTGGTCAGGGGGACGCTTTTAACGGTGTTTTCGAAAAAAGTCATCTTGAGTTTATGTCTTTTTCGAGGTTTGCTTAAACTCGGTCCATAGAGTCGAGGGGTGGCTTAGAAAATCGCGGGAGGACGTTTGAGATCCAGAGCTTGACAGCAGTATCCAGCAGCAATTGGTGCTACCAATGATCAGCGTGATTATATTTATTGAACTCAAAATAGATTTCCGATCCGATTCATATTTTCTGACAAAATTGTTGTGCCGAATTAGAAACTTTTGCTTGTTTAGAGTCTGAAGTTCATCATCATCATCATTAGTGGCGTAACAGCCCACGAAGGGCCAGAGCCTAACTTTTCGCGCCTCCACTGTGTTGTACGCGTCATAATTTTGACACATGTGGAGAGTCTGAAGTTCACGTCTTATCAATCAATAATGTCGAATCAAAATCGGAAACAACAGGAAAAGAGGTCAGTGATTCGGCCCTAAACTGCCAGCTGTCATACTATTTCCGTTTTAGGTCCACCATACAAATGCTCTCGGCTTGCCTAAATTATGGGTCAGGGTGTTTAAGAGTTCTCTTTGCTTACTACCGGAATCCCAAAAATTTATTTAAAATCAGTTTTCTGTGCTGCACCTAGAAACTTCTCACTCTCAAGCATTCTTTTTTACTGAAAACAACGATGATTCGGTTTAAAGTGTTAAAAGAAAAAGAAAGTTAAAACTAAATAAGCCATCTGTTCGCTGAAAAATGCCTCCTCATCGCTCCGAAATCGAGTTACTCAGATTTGTTTTGGTGCGTTTGGGTTCCCCGCGAAAAACAAACACTCTCTTAGTACTTATTAAAAGTCCGAACAATAAAATGAAAGTGCCAATAAGCATCATCACAGGACCACCCCAGAAACCCACCGATACTCAATTTCATGTCCACCACTCCCCGAAAGCCACACGCTCTTCTATGACAGATGTTCGCTTCCTTTTTCGTTTCTTTTTTTTTTTTTTTTCAAAATCCGATCATCGCGACGTCAGCGCCGCGCATTTTGCTACTTTGACCTTTTCCACAACGTCATAGAACGTGATACAGAGATGGTGGGTGGATGGGAGAGGAAGAAATAGACAGAAAGACCTAAATTTAATTCTTTACCCCCCACCAAGAAGGCACATCTCGTCCTCGTACGGGTGAGCAAACACATTTTCGTCCTTCTTCAAGGGTGGCGAAGTGTGAAATTGAAGATTACCAGCGGAGCGGATTTGTATCTCCTGCTGGATGCGTGTGTGTATGTGTATGTGTGAGTGTGTGGGTGTGGGTGGCAGTGGGAGGGAACAAAAGAAAACCACAATTTCTCCTGCCTCATGCGCTAATTACAGATTAAGGATACGATAAAATGGCAGACACAATGACACAGATAGAGAAGATCTTATTTTCTATTATTTCCCAGGAGAATAATTCTCGCTGTGTCGGTGGAAATTGAAGAGAAGGGGGGAGTGAAATTGTCTCGGTATCGGTTTGGGAAGAAGTTTGAGGTTAATTTGAAGCAGCCAAGTGTGAGGGAATGCAGAGGCGGAGGTATATCTGTATGTGTTGTGAGCATAATCGATGTAGGGGAAGGTCACATGGGGGTCCTTCGGGAAGACGAGGAATGTGCGTATGCGTGTCGAGGGTAGAGGATAACGAATGTTTCTTTTTTTCGAGCAGTTCCTGGGGTTGGGATTTTTCCCGAAGCTTGCTTGAAACGGTTCCATAGAAGGTCGAAGGAATTTAAAAATTGCATTACTTGGATAGAGTTGCCACCAACAGGATTGAGAAATAAACAAAAGCCATTTCAAAGGACGTGCATTGAGTGCTGGAGGTTTGACTTAGCGTTCAAAGGTGATATGTACTTCAGGCAATAAATCTAACAACCACAGAAACGAGCAATTAACTTGTCCAGAAGCTATGGCAATGGACAACTCTAGTAAAATTAATCTCTATATGGAAGTAAGGACGAGTCGATTTTGTTTGAAATTTTCGGAAGAATGCAGCATATTCAAACAATCTCTTCCGGTACATTTTCTAGCGGTCTTATTGAAATTTGTAATGTTTCATGATTTCATAGGACTGTTTTATGTAAAGAATAAGCCAACGTAAAAAAGCGTTTTTCTGTTTTTCTTTTGGTTAGGTAAAGAACGAATAAACTCGATTTATCAATTATACCTTTAATATTCTCATTAGCAAAATTTTCTAACGCAATAAAAAGCGAGAAGTGAGTTGACGTCTTAAAGACGAGAAGAACTTAGTTATGCTATTCAAAGAAGTCCTAAGTGGGCTAAATACTTTCCAGGACTAAGAAAAAGTCAATGTAGTTTAAAAAAAAAAGGAATTTTCAAGAAGTTTACGGACAATTTTCGAATTAGTATTAAATTAAGATACAAGCCGCTCTAGAAAATGTAACCGTTTAATATGTTGGCTTCGATGATGTTCGGATACGTTGCGGTTGATTCCTTTGCAACATAATGGTTACCGATCCGATAATAATCCGAACGTTTCCAGTGAATTGAAAAATTCTGTTGGATAGTTGACAGCGTCAACTTGAATAACAACGAAATCAAGCGATTTGTATGTCAGCAATTCTCCAGCTATCATGTGTTGAATCTGAAAATTTATGTTGTTAACATTAGGTTGTCAAATATCTCCCTTCCGCCTTTTTGTCTTTTGAGTTTTCCGGCTATGCACAAAGCGCTACAGAGCTCGTATCCAAACTAATCATGCATAGCGTCGTTTTATAGGTTATGTCAAGACATTTCAAATGATGTATTGCCAGATACGAGCTCTGTAGCTCTTTGTACATAGCCGGAAAATTAAATTCGAAACTTTGACATTAAATTGACATCATTCGATGAACGCAGTCGTCATTGAACTTGACGGCAGCAAAGAGCTCAGTAAAATATTCTCTGCTATTTTTTTTTTTTGTCGAAAGCTAATCCTTCTCGCTCACTATCATCATCATGATTAGTAGCGTAACAGCCCGTGAAGGACCAGAGCCTAGCTTTTCGCATCTTCGCTGTGTTTGGCGCGTTATAATTTTGACATATATGAAGGGGTCTACAGTTTACTAAAGCTTTCCGAGTCGGACGTACTTCAGGAGAATTGTCAGTCGTTTGAAGTGTTTTTTTTTTATCCCAGAACTCAATTCGAATCCGGGTACTCTCGCTTAACAGTCCGACGCACCAAGCGATTATCCAGAAATGTGTAACTAGCTTCCACAATTTATAACGAACGCCATATTTCAAGAGTATTCAATTGGCGTTCGTTGTTCAGGCCCCTTTTCTCATGGAAAACTTCTTCGCTTCTTCTCAAAAAAACCGAAATCAGCATCAAGGGCGGCCACCCGACCAGCTGAGTCCATCGACCACAAACTTTCTCTGGCAGTACCCCTTCCGCGACAGCGTTCTCACACATCTGACGCAAGCATTTCTCACAGCCTAACTCCCGCCGCCCATCGCACTAGCAACCTGTAATTTGCCTCAATTGTATCGCCCAGCATTGATTTAGTCCGTCCCAGAGCTAACCCAGCCGTCATAGCTCCGTACCCGAGCATCAGTCATCACACCTCTTCCGCGCGATAATCAACTCCCGGCGATATGATACCCAGCACCCCGTCGCAACCGCTTCCCGATGTCCTGGCGCTCCTGTTGTTGTTTGTTCACCGCCCAATTTTACCCATTTTAACGCCATTAACGTTGATTTCTTTTTGAATGCTTTGCAATAACCCGAGGACAATAACCGGTGATGAAATAACAATCCGGTCTCGGGTTCTAATTTGTGCAAATATATGTACCTAGAACGCAGGATAACACACAGCGGGCGAGCACAAACAACGAGAAAAAAAGACGACAACGAACACAGCTCAGCTTGTGTAAAACGAGCCCTACACACCACCACACGACCAAACGCAGAGGCGCAGGATCAACAGGAACCAAGCGCAGGGAGAGCGACACCACAATGCACGGTCCTGGCGCTATAAAATGTCACACTGGCGACGCCGAACAGCAGCAAACAGCGCTTCCTGCCAAACATGATGTAACCATGTCCTGGTGGTGGTGGATGCGGCTCCACAGAGACACACGGCGCAGCAAAAGGGACGACAAATTCACTTGGCCGCAGGCGTATTGGCGTCACAAAAGCACACAGCAGCACAAGGACTCCGATTTTTTGTACGACGGATGAGAAAAATAAAAAATAAAAAATAAATGCACACAAACACGACGCTCTGCAGTGCAACGAAGTTACAGAGGGTCCTGAATCGAAGCAATAACGAAACAGAACACACTCTTCAGGGGGGTGTCAAATGGAAAAATGGGTGTTAACAGGATAACACTGAGTGCACGCTCAAATGACATACCAGGGAATTATCGACGACGAGCACCACCGTTGCCGTCGTCGCCGATTGACAATGAGCACCGCCTCGGGCCAGGAACGGGACAGCGGAAGTACAAAACTATCGAATAAATTGGTTTTTGTCGGGGGCAAATTAGCCAGGTAATTGCGCGTTTTCGCTTAAGGATAATTCGCTACGCTGGCGAGACGAATTACGCTACATTCAGATGCGCCGCTGTGTTAAGGCGGTCATGACATGTTAGACGTTGGCGGTGCCAGGCCTGAGGCTAGCATCCTCTGAAATTAATTTAGAACGATGTATTTTGTAACAATAACATGAACAGGAATCACTGTTGAGAATGACCGCTAATTGTGTCATACAAATTACCGAGCAAGCGGTTTCGATGTTGGTTTGATTTTGTTTGTGTTTGGCAGTTCATTGACAAGCATTACCTCAGCATTTCCTATTTTTGTTGGATATTCGATGCTAAGGTATGTAATTCGCGTGAAGAGGCCGATTAGTTGAGTTGTCCGAAGCTAATTTGGTCAAAGTCCTAATGTGCGATAGTTAGTTTAATCTGGAAAATTTAATGAAACCTAAAAAATTCCAAAGAACTCTAAAACTTTAACGAAGCCAAGGATTTCTTTTAAATTTTGTCACATGAAGTTTGTTCTATCGCAATAGTGCGAGAACGACATTTATTGATCGTGGATAGTAACTCCATTAAAATGAAAATGTAAAGGATTTGTAAAACTAGATGTGACGAAAAAAATTCGGATTAATAAAACTGTGTCTTAGTATTATTACCAAGGTTTGGGTGAAGAAAACGTTTACGCATATTTTCATGCATTGCATTGCATTGCATTGCATTGCATTGGGCGGCACAAGAGCCCGTTGAGAGCCAGAGCCTAGCTTTTTTTCGTGCCTCCACTGTGTTGTGTGCGTTATAATTTTTTCACATGTGAAGGGGACCTACTGTTTAATGCCGGTTCCGAATGGCGAATTGCGAAAGTTTTTCATGACAGAAGTACTCCAGGAGGGTTGTCAGTCGTTCGCTGGAGGTGGGGCCGTGAAAAATGTTTTTGGTGTTTTTTTTCCCCGAGCTGGATTCGAACCCGAGTACTCTCGCTTAACAGTCCGACGCACTAACCAATCGAGCCAACGGCGCCCACATTTTGATGCACTGACAGAGAAATCAGTGCAAGCAAAAAGGTATCAACGATAGACCCTGACATTTGTTTTTTGGTCAGAGTCGGTACTTACGGACTCTTTCATTGTCTCCGCAACTTCTCGAACATGTGTACAACCTTTCATCCAAAGGTATGAAAACTCCATCATTCTTATGCCAACATGAAATTAAAGACTTTTAGGGGGTTGCCTAGTTTATAACCAAACCTCAGTGTTCCATTGCATACAGAACTTACTTGATACCCAGAGCAACGTTCTTATTCCCACAAACCAGAACACCAAATTATTTTATTGAGCTGCCAGATTACTATATTGAGCTGCAAAGACATTGGTCTCTTCGGGAAAGCTCTAGGCCAGCCTCATCTTCATCTTTCACGTTTATCTCTGCTGAAAAATTGCTTTAATGGCGGCCTAGCTATCAATGACAAGAATAATATCAGCTAAATATATCGCCAACATTCATGTTATTTTAGCCAATTTGTTGACTGTCAAGGCCCCCACTTGGAGAATACTGCTGCAATGAAAGAGTCTGCTTGAGAGGTGTATGTTAAATGTCTCGCAGTATATCCCAAACGTAAGATTTTGTTTATCTTCCAGGCGTCATTGTTCATTTAGCTTTAGTAGCAACTGCCGAGTCGTTGATGGACTTCCATCCTTCCTGAGAGGAAAGAGACAATTTAATAATCTCCGAAAGTTCATAGTAACTTCACTGCTGCTATTCCCGATCCCCATTATTTCTAGGACACTTAAATGTTTTCTAAGGCTTAATTTCCAGTAACTGGTTTAATACACATTTCATTGCAGACTCCGCCACAAACAGACGTGCAACGGTAGACAAATAAAGAATGCTTTTGAATTTTACAGTCATGGTGACCATCCTTTGAAATTAAGTTAGCTTTATTTTTTTGTTGGTTCATTTAATCAGACTTTAAATGATTATTTTGAGAATTTCTCAAAAAAAATCATTCAGGAAAAAATGTACCTGTTGTTGGTATTACCCTAACAATTTTAAATCATTAAGTGGATTTTTAATCGCTTTGCAGCCATATGTCCTTGAGGCGAATAAATTTGGTTTGTTATCCTAGCGCTTGTTCTTTTCTTGTTCAACAAATTACCTATCAATTGGTTATAGGTACAATACTGATTTAACCACGTCAATTAAAAAAATCTAAAAAGGCCACTAAGACTGGTTTAATTAAACTTGCCCAATGTTGATATTAGCATTCAAATATACCTAGCGAAATTCACTTAACGCAAAAACAGATTAAATTCCTTAATAACAAACAATGTAAAACTATAAATTAATAATAAGTCCAACCTCCACAGTTGGTTATAAGTTCGAGAACTTGTTGACTACTTTTCTGAACTCCTAAGTTAATATTAAGGTTTATTTCTTTGTTACGTCCTTCCGTAGATCCTGCAACGAAGCAAATTTTGCACCGTCAGAATAAACACGGCGAGATTTCCTTACAGTGCTCCACAAAAGTTTGCGTCCGATAGAGAAATTTGGCGGAAAAGGGCGTCTATTCCAAAACCATATGTGAGAAGAAGCTTTATCCAAAGCTTCAGCTTACTAAAATTAATTCAATACTCTTATCCATTCAAAAGTTATAACAAAAACAACAACCAATATTGCCAAAATCAAACCACAAAGTTTGCGTACGGCGAGTAAATTTTCACAATTAGGACCATTTAAATAACTGTAACTAATTAAGGAAGCAAGCAAATACATTGCCTTTGTTAGCAAGTGGCGAAATGTAGAAAAGTCCATAAATAGGGTAATAAAAGACCATAAATATGGAAAAAAAACGGAACTTAGTTGGAATGAGAGGCTAATGGCTACTAACTTGTACTAGGGGGGACGAACGTCCTAGGGGGTGGTATCAAAATTGTAATGTATTTAAATCGAAACAAACCATCTATTGTATTGAAGCAAATGTTAAATCAAACAGAACTTAACGAAAGCTCGCGGAATTGTCTTTCCGGGTTGGGTTCGATCGCTCTCTTGTTTTCCGGCAGCCGAACAGAAAGGACGAATAAAAAAGTAACTTGTAAAACGTGTTGGTTATAATAAATTGTTAATAAAAGAACATAATAAATTGGCGACGAGGAAAAACATTAAAGTCTGGTATGAGTGACACAGATGACGAAAGTGATAGTAAAAGTGTAAAAAAGCAAGATTTACACCCAAAAGTTAGTGTTGTGAACAAAAAAACTATGGCGTACATTGGAAATATAAGTGAATATTCACCAGGGGAAGATTTTACGGCATACAGAGACCGCGTGGAGCAATTCTTTTACGCAAATGAAGTCCCCGAAAACAAAAAAATTGCTACATTCATCGCATGTATGGGAGAAGAACTTTATAAAGTATGCAAGTCTCTAACAGCGCCTCAAAAACCTAGTGAGAAGACATTCTTAGAGCTTATGAGCTTGCTTGAAGGTCACTACGCACCCAAACTTAATAAAAGAGCTGAACGATTTAAATTTAGCAAGGCAAAGCAGGAACCAGGAGAATGTATAAGCGATTTTATTCTTAAACTGAGATCGCTTGCTGAAACGTGCAAATTTGGAGATTACATTAAGGATTCAGTACAAAATTGTGCTGTGTTACGGAGTCAAGCGCTTGAAGATGCGCTTATTGATAAGTTTATTGTTGGACTTTCAAATGAAAAAATCCAGCAGTCGCTTTTAAGTGATGAAAACGGGAATTTCGAGAAATGTTGTGAATCCGCTCTTAACATAGAAATGTCACGTCGGGAACAACTGTCCATACACCCCAGTGAAGTCAACAGAGTAAAATCATCATCGAGTAGCAGTAAACAAGTTCGTCAAAACCAAAACAACAGAGGTAAAACAAGCAAGTTCTATCCAGAGCATAAAAGCACAAACCGCTGCAAACGGTGTGGCAAACCATCTCCCCCCCACGATCAAAGTCGGTGTCCAGCATCTAATTGGAAGTGCTTTATCTGCGAGAAGGTGGGACATACTAGTGCAGTGTGTAGGCAGCGAAGTCAAAAGAATAAAAGTCTAGTACATCAAATAATAAGTGTCAACAAGTTAGAAGCAAGTAAAAAGTTAGAGTGGCAAGGAAAAGTGAACAATATTCGCATGAATTTCGAAGTTGATAGCGGAAGTGGAGTTTCCTTAATTGCAGAAATGGATTGTAAAGATAAGTTAAAAATAAGTAATTTTAGTGCATGCAATTTACGTTTAGTAACTATTACAGATCAAGAACTTAAAGTATGTGGGAAAATAACTGTAACACTAGAGCATGCAGGGAATTTGCACGAGTTGGATTTAATTGTCGTATCAACAAATAGAAAGTTTCAACCACTGCTTGGCAGAAACGCATTGGATATTTTACAACCAAGTTGGCGTTCAAATATCTTACCGCCTGAAATCTGCGTTCAGGTAATTGAGAATAAAGAACAATTTGATATCATTTCTGAAATAAAAAACAAGTTTGCATGTGTTCATAATAACGATTTATCCGAACCAATAAGAGGGTTTAAAGCCGATATTGTTTTAAGAGAGTGCATTCCAGTATTTCATAAAGCCTATTCAGTTCCTTTCCGCCTCCAAGACAAAGTAGCCTCCGAGTTAGAGAACCTCGTTAAAAACAAAATAATAGTGCCAGTAAAACATAGTAATTGGGCTTCACCCATTGTTATTGTTCCCAAACCAGATGGTTCTGTGCGCATCTGCATTGATTGCAAAGTAACCATAAATAAATTCGTTGAAATGGAACATTATCCTTTGGGAAATAGTGAGGAAATTTTTAGCAGTTTGAGTAACTGTCAATACTTTTGTGTAGTCGATCTGAAGGGAGCCTACCAACAGCTGGAAGTTTCTAAAGAATCTCAAGAAATGTTAACGATTAACACACACAAGGGGCTTTTCCGATATTTACGCTTGCCATTTGGCGTAGCTAGTGCACCTGCTATTTTTCAAGCGGTGATCGATCAAATTATAAACGGTATTGAAAAGACTTTTAGCTATCTAGATGATATCATCGTAGGTGGTGAGACTAAAGGGATCTGTAAAAGTCGTCTTATGCAGATACTAGAAAGATTGGAAAATTATAACATAAAAGCAAATCTCGGAAAATGTAAATTTCTTCAGAACTCTGTTGAGTACCTAGGTCATATTATTTCGTATAACAAAATTCAGCCAAATCCAGAGAAAATAGAAGCAATTCAACGAGCGCCACGTCCTAAAACGAAAATAGAGTTACAAGCATATTTAGGGTTAATAAATTTTTATCGTCGTTTTGTGCCAGGGTTATCGGGTCACTTAAGTGAATTGTACAAGTTACTGAAGGCCAATGCAAAATTCGAATGGACTTCAACATGTGATCAAGCTTTTGAAAAATCAAAGCAACTTTTTTTAAAACATAACAAGTTGGAGTTGTTTGACCCCAATAAACCCATTATTGTGGCCACAGACGCAAGTCCTTATGGGGTTGCTGGAGTGATGTCCCATTTAGTAAATGGAGAGGAGCGCCCAGTAATGTTCGTGAGTTCAACCTTGTCCCCTGCTGAGCGAAATTATTCGCAACTTCATCGGGAAGGTTTAGCTGTCATTTTCAGTCTTAAGAAGTTTTTTAAATACTTGTATGGTAAAGAATTTACTCTCTATACCGATAACAAAGGCATAAAAGAAATATTTAAGCCCTGCAAGGGCACACCTGCGGTAGCCGCAGCCAGACTACAACGTTGGTCAATTTATTTGTCCCTTTTCCAGTATAAAATTGTGTATCGTTCAAGTAAAAACATGGCAAACGTAGATGCACTTTCCCGATTACCATTAAATTTAAATACAGAAGTAAAAACACTTTCAATCAATTCAATTAATTTTTTCGATGATTTACCTTTGAAGTTATGTCAAATTAAAGAGTCTCAGAAAGAAAATGTAGATCTTCGAAAAGTCAAAAAGTTCATGAAGTACGGATGGCCTAAGGAAGTTGAGTCAAAACTAAATCCTTATAAAATAAAAGAAAATCTTCTGACAATTGAAGATGATGTTCTTTTTTGTGGCAGCAGAGTGATAATTCCAAAAAACCTGATTGGGAAAGTACTGAGTGTGTTGCACAATAATCACAATGGGGTTGTGTTAATGAAAAAAGCGGCTCGATCGTATGTATGGTGGCCAAAAATCGATGAGGACATCGAAGATTTTGTAAAAAACTGCATGACGTGCATGCAAACCTCTAACATACCCAAAGAAAAAGTACAAACTAAATGGCCAAAATGCACTTTTCCATTTGAACGTATTCATCTTGACTTTTTCCACTTCCAGGGAAAAAATTATCTTATAAACGTTGATGCTTTCAGCAAATTTATTGAAATAGAACACATGAACAGCATGACCACGAAATCTTTAATTAATGTCTTAACAAGTTTTATTTGTAAGTACGGATTACCAGGTGAAATAGTTGTTGATAATGGCACGCCTTTTGCGTCGTATGAATTTAAAAATTTTTGCATGAGTAATGATATCAAATTGTCCTTTAGTCCAGTTTACCATCCGCAAAGCAATGGTCAGGCTGAGAGATCAGTACAGACCATTAAAAGAGTGCTGAAAAAGTTTTTACTATCAAAAGAATCCAAATTACCTATTGAAAATCGAATTAAATTGTTTTTAGTGAACTACAGAAATAGACCCAACTCGTCAAATTCTTTAAGTCCTAGCGAACTAATATTTAGATATAAGCCAAAAATTTCTTTAGATTTGATTAATCCAAAAAGACAAATGAATTTTAATAAAGAAAGAAAAGAATTATTTCAAAGTAAGTCTAAAGAAAAAATTTACCAAAATTATTCAAAAAACTATGTTTGTAATAATTCATTTAGAGAAAAGGATTTTGCATTATATAAAAACCCATTTAAAAGTATAATAAAATGGTTGAAGTGTCAAATAATGAAAAAAATAACTAATTTAAGATATCTAATTAAGGTAAATAATGTTATTAAAATTGCTCATACGAACCAGCTTAAGAAAATTACAAAATCGAAACATACTTATAGCTTATTTAGCGCTAGAATTCCTAAACCTAAACTATCCGAAAGCCTTAACCTTGAACCAAAATTGTTACCAAGACGTTCGGAGAGGTTAAAAAAGAAATTTAAAGAGATTAAAAATAATCTAACTTCTGTAAAGGAATAAAAGAAAAAAAAAAAAAAAAAAAAATAGGTATAACTATATTGTATGTATCTAAGTTAAGTTGGGGAAAGTTTGTAATGTATTTAAATCGAAACAAACCATCTATTGTATTGAAGCAAATGTTAAATCAAACAGAACTTAACGAAAGCTCGCGGAATTGTCTTTCCGGGTTGGGTTCGATCGCTCTCTTGTTTTCCGGCAGCCGAACAGAAAGGACGAATAAAAAAGTAACTTGTAAAACGTGTTGGTTATAATAAATTGTTAATAAAAGAACATAATAAAAATAAACCTCAAAAAGCCAGTCAAGAACCCAACTAAAAAAAGACCGCTTCGGAATTATTGGAAATTGCAAACAAGAGCAGAACTGTCCAAACTCTTCGCGTTGTTAATAGGAATTGCAAATTTCACGAAACTATCTTTAAAGTCTTCGTCTTACGTGTCTGGGTTTCAATGTTTAAAGAGTTTAAATGGGACAAAAACTTCTGCCTAACCACTTAATATCTTAATATGTATCTACTCTAATGGATGTATTAAAATTTAAGAGAACTCACGTCAATCAATGTTTTAAATGGGCTCTCTTCTAACACTTCAAGGTTTTATCCAGCATTGAAGGGATAACTCAATGGGGACGCTGGAAGGCATATTAGACAATGTATTTGAATTTTTTTGTATTGTATAGTTATTGGGACAATAGACTTAAACTAAACGTGTGTCTGTCGAAAAACAAATACAGGCCAAGCAGTTAGGGTGCTGGATTTTGCCGATTTGCTTTTGCGTGAATTGGATAACACGTGGTTTTAGCAAGATTGAATAATTTGGTCGAACAAAAACTGATTAAATGTCAAATCGGTTTATCAATTCCGAAACAATTTAAACTCGAGAACGAGTTTCTGATTTTAGCAGCGTGTGTAATAGATTGTAATAAAACTGTATGGTCCTGCAGTAGAACGGGGGCTTTAAAATAGAAACCTTAGTATTATCTTTGATATTGTGTTTTGACAAGTTTCAGAGGAATCTTACACCTTGCCGCCGAAGATTACACGTTTAGGATAAAGGGAGGTTAGTAAGACAAAGTTTTCGTCAGTTCATTGAATTTATGCTAAGCTAAGCTCGTTTTTAAAGTTGATTCGTTTTAAGTCCAGGGCTCAATCTTTGTTAGGCTACCTGAATTCACAGCATTTTGTTTCGCTCCACAATGATGGTAAGCCTTGATTCCATGATCTGCCACGTTCTTCTTCTGTTGTTTCGGTTTCTGTTGTTCCCCCTCCTTCTTCACAACCTTCACATTATTCAACTTGAACATTCAAATTCATATTCTGGCTTCAAGAAAGTGTCAACTAGTTCGAGTCTCAAATTGTTTATAAATGTTCAGTGCTCCAAAAAATGTGGCAGACAAAATTCTTCGACACAGGTGTGACATAAAAGAAAAACGAGGTAGCTTTTTTGCAGTCGCTTTATCAAATTTTCCTCCTTGACCTGTGTTGGCCGCTCCCTTTTACCAAATTCTGTCTTTTACCGGATTTGTTTTCTGTTTATAATTCCACGACAATTCTAAATTTTTTAAGGTTTCATCGTTCGCTCACTTTGCTTCAGGTCAAATAATCCGCCTCGTGTCATCTACGCCCCGGCCCAATATCTCTCTAAGCCACTTAGGCCTGTTCCAGCAGCATGCTGCAGTCAAGCGCCGTCAATCGAAGTGAAATCGTCCATCGAGACGCTTTCACCTCCTCCTTCACCGTCGTCGAACTGCTTTAACCAAAAGTTCTCACAAAAAAAAAAATTAAGATCCACTCTTTCGCAAGGCGTGAGTCTTATTACTCTAAAGACCTCTTAGCCCAAAAAAAAAAAAAAAAAATGTGGAAAATTTGTCTTTTTTTTATTATTCATATTTTTCCAAACGAAGGAAGGGTGGATGAGTGAACCACCAGAATCTCTTCAAGCGAAGCCCTAGAAATCTCCTAATTAGCCTGTCAGTCCATCAACGGGGCCAGTTAATCGCGTCAAATCCCAGCAGCCTCCCTTCCAACAGGCCATAAACAACGAGGCGAAAAAAAATATGGATGGGAGTGTATTTAACGAGGAAATCTTTCATTTGACAGATTTTTCATTTGACACACTTATCTCTCAGATACACCAACGCCCATACGCCCACACACCCACTCTCACCCAGAGGACATCAGTGCAGCAGTTGCGAGAGATGACGATGAGCGTCGCTTTTGTCAGGGGCGTGACGGAACGGGGCGGCTGTTCCGCGCTCGAACCCTGCGAAGGCTTTTAATTAGCCACATTCGCCGTGGAGTGTATTTGAGGTTAGTCCTGCGCTGCTGACAAAAGGGACTGGAAATTATGTTTAAAATTTTTTTATTTTCTTTTATTTTTTTTAATATTTTAATTAATCGTGACGAACGGGTGGACGGAACGGGTGGTTGACAATTTTTTTTTTTTTCTCTCTGTTGATGATGAGATCGCGTGTGTGTGTAAACGTTTTTCGTTTTAATTATGTGGCGTTCATGAGGGGGTGGGTGGTGAGATTACGTCGGATAAACATTTTTGTTGCACCACGGTAGACGGGGGCGGCTTACTCTTTGACAGTCCAACATCCAAGAATAATGACGGTGTTGTTCGTCTATTAATTAGCTCGACTGTAATTGGGATGGGGGTTGTGAGCTGTGTCTGTTTCTTTTTGAGGTGGTTGTGGGTCGAAAAGGAGTAAAAACACAGACGATCTCCAAAGGATCGCATTTTTTTGTTTTTTGTTGTGGTTGAAAAAAACATAAATTGAAAGGGGTCACTATCGATTTAGAGAGTGAAGAGTGACGAAGCCCGATAGCTCTATGACCTCGTTTTCTGTCTTCCGGGGGAGGAAAAATTTTCCCGAAATAATTTACAGGTGGAATGAAAATTTTAACTGTCTTATTATTTTTTTTTACGACGGTGGTAGACGAAGGCAAAATGTTCTTTATCTTGTCTAGCAACCGCCGAGGGCAACAAAGAATTTACATAGGCAACTCTATTACGAGAGTGATTCTAAAATCACAGCAGGACATTTTTTTATGTGGCATAGAAGTTAATCACTGAGAGATCTAAAAATATTTTAAATTCCCTAAGAAGGCTATAGGACTCGATAATAATAATAAAAGGAAAGAGCTCGAGAACCTAAGCTTTTTACCTCTAGTTAGGAAATAAGGCCAATCTTTAGAATCGATTCAATTTTACCTCGCTTTAAATATTTCGACATTTTGAAGTCGGTTATGCTTTCTTGTGAGAAACTTGGATTAATAATCGCAACAAAATCGAAGACCTGTATTGACAAGCGCAATGTTCTGACCTTAACTTTATAGAGAATTTGTTGGAGACAATAGACAGGCCAGTTACCTGTGGACCTGCTATACAAGACTATAAGTTGAGTAATGTGCTGCCGGCTAATCGCCAATCTGAAAAACCTGTAGGTCCATAATGTTTTACATCAACTCAGAGTTTCTATAAAAATTTGAACACCGATTTACTCTTGGTACAGACAGAAGGACTTGGATGTGATAGCAAAGATCACAAGTTGACTTATTTTGAGGCTTGGCACTTCATCCATCGAGTTGAGGAAGTGGTTGCCAAACGTCTCGAATTTGCCAAACACTGAACGGAACGAAGCAACTCTTTCCTGCTGCAGAAAGTGAAAAGTTGTGAGTCGCAAACTGTGTCTACAGGTCTCCACGAATTGAATTCCACCAACAAATTCGATTCAATTTATCGTTGCAGGCTGAAAAAACTTTAATTACTTCAATATTATTATGAACCTCGAAATCTAGTTCTGGCTTGGCTTAAAAAGCTTTTCAGCTTGGCTTGCCCTTATCTGATTTTGATCAAACAGCCTTCTGAAAAATTTTATACTTAAGATTCTTCTTCTTTTTGATTCCACTCGTTCACTTAATATATTCACAGAAATTTACTACTGAAACCCCCGTTGGACTAAAAAAAAAAAGCAACCCATTTCATCCGGCCCCCTGCCTATTTCCAGCCACTTTTCATCCTACCCCAATCCTCTCGACATAAATTCGAACGACTTTGTCGATTTAATTTCAAAAAATACACCACATGCACATCATCGGGATAAACAGGAAGAGGACTAGGGTGAGGATGAGGATGAACACATTCCACCCAAGAGGGCGTCGGGAAGCGATGACGCTATTCGTTAGTCATCAGTCAAAGACTCCAAAAACAGAACCGTATACGAGATGCTCTTACATTGGGCCATTATGCTCGCATAAGCAGATGAAATATTTTTCCCATTTTAGGAGAATCCTATCAAATAAAAGGCTTTTTATCCCTTTTATTTTTTTTTTATTTCTACCGCTTTTTCGTTTTTCTTTTTTTCGGGGTTAATATTTCTGTGGAATGGGTGGGTGAATGGCGAGGACACACAGGAGTGGAAACAGTTCAGAGCAAATGCTAATTTTTCACAATCAAATGGGGAACATTTGCCAACATTCGAGGTTTCGGAAATTTTTTGGGGTCTCCCAATTATTTTGTGAGCTTGTGGGATGAGAGGAATGCAAGGAACAGTGGCGCTCAAAAGGTGTGGGTTACTTTTACAGTGAAAAGATCGAAAAAAAAAGGAGATTACCACCATGATAGTGAGCCCGAAACACCCTTTTGACTATGTAGAGTTGGACCAAAATTCAGCAGAACAGAACTGACTGTTGGAAAGTTTGAAAGACTTAAAACTTTAATCAACGACTGTTGATGCCACGGAGAGTTTCACTTTTCAACCTTTCTCCTCAAGCGACTATATTTCGAGTTTGTTTGCAGTTCAATAACTCAAAAGGAGGTGCACTCATTTTTTCTGAGAAGAAAATAAAAATGCTACCTGAAGCATATTTCAGGGTGCATTCAGAAGATACCCAGATGCATTCACTCTCCCACCGTCTCCCAATCCTTGGTTCAATCTTCGCGATAGAATTTTGATTCCCATTTTATTGGCGGTGCCTGGGAAAGCAGTCGTCGTTGGTTTTCCCTCCTGTAACCGGTGTGCATCTCCTCGTCCACCCACTCAAAAGAGAAATCCTTTCGAATAGCAGCCATTGTGATATTTCCATATGTGCCACAACTGGAGTTTGGGCTCTTCCATTGATGCAACCCCTAAATTCTCGGTGTAGAGTCGCATTCAATTCATCTCCACCCTCCCCATCAAGGACCAAAATTGAAATTATTCATTTTTTATATCCTTTTCATTTTATTTTTGGCTTTTCACGAGAAGTGGATTTACTGGCCCGATAAAAATTTGGCTTCTTTCCATTTTATCCACTTAACGTAATAAGAATTTGCCGGCAGAGAGTTGCTGCTGGCGGGGGGTGAGGGGGCGGTTGTGGAAGGACGACGACGTCGGGTCCTGGGTGGGTGTATGGCATCCAGCAGAATGGTATGCATCCAATTTGTATGTTTGTGGTTTCATAATGGATGCAGTCAACTGGTTGAGATTTTACATTTTTATTTTACATAACTGTTCTGTAGCCATAATTTAATGGGCGTGTGCATGTGCGCTGCGGCAGGACGACGGCTGAGAGTTGATACCGGCTGACGCTGCAGAAGTATTTTTCTGCTGCAGTCTGTAGACTCAAAGGAAAATTTTGGTTTTTCATTTTTCTTTTTTGCTTTTAATTAAAATTGGTACCAATGTGAAAGAAGGAGATGGACTAGCTTCCTTGCGAATGAAATTAATCTAATTCAATTTCGGAACAAGAAATATATTCCACACAATTGGGGACTGTAAGTGGATTGAAGTGGAAGTCTTTGCGAATTGCCTTGAAAATATAGAAACGCAATTGATATGAGAACGAAGAAGGTGTTTCCTCGATATTGAAAGTCTTAAGTCTTAAGAAAATAATTGTGGCAGCATTGAGAATTAGTCAATTGAAAAGTAAGACTTGAAAAACAAATTAGTTGAGTTTAAGTTGAAGTTTTATTCGTTTTTTTTAAGAACAGCAAAAGCATAAATTAGGAGAATAAATAATCCCAAAAAACAATATCCAAAAAAATAATTATCTGTAATCTATAGCTCATACGGAACAAGAATCAGCAGCAAAAATGAGACAAAAATATTGTGTACGCAATTAAATTAAAAACAGTATGAGTGGGGTTATTGAGACGTTTAAGAAAAGTTAAAATTAAAATTTAACTAGACTAAAACCCAAAGCAGATCAAGAATATCTTTATAACTTAAGCCTAACAACCATGCTTTTACTTATCTAAGAAAAATGGATTCATGACGAATACAACGTATACTGCATGGCCATTTGTTGTATAGCCTTGGAGCAATTGAAATGAGGAATTTAAAAAAGCTTTGCCATCTGCATGGTGTGGAACTTGCACAAGATTCATTTCATTTACTTTAAGTTGATAATTAAAATTAGACAAAAACGATAATCGGAAATTAAGAATTGAGCATGAAGAATCGAAATTTGAGAGCTGAGAATTGAGAATTAAAAACTAAGAATTTAGATCTGAGATTTGAGATTTGGAGCGCCCGCCACGACGCTAGTGGAACATGCAGCCACAGAAGATGATGGTGAGATTTCAGAACTGTGAACAGAGAAATGAAAATTGCGCATTGAAAACTGAAAATTGAAAATTGGAAACTGAGAACTAAGAACTGGGAACTGAGAGTTGTGCAAGCGGAGTCAAGAATTCAGAAAGAAGAATCAAATGAATTTAGGAAATGAAAAGTGAAAATATAAACTGAATCGAAAACAAATCCACCCCAAGTGTATTGATTCGAAAGGATCTAATTTCAAGACATCGACAACTGCACGTAGCTCCTTACAGCAACAAGAATACTCAAATCTAAGAAATAAAAACAACTTTGTGGGAACATCAGAAAATTGTGATGACTTAACCGAACATTGTAAAAAACAAAAGCAGCCAAGATCTAAATGTGCAGTCAAACTTCTACCAACGACCCCACTCAGCTGAAGTAGGCCAGTCGGCTTCTCTCTCTCGCATTCACCCCCAACTCAAGCCCACAACCGACAAACTATCCACCATTTTATCGAGAAAAAAACAAACTTTCAAAAGAAACCCCAACTCGAAACCGACTCGAAAACCACGACCACTCTCGCATCGCACATCCTTAGCAGTAAACCATGAACATCGTCCTCATCCCGTCTCTATCCACCCCTCGTTCGCACACACGATGACAAGTGCACACAATCGAAACCACAAAATGTGTAAAATCAAACGTTGTGTTCACATTTCCCAATTACGTATGCAATCGAGCAAAATTACGGTTCATGAAGGCAATCAACCAAACTATTCACTCGTTTTCAAAGGCGGCGGTGCGGTGCGGTGCGGTACCCACTCCCCCGAGAGAAATTCTATAGAATTTTATACGCGCCGCACTCCAATCCAGAGCACAGAACGGCAATTCGCGATCGGTTTTCAATGGTCTCAGAGAATAATAACGGATTCGTAGTCCCGCAGGACTCCTCATTCTGTCTCTACTTGCTAACCATCCAACCACCCACTGCCGACCGGCTGGCTGCAATAAAAAGCAACTTTACTCCTCCATTTAGAGGGAACAAAACAAAACGCTTGTATCACGATTAATTGCAACTCAAATATTCATAAAATGGCGGCGAGGATATTCATTTCTTATCCCAACCCAACGCCCCACCCGCCCATTCTGCGGTTGCGGTGGGGGGTGCGCTTAAATGAAAATTCATTTGCGGAGGCAAAAAATGTAAAAAAAAATACGAAATCGCGGAGGAGGGCGGCGATAATCGCTTAGCTTTTCACTGCGATTTATGTGTTCGAGCATTTGTTGTATCACATTTAATTCCTGCGGGAAGTGGATTGGGGGTTGGGGAGAAAAACAAACACGCCAGCCGCCCGTCCCATGCCTCTAGTCTACGGCAACTACTGCCAGGACATCCGCCTGCTCGATGATTATACGGATACAATTGTTTTCGTTCAACTATCAGCGATTTGTACTAAATGCCGATTAATGGCGCGCTACTTGCCGCCTCCGCCTCCGCCACCGCTGTCGCCGTCACTGGCCCCCCTGGGGAGTTGCATGGCATGGTACGGCAAATGCATCACATCCTGATATCCGTGTGCATTTGAGTGATACAAAGCGTGCTGGCGCGCTCAGCGATGTGCGTGCGTGTCGTCGGTTTTGTTGGTGCTGGTGCTGTTCTGTTTTTCTGTTTTTTTTTTTTTTTTTGACGTGTGTAAATTGCTACATCGCGCGCTGAATGCTGTTTGTGAGTGCGCGGCAGCCGCAGGCTGAAAACTTGTAATTGCCACTCAGTTGACAATAAATTAGCTGGAAACCTTATTTTTATGTGTATCTGCTTACTGTGAGTTAGCTGTGCTTCTTTGTTCGTGTGCCTCGCGAACTGAATGCTGTCATTGTTTCGTTATTTTCTGCGCCACAAAGTGTTGATTTCTGGGAGATGATGATGACTCTGGCACATTCATTGTACGGATTGCAAATTAATTACCGTCAGGTTGGTTAAAGAGGATAATAATAACTGCTCTGTACTTCAGGTAACAAATGTTTTTGCCACCTTTTCCGGTGGTGGTGTGACAGTGGGCAGTTGGTGACAGATGCCATTTGTATGCATTCGGTTCCAGGCACAGGCGGAGGATACAATTAACTAGCGTTGAGGTTTATTGATTAAAGGCTACATTTTTATTCTGTGCGTTGAATTTTTGAGTTAAGTGGGAGATGTGGCATGAACGAAGGAAATCGGTATAATGATCGAAAAATACAAAAAAAAGCTGATTTTGTAGATCTGATTAAAATTATAAATTATGAACATCTGAAACTCTTGGTCGATCTAGAACAGATTCTGGTTAATTCAGGTTTCGAACCAAGTTCCAAAACCAACAAATGTTAATTGGGCAAAAGTTAATTTCTTTTTTTGCTCAATAAATAAGTGATTCCCTGTTACAGTGGAAGACATTACGTTACCTCTTTTTATCGTCACATCATCTTCTTGACCATGTGTTCCACTAATGGGGTCTCGGGGTCAATGTACACAGAAGAAATCTCAAGGCAACCAGATCCTCCGCCGCTGACTCTAACTCGTCAGGAGATATTTCCAACGTCATCTCTTAATTCAAAATTGCTATTGAAATTATTTATTTTTCGACAAAATAATAGAATAAATATAAAGGGGAATGTTTTCCCTTCTGAAGACTACAAAAGAATCAAATTAGGATTGCAACTTAAACTTTTATTGCAGTTTCAATTTTAAGTCGTACGACAGTAACAATAAAAAACATAACAAACATACTTAACTAATTTTACTTACCATGTTTTTTTTAACATCTTTGAGTCCTTGGATTCATCTCGATCTTTGCTAATTCCGACGAAAGCAAAGTTTTTGATGTAATTGAAGACTGTGACCGGTAAAAATCTTCTTCTTCAAACTGAGTTTAAATACAAAACAAATTATAGTTTATGTACGTCTATTATTAAGGTTTATAGCGGCCATGTTGCTTTCGTGGCATCTGTCACATAATTTGTTTGATTTTTCAGATACTAATGTCAAATTACAAAACAAATTAGAGGATTAAGTAGTACTGCTGAAAAAACTAATTTACCGTTACAATGACCGTTGGAATAAGCGTTGGATCCATTTGATCGTAGACACAGAGGCAGTTTAAAAAAGAATCTACATAGTTTAGACTTAAAGTCGATACGAATCATCTAACACCACCAATTTAGAGTGCTTTAAGGACTCTTCCACATATATTTTACGATAAAGTAGGCTGATAATTTGGGAAATCATCAGATGGCATTCATAAACGAAACTTTTGTGGAACATCAAGACTTCGTACGTCCATGAAAAAGACGTAGGTAGTAGTGATGTCCACTACAAGTGCAACGATGCAGATTAAGTTTCCTTGGAACTGAACTTAACGAAAGTCAATGATTATGTCAGCTGGAGAGGATTATTAACTGAAGGCTAACGATTAGGTAGAATTGAATAATATACATAACCGTGGATATATGTTTGCTGCAAGACGTGCCTCATTACTACCGCTGCAATTGACAATTTTCTTGCTTGACTTAAGGGTAGCAAAATCTTACGCTGAGGTGACGTCAACAATGAGGCTGCGCAATAGTTTGACATTTTCTTGTGGAGTTTTTTTCTTAAGAAAGCCTGTGCCCGAAAGCCATAGTCGACCTAAGTTTTACCAATCCACTCCCTGTAAATTTGCAAAGCCGTGACGAAAAATTAAATTTATAAAACGCAAAAGCAACATTTAAATGAAAAGTTCGTTATCACCACACAATTTTACTTTGTTTCAACATCGGACTGATCTTTTTGGAAAATCTTTTACTCACTAAACAATGATTTGTTCCATTTGTTTGCCTATAAATTAATTTGTTCTTGTTTTTTTTTTTCAATTTTCCTCGTTATTTTTCCCGAATTTGGTTGCCTTTTTCTATTATTTTGTTGGCAGTACCAAAAGTTTAATATTTATTTTGCAAATTCTTGGTACCAAAGAGACAAACAGTTTCAGGCTCAAACCCTTGGGGCACGATAACATTCTTGATTTTGGCAATTTCATTACTGATCACCTGAAGCCCACTACCTTCTTTCATCAGGATTTTTCCACGATTCTTCCAGAGGCCAATGGACCGAAAAAAGTTCAAATATAGTCAACATCGACGTCTATACAAATGGTGTAGACGTTGCTTAGGGTGTAGGCACAAGAAACTTTGATGCGACTCATAACCGACATAAAAGCTATAAACTTCCAGACAATTGCAGCATATTTCAGGCTGAATTGTTAGCTATTTTATGAGCGACGTATATTGTAATATATCTCACAGGCAACTGTAAATATTTTTCACGGAGGCACAACGGTTGGTATCTTTGTGGACAGTCAGGCAGCGCTTAAGACGCTAGCTTGTAGAAGGTTCAAATCTAAAAGACAGTCCACAATTGCTATAAAGGACCACAGTAGCTCTTTAGTCGGTACTCGATTACCTAATATTTAGAAGTGAACACTAAAGGCAAAATTACTGACTTTTTTTAATAATGAACCTTTATGAATATTTGTGCAAATGTTTGAAATAATAAAACAAGAATTTTGATCAAACTTTTGTTCATTTGAACTTTGTTGGTTATTAATTTCAGATCCTATTTTAAACTCTTACTAATTTGAAATTTCTCCAATCGACTTGATGTACTTGGTTGTACAATTTTTATTAAAAAACTGACAAAGCGGGTCACATACAAGTTTCTATTTAAGAATCCAATAAAAAAATTGTTTTCTATGTATTTGGACTTTCTTAGTAGGACAAAACATCTTATTAATTGTGAAAGACAACGTCGTTCAAATGACTGCCTTGTCTGTCACTCCAATTTTCCAAAACTCCGTTGATCGTTTTGGACTGTAGCTCACAGATTTCATGGATAACATGGATTTTTGGCATAACATCGGTCTTCCACGGCTTGCCACGAAAAAAGTCCAAATCGTAGTTGTAAGGTGGCCTTATTGATATTGCTAAGACAGCTAAGAACACGATTTCTTTTCAAAAACCACTGCAAACTTTATAGATTAAATTAGATTAGATTCATATATTTTCAAATTCAAATTAATACAAAAATCTGAATAAATTGCTATGTCTTTCCACGGATCCTGCCCAACGTTCTCAACGACCCCCCACCGATTTGGCTCAAAATTGGTGGAGTTACTTATTGAAGTAGTTCTAGTAATGGGACAAACAATTTTTGCTCAACTCGATATAGTTTGCGAGTAACGAAAGTTCAAAAAAGGAATTCAAGACTTCCTTTAAATTTCAAAAAATCATAACTTTGGTTCTGCTTATCAGAATTTTGTAAATTTATCTTATTGACTTCAGAAAAACTTGAACTTTTAAGTTTAACACACAATTTTTATTTGCAAGGACGAAGGGTAGTTGAAAATGTCCTTTTTGACACGTATCCTTGAATATCTCGAAAAATGGTATTTTAATTTTCTTAATTTTTTTATATGTTCGAAAACAATATTTCAGAAATCTTCACTTCAAATTTTAAGTTGGGATCTCGATGGGTTCAACCAAAAAGCATTTTTTTTAAAAAATCTAAATATTTTGATACATATTTTCATAGGAAAAAAAAGTCGGGGACAGTACGATAACTTTGGCGTCAAAAATTGATGATGGGCTTTTGTAGAGGGGTCGAAAGCAAACATTTTTTACTCTGGAAAGGGGATTTACCTCGCCTTGTTTACAAAGCAGGGGCAATTTAAAAAAAAAAATTATTTGACATTATAAAAAAAAATATTTCCCATCGTTTTTTACGGTCAGAACGGCTCATTTCGTTCTATCAAGATTTCGATCGGAAAAAGAGACTGCTAGACTCACCCTTTAGAACCTGTTTGCCTGTTATCGACATTGCCAGAACCATCGGAAAACATCTTCGTCTACTTAAAAAGAATGACTGCTTTTACCGAGTGCCGCTGTAGAGTTGCGGAACATCATCCTCCACTGTGCTTACCTTCTAAAACACTTTCCTTGTGACCTGAAATCTGAACAGCTAGCTTCAACTCCAGTCTTTCGAAAGTATTTTTTTCCGGAAAAGAAAAAAAAACTTTCTGAGTTTTGACACACAGACACAGAAGTTCTCATAAACAACCAAAACTCGTTCAAAATAAAACAAACAATTATTTTTTTTAATGAATAACTAAAGCGGTGTTGTATATATTTTTTTCTGATTTTCTTTTTCTTTTCATTTTTTTGGTTTTTTTCTTCTCAAATACAATATATAATATAATTTATCTATTTTTTGTTTTTATCTTTATACAGATTATAATTGTAATTGTTAATAATAATTTTTTATTTGTTTTTTTTTTTTTGGCTTTTTTAAAACTAAGATTTTTTTGTTTCTTTCATTTTTATACAGCTACAAAAAGTTTTTTTTTTTTTGTTAAGATTAATTTGTTAAAATGACTTACTGACTAAAGGTATGTATGTATATATATATAAATTACAGATAAATACATTTTTTTTTAAAACTACTACGACGCCATTAATTGGTATATGACGTGTGTGTATGGAGGATAAATAAAAATTTAATTACAGAAAACATTTACACACTATTTTGTTTTTTTCTTTTTGAGAATTTTGTTTTTATTTAACACACACATTCGAGGAGAATGGGAGAAACTGTTTTTATTTAATTAAATTTTTATTCTTATTCTTTTGATAAAAGTTTTGTACATGAATCTGCATCGCTTTTTTTTTTTTTTTGTTTCTTCAAAACCTTCCTCGGGACTATCCATTTACACAGAAGACAGAAATAGATATAGAGATGAAGAGAGAGAGAGAGAGATAATTCTTATTTTACATTTTATAGGAACAAAGATATATACGTAATTTTCGTTTTTGTTTTGCAAAAGTTTTTAACGAGTAATTTAATCGTTTTTTGTTTTATTTTTGAAACCCGTGCGTTTGTAAAAACTTCTTTTCAAACATCGATCCTTTGGCATTCAGCTTTCATTTTCAATTCTTTTGTTTTTTTGTTTTTTTTTTTTTTTGTTTTGTTTTGCTGTGTCTGGTAGGGGTGGAGGCATCCGTCGAGGATAATCCGACACTTAACTCCCCCCTCCGTACAACGAGGATGAGGACATCGCCATCGACGAGGAGTTGTCCTTGGAGGCAGAGGAGTTGTTGTCAATCGATTTGCTGCTATCGACGCTGTCCACCACCACGACATCGACGTCGTCCTATACAAGCGACGACAATGGCGGTCTTGGGGGGCTACCATTTCTCGTGTAGTACATCGGTGCGCCATGATGATGCGGCGGTGGTGGCGGCACGAATCCGGTGCTCGAACCGTCATGGTAGAGGACCGGCACACGGACGAGCCGTTGCGCCGCATGCGCCATGTTGGCGATGTTGGCCGCTTCGAGCTCGGCGGCGAGTTGCCGCTTCCATTTGTTGCGACGATTCTGAAACCAGATTTTCACCTGAGTCTCAGTGAGACGCAATGACGCCGCGAGACCGGCACGCTCTGAGGAGCTGAGGTAGCGCTTCAGATCGAACGTGGACTCGAGCTGGAAGACTTGGGCGCGCGAGAAGACGGTGCGGGTTTTCTTTTTTCGCTTCGTTTGTGTGGAGCTGTCGCCGCCATGAGGCGAGGAGCCGTCCGACGGACCATCGGTGTTGCAACCGTCGTCCTCTTCGATAATCTCCTGACTCTCATCGTCGGATTCGTTGGAACTTTGCAGATAGCCCGAGTGATTGTGATGGTTGTTGTTGAGATTGTTGCTATTGTTGTTGTTGTTATTGTGGTGCAGTGACGACGGCGACGGTGACTTGGTGTTCGATGGCGGCGGACTGAGCGATGGCGATGGGTTCTCCGTTGTATTGGTGGATGAACTGTCTGTGAGGGGAGAGAAAAGAAAATTGGCATTAGAGTGGGTGTACGGATGAGGGTGCGAAGGAGATGTCCTTTGAAGTGCGCATGGTCTGTAAGGTTGTGGGTGGTTGGGGAGTCGTGTGGGCGTGTAAGAGATGTCTGGATGAAGAGGCGCCACCGATGACGATGGCGACGTCGAGGAACGAAAACGAGCGACAGAGAGAAGAAGAGAGAGTCCCTTTGTGGGATTACGTCCATTTGCGGATACAATTGATTTATTTTTCCATTAGCCATGCGGTGGATGTGGGTAAACGTTTTGCTTTGATTTAGCTTGCAGTGGTATGAGGCACAGGGAAAAATATATAGACATGTATATTTTTTGTGGTGTTTTTTTTCAACGGGAATAGCTTAGAGTTCAATGGATAAATGGATTTATTAATGTGGAGAACGTGGGTGGTTACATTTCTTCGAGTCAATCAATCAGCGGTGGTTCGTGGTTCGAAGGCTTCTCAGAGTGGAAATCGTGAGTGGCTTTATATGGGCTTTTGTGGTCAGCATAAAGGCGAGACCAATACACAGGAGTTCAATGCCAATGGGCGCTTTAAGTGAAAGAACAATTTTTTCGCTGAGAAAAGGTTTGCTTCGTGGTTGAAAAAAAATCTTTTGAGTGGGGCATTTTCTGGAGTCAACGTTGAAACAGGCCATTAATGGAAATGAGTCGGTATTTTAAATTCAATTCAGAGGAGCTTCTTCGTTTAAATGACTTGAAGTAGACGAACTGAAGTAAGAGGTTTTGACTAAATTCGTAGTTGAAAAGAGTTTCTGTGACGAAGAAACTCGTTGTAGGTTTTACAGAGATTTTCGATAGTAGAGTTATTTCAACCAATGCAATTAAAGCACATTTATTTCAGAAAACCTAATCAGGAAAAGATGTGAAAAAATTCCGATAAAACGGTCATTCAAAAATTAACGACAAATGTTGCTACTTTTTGATTCTGTTACAGTCAACACTGATGGCGTGCTTGAGGGCTGTCTTATAGGTCCACTGTTTGAAATTTGATACGAAAATAAATTCTGAGAACGCAGTTGAAAGTACTATATTTAGATTTGTAATACATACAATAATACATTATATTGCTGTTACGTATGTGCGAATTCGGGGGAGGGATGGCGGAGAAAATAAGAGATTTTACGAAGAGAAAGAAGCCAAAGAAAAATATACCACACGTTAATTCAATAATCTCTCAAAAAACCACAATATCAGTTCTTCAATGAAAAAGTAAAAAAATGTCAAAAACGCAGTTGCAGTCAAAGCTCTAGGGCGGGAGCCTTAGTAAATGCGTTACAATACATTATTCCACATTTGTATAGTGGATTGGTTGTGCAATTATTTATTTATTTTGGTTTACTATTCTGTAATAAACCTTAGTAATCGTAACGTAAATTTTCACATTTTATAATTCGCTTACTTAAAGCTGTATTATTCCTAAATTAATACGTGAGCCGTGTGAATAAAACTCTAAACTAAAGAGAAAAGTGGGTTTACATGTTTTTAAGATTTCCGGAACAATTTTCAAGAATTCTTTGAAATTTGGCTTAACCATAGGTCTCGGTCCTCTACAATTTGTTAAGTTGAACCATAACGATCGGATCACTCTTTGTGGAGTTGTGGGGGCTTAAATTCGTTTAGTCTTTGCAACGATTCCTGAAAACCGTAAAACAGAATTTCCTTAAGCTTGGTAAGCCAACGCACAGCGTTATTGAATTCCCTAACTTCGAAAAATGATCAGATAGCAGTGAGGGAAGATGGTTGATGGTCCTCTTAAAATGACGAAGGGAACGAAATGATCTTCTTGTCTGCGTACGTATGCGTGTGATCAAACAAATTTTTCATAATCAACAGTATGTTTGTTGTTACATAAATGTCATTTGTGGAAAAGAAAATTAAGCCCAGGTGCAAAATTTGCAATGCATTTTTATTTTCTGTCTTTGTGCATTCTTTGTTCAGTCAAATAATTTCTTTAACTATTACAGACTCGATTTATTTGTTTACTTATCTAAATGGTATTTTTTTATTATTCCTAACTAACTTATTTACTTACGTTATTATAAATTTGATGGAGAGCCAGAGCCCAGCTTTTTCTTTCTCTACTGTGTTGTTGTGCGCGTTATAATTTGTGACACATGTGGATTGGACCACATGTGCAAGGCAAGTGCCTTTGTTCTCATTTAAAAGTTGGTTGGCCTATTCTATTATTCTTTTGAACTAGAAGACATAAGACCATTCGGTTTTTTGTGTTCGACTCAGAATGAACGTGAGCATTATGGGCAAGGTCCTAATTTAGGACTGCGACTTACAATTTTGATGAGAAAATTATCTACACTTATTTTTTCTATTATCTTTCATCAAAACTTTGAGTTTAAATGCGAATTGTTTACGAACTATGGATATGAACAATATAACTTTAATAGATAATCAAAGAACAAGTTTCTGAATTTTAGAATTGGTATAGTACTTTATTATAAGTGTTGCCATTGTTTTTTAATGCATTTTTTTCAATGCTCTTTGATTTTGTTTTAAACTGTCCCTACTTTCTAAACGGAGTGAGATATACCCCCCGCTCATAGAAAAAAAAAATCGTTTGTGGACACACTATAAAAGCCATCATCAATTTTTGATACCAAAGTTATCTTACTTTCCCCGCACATTAAAATACAGTCGAAGCCCTCTAAGTCGAATTTTCACGGGAAATCAAAATTAATTCGAGTTAGATGGATTTTTCAACTTAAAGGATGTTCGACGTAGAGGATTTCGCCAAAATATGGCGAAAAAGTTCGAGTTAGAGGGCTTTTCGACTTAGAGGGCTTCGACTGTAGATATTTTTCTAAACGTACAAAAATTGGGCTCAAAATGAACTTTTGTGAATTATTAACGTTCTATTGATGCGATCAAAATCGATTATACTTAATTTTTTGGTGATGTATGGAAAAAACAACACAAAAATCACTTAAATCGGTCAAATAGGAGTTTTCTCTTTACAAAAAAACATATGACCGCCGACTACCTATGTATCCATTTTTGTACGCCATTTTATATAGTCATTTATTCACTCAGGATTTTAATTATTACAATGTAAATACCTTAACCGATTCCTGGTAATTGCATTAGCACATATACTTTGTTCGGAAAAAAATCATTCAACACTGCTTTTTTCTTTTCTTTTTACTGGTGCGTTCAAAATCTCAACACCACAATCCTTTAAGTCGTTTTTGCCACTGTCAAAATAACGCCAACAAGTGGAGCGTTCCTCTTGTGTTGCAAAACTCACAATCACATCGATCGAAGCCGGTTCACTCATGCCACAAATACAATCGATGCACCATCAAGCGTGTAGTTTTCTCCCTGTCCTACATAAAGTCAGACATATAAAAGCAAATTTAATCCCTATCATCCCTCGGCTGAAATCAAAGCTCACGCAGTGAGCAGTCAATACAACGCACCACAGACTTTACCTCAACAGTCGCTTCAAAGATTCCGCTAACAACAAAGTTGTCCACGCACCTCAATCTACGATTGAGCACAGCCCCGATCCGACTACGCATCCAGAAGCCCTCTAGCCCATGACTCGGGTGACCTTTTCGCGTCGCAAAGTTTAAATTTTCTTCCTCCCACTGTACCACACGTTCTCGATACATGCAAAGCACCCCCCCCCCAGGGACGTCCGCCCACGACGCGGCAACAAATGAGATTACGCATCCGCGTCCACGAGAACTTCCGTGCCATGCCAGCACCGGGCAATCTCGAAAGTTATTTGCTTACCATTTAACTGTGTTAATCCGGCGAAAGTATCTGCAGCGTAAAAAGTAAACGCTAACAAATTGCAAACGCTTAACGAGAAGGAATTCCGCTAAACGCACGACAAACTCACACATGAACCTCCTCCTCCTCTTCCTCCTCCCCCTCGTCGATAGCTATGACAACAATTTGCATAGGGCGGCGGTTTTCTAAGCACAAGACATGGCCTACGCCCACCCTATCCTACCGACAACTTCAATTAATTTGTCCTCCGTCTCGGCCACGTCTTCTCCCACCCACCCACCCCTCACGTCACTCACCATTAATTGGCCCTGTGGCAATAAATTTGTAATTAAATTCCCTTTCAGTGGAATGCATTCTTCATGCGATTTTCAGCCGACCACCCGTGCAATCCGTGCCCCCGCGTCGTGTCGCCGTCGTTGTGACTGTTGCACGTTTGCGTCCTCTCCGGCCGCCGAAATCATCGACCCGTGTGCTGTTGCAAGTGTGCTCAAGGTATGCGGCAGGAATGTGCCTTACAATTAAAAAACAAAAAAAAAAAAAAAACCCCTCAGCCAAACACTAATCCCCCATTTAAACAGCCTATCGCTGATTAATTGCATTCGTTCGATTCTCGTTGTCGCTGTCGTTGCCGGTGGTCGTCGTTGGCGTCGTCAGTTTGCGGCGATAAATACGCGCAAGTGACACATAATTTTAATGTCGTGCAATTTACGTTAAAAGGCGGATTAGTAGCGCGGTAGAGTGCGGCTCATGGCGGTCATGGGGCTTCACCTCAACTGTTTTAACTGCCTCGGCTGCTGTTTTGAACTTTGAACACGCTTCTACCTCCCCTCTTTCTCTCTCTTGGTGATGCGCTGCTGAGGGGTGAAGACACTTTTAGGGTTTCACAGGAGCGGGGGTGAGGTGAATCTGTTCTTTTTTTTTTTTAAAGAGAAAGACAAGGAGAATAAGATGACAAGTGTTTCTGTAGGTTGACCGACCGAAGAGGTTGAAAAAACGAAATAATCGAGGACAGGAAGGAAAGAGAAGGAAAAATCACTTTGATGGTAGCTCTGCCGCCGGTGTTTCATTTTATTTGAGAAAATATTTAGCAGTAAACAAGGCAAAAGTGTGCTGCAACAAAGCGCGATGTAACATTCTATCGAGGAACCATGATATTCAAAGACGACTTATTTGATTTTCACTGAAGCCTCAGTGTGTTGAAACAGCTGTGTTGGGGAAAAAAATCTCGGAAACCAGAGGAGATTTTGCTTCAGTAACAAAAAAGTGATATTTACCTTCTAAGACTCAATAGAATTCAAGTTAGGAACCTAATCAGTGTCTTAACTAGGCACTCTACTTTTGGCAAGCATCCCACCCGACTGGTCCTCCCGGCCAACGACTTCTGCAGAAGCTGCAGAGACGAAGAAGAGGAAGAAGCCTCGCTCCACCTTTTAGGGACATTCAGCGGTCTCGCGAACCGTAGAGAGAGGCATCTTGGTCACTACTTTCTGAATAATCTCGGCGAACTAGCTGACACCAGCATGAGCCGTATCCTCAGCTATATCAATAGCTCCAGCTGGTTTTGTGTGTGGGATGTTTTTGCATCCGCTCCATGTGATATCACAAGTCGTCTCATCTGGCCTAAGTGCTTGGCTGCCTTGCGCAATCCACCACATAACAACCTACTAAATTAGTGACTAAAATACTTATCCAAGGATTGTTCTCTCGGAGTAGAAATTAGCGACATTTTGCCGACAAATTGCAAATTGCAATTCTTCTCGTCGCCAAAGTCACTGTTTCAAAAATATTCTGTACCCACTGTACGTCTAATTGACCTTTTTCTTAAAATCAAAACCACTGAACTCGATTAATTTCCGTTTTTTTTTTTTTTTTGTTTTGTTGGTTTTTGTAAGGACTCCTACGATTAACTTAATAATTGATTTTTCTTCCAATAGCACCTTAAGAGACTAAAAATTTCGTGCTTTTTGCAGAGTTAAACTTTTGCCGTATTAATTTTTTATGAGTAACAATACTTAGGTTAAGCGGTGCTGATAATCTAACAACAACATGTAGGCCGATTTCATTAAACCACAATTTTATATATTCTTGCAATTCACACACCAACCACGGAGAATTAAAACTCAATGTAACGACGTTAGTTAACGGTTATCATAATATTTTGCTAAGAAATAAGTGTGGAATTAATTGTGGATCGTAGAAATTTAGAAATTGGTTGAATAGGTAGGCTCAGTTTCGTTCCTTAGACCTTGAATAAAATATTAGATCCCAGGATAACCATGCAATCTACGTAGCTCTTGAATCTTCAACCATTTCGCTTTTACGTTTCCGAAATCAATCTCTTTTTGCCAGTTGCTATACTTGCTAGCCTAACTTCCATTCATTTCACTGGACAGCCTCAGTTCAAAGACGTGTCCAACGACCTCAACGAAGTTCCTCACCTTGACCAAAGACTCCCGAGTAAAAATATCAGGTATAAAAAAATAATAATCCCATAAAACACTTACCATGCGTTGGACTATGGAATGGCATCCGTTGCGGCGCCCACGGCCATCCGGGCGGACATAGCGCAGCATATCGACCCGCCAGAGCGCCCCATTGTGAGATGAAACCCAATCTGTAATTAAAAATTAAAATCATTTAAAATTTTCACATCAAATCTTCAAAGATTCACTTAAGATTTTCTCTTCTTTTTGAAAGAATTTCAAACCTGAAAGTCTCTTTTCCCCAACCACACTCACACATAGAAAGACTCAGTTAGGCACACACACGCGCAGAGCAACCCTCACTTTTATCGAGTCAACAACATCGCATAGCCAATGCAAAAGCACATACTCTAATGGAAGTAAATTAAATAAATATGTGTTCTATTTGTGAACATACCCTCACACACACAAAGAAAAAGAAGGGATGCCAACCCTCGGCGCGCCGCACACGGCAGAGAGCGGAAGAACGTTCAACCTCATTACTTATGGTAACAGCATTTACTTAAAAGCATCTTTTAATACATTTATGTGCTAAATCAAACAGCCACCAAACAAAAAGAAGTAGTATACCGTTCAAATGGGCAGAGGGGTAGGGGGGATGAAGATGAGGATGTGTACCTGGCTGTCTTGGGCTTGGTCTTCGGTGAAGTTGTTGCTCTTCTTCGGAATCACTTAAAATGGCTGCTTGGTGGTGGTTCTTGTACTTCTTCGACGAAAAGGAGAGAAAAAAGAATTGATTTCGAGGAAGTTGAGAAGAAAATGGGGTTGGGAACGGGTTGATAGGGTGATCCAACATGGAAGTTTGTGAATGGGAAAGTTTTCGTGCTGCGGATTTGAGGGAACGGAAAAAGGAATCAGTGTCGAGTGGAAGATAATTTGCGGCAATATTTTGAAAAATATTTAAACGGTAAGGAGAAGAAATTAAAAAAAAAAGGAACCGAAAAAATGGAAAAAATAAGAATGTTTAGAAAAAACTCAATCAGGTATCTAAAAATTTACACCAAAGTTGATCAAACTGTGAGCAAAATAATTAAAAAATGTCGTCAAACTTAAATAAGCTCAAAAATGTTTGCAAAACAAAATGTGAAGTAGTCCATGCAGGGCCAAAGCATAGAGGATTGTCAGTCGTCCGCTGGAGGTGGGGCCCTGAAAATTGCTTCTTTCCCTCGGCCGGGTACGCTCGCTTAACAATCCGATGCACTGACCATTTAAACCACAGCGCCCACTACATCTTTATACTTTAAGAATGTTTCGGAACTCAAAAACCGCGAAAAACTTGTGAGAGTTTTGGAAATTAATACAATAATCCAAGCTTTCGTCAAAGTCTGTTAACGGTTTAAAAATAATGCTGGCAAGCTCGCATAGGATACCTATTAAGAAATCGCAACTTTTTTTAAAATTGATGAAGAAAATAAACTTGTAAAAACATATGTCAAAAAATAATCTTGAAAATGTTAAAAAATCGAAAATTGATCTTTCAGGAAAGAAAATGTCGAGTAAATTGAAAGTACCAGGAAACTTTTTGTTTTTGTAGGTTGAAAAAACAAATTGATGATTTTGAGAGAGAAAACATAAAACAAAAACTCGAAAATGTTAAAATGCGCGTACCCTTGTTGAATATATGAACAAATAAGAGCATCTTTCAAGGCTTTTCTGCAGATCTTGGAAAAAAAAAATATCATCCAGCAAATTTTTGAAAATATACGAAAGAGAAACTTAAAGATATTGAAATACCCGAAAAGATTAAAAAACTCAACTATGTTAGAAAATTTCATATTTGTTGAAAAAAACGGTTTTTAAAAAACGGAAAAATAGAGCGCCCACACGAACGAAGCCAAGTTGGCAACGATTTCCGAAACAGTTGCTGAAAATTAAAATAAGTCTAAAGCGAGCCATCAACTCAGTAGAACTTAAATCATTCTCAAGAATGCCAATCCTCAATTAACTTTAAAAAAAACATCCTACTTAAGAGCTGCCCTGTAAAATTCACAACCGACTGAAGTTTTTTCAGCGAGCGATTTATTCAAAAAAGTCGATCTGCTTCATGAAAAATTAATCTCCCCTCCCCAACTTCGGCCAGAAAAACTCACAATCTCTCCAAAGTGAAAACTCCCCACTTAATATTAAACTTTCAACGAAAAAAAAAAAGATAAATAAATAAATCAAACTTTAAAAGGATTCCACCGCCACTCAGAAGTCTACCGGGGGTTGAAATTAAATTCACCAAACCACCCCACACCCACCCAAACAGTGGGTTGGGTTATCAGATACTTTCGTCGGAGTTTTTCACAAATTTTCTCACAAGTTTTCAGTTCAGCGAAAGAGCCACCCCCCTTAAAATCCAAACCGTCTGGCCAGTAGTTGATGGAAATCGGATCATTTACACCCCTGTTCCGGGGGGTCATTCACATGAACTTCATTTCAAAGTTTCTCACGCTGCTGTTGTGCATTCAAAAAAGAATTTAAAAAAAAAATCGAAACCGCCATCCGTACTTTTTAACCCCGAAAATTCACGATGCCACACGTAGCCCTGACCCATTTGGTCAGAAGGGGGCGGCGGCCAAGAATCGATACGATTGTAGGCCACCCTGAATCACCTCGTCGGTGTAATGTTCCGTTCAAAAGATACCGAGTATCTTGTTATGCCGAATGTTATGCGACAAAAGGGCATGCGAATCGTCGTGGATTCCAAAAGTCTATCTACGCGAGTGCCGCTTGCGGTGTGGTGTGATCGGCTCAACCCTTGCCGCATAGAAATGCACTGATGTAAGAGAATTATGAAAACGGGGTAATGGAGCGTGGGCAAAGTGAATTTGTATGCGACAAAAATCTTATCGAAAATCGTTTTGGATTAAATTGTATTCAGAAAATGTGCTGCCGTATCGCAGAGGCGTTCGGGCATGGGACTATGCAGAAAGCAGGAGCTTACGTTATCGGGCTGCATTGAATTATGACTGAGAGATAAATGTATGCAAATCCAAATGGATTTCGAGTTGAAGAATCCAAAATATTTTCTTGGTTATAAGATTTTCTTTGTCCAGTGAAGTTTGCGAATTTTAAATTTCCTGTTTACTCTTAAACACTTGATATTCATTAAGTGGTTTTTACAAATGATGTACTTTACTGAAGCAACGAATTTTCAGATAACTGTCCACCAAATCCATCGAGTAAGAAAGGGGGTTGAAACCCTTGGTGCCCACGATGCGGGCCACCAACCCCCTTAACCAACCAATCGCCTGCCTGAGAGTAATATTAATTTTCAATTATCTCAAAAACTAGAAGGCACAAAGCTATTCGGCTTTTTGTGTCTGAGTCAGGATTAAAATACGCATCGACCACAAAGAGTCAATTTACCACTATATCTCAAAATTTTAAAGAAAAAAAATTAGTTGACACAGTTTTTTTATCAAAATTTTGCGTTTGCAAGCGAATTTTTCAAAAACTATTAACACAATCAAAAAGATTTGAATCTACGATTAAAGAACAAGTTTATGGCTTTTAAAACTATACAACTCCATGGTAAGTTTCATGTTCATTGATTTTTCCTAAATTGCCTCGAGCATAGAAAATAAATGCTTGTTTTTGACACCTCTATAAGATACCGTTATCATTTATTGGCGCCAAAGTATGATTTTTTTTTTTTTGAGAATTTGCCTCTTTATCATATTAATGTGAAATTTCATCGCAATTGTAGTTTCTTCATACCTGCAAGTCTGCCTTTCAATATAGCTTTTGAAGTTTGAAAGTGGAACTTAGAACCTAAAGCTACAGCCCTTTCACAGGTTGCTACAAAAGTCCGATTTTTAGAGAAGACGTTTATTAAAAATTATTATCATCTTCTTCCACTAATAGGGTCGCGGGGGCAATGCACGCAAAAGTGATGGCCAGTCAAATAGATCCACCGCCGCCGACTTCAGGAGGTATGCCCAAGCGTAACCAGGCGAGATAAAGACCTTCCTCGCACACGATCAAACCATCGAAGTATAATAATTAATAAAAAAAAATACGTAAATAACTAAAAAAAAAGGTAAGATGCTAGAATTTACATTGGGCGGCGTAACAGCCCGTTGAGAGCCAGAGCCCTGCTTTTTCGCGCCGCCAGGGTGTTGTGAGCGTTATAATTTTGACACATGTGGAGGGGACCTACTGTTTAATGTCATGACAGAAGTATTCCAGGAGGACTGTCAGTCGTTCGCTGGAGGTGGTGCCGTGAAAAATGTTTGTGGTGTTTTTTTTTTTTCCCGAGCTGGAGTCGAACCCGGGTAGTCGCGCTCAATAGTCCGACGCACTAACCGATCGAGCCAACGGCGCCCACACAAGAAGCTAGAAGCAACACAAATTTTTCTTAAGTCCAAGACCACACCTTCCTTAACGTACTGTTCTGCAATTAAAGACGATTTATTATATAACAAACTTTAATTTTCAGTGGCATACGGCAGGGACCTTTTTAGGGTTTCGTTCCAAGGGAATAACGAAACCCTTATAGAATCACTTCGATGTCCGTCGAAGTCCTTGATACTAATCTGTTGACGAAACAATGAAACCCTTAGCGGGTAAGTAAAACTCACACTTGACCGGCTTTTTTTTTTACTACAGAAAGATCTTTAGTATTGAAGTTGCGGTTACGAAGAGACTGCAAAAGAAACTTCCAGAACCTCCAAAGCTGGGTTCCACGAACTCAAAGAACTTGCTCTGGAGAGATTTCATGGTAGAGAAGAAATCATATTAACTGCCAAGTTTCGCACCCGAACATTCTGCGTCCATCGAGACACAGAATCGGTGGGAGATTTTTAAAAATTTCGGAAATCTTCAAATCGTGGTTGTTTTTCAAACATTCAACCCCAGTCAGCGGATCAAATTCTAATGATTCCTTAAACTTCGCATGCACAGAATGGCATTCTAACAACCTAAAATTCCCTTTGAGAGGACACGCCTCCGAAACTCATTCAGAGACAGTCCACCTTATTCGTCCACTTCGTTAACTTTGTAAACACCCCCAAAGGCGCCCCCATCTTCACCTGAAACCAAATCCCACACATGTGCCTCAAACTCGTACCCCTACTCCGTACACACAATAGAACCAACAAAACACACGACAACATAAAAACCTCAAATGACAACTTAAAGCCAACAAAACCATTCAACTGCCCAACTGATTGCTGGCATTTATGAAATTTCACAAATCCCCACTTGTCAGTGTCCACAGCGACGGTTTGCCATAACGCGACGGCGTTACTCTGATTCAGCGTCGAGTGCAATTTCACAAAGAAAATGAAAAAAACAAAAGAAACACGGTCAAGAGAAACGTGCGAGAAGCGACTCAAACTAAGACCCAAACAACTGGCAATGAACGCGGAGACAACACAACTGTCAAGAGCACTCGTAAGGCTTCCATAATTCCACCCGTTCATGTCCGGATTAGAAAGCGAGGAAAACGCACCGAGCACCCTCACTCACACTCGCCACCCGATGGAAGGAAATGAAATTGAAACAAACACAAATTCGGACAGTCAGCAGGTTGCCGACTAGACGACTCATTACCGTACCGCTCTTGAAATCTGTCACCAGAAAACCGCCGAGCTAATCCTCGGCGCAACCAAAATATTTTGCACTCGAAAGCCCGCCAATAATCCCACTTAAGGCCTAAAGACTCTGATCGCTGAGCCGAAGCACGCACTCGCATGCAGATGTACGCGGAGAGTGGCTGAGATTGCGGTCGAATGTGGGACCCTCATGGAATAATATTTTTCAATTTTGAGGTCACATAAGTGGCTCACACCGGGCGATCTAAAGTTTCCATACGGCCGAGAGGGAAAAGGATTTTTCGCGGATGAGTAAGCATCAAGATCGAGAGAGGGAAGCAGTGAGCCGTGCGATTTGTTTGAGTCCAATCAAGTGAAATTTATCCGTAAGCAGTTTAGCGAACGGGAGATGTGACAGTTAAACCCATATATCCTGAAAGTGGACGAGGAGTTAAGTGGCATTTGGGATGCAACACGGCATCCGTGAAGGTTGCCTGTAGAGGCCGGGACTGTTGATTGAATGAGAGAGTTGTTGAAGATGCGAATGACGTGAGATATAAGTTAGTGTTGAATGATCGGGCATTTTCGGAGATTCGGATGTTTTTGAATCGTCGCATTGGAACACAAGAGTTGAAAGAGGTTTCAGGCATTATTGTTATATACTTTAAAAACGCTGCTTTCAAATTCAAGATGATCACACAAATGAGCCGAAAAATGTAGGAAATCATGATACGTTGAGACACTTTACAGATTCTGCCCCAAAATCAAACACGAACGTATTCAAATGCAAAAATTTTGATAAAATACTTACAAAATGGTGAATTTTAAAGATTAGTTTTATTCGATGTGGAGACGTGTGGACACAAAAAGAAAACTTGTCCGAATTTAAAGCCGAAATGCGGATATATTTTGAAAATATACCACGATCGATTAGCAACGTTGTTTTTGAAGTGAACGAACGAGGTTTTTCATGGTTTAAAGGGTTTCTGGGCATTCCACACTACTTAAAAATATTTAGAAAAAATCAATTCCAATTCTTATGATTTCAATGCAAACCTGGACTCGATTCCTTTAATATTCTGACCTGAAATATAAAAGAATTCCAACAAATGCCATCAATTCGAAGATGATTGAACCACGCTGAATTGGACATCCCGAAAAACTGCTGATCATGCCAAAGTGAATAGTTTAACGATTACAGTTAACTAAAGAAGTTCAATTTACAGTATCTCAGCCGTTTTTTAGCATATTAAAACGGAATGGCTGGCTAATTGATCTATCACTTTTCTGATTCTAGTACAATATTTAGATTTTCACTACAACTACCAAATTTTACAGAAAAAAATAATTGAGAAAGGATCTGATCCGAAAAATAGGCGAGATAATTTAATTTATGAGGCGACTCACCAACAAAATTATTGTTATGTTTAAGCAGGAAAATGAAAAAAAAGGACAAGGACAAAAGACAAGGTCCAAAAATGGGAGAATGTTTCAATGATGCAGCAATTGAATGATGGCAACTTTTTCTGATTTATGAAGAGTGGGAATTACAGTCCTGATGAAATATAATAAAAAAAATCTAGTTAATCGGGAGAGATCGAATATAATTTTAAATAATGTCATGGGCGGCGGCATTAACAGGTCGTCAACTTAAAATTAATGAAGCCATGAAAGCTATAATATAATATTAGGTTGTCAAATATCGCCCTTCCGCCTTTTTGTCTTTTGAATTTTATTTTTCATATATTAATTATGTAGATAGCGCTACAGAGCTCGTATCCAAACTAATCATGCATAGCGTCGTTTCGTAGGTTATGTCAAGATCTTTCAAATGATGTATTACCAGATACGAGCGATGTAGCGCTTTGTACATATCCGGAAAATTCAAAAAACAAAAAGGCGGAAGGGAGATATTTGACAACCTAATATATAGTAAACCTTCTATACTCGTTATATCCCTTTGGATCAAAGATTGGTCATATACCTATTCCACCTCTCATCATCAATTCCTTAGACTCAAAAAAAAAAAAACACTCCAGCTTTTAAACCAAATCCGCTATCCAGGTCTATCTCTTATCGCCTTTCACAAATCAGCCTCAGTTTCTAAGCACGTCTAATTATTCCCACCAGTAATCTAATCCCACAAAAATCTCTTCACCCAAAGATTCCCCTACAACACAAAGACAAATTTCAAATTCATTACTTAGCTCACCTTTCACTCAAAAACGACTCAAAATGTCGGCAATAAAATCATCCTATTCAAAATAATTCGCTTTCATCCTTTCCTCCCTTAATTCGACATTGTACCCCCCCAGAAAAAAAAAAAACAAAAAACCTTTTCCTCCCCTCCGGCTAATCGATATGACATCCAGCTACTTAAGAAAATCGGCTAAGTCCTTAAAATTTTTCACTCGACAGCATCCTTATCCGGAACCTGAATCCGAAACCTGTCCCCGTGTCACCATTACCGTCATTCGTCACTGGGTGAAATTTAAATGTCAACTTTAACGTGATTGTGTCATCGTGAGGGGAGCGGGATGTCGTCAAAAAAATGGAAGCGGGGGCGTTGTGAATCTTTATCCCTAATTACGTTTATTATTCATTTCCTTTCTAGCCAAGTTAGTTATGGACGGGGGTGGTGGTTTTCTCTGCGAACGAAAGCTCCCTTTTTTTTTTGGTTAAGACAAAAGAATTATGACATCCCTTGCGAGGGGGACAGATGAGAGTAAGTGCCCTGCGGTTAAAGATTGTTGACAAGAGGGAAGCTTGTTTACAGAAACAGTTTTTTTTTTCTTTTGGGTTGGTTGTGGTTTTTATTTCTTTCATCTTGTAAGCAATGTTGTTTGTAATTGAGGAATTAAACAGTCAGAGGGAGAAAAAGTAGCCAATTGGGAAAGTGGAGAATGTGTCAGTGGACGAAAAATTTGCGATCATAAAGGAATTAGGGGAGAGGTTGCTTGGGGATGACAGAAAAAAAGAATGGCGCGTGGTCCAAATCGCTTGTTTTGTTTGAACACGTGTCCCATAGTTGCATCGACCTTTTACAGAAATATGTGATACAAACTTAAATATAAAGGTCTCATGATTGTTGTACCTAACCTATGATTGTTAATAGAATAGAAGTTGACCTAGAGTTGATGTCTGAAGGACACCAATCTGTCTGAAAATTAGCCGAAAATCTGCAACAGGATTTTCAAATAAAATTTCTACGACGTTTAGTGCTGAATGTTAATTTAATATTTTTTTTCTTGTCGGAACTAAGGCAGTTCAATATCAGCGATTTCAGAAATCATGTAGCAACGAGATATTTAACTTGAGCATCTAAAGCGCAATTTTTTTTTATTTATTATTTATTAACGGGTAATTTAAACTACAAGCTAATATATAGAGCCGTGGCTACCAGGACCTTCAGCTCAGGCAATTTTTTTTTTTTTGCTTAGAATCCGTCAAATATTTATGCTGATGGTCAGAATTTTTCGATCAGAATTCTCTTTCCACAATATTTTTTTTTTCCTTTTTTTAACGCAGTGAAGCTTGTTCCGGTCCAGAGCTTAAAGAACAGAATAAGTACTAGTTGAAAAAAGATTTTTTACTGTCTGTTGAGTAAACTTGTACTGATGACTATTTATTTTATGTTTAAGTTTTATTTTGATTTTTCAACACACATCTCTTACAACTTGTGGTGGCCATGTTGTTGCAGAGACAGTTGCTAATTGTTCAGTCACAATAGTAAACTAAGTAGCAAACAGGAATTACAATATTAAATTAAATGTTGTTCGCGTTGCACTCATTTTTCGGTAGACACAACCGCAAGAAATTTAAATTTTAGGTCCGAACCCGGTACAAAATCTCGCTGTTAGAGGAGCTTTAATTAGTGACAAAAAACAACGACTGTTTTTGACTTGGTTCTAAAGGATTTTGAAGACCCCAAAACTGATTGTGAAAATATTATACTTCCTCCCAAAGACCACACAGATTTTTGAATGACACCTAAGACAGAATTGCTGTTTAATGCTAACTTTGGACCGGTGTAGGCACTTTTTAAAATCGACGATCATCTTCAACGGTAAGCATCGCATGAAAATCTCTGCTCGAGATACATAATTTGTATGATTGGAAGCATTATAAGCTTACAATGGCTTAGAAAGACGAAAAAAACTAATTCAAAAAATATTTAATCGTTAATAAAACCAATCGGAGTGGGAGTTTTATTATAAAATCAAGAAGACATTCAAAGCTGCTTTGTACTTTGCATACATCGCTAGCTTAATCAAGGAATAGTTTTACATTTTACTATTCTCAAAGTCGAGTACTACGCAATTCGAATATAACCACTTTCAACTTTAAAACATTTTTAAATGTTCTTATTCTTTAAATGTGTAAAATGAGAGTTCTTAGTTCAGTCTTTAAGATGCAGACTTTTACGCGTTCCTTTTTAAACTTCTGCTCAATACTTGGTTATTTCAAAACGTTGCTTTTTCTTTTTAATTTTTGTCTCAGCTGCACTGGAGTACTTAAACTTAAAAATATTTGAAACTGAAAATGAAGTCGTTAAAGTGGCACCAAGAAGTTTTGTGAGATATTCTTAGCCATATCATTACTAATTAGTTCATTCCTCCATTCTTTGTCTTAATCTATGTGAAATGAGTCTTTCTAGAGTGATAAATGGAAGTGGATTAAAAATTTAAAGAAAAAACAGAAATGACGAGAATCTAAGACGTCTTAGCACTAAAATTCCACTACGTCAAATTAACCTCAAATGGTTTTGTATCTTCAAAAACTCTCGTGATTCATTTGAATCGAAGTTTTAGTTTCATAACATTGAATCCGATCCACATCTTCAAGTAAAAGTACTTAGCTGCCCTTGTCGCTTCTGAAAGTTCACTAACTTAAAAATGTCTACAGCCATGAATGCGCCACCTTATTCAGGCCAGTATTCTTAATGTTCGTCAGCAATCTTAGACGAAGTAGTATCAAGTTCGACTTTCAACTTCGAAAAACAAAGCTTTTATAGAATTAAATTGAAAGAACAAATCTGGCTTATGGTCGACAGATATGGCCGTTCCATAAAACTTCGTTCTTTCAGAAAGCAGTTCGTTCACAATCGATGCCGATCGAGTAGATTCTAGTCTTTCTCCCTACATCAGAGTTTCAATCCATCTCCGATCCCAACCACAATTTTAGACTTCAATTAGAAATGAATGCATCTCTCGCGCCACGCGCACCGCACCGAAACGCAGATGTTTATCTGCCCATTGTCCATCCACAGAAATGGAAAAATTACAAAAATTGAAATTAATTTCCCGCAAAAAGATTACTTGATGAGATTATCAAGCCTAATTCACCCCTCTCGAAATCCAGATTTTCCCCCCAGTCTCTCAAGCGTATTGAGTTACATCGTGATTTTCATTTTCATTCATTTCATTCATTTCCCCGAATTAAGAGTGCATAATGGATGATCACATTGTCCTGTAAATCGAATCCGAAAGGCGAAAAGACGTGTCTGTTCCCATTAAAATGGTGATGTGCGGAAAGGTGTATTGTTGACACTGAAAAAAAAAGGAGAAACTAAAAAAAGAACTGCATAAGTAGCGGTAAAAAGGACATTTATTCCGTTCGTTTAGTTCGTAATGTAATCAAAAATCCGATAACGCATTCGCCTGTCAAAATACATTCCCCCGTCACGAGGACCTGACAGGAGGCGCACACATAGCGTCGTTGTCATTAATCAAGAAAAGGATCTCTCACTCTCACGCAGGCGGGACACCCATTAAATATTAAAATTAAATTGGGACCTATCATCCCCTTGCCAGGATTCCCATTCAACCCGTGATAACGATCGGCAACGTGGCCCCGTGTTTTGCCGAAAAAGTTAATTACCATGTTGGCACATTGGAACGCTTGCTGACTGATCGCCGGCGCACCGCGCGGCTTGTGTAAACGGCCACCGAGCTTGATCCTTATCGGGAGGTGGTTGCGTCGAATCGTCCCCATCGTCCGGTTAATGAGTGGCGTTGCTTTTTTTTGGAGTTAAGATACTCCGCCGGATTAAGACAACACACGTTTTGTGAGCCATTCAGGTTCGTTAATCGCTTCACGTAATTTGATCGCCGATTAACGACGACGACGACGTCGGAATGGGTGCACGCGGGTGACGGGCAAAAAAATAAAAAAATAACGAGAAAAATTCGTTCTTTTAATTGAGGTCAGTCGAATGATGATGACGTGATGAGGGTGAAAAAATGTGCAGCAATTCCGTAGCGGGTGCACGGCCCTCGGCCCTCGACTGGGCGTGTAATTCAATCCGTCAGAGTTGAAGTTGGGCAGTGGGCACACATTCGGTGTTCCGGTTATTGATCGACAACTCTAACTGTGGAGGGAGAGGGCAGGTCACTTGATATTTTGCTAAACGATTAATTAATTTGAATTTCGTTAATTGAAACCTTTCGCTGTGCAAATTGATTGAGTTATGTGGGGTTTTGAGTTCGCATTCCTTTTTTTTTTTTGTATAATTGATTGATGTTATTGTGGACGCTCTGCTTTCGCTTATGATTTTAAAACAATCCTAAAATTCAAACAACGATCAATCCAAAGTACTTCTCCTCAAACCGATCTTTTGTCATTAGTATTTCAAAACACCCTGCCACAGGGAGAGACCACGCCTATCTCACCTTTTCATTGGCCCTAACAACCCCTGCTAATGTAAAAGGGCACTTTGAGTAAACACGACATGAAAAAACGACGTGCAATAATTCTGACAATCTTGTGGTACATTTTAAAAAATGTATTTGAGTCGCATTCCCCGTACTTACATAGCACCGCCTTAGCACCTACTGCGGCACATCTGGCGATTGCAGCAGACCGTAAAGCTGTTTGTTGGCTGTGAGTTTGAGAAACGACTTCATTTTAGTTTTTTGAAGGGTTCGGTGTTTACACGTTGTTATTGTGCCTAATTAGAAGGGGAAGATTTTAATGGGCACTGATGACTGTGCATATGTCGTCCTCAGCTTAAAGATGGTTTGTTGGAAAATCTATGATCCTTACTACGCAAATCTATGTCCTTACTAGAAAACAATTTTTCAACTAAGAGATCCAGAAATATTTAAAGATGTGTAGCACAGGAAGGAAAATTAGGTTAGGAGTTTAGAGCTGTTTGACTGTAGACTTAAGCCCTTCTTCAGGAACTATTTATGAACTAAAACTAACCAACTTACTAAATCCTGTAGCCAATTTTCATGTATGCGAATCGCTGCATAGAGGAAGACCCAGCTGCAAGAGACGTAGAAGAACGTTCAAGGAGTATGAATTTCTCTAGATTTGGGCCAGTACTTTTTCATCAAACTCTAATTTGCAGCCAAAATTCTTACAATAATGACTTACACCAAGAAAAAAAAAATACTAAAATGTCATTAGAAATCTTTTATAATTTCAAATTTCAATGTTAAATGTTAATAAATCGTAAATTTCGAAGAATTTTTATTCAAAATTGATTTTTTTATTCTTATTCTTTTATTTTCACTTTAGCATTGCTGTTCCTACAGTTGCATGCATTTAGTACATTCATTTCAAAAATATATTTTGAAAATTAGAATCCAATCTACTTGTTAATGTTCACAAAGGTGAAAGTTCTTTTTGGCAAAGGTTTTTTTTTTTTGTACTGTCCTTGAAGGTCAAGAATATTTTGCACTTTTGGTGCGAATATAAATGAATCAAAAAGTTAGAATTATCTTCTGAACTTTCGCCAATGATTGTTTAAGAATAAAGAAGCAGAGCGATAAAATTTACTTGACTTCTACATGTTTCGGATAAATTACTACATAGATTGAATTTCATTGCCTTTATAAGTAGGGTAGAGCGGAGCTAGTTGGACCACGAGGCTATTTGGACCACGGGGCCAGTTGGCACACATAAGTGTCTCAAGAACCGAAAGCATTACACGAACAAGATCAGACAGGAATGAAAAGGACACAATAACCAACTTGTGCAACATCGGTCTTAGTTGGATTGTAAAAGCAAATAAGGAATCACGTGAATCCTTTGGTTTTTGAAGTGAAAAAGTAAAAAAAAAGTTTTAAATTATTATTACTATTCTAATGGCGGAATGGTGGACATTTTACATTAGGTTAGTGGCTGGCTGGCTGGGACATCAAAAGCCCACAGCCAAACTTAGGCCTATTGTAATACCACACTGCGGAAATCTATTCCACACCCTAATGGAACCAATAAGAACATTTTACATTAGAGTGTAGTTTTTTTATGAATCACGCAGTTTTTTTAGTATTCCGCTTAAAAAAATTTGCTATTTTTAGTACGTTTTTAACTAAGACTCAAAATGTTAATCGAACTAGATGTGTGATAAGTTGGGCCAGGTCAACCAACTGCATAACCCGCTAAGAATAATTTGCATTTTTAGTTACAATTGTTCCCAATGAACAATCTATTTCCCAGCAAACTGGGGCTGATATAGTCTAAAGTGCTCACTTTCCCACTTTTAAGCCACTTGGACTTGGCGCATTTGATTGTATTATTTCCCTGCAGTTAAATTTTTTATTTTGTATTATTTCCCAGAATTGCATAATCTCGTAGTTGTATTATGACTAGATAGGTAAATATGAGGCTTCAAATGGAAAGTGGCCCAACTAGCCCCGCACTACTCTACCTAAAAATTACATTTTCCAAAAAGAAGAACGCGCATTTACATCTGCATTAGCCAACCATGTTAGAAATCTATTACTTAAATGGCCGCGAAATGTTAACATTGGTACATTAACTTACACCACGACTGAAATTCTGCTAAGAAAAGTCTCAGACTCACCAAACAGCGTTCCAAACTTAAAGTCCATCTTGAGCTTTTTTAGTTTCAAAACAGCAAAAATAATTGCAGCAAAATTTTGAATGACTCTGATGAATGAAGACAAGTTTTGAATTTTTTTTAAATACTCGAAAATTCAACTCATTGCTCCGATGAAATGATAGCTTGTGATAGACGTACACTTTAAATTGACTTTTTACATAAAATTAGCGTTTTTGTGAATCGGACAGACAGACAGATGGACACCGAAGTGATTCTATAAGAGTTTCGTTCGAATGAAACCCTAAAAAGAATGTTGAAAAAAATAAATACCTTTAACTTCAATCAATGAGCTTAGTCTTTCATTATATCAGTCTGTTCTAGCATTTGTCTAACGCAACTCTCAACGGCAATGTTTTATTTGGCAGACAAAGAAGCTGTAACTTGATGTCCCCGCCCATAATTTCGTAAAAAAAAATGGGGAAATGAGACAAACTAAGTAAAAAACACAAGACATATAATCCAATGTGTTTACCTCAATTTATCTCTCTCCAAATGCTTTTGTTTTCCCAAACATGATGCACAATAAACTGTGTTGACACATTTAGCTAGCGTCATTGTATTATCACTAATTACGACGGCGTTAATTTATCAGCTTACAAATAGAAACCATATATAGGAGCCGAATTGATTTGTGGGATCTTACACCTCTGTAATTAACCTGAACTTAAATCCTCACATCTGCATGAAGGATTATTCAAAATGTGTGTGCTAATTATAGTTTAGACAGCATGTGTTAAGACTCTATATTGCCTACTCTGCTTTCGTTTTTAAAGCACTCTTTAAGTCCATGAAAATAATTTTCCAGAAAATTCCACGATTAATTCAAGTTCAAATTCACAGCAAAAACAAATTCACAGCAAAAACAAAATGAGATAGACAAAATATCCATCCAACAGTTAAGGACTGCAAAAAACGTACGTTAATTAAAAAGCCTAAGTCGGGGATCTACCACAATATCGCGCCCTAATCGCCAAATTATCATAAGCGACATTTTCGCAAAAATAAGTTAATGCTGTAGTTCGATAGTTTATTTGATTGAGCGTCTTTCTACATCTTTCGTTTTTTAATGAAGAATTCCAGTTATAAATAACAGGGAAAACAAAATTTATCGTAAGCGACATTTACACATTTTATAGCTCAAACAAAAAAAAAACAATAGTTTGGCGGTTAGGGCGTGATATTGTGGTACATCGCCAACTTAGAATTTTTAATTAACGTTCGTTTTAACAGAAATTTCTTTTTGGTTTTGCAAGGCCCAAATTTGCTGCAATCACAACGGTAGAGACGGAACGGTAGAGAAAATTACAATTTTATTACAAAAAAAGAGTTATTTCAAGAAATTAGACTGATCCACCGTTGGTAAGTGCAAAATAAACATTCGGCACGCTTAATCTTCCCCATCCACATTATAGAACCTCTAGTTGCAAATTGAAGATTTTTTCTTTAAACGAAAAATACATAGTAGTAGTACACAGAAATAGATATGTTTCTGTATTATATTAATATATTAGGTTGTCATATATCTCCCTTCCGCCTTTTCGTCTTTTGAATTTTCCGGCTATGTACAAAGCGCTACAGAGCTGGTATCTGGCAATACATCATTTGAAAGGTCTTGACATAACCTACAAAACGACGCTATGCATGATTAGTTTGGAGACGAGCTCTGTAGCGCTTTGTACATAGCCGGAAAATTCAAAAGACAAAAAGGCGGAAGGGAGATACTTGACAACCTAATAAAAAATAAATAAATTGTCGGCGTAACAGCTCATACAGGGCCAGAGCCTAGCTTCTTCGCGCCTCCACTGCGTTGTGCGCGATATATTTTTTGACTCATGCGGAGTGGACCTACAGTTTATTGCCGGTTCCGAACGGCGAATTGTGAAAGTTTTTCATGACAGAAGTACTCCAGGAGGATTGTCAGTCGTTCGCTGGAGGTGAGGCCTTGAAAAATGTTTGTGGTGTTATTTCCCGGAGCCGAATTCGAACCCAGGAACTCTCGCTTAACAGTCCGACGCACGATTAAGCCACGGCGGTAATTGTAAAATAGAGATGAAGCATTTTTTTGTAATTTTTAAATATTTTTAATTGGCGATTCAGCGCACGAGTCCACTTTAGGTACAGCCGTCATTACTGGAACATATTTTTGTAAATACAAACTTTGCTTGAAATGCCTGGGTCTGCAGGGATACCGACAATGTTATAAAAAGCATTATTGAAACTTCAGCAAATTATTATTGTTGCACACGTTTTGGTTGAATTATAGTCTTACCCGTATTTTGTTGGGTAATTGAATTGCCATTGACTCTATAAATTCATTAGAAATAGGAAAATATGTAGCTGTTTCCTTTTAAAACTTTCTATATAAAGCCATTTCTATCAGTGGATATTCAAAGGACTGCACTTAACGCGTTTAACTCCTTCAAATTCAGTTCTCTCCACAAATTTTATAAGAGCGCTTCCCTCTGATTTTTAACATTATATTTTTCACAAAGTACCTTCACTGAAATACCCTTGTCCACTTCGGCTAAAACCTCACTTCCTCCTTTAACTTTGTAATATTTTTTTGCAACATTCATCCTGGACCACTTTCTTATAGATACTAGTCAATAATGAAAGCGAGACTCATCTAAAGAACACACACACACAACTGTATAGTAGCGGCAAAATGAGAAGATCAAAACACATGAATAAACTCAAGAAATTGTACTAATCAAGGTAATTCTTTTGAAAAGTTGCACTTATACAGTCAGGCTGTGCTGTGAATTAAGGGTTGTGAAAATCGAGGAGTTGCGCGAATCGATGGTTGTGCTAACCGAGTACGCACTGTATTCCGCAGAAACTTCTTCAATTTGATGTGCATTGTCAAGTGATGCAAGAATGGAAAAAACTAAACTTAAACACTCAACACTCAACGGAAATTGTGAAATTACTATTATTATTACTACAGTACCAGCTGCTGCAAACAAAATTTAGTACGCAGACGATCCGCACGAATTCATGTGGAAAAACCTAGAGATTCGAGACAATTGAGTACTACAATCAGTGCAAAGTAACAAAACCATACCAAGAAAAAAACAAAATTCGAGCACCATAGAGGGATTCGAAATGAAATCATAGTTCTTTAAACTTTATCAAATAAACCATTCGAAAGACTGCTCAATATTCGATGAAAAAATCAACGACGGCAAATCAAATTTAATAACAAAATATCAACAATTCTAAGTTGGGCCACTTACAACGCCACGTGCCTTTCAATTGATACGTAAAATAAAAAAAAATAAATGGACTCTTTAATCCAAAGAAATTCTTTCAAATCAAAATTGAAAAGTACAAACATTTGCAGTTGGACAAGAAACCTTTTTAATTTGACACCTGAAAAACCGAAGATTTGAAATGAAACCGTAAAAAATCCACAATAACGCTCAAACTAACATTTAAAACAAAAGCAACTCGCCGTTAGACCATCAAAGCGCAGCGAAGTTTTTAAATTTAGCGACAAAAAGTCAGGAAATTCACAATTACTCCCGTAAAAGCTCCGCTAAACCTCTCGAAATACGAGCAGTTTCCAGCAAACCCCCTCAAATCTCCACGATGCCCCTTCAAATTTCAACGCAAGACAGATCCTTTGACCACAGAACTCAACTCCACTCTTCATCTTTTTGAATAACTTTTGTGGCTGCCTTACAATTTCCACAAACTATTTAACCGCAGCCGACATCTCAATAAGCTGATTTGCGTCACCTTCGAGACAAAAGGCACACGCACAAGATCCTTTTTGCGAGGCCCACACCAATACTTGACTCACGCAACAAAGCACACCACTTGTTTCCTCGAAAGGATAATCCTCCTTCAAAGAGAGCATCTCAAACTCTCAAAAAAAACAAAACGAGAAACATACCTGGATAACATGGCCGCATCCTGTGGTCCGCCAGCGCCTGGCTGCGGCAACTGCGGTATGGGTGTGATCAACGGCGCGTTGTTGTTGTTGTTGGAGGCATTGCTAGGCTTTTTCACCGGCTCGTTACGACTGAGGATGCTGGAGATCGAGAAGCTCGTGTAACCGTTGCCCGTCGTTGACTTGCCGTTGGTATCGTTGGAGCTGTTTTTCTGGCTGTCGCGTTCGTCGCAATTCCCCGTCGGCGAAGGTGGCGGTGACTTGGCCTGCAGCGTTGGACCCGATTGCGATGACTGCTGAATGCTGGCGGTGGAAGGGCTGAGACGCGCCTCGGCGTTGGCCGCGGCAGCCGCAACAGCCGCCGCTGCCGCAGCCGCCGTCACAGGGTTGAGGTGTTGCGCGTGGTGCTGATGCATCTGCTGGTGCGTGTGCGGGTGCTGCTGACTGTGCAGATGACTGAAGTTACTGTGGCTGACTATGAGTCCGGGATGGTGCAGTGCAGGGTGGTTTAGGCTGGTGAGGTGATGGTGCAGTGGGTGGTGGACCACCGCGGTCACCGACGGATGCTGAGCGGGTATCGTTGTGTTGTTGTGGCTGCTGCTGGTGGGCGACGAGGTCACCGACGGGCCGAGTGTGGATCGGCAGGGACTATCGCCACCGCCGCCGCCACAGCCCTGTGGGCTCGGCTCCGGACTCGATACGACACTTATGTCCACATCAGCTTCGGATGACGACATGGTTTTGATTAACAGCGAGAGGTTCTTAACCGTCACAAACGACACGGAAAAAAGGATAGAAAACAACGAAAAATCACAGAGATCCTGGCATGTCAAGGACCCGGGAAAATGAACACAAAACTTTTCTTCACTCTAGCATCACCGCAAGAGATCGTCGGTCAAGTTGCACACAACAAAAAGAAAAACAAACAAAATATCCGTCCACAAAAGTCTGCACCCGAAATGTCACTTGAGCTGAGCTGAGTGTCTTAGAAAATTATTCTCGTCTAGTCGCATCAACCGAAGACCGCGCGAAACATGTGCACCGTATCGTCAACGTATCGCATTTAAAATCGAACACTCTCCGTACGACCACCGACGTGAAAATGATTAACCCCCATGAGTTCTTTATTCCAACAGCATATTTTCACCCTCTCATAGGCACACCGAAAAAAAAACAGAGGAGAGAAACATACAAATCGGGAAAAAACACTAAAACAATTCCAAAACAAACATACGTACACGTTTAAGGGATGAAAACCACTGAGCAGGGGTGATAAAACTGAAAATTTTTCACACACAAAATCACCCCAATGAGCGAATGCGAAAGGGACAGCAACAGACACAAAAATAAAAGAAGGCACCAAACAAAAAATCGGAACGAACCGAGCAAACGAAGAATAAATAAAATTCTTGAAGAAGAGCAGTTGAAATGAAATAAACTACCCAACGACCCGCTCGAGATACAATTTCATCCCTCCGCGAGAACGCACACAGTGAAATGTGAGAGGATGTGTGTTGAGATGGTCCTCGACGGTTGACGGGAGGTTGGAAATGAATTTTTCGGCTGAGAGCGACACTCGGAGGGGTAGCAGTACAGGAAAATTCATTTTCCAAACACATACAGGTACCCAGGCATTCTCTCGCTCCCTGTCCGCTTCACAGGGAACGCCGCGGAATCCGGAACAGACAAGGGGCTGGTAGAAGCAGCCATTTTTTTTGTCCCACCAAAGAGAGAGAGGGGATGAAATTTTAAACTGCTTTCGCTTTTATTTCATGTCGCAGGCAAAAACAAAAAAACACAAATGCACGCACACGGACACAGAAACGGATCACGGACACTTTGAGACCAACCGCTTGAGGAATCGAGGAGAGCGAGCGCCCAGTTCTTTATTTTGGAATCACTTGAATTTTGATTGTGTGCGGCGGCGGCGATGAGGCTCGCTGTAGGGGTGTGTTTTCTTTTTTCCACACGTGTCTCGCTCTCGCGTACTCTCAGCCAATCCGATGCGAAATGGGGGCGGTTTCCACCGAGCACCAGAAGGCCAGGATTCATTTTCCACCCCTCCGTCTACTGGATGTGTGCATGTGTGTGGATGAAAAGGAAAAAAGGAAAGGCACACACAAACCCTTAGCCCTCGAGAAGGTGAAATCAAAGAAATTTCACTCACCACCCCCCCACACCATCGCACATAAGTGCAAGAGAAAAGCAATTCAAAAGTGTATTCATGCGCAATTTCTTTTATCCTGTTTTAAGGATATTATTATCACAGTCACAGCAGCAGCAGCGCGCGTACACGGTTGGATGTGTATCTGTGGCCAGTGTCGCTTCAAGGGGGGTAGGTGGGAGGCAAAAATAAACGAAACGTGCGAAATCTAAAGAGAAAAGCGATCATCGTATCGTGTTTAACCTGAAAAACATTTATGTTATCTTTTCTTTAAATAATGGCTCTGGCGTGTAAGTGGGTGGTGTTGGGCAGAAGAGGGCAGTGGTTGGTGGGTGGACTGCTGGAGTATTTCTTCTTCCTGGACCTTGGTTTTTTTTTTTTTTTCTCTCTTTTCTTCGGTGAGATCATCCCGATTGTTGGACACACACAGAAAGCGGAGTAGAGCGAGTGGAACGCATTTTTTTGCATGTTGCATCCTTTGGATTGAGGGTCTCTGGTCCTCTGGTCCAGGGAGTATCCTCTTCACAAACGGATTTGTTTGAAAATGCATTTCGTCTTTTCGGGTGTGTCTCTGTTTCTTTACCTCACTCTCACTCACTCACATGTTTTGCGTGCTTTATTTGTTGGAAGAGATACGTTCCATCGTCATCGTCGTCGTCGTCGTCCTCCGGTGAAAAGGCGTAACAAGGTTTTTGTGTGAATGGAAAGATAAATTGACAGACGAGTGTTGTGGGAGTTGTGAAAAGAAGTGGTAAAAAGTTGTTTGAGGAGCTGGATTTTTTGTTCTTGAAAATGTGGGGCGTGGTGCTTTTGTGGGTGATTTTCTTCAGAGGTTTATGCGATTTGTATAGCGTTTATAGGGATGTTCTGGCTGGTGATGTGTTGTTATAATCATCACAGCTTTTGTGAAACTGTCGTGTGGATTTCAAATGGATATGGTCAGCTACTGCAAGGTGTGGTGTTTTTTTAAGTACAACCTGATTTGATTCACTTTAAAAGATTTCGCATATAATTTTAGGTTGTTTGGAAAAATTGCTGCCTCGTGCATCACATGGGTTCCACATAGAATTTCTGCTAATCATCGTATGAGTTGCAATTGTGGATGAGGTGCAAATTGGTAGAAGGTATTGGGTGACTCTGGGAGCATTTGGTGTTCATCGATGAAAAATAGATTAATTTGGAAAGTTGAATATCCTCAAGACTAATCTGCATAAAAAGCTAGCAAATTCGGCTTGTAAGGATTATTCATTCACCAACAGGATAATAACTCTAACAAAATTGCACTTTTAAGTGAACAAATAGTTGTTTATAGTGCACGAAGCCAATTCAAAACCCTACCACAATCCAAAAATGTATTCATCAATTTAAATCAAGCCAATTCAAATATTTTTGGACGTTTTTGGGAACATTGGGACCGAAATATAATAGTATACAACAAAATCGGAAATTGTTCTGAAAACACTCTGTTAGAAATCCAAAATCTTACTTACTTACTTATCAGGCATTTTACCCTTGGAGGGTCTGTGCCTGAGCTTAAGCCGCCTTCCAACGTTGACGGTCCCGGACATGCTACTTTTAGTCCGGAAAACCAAGCTGTCTTGCATACGCGATCACTTGATCTCTGTACTGGAGGTTCGGTCTCCCTCTCCTCGAACCAGGAGGCTCAGATTCGAAAACCATTTTAGCTGGAGCGTTTGTGTTCATGCACTCGATGTGGCCGAGCCACTGTGGTCGACGGATTTTTGCATTCCGGACTATATCCACATCTTTGTACAGCTCGTTAAGTTCGCGGTTATGTCTTCTCCTCCATTAGCCTTCCTCGCCGTAGAATTTTTCTTTCGAAAGAGCCAAGTATCAGCTCTGCAGTCCTGCTTATATTCCAACTTTCGGCTCCATACAGTAAGGGTCTTATAAAATATGACCTTAGTTTTTCGAGTCAGGAGTTTTGACCCTAGCTGTTAGGACAAACCGAAGTAGCAGTAATTGCCAAAAGTGATTGTACGACGAATCTCCACTACGCTGTCATTCGCGGAGTTTAAAAAAATCAATTCAAGTTTTACAAAATTTTGTGAATTCGATTCCATTTCATTAGTCTGTTATTGAAAAATTAATAAGAGCTTTCCACAAAATTTTAATTTCATTGCACAAAATTACTAAAATTCGTATACTACTTACTTACTCTTGTGATACAAATTTTTACTTTGTTTTTATTTTTGCTGCACAGTTTTTACAGTTATGATCCGATCGGCTTACTTTTTTTTTTTTTGCTTTGAAAAGCTAATGAATTTTCGAATAAAACTGCGTCTAAGGTTTCGTGAAGGCTATTTTGCGCTTGTTTTTCCATAAGTACAATGCCCACTTCATGGTCCTTACTTACTTTTGTGACTGACTGTATATGGCTTATCGTTCCTTCTGTTATCAGAAATAAAGCAGCGCTCTCGAAAGTGACTTAAACAAAACCTAGCCTGAAAAAAGAAAAGTTATCAGAATCTTTATCTTGAGACAGATCTTGTCACAAAATTGTTCAGATTGTTATGAATTTGGCAACGATTTTTAACGACAACTGTAGAGGACCAAGAAAGATAAAAAAGTAAAACAAAGAACAATTAGGAGCGTAAGATCTGAAAGTGATTCAAAAAATCCTCGTCTAATTTTACATCCGTTCTACAAGAGTCACCGACTCGCAAGGAAATTATCGAAAACCTAAATAAAAGCTTCAATCCACTTTAAAAAGGTTAATGTTTGACACTGACTCTATTTAATGTTTTAAATCCAAGTCTTTGCCTGAGAGTCGTGTCTACAGAGGAAACAAGTGTGCCTTAGACTACTTCGAGGAATCGAATAGGAAGAAATATAGAAGAACTTAAATAAAGAAGAACTAATTTAATTTTGAAAATTGAAAAAAAGAATTCCGACTGAGGCGCGTGATCTAGATCAGGTTTCTCCTCTTAAGTCGTTTTGATTGAATCAGCTGCTAGAGACTTCTCCTCTCAATCCGGTGCTGAATTTACGACTGTAATTTAACTAAAAATAATTTTTCAATGAAGCGACTCAATTAGGAAGTGTCTTGTCAACTTTCTTCTTTAAAGATCTTTTTGCCAATGCCATGAAACTTTTCTAAAGCACCGAAACTCAAATTGAACTCGAAATTAACATAAAATTGAAAATAAAAAATGTTCATATTATGTACAGTACAACGTCAATAAAAGCAACCCTTGATAGGTGCAACTCCTCGATAAAAGCAACGCCATAAATCTTACCACTGTTGACTCAGTTATTGCAACTCCTCAAAAAAAATATGACTCGATAAAAGCAACTTTGCGTCCAAGAAGACACAATTAAAAATTTCTCATTTTTTTAGAGATAATTATTTTTTTTTAAATCTTTTTTTTTTTTTCATATCCGAATTAAATTACCAGTTTTGGTTTATTAACCAGAGTTTATACATGTTTTTTTTTTCACTATTTTGAGGTGTTTTTTGTCTTATTTGGCCTACAATTTGTTGAGTCGCTTATTGCAACACACTCAATAAAAGCAACTGTCCAAATTTCTATTAGTTGCTTTTATTGAAGTCGTACTGTATTAATAAAGCTAAAAAAAAAATGTCGACTCGCGCAAGATCTGTTTGCCCGAAGCACTAGTTAAAATCGAACCGAAAAGTAAGTGAGACACATACAAAAAACAAGGTTCCATTGAGCCATCTTTCAGCGATTTCGTTTTTAGCGAACTCGACTGATTAAAGAGTGAAAAGGAATTTTGACAAAAAAAACAAAAAAGAAACACAATAATATCATTCACGATGAAAGCTTCGTTTAAATGAAATGAAAACAATGTAAGAAAATTTATAGTTTTTTGTATAAGCAACAATTTCACATATCTATACAAGCAAAATCTGATCTGTCTGGGCTAACAATGGGAAGACTTTTAGTAAGCTCAATGTGCAAGTATTTCTGGCTTTCTTAAGCAGGATATATCTATTGCAAACACTAAAAGAGCAGTAAAATAGTCTGCGAGTATAACATTTAAAGATTTGAAACCAAAAAAAAAAAAAGATGTTGCCTAAAATGTTTGTGTAAAATGTCCACTATAGACAATAAGAAACTGATCAGGAAATCCAGAAGCACCAGTTTGAAAGATTTAAGACATAAAAACTGAAATGGATGCTGGAACGATTTTCTGAGTTTTAATAAATGTTCGAGCATCCATGAAAATTCCACTGTAAGAATGAAGCTCAAAAGCATGTTGTGTTTATTAAACTTCAACTTAAAGCAGTCAATCACCTCCAAAACCGGTGAAATGTTTTATGAAACATGGAAACCAAAATTAATTTATAAAATTATAATGCATACTTGCTTCTGCGGGCTTATTTGTAATTGCTGCGTGAAGGTTTTAGGAGGAAAGAACTAGTAGCACTGTAGAAGCACGTTAAATTAAATTAAAAACAATTTGTTCTTGTTGTCTTTTTTCCAACAACAAGTTTCAGTAAAATTAGGAGAATTCAATGAAATAAACAGTGAATTTTATTTTATTTTTTCCAAATATACGAGATTGAATCCGTCAAGTCATCTAAATTGTACTTGTCTTTATTTATTCAGATAAAATGAAAGTTATGCTTACTGATGTTAACTTGGAAATGCACATTAGCGAACTCGCCAAGCGCCCTTCCAGTCAGGTCCGTCCAGCGATCTTAACTCTCGACGACTGACTCACTTGACGAGCTTCATGGTGCAGCCCGCTTTCCCTGTCATAGGTCTTAGGTATTAGGTAAACGTGACTGCCTGCGCTGTAGCACAGGCTCACTTAGGCCACTCATTGGCCCATTGTGCTGTCACACATCCGGATTGTTTTCAATTTCGCCGGACTCGCTGCCTATAGATTTCCTGCAAATACACCAAACCAAAGTATTAGCAGGCATGTCATACTACCTGTTTGAAGCCAACGTTGGTAGTCTTGTATCCCCCTGGCTATACCCAGTGGGATCTGTTTATGAAGCCGCTGATGCGCCTTACATCCATGCTAGCGAGTTCGCTTAACTCCTTAAAGAAGTATGCACCTAGAGTGCGCTTCCTCGTGCGTGCGAGTGCTGGGCATGTCCCTAGAAGATGCAGTACTGTCTCTTCTTCCTCCTCATCTCTGCAGCTTCTGCAGAAATCATTGGAGGGGATTCCCAGTCTCTTGGCATGATTGCCAAATAAGCAGTGTCCAGTTAGAACTCCCACTAGTCTGCCTATATTTGCCCTACTTACCGAGAGCAGCTGCTCTGTCCTGCCCCTATCTATCTTCGGCCACACTAGCCTAGAGATGTGGCAGCTGTGTAGACTGCTCCATCTGGAGTTTGCTGCCTTTATGGCTTCAGCAGTTAGTTGTGAGCCAACCTCCTGCATGGAGGGCCCGGGGGTCCCCTGATTATTACTTGAGTCCGATTCCCCTCCTATTCTAGCTAATTCGTCAGCTCTTTCGTTGCCTAGAATACCCGTGTGCCCAGGGACCCAGCACAGGGTGAGACTACATCTGTCCGCCATCTCTTTGAGAGATTGGCGACATTGTTTTACCATTCTTGATCTTATCAATGGTGTTCCAGAGCTTTTATGGCCGCCTGACTATCTATGTAGAGCACAATAGACTGACCATCTATCGAACCCATGGACAGCAAGCGCGCTGCCTCATGAATAGCTGTTATTTCCGCTTGGAATACACTACAGTGGTCCGGGAGCCTGAGGGACCTCGCAATGTTTAGTCGTTCAGAGAAGACTCCCATGCCCGTGCCCTTTTCCGATTTTGAACCATCCGTGTATACTTCCAGAGCAGCCTGGTTTCTCACACTGTCTTCCTCCCATTCCTCTCTCTTCGGTATCCTTATTCGATAGTTTCTATCGAAGTCCTCCTGAGGTGGAAGGTAGTCTGTTCGAGGTGGGATTTTGTTATTACGTAGAATAGCAGTATGACCTGCTGTCTGGTGTCCTTGCCACCTTCTGCTATCCCTTAGTCTGATTGCTGACCTTGTGGCCACATATTTCCCGTGTATGTCTACGGGAAGTATGTGTAGCATCGTTT